>JAJTUD010000001.1:0-1285054 GCA_036971385.1 Dactylellina parvicollis
TTTAATAGCCTTATTATATTCTTTCCTTTTCTTATCTTTTTTTTACCCCTTTTCTTAATTAAATTAATAATATTTTTATTATTATTATTTTTTTTTCCGGATTTTTTTATCTTCTTTTTTATTTATTTTTCAATCTCGATCCATTTTATTTATATATTATTATAAATTAAATTATAAGTGATATAAAAAATCAAATCTATTTATACTAATATTAATATTTATTATAATTTATTTTAAATATAGAATTAATTTATTAGTTTTTTTTTTTTAAGGATTTTATTATTTATAATTAGCTGTTATAATATTTAAAAAAAATTAGACTTCTTTTAATTGATGATTTTATTAGAATTAAACTTAGTTTCCTACCTTTTCTCTAAATTAATCTATTTTTTAATATTTATTTTAATAAAATTGATTTTCTATTTCTATTTTATTTACCTTTTTATTATATAATTTTTTAATATCTTTTCTAATTAATAATTTTTAATTTCTATTTATAATATATTTTTTTTTATATTATCTATAATCTTATATTTTTTAATTTTTTTAAAATTAATAAAAGTTTAAATCTAGTTATTTTAAAAATTATAATAAATTTTAAAATTTTCTATTTCTTACTTTTTTAGATTTTTTCTCCAATTTATTTACTTTTTTATAGCCCTTTTTTTAATTTCTAATTATTCTATTTTATTAATTATAGCTTTTCTCTTATAAGTTATTATAATAATAAAAATAGATATAATAATAAAAATAAAAATAAAAGCAGATATTTTATTTATATTTAAATTATATAAAATAAAGATTAAGAATTTATAAATAAAATATAAATCAATTACTAAATATTATAAATAAAAACAGGATATTAATCTTTAAATATATAATTAATTAAATTAATTAAAAATAATAGAAATAAATAAGATATATTTACCTTTTAAAAATAAAAAATAATTAAAAAGTATAAAAAATAGGGGTACCTTATATTATATTTATTAAATTTATTTAAATAAAAAAAATGGTAAATATATTATATATATTAATTAGTTTCTTTTTTTATTCCTATTTAAATTATAATAATATAATATATTTATAATATTATTTTATCTTATATGTGTATTTAATATATGATTTATATTATACTTATTTTATATAAAATATTAATTAAGAAATATAATGTTACGAGACGCTGCGTGGGCTGTCGCCACGACGCAGCTATCGTCTATACTGCTTATATAGTACGTGGACATCAAGTCTTGCAGACTTGATAATCTGCCTTTTTAGCCTAACCAGTACGACACGCCTGTCCACAGAATCATAACATTTTATCAAGTCTTATTGCGCTTGTTTGATTCCCGTTGATACCACTAGATTCAACATTAAATAAATATAATACAAAAACCCCTATTTCAATACCGTTGCCATCCGGTTCTATCCAATACAATCCATAGGTTTTTAGGGTATATTATATTATATAAGAGAATCCTTGTGATGTGTGATGAGCACTAGTGAGATATGTATTATTAATATATATGTGATCTGGAGGGAGAGTGTTATGAGATGTTGTGTGGGCTGTCGCCATGACGTAGCTATCGTCTATATTGCTTATATAGTACGTGGACATCAAGTCTTGCAGACTTGATAATCTGCCTTTTTAGCCTAACTAGTACGACACGCCTGTCCACGGGGTGCCTCGTGACATATAATATATCAAAATTATTAGAAAAATAGAAACTTCAGTTTTAAATAATAAAAATATTATTATAAATAGCCTTGTAATTCAATATTATCTAGATTATAAAATTAGTTAGATAAATAGAAATAATTTTATAATTATAAGTTTTTATAATAAAGAATTTGATTTTTTAAAATATATTTATTAAAAAGGTTTAAATTTATTATTTTCTTCTTAATTAATATTTATTATATTTATATTATTATTATTATTTAAGTTATTTATTATATTATTATCATTTTTAATTATTAACCTTTTATTATTAGTAAATAATTTATTATTATAATTGGATCCTTTTATTAAAAAATCCTATATTAAAAAAATAGCTTTTAAATTTATAGTTTTAAAAGTTAAAATAGTATTAAGATATAAAATATTAGAATATAAAATATTAAAAAATAAGAAAATAAAAGCTAAAATATTAAAAAAGAAAAAGAATTTAAAATTATTTTTTATTATAATAATAATAAAAATAGTTATAATTATAATTAATAAATATAAAAATATTGAAGGAAAAATAGTAAATAAAATTTTTTTATTATTTTTAATTAATTTTATTAAAAAATTTAAAAAATTAAAATTTAAAAATATATATATTTTAATAAATTAGTTAAAATTTAATTATATATTAAAATATATTAATAATTTTATTAACTAATATTATTATAAAAATTTAAAAATATTAAATAAAAATAAATCTTTTATTTTATAAAATTTTATTTATATACTTAATTTAAAAAATTATAAAAAAATAAGTGGAAATTTTATTAAAATTAAATTAAATTAATAAAAAAATTAATATTTAATTTAAAATATCTACTTTAGAAATACTTTAATATATAATAAAGAATAGATTAATAATAATATTTTTTAAAATTAATCTAATAACTATTTATATAAAAAAAGTAATATTAATATAAAAAAATATGATTTTATAAAAGAATATTATTAATAATTTTCTAAACCCTGAAACCGTTTAATTTAATATAATTATATAAATATAAGATTTTATTCTAAATTATTAAATATATTATAATTTATTAGAAAATATATTTAGATATGTTAAAATATAAAGATTAATATATATATATATTAACTAAATTAATTTATTATTTTTTAAATCTAATTATTAATAATTATAAATAACTTTAATAATATTTAAAAGTATTAGTAATAAATAATAATTTAAATCTTAATAATATATTTAAATCAATAGCTTATATAAATTTAAAAAGAAAAAATAATATTGATAATATATATAATCTGTTTAATTAATAATTTATATAAAATTATTATTTTTAACAATTATTTATTTTCTACTATTACGCTAGAAAACCAATATTAATAAGCTTTTTATATAATTATTATAAATCTTATAACTTTTATAACTTTTATAACTCTTATATCTTTTTTAATTCTTATATATTTATTTATTATTTTTAAATCTATTAATACAAGTTTTATTTAAAAAAGTTTTTATAATAAAAAAATTAAAATAAGCTAAATTACATTATATTTAATTAATAATATTTTAACCTTTCTATTTTATTAGATTTGAGATAATTCTCTATTTAATAAAAAAGGTAATATATTATATATATTAATATCTCTTTTTTTCTAAAAATCCAAATTTCTTATTTTTTATATTTATATAAATTTATTAAATAAATAAAAATAAATATTATTAAAAAAATTATAAATTAAAAATATTATATCTTTAAAAATATATACTAAGATATTTTCCTAAAATAATATCAGAAAATAAAATAAATAAAAAAAAATCTTAATTTTAAAATCTAGAAATATCTAAATATTTTTAATTTTAAATAGAATTTATTTTTCTAAATTAAGTTTTAATAGATTATAAAAATATCTATTAAATATTTATAATTTTATTATAAATATTATAAAATATATCTTAAATACCTAACTGTTTAAATATTAAATTATAAAATATTTTTGTTATAATTATATTAATTAATTTAAAAATACCTTCAAGCTATATTATTAAATTAAATAATAATTATTAATTTTATAAAAAAGATAAATATATATATATATTAATTATAATAAGATAATATTTAATTTAAATAAATTAGATTAAAATAAATTAATTAGGATTAAATATTTATTTTAAAACTAGCTTATAAAAATTTTATTTAAAATTAATTATTAAACAAAATATTTCTTTTTATTTAATAGATTTTAAAAAATTTCGGAATATATTATACTTATTATATTTAGATATAGATATTATAATAGGAGTTTAACTGAAATAACTATTATAATAAGAAATATTTTAAATTATTAAGAAATTGGCCGAAGATTTTATAATTAGCTAGAAAATATTAATTTTATTAAATGTTTGGATTTTTTTTAATAATTATATATTTCTTATTATTATAACTTATTATATTACTACTAATTAAAAAATAAAAGAAATATTAATTAAATTTGAGATTTTATATAATAAATATATTAATATTAATTTTATAAATATGATTTATAAAATCTTATAAGCTTATAATATAAAAAATTAATTATTTATTATAACTACTGATAATATAATTAATAATCTTATTATAATATTTTTATTATTAAATTTAATAAAACTAAATAATAAATTCTATTTTAAAATTTAAAATCTTATTACTCTTATCAATTAATTATTCGAGAAAATAATAATTTAATAAAATATTTAATCCTTTTATATTTCTTATTTTGTTTATATTATTTAACTAGTAATTAAGACTTTTATTAATAAAATTAAAACTAGCGTAAAAAATAATATAATTAATAAAAAAATTATTTTTTTATTAGATATTTTAAATATAAATTCTTAACCAGCTTTATTTTATTAAATATTTTAAAAGATTAGTTAATAAAGATTTAATAATAATATATATATATATATTATTTTTTTTAATTTGATATAATATTTATTATTTTCTTAATATAATATTGATTTTTAAAAGATTTAATTTTTAATAAAAGCTGTAAATACTAACTTATAAAAAATAAAGATTTTTTAATTTATATAATTTTCTAAATAATATAAAAACTTATTTCTTTTTTAAAATAAAAGATTTTAATTTTTAAAAATAATATAAAATATTTAAATACAATAAAACTTTATAATTCAAATATTATTAAAAATAATAAGATTTTAATTTATTATTTTTATTTAAATAAAAAGTAATAATTAATTTTATCTTTTTTTTTATCTTAATAATTTTAAATAGGATTAGATCTATTATATTATTAATATCTTAAAATCCTTTCTTTTTTATATTAATATTATTTTAAAATATTTTAGATTTATTATTATATTAATCTAACATATTTATAATAAATTTTTTAACTATTTTAATTTAATAATACTTTAATTAGAACAAAAGTATCTATTATAAAAAATTAATATCTAATTAATTTTATAAGTAACTCAAGAAAAACTTTCTTTTTATTATATTAATACTAATTTTTTTAAAAAAATTACTTTATAATTTAAATTATATTATTAATTTTAAAATAAAATTAAACTTTTATAAATTATCAAAATAAAAATTAAATTATAAAAATTTTTATAAAAATAAATTTTTAATTTATTATTATTAAAATTATAATTATTTAAAATTTAAATAAGATATAATTTCTATTTAATTTAAAAGAATATTTTAATATTTTTAAAAAAAAACAATTTAATTAAAAATAGATAAATTACTTTAGGTATTAAAAAAAAATAATAATACCTTATTATCTTATTTATTAATTAAAAATAAGTGTTATTTATAAAAAGAATTATTTAAAATTAAAAATCCTTTTATTATTTAGTTATAATTTAAAAAGTTATATTTAATTCTTATAAAAATAATTAGAAATATTCTAGTTATATTTATAATTTTAATTAAATTTAAACATAATTTTAATTAAATTTAAACATATTTTTAATTTAATTTAAAATATTATTATATTAAAAAGAAATTAATTTAAATTTAAAATTATTAAAAATATTATACTATATAAACATCATATTTAGAAAGAAAAAAATGAAGAATTTATTAATATCATTAAACCTAAAGATAATAAATATATTATTAAAGATATGGATAATATCAAGCTAATAAATAATATTAATATTATAATAAATAATAATAAAAATAATAAAAAAAAAGAAATTAAATAAAAAGAATGTATAATTAAATAAAATAATAATATTAATAATAATAATAATGATAATAATTAATCTAAATTTAAATTAAAAAAAAGATCAAATACTAATAATATTTGTAATTTTTAATATTAAAAGCAAAATAAAATTTAATTTATATAAATAAATAAATTTATTATTATTATTTTATTATTAAAATTTAATTATAATTATTAAATTTAATTTATTAATATATATATATATATTAATTACTAAATTTCTTTCTAAATTTATATACTTTAAGTTAAAAATGCATTTCTAATAATTAAATTAAAAATTATTAATATATATATATATATTAATAAATAGTATTATTAAAGTATTATTATAATAATTTATTTTTATATTTAATAAATTATACCATATTATTAGCAATAATATAATATAATTAATAATATAGTAAATATCTAATCTTGGGGATATCATCAATAATGGTATAATATAGTTGATGGTATAATTGATATAATAGTAATTATTGATAATTTTATATATACTATTGATTTGGTATGGTATGGTTTTTTTAATGGTGGATGGTAGGGGTTTTTTTTTTTTACATAGTAGAAATGAATCAAAAACCATACCATACCATACCATCATCAACACTAATTATTAAAGAAAATATATATTGTAATGTAAATTATTAAATATTATGTGATTGTTAATTATTTTTAAAAATATAATATTATAATTATTAGTTGAAATTATAATATAACCATCAGTTTATAGATATTGAGTATCTATTATTATTTTATTAGATTATAGTAATATTCTGATTAAATTAAATTTATTAATAGTTATAAGTTCTTAGATGTTAGATATTTGTTATTTTTTTTTAAAGATGTGGTATGGATTAGGTTTTATGAGGGTTTTTAAGGTTAGAAGTCCTTACAGGCCTCGGAACCTCGCGAGGCCTTCCGAGGCCCGCGAGGCAACACACATTTTTTGCTGATGTAATAAGATATAAAAAAAGCTTAAAAATTAATATAATAAATCAAAAATATACAAATCACTTATCTATAATAATAATTATTAAGTAATAAGTATCCTTATACCCTAATATACTATTTAAATATATAATGGTTTGGTTGGTATAGTAGTACTTGGCTAAAAATATTAAAATAGCTATAAAATCTCAGGTATTATAATAATATTAAGGTCTAATAATTGCTACTATTACTCAGGCCTCATAGGCCTTGCAGTTCTAAGGTGGTTACGTGTCAGGTCGTGCTGGAGCATGACATATAACATATAATAGAACCCTTTACTCTAGTTTATTATTATTATTAGTAGTAATCATATTTAAAATCAATTATGATTATATATTATTCAAAAAACTTATTTTATTATTCTTTTGCTTTTTAAAAACACAATCCCAATTTTTTTCTTTTACACAACCAAAATTATCAATAATCCTTTACGATCTAGCTTCAAATTTTAGTTATCCGAAGNTTTTTAAAGAAAAAAAACACCCCCGAAGAAAACTTATAATATTCTGAAAGCCTATTCTATAAGCTTTATCTAATTTAATCCGTTTTTTTCTGATACAAACTATACTTATCTTAGCAATTTAATTTGAAGTTGGTTCAATGTTAAAGCGATTGTATTAGAAACGGCTCATGTCAATCACTACTTGAGCCATGTCATGTAATATTTTAACTAACGCTGTTTTAATTTCAAGCTAGTAGCTAGGCAGTAGGAGATACTTCAACCAATAAATACTTATCTAAGTACTTTATAAAGTTTTATTGTGGCGATCCACTGCTGGGAGACTTTCCTGTCAGATCAATAACCTCAATAGTTAAGGATACATTATTAATTATTACGATACCCCGGGTTTCGGTGGCAGGACATCTCAATCAAATCGAATCATGGAAGAAACCACGACGAGCAATGACATTGAAACGATTGACCCTGCTCTTCGGGCCCATATTTATGGGCTAGCTTCTGCGGTGAGTCTCTATTATATGGTCAACAATTTTGCCTTTGGTATCTTACCTATAGTATAGCTGGGTGGCCCATCACCAGACAACATGGATGTATATGTCCTGGGAGATGATGTTCTAGGCTGTCTTCGCGACATAAAAAGATGGATGAAAGGCTACGATGAAAAGCTTAATCGGTTGGACGTCTCACGGTGTCTTTCGGAGGCGAACACTGTTGCTGGCGATCTTCTCGAGATCTTATCGCATTCGCTCTTGAAAAGTGGTTCCGCTACTAACCACCCGAACAAGATCGGTCTGGCGTGTGGTCAGTCAATGCGTATCTTACCCAATTCATCTATTTAATTGTCCTAATGCTATACCTGTTAGTCGAATTGCTTGTACCGCTTACCTGGCCACTGAACAAAACGGAGTTGTCCATGACTGTAAATCATCATCGGCACATACCCATTTTAAAACGGTCACAAGTGTATTACAAACAGGCTATTTTGACGCACCGCTCACGATCTATACTTAAGGCATGCTGTATCAATGCGCTGCCCCCCATGACAACAGTGGCGCGTGAAAGAACTGCCCGGGACGAAAGTATCATTCGATTGATCCTCTACTTAATCAGGAACTTGATCCAAATTAACTGCGCTCCGGATGAAAGCAACAATGTCCGAGAAGATATATCCAAAAGCTCAGTCATCGACTCCTTCAATGCACAAGGTGTTTTTAGCCTCCTGCTTTCGATTATGTCGGGAATCCCAGAGTCATTTGAACAACAGGACGCAATCACACTCGAGGTCATATTCCATCTACTTCAAGGAGTAGTGCTGGAACAACTAATACCATCGCCAACGGGATCCTCTCAACCTGAGAGCCTGGATCCCCTTTCTCTCATGCTGATCAAAGAAGCAGAATCTAAAAACATAAATAAACCTCAATCTCGACACAACCGCTTCGGGACAACTGTGATTCTTCGGAAAGATGTGAGTTGGTATTTGGAATTCGTGTGATATCTCAACCTTCCCTGGCGACTGCGTGCTGATTAGAAACTCCCTAGAACGGGCAAAGGACGGTGGTTTCTGGTTCAGGAGCTCTGCTTAATGAGGAGCATGGACTTCAGAGGTTCGATACAACGAAAAACTGGCGAAAACCACAGCATACACAAAAATCACAAAACTCTCTTGTAGGTAAATATCCATATCCATATTATTGTTGAAACAGCAAGGAATTTAATCTCTAGTGATAGCTTGAAACCAAAGTAGAGCTAAGCCTCTCAGCTCAAGTTACTCTCCGCAAATTTCTTACTCAAATTCTCAAATCTGGCTTTAATGGTTAGTATTACCCATTTTATTTTACGTTGTGATGCCCTACTTAGCCTTCCAAGCCCTTTTTCAGAGTATTAGGAAAGCAATCGAAAGGGACGCAGATAGAATTGTTGCAACCGTGCATTCTACCCAGTTATTTTTTGTGGGGAGCGTCATGATTCAATTCGGGAGAGCTCTAAAGCGAAATTACACAAATTCACTAGAATCAAGTGGGTTCGAATTCCGTGATATATCGGCACTCCTCCACGCAGAGACCTTTATATTGCTGTTGAGACATATACGGGAGGGACTTGAATTAAAGGTAGGGATATCAATTCAGTGTGAGTGGTTCAAGATGCTAATTATCACGATCAAATTAGTCATGGGGGGATGTCCAAGGAGGTTGCCTCTATCTTACACAGCTGGTAAGTGTGTAGCTTCTAATACAACTTACTAAATCGCATTTGGTTGTTAAAATAATTGGTTGTTAAAATAATTCTTCGGTTAGATTCTGATGGTATCCGAAATGATGCAATCGGAAAATACCCAGGAGAAATCTGTAGCAGAGAACATATTGAATAGGCTATTTTACGAAGAAACCCTACAAGATTTGATGGTAGCTGTGCTCCGATCTGGACAGCGACAGACATTGCAGTAGGTTCTCTTGGTACACCCTATCATATCCTTGTAATCGAAGAATGCTTATTGATGTCATACAGATATATGGATGCTGCAACTGAATTGATCTACGTTTATCTTCGATCTGTGGAAAGATATTCTAAGCAAAATGACAATTTTATAGTTAGATCAAATAGGAAATCAACCATGCGTTCGGCCAACTTAGAAGAAGCGAGCGGTTCAGATGAGGGCGCCAAATCTGATCGGCCCCAGCCTGTCGAAAAACAATTTGATCTCATTCGTTGTGAGAGTAAGTTCCTGACATCATCTTCGCTCGAGGCATTCTTGGAGTTTCTTAAATATTATAAAGAATTGAACCACCTGCAAGTTCGAAGGTGTATTGGTTTCTTACACCGCGCTTTTGTGAAGAGAGGCGATACTGTGGGACTTTTTCGTATAAAGGTCATTGTTTTGCTGCAAAACCTAGCACTTGATACCAAGAATCTGCCGGGTTACTCGGAAGTGGGCAAGTTTGTCCAGTACTTCAGCAAACAACTTGCCCGAAGGCTAACTGAACATCCTATGTTGTTTGTCGAGGTGAGTTTTACCTGCAAATTTTTTTTTTCTCCGACCATCATCTGAAGTATTATAATATTAGTTATTGTTCCAAAAACCCAACAGAATCTCATACCTTCTACAGCACGGTAAAGAAAAGGAATTTCAACCGAAACGGTTAAGGTGAATATAGCGAGTGGTCAGATTAGTGGTGGGCTTGCTGACGTGAGATTTAGACCACCGCCCGTACTTCAAGTTAGCGCTAGTTTGAACCAAGAAAAGCAGATCGCTATCGCTGTCTTCCTTGTATTGCAGGACGATGTTTGCAAAAGCGAAGTGACGTGGGTAGAATTAATCTTGCGTAGAGCAGCAGAAGAATTAGCGCAGAGAACCACCCGATTGCCGTCAGTCACAGCTACTGACGCTCAAAATCTGCTTGATGAAGCTGAAAAACGCGACATTTTAGGTAGGATATCTGATATTTTATGAACGGTATTGGAAAAAAAGCTTTCGACGTTGCTGACACCCCAATTGGTCAAGTCATAAAATTTGACGACCCGGATCGTGCTCTCTTGCACTTCTCAAACAACAAATTGCGGCTTCTAATGACGGTTTTGAATTTTTCTGCGGAAGGGACGAGTAAGTCCGCCGGAGTCATTTGAAATTGGCGTCAAAACATTGACTTGTGTTACAATTGTGGTCAGACCAATACGAGTTTTCCTATATCCTCGGTAGCTCCGTCTCCGTAACCACCTTGGCGGAAAACTTGGGCATGTTGTTGAAGTATAAGACATCGCCAAGATCGGGATTCAAAGACGGGGAGAACCCCGAGCAGTACGTTAGTATACGACAAAATCAACGCGGAGGCAGCCACATGGAAGCTACCAGCTCTGGTGACGCTGTTGCTGATGAAGCGAACGGCGATTTGTTCGAGAATCTCGAGTTCGACTTTCCTGACAATTTACCAGAAACCCAACCAAGCCGTCGTAAAAAGCCTAAATCAATTTCTCGACAGCAGAAAAGCTTGGATGAAAACGAGGCACACGCCCGCCGGGAAGATCGCCAGCGCAAGGAAAAGGAACGAAGAATGGTTATCAAAAGTGCTCTGTACATTGCGTCTTCTGACGATGATTCTGATAGAGAGAGTGACCGTGAATTCTTTGAGAACGAGCAGAAGTTGCGGGAAGCCACCAACAAGGCGACAGCTGACGCTGTAAGAGGGGAAACAAGCGATAGCATGAGAGTTGCTCCCAAGAAGCGGTTTTTTGCAGATGTGTCTGAGCGAGAATTGAAACGCGCAAAGACTGCGCTTCAGGAGAGTGAGCTGGCTGACCATCTATCCAGCAGTGGAAAAAGTGAGGACATTTTTGTTTCCGATGCAGAATAGGAATAGTTAGTGGTCACTTCGGGTATAAAACTCAGCAGCTTCTGTTTCTGGGTGTTGTCGATACACAATCAACTACCTAAGCGAGGAACGCCTTGTCACGTGAGGTGCTCCTTTCACTTCGTAAGCAACAGGAAGACATTCTTGGCAAACAGGGGGAGACAAGACATTATTTTTTTGGTTGTGCTTAAATTAGCAACAATTGAATGTAACTTGCTATTCTTCAAAGGGGGCTGCCGCATTTTTTCGTTGGTTTGTCCTCCAAAAAATTTGATATATTACTTGAAAATGAAGCCCCTTCTTTCAGTAAGCATCTAAATCTTTGATTTCCTTTCCTACCCTCGATATTTCACTTCCACATTTACGCTCGTTCCAGCGTTGAAAAACGGGCAACAGTTTTGAGGTCTACAACCCCTTTTATTTGGCCTCCGCTTTTTCGATCCCTTTTCATTCTCTCATTAAATTAACCTTGCAAGGGAAAAGCAATCCGCATTTCGACGCTCGATTTCGCGGTTTACTGTTCTCGCGCGCCCACCACTAATTAAACACCTCCTGACGGTCTCTCCACAACGACAAGTATTTTCTCGAACTATTTTATATTTTGGTCTTAGGTTGCGGTTCATATCAGAACCTAAGATATCATTGTTGATTTATTTCTGCGCATTATCACGGCAGCCTCATATATCCCGATATTTTTCCTTTCTCTTGTTAACATCTTTACCAACTCATTCTTAAACTTACAACAAGAACATCGATTTCTATCCATAATCAAATAGACATCAGGACATACATTAACGCCCCTAAAGATACGAAATTAAACAAGTCTACCATGAGACTCTCGACGTCATTACTTTTTTCCTCTTTTCTACTGCTGAATGCTTCCAACAGCGTCCTTGGTTTGGCTCCGGACAGTGCTTTGAAACACAAAAGACAGGCCCGGGGTAAGCGTGCAGCCTTTCTATCTAATCCAATATATACTCAAGTCTCTAATAAATCACTAGAATCATCAAATGCATCCCCCGCTGCTACCGTCACTTCACCCCCGAGAACCAGCTCCGCGCCAGAAACTACGGACTCGGCCCCTCCGACAAGTCGAAGCCAGGGACGGACATCGGTACCATCACCTACAACGAGAGCAAAGGGAACATTCATTGATCCTAGGCTACCTCCCGGCTCAGTGGTTATTCAAACACCAATTACAACCAGTGGATCTCAATACTACAAAATCGGTCAGACAATAACTTTTGGCTGGAATTATACCAGCCTGATAATCAGTCCATCTGCCGTAAACATCGAAGCCTTCTGTTCTGATAACAGCCAGACCTATACAATCGCCCAGAATCTCTCGATCGCAAAACCTTCGGTTGTGTGGGACACGGGTTCGTATGTACCAAAGAACGACCAACCGCCGCTTGCAATGTAAACAAACTTCACTCTACCATAACTTTAAAGCTGGCACTTAATTTCTAACATTATATGATAGGGGTATCTATACTCTCCTGATTTACGATGAAAAATCGGCTGTGACAGCCATCCCGGCCGCCGGTAATCTAGCCGCATTTAATGGCTTCAAGTTTGGAATGTATACTCCAAAGCTCTATACCCCACTTTCAGGTGAGTGTTTGCCGTCAATGCCATGCGTAACTATATCGAACTTCATCTCTGATCATTCCTAAATATAGAATTCGACTGTCCAACCTGCGAGAAATCATCTGCCACCTCTCTTGACATTGTGGCGATTCGTATAATCTTGCTCACCAGCACCCTTTTCTCGGTATCTTTTGGGCTGTTCTTTAGCCTATTGCCTTAAGTCTCGTGTGTAACCTAAAACAGCACTATGCAGCTGCGAATAGATAAGTGACTTTAAATTTAGGATGGAAATTTTAACGGCGTCATGAGGAAGGAATATATTTTGCACTCGTTACTCTGAGATTGGTCCAATAAATGTTAGATATCTCGCATTGATTTCAGATCCACACAAATTAAATCTTTCTCCTAAGAAGCCCCTTAAAAAAATCGAAGCTGTTGCCGTCTGATTGTAATTTGAACTCTTTACCAGTACAGTTGTTGTGCTGATCAAGCTCATTCACGAGGAGCATCCCGTCATCCAGGGAAACACCCTGAATTTGTGCTTTTGCCCCGCTAATATCTTCGAGAGTTACAATCTGATCTCTACATACAATCGTGTCAGCCTCGACGGAAATAGTCATCTATTTCGAGAAAAGGTAGTACTTATGAAGCCAATGGCGGTAATAGTTTTTCTCGAATGGTTCGAACCCCGAAATTAGAAATTCTTTGTAGTAAGTTTCGAATAATACTAAAATCCTGGCAAGGAGCCTTTCATGTTTGTGGACTGGAACCGGTGGTTCTAAGGACTCTGCAAGTATCTTGAGGGAGGTCGTTGGCGCCTCGTTTGTAACATTTATACCACAACCTGATTGAAAGGAAGTTAACATTACTTTCATTCGTTGGTATGGACAAGAATTATATATAGCACCTATAACGAGGATAAATTCATCTTTGGCAAAGTTTGCATTGACCAAAATCCCCCCAATTTTCTTAAGTTCACTCTTCTCATCGCCGGCATCTATTCGGGGTCAGGTGGCTGGATAGGCCTGATATTACATTCCGGGGTGGAGGGAGGGGCTTACAAATATCGTTTGGCCATTTCAAATGAACTGGTATCTTCTCGTAACCAGTATCATACGATTTTATAGACTCCAGGATCGCTAGGGCGACAATGTACTGGATAAAGACTACAGGGGCTGTTGAATTATATTGTGCTTTGTGACGCACAACAGTCGAAAAAACAAGAGCTCCCATTGGTGAAACCCACACATTATCCCCTCGCCCTCGGGCAGCAGTTTGTTGAGTGGCGACTGCTGTAAAGCCAGACGGAAGCATCTGAAGAAAATTGAAGTTTCTGAGAAGAAACACTTTTAGTGAGTGCAGCATTCGTGGCGGTTTAAGTAAAAAGAAATACTTATCGAGAAGCGAGTTGGTACTCATAACAACTTCGCCATATAATAAGGGCGAACCGAAGATTAAAACCTTCGATGACCGTGATTGTTCTTTGCGCAAATGTCGGAAATACTCCGAACTATCAAAGTAGGGTGTTTCCTCAGCCGAATGGTAATGTTCGTTGTGTATTATTATCTTCAACATTGATTTTTTAGAAAGTTCGCTCTTTTGACAATGGATGTCTGCGGAAACAACAGCATGCGAAGGAGTCTTAGCTAGAGATTGGCTCTCAAGCATGAATATATCGTTGCCCCCTTGAATAACCCCCCAGCCGTTCTCAATGCTCTTAGAATCAATCAAACCTTCTAATGACTTCAAGAAACGAGACATGTCTCCCAAAGATAGACACGAGAGGTGCAAATCGGACAAGGATAATTGCATGCTTTCGAGACCAGCGCTACTTTTAAGACCTAGAAGCCTAAGAACATAGGAAATAAACGTAATACGTGCCGTATCGTCTGCTTCTAACTCCCCCAGGAGTTTGGTATGCGATTCAAAACGAGCATTTTTTTTCAACCTTCTGGTCGCAAATCTACAAACAAACCAAGCTATTAGCACCGCACAAACATCAATGTATACTTACTTAGTTATGGGTGTGGCACACTCTGGATGAGTCGCGATTAAGAATGCGTATCCGGCGCCTATTTGACACCCCACTGCTGCCACATTTCCTTTGGATTTGATATCAGGACCCTCGTGATATCGTGCCAAAACCTCAACCCCCCGATCCTTAAACATCTCCGCATTAACGAACAGCCCGCCCCCGTTGTAGTAATTGGTAAAGGTTTCCGGCGCACCCATATCTAGAAGTCTACCGGTAACCTGTATAGCACAAGCGCGTGCACCAGCCTCACTGTCATATCTGAAGCCTTTAAATGCTGCCCCTTCACACAGCCCTGGGAAAAATTTAAGCTCCCTGGTTCCGGAGACCTCCAAAACGGAATCTCCCTTCTCGAACTCGATCTCAGCTGAAGCATAATAGGCCCCCGCGCAGAACCCAACGAATTTGCCCCCTCGACGAACGTATTGCTTTATGTGCCGATTGCCTTCACCGTTCAGTGCATTACAAAACCCAAGGTCAGCACCTCCGGGCAAGCAAAGAAGGGCACATGTCCAGAGCCATTGTCCCTGGACAATAGAATCGGCTCCGATGGACGCAACGGCATACTGAGGCGAGAGAAATTGCCGGAAGGTTTCCAGGCAATGGTTAACGGACTCAACGGTGGTCCCCGGGCCTAAAACATACGTAAACCCGTGTTATATGAATTGTAGACCCGAATACATATGCTTGTACTTACCCGAGTAGACTAGAACATTCATCCTAACCTTAAGCTAATAATACGATTGCGATTTTGATGCTTGGGCAATAAAAAAACGAAAGTGCTATGTATTGAAGAGTTGGCAGTCTGGTCGCTCGAGAACCCTATGCCGAGGTACCAGTAGCCGTTTGTTTTATAGCCCTGGACCTTGGACTTGATATCTGCGGAAACTAAAGTCCATTGATGCGACATACAAGACTTCTGAAGGAAAGGAAGGCATATGCTGTAGTCCAATGCATGATCTCCAAATTCTTCAAACACTTCTTAACCGAAAACTTAATCATGATGGCCTTGGGACTTACTTCCGCAAGTATCACATTTACCACCGATATGTTAGCATGAGTGTCCCGTCAAGATCAGATACATTTGCCTCACCTGAGCTATCTATAAGCACTCGCTAAAAGCTCAACCCAAAACCTCCACCTGCAACCCTCTAAAGTATTCATCGCACATTATCTGCAACCCTGATCCCAACGGTTCCTCCAAGGCTGCCGGCTCTCTCCTCTGCCCAGTAAACGGGAAATCGTGAATCATTTCAAGGGGAAACCTTTGCTTTGCTTGATTTTAGCTAGATAGCTGCTGACATCGCAAAGGTCCATACTTTCCGAACTCGTACTCTCAAGCCGCGCAATTTTCGGAGAATGGCTTCAACTCCTTCTGGTATCCTGGGAAACTCTCACTTCCAACAGCAACAACCATCGCGGTTGTCACCGGCCCAGACACAGTTTCCACCCTCGTCGCAATCTTATGGACATACACCACAGACAACCGCCGCTCTCAGCCCTCCATCCTCATATACCGGAGTCCAAACACCATCAGGGTCGGCACAGCGAGCAACCCCACAACACGGTATCCAGACCACCGCATCTCAGACTCAATTGTCTCAGAATAGCATGATGTCTGCATCCCATTTTCCCCCCCACGGCTCACAATCCACTGTCGATATTGACTCCCGAGCCCCACCCGCGGGTTTGGTGCATATGCCAGCAAACCAGATTTCACGCTCTGGCGGATCAGGAGCGCCTAGCTATAACACCCACCGTATCGAAACCGTTCATAGCTTCGTTCGTACTATGCACCCGAATGATATTTCTGGCCATACAAATAGCCAACCGGCCTACAGAAGGGCGCACCCAGAAGGTGGTTTCATCAGTGTAAGCAATTTGATTGAATCATCGCGGTCAAATCGCTCTTTTAACTGTTCCATAGCCGGTCCAAGCCCTGACTTGCTCTTTGCCTGCCACATACCGAATTTGCAATCCTAATTTCAAATATGAATCGTCGAGAAACCCTAGACGGGTGTTAACTAAGCCCAGCAAGGGTGTTAAAAATGACGGATATGACAATGAGGATAGCGATTACATACTCTATGTGAATGATATACTTGGTTCGGAAGAGGCAGGGCATAAGTATGTATTATCAACTCTGTTGGATCTACTTTGGGCTTACACATGATTAGGAACCGCTACCTCATCCTAGATGTCCTAGGACAAGGGACTTTTGGTCAAGTAGTGAAGTGCCAGAATCTAAGAACTCAAGAAGTAGTTGCTGTCAAGGTTGTCAAAAATCGTACCGCGTATTTCAACCAAAGCATGATGGAAGTTTCCGTGCTTGACCTAGTATGAATCCTTGGAATAACCAAATTTCTTGACAATAGTATCGTGCTAATAATCGCATTTTACAAATAGCTGAATAGCAAACTAGACAAAAATGACGAGCATCATATACTTCGGCTCAAAGATACTTTCATTCATAGGCAACATTTGTGTTTGGTTTTTGAACTTCTCAGTGTTAACCTCTACGAACTCATCAAACAGAACCAATTCCGGGGCTTGAGCACGACTTTAGTTCGAGTTTTCGCGCAGCAATTATTGAACGCCCTTACTTTATTAAACAAGGCGAAGTTGATACATTGTGATCTTAAACCTGAAAATATATTACTTAAAAAGTAAAGCACCTCCTCATCCCCGTGACCTATTACTAATATTCTAATCGACGTGTACAGTCTCGAGAGCCCTATTATCAAAGTTATCGATTTTGGATCTGCTTGCGACGAGAGACAAACAGTGTATACATACATTCAATCTCGATTTTACAGATCTCCGGAGGTTCTTCTATGTCTCCCGTACGTAGCTCTTGTCTTTCTGCTTGTTTGAATTCTTCATTTTGACTAACTCCCTTTACTTTTGTTCCTACTTAGATACTCATCAGCAATCGACATGTGGTCACTAGGGTGTATCGTCGTGGAGCTGTTCCTTGGGCTCCCATTGTTCCCTGGTAGTTCTGAATACAATCAAGTTGCCCGCATTGTTGAGATGCTGGGGCTCCCTCCAACATGGATGTTGGAAATGGGGAAACAATCTGGTGAATTCTTTGAGAAGGTTACGGACGAGTTCGGGAGGAAGACATATCGTTTAAAAAGCATGGAAACATACTCCCGCGAGCACGGTACGAAAGAGCAACCGAGCAAACGATATTTCCAGGCGACTACCCTCCCTGACATTATCAACCAATATGCCATGCCTCGGAAAAATATGAAGCCAGCGGAAATCGAAAGAGGTAGGGAATCAGACGTATCTCAAAAACTTGTCACTCGCTAATTTCACGGTTCCAGAGATGAATAATCGGGTTGCATTCATTGATTTTGTTCGGGGTCTTCTAAACATCAACCCCCTTGAAAGATGGTCTCCTCAGCAGGCAAAACTTCACCCTTTTATTACGCAGCAGAAATTCACGGGGCCTTTTGTTCCTCCAATGAATTTGAAATCATCTCCCTCAACGGGACTGCCAAAATCACCCCACCCGCCTATGACTTCAAACCAAAACCCATCCTCCGCACAGCCTTTGTCGACACAGCATCTTTCAAATAGCTCTGACCAAACGCTGAAACCGAAGCCTAATGCGGGTGGGATACCACAACAGCTCCCAGTTTCTTACCAGAACCCCTCAGTTAGCGGGTATGTAGCCGCATCGTCTCACACAACCCAACCCCCTAACTACGGTAGTGGTCCCAATTATAGCGCCAATGGCGGCCAGCAATACCAACAACAGACAGGGAACGCTCCCCCTCCATATACCAGCGGACATTCTGGCTTTAATGGCCCGTCGACAGCAGTTACGCAACACCAAGGAAATGTACCACCTCTTAGTGGGACTTACCATTCTCAACAGCAACCGAGTTTGTATCAAACAGCAACTACTCGAGCAGGGAGACAACGTGCCTCAACTATAGGCCAGAATGATAATGGAATCCCTCCTCAACTTTCTCGTCACGCCATGCTACTAGATCCAAACCAACCAATACGTCTACAGCCTAGTCCTGCCTACTATCCGCCCCCAGCAGATGGCGAGCCTGCTGGTAATTCTAACAAATCCAGGAGACGGAGTCAGGCAGGGCAGGGAAGTCAACGAAGCCAAAGAGACTTTATCCGAACTCTGGAAGACCGAACTCTTGAAGATGGACTTTTCAGTAACCAATCTCAGTGGCAATAAATGAATACTATTTTTTAGAAATCCCAATACATGGACTAACTCATCCGCACTTAATCATGCCGCCCTCCAACCCTCTAAAAAAATCAATCGCACTTTTATAAGAGTATCGATCAAGACCAGACTGCTCTTAAAGCAACTGTAATTTGAAACCAATTCTTCTTTCATTGGTCTGGATTGACTTGGCTGCTATCTTCACCTCATTGGTCATCTTTAATCATACTTATCCGATTGGACTCCCCACCCTCCCTTCTGTTTAAGGTTTTCGTGCTTGGCTTTCTGCTTTGACCAACAGTCTTTAAATTCCTGTAGCTGCTTCAGAAATCAGAAATTCCACGCTCTTTTATCTATCTGGTAGGGAAATAGAATGAACACACTTGTTCCTGGCAAGCCCGCCAGTCTTTGGTCTTGTCGAAACATGTTTGCACAGTCATATTTTCTTCTGAGAGACTTTTATTAGCCAGGCACGGTGGTAAAAAGTCACGCAAAGAAAGTCGCAGCTGACGATTGCTGAGGCGGGTTCAATGCGCTAGGTGGGGCTAAAATACTTGAACAACCTGTTTTCTGTATTCGTACCTCCCTACCAAGAATTTAACAGGAGTTTTGTTAATGTATAGCTGTGCGTGTAACAAGTACTGGCAAGGGGTTCTTGGAATGTTCGCGGTTCAGAATCAGCTTTACCATTCGTCAACATTGATATCTCCACCTGGTAACATCGATCTAACAAGACTGAGCTTATCAGCAGATCAGGCCAAAGGAAGAGCATTTGAGACGATATGGAGTCTGTTTATAGATACCTTGGGAGTTACGTAGCTTGTCCTTAACAGTTTACGGCTTCGAGACTGGTCCTTGAACTGGTATTGGAACCGTGGTTTCCTGTTGGTTTTTAAGTGGGAGGTGTGTGTTGACGAACACCTGTTTTTTGTGGGGACTCTTGCTATAAGTAGACTTGACGTATAGTATATTTTGATCTAAATTTAAAAAAAAAAATTAATTTTTCCCTCAAGACCGAAACTAGAGAATCCCACAACCCACTCGAGAACCATCACGGCAGCAGCAGCACCTGAAGAGAGGAGAACCTCAATCCTTTCTCCTTTGTCAGCCCAGACCAGCAAAGCAGACAAAAATTTCTACCAGCATTGTTTTAGGCTTAGGCTCACGTGTATAGAACATCCCCGGCTCTTGATATAACATGCTGGCCGCACAGAACCAGTATCAGAACGGCACCCACGAGGAGGACGATTTTGATGATGAGGGTATATTAGCGGCCTCCATCGTCGAAGCAATCCAGAACGAGGACGAGGACCCCTCTCAGACATTACAAAGTCTGCAGACTAGAGAAGACGACCTCCAGAGCAGGCTACAGGCCGCCGCAACTCCGCTTGAATACCAAGCACCGCTCGAAGCACGTTACGCATCTTACGACAACTATTGTAGCCTATTTCATTATATCTTGAATTCCAATGGCCCGGTAGAGCTTGATCTGCCGACGGTATGTCCGCTTCATTATTTTTAATAGTATGATATCCCTTTCAATCGTTATTCACACTAACTGCCAATATTTGATAAGTATTATTGGGCATGGGATGTCATTGATGAATTCATCTATCAATTCAATAACTTCTGTGCATATCGAAATCGTCTAGCTAAGAAAGGGCAAAATCAGGATGAAATTGCATCACTCCGAGAGAACCAGCAAATATGGGGCTGCTACAGTGTTCTAAACGTCAGACCACTCCACCACCAATCAATACTAAAAAATTTCTCGCGAATAATAGGAAACCGTGCTTACTTCGGATTTCCCTGCAATAGATCCTTTACTCTCTGATCCAAAGATCGCAGATGAATGAACAGCTCGCGGCTATCAAACGGGGAGAAGACCCAAAGTATTCAACCCTTATAATTCTAGCTAAAAGACATATGAGCTAACCTCTACGAATAGCACTGTTGCCGGTGAATATGGTTCGCGACCTCTGTACCGAATGTTGGGGTATTTTAGCATAATCGGGTTACTCCGAGTTCACTGCTTATTAGGCGACTTTACCCTTGCCCTGAAAACCCTTGATGACATCGAACTTAATAAAAAAGCAGTCTTCGCGAGAGTCATGGGTGCACACTTCACGACCTATTATTATGTTGGGTTCTGCTATATGATGATGGGGAGATACTCTGATGCCATAAAGGCCTTTTCACATATTCTTTTATATGTCACCCGCACCAAGAATTTCCACAATAAAAGCACGCAGTTCGACTCGGTAAGCTCAGGAAATCATTTCTCCTGAATATTATGTGGCATTACAATTGGCTAATCAGAACTTCTCCGAGTCAGATTTCTAAAACAATGGATCAAATGTATGCTTTGCTAGCCATGTGTGTTGCGCTTTGTCCAACCAGGCTCGATGACACGATTCATTCATCTCTCCGAGAGAAGTATGCTGACCAGTTTCAAAAACTGCAACGTGGTGGTCCTGAGAGTCTTGTGATTTTCGAAGAGCTTTTCCAAGCTTCTGCCCCCAAATTCATATCCCCAATTCCCCCAGATTTCGAAAACCCCACAAATAATGTTGACCCTATGCAGCATCATTTACAGGTATTCATGCTTGACGTCAAAAACAGCATGATGGCTCCGGTTTTACGAAGCTACCTCAAACTATATACTAGTATGGATCTTCAAAAGCTCGCTGCTTTTCTTGAAATGAACCCGGATGAGTTGCGCACCAAGCTTCTGGTATTCAAGCAAAAGTCCAGGCAGTACAAGTGGGTGGAAAGTGGGTTGTTGAGTGGAGAGACCGTCAATATTTCTGATCTCGATTATGCCCTACAGCGGGTGAGTATTCTGCTTTACCTATCTTTAACAAACGATAATCGACCTTTGCTAACTAGCTATCGCAGGATCTCATCCACATATCTGAAGCCAAAGTTGGTAGAAAGCTTGTGGATTGGTACCTTAGGAATCTTACGAGGTCTTATGCTTGATCGGGCTCGAATATTTCTTTTTGTGTAGACGGATCTGCTGTTATGGCTCGCATTCATTCGCTAAGACTAGGAAAAATTTCCTTTATTACATGTGGGCGAATTATAGCGAGATGGCACTGTGTGCCAATACTTGTGACATAGCTAGGGTGGCTCGTTTTCAACGACCATATCTCAAATTGGTCGATTTTATAGTGTTCCACTGGCTTGGTAGCTGGTTGCCTCAGCATACGAGATCAAATGAGATATCGGACATATTGTTTTCTGGGGTCGTAACTCCTTGCAACCAGTCGAATATAGTCCTCTCAACGTATCTCACCTTCCCGCTTTCATGAACAATAATGACAGACTGTTTCTGGGTCCCGTAGTGACTATACGGGTGCAGTCCATTACCCCTCCCTGGAACCGAGACATTTTCGACCACCTGTGATATGTTGTGTTCTGCTTGTTGGCTGGTCTCAAACAGAGGTATAAATATTGACTGCTTTAATGAACCGATTTTCCTTTCCTGTACGCCAAAGTTATTCTCCAGGCTCAGTGTATCATTCCCAAGAATATAAAAGGCCTCTGTGAGTATATCTTGGTCGCTTAGACCATCTTGACGTATGTTTTTAACCAGCTGATCGAGAAGCCTCTCGCCATTAAGAACTTTCGGCCACGGTTCGGTGAACGTGGAGTTGCTTAGACCCCTTGTCTCGCCCTTGGTAGGGTTGAGTTTTTCTAGCATCCGAGCAGGTGCTTGTGCTTTGCCATCTCGATTAGAAATAACACCGAAGTGTTCAACTTGGACTTTATCATGTTGGTTTCGAGAGAGTTGCCCACAGAGCATGGAGAAACCACCGACTTGGTCCGTGCTAGGGTAAGGTCCAGGGTATCCATTCTTTTGAAGAGAATCCATCCATAACTCGAGCCCAATATCGGAAGAGGCTAAGAATGACGACACCACAGCTCCTCTGCTTCCTGGGCCTATGGCTGCAATGGGATTTGCTTCTCGAATATTGGTCAGAGCTGCAAAACGACCGGCTCGCGTAATCCCTAACCAAGTACCTATACAGAAGCACATGAGATGAATTGCCGCCTTTGAATGGTACCGACCCCCGGATAATTACCATTTTCGGGACGAGCTAGATCTCGCCCACTATAAATGCCCTTTGAGGCCCAAGGCCCAGCAGCTTGCGTAGGACGACGTAAGAACTCCTATCGACACGAAGGAAGAACCGTATGTTTTTAGCAGCAGTATGCGAGGAATGCAAACGGAAATTATTATAGAAGTATTCGTCAATATTTGAGGGTTGTCCCATACGCACGTCTCGGTTTGACAGGAGAATCAATGGGAACCCTTGATCAGCACATGCGGTTGTCCATAGAAGGATGCACATATTGTTTTCGTCTGCTACTTGCGTTCCCCGAAGCCCCGAGCCACACAGGCGTCAGGCGTCTTTGTCTGGCACAGCGTGGTAGGGAGGTCGTTCGAAAGAAAGGAAACCAGTTGACAGTGCAGTCGAATTGTTTTGCAGGCATGTACGGAGGATGTGAGATCACAACTTGGACAGAAATCGTGTGAGTTTTGCTAGCAAAGCCAAGATGGCAACTAACTAATTTCTCTCGTCGCGCCAACACAAAAGCTTTCTTCTCGGTAAACTCGGATCGTTTCACGGATCCTCAGAATGTTCTGGCCGCCCTCCAACTAGTTAGCAAGAACTCCAGCTCGCACTCACGATCTTGTGTGATAGCCTCCGTTCAGAGATATCCCTGCAGGTCGAGGGTACAGCGGCTTTATGGTTGAAGATAAGGTATTTTTGTGTACATGTACACGTAGTCTCGGAGATGTACTTACATGCATCCATGGATGATATTCTCTGCATTTGTCAGTGGAGATGTGCAAAGGCAGTGGGGCAGAGGGAAATAAGTGGATGAGCTCAGCTCTGCATCTTCCGGGACCAGCTAGCGGGCGAGATGCTCGGGCACTTTGCCGGTTCCGGTGCCAGGCTGATGAGACAGCAGCATACCTCCAGCACACGCACTCATGACATGGTAAGCACTTGAGCGTCTACTGCCATCTTCGATCAGAAGTGCTTTTGAGATTTCTGTTGCAAATCGCAAGACCAGCTTGAAGATGGTCCCGCGAACTTCCACAGACTAAATACGCGTCCATGTTGATTCTCTCCAAGCCATTGAAATATCTCGGCTTGATGGAGTGCATTCAGTTTGAAAGGTTCTGCTTTGATTTTCACCTTCTTTTCTAAATAAAATAATAATAATAATAATAATAATCATAGTAATGATGATAACAAATAAATTAAAAGTAAATATATAAATAAATAATAACAATAATCAAAAAACACAGTGGACTCTCTTCATTTGTTATTTTTATTTTATTTTTCCCTCCCCCAATACTCAACTGTGGAGGGAGTATCGAGACCTCTTGGCTGTGTCTCTCATCGCACAGGGATCAAATTTACTTTAGGGAGCTAGCTAGGGCTTTCAATCGCATTCCCACGTCCGGCCAATGTTGAGCCCGCGCTTTCCCATCTTGCCCGGGACTATTCTGCTTGCCTCCCTTTTTTCGCGTAGTTCCCTTGTGACTTCCTTACTTTCACGGCGCAATCATAGCAATCCTTATTTGCTGTGGGTGGTTCCGACCTCGCACTAGCGTGCTCTTTGATCCAGTCGCCAGGACACTGCTAGTCTTCTTTCTTGTCTCTGGTGGTAACGAGTTTTCCATTACCAAAAAAAGCAGATACTGCCTACTGCTTGAGTCCTTCAGTAAGTACTTGAGCAAGTAAGCAATGATTTACTACTTGGTTGTTTGTACATGTTGGTATGGGATCTAAGCCACTACTTTCTTTTTGCGATAAAGGCCAAAGAATTCAAAAACGAGCTTGCGGGCGAAACGGATTGCAATGGGTAACAAATACGCCGGATATAGATGCAAATTTGGGGAGACAGAGAAACAGCCATGCCCATAACCATCAAGAGTGGCAACTCTTTTCTTCTTTCTCATCTTCTCCTTCTCCCTCTTCGATGTTTTTGATTTTAAGTTTGAGGGACGAGAAAGCTATCTGAATCCCAATGGGTGCTTAGAACGCTGAAGACACGTTGATGCTTAAAATCCGTCATATCTGGATACACAACACCACTTGAATAAGGGTTTCCTCCGGAGTATCTCCTTCAATATGCAGCTCCGAAGTATCGCCGGAAAGTTATATCGCGACGGTAATATCATTACGATAGTTTTACTCGAAGGGACTGCATCTCACGTGTCTAACCAATTAATATTGGCATATGGCCTAGAGAAAACGAGAGAAAAGAAAAAGGCTCACGTATGCAAAGCTTGAGCAGCCGGAGACAAAATTTTTTATCTTTTTATTTTATTTTTTTCCTTGTCTGATACTTGGCAATTTGACCCTCAAATGTTTGAATTATTATTATTGTTATTATTTTCAGAGGAGATTAATCGTGGGTGACTGGTTCCCAAATTTCAACATGGCATGACATGAAATGCAACTGCAAGTGTCAACCACGAAAAATCCAGCCGTCTGCGGATAGAAGGGTACTGGGAAGGGGTTGAATCATGATAGCAATGGTGATGGCTTGGGTGATGCACACAGCAGATACATACCACAAGGACTTACCGGAGTTGGAAGAAACAGGAAAAGAAACAATGTACATGTACATGGGGACCAGGATGGCGAGCGGTGGAAAAAGCAAGCAGAGACCCGAAATCCGCTATTTTCTGGAGAGGTCGGCACGGCACCGTGGGCATTTTTAGTCGACCTAAATTATTTATCTTGGAGCTACTGCTCGCTCGCTTCCTCTCCATCAAAACCCTACGCTATCTGTCAGGATAATTGCCATTTTATTACCATTTTCGAGGTAAGGTACATACATCATACCACATGTGTTAGCAGCAGCAGCAGCAGCAGCAGCAGAAGCACCAGCACCAGCACTACATAGCACCTCACACCAGCAACAACACCAGCAGTGGCGAGCGAGCGAGCGAGTGAGCCTTCCTCGCCGCATCTTATCGACACGCTCCCTCCCAAATCTTTGACCGCTTCTGCTGAAGAACGGATTCATGTTGCATCAACGCACATAACTTGTACAAATTTCTGCACTTTCTCGCACATTTACCAGTTGATTCATCGTGTTTTTCTTTTTCCTTTCGCCCCCCTTCTCTTCCTCTGCTTTCCGATTTGCATTGCTTCAAATCGCCAACTGGAAGCGTCCTTCTTGCTATCTAACCCAATCAACCCCCCCCAACTAACCTCCTGGCTTCTGTTTCGCTCGTCGTCGTCGTCTGGCCCTCCCTCCTCTCACCGGGTTCTCTTTTTCGACTTCATTTTATCCTCCTGCCCTGTCACAAATTGCCTGCATATTCTCCGTGTGCTTTGGAATCCATTTCCCTCCTCCTCCGATTTCTCTGGTGAACAAAACCACCCTTTCCTCTTTTGGAGATTTTCTTTTAATAAAGAAAAACCCCCTCCGCCGTCGTGCATGTATCGTTGACCGAAACTCTTGATCTAGTGCCCTTCCTTCCTTCCTTCCTTCCTTTCTTTTTCCTCTTTCCTTTTCTTTCCTTTTCTTTTCTTTTTNTTTTTTTTTTTTTTTTTTTTTTTTTTTTTTTTTTTTTTTTTTTTTTTTTTTTTTTTTTTTTTTTTTTCCTTTTTCTCGTGGCCACCCAAACCCTTCTCTCTTCGGTTTAACATCAAGCGCTGCGTTATCAGCACTGAAACTAACTAACAATCACTCTCCCTCACTCGCCAGAACTGGAAGACAGGACTTGAGTAGAATGGCAGCATCCAGTCCTCCTTACACCCAAGGCTCACAATATTCGCCTTATCCACCCCAGCCGGGTCACGATATCTCACAAGCCGGATACCCACCTCAGCATACTGGTTGGCGACCAGAATGGGGTCAATATCATCCATCCGTTCCCCAGCCGTACACTTCACCTACCGCGTCGGTCTCCAACCAGTCTTCACCCACTACCGCTACACCACGATTGTCCGATAAGTCACGTAGGAAACGTCTCTCCCAAGATCAGCAACACCCTTTAGCCCAACAACAACAGGTTTATTCTTTCGTTCCGATTCCCGGGGCCCAGCAACATAAGCGTCCAAGACGTCGTTATGAAGAAATCGAGCGGATGTACAAATGCGGATGGAACGGCTGTGAAAAGGCATATGGGACATTAAACCACCTGAACGCTCATGTGACTATGCAGTCTCATGGGGTAAAGAGAACACCTGAAGGTAAGGCTCAGCATATCTTAATACTCTCCAATAACCCCGAATTTTCAACTGTTTGTCATGGTGTTAATCGATTTTCCTTACGCGGTTGATTAGAATTCAAAGAAATCAGAAAGGAGTGGAAGCAGAGGAAGAAAGAGGAGGAAGCAACCAAGAAGGCTGAGGAGGAACGAGAACGTCAACAGAGACAATTGGACGGCTTGTCGTCCCTGGACAGCAATGCGCAAACGGCATCAGGCCAATATAATAACGTTCCTCAGCAGCGCCAACTTCCCCCTCCGGGATACTCACAACCCCCAATGCAACCAGGCATGCATCACTATACCCAAGCTCCTGGAAGTTTAGATCAGCTTCAACGATTCAACCCTCCTACTGCCGGAATGTACGGCGGATATGCTCACGGAGCTTATGGACACACTCCCAGTCATCATATGTACCAACCCAGACAGCCCCCGGGCACAGAGGAACCGGATGCGGATGCGGATGCGGACCCAGATGTTCCAAATGCATCTTACACCCACACGTAGCGAATAAATTCTACCTGGGTGTCGGAAAGGAGGCATCTCGAATGATGCTAAATCTTCACCGTTCCGTCTTTTGAACGTTCTTCGGTATAAATACCGGAGACGCGGGTTCTCGATTATCAATCTTAAGATAATCATACACACCGAAAGTAAAAATCCATATAACCAGACCGTCGTAATGGCTTAGGTATATACACTCTCACGTCTGCCTCTCTGTAATATATTTCAAGCCCGTTGTCCCTTTCTTTTCGGACGATACAAAGTGTATCTCCCTGATGCATAGCTTTCCCCCCCCATTTTCCTTCTTCCCTCTTCTTCGTGTTTCATCTGATATTCATTTCCTATCTCCCAATTTTAGAGCAGGTAGGTTGTGTGCATCTTCAAGGCGAGTTTGGTGGCTGTATGATTAACATATTTTGTGTTTTTATCATTTCCTCCTTCATTTTATTTACCTTTTCTATTCCTTAGGATCATCATCATCATCATACGTCTTTCATGACATTGGGCGAATGCTTTTTTTTTCTTTCTTTCTTTTCTTTCCGGTTTCCCCTTTCCTGTCCATTCCCTAAGTCATCGGCTTCTTTCAATCCTGTCACTACCTCATCATATCATTGCATTTCCATTTATCTAGCTTTGTTCGTACGTCTGATTTCCGCATAGGTGCGATCAACAGAAAACATACTTGAGTATTCTACAATTGATTCAATCAAAGTGGCGCGAAAAACATCAACGGCCTTCTACATATCACGAATAACTATTTAACTAGCTCCCCTTACCCTAGCCGAGGGATGGTTTGAATATATTAATATTGGCGGTATTTGGGCATAGAGATGGTTTAGTTTTGCAAAAAATCACATACAGGACTTATCTAACTAAGATAAGAGTAAGTGGATGTACCTGTGTTTGATAGCTTTACCAGCACAGGAGGTAGTGTACACAAAAATGTGCGCGAGTCCTGGACAAGTCTTCTATATTCTCAGGGCGCTACGTCTTCTAAGAGCTCGTTCCTTGCAAAGTAGGCAAAAAGAAAAGAACCAATTACAAACTTGCAGAAAATACAAAAAAGTACAACATTTACCGGGTTGTCCTCAAGTACTTATTAAGACCCGCAAGTAAAACTTAACCATAGGATGCAGCTACCAGTTGATTACGGACAGTATATATGGTATATACGAATGCTTAAATGCTTAAATGCTTAATTACTTAACTATGTTGCACAATTACATGAACTAAGTATGTTTCATACTACAGATAGCAGACCTAATCTCAAAAAGATCGCAAGTTACCTCGGGCATTGTTTAAGTCTCTAGCCCAGAATCCCTAGTATAGTACCAAACTCTATTACGAGTGTTATTACTAAAAAGGTAATGATAGATAATCCCCCATTTCTGATATCTCGTTTTTACTGTGAAGTCGTTCTAGAATTCCAGGATAGGCGTAGGGAGAGCGCCAACATCCTATCAGAGAGAGAGAAAGGGGGGTTAATTTAATTGATACCGGAGCTGGAAACGAAAAAAGTCAAACTGAGTAGGATCTAGGACTTGATAGAAGAGCGCTCTCCCGCAAATTGGACACTTCGACCGCCCCTCCCCCGACCACCACCTCTTCCTCGACCTCCACCTCCACCTCCACCAGTATTTCCAGTAAATTCAGTTCGTGATTTACCACCTCTACCACCGCCACCGCCCCTGGTGGTGTTCTCTTGGCCCCCCCCGCCAGCCCCACTTTGAGACTTTTGCTCATATACCCGCTCATTTTGTTCAATCAATCCGCTAGCCTTTTCGGCAAGAGCTAAAGCCAAAGTTTGCAGCCGTGATACTTCGACACCCTTCCTGAAAATAAGTGTTTTATTGATTTGGTCCAAGGCTGCTGCGATTTCATCGTGGGCAATCATTTTGCTGACGAGGGCGGCAACTTTGCGTTCGGAAAGATCAAACATCCCGGATAGTCTTGTTAATGAAAGAGCATCATAGAAAGGTGCATACGTGAAGATATAGGTACGTAGGCCCTCCTCCTGTATTTTCCCCGAGAGCATTTGCTTGAGAGTATCTGCATCTGGAAGCAAATCCCAGATTTTGATGGCTTGTATCAACTCGCTGCTTCGTTTCCAGTCTCCAGCAGCTAAGGCATTCGCGGATTGAAAGACATGATCCCGTGTGTTCTCAGGGGGGCCAGGAAAAACGTTTCTCTCGTGGAATTCGAGCATACGTCTAAAAGTTTTGCTAATAACCTTCTTCCTCATGTCAGGCGAAGACCCAGCTGCTGCCATTGCCGGGATCTCTAGGAGCATGGAGCATGTTAGGTATGCCGCCTCTAGAAGCTCGAGGTTTATATGCATGTGGAATGGAAGTTGTCTTTGTTTCTCCAGGCGTTCCTGCTCTGGTGTAATGGTTGAATATCGGCTCTGTGGTCCAACCCCCTGAGCAAGATGTTCCTTTACTCTACCCGAACCCAATATCTCCTGCAAACAGGACTGCGCTTCTGATATTAAGCCATTTCGAAAAGCACACAGGCCAACTTGTACGAGTGTTCGGTTGTAAAGAATTTGAGTTGTAATGTCGGCATTATGTATGTTTTCTTGAAGGTGAGACATAAGCAACATGTCGCGTGATTGGTAGAAGTTCTCTCGAAGTGCAAGATGGTAAATATGACAGAGCATCGCGCGGGTCCGAAGTATTGTAGCATCATTTTTATATAGGAATGAGCATAGGGTGTGAACGATATTGGTCGGGGTTTCTTTTTGAAGACCCAAACGGAGAACTTCAGATGATGATTCCGAAGTGAGTAGATTGTACGACGCCCCCTCAATCGTTTCGATGACCGCCAATGGCTGTAATATGTTAGAAATTTAATTTTACTAGTATTGCGCAGGTTAACACAAGGCTGAAGACGAACCTTGTAGTACAAATGCTCGATACGTCGCATAATTGTGCGGTTTAGACTATCGCCTATGGTCCCTGCCTTTTCATTATTGGCAAGGCGCTCGAAATACATCTGACTTCGAACTATTATCCGATACAGAGCAGCTTCATCACCAAGGCGGTCGATATACTCTGTAGTGTGTGGGTCGATATTTTGCAGCGATTTTGTTAATTCATCATCGAGGCGATCAACAAATGAAACGATGCTACCGGAAATTTTGAAGACCTCACCCGGTCCGGGTGTGGGAGGTATCTTCTCATCATCTTCCCACTCGTCACCGGTTTCAACGATGATCCAAGAAGTATTGTCTTCGAGAACACGGAAAAGATTGTTTATTTCTATCTCGGCACTGTCGGATGGCATATATTAGTGGAATGCAACGCTTATCTAGTATTGAACAGGGATGGGTGTTCCAAGGGCCTACGCTTTCCACTGGTCCGTTGCCATATACGAAAGTACTCCAAATGATAGATCATATCTCGTAGATATCAAGGCGAGGAGGACTCTAATCTTTTCATAAGGTGCCTGTGCCAACTCTAGAAGCTTCTCCATCGTACGGATTTGATCGGTTCTATCCGTATTTTTCTTACCCCGGGTCTCGACAATGACTTTGAGATGTTTGAAAATAGATTCTTTCGTCAGTTGAACAGCCTTTCCTCCACGGGTCACAACGGAATAGGCCCCAGCGTCATCCTCGATATCAGCTACCTCGGTATTTGCTGGGATGGACTGCTCTGTAATCGGAGCTTCCTCGATATCCGGCTCCACCAAGTAGGTCTCTTTGTTATCACGGTATTGTGCAATTTCTTGTTCGTATTGTCGGTTATTTTTCTTTAGTCTCTGCTTGATTGAATTAAGAGCCCTGGCATTTGTGGCATTCATCTTTTTAGTAGCACTTTTTTCTTTTGCCAGGGTCTCGTTCATGAAGTCTTCTAGATCCGCAATAGCCTTTATGTAAAGCTTGGGGGTGACATCGCCATGTCCAGCCTTAGTCACAAGCTTGTTCAATTTGTCAAATTCTAGGACAATGCAGATTAGTAACTCGCTTGGGTGCATATGATTCAACGGTTCCTTTATACCTTGTGAGATCACGACCCAGTCATTAATCTTTTCGGCATTTTCGATTGATCGAATAGATCCCTCAATCTCGTCAAAACGTTTATCTTTTCGATTCTTAACAACTCTCTGAGAGCCATCATCTTCACTACCTTCTTCCTCTGCGGCGTCTCTTGTGTAAAAACTCCTCCGATTAGCACTTTGTTGTTCTGCAACGTCACTATCTTCGGATTTTTCAGATTCTCCAGAGCTTTCAGATTCGTCCGCGTCTTCTTCAAGCTCCTCTTCTTCGTCAGAGTACTCCTCTCCAGACGAACTCGACTCGCTATCACTCAGTCCGCCGTGGAAAAATCTTGAGGTAGCCATGCCAGCCTATATGGGCTGGGCTATTGAGAGTTGAGAATTTATAAGCTCGTACTAGCGGTCGGAATGCGGGGCGATGGCGGCTGTTGAAGTGGTCGTTCTGCTAGCAGGGAGATGACTGGAGGATAGTTGACTGCTGTGTCTGTGAGTTTTGTGGGTTTGTGGGAAGTGTAAAAAAAAAATATAGAAAAGGGAAAAAGAAAAGAGAGGACAAATACGGTTGCGCAACACAACATGCGATCGATATATTGCTCTTTGGATCCGCCCCAAAAAAAACATAGAACGCCGCTTTATAATTCTCGAACCTAACTAACTGATCCTAACTCAGTCTCGTTGGAACAAAGACCCTCTCTGATCTTAACCGACTTTAATTTACTTATTTTTTATAAGAAATCCAACAATGCTCTCTAATATTATCCCCTCTCAATATTCCTAAATGAAAAATAAAAACAATATTTTATACCTATAATGTATTTTGTAAAATCAAACATGTAATCATCCCTCTCATATTATATCTTTTACCCAGGGTAACAGGTCCTAGTTTGAACCCTCCCTTCATTCAGTCCGGCAAAAACAAAAAACAGCGAAGCTGCCATCAGCATTTGATTAGAGTCTGATTTGATGAGACAAACTTAGGCCTAAACTCATCTTAAAACGCATAAATTTCTTCTTCGAAAGCCCAGTCGTTCTTGATCCCTCTTTTTATTGATCATTGAGAAAAATAACATACATTTCAAACGTATAGCTTTCTTAAAGATATATTGTCTGATCAATTACTTAAGTATCTAAATTAAGTCCTAACTGAATAATCTCTTTACTGGTGGTGGGGACGTTTAGGTACTGGAATGCTGTTCCGCAGCACTTAGTAAACTGAAAACGCCCTTCGCTCGGAAGTTTAGACATTCTGTTCTTTCATCCTTATTTTCTACGAGCAATTATTTTTATTTTCGTTTCACGCCTGAATAAACGACACATTTACCGGCGTGTAGCCGGCTTTTCTATAGATCTGATATATAACCACGACTTCATGTGATCTTTTAGGTCCGAAATCTATTGTTTCCTTTTAGTCAGGCATTGGTTTCGCACAGAGACCGATAATTTGGTAGCGTCTTGTAACATGCTAGCCTCAAAGTTTTTGGCTTGAAACAATCTTCCCAATGCTTTTAAGCCATTGTTGAAGGTTCATTTTCAGCCGGACGGGTTTCTTGCATGTTCTCTACTTTTTTTGTTTTCTCGCTCTGTCTTCCATTTCTTGAAATGAACCATTCTATTATTTCCTGGGCTATAGATGTAAAAGAGAAGAAACAGAAAGCAAGTTAATGAACATGAGGAATCTAGTGACGATTACTTGGTCAGGTTGAAACCAAGGCGAGAGATAAAACACAGCAAAGATGCTACTCTGCTCCTTTGATAATTAAGGCTAGTTTCGTAGGGATTAGACGGTAAGCACCAATGACAGGTTTTGAATTCGCCTCAGCCTCATTGTAACATGGTATCAAAGTGACACCATGGAACAGTATGAAGCAGGCTGCAGAAATGGCAAAATTTCGAGTCGAAGACACCTTCAGGAGTCAGTTTATCCTTAATAATGGAGGCAGATCAAAGAGTGTTTGACAAGTTAGTAACGTCGGCTACCTAATGGGGCCGAGTTGGAAGAAGTAAATCCTAGGTTATGCTATTAGCAGGTGATTTTCGGAAGTGAAACCCGTAGATTGGATTCTTACCTCCACGTCCGCCACGGTGTCCTCCCCAACGGCCTCGAGATGCACCACCACCGTAGCCAGGGCCTCTGGCCATGTCCGAAAGACGAGGGTCTATCTGCTGCTTGGCTTCCCTGTTTTCAGATTCCGGTCAGCAGTGCGTTTCGATAGAAGATCTTACAAGTACCATATTTGAGGCTTACGTAAGGACTGTGAGCAGGTCACGGGCTTGTTTGGCGTTGTCTGTCGTGAAAAACGTAATCGCAGTACCCTTTTGTCTGTTTTGAACAAATGTAAGAGCAGGCTTTTAGCTTAGCGCAAATGACTCAGAAGTACTTACCCTGCACGACCCGTACGCCCGATACGATGAACATAGTCCTAAAAGTGGTGTTAGAGCACCTGTGATTATCTATGTGTATTGGTTGGGACAATATCGTACTTCGCTGTCTGTTTAAGTACTACAGATTAGCAACTACAGAGGTTGGCAGAGCTTCATTGGATTGTCCTTACTATTTGGGTAATCGACATTGATGACATGGGTTATATTGCGAACGTCCGTTTATTAGTTAGTATGGCATACGGATACACAAGCAACTCACCTGGCGTGCACAGGAGGTCCAATTTCAGCCAAATGCCATTAGAAGGCTATGACGTCCGGTATAACTGTTAATAAACCCCGAAGAGAATGCAAACTGGTCAACCTAATAGGCTGTGTAGTTGCATCCTTTAGCTTTAGCCGAGGAAGCGCCATCTATCCTTGCGATAGGGGCGAATATCCTCGACTTACCGTTTGGCTTTTCCAGACCCAATCGCCTTCCAATCTCCGGGAAGAAAGGGTAGTATTATGACTTGGTCTGCTTCGTAAGTGTACGAGAAGGAATGGCACAAAGAGGGCAGATCAAAGCATGTAAAGAGCTATGGCTGGCCATAGGAAATCGGAAATGGGTTTAAGAAACAGATATCCAGAGCCCTCAACAATGAAAACCGTAAAGGCTGGACCGCACTGTAGCACACGTGAGTAGAAGGAAGTAGATTCTTAACATACCAATCCCACGAGATGCAACATCAGTCGCCACCATGACAGGACTCTTTCCACTCTTGAATTCATTGAGGACCTATCCATTATTAGATACCATGAATAAACATCATAGGGAAAAAAAATCATATAGATGCCGCGCTTCATACCCAATCACGCTCGTTTTGAGCTTTATCTCCGTGCAGAGCTAGCGCGGGGAAGCCATCCTGGCGTAGGAACTAAATAGCGATTCAAATGTCAGTTCCAAAAATAACGGCAATGATGGCAAAAATCAAATAATATTAAAAATATTAAAAAAAGACAAAAGGAATACAAACTCTTGTAATATCATCGGCAGCGCGTTTGGTGCCAACGAATATAAGGCATTTCGTTTCTTTCTCATCCATGATGCGCTCAAGATGCTTCACTAGCCTAGAGGGTTCGTTAGCTGACTATATAGAAACAGCGTGCTTGCTGCTGGTGAATGTAGGGATAAACGAACTTGTCGCGCTTCTCGAATTCCGACACAACCTCAACGATTTGGGTTATCCGATGATTGGCCGAAAGTTCTAGTGAACCAATGTTGACTTGAATGAAATCTTTCAAATAATCATGGGCAAGCTGTCTAACTTCCTTCGGCCAGGTCGCCGACCACATTAAAGTCTGGCGGTCTGGACGAATCTGGCTTATTATCTTGTTAATTTGAGGAGCAAAGCCCATATCCAGCATTCGATCGGCCTCGTCTAAAACAAGATATGTGACACGGCGAAGATTGGTTTTACCGGCTTCGAGCATATCAATCAGACGACCTGGTGTTGCGATGCATACTTCTACGCCTCTTGCCAATTCTCTGATTTGTTGCCCCCGAGGAACACCACCATAAACACAAGTGTTTCGAATCCTGGATGACTTGCCGAATTTGGTGACTTCCTGTTGGATTTGTACTGCCAACTCACGAGTAGGAGCAAGGACTAAAACGATAGGACCATCGCCGGGGGCAAGCAGAGGTTGAGCGTTGATATGGACAATTGAGGGAAGGCAATATGTCAGAGTTTTCCCTGATCCAGTCTCGGCAATACCAACAACATCGCGTCCAGTCAGTGCCATAGGCCACCCTTGGGCTTGGATGGGCGTAGGCTCCGTGAAGCCTTGAGCCTTCACTTCGTTCATTACGTATGCTAGTGTTTTGCGAGGTGTTAGTGAAAATGAACGACTGAAAAGAGGATATTAAATCTTTAGGTGTTATAACCATACCAGGGAAACCAGCCTCATCGAATGACTGAACTGGTTTGGGCACATCGCGACCAGAAACGCGCATTTGGCGCTGAGTCCTGTAGGCATCGACTTCGGACGTCGTCCGATTTTGAACCGCATCGCAAGGTTTGTCTAAGATTACAGGGTCAGTTCATAGACTATGAGGGTTCTATATTTTAAGTTAGAAAGACGTACAGAACGACTTCTCGAACTTTGGCAGTGACTCTAAATCTATATCTCCAAGTTAATATTTACTATTTTGATTTTGCTGGTATCATGAATGCTTCCTTACCCCATTGTGGTTTTTTGAGGTTTGCACCAATCCCAGCCATTTTGTCTCCCGAACTGGCACCATAGCCGTTCGAATAAGACCCCCCAAAGCCGTTGGATGAGCCGTTATAACCACCAGAAGAGTAACCATTAGAATTTCCGTGGTATCTGAGACAAGAATATTAGCCGTCAAGAACATTCAAGACGTGAATATTATATTTCGGATGTTTAGAAGAGGGTTAAAATGTCAAAGAAGAGGGACAGGGGGCTATATATACCCGTTAGAAAAACCATTACTACCTCCGCTACCTCCTCCGCCGCCGTAGCTTCGTGAATAATCACCGTAGGACATGGAGCGCGCGGTGTAGGTTTGTTGGTGATTCACGCGAAAGGAGCTGATTAACAGGCGCTAGAGAAATAGCACAAGTATAGATGTGGATAAGTTTTGGTGCTACTGAGAATGTCGATCTGGCCGAACTTCAGTTGCCTTTGTAAAAGTAAAGGGACGGAGAACTTTTTGCGTGTGAGGTGGAAGGAAGTGAATAGAGGATGAGAAGACTTGAGAGAGAGATTTTTTTTTTTGATTCCATTTTTCTCTCTCGCCTTTCCCTTTTGTAGCCAAGTAAAAATTTAATCGAGTGACGCTAATTAAAGTTTAGTTGGACTTGGCGCCAAGACTAATTGTAACCGCAAAGAGACCAGGTCGCAACGCGTATGACCGAATGAATCGTTGCTTGAGTCTTCTTCTTCTTCTTCACGAGCAAACAACATCGCTCACATACATACATGTCAAGGACAGTCGATATTCCCCTGACCTCTTCCCGCCAACCTGTTTAATCCCTCTCGCGACTCAACCTTCATCCATCGATGCAGGGTATGCAGTAATCAAAGACACAACGAAACTTGTATGGTCCACGAGCTGTTCCACCAGCTGTGTAGACTGCTCGGATTCTATGCTAACAGCTCTCGCTTCTGGGCCTCCAGTTATACCACTATTTGAGACGGCATCCACATTATTGTCCTAGCCCAACTCTATCAACGAAGATAATTCCCATCTCAAGCTTCTAAGCATTTCGTTTCTCCAGCGTAGCAAAAGCATGGCAGCTCCAGCTATTGCCAATGATGCGGTCACCCGTGTTTTTTCAGACCTAAGGAACAGGTATGGCGCCGAATGCTTCTTCATGCTATATTGAAGCCTTTTCCGGATAAAGGCTTGGATTTACAGACCTCGGGATTTACTTATAATGCCGTGTGGATAGTAAAACTGAAGAAGCACGACAAAAGGCAGCTGATGACCTGAGAGCCATATTAGTAATTAGTCAGCGAGGTATGCACTTTTCGAGCTGATATGTGATAGTACGTTGCACTTATACATTTGTGTCCGATCTATTTAGAAATGCTAGCAGAGGCATTCACTCGGTTCAATAATGATGTTAACAAGCGGATATTCGAAATGATTCACAGTAACGATACGTCGGATAAAATTGGAGGGATACTTGCCCTTGATCGCCTGATCGATTTTGATGGGGATGACTCCATGCAAAAGACCACTCGGTTTGCCCATTATCTACGGAGTGTTATCCGAGGCAATGACACTGCTGCCATGGTCCTGGCCGCCAAGTCATTGGGTAGGCTTGCGACTCCTGGAGGTCCTCTGACCGCAGAGCTGGTGGAGAGTGAGACCCGGCAAGCCTTGGAATGGCTGCAGAGCGATAGGCAAGAGAACCGAAGATTCGCTGCTGTCTTATTGCTGAAAGAGCTAGCGAGGAACTCCCCAACACTCTTCTATACATATGTGCCTCAGATTCTCGAGTTACTTTGGGTCGCCCTCCGGGATTCTAAAGTTCTCATCCGAGAAGCAGCTGCCGAGGCACTTTGTGCATGCCTCGAAATATTATATCAGAGAGATAGCCAGTTAAGATCACAGTGGTATGGTAAGATATTAGAGGAGGCGCAGCATGGATTGAAAATTGGAACAACGGATGCTATACATGGAAGTCTTCTGACGTACCGAGAACTTCTGCTCAGGGCAGGCATGTTTATGCATGACAGGTATCGGGATGTTTGTGAACTCGTCCTGAAGTATAAAGATCACCGGGACGTGCTCATACGGAAGTCTGTTGTGACCTTGATACCGATTCTCGCGGCCTACAACCCAGACGAATTTGTCAGTTCTTATTTGCACCGCTGCATGATGCATTTGCAATCCCAGCTCAAAAAGGAACGAGATCGAAGTGTGGCCTTTGTTGCTATAGGCCAAGTGGCGATAGCTGTTGGTAGTAGCATGAACCCATATCTTGAAGCTGTATTACAATGCATAAAAGATGGTCTGGCAAGTAAAAGGTATAATATGGTGTTCTAGATTCTACTAAGGAAATTTTCTGCTAACTTGATTTCCAAAGCCGGCGATCATCCGTTGAACCCGCATATTTTCAGTGTATCAGTATGCTCGCCACTGCCGTTGGCCTAGCTTTGACCAAACATATACAGGAGCTGCTCTCTCTATTGTTTAACTGTCCCCTGAGCGAATCTTTAACACAGGCTTTAGTGGACCTGGCACATTATATCCCACCATTGCTCCCACAAATACAAGAAAAGCTTCTGAATTTGCTAAGTATTGTCCTTAGCGGCCACCCTTTCAAGCCTTTAGGGAGTCCTGCAGAACAAGCAAATACACAAACCTCTCTGAAGGAAAACCGTGAAGTCAGTGGTATTGAAACGAGAGATACGGAAATAATACTGGCATTGCATACGCTAGGAAGCTTTGATTTCACAGGTAAAACGAAATAAAAACATAGGTTCGTAATTTCAATGCTAATGTCTCGGGTAGGTCGTATTCTCAATGAATTCGTTCGGGATTGTGTGATCAGATACGTCGAGGATGACAACCCGGAGATTCGAAAAGCTGCAGCACTTACATGCTGCCAGCTCTTCGTGCGAGACCCAATATGCTATCAAACAAGCAACAATGCAATTCAGGTAGTGGGTGATGTCATGGAGAAGCTATTGACTGTTGGAATCGCAGATCCAGGTAAGCAAACTGTCGGAAACTCAGTGGTACTCTATTGTGAACTAACATTTGGTTAGACCCAGATATTCGGAAAACAGTGCTTGACTCCCTTGATGCCCGTTTTGATAGGCATCTAGCTCGTGCTGAGAATGTTCGAACCCTTTTTTTGGCATTAAATGACGAAGTGTTTGCAATACGGGAGTCTGCTATCACGATAATCGGGAGACTGACGGCTCATAACCCTGCATATGTTATGCCATCACTTCGAAAATCCCTCATTCAGCTCCTGACGGAGCTCGAGTATTCGACCGTCGCTCGAAATAAAGAAGAGAGTGCGAGACTCCTTAGTCATTTGGTATCGGCCGCTCAGAAGCTTATTAAGCCATACGTGGACCCTATTGTGACCGTGCTTCTTCCCAAAGCATCTGATCCAAGCGCGGGTGTGGCTTCGAGCGTTCTTGGGGCTCTAGGGGAACTCGCAACGGTTGGCGGGGAAGACATGGCTCCATATATTCCGCAGTTAATGCCTATAATAATCGATACATTACAGGATCAAGGGTCTTCTTCCAAGAGAGAAGCTGCTCTTAAAACTCTAGGTCAACTTGCTAGCAACTCTGGTTACGTTATCGAACCCTATATGCAGTATCCCTACCTATTAACTATTCTTGTCAATATTGTTAAAACAGAACAAACTGGATACTTGAGGAAAGAGACAATCAAGTTGATGGGAATTCTGGGTGCTATAGATCCCTACAAGCACCAGGTAATATACCCCCAATCATATTTCTGATCCTAGATTTATTAACAGGAAACCCATAGCTTGTTGAGCAAGGACCCGAGAACCGTCCAGCGGATCAGAACAGCGCCGTTACTGATGTTTCTTTAATAATGACTGGGCTCACTCCATCAAACGAAGAGTATTATCCTACGGTGGTAATTAACTCTCTCATGAATATGCTTAAAGATCAATCCCTAAGCACTCAGCATTCCGCTGTCATAGACGCGATAATGAACATATTCAAAACTCTGGGTTTGAAATGTGTACCATTCCTAGGGCAAATCATCCCCGGCTTCATTGGTGTTATTCGTACAAGCCAACCAAGTAAACTCGAATCTTATTTCAATCAGCTTAGCATCCTTGTTTCTATTGTCAAGCAGCACATAAGAAACTTCCTGCCTGACATTTTGCAGCTTATTCGAGAACATTGGCAACTTAACACAAACCTACAGGGTACTATACTACAGTTAGTGGAAGCGATTGCTCGATCACTTGAAGGCGAGTTCAAAGTGTACCTTGCACAATTGCTGCCATTAATGCTCCAAGTACTGGAAGCCGATAACACCACCAGGAGGATACCAACTGAAAAAGTCTTGCATGCCTTCTTGGTTTTCGGTGCGAATAGCGAAGAATATATGCATCTGATTCTCCCCGTCATTGTTCGACTGTTTGAGAAAACAACCCAGCCAGCCCCAGCACGCAAAGCAGCCATCGAAACTATTGCTAAACTTTCAAGAAAAGTCAATCTATCGGACCATGCATCTCGTATCATCCACCCCCTCGCACGGGTGTTACAGAATGGAACGCACGAGCTCCGAATGGCCGCTTTGGATACTCTGTGTGCTCTTGTCTTCCAGCTGGGTCACGACTACGCGCATTTCATCCCTATGATAAATAAGGTACCACGATTCAGCTCCCAACCAGATAGATGTTGTTAACGAATGGACAACTTCACTAGTACTTGGTGCAAACGAAAACCCAGCATTCAAATTATGAACTTCTTGTTTCCAAACTGCTTAAAGGAGAATCCTTACCTCAGGATCTCAACCCTGATGAGATGTACTTTTCTCCTTGTTAAATCCTAAGATTAGTCCCTCTACTAACGATATCTAGGTTTGGCGAAAAATATGACGAAGTGCTCATCCCGGACACAAACTCGAAGAAGCAAACAGTGAATCAACAGCATTTAAAAAATGCGTGGGAGGCATCACAACGGTCAACACGAGAGGACTGGCAGGAGTGGATAAGACGCTTCAGCGTTGAGCTTCTCAAAGAATCCCCGTCTCATGCTCTTCGTGCTTGTGCAGGATTAGCAGGTGCCTATTACCCCCTGGCAAAGGATCTTTTTAATGCTGCCTTCGTTTCTTGCTGGGTAGAACTTTACGACCAATACCAGGTATTATCATTCCTTCAATAACGTGGAACATAACTAAAACTAACTTCTTTCCCAGGAGGAGTTAGTACGGTCCATTGAATTAGCCCTTACGTCGCCTAATATCCCACCAGAGATATTACAAATTTTATTAAATCTTGCCGAATTCATGGAGCATGATGATAAAGCCTTACCAATTGACATTCGCACTTTGGGCAAATACGCAGCGAAGTGTCATGCTTTTGCGAAGGCGTTGCATTATAAGGAAACGGAGTTCTTGCAGGAACCCCAAACCAGCACAATCGAGGCATTGATAAAAATAAACAACCAATTGCAGCAATCTGACGCGGCGATTGGCATTCTTCGCCGTGCACAACAATACAATGATGTTCCTCTCAAAGAGTCATGGTTTGAAAAGTTACAGCGATGGGAAGAAGCTCTTAAAGCATACCAGCTCCGTGAACTAGACGAACCGAACTCATTTGAAGTTACAATGGGTAAGATGAAATGTCTCCACGCTTTAGGAGAGTGGGACCAGCTATCACAACTCGCACAGGAAAAATGGACACATGCAACACATGAGATGCAAAGAGCAATTGCACCTCTTGCTGCCGCTGCTGCTTGGGGGCTTGGGCAGTGGGATATAATGGACGATTATATCAGTGTTATGAAGCATCTTTCGCCAGATCGTTCATTCTTCGGGGCTATTTTGGCCCTTCACCGCAATCACTTCGACGAAGCGGCGTTACATATCGAGAAAGCAAGGGAGGGTTTGGATTCCGAGTTAAGCGCTCTTGTTGGCGAGAGTTATAGTAGAGCATACAGGTAAAAAACCACCTATCATTATCGAACGTTCATGACATCCCTGCTAATCACGATGACTGTGATTAGTGTGATTGTCAGGGTTCAGATGCTGGCAGAGCTAGAAGAAATTATCACTTATAAGCAAAGCTATGACCACCCAGAAAGACAGGACACCATGCGACGGACATGGATGAAGAGGTAGGTATTTTAACTCGTCCTAGTTAACTAAGCTTTCTAAGATAATCTAACATAGCCGAATGTAGGTTGCAAGGTTGTCAAAGAACCGTTGAGACGTGGCAAAGAATGTTGAAGGTACGGGCTTTGGTTATATCACCCAAAGAAAATATGGAGATGTGGATCAAATTCGCGAATCTATGTCGTAAATCTGGAAGAGTAGGGTTGGCGGAGAAGTCGCTCAATTCACTTTACGACATTGACGACGGGGCCTTGGTTGCCCCAACCGATCCGAGGGTTCCACCACAGGTGACGTATGCGCGACTGAAGTACCTGTGGTCAATCGGGAATCAAACGGAGGCTCTTTCGAACCTGGTTGAGTTTACTGAGAGAATCTCAAAGCAAATTGGACCAAACATCTCCGATTCAACTATACAGTCGCAGACTCAGCTTAATACAGCGGCGGCCGCCCCCCCTGCAATGCTAAATCAAACAGTAGAGGATCTCTCTCGCCTGCTGGCAAGGTGTTACTTGAAGCAAGGCGAATGGTTAGTTGCCCTGAACAAGAGTTGGTATCTGGGAAGTGTACAGGAGGTCTTGAGATCATACTGGCTTGCAACTCATTTTAATAAGGACTGGTATAAAGCTTGGCATGCTTGGGCACTTGCCAACTTTGAGGTGGTGACAAATCGAGACCTAAGGGAGATATCGTCGTCCCCTGAGATGCTCAACAATCATGTGGTTCCTGCTGTTCGAGGCTTCTTTAAGTCGATATCTCTTTCAGCAGGAAGTTCATTACAAGACACTCTTCGGCTACTTACTTTGTGGTTTGCCCACGGAGGAAATACACAGGTGAATACGGCTATGGCTGAAGGATTTGGAGTTGTTAGTATCGATACCTGGCTTGCTGTCATCCCCCAGCTCATCGCTCGTATCAACCAACCTGATCCTATTGTTCGTCGTTCAATTCATCAATTACTCGGAGATGTTGGCCGTGCTCATCCTCAGGCGTTAGTATTCCCTCTAACGGTTGCTGCTAAATCCCAACACTCACGCCGCCAAAAATCAGCTTCCTCGTTGATTGAGAACGTGAAAACTCATAGCGCTGTGCTTGTTGAGCAAGCAGCTCTAGTCAGCCAAGAACTAATCCGAGTAGCTGTTCTCTGGCACGAGCAATGGCACGAAGGCTTGGAGGAAGCCTCTCGGTTATACTTCGGTGACCATAATATAGACGCTATGTTTGCTACTCTGGAACCCCTCCATGAGATGCTAGAAAAGGTAACAAGAAAATATGCAACCATGCTACTCCTCGGTCCCTCTATGTTACTGATTCATTTTATTAGGGGCCGGAGACATTACGTGAGATATCATTTCACCAGGCCTTTGGTCGTGATCTTCACGATGCTAGAGATTGGTGCAATACGTTCCGCAGAACAGGAGATGTAGGCGATTTAAACCAAGCCTGGGATCTTTACTATCAGGTAAGAACAGGTCATACAAAGAGAAGACGCGAAAATTTCTCATATGCTGTCAGGTTTTCCGGAAAATCACCAAACAACTGCCACAGTTGAACTCCTTGGATCTGCAATACGTGTCGCCTCAGTTATTGAGTGCAAGAGATTTAGAACTCTCTGTTCCTGGTATGTTTGACTGAACGGCGATTTTAGTTCATGGGCGCCTGGTCATAACTGGCTTCTCTCTTTTAGGCATCTATCAATCCGGTCGTCCGATTGTCAAGATGATTGGTTTTGATTCCGTTTTCACGGTCATATCTTCTAAGCAACGGCCCCGTAAGTTATCAATAAAAGGCAGCGACGGAACTATGTACCAATATGGTCTCAAAGGTTTGACCCGCTTATATCATTAAATGGAGTTAATAAATACTTACCATTATTCAACCTAGGGCACGAGGACTTGCGACAAGACGAGCGTGTGATGCAGCTTTTTGGGCTCGTTAATACGCTATTATCTGTTGATGCTGAGTGTTTTAAACGCCATCTCAATATCCAACGCTACCCTATTATTCCATTATCTCAAAATTCGGGATTGATGGGATGGGTTCCTCATAGTGATACCTTACACGTGCTAATCAGGGAATATAGAGAAAGTAGAAAAATTCTTTTGAATATTGAACACCGTATCATGCTCCAAATGGCTCCCGATTACGACAACCTGACTTTAATGCAGAAGGTCGAGGTATTCGGTTATGCGCTTGACAACACAACGGGACAGGATCTGTATCGAGTTCTCTGGTTGAAGAGTAGGAGCTCAGAGGCTTGGCTTGACCGTAGGACAAACTACACCCGATCTTTAGGCGTAATGTCCATGGTTGGTTATATTCTTGGTCTCGGAGATCGACATCCCTCAAACTTGATGCTCGATAGAGTTACTGGCAAGGTTGTACATATCGATTTTGGCGATTGCTTTGAAGTCGCCATGCATAGGGAAAAATATCCCGAGAAAGTTCCCTTCCGTCTGACACGGATGCTTACGTACGCCATGGAAGTGAGCAATATAGAAGGAAGCTTCAGAATAACTTGTGAGGCTGTGATGCGGGTTCTGAGGGACAATAAAGAGTCCTTGATGGCGGTTCTAGAAGCATTTATGCATGACCCCCTGATGCATTGGCGATTGGGAAATAGAGAGAGCCCCTTGGACGCAGGAACACCAGGAGACCCAAGTCAAGGTGCGAGCCTAAATTCACTATGAGATAAGAGAGCACAATTTTTGGATGGTTGAGTTGACTCGATTACCGATATATCATAGTTCCCGCCGTAGACCTCCCAGCCCGAGGGTCACGAAACAAACCAGAGGAGAATACCAGTAGCATGAACGGTACTAACGGCCACCAGTCGGAAACACTAAGCACGGTGGAGGATCAGACCCAAAATGCTCGGGCGCTGGCTGTTCTGAGTCGCGTAAAGGATAAATTGACAGGGCATGATTTCAGACCGAATGAAGAACTGGCGGTCCCAGACCAAGTTGATAAGCTGCTACAGCAAGCAACATCGCTAGAGGTATTACTTCTGAATTATATGCTGTGTAAACACGGTGGAACTAATTGTCTGTCAACAGAATTTATGCCAGCTTTATGTTGGGTGGTGTGCATTTGTAAGTGTTCCGGCAATTAATCAACGACCTGACTGACATATGAGGGAATGATCACTGATTTGAGGATGTTTAGTGGTAACCATATGGTACTCTTATATTTCCGCAACCCCAACGCGTCTGAAACAGTAACCAAAAATGACTTTTTTTTTTTTTTTGATTTGCGATGAAGTTTGCTCGTAAAATGTTTTGGAGAAACTGGATAGAATTCGGGAGTGCTGTGCATTTAGTGCATCATTTTGTTTGGCAGTGGTTCACGCGACTTAAATATATGTAAACTTCTGAATATATCAAGAAAGTACTTTTTGTTCGAATTGGTTTCCGTTTTCTTTGTAGATAATCAAAACTGTGAGGCTTGTCTGCTTACACTTCAATTGTATGCAATTTGGGCACTTATGTGTCAATTGCACGTATTGAAAAACGACAAGATATTTATCTAGTGAAACGCATATGCACATGTACATCTTTAAGAAAAAAATAACCCGTCAAGAATCACTATGAAACCCGATTTGTCAACCTCATAAGTAAACCTCAAAGATCCTCACCTCTTCATCAGGTGTCCGGCCCTGGTTATAATCTACGTGTTAGAATAAGTTCAAGAGTTGGGCAACACAAAACGCGGCTCCTTCAGAAACCTCCTGGAAATATATACAATACCTGCAGCGAAAGAACTTGCCTAAATGCCTTTATTAACCAACTAATTCTCCAACCTACCTAGCGAACCACAGCCTATCTACACCACCTGAACCCTCCCTATTCACAGTAGGTACTCACAGTGAATCCAAGCTTTCACGCCAGCGGTGTAATTGTGATCTTTCGAACCGCAAACCTCTCTAGCGCATCATCATGAGTGTTCAGGCCATGAGAGGTTTTGAACAACTCGAGGGCCTTCCGGAAGCTATATTCAAACGACTATATCAACAACCAGCCACGGCATTGGCTATCTTCCGTAGGATGTTGCCGAACCTAGGTACGCGTACCATCCTGCGTGATGCTATACGAACTTTGCTGACGAGAGGTTACAGCCAAAACCTTTGTTATGGCAATGCTTTTCAACCCTGACCCCGTCCCTATTTCCAGTTTGGAAGGTTGGGTACACCCTGATAGGAATAGGTAAAGCTCATCAACAAGCCTTGATCCCACATATCTAATATCTGTAGTCTGAAGGAAGAGGCGTTTGCAAAGTTGAGGCAGCTGCACCTTGTGACAGAAAGGCAGGGAGCTTTTGCCCTCGATGCAACCTTTAAAACAGAGCTAAAGAAGGCTTTGAAAGGGGGGTCAGTAGGTGTAAACCAATTCATCTTAACTATGCGCGTCTTTATGACTGGGGCGGGTATTGATGCAAATCCCTTGTAGTGGCTCTCCAGGGAGTTTTGGACTGCCCTGCGATACGGATGATAAAAACAAAGTAGACATTGCTTTCCTCGATAGGTATGCAACTGAACAATGGGAGTCTATCCTGCATTTCATGGTTGGCAATGAGGTTCCATCCTCCCGGCGACCTAGTGAAGGCGTTGTTCGATTACTTCTCCATGGAAAGCTCATGGAACGAACGAGGTAGCATCCAAGCACGCTAGTTACTTACAAAAGCAAGCTGATGTTGGGGCAATTTTTAGGGCATCAGAAACCGGTATCACTCAGCTTGGCTTCTCGTTTTTACTCCAAGAAGTGAACGCACAAGTGTGGACTCTTTTGCTTCTTTACCTTGATATGGCAGAACAGGTAAGAGAGGAAGATACCTGAATATGGAATTGTTTAATCTGAAAGGTGTGACATAGCTGCGTATGGACCCTGTAGACATTCTCCACTTCCTCTTCCTACTTGGTAGTTTAGAGCTAGGTCAAGATTATGATATGAAGAGCCTGACACCAACTCAGAAAGGGATGCTTGAAGATCTCCGAGACTACGGCGTAGTTTATCAGCGGAAAGTATGCTGCGCGTCTGTATTTCTAAAATTTTGCATTGATCCTGAGCTGAGATTTTTGTTTGCAAAAGTCATCTTCAAGGCGGTTTTATCCAACAAGGCTGGCAACAGCCTTGACTTCTGAAATCCGGACCCTTCGCTCTCCTGCTGCAACTATGCAGAATGCAACATCGCAAACGGATGAGAATGGATTTCTTATTATTGAAACCAATTATCGCATGTACGCGTATACAGGCAGGTCTTTCTCTAGAGTCTCCCTAACATAGCCCAACCTAACAGCTACAATGCGACTTAGATTCGCCACTCCAGATTGCAGTATTAAATCTCTTCGCTCGCTTGATTTCACGCTTCCCAAACCTCGTTACGGCTAGGATCACGCGAGAGAGCATTCGGCAGGCTATCAATAAAGGTATAACAGCTGAACAAATCATTGACTACATGACGGCCAATGCCCATCCTCAGCTACGAAGGAACACGCCAGTACTACCACCAACAGTGGTGGATCAGATAAGGTTATGGCAGATAGAAGGCGAGAGGATGAAAACCACATCCGGATATCTGTTCAAAGAATTTTCTACACACTCGGAGTTTAATAATGTATGTAACTATGCTAATGATTTAGGAGTTCTGGTTTGGGCGGACCGGAATAAAGGCAACTTATTTGTGTCAAAACACGAACAGGTTGCTGCCTATATTAGAAACCGTCCTCATTCCAGTAAATAGGTAGCAAATTTCAGCTGCGACCAAGAAAGAAGATCTGAAGAGCCATTTAAGTGCCACCAGAATTGACTGTACACAAGATTCGGCGGTTGCATGTATCTTTTAAAATTTATGAGCTAGCCCACCTGTTTATTTTTAATCGATGCCAGTTTAGTTTCGGTCATTTCAAACACAAAGTTCCCTGTTACACCCTCATTCATTAGCAGGTATCATGATACTGGAGGGAATAATATATCGTATTGGGATCATACCGAGATGCTCAACACTTTCCATAGTTGTAACCTCAACAGCAGCTGTGGCCTGTCTTTCAGTTGGCCACATTTCACCTGTTACTAGCTTTAGTTTTGTGGGGTTTTGCAAGAGGCGAGAGAATGCATCCTTTAATTCGTAGCACATTTGAAAGATTTTCAGCCGACCAAGTATATAAAGTCCGAGGCGAGCCCGAGACAATGCAACGGTCAATCGTCGAATATCTCTCAAATATCCAACTCGGCTGGTCCTGACCAAGGATACAATTACATCTGCCAAAGTAAGTAGTTAGCCCGGTTTTCTAGTACATGTGTACTTTTCACTCACAATCGTTTTGTTCCCCTTGGAATCTATCTATTGTTGTAAGATGCGCTGGAGACCCAAAGAGGGGATTGGTAGCACAGCGGCGATTGACTATGTCATTTATTAGGGCACGTTGCCCCGCATAGCTCGTGAGGATTGAGATCTTGCTGGCCGGGTAGCCTAGCAGACGCATATATTGGAAAATAGCTACTGCATACTCGGCTTCTCCAAGGTTTTGTATATAATGAGGTGACGGCTCCTGTTCTCCATGGTTCCTGAAATCCTCGACATTAATAAACTGGAATTCATGTCTAAATCCGGCATTGGCACGGAGAAAATCCTGTTCCTGGTGTAAATAGGCAAGATTCCCAAGATCTGGATACCTCCAATTATACAATGATGCAATACTGGAACGTGCTCGGCCTTGCTTGTTAAGCCTGACAGGGGGGACACCTAATCGCACAAACCGGGCGAAAAGACTTTGCTCCATGTTAGAGAAGTAACGAAGGGCTGTGTTTTGAATGATAGGAGAATTCTGTAGGTGGTCACCACAGAGTATTAGGCGTTTCAATGGGATTTCAGTATCCGAGTATTTTTGTAAAGTGAGTGGGATAAATGTCTCAATTTCGGTGATTTGAGCAGCCTCCTCCATCACAATATTATCATACTGGAACCCTTGCCGGACAATTTCGTCCCTCTGCACAATTGATTAGTGAAAAGTATTGATAGTGAAAAATATTGAGGTATTAATAATACCTTTATTGCGGCATAAGTGGAAGTCATTGCAACAATACGCGCTTCTTTGCTAAGGAGATAGTTGGCTTTATCGCGTCCGCTTCGCAGTATCTCAAATGGCATAATCTCATCTAGCTCAAGAAATATTTTTGTGATTTGGCCGAAGTAACTATCGGCTAAATGCATAGTAAGCTCGAAAGATGCTTGCGACTTTAAAGGCGCCTGATGTATATTTGAGAAATAATCATCTTAGGGAATTAGTAAAGGTCCATTTGACAGCGGCTGAGAGAGACTTACGAAATGGAAACTCGCTTAGAATAGCTTCCACAGTCGGTGATGTGACTACTGCTGCTTTGAAACTTTCCCAGAGTGGTTGAATGTAAACATGATTGAAATAGGACGCTGTTTCACAGGAGTTGCTATGAGCTCCAGGTGCCTTGATGCTTGCCGCGAGCCGATCCACTTTCTCAAGGAGCTTGTAGCGGAGGTCCTGTTAAAGGCGTTAGAAACTGAAATCGCCTCACATTGTAGAGCATTTTGTACCAACATACAATAAGGGACTCAATTCTGCCAAATTTACTGTAGCTTGTTGTAAATTGCTGTAAGTCATCTTCGCCATGACCGAGTCTGAGCAAATGTCGTTCATCAATGTTCCTCTGGGCGATTTTTTGAAAGAGTTGGTTCAATGCTTGGTTGCTATGCGCTATTACTAGAGTTCTCTCGTTTGGGAAGTTTTTGTATAAATTGCAAATAATCTGGGTTGCCACATCCGTTTTACCAGTTCCCGGAGGACCGATTATTAAAGAAAGTCCAGTGTTTGTGCCTGAGATTATTGCTTCCACTGGTTTAATAATTTGTTAGGAAGTTGTTCATGCTGGCGAGACTGGGGGGGCTAGGGCTTGCCTTGTGCCCCTGTATATCTGATGAGACTGGCGTGGGGTTTCTCTTGAACTGCTTCATCCGATAGTGGGGCAATGCTGTGTCCAGAAACCTGGTAAGATAGCTTTGATCTACCATTTTCTTCCGGGATGGTGGCCTCTATCTCAGTGAAAGTGAACGGCGGGTTGGGTTTGTCGGGTAACATAACGACCTCGAAATGTTTCTGAGGCAAAGTCTCTTGAAGGTGTTCAAGATCAAGAATGGTTTCACAAAGGCTGATGTTTTTCGGAACGGGCCTCAAATTTGGGAAACAAGCCTCCGACGGATCTCCACATCCAAGAAAGGTATCACGTAGCCAATTGGGTATTGGTATTTTAGACTCTTGGATTAGGGACTGAATTGATCCAAGGACTGACTTGAAGTTATTTCCCTATTTCTCAAGTCAGCACTGCTGATATATATGTGACGGCTTAAGTAGGAACTAGAATGCTTACAATACTCTTCCTACGAATAACTAGATTTAAAGATTCGTATATGCTGTTGGGGTCGTCGACATTCTGTGCGTCTACCTAGATGCACCTTAGTGATCGCGCAATAGAGGAGCCTAGGGTAGCCACTGTACCATATACATCATACGATCTAGGCGAACGTGAAGTTTTTTCTTTTCATGGATCTGTGGCACTTTCCCACCTTGTTTATACTCGGTCGGGCCTTGTATGAGCTCAGCGCATCGGAGCGAATGTATTTCGAACTCATCACTGCGCATTTCAGTACTGTATATGCCCTCCCGAGCACGAATACTTAGGAGGAATATTACATCGTCGGTGCGCAGAGAATCCCATTCCTTCTTCACATCCGAGCTAATACCATTAAAGGATGTATCAAGTTCGGCACGAATATGTGCATTATATGTCTCGCCAACTTGCGGTGCAGCTATTTCCAATATCCTGTTCGTTGTTGGCTCGTTAACGAAGTGTCATCTTTTAGGCAGCGAAGGAGTATTGCATACGAAATCCGGTTAATCTGTAATGCCATTTTTGAGTTTCCGGTAAATATTATTTTACCCTTGTGAACCTGCGGTCGGAGCCTGTGTAAGGTATCCAAAATATCACGGCGTATCTCATAGAAAGATTCGGCCCTATATAAAGAAAACATTCGCCAGAGAAAGTCAGTAGTTGAGAGGTATTGTAGATTCAGTTTCGGGATCGGCAATGGCCGGGTTCCGTTATAGCTTTCGTTGTATAGAAACGGTTCTGCAAACAAGGTCTCCTAACAAATAAGGAAACGCTAGTAAGTTAGTGACCATTAATTGAAAGAAGGGTGACAGTTTCGGGTAAATTATGTGATAGCATACTTCATTTGGCAGGATTGATGATTTTTTAACCAGTTCAGTAGCACTAAGCCGCTGAGAAAATTCTTCTACGATGGTGCACAGCATAAATTTCCGGTCAATGAGGCAAGGTATACCTGGCGGGTATTTCTGGCGGAAAGATAGCCTCCGGTATAGTTTGGTGAGCTCTATATCATCAAGAACAGATATCTGCGATTCAAGATCGTCTCTTTTAGCTATTGAGGCGTAATTTGCCAATCCAAGCATCGCCAGTTTATTTTTTGAAACTGCGAGGGACTCTTTCTGCAACCTTGCGACATTTTGTTTATATCGCAAATTAGATAGATTATTTGGGACACCCGATATGCCTTCGATATCAACCTCGAAATAATAAAAGTGCTCGAATAATGCAACCAATTCTCGGAATAAGTTATTTTGTTTCAGAGCAAAGAGAGGTGATAGCCGTATACAGGGAATGATCTGAACATCCCCTAGGAGCCCGTGAACGTATCTCCGAGTAGGTAATTGCGAGAGGAGATCGGTGAGAAATTCGACCATTCGTTCCGCATATGAACTTATTTCTATCCTCAGATTAGTTGGCCGCCGGTGGCTTTTTCAAGATTGTTGGCCGCTTACCACTGTTCATACTGTCAGGTGTAAGACTGTATATAACCGATATGAAGTCGAGGATGAGCATAAAGAGCCACGATCGCTCAAGATTCATTTTGGATTGTGATTTTTGGTCCGCAAGAGTAATTTTCTTGGAGGCTGCTCTCCACGCCTTTTTAGAAAGAGGATTTTCCTTCAGTTTTGTATCTCTTGCTTCTTCTGAGTGAAAGTTCTGCCAGATACCAATTGAAACGAGAGGCGCGCATTCATGCCTGACAATAGAGATGTCTAATGATTGGAACGCCGATGTTATAAAGCATAAGATATGCGTTCGAGGGACGAGAGGTAGAGATTTGGATAGGGACATGATGAGCACACGACGAAAGAGGGACGAAAAGGATGCGGAATGGGTTTCAAATATGCCTATTAGGACAACACCAAGGTATCAGCAGGCAGTGCGATGGTAAGGGCAGTAGGTAAAACTTACCCCAAACATAAATGTTTTCTCTTTTCTTTACAACCGCCATCATGACTAGTGAAATGATCAATTCATCCGTTGAGTCCTCGCTATAGTTGGGCCAAAGATATCTAGAAGAAACCGGGAAATAAACATTTCCACATTAATATTTTTGGTCGAACCGTAGTTGGTTTGGCTATTCAAATGGAGATTGTAGGATTCTGGAAGATTATTTCGGGGGGTTTCTTCCGATTCGAGGTAAGTTGAGGGGCACTATAACGCACCGTTCTACATATTGTAGGGTTTCAAGAAGCAGGAGGCTCCTCTGTGCAAAAGACTCCTGCTCCAAGGTCTTATATATCTCTCGGACAACATGGGGCGAAAAGCGGCTAGGCGTATCGTCTCTCAACCAATTAGCTTGCGCAGCGGTAGAATATATATTGTCGCCTTGAAGGTCAGAAAGAGTTGGCTGATGGTCTTCCATGGAGGACAGGTCGAATGCTTGCCAGGCCGTTGCAACAGCTGTTTGATGGCAATGCAATTGTGATTTGTGGATGTCGATACAGTGTCGTTGGAACGGTGTTGTCAGCAAAAGGTTTGTCGCGCATGGATATGGATATGAATTGACTACTACGCGTCTGCCCCATCAACCTCTCCAACGAGCATCGCTAACAAAAATGACATCAACACCAGTGTCTTCCGCCATCGCGCAACTAAAAGACTGTCTCAAGCTCTGCTTGACAGGCCATGAAGTGACAGTGTCACCCTCAGACATCACTATCCCACTCCCGAGCATTGATCGCCACGCCTACATCTCTGACTTCGAAGCAATCCTAGGGCATTATGATATAAAATACTGTTTGGAGTGCGCGTCAAGAGAGGTTCTCTATGAAATCATAGTTAGTTTGACTGCAATTTATGATACAGCTGCGTTCCGGACTGACCAACCTGGAAGACAAATTTCGAGGAGAAAACCTCCGGAGAGGTATTTGGCGCATTGTATCAGCTCTTTGACCTTATCCTTGCTCTATCGGAACTAGGTTCGCTCTCTAAACCTTTGCTAGACGATATCGTCAAAAATTCAAAATCTGATATAGACTTCAATTCCCAGATATCAGCGATCCACAACTACCTTTCGCTATCATCGAAGAAACCCTGGATACACAACCGATAGAAGGATGTAAACGGGTTTTTCTTTATCTGGAGGCTCGAATAGATCGCCTTACCGTTGTAGGGCTCTTCAAATCCATCAAACTAACTCCAATCCAAAGGCATATGCTAAATCACTCTACTTTAAATGATCTTTAGGGGGTAGATGGGACAAAGGGAAAGGGTATAATTCTATTACGGTTATGCAATGAGCTTTTGCGCCGTTTATCAAAGTCGGAAGATACTGTTTTTTGTGGACGAATATTTGTATTCCTTACAAAAAGTTTTCCTCTGTCAGAGCGGTCTGGAGTAAATCTTCGCGGAGAATTTCACGTTGAAAACAAGACGACGTTCGACGAGCAGTGTCAACAGCCTACATCCACTACGCAAGCCATCGAGAACCGAAGTACTACTGCTCAGACTCATTTAGACAGTCAACAAATCGACGACATGGATGTAACTTCGGAGGCAGCTGTTGGAATAGATGTGTGTCATCAACTTTACGTCACTTTGTGGTCCACCCAACACGATTTTGCTGAACCCACCAGACTCTTCCAAAAGCCGAATCTTGAAAACTTCAAGACCTCTCTTGAGACCGTTACTAAGGCTTTCAGAACTTCTATTGACGAACATGGATACAACGTACCTCTGGCGAGTTTTGATGCCAAAAGAGGGGCCAAGCGGAAACGGACTGAAAACAATAGAGAGGATGAGCTCGACAGTTACAATCCCAAGTATCTCACAAGCCGAGAACTCTTTGATCTTGAGGTATGTTACTATTTTCGGAACAGCTAGAGTTAAATGCAGGGTTTAATGCTTAAAGTTTAGGTTCGCGACCTCGTTTTTAGGAGGCATATCTTAGTGCAATTCCTTATTGTAATAGAGTTCCTTCTAAGCCTCTCGCTCAAGTACAAGAGATACCTTGAGGCTGATGCCAAGAATCGATCAGTACAATTTCCGTATACCCTTACGGACGATGATGTAAGTTAATAAATAACAACTTTGCCTTGTCTTCATTCCCAGCTGACCCTTTTCTTAGGATAAGTGGGCAGAAACAGCCAAAAAAGATATAGTTGGTGCCCTAAATTACAAATCAGGAATGGATGGCCTATTGTTCTCTCGCACCGTTGATTCTGTCCTAACAAGGGAGAAAAATTGGGTGAAATGGAAAGCAGAGAACTGTGTGTCTTTTGAAATGGCAGGTGTTTCGCCGCCTGACGTTCTCAGGTCGAAAACTGCAGGAGATGAGAACACGAGGGTGACACATAATTTAGATTATAGCATGGGGGCACCGGCTTTGAGTAAGGTTTGGTTTGAGGATACCATTGATGCAAAATCAATGAAAAGTCTTGCAAACACCCAAAGGTATCGTGCTCGGATCAATCTAGGATTCTCATTCCTTTTTGGCAGCTTACTGATCTCTTAGAATATGTAGGATATCTCTCCCAGATTGTAAGGCGTACAATATAGCGATTGAGAACTTAGTTCTCGATAAAGACTTTGCAGCAAACGATCTGGAAAAAGAATTTATAGATGAGTCTATCTCGAATAGATCGTGGAGAGCTCTGCGGGTTGCCTCTCGAGACCGATTCCATTTCTTTAAAAGTCTTGACGAGGATTTGTCCATAAAGTCTCTCCTAGTGGCGGAGGATGGCTTGACAATCGAAAAGAGAGATATAGAAAAGGAACCTCGAAAAGATCGAACGATATCTACAATTATGGCTTAACTTTGAGATTAGTAACACTTTTTCTTAAACTTGTCCAAACCCCTTGTTTTCAGTGAACCAGCTTTCGGTTTGTCATATAGACTATAAAACCCCTTGGTACCAAAAAAAAACCATTGGTAGGATTGTCAACGGGAAGGCTACTGCGCAGCACTTAATACCAACTGATTTCAGGATATCCTTGAATTATACAAGAACCACATGATTCTTTAGAGCCTTTTATTCCATGTAACTATTCCTATTCCTATTGAATCTTTTAAAAAATTAAAAATTAAAAAAAACCCATGCATTTCAGATGTATAACCGATTTTCATCATACAGATCTGCTGTGTAATCATCATACCGTGTAATCTCTGATTAGATCCAAATTGAACTACCTTTCAGTCAGGTATAGCTTGTGATTTAGCAAGGCCGCCCTGGACACAATGTTATTTTATCACTTCTTTATAGCTATCTTGATTGCCATCGATGTTATTATATAGATAAATCTCCAAGGTCCTCAATCCAAAACAAAATGATCTTGGTGGTTCCCCTTTACAACTAAAGCTGCGTTTTGCCTTTATTATTGTTAGTTACGGTGTTACGTTAGATGAGGATGATTCTGAGAATAAGGTCCGGCTTGAAACCGGCATATCGTCTTAGTATTTACCCTTGTATGGCTATCGAAGCGATTTGGCGAATATCTAAATCAACCCTCTATGAGGGAAAACAGATGGTCTAGGTTGTAAAGCAACAATGTGACGATACCTAAACCAAACCCCAACTAAACCCCAAATATAAACGATATAACTCAGTTGTGCTAATGTTTCAAAGAAGACTTTGTGCTAATATTCAGAAGTAAACCCTCATTAACTTTATTATAGTATGAAGCTGCCGCGTTGTATCCAACCTTGGAAGGCACGGCTAGTCTCGTTTGGGATTCGAGTAATAGGATAGGCTAGTGGTCAGACTTGCAGGGTCACGTCTCCAAGATTAGCTAATAGTAACAAGCAACATAGAAATCGAAATAGCAGCCTCATAAAAACAGATATTTCACTTATGTATAACGACAAGAAGGAGCACCACTATTCTCGTGTAGAGGGTTACCAGATTAATTTTGAAAGTGTATTCTAACTTCTAAGGGCTCTCAGTCGCTCTCCTAGGCCATCTTCTTCAACCTCCGTGGGTTGTTGGATACCGCTGACAGGCGTTGCGGCATTAAGTTCTTGGTGCAGCTCGACCCCAACCTTATCCGCCACTTTTCCAAGCAACCTATCGACATCTTCTTGCGGCGTGTTGATTGCATTCGCCGAAGTTGTTGCATTTTCATAATGCTTCGTAGCAACATCTAAGTCCTCGAATTGGGACTCAAAAGTATCCATAACCGTCGATATCTGGCAAAGAGATAGAGGATTTAGTCTCGGACATAATCATATAGTCGAATATGAGAGGTTAAACTTGCAAATACTACTTACCTTCTCAAGATTCATCGATTTCATAGCACTATCCATCCCTTTTACTACGTTTACCATACTAGCAGATACTTGTCTCATAGTCACAGCAGTCTGAACTCGACTTGCGACACTATCAATTCGACTTGCTAATCTTAAAAGGTTGAGATGCTCGTTCCGTTTCCGGATGGCATTCTGAGCGTAGATCTTTGCAATGTCCTGATTTCCTTCCTTCATTGCTTTTGGGATCTTTGCTTCATCCTTTGCTGCTTCCTGCTTGGCCTTGCCTGCCTGTCGAGTAAGCTGCTTCTCAGTGAACTATAGCACGCGACGTTGGTCAGTGGCGATGGCGGAGCGTGTGATTATTTTGAGGTTTTATACAAGTACCTTGAGGTTGAACAAAGCTTTCTCCAAGCCAGACATTTTTCCAGAAAAACGAATATATCGAAATTGGGGGCTTTGTGGGGGCTTTGTGGGGGGTTTTGGCCGTCACCGGCTTACTGATTACCACTGTCGGAGGATACGGAGGTATAGAGAAAGGCCTGTGAGAAGGAAAGCTCACTCGAGGTAACTTAGGCTGATGTCTGACTTAAAGTTTTATAGTGTTTACTAAAACGCGAGCTACAGCTCTGCAAAGGACGTGCTGAGGCCTGAAGAACGATGTAAAAATATATTTCTATTCCGATGACTGCTCATTTGACTTGACACACAGAAGTTAAAGGCACAAGGGCTTGGCAACTGTGTAACCAAAACTGCAGTCAGGAGTCTATATGCAACAATCACGCAACACACTACTAAGCTTCAACCGTCAACGTATTTTCTTGATTCTAAATCTAACTAAGTACTCGGTACGTATATACATTTCTTACAGACTTTCAAAATCTGCTTGTTACTCCGCGGCAACAAATAGTGCATGTACTGCGGGGGGTAAATCAAGTACAAGGAGGTGCGTTTAAGAGGGATAGTACCATGACTGATCCTAGACAGACGTACAAGCAAAACTGAGACAGAAAATTGCAAATATGTAGGTACATTGAAGGGAGAAAAATTGGCCAGCCAGAGATGCAATACGCATGATTGCAAGACTATCCAACTTTGACAAAGGAAATATATTCAGAACTTGCAAATAATCAAATCCAGATTGAATGGAGGGTTCCACCGCCAAATGCTTGACGAAACAATAATTCGCATAATATAGGGTATAAGGCATAACAATCCTTCCAGGGAGAAATCTCTTATGGGATGCGGTTTTTCGTAACAAATGAAACTCGTGAGTAGGTAATAGGAAGACGCGGCCTGATCAATAATACTTCGCTTGCATGCAAGGGAAATAATTGCGCTTCCCACGATAAAAATGTAGGTTGGCAGTAGGACAGTATGAAGGCTGTGGGAGCAATACCCCAAACCTGGTCTATTCTATTTTCCATTTGATCGAAAGGTACCGGCGCCACGGGTACAGAATCTGTAAAATCAATTTACGACACTGTGGTGGCCGATACATGGATCAAATCAGGGGGGTGGGAGCAAGACCTCCTCGAGCGATGGCCGAACCAGCGGCCAAATGAGGAATCTTTCGGGCTTGATGTCTTTGGGCTTAGATATCCATCGTGATGTGAGTAGGGTGGGTTCGATGCAGTAGATGTCAAATATGATGTGCTGAAAGTCGTCGCCTCAGGTGGGGCACTTAATTGTTGTGGTAAGTTTATCATATCAGGAGACCCCTGAACAACTTGCTCGGAGAAATTATTTGTACCTGCTGTGTGGGGTGTCATTGGCATCTGATACTTATAGGGGATAAGATTCAGTGGTGGGCTGAAATCGGGCTTGTGGGGAGAAGGATAAGGCTGTGAGGCCGTAGCTACACCATTATCATCAGTTCGGACGCGTCTATCGGGTTAACAGTCTTGATTTACTTACGTGAAACAGCTGAGAGGTAGGGATTTTGTCCTATTTGACTATTTGGAAGGCTTCTTGGAAGGCCCTCCGAGTGGTTATGCAAAAAAAAACCCTTTGTATCGTGCGTGAAATTTTCTGAGGTCAACGTTGGAGGTGAGTAAGCTTGTGATTGGGCTTCCGGTAGATTCGAGATTTCAGGAAACACTCGTGGAATGTGATGCGTCTGCGCTCTAAAAGCTTCACGTCCAGGCGGTGAAGAGAACGGGTTTCCACGAGCTTGCTTGGGTGCAACTGGGGTTGATAGATAGGGAAATGAAGGCCTATCGGGTCCAGCCGTCGATATGGGGGATGGAAGGCCAACCATATTTCTTGGAGAAGTGAATGGGAGAGGTCCGTAACCAGGATTCTGAGACCCATTGATGCTGGAAACATCAGGTGTCATGTGCCCATGTCTATGCAGATTCTGATAACCGATTGGTTTGATTTCTCCATGTTTGCTAGAGTAAGTCTCAACCGGCGATGATTGAGCTTCCGTTAATTTGGAGGAGCCATATGAATGCAGTGTCTGGAGAAGGGGAAATTCTTCCGGCAACGCCCGAGATCGCATCATTCGGTCCCTATCGTCACTGCTCATTCGTTTTAACTTTGCTCTCCTACACCCGCCCACAAAGTACTTTTAGTATTTTCTTCATTTTGAAATCAAGTTTAGGGATAGATATTTAAAGCCTTTTATAGGGAATGCAATCAGTGGTATCTCACCTGTTCTGAAACCAAACTTGAACTTGGCGTGGACTCAGTCCAGGAATCTCCCGCGACAACCTCTCACGGTGAGCTGCATCGGGATGCGCTTGGCGGGCAAACTCGCTCATCAGGTAGCGGGTTTGATTGTGGGTTAGACTAATTGTTACTTTCATTAGCCAACGGCAAGATTTATCTGGTCACATCCATCCAATAAGTCGGGCTAGACGTTGACGCGGAAGAATGCATCGTACCGAAACCGCTTCATTTTTCGTTTATCAATTTTACTTATATCCACTGGAGCCAGAAGGTTTGACTCCCTAGAATGACCTGCGTTTGGGTTGTGGCTGGCATTCAAGTAATGTATGGAGTGACCGGAGCGACTGTTCTTCGGTGATTCGGATACGTTTTCTTCTGCAAGTTGATCTGCCTCTTCTACCCTGTCGTTAAAAGTCGACATGATAGGTGATCGGGGAAAGGTATTATTGCGATTGAGATCTGCCTTGTTAAGACTGTTACTAGCTCCAGTTTGCAGCATTGATTGATCCCGTGGCGTAAATCGTGCTTCAAACATTTTCCTACTGTACTCCAACCCAAGACCTGATTTCGCGTTCAGGTGACCTTCCCCTTGGTACCGGAGTTTTAGATTGCAGATTGCAGCGCAACTGGTCTAAACTTCAGCAACCAGGAGCGCGGATAGAACCAATGAGTCCCAGGGGTGATAGTCGAGTCGGGGGTGGCTAGTAGATACGAAGAAAGGCTCAAGACTAAGCTTTAAGGCAATAATCTTCTCTCGGGCAGTGTAATCGCTGATTACAGCGCTCGAGATCACCAGTAATAATGTTCTATGGCGCCGCAAACAGTACCCAAGTTATGCACACAATGGTTCTGGGTATCCAGGGCGATTCTTCTTAAATGTCGACGCGGAAAGACAGGGAAAGGAGAGTCGGATATAAATCAATGTAGACAGCGAAGAATAAATCGTGTGAATACTATATGTGATAGAGGTCTCGATATCGTAATAATCGAAAGCAAAATGTCCAATTCCAGGTTCGTAATCGAATCAGAAAAGTGCCAATGCAGAATATGGTCCCACCCAACTAAATGAACGACTGTTGGCCTCGAGGCCAACTGATTGGTAGCTTTGATATTCGTTTGTTCTAATCAGTGAAAATTGCCTGGTACCAGCATACTAGCACCGCAGTTATGCAGGGCCGATGTTTTCCAGCTGACTACACGGCTGTGATATTGGAAGAAACTATTGGCAGATGGTCGAACTAGTACAACAGTGCCAGCACACTCAGTTCCCCAGAGAAGATCCCAAGTCGGTGAGAGATAGGTGAAAGGTGGTGGGAATCGCTGGAGAAAATATGAATGGTAATGGAGAGAGGAAAAGAAGATCGAAAGTACGTCCGCCTGTGGGATATTGAGAGAGAAGAGAGAGAGAAGGAAAAAAAAAAAAAAAAAAAAAAAACAACACCNAAAAAAAACACCCTCGAGAAGTGTAGGTAGAAAGAAGGAACGAAGTGAAGGAACAAATGAAGAGAATCAAGGTAAAGAGCGAAAACGACAGCAATCAAGCGTTGGTCGACCAAAGGGAGGAAAGGAAGGGAAGGGAAGCGGGCGAGAATCAGCCAACTAGGCGGACGATCCTCGGAATTATATGAAAGTTGACATGTCCAGGACAAGCAAGGTCCAGGATCTCTGGTCGTCTCGCTGGGCATTATCCAACACGCAGTGTGCAGGAGCCCCGGATTCATGGCCCATTTGATCAGGAAACTTGAATATATGTTTCCTTTTTCTCAGTCAGTCTGGTTCCTCGGTTCTGTTCGTCTTCGTTGCCCATTCTCTCCTTTCTCCGATTCTCTTTGACATATTAAAGCAGAGATGCGGATTCGTTATCCACGCAAGCTTTTGCGACTGGGATGGTCAGATCGAGAACGTAGTTACTTTGTCGTAAACAATAGCACATCTATGTAGTTGGTGATTTTGTAATTGAGAGAGTAGGCCGGGCGCGTGGAGTTGTGTTTCACGGGCTGGCAGATGGTGAGAGCGAGAGCGCTGGAGCAGTTGGTGTCCGGGGGGGTAAGAAATGAATCGAACCTAAAACCCTGGGAGTAGCGGGGGTTGGACCACAATGTGATGCAAGCAAGGCTGCTGCGCATCCAATACCCGCTCTGTATTCACACATGTATCATTGTCTGAGATTGGGAGCAAGCATCTTCGATTCCCATTACTCCGTGCTGCGTAATCTGGGATATTATAGAAGACCGCTTGGCATCCTTCCAGCAAAAGATCTCGCAAAGGCTTGGAGAAGGAGAGAAGAAAAAAGAATTGAAAGAAATCTAGTATGGATGTGCTCTGCGGTTCGAGTCTCAGATCGCGCCTTGGTGGCTGATTGTCAACAAGCAGTTGGCTGTCAACGGGGGGAGGGGGATCTTCTGTTTACCCGAGGTGGAGGTGGTGTTTGGGTCACGTATAAGGACGTCCTGTGGACGGTATCAGGGGGTGTGGCGTTTGAAGTTGGAGAGGTCCGTCCGCCACTTCGCATTGTCCAGAGGCGGGGTAGGGGGATGAGGTGGGACGCTTATCGTCAAGCCCTTTCGGGCCGGGCGCCGTGATGGTGCTCTCTGCTGAATTGGCATGCTGGCAGGGATCCCACCATTCCTGGCCAGGCAGCAGTCATTGCCCTTGCCAATAAAACGACTTTCGAAAGGGGTAAGTTTCCAGAACGTGTTTCCAATCACCCGAGAGAACTTGGCAACGCACATCCTCTGTGCTCTGTGCAGCTTCGGACATCAGCTTTCAACCGCTGTCAACACCACCATCGCAGACGCGTTTGCAGTCACCAAGATGCCGCGAGTGAGTCCCTTCCACTCCAAACCAAAGCCGCATGATTCAAAACTTATACTGAGGTCCAACCCACCACGTACAGGGAGGAAGAGGAAGTCACTCCACCTCTGTCCCGGTCCCATTGGTGAGTCCGTTCTAGATGCCTTGGAGGAGGAACCGAACTAACACCAACCCCGCTACACCTAGACCCAGAGTGCGCTTGATGCACGGAAGTCGTTCTATTGTATGTCCCAGAAGACCTCTCACCATCCGGGTTTCGTCCTTTCGCCTGACAAAAATTCTCAATAGGCGAACTATGCGGCAAAGTGCGGAGAAGTGCTCGAACCATATGCAGATTGCATATTCAGTCAACGTTACCAGAACGCTAACGTACAACATGGAAGGGTTACGGCCGAATGAATGAGTTTGAGGCTCACGAGTCTTCTTACGACCACCAGCATAAAAAAGTCAGAGCTTGTTCCCTTTTGAACCAATACTTAAATTTATCCTGCTCTCGCCGCAATCTTTCTGTTCTTTGTTGACAGGGTGCCTCGCTCCGACTAGAGATTTATGGAGATGAAGCAAATGCAAAGAGGTTCCTCTTCGATGGAGGCGCGAAGGGAGCGCGAACGTCGTGCTGAAGAGAAAGCAGGACTCATAACAATAAAACCTCTTAGAACACATGGAGAAGGAAATGTGTCTGGGCACCAAGATGAGTCGGCACTTCACGGGGGAAAGAAGGGATTCAAGAGTGCTTTCGGAAATGAAGATCAAACTAGCACCCGAATAAAGCAGGTCAGTGGGTTTAGGAAGGCATTTGCATCCAATACGGATCCTATAATGTCGTTACCTATCAAACACATGGAGTTCCACGACGCAGGAAGCGGGGGGGTGGATATCCAAAGCGATACAGACGATGAGGATTATACCATATATGATCCCTCAAAACCAACGCTTTAAGAAATGGCATGGGTTTCAACATCTCCCTAGGACCGCCGTTATATTTACTAAAAACTTTTCTATTCCTTCTCACAGCCAGCAAGCTAGCGAATCATACAGCATATCATAATGTCTGCCAAGGTGCCCAATGGCTCGTCCGATCCTAGATATTCGGATAACGCTCACGAGCCAGATACCAGAAACACTAGTCAAAAATAATATCGTATTATTTTTCCATTTTTGAGCCGAACTCAACCACCAAACCCAGCCTATGGATATGGAGAATGATTAGTAAGGGAGGCACAAAAAGAGAGTTCACAATGCATATCGCCTTTTACCGTGAACAACGTGGTATGTGCCAACAGTCGCCAATGCTGGATAAATTAACCAACTGGTATACTTAAATCTCGTGAAACCATGTCCGACAAAGCTCACGCCCACGCCCTCGCTGCCCCCATCAGTTAGAAAAGGCAAAGCCCGTGTAATACCAAGATGGATTAGAACAATCGGGACTAAGGCATATCCTGTCAGATGTAGAGAGTTCAAATTTTCAAGCCAGGTGATTCGGCCGTAATTTTGATATTGCCGGACTTGACGTATTATTCGTATGCATATTCCACAAAAAATATGTATTCCCAAGCTTCCGAGAACAAGACTGGGCTCTAAAAACTCGTTTTGATAGACAACTCTGGATAGTATCAAAAAGTTATCAGTGGTGTCGATGGAAGATATTATAGGTAATATGCCAGTATTCAGCAGATGGATGCCTAGGAAACCAGAAAATGCGTAGGATGAGAATCGCTGTGCTTTTATTACTAATATAATGTAGATTTGAATTGCAACATGAAGACCAGATCAGCTAGGGCTTTCAAATGTATGCTGTGGGAATGTACAACTGCACAACCGCCCTTTTCACACACACAACACTTGATGATCAGTTTATCGGGTCAGTGACATACGAAAATATACTATTCCTGTCGAGGACCGAACAGAGTGAGTTTTTGGAAATTGCGTGGAGTACTGCTGAGTGAGGGGAGAGCGATCTGGGCTATCGATAGTAGAGGGTTCGACCCGCTGTAACTGTGTTAAGGCCAACCTATACACGAGGTTGTCAAAATCTTAGATCCGCTGACTGGTTCGCTGTAAGGCAACATCATGAAAAGCAGAGCCACTGTATAAGCTCTGAGAATGCGTGGTAGACGTACGAATGATTGTTCGGATCTCGTCGGAGGTTAGGCCTCCTCCGATTGAGGTTGAACATCACACAGGAGAAACTCGTCGCTGGAGGTGTCTGGGCACATGTGAATATTTCGTGATCTAGGTATGGTAGATTTAATTTGTTGCAGTGATTCGAAATCTGCCTTTTTTCCAATCTTAGATTTGTAGCCTTATTTTGCCGTATGGGTGGGTAGGTTGCTGGTATTGCCTGTTTGCGAAGCTAGTAGTCTAAAGTGCAATGGTGAGAAAATAAACTTGGCGTGTATAAAAAATAAACTTAATTGAGAAAACCCCATGATAGCTATTGTAAACTGCACAACACTGCTAAATTTGCTTGCTGGAGAACTCCATGAGAAGTAAGTACTACAGCATTTAAGTCCTTATAGTTAATCAACAATCTCACACCAACCTCAAGGTAACAGATGCACGTGACCTATGATAAGAGGCTCAAACTGAAAAAAAAAATTCACAAGGATTGCTCGGTGCAGTTGGTCTTCATCCTTCAGCTATTTCATTTTGCAACTGACTGCTGATATTTTGCTAAGCGATGAGTCTGCTTTTATTTGATTGCATAAACTCGATAAAATTCCACCAGATGATGGAATATTGGATAACTAATCTGTGCATTCGCCCACCAGGTAGATTTGATGTGACCCGAGATAAAGCCCTATATCATTGCTACAATGGTTTTTCAGAAGACCCCCCTAGTTCTGCGACATACAAACGTCAGCTTTACTACGTGGTACACCTCGAAAATCAGCCCCAGGTCTTCACAGATATCCCGAAGGCACCATACCGCCCAGTTTGGCTATGCCTTTGCCAATTGCTTGGTGTTTTCGGACTTTGGTTCACCGGGAAATGTACTAAGGTATGGGCCCACAGCGATATTTGAATCGCTTCACGGCTGTTTTCTTGATCGCTCTATCTGTCTCTATTTGATAGTACAACATCCGACAGGCTCTAAAATGGATTTACCCAATGCTTTAGACTACATTCTTATTCTATCCCTCGTCCATGCAACGATGATATCGCTATACAGTTCCTCGCCTCGCCTATAAACCCTGCTGATATTAACCAGGTGAGTTTTCAAATGCAACCTGTTCTGCGTTTGAGAACCAGATCGGACCTATATATCCTATTCCTCACCATCAAATCCGTTGATACGGAACCCAATATATTTAGCGCAGAACATCTTTTCTTTACAAGACTGGAGATCCTTTACTTATTTGATTGTTGTCAGCTGACCCTTAATTATCTAGATAGAAGGTGTCTATCCCGAGAAGCCACATTTTAAATTGACATTGGGAGCTGAAAAAAAGGGAGCTGTTCCGGGAAACGAAGGCCTCGTGAGAGTGGTATCATGCGGACCCAAGGTGAACCCTGCTATTCAAGCTGATCAGTGGGCCATAATGTCAGGCCCCAATTTTGGTACCTGGAGGACCTATGCTCTGGCGAAAGAATCAGATCTAATTTTAATACCCAACAATAAGGGTATATCTCCAGTACAGGCTGCTACTGTCTCTGTGAATCCCTCTACGGCCTATCGTATGCTCCGAGATTTTGGGAACTTGCAAAAAGGCGATTATTTTATTCAAAATGCAGCTAACAGCGGGGTAGGACGGTCAGCAATCCAGATTGCTAGGATCTGGGGCTTCAAAAGTATCAACGTCGTGAGAGATAGACCAGATATTGGTCAGCTGAAAGATGAGTTGGTATCCTTGGGTGGTACCATCGTTCTTACAGAGCAGGAAGCTCGAGATAAGAATCGCATTGCTGAGATTACTAGAAATAGCCCAATAAAGTTGGCGTTGAACTGTGTTGGAGGTGAATCTGCCACAAATCTTGTCCGGGCTTTGGGGTAAAATGACTGTCCTACGATTCACATAGCTCTGATACCTATCGAACACCATATTCGAACAAGGTATTGATGATATCTGAGATGAATTATAGGCTAACCGGTGATTCATTTTAGAAATGGTGGCCATATTGTTACATACGGAGCTATGGCGAGGAGGCCTTTTTGTTTACCAGCTGGTGCGCTTATTTTCAAGGATATTCATTGTCATGGTTTTTGGATTTCCGCTTGGTCAAAAGGGAACAAGCTAGCCAAAACTCGGATGGTCTTTGAGATTCTCCAGTGGATCCGCACCGGGCAGTTCGGACCTCTACCATACGATATCACTACCTGGTCCGATAACACTGAACTACATCATTTACTGGATGCGGTAAAGAGAGGGATATCAGAGTTTTCTGGGAAGAAAGGAGTGTTTCTGATGGACTATAGTTGAAGCGATACAGTGACGTATGCAAGAGCTTTCTCTCCCTAAATCATGCTCATGGTATAGCAAAAAGACAAAATCTGGATGCGAGATCGGTTTACTAGGATATTTCTTGATCTCCCTCTAAGAGCCTGGCAATATCAAAAAGACTTTTTTCATCGCCGTATTGCGCAGTAATTTGTAAGCCAACAGGTAATACTCCTTTGGAATTGACTGGCATACTGAGCGATGGTAGTCCGGCCATGCTGGCGGGAATGGTAAACACGTCATTGATATACCCGTTAAAATTTGGCCCATCAGGAGATATTACCTCTTGTAAGCTCGGGGCTGTGGAGATGGAAACAGGTGATATCAAAACGTCGACACCATCGTGTGAACAACTGCTTGTTTCTGGTGCCACTTTGAATGGGTTGGGGGTTGCGAATACTCTATCGAACTCTTGCTGGACCATTCGTCGGATTTTTTGGGCCCGAACAAAATAGTTTTTGATTGCTCTGTTGGCGGCCACCCGTGAGCAATTGGATACGCAAGGGGCAAATTTAAATGTGACGCGGTACTCACTCCGAGGTCAAACTATAGGTACCTAGCAGAATCCTGCGTCTCACCTCTCTACCAAGTCCATTTTCTCTTGCCGCGGTGATACTCCCAATTGGAGGAGCAATATCTCTTTGAGTGCCCTGAAAAGAGCTGTCGAAATAGGGGCCGAACTGAATGGTATCATATTTAGCAAGGTTTGAAGCTGCTTCCGCGAGCGCAATTATGTAATAAGAGCATATTGCATGTTTAGTAGATGGCAATTTCACTGGGATAATTTTATGTCCAGAATCCCGCAGTAATGCAAGAGTTGATATCCACGTTTCCTTTAATTGGTCGGATATTTCTGAGACATAGTAATCCTGAATGTGTAGTCAGTATGGTAGAAATATAAAACCACCAGTAAATACACGTGACCTACGAGTGGGACACCAATTCTCCAGGAACGGTTGGGATCATTTTCAGACCTTAGGTTAGACATACGGTCCACGACCTTCCGCCTGGAAGGTATGCTGAGTGACGTAGGGTCTCTAGCGTCATACCCATTAAGACAATCTAAAGAGCCGTTCGTCAGTTGGATGAGTGAATACTATTATGGAAGTTTCCCTTGTAATTACTGAATATCAACTGGGCACAATGTACATCACGGGCAAGTATTCCCATAGTGTCCAAGGAGTTTGCATAGGATATGACGCCATTCCGAGAGAGTAGACCGTACGATGGCTTGAAACCCACGATACCGCAATACGAAGCTGGTAACCGGACTGATCCACCAGTATCCGTTCCGAGGGCCCTGTATGTATTCTTGTAAATTCTCTCGGAGCATTACCATTCGAGTAGGGGATTAGGCTAACCCAAAACACATTGCAGATGCTACAGCGGCAGCGCTACCCCCTGAGCTTCCACCTGCAGAGTGTTCGAAATATCTCGAAGAAAGGGGGTGCTTGGTGGGGCCAATGTTGCTGAATACAGAATGAGATCTGGAAACACTCTCACATAGTTAAGGCTTATTAGAAATCCATGGCAGAAAAGTCTTCAAACGGCATAGTTTGATATTCAATATAGCGGGCTGAGGTAGGATTAGCAATACCCCATGCCAAATTCGTCCATGTTCGTTTTCCCAACGATTATAGCGCCGCATTTCCGAAGTCGGTTAACAATAGTAGCATCGTATCTGGGTCTAAAACCTGATGGGGCAGATTTCCGCAGTATTAGTCTGTTATAAGAGGCTGGATGGCGCTTCATGTATGTAGGAAGATAATGAATCTACCGGCCAAAATGTTGGAGGAACATGCTGTTGTCATATCCTTGGTGCATATGTTGTCTTTGATGGCAAATGTGAGGCCATCAATCTGAGACAGCGGGCTTGCTGAACAATAACCAAAAGGATATCATTAGTAGGTGGGCATTTTAAAGAAGGGTAACAATCAAAAATCAGTAATAACAGATCAGAGTTATCTGCCTCGAGAGGGTACCTGAGTCTATTCGTTGGGCTGCAGCTTTAACTTCATCTAGAACAATATGGTCTGGCTTGATACTGACAAAGGCATTGATGAGATTGTTTTTTTGTTGTATGTTACGGAGAGACTGTGTGGCTTCGCGCACTACAGTTGATGTCATGTTGATAAACAAAGGCGCGAGGTGGCGCGAGATTTAATCCGGATAAAAAGGCAAAAAAGTCCATATACTGGATGCCGTTTCTATAGTTATAGCTAAAGCCGAAAAAAAGGTCGGATTCACGCCACAAGGTGGGACGGTTCTGTCGCGGCGGTAGGCTGGGATAATCAAAGAATCTTAGATATAGGAGGGGCCTGTGGTTAGAAAGACAGCAATGCTCTCACAGAGTATCCTAATATCCAGCAGTAAGCCTTTCGGTGGAACCGAGATTTTACATACACAGTATCAGGGGACCATGCTGTTTGCGGTGCGTGGTGTAGGGCATTGCGCATGAATCTTGTGTTGGGTGAGGTTGGAACAAAGTTTTCTGGAACAGACTTGGTCGATTGATAGGCGCGCCTCTCTGTATTTAGCAATGCAATGCATATGTCCAAAAACTTAAGTAAACCAATACTATATACTAGCTTAAGTACCTACGGCCTACCTAGAAGCTCGAGCGATAGATATTCCCAAAACTATTTTGTTAAAGCGTCCACTATATTACGCGTGTACGGCGGTTAGTATCAAACTGAAGTGCCAACCAGGCCATAGTAACTTTCTTTTAGGTGCGAAAACGAAAAACTTCCGCAACCTCGCATCTCTAAGTTTGTGCTGGCCAACTGGTGTTAATGAGACCAACTCTACAATATAACTACTAACGCATGTTTCCAGATCTAGAAAGCTACCATGGCCATATCATTCTTCTACAGCATCTTAAAGAAGGTATGTTTGAACTTGAAAGTAGGATTCTATTCCAGGTATAATTACATCTGAATGGTCTGCGAGACCCATCCTTGCCTTGAATTATCTTATATCCCATGCGCCATTATGGTCATGCTCGCCCGTATATGGTCGAGCCGGACATCATGGTTTCGGGAGAGGTAAACAGCCGAAGCTCAGTACAAGATAGCGTTCTGAGGCGAGATGGTGGTAAAAGGTCGCGTCACACAGGTCCGGGCCTTATACCGTGCATTTTAAGTCAGATTTACCTGTTGTTCCACAAAAGCGAAGTACTTGTATCCTCGCATCACAGGAGCAATAGGTGATTTGGCCGACGCCTATCCTGAGCACTTGAGCAGTTACATTATATAAGCATATACGCATCAACCATATTTCGTGGATGTTCGGCTAGATGGCGTGTGTTTTTTGGGTAATAAAGCACATCTTTCTGGCTATCTTTGTGGTTGCCTTTCAGCAGCGCTCTACGCATATATCCTTTATTTGTTTCTTTCATATAACAATCAATATGTTACCCTATCCCATCTCCACCTCTAAACAACCTCCACTGCACCACATATATCTGTTCTATTCAAACATCCTCGTATTTCTTGGTGTCATAAACGATCTCTATTGTGTTTCCTGTTCGCACACACGGTCTCGCTCTAGCTGAACCACTCAAAACCACGGAACAAATCGTCGTTCTTCATCCACCTAGTTGGTTCTGCAAAAACCCATCAGACTGGCTCCTCTCTCACCACGACATCTGCCCTGCCTGATTACGCAACAACAGTCCAATACCATCAGAGTGCGAAGTCTCATCTAATATTACTTATTCTCGATACGAGTTAGGTGATAGGCTTCTTCGGAATACCATCTCTTTTTCGAAGACTACAGATCAGGATGGCGGGTTATTATTTGCCTTTGAAAGACGAAACCCTAATTAGGGAATATTTCATGCGACAGGCTTTAGAAATGGTGAGAAGTATCATTGTTGGCTCTTATTTCTCAATTACCTCGCTAAATGATTCATAGGGGGAACTGGCCTTGTCTATTGATGAAGTTCCTGTTGGATGTGTCTTTGTTTTGGATAACAAAGTAGTAGCAAAAGGAATGAATGACACCAACCGGTCTCTTTCAGTCGGTAATCCAGCTTTGTTCCTAAGATTTCGCACATAAGCTTATCCTTTAATGTGATTAGGGCCACCGGCACGCGGAATTCGCTGGTATCGAAGCCGTTCTTGCCAAATACCCAGCGTCTGTTTTCAAGAACGTCGATTTGTACGTTACTGTTGAGCCCTGCATAATGTGTGCTTCTGCTTTGCGACAGCTCGGTATCCGTGCCGTATACTTCGGTTGTTCCAACGATCGTTTTGGGGGTTGTGGTGGAGTGCTACATGTGAACTTAGAGTAAGTTTCTTCCGCCTCAATCTTACTGTTTTTTTCATAACTCTTGCAAGATACTGGGACTAAATATGGAGTAAACCTCGGTAGCGCTGGCATCGATCGATGTTACCCGGCGATCGGAGGCATCTTTCGAGAGGAGGCGATTATGTTACTGCGTCGATTCTACCTTCAGGAAAACGACAAAGGTATGGAATCCGTCCATAATATGGAAAAATGAGGATATCTAATACGCGACTAGCACCGAACCCCACCGCGAAACGAAACCGCATATTGAATACAATCGTCGAGAATATGAGCATCGACAATACACGTTCCTATGCGCTGTTAGAAGCAGAATCGAGTGAACCAGGCGATCAAGATACCCTCGGAGCATCAACAGCGGCTATCACGAAAGTTTATTGATACATGGTCACAATTGCTTCAGGAATGCCATTTCGGCTCAACCACAGGCGACCTCGGTCATGTTGTTCCAGCAGACTATAGTTATGTGTCGACTAAAGGTGCTTGATACGATGTGTCCGTATAGTCATAGGAATCCTGTTTCTCGTGGATTTCTTTCCCCGTTTTCCTCTTAGTTTCTATTCTTATGGCCCTTTTATTCTTCTCTTTCTTTCTTTCTTTCTTTGTTGCGTTCTGGTTGAGAGGCCAGATGGAAATCCCGTGTTGTAGAATAAGAAATATCAAAAATGCCACAATATACGGTTCGAGCCCACACACGCACCCACAATCTTGGCTAGATGATCGTGATGCCACTAGTGGGTGATTGTTGTTGTTGTAACCCCCACTCCTCGATTCGGCGGCGTTTGATATCGCCGACGACGGAAGGGGGGTTACGAAAGCTAGCTTTTTATCTGTACGCAATGCATCCTATGTAGGCACTGTAATTAAGAGTTTTCAAAAAAAAGAGGGAAAAAAGAAAAAAGAGGTGTAAAAGAGAGGATTAGGTGGTGCCAATCAGACCACCCCAATAGCGGGGCAGTTGTTATATAAAATAAGTGGTGTTGAGATTTAGTCGTCAGAAGAACCCTCTTTTGCACTCCGTGGACAGACGTCATTTCAACATCTTTATCAACTCTAACAACGAACCAACGACTCTTTCATAACCTTCATTTTTCATATCCCAAGCATTACAATTCACTATAATATAGTGGCGCTTCACTCAGACTCTCAAAATTCACTTCTGCAAAGCTTGAAGAACTGGTGTTCGGGTTTCGTCAGGTTAAACCCACGACTTGTACCGCCATCCCTAAATATGGTAACACCGGATGCTCAGAACCTCCATAACTATCTTGGGTATGCTGTCCCGCTGGCTTCCGCCCCAATCCACTCCTTGAACTTGTTCACGCGTTGGCAATCAAATGCTTACTCACAGGCAGAGGTGTCTCCTTCGTCTCTCTGGTCGCGCCAGATGATGATCTATTTTATGAAACGATCACATACTATACCGACCTGGGATTCACGGAAACTCTGGTTTACGATAGATCCAACCAGCATACGGGCGAACACCAAGACGACCTCTGCTTCTTGAGTGACAAAGAAACCTGGTTACATAGCGATGCGGAACACGAAGGCCAGGGCACTGCCATAACGATCAAGGTTCGCCTTGTCACTGCAACAAAATTGGAAGATGAAGTGACAAAACAGAGAAAGCATCGCCGAAGCTCCACTCTCTTCCCCCCAACCGAGATTCGCGACTGGAGAGGAGCCAAACAGGCACTAGTGCTGTTTGCCCCGAAATTAGAAAATATCATCAAACGACTCAAGGATAAAGGATATGCATATCAGGCCCAGCCAAATGACCATGCTCCCTTCGAGATATATACCTATGATCCACTCTCAACACTTGTTGGATTTACATCAAAGCCTAACCCTTTTACAACAATTGCAAAGCCGTTACCAGCAATCCACCAAGAAAAGAAGATTCTCCAAACGAACGTCCCCTTAGATTCCGGAAAGAAAAGAAGGAAGATTGCGGTTATGACGAGTGGCGGCGACTCTCCGGGTATGAGTGGCGCCGTTAGGGCTGTAGTTCGCTCGGCTATAGCAATGGGCCATGAAGCCTATTGTATATATGAGGGATACGAAGGGCTCGTACAGGGAGGGGATTTGATCAAAAGAATGGACTGGGAAGACGTTCGTGGTTGGTTATCGGAAGGAGGAACCCTCATCGGGACTGCGAGATGTGCCGCCTTTCGTGAGCGCCCTGGCCGCCTATCTGCAGCGAAAAACCTCATTATCAATGGCATCGATGGGCTTATCGTCTGTGGCGGCGACGGCTCACTGACGGGGGCTGACCTCTTCCGTGCTGAATGGCCTAGTCTTCTTGACGAGTTGGTTGATCAAGGAGAACTTACGAAAGAGCAGGTTGTGCCATTTCAAACTCTCAATATAGCTGGGCTCGTAGGCTCTATCGACAATGACATGTCATCGACAGATGCTACAATAGGCGCCTATTCTTCTCTGGCTCGTATTTGCCAGGCTGTGGATTATATTGATGCCACCGCTGCATCTCATCAACGAGCTTTCATTATCGAAGTCATGGGCCGCCATTGTGGTTGGTTAGCGGTAATGTCGGGTGTGAGTACTGGTGCCGACTATATTTTCATTCCGGAAAAGCCTCCTGGCGAGGGCTGGGAAAAACAAATGTGCGATATAATTGCTCGGGTAAGTACGAATCGCTACCAAAATGTATCCCAACTTTCTATCTACTTACACTTCACCTTAGCACAGGAAACTTGGCAAAAGAAAAACAATCGTGATTGTCGCAGAAGGCGCCATCGATAGAGACCTCAAACCGATTACTTCGGAGTATGTCAAGAAGGTCCTCGTTGAAGTATTAAAGCTTGACACTCGCGTAACCTGCCTAGGACATGTCCAGCGAGGTGGCACTGCAGTGGCTTACGATAGGATGCTTGCGACGCTACAGGGCGTTGAAGCTGTGAGAGCCATTGTCAAGGCAAAGCCTGGAACTCCGAGCCCAATGATTGCTATCACCGAGAACAAGATTACAAGGAAGCCACTAGTTGAGGCCGTCAAAATGGCAAGAATAAGAACAACCCCCCCCCTTGCCGTATAAGGGGAAGAAAAAAACCATCCGCAATCAAACCTTCACCTTTTACTGCCCTAGTTATAAGCTAACACCCGTATCAATCGGATATTTAATAGACCCAAGGCGTCGCCGAAGCAATTAAGAACAAAGATTTTGAACGTGCAATGAAACTTCGAGACACCGAGTTTGATGAGTATTATAGAGCCTTTATTGCAACTACCGTTACTGGTAAAGAAAGGGACAGACTCCCTGAAAATGAAGTATATGTGTTATCAAACTATCATTTTTTGAGCCGACGGCTAACTTCTAAACCACCAGCGTAAACGGTATGCAATCATCCACGTCGGAGCACCAGCCGGTGGTATGAACGCAGCTACAAGAGCAGCTGCTCTTTACTGTATAAGTCGCGGTCATCGGGCCTTTGCTATTCATAACGGATTTCCTGGGTTAGTTCGGCATGATTCTGTGCGGGAACTAACTTGGCTTGGGGTTGAAGGCTGGGCTATCCGAGGAGGGAGTGAAATTGGAACTAACAGAACGGAGCCAGATGTTGACTTGGGCATGGTTGCATGGTATTTTCAGAAATACCAGTTTGATGGATTGCTTCTAATAGGGGGTTTCGAAGCTTTCAAATCTCTTTCAGAGCTTAGGAGGGCACGGCAATCATACCCTGCCTTCAGAATTCCAATGATATGTCTCCCCGCGACAATCAGCAACAATGTCCCTGGTACAGAATATTCGATTGGTAGCGATACTTGCTTAAATGCTTTGATCGATTATTGCGATGCGATTAAACAAAGCGCCAGTGCAAGTCGAAGAAGAGTCTTTGTGTAAGTATCAGAAGATCGCCATCCATTAAGATGAGGCGGAATGGCTTACCATTGTGGAAACTAGGGTTGAATGTCAAGGAGGTCGCAGCGGGTATGTTGCTACCATGGCTGGGCTATCTACAGGGGCACTAGCTGTCTATACACCAGAGGAGGGTATCAAATTAGAAACCCTTTTGCAGGATATAAATAAGTTACGTCAAAGCTTCGCGAGCGATCAGGGTATGAATAGAGCAGGGAAAATCATATTGAGGTGAGACAAAGCTTTTCAGCTGCACGGTCATATATACATATATTCGCAACACCGCGGAGCTTGTTTTATTCTCTAACGGTGAGGATATATAGGAATGAAAAGGCGTCTGCTACTTACACGACCGAAATCATTGCCAATATGATTCGTGAAGAAGCACAAGGTCGTTTTGAATCCCGAACATCAATTCCTGGTCATGTACAACAGGGTGGCGTACCATCTCCCATGGATCGCGTCCGGGCCGTTCGCTTGGCAACCAAGTGTATACAATTCTTGGAGACTCACGGTGGAACTAAGACGGAGGTTTACGAGAACCCGGAATCCGCTGCCGTCATTGGTATCAAGGGTGCTGCTGTTGTTTTCTCGCCAATGGAAACGTTGGAGGCCACCGACACAGACTGGCGGAACCGTCGACCTAAACAAGCGTACTGGCGCAATCTTAGGGGTATTGTTGACGTACTTTCTGGTCGAACGGACGTATTCGAAGATGTCGATACTGATGAAGAGGCGGATGAAACTGAAGTTTAGGCTTTTTTAGCCGTATCTGCGGTTCCTAGGAAGTTTCGAGGGGGTTTGTTGTCTAAAGTCTTTGAAGACGCCGCCGACAACCCCTACGGATGGAAGTATAACGCCTCCGATGAAGCCCTCTTTTCTTTTCTTATTCTTTCACTTCGGTCTTTCTGCTGGGTGTCGGCTTTTTATGTCACTCATAGCTGTCTCTTTCGAAGCTTTCGTAATCGTTGAGATCACGGGACTGTCTAAGAATAGGCCGTCGTGTGTGTTATGCATAATATTAGACGCCCTTTGAACGTCGACAGAGCCTAAACGTTCAGGTCCCTTCCAGAAGTACTCAATTGAGCCATATAAATATAAATTAGGGTAGGCTCGCCATCCACGCCAAGTGAGGAAGTGAAGCGCTGTCATTGGCTCAGTGTTAGTAAAATCGTTGGAGCCCAACAAAAGCCGTTTCCAAACGTAAACGTCAATGTATAACTGCTAGGAGAGGCTCATGTATGCACAACCGCCATTATTATTTGTGAATATAATAAGCGATCTCGATTGTAGGCTCATATCCGTATGTACATCTCCCCAGTAGACTCTAATTTATAAAACTTTGATAATAATCGAAGCGCAGGGCATCGCAGAACCTAGCTCAGAGCGTTGGTCCTTCAGCAGTGATTGCACTTAGTTATTCCCAGCGCGAATTTTTAACACCAACTGTGCGATTTTCCCAACACCCTCCCCCCCGGCATTTTCAATCCTTCAGCCACAAACACAGCTACTTAACTCTAACCTCTCTCCGACTCCGGCCCGAACGCGTGCTATTTCTTGTTCCCTCACGAACGGAGAGGAGTATCTCAACTCAATCAAACCTTTTGAACTTGCACCCCAAATCATAATACTCTTCAGCTGCACACTCCGACGACCCCGAACACCCCACACATCACCCAAACCGCATCGTCTTGTACCAACTCAATCCTATACATTGCAACTAAAAACAATAACCTCCGGTACCAACGATACGCAACCAAATTGAGCCTTTCAATACGCCTACAACCTTTCACAATGTCAGGAACCCTAATAACAGCCCGGTTGCTCTCCCGGTCGATCCGTATGGCATCAACTTCTCCCCGGAGTGGTGCTCATCGGTCTATCACATCTCTGTCTCGAGGCACTTATTCCATCAGCCAGGCCATCAAGACAACACTGAAATTAAGTAACCGGCAGTCGCGAACATTATCCTCAGCCGCTGATACCAAGGAATATACTGTCCGTGATGCACTCAACGAGGCACTCGCTGAAGAGCTCGAGGCTGACTCCAAAGTATTCATATTGGGCGAAGAGGGTTAGAATTCCCATTTTATAACTATGGCATAACTGAGATTGTCACTGTTGTATCAACAAAAAGTGCTGACTGAGTTTTGACAGTCGGCCTTTATAATGGTGCATACAAAGTTACAAAGGGTTTGCTAGATAGATTTGGGCCAGACCGTGTAAGTAAATCGGTTGAAATCTCTCTCTGGGGTATTATTTATACTAAAGGGAGCGGGGGAGTAGGTAATCGATACACCGATCACAGAATCTGGATTTGCTGGTCTGGCTGTAGGGGCTGCTCTTGCAGGACTCAAACCTATCACAGAATTCATGACCTGGTACGTAAATGAATAACGAAACTTGAGAAACTCTATTAATACATTTTATTAATTGAATATCTAATAGGAACTTTGCTATGCAAGCTATTGACCAAATTATCAACTCTGCAGCCAAAACTCATTATATGAGCGGAGGTATCCAACCTTGCAACATCACATTTCGTGGGCCCAATGGGTTCGCTGCTGGTGTAGCTGCGCAACATAGATAAGTCTTCGATCGCACGACTGGATATAATACTCTGACATTTCTCGCTAGCTTCCACTCAGGATTATACGGCCTGGTATGGTTCCATACCTGGATTAAAGGTAGTCAGTCCTTGGAGTTCAGAAGACGCTAAGGGCCTGCTCAAGGCGGCAATTAGAGATCCAAATCCCGTCGTTGTGAGTAACCCTTGAAGAATGTGTAATCATAGATATAGAAGCCAAGTTTGACTTTTAAGTATCTAGGTTCTCGAAAACGAATTACTTTACGGGCAATCCTTTCCAATGAGTGCAGCTGCTCAGAAAGATGATTTTGTTCTACCGGTACGCTTCTACACATGACTAAAATTGTCTGCTCCAAACTAATGCGAAAGCCATAGTTCGGGAAGGCAAAGATTGAACGGGTCGGGAAAGACATCACGCTGGTCTCGCTCTCTCGTTGCGTCGGTCAGTGCTTAACGGCAGCGGAAAAGCTCAAGTCACAGTACGGAGTAGAGGCAGAGGTCATCAATCTTCGATCCATAAAGCCCATGGATGTTGAAGCAATTGTGAAGTCAGTCAAAAAGACTGGTAACCTCATAGCAGTTGAGAGCGGATTTCCAAGTTTTGGAGTCTCAAGTGAGATCTTGGCACTTTCGATGGAATACATGTTTGACTATTTAGACTCTCCAGCACAAAGAATCACTGGTGCCGAAGTCCCTACTCCATATGCACAGGGTCTAGAGGCTATGTCATTCCCTGATGAAGATTTAATTGTCAAGAAGGCGGCCCAGCTCTTGCGCGTCTGAGATATTGACATTGCTTGGCCTGGCAGTGTTGACCTTATTGGTGCAAATTTAATTTTTCAACGTTACATATTCCCACCCGTTCTTGTTTATTTATTTCTACTTCCTATGAGAGTGACATCTGGCCCTGTTTGATAGAAAAGAATTAACATTTAACATTTATGAACACCTGGCGGGAAATTAATTTTCGATCATCTGTCCCTTTAACTCGAGCGCCTGAATTCGAGGCAACATCTGTCTATGATATCACTTGTTTTTGTAGCCGGCACCGTGTCAGCCATGATACCAAAAACACTCTGAAAATAGACATTGTTCGTGTTATCCGCGGGGACGTCCTGCCCACATGGCCCATATTTCCTCTAAATTACTCACGTCCTCACTTAAATAGTAGTATTGTATTTTTGCAATATCTGTGGAGGGCAAACCCCCACCACAAACGCATTTCGCACACATCAAAAAACCACATCTCCACCGAAACTCTTTTAGACGACTACAGCTAATGAATTCGTGAATGAGTGCCATCCAAGCATATCGCGCACTATTACGCGCCTCACGTCTCGCTTTCCAAGGCAAGTTACATACCTTATCATGTCTTTTTCGCACACGAGCTCTTTAAGAAGCATTTGCTCGTACTATCTGTTGGCAACTATTATTGACCTTAACCTTGCTCGCTAGATGATTCTCGACTTCTTTTGGCATCGCACCGCGAGATTCGCGCTCAATTTGAGGGTAGAAACGAGGAGGGTACTCCTGTCAATGCGGAGAGTATAAAGCACGCCTTTGAAGTGGCACGATATCTAAGACAGAATGTGGTACAAGCGGAGAGAATGGACGGGATCGACAAATTTAGTATGCACTCTTGGTTTAAATTGTGATCATGCGCGAACCTGTGTAATGGGAACGGTGGTGAAAAGTCTTGTCCTAACCAAGTCGGCTAACCGCTTACCCGCCCATCTACTAGAACTGCGGATACATGATGAGACTGAAAGGGGTGACAACGAGACTATTAAAACACAGTTGAAAGGTCGCGTGGGCAGATTTGAGAGATAGTTGGATAAATTGAAAACACTATACCTTGACAGCAGACGTACCTTGTCGCTCCGGCTCAACTATATACTGATTGGCTTCGCTAGTCAGAGCTTTAAAGACGAATTCTTAAATATTGGGCCTAGTACTGGTAGATTTGATACTTTGTCTGGCAGCTAACATACGACCAACATAACAAATAAATATACGTGGCTCCCAGATATACAGTAACCGTACGCCTAGTGGACGACTATCCAAATTACAAGCAATGCAACATAAACTATTCTGGGATTTGAGAGGGATACAAGAACCCAGCATCACCAATTCCGGGAGGTTTTACTGGCTCTACCATTTTGGCCATGTCCTTCTCTTTTTCACGACTGTTAGAAGTGTTGGAATCGGCTCCGCCTCTCCCCGGATCTCTTGAAGCTTTAGTGATTGCAGAAACCTGAGCTTTATCGATATTACCCAGAGGGCGTGGTTTCCCCCATATTATCCTTAGAGGGCACCCAGCAACAATTGCTTTCCCCTGACACGATTCTGCGGCAGCTTCAGCTCCCGCACGAGTTTGAAAATTTACAAACGCGCACCGGGAGTGATGAACACAGATAATTGACCGAATCTGACCAAAGGCAGAGAAAAAAGTGCGAATGGCGTGTTCGGCAAGGTCATCTTCCACCCTACAGATTTCCAAATTAGAGATTGGTAGCGTAGTAGTAGGAAACAAATATGACGTACCCTAATAAGAATAAGGATGTGATGCTTTTATCTGCTGGAGGATCAATGTCCTGGGGACCTGGAGGAAGCTGCGCAGCTGATGGGAAATTCCTGATTGCGGCCCTGCCTCCAGCTCTGTTCTTATCACCACCGCCAGGTCTCGTTCTTATAGGACCCGGCCCGCTCTTGTAGTTGATAGCACTAGAGCCCTCGTCTCTATTTCTCCGAGGTCTTTTATAATACGGTTCGCTGGTTGCCAGCTTTTTTAATAGATCTCGGGCGGCAGAATCGGTTTTTTCGTATTCTTCGGGGATTTGCCCCTCAGTTAGGTGATTTTCGGTGTTTTGAGCATAATATTGTTTATTGATTTCGGACGAAGGGCCCTGAGCAACAAGCTTCAGGGCAGCATCACGGACGACTATAGGGAGGCCGAAAGAGAGATCAAGCATGCAGCACTGGCAACAATTTTTCAACCGGGCGCAAGTTAGGCAGATCTTTTGGCGGAAAGGAAGAGGTATCGAATTAGCTAAGCCAGTACGAGAAACCGGTAGGTGTATACATACATTTGTTTTCTTATACCTGCTGTTGCGATCGGGAAGCCATTTGAAAACTGTAAAGGGACGTGTACATATCTTGCACTCTGCGCCGTAATTTTCTTTGATCATCTGAACGTAGGGATTTTCCGGAAGACAGTTTTCGCAGACGGATGGAAAGTCGGTGGCTTCAGAACCAGACTAAGGAGGATCAGCGGAAGCATTTTGAGGAATATTTCAGGAAAGGAGATGGCAGACCCTGTTTATATCGGCCTTGGGCGGCATTGTGGCGATGGCGATGGTGATGGTGATGTGATGATTATAACTACGGCGCGAGTGCGATGATGTGTTGCGGAACGCGTTGAGGCGACGTCTGAATGACTAATCATGCTTGGCGGTGCCGGGCCGAGGGGACGCCGGCGGACCCTTGCTGTTTCTGGCATCTCGCCCGATTGGGGCCTTCGGTGCCCGTGAAAAATAAAATGAATTGGAACTATTCTCCTTTCCTCTCCTTATAACGCTGCTACTCTTCTGTCCTACTCTCTCTCCCCTTCTTCCCTATAGCATCCCAACGTCGACTCGCCTCATCTCACCTTTCAATTGATTTTCTAAGTCTCACGAATACACACACACACAATGGTTGCCGCTACCAAGCTCGAACAGGAGGATCACAAGCGTGATGCCGACTTCTCCAAGGCCATGCATGGTCAGGTAAACCAGTCTGGTTACTTTGCTGGTTTTCTTGCAAAAGACAAGCAAGCTTCTGCTGAGGCGGCGACCGAATATTTCAAACATTGGGACGGTTTCGAGGATGGCAACGAAACAGAGGAAGAACGGCAGAAACGACTGGCCGAGTATGCTACCTTAACCCGGCATTACTACAATCTTGCCACCGATCTGTACGAGAACGGTTGGGGCCAGTCGTTTCATTTCTGCAGGTTTTACCCCGGCGAGGCCTTCAACCAAGCCATCGCACGTCACGAGCACTTTTTAGCCTTAAAAATGGGCATTAAGCCTGGTATGCACATTCTCGACGTCGGCTGCGGCGTCGGCGGCCCAGCGAGGGAGATTGCTCGTTTTAGTGATTGCAAAATCACTGGTCTCAACAACAATGACTATCAAATCGCAAGAGCTACGATGTACGCCCATAAAGCCAACCTTGAAAACCAACTGGTAACTATCCCTTCTGCCATGCGAACTTCTTTCACGATGATTAACTATTCCCTCTACAGAGATTCACCAAAGGAGATTTCATGCAAATGTCATTCAAGGAGAATACATTTGATGCTGTTTACGCGATCGAAGCTACCGTTCATGCCCCTAGTTTAGAGGGTGTCTACGGCCAAATATTCAAAGTCCTAAAACCCGGAGGCGTATTTGGTGTCTATGAATGGCTGATGACAGCAAACTACGACGATTCGAATGCAGATCACCGAAGGATCCGTCGAGGAATCGAGCTGTGAGTATCAAACATTGTTCTGCAAAATATCTACTATTTGACTAACAATTTCGACTTCTTCTGCGGATTAGTGGCGATGGAATTGCTCAAATGGTTCGCATTGAAGAGTGCATTAGAGCCTTGAAGGCGGTCGGGTTTGAGATAGAGTACGAAGAAGATTTGGCTGAACGTCCTGACGCAATTCCTTGGTATTACCCACTCGCTGGTGATATGAAATACTGTGCTGGTTTGTCCGATATCTATACCATTGGTAGGATGACTTGGCTAGGCCGAACCCTAGCTCACTACTTCGTTGGAGCTCTTGAGACTGTTGGCATTGCACCTCGGGGTGCCCGCAAGGCCGCAGATTCTCTTGCAACAGCAGCGGACGCACTTGTAGAAGGTGGGAAACAGAAGCTTTTCACTCCCATGTATCTTGCAGTTGCAAGAAAACCAGCAGCTCCCTGAATCTTGTTTGATTCACTATCAACTTTTCTTGCTCCCTGATCCATATTCGGAACTTTAGCTTCATGAGTTATGGAATATTTTAATACTTTTGAATTTCTATGTAAATGGCAGGCGGAGGAACATTCCGTCGCTTTCCAATGTGGGGACTTGGAAGCCCCTTGTTTCAAGCAACTATAGACTGCGCAGGAGGGGTGTGGGGGTAATCGTTATAAAACTATTGTACTATAGATTTGGGTCTTTTCTGCTTACCTCATTACTGGCCTAATATATGAGAAATATAATTGAGAGGTATTTTGCTACTACCTAAACGGAAAGAGAAGTAGTCTCGTCGTGGAAAGAAAGGTGTTATGCGGCAACATTTCATATTGTAGTCGGTCGTTTCAATTTCTAAATCAGAAATAGCGATACATGCACGATTTGGAACAAAATAATATGACTTTTGTAAGCCTCTGAACAAGTTATCTCTGCAACAATCCTGCTCTCCGGGCCTTATGGTTGCCACTATTTCAATAAAATTTTGAAGTCAACTTCTTTAGCTGAACCCTGACTCACAGTGCTTTGAATGCTGTCAATGAGAACTGCTTTGATGTCGCCTGCGACCGTGAGGCCTGCAAGTTTCTTGGCGACGAGGTCAAGCTCCTCGTTATCAAGCTTCGTAATGAGAAGCTCAACATCTGCTAGAACATTGGCGATAACATCGGGTGGCGCTAAATCATCCGCATGGAAGTAGTGAGCATCCTCAGCACTCTTTCGAAGGACCCTCTTGTTCTTTTTGGCAGCATTCTTGGCAGCTTCTTTCACCTTCTTTGCATCTGCCTTTGATGCTTTTAGCGTGGCTTCCTCCTCTTCCTTTCGCTTTGCTTCCTCTTCGGCCTTTTTCTTTGATTCTTCGGCGAGTCGCTTCTCTTCAGCTTCTCTCGCAATCTTTTTGGCATCCTTCTGAAGTTTCTCTTCTTTTCTGAATTTTTGTAACCTGACATCTATGGCCAAGGCATCGTCTACAATCTTCCTTAGCCTTGCTGTATCCTCCGTCTTTCTCTTTGCTCTAGCCGCTTTGTTCTTCCTCTCCACATGTCGTTTCTGATCCCTGTTCTCATTGTCATCTGGGACATCTTCGTCGAGATATTCAAAGGTTCTCCAGGAATCGAAATTGTACCAAAAATTATAAAACTCCTCGACTTCGGCTTTCGTGGATTTATCATCGCCAAAGCGAGGTACAGGTTTTTTTTTGGAAAATCGACCTTCGCTGTCGAAAACCGGGTTCCAAAGCTTGTAAATATTTCCTTTGGACTTTCGGGAAGGTGGCTCGACATCGGCGGACTCGTCAACTGAATCGTACTGTCGACGTTTTACAGGATCGGTAAGGATTTCCATTGCTGGTGGGAAGAAATGCAAGACATATGTTAGCGGGTGAATGTTTTGAGTGAGGTGTTTAGAACCCGTAGTTGCTAAATTGAATACCTTTTTGAATGCATTTGAAAAAGTTATCGTCGTCAACACCCCCAGCGGCCGCTTTCTTATCGGGGTGGTGCTTTAAAACCTTCTTTCTATGTGCTTTTTTTATTTGCTCGTCGGTTGCATTCCAGCGGTACTTACTAAGCCCCAGCACTGCATAATGGTCTTGGTTCTGTCGAGATGAGAGTCTCAATTACAAAATTTCTTCCTTTTGCTGAGATAAGAAGGGCGATTGAAGTTGCAATTACCTTCCAGTCTTTGGGGTCTCTAGATAGAAGAAGAGCATCTTCCGGCTCACTTATGTCTCCGGAGTCAGCATCCTCAACGTTCCTAGCTTGCTGGGCAGCAACAATGCGATCATCCTCGGAGAATGTTCTGTGATGGCGTTTCTATACAAGCGAAGAAGGTTACTGTTCAGAGAGGGAGAGACAGAGACAGAGAGAGATAGAGAGAGACACAAGGCTATGAGCAATTGAAGAGACGTACTCTGCGGGCATGGGCAAGATAATGAGGCCCTATTGGTTCAAGATTTCGGTGGATCGGCTTAGAAAGCTGCTCGTAGATATGGAAATTGCCTTCGTGAGACCATTCTGACTCGGTGGGAAGGAGAGTGTGGGCTGTTACAACGACGTTCATCGTGCTCAGAATTTTGGAGCTGGAGCTGATGTGCGTTTTGTTGGATGGAGGTGTAGGGGGAAAAAAAACACCGATGAGTTGGAAAATTGAAAGAGAGAAGAAAACAGGTACGATTGTAGAAATGAAAAAAAAAAAAAATTAATTTCGGAAATCAAATAAAAAAAATAAAAAATAGAAAATCAAAAAAAAATTTCAGCTGCCTGCATATAATCAAGGTTTACTTTCTGTGTTGCGCACCAAGCCCAACCGAGCCACTGGATCCCGGCCTATGTCCTCGACCAGTCCTCAAACTAAACCGGGTCCTCGACTGAGCAAGTGCTTAAGGACTAAAGTACTTTCTTATCTACTGGTAGTGGGGTACTTGTTCCTTGATAACCTTCAAACACGGGAGCAAGCCTATGCGGGGGTATTATGAAATGTTACGTCTAAATACATGGCCGCTCATCAGGCTGTTTTTATTTGGTCTTCTTGATGGTAGTCGTAGTATCGGAACTGTGGGCTACAAGCAGCTGACTGGAGATCCTCCCATACGCGTCATATATCATATAAAGTGCTTCACAAAGACTGTCAGCTGAATATAGGGTGAAAGCCGGTGTATGGGGGTGGGAGTGTCTTACGCAGAGCTACAAACGGGCCGTACATGCTGAACAAGACTGCGACTTCGGATGTCGACAATGTTCTCTCGTAATATATTTCTGCCAGACAAGGTATCGTCGTAACTGCCATATGGTAGGCGTACATCAACATGTTCAGAGGGACGAGGGGGTGGTCTTTGGAGAGATCAAAGTCAAGAACAAATCATTAGCAATTACTACTCCAATTGAAACGGATCTGGGAAGCATCAAGTTGGGCTCACCAACGGTCCATCCGTACAACAGCCAAGCGTTGAATGGCACCAAGACGAAAAACTCTAGCCCTAGGAGAGAGTCGAACCACGGCCGATGAATCGCAAAGTTAAAGAAGGGGTCTTTGAAAGTGTCGAATTGAAATTTGTGCATCTTGCTGACGAAGGCTGGCCGAAGCCATTCGGGATACAGCGGTGAGCAGTCGGCGACTATTAATTTTGAGAAGTCGCGAAGTCGCGATCGATGCCGTAAGCATGAAGCACATTGCTTTCTCTGATCAGGGTGCAGACGAACCTAGCGCGATAACAAATATGATTGAAAATACAGACCTGTAAAAAAGATCGAGGGGCCGTTGAGTTATCGGTTTTGCCATTGCCATCCTTGAGAAGACCGCCGGCCTCTTTGTGTAATCGATTTTAAACTCAGCTTGGACGATGGAAACGAAAGGTCAACGAAATCGTGTAAGTGATAAGATCTATTTCTCAGGAGGTACTGTAGGGTAAAGTTCGCTTCGGTCCTACAAGCAAATACTTACTTAAGCCTTATTAAGTAAGTACTTCAAGTACTGACTTACTTACTTCTTAAGTACCCAGTAGTTACTCAGACAAGGGTTCAACTTAGAAGAGAGGAAACTCTTGCTCACAATGCCCTTTAACCAATCAACCGGGCTACCATAGCTTAGCCTATATCTAGACCCAAGAGCGTGCACAGTGTAAACGCTACGGGACTTTCCAGCCCTTGGAGGTACTCAGCAAGTAATATATCATATCCATTGATGCCAACTCCAAGTGATCGGGTATCCAAGAACCAAGGGCTCGGTCAAAAGCATCCGCCAAAAACATGGTTGTAGGGAGACAAATGCGAAGCGGGGAACAAACCCCCGGACTCTTGTTTCCAATGTCTCTTGCAGGAAGCAAGAAGCAAACTATAAAGAATCTATACCAGTCCAGAGTTATCAACCAAACGGCAATGATGTGACAAAACACCGGGTTAAATTACATGATGAAATGAAAGCGTTTGAACGCAAGGGCAAAAAGGCTTGTAACATTGCAAAAGGCGACGATCAAAATGCGCTCTGGTAACTAATGTGCCAACGGCCGAGATGGATCATATATTTTGAAAAAGATTGTTTTCAAAAGAAGAAAGTGAGGCTTTGGGAAGATCGGGAATTCGCGGGGCGGGCTCCTTCTTAATTAGTTCGGCTGTCTTCTCTTTGATGGTTGGTTCTCTTGGTGTCGAGGAAGGGACAACTTTTCTGCTGGAACTGACGGATCTCTTGGAGCTGTTTCTCCTGAAGCTAGAGAAGAACCCCTTGCTGGAGATTGATAATGCCTTCTCGCTGGAAACGTCGATATCCTGTTCTTTGTGAAATATTTGGGGTGCAGTGGTAGGCGACTTGAGAGACATGACGGAAGCTTCGTCGGATTCTTTATAAGAACCCGACAAGCTCATTTTTGATAGCAACCGACGCACAGAGCCAGGCCTAGGAGATTGCGGCGACATGGGAGGAGAGTTTGGCGAAACTTGAAGGCTGGAGCTCGACGCCTTGTTCGTCAAACCAACCTGTTGGTTCGTTTCCTTTGACTTTGAGGACGCGTTTGCGCCATTGATGGTATCGGCATTCGAGCGCCGTGACGGCGTCCCCGGGCGCGAATGGGGAGGAGAATCGGGAATGTGGAAATCGGCGGTTAGAGAGCCTCTGGACTCAAAATTCAGGGGAGGCAGCTGCAGCTTGGACGCCATCATCGAAGAGTGGATGAGCGCGACGATGCTTGGATTCTACCGAGATGCACGTCGCAGATTGGAAGGAGAGAAAGAAGGGAGGAAAGACGTGGGAACTAGAAGGAACAAATAACCAAAGAGGACCAGCACGTATGTAGGCGAGCAAGTAAGTAATTACTTAAGTACTTGGGGACATGGAGTGCTTTTGCACTTGGGGGATACTCGAGTGCGACGAATGCTCGTTATGGGCAAGCACTTTTCAGTCAGGGGCCCGCCTGGGAGTTGACGAGCTTGACCCTGGCAACTGCCAACCTGCATACGCGGGAGCTAACTAACCAGGCCTAGGTCCGGCGTCAAGCAAGCAAGCACTTACTCTTAGTTGGGCTGTCGCGTGGAGCAAGTCTCGCGTGCCTACCAACCCACGATAAGATATCAACCACCTCGACTCGCTCTGGCTGAGGCTGCACATCAATGTCCTCCCAAGCTCCCCAAGGTACGCTGCTCGCCCAGGCGATCCGACGGAACCTGGGCTCGGAAGGCACGGGCACTCAGATTGGTACGACGAATAAAAATGTCCTCGAGCAGGTCCTGGCCATATACAGGCTGGACCAGACCGCGACGGCCGATTCGTCTCGGGATACTGTCACTTGTCCCACTGACAACGAAGACGTCAACCTCAACCTCATTCTAAGCGTCGTTCTGCATGGTCTCTACAACGATGACCCTTTCGTTCCGGTCGAGTCTTACATGTCGCAATCGAGGGACTGTCTGGCAATAGTCCGGCTGGTTACCCAAACCACCCCCAAGATCCTCACCCGCCCTGTAACTCCCGACGCCATCTTCGGGGATCCAAAAAACATCACCCAGATACAAGCATGGTCCTGGCTCATGCACAAGTTGCTCCCGCTCTTGAGCCACAGCAAGATGATTGCTGTTCGACGGGATATCTCGGATACCATTCAGATGATCGTCTCGGAGCTCGAGCAGCTACCGATAGAAGGCGACCATTCGAAAATCGCATCGGCATACCTCAAATCATGCGTAGACGGTAGGGAAAAGATGCACAATTCCGTACCATGCATGTTTACCCTCAAAGCCTAATCTCCTGTTAAAGGGGTTGTCAATATTTTTAGGTCAGACGTCAAATCAACTTTGAAAAGATCCTTCAGTATCAAACTTCCTCCGGCGAGGTTCTATCAGCTATACCTTCCGAGCCTTTCACCGTTATCCGAGTTGGAACCAAAGCCTTTTACCATAGTGGATCCCGTGGAAGCCTGCTCCCTTGCAATTCATATCACTCTCCTTATGGCTAAAACGGGCCTAGCCCACCATGCTACTCAAGTTTGTAAACATTATCGGGACATCTCGATCGGCATGCTTGCGGGTTTAGATCAACTCTGCCACCAACTCAGAGCTTGGAGCGCTATTTCTGTGCGAAGTAGATTATTGGTACAGCTGTACAAGCAGATACTTGAATCACTAGCGGAAATTATCAGCCATCATGAAGCAAAAGTGAATGAACCGCTTTGTAGAATTGTCCAGAGACTTGGTGTCCGATCAATACAAGCACTTCTCATTCACCCCATTTCAGAAATCGACCAAGAAACAGAGATATCTTTGTCAGCATTGATTCTATTGCTTCTCCAATTCGCGGAGGGGTCTACCGGCTTCCGAACAAAACTTTCACACGACCTCATCCCTGCAGTTAAACATGCTATTCAAGACTCTCCACGGTGGCAGGCAAGACACAGGGATCTGAAGGTATTTTACTGACACAATTAATGCGCTTCTGATACAAGAAACGCTGCTGATTATATACTACAGATAACGCTTCTTAAATTTGCAATGGTTTGCTCGGAAGATTATGCATTTCACCAGATTATTCAGTCAAATCTCCATATGATCACAGGGGGCGAGTGGCAGCTACAATTTCAAAACCCAGCATTGCAGTTTTTGCATGCTCAATTGCTGTCCACCCAGGAATCAGCCGCATCGCTGCTAGTAAGGTCCGTAGGGGATGCGGATGGTCCTAGAAAGCGACGGAAAACCAGCCTTACTGGGGTTTTACCTGCGCGGTTTCAAAATAGAAAAGAGTTAATATCTAGACTCTACACCAAACTTGGCGGTCAGCCTACGAGTGAGCTAACAGGGCTAAATGCTATTGCTTCGTACGCTAAGGCCTTTGGCCCCCTCCATTTATGAGCGACTAATCTGATTTGATTTAATAGAGAAGGGTTCGCAAAACTTTCGGCACAGGACCAGGCGGAAATATTTTATACGATTGGAATTCTTACTTGTTTCCACGGCAACGACTCTGCTCAGGATAGCTCTTTATCTGAAGCCATGCAGTCTCTGAATATCCCCTGTGTTGCCTGTGATGCTGCTCAGGATGTGGCAGTGCTTGAGAAGCATCTCCAAGTATCCGAGCAATTGACTCGGGTATTCTCAGCAATCCAAAAGTCTGACAGTTTTCTTCACAGTAGCAATGTTCGAGCACACGGAATGCGGGCAATGCGTAAAATCGCGAAACATGGATCTAACATAATTGGTCAGCAATTCAACAGCCATTCCTTTGGACAGTGGTGCCTACAAGCTCTACGGAGCTCCAATGGTGATTTGAGAATGCTAGCGGTGTATGCGTGACTCCGTTGTCGAAGTATAAAATGACCACATCCTAACGCATTAATACGTAGTATGACTTTACCTCATTTTTCGATATTTTCCAATGATGGTGAAATCCCAAGAGCTGAGCGAACTACTTGCTTACTGAAGGTCCGTGAGATATCGTCTACTGCGGATGATACAATACAAGAGACTTGTATTATTGCTTGGGGGAGAATTTCAAGGTTTGCTGAAGCAGCATCGTTCTCGAATCTGGCATTTTAAGGCTGACACGAGAACGTTTTAGGGTTCTGGAAGGGGATGACCTTCATCTTGCGTTGGGATTGCTTCTTGCATATCTAGGACATAGCAATACTTACCTTGTGGCGATTGCTTACAATGAGGTAGTATTGGATCGATGACCCCACAAAATGATGTCCACTGAACCATTTATTATAGATCGAAGCTGTAGCACAAGCCAAAAATATATCAATGGCGACACTTTTGGGTCAATTTTGGAGGGACTTGAGTGTGGTAGTTGTCAGCCTCCTTAAGACTAAACCTCAGGTAATACACAGCGTTTCAACGCTCTTAGGAATTCCAACCCAGGAATTTCTTTCAAACACGATTTCATACACCCTTCCGCACATGATCCTAAACAGGAAGATGGATGTTTTGGAGAGCTTGGTCCAAGCCCACAACGGTAGTCGGAAAGGTGCTACTGAATCTCTTTTTCAAGTGTGTATGCACTACATAACAGCAATTCTTGGGCTGATACTTGTTCAACCACTTGAAAATATCGAGGAGCACGCTATGCTGCTTCTTCGAAATATAGACAAAACTTTCCAGCGGTTGGATCTGGCCGAGTTGATAAAGGCGGATCCAATCGCAATAATGGCGGAAACGATCAGGTGCTATGCAATTTTGAACCAAGAACTCAAGATTCATGTAAGTCCTATGTTTGGACTTGGGTTCTCGATGCTATTTTCCCGCTAACTGAATGTAGGCAAAAGGAGCGATACGAAATATCGCCACAGTATGCTATAGAAAACCAGCAGGCTCCAGAAAAGAAAAGAACGTGGATACATTGCAATTCTTTTTTGAAGTTCACGTTTTAGGTATTATCACACAATACTCTGAGGTTCTATTTAGTCTCAAAGCGAGGCATTCCTTGAGCGAGAAGCGCCGTAACCTCAAAGCAATTGAGGATATGATCAACCTTGGGAAAGGAGGCGTAATAAGCGGGCTACCTCAGGTATGTACTGGTCTGGTTGAGTTTTCGAGACGTTTGAAGAAGAGAAGCTCATTTTGGCTAGATATCTGCTTGTCTGTCATCTGCTCTCGATATAAAAGGGCTACATGAACCCACCCTTTGTGGATGGTACGCCCTAATGACCGAACTGCCTTCTGCCGATGTTACATCTTATTTCCCGGTTGTCCTATGTCTCGTGCTTAAATATTGGGATGAGTTCGACGAGAGTTCGAGAAAACTAGGGTTCTCTGTTATTTCCAAGATGTTCGAAAAGCATTGGGTGACAATCCAAGAGGAGGTTAATACCATCCCATCACTGAAACTCATTCCGGAGTTTGAGGAACACGAACGGAGGCTTTCTATGTCTAGAAGCGAAGACTTGAAGGAAAGGCTTCGTATTTTGGGAGTGAGAAGCTCTCACGAAAACCCTCTTGTTGTGGAACGAGCCTTGATTGAATTGAAGGAATATCTCAAGCTTAACGAACAGTTCATCCGCAGTATCACTAATGACGAAATCCCTGACTCAATCATTGCGGATGTTATCCGGAGCCTTCTTGATGCCTGCGTTAAACATGGACATTCCCAAAAAAATATTGCTAGATTTTCTGCCGAATGTCTAGGCATCATCGGGGCAATAGACCCAAACAGGATCGAAAAATCAAGAAAGTCGGATGATTTGATGATTTTGCAAAATTTTGAGAAAACAGAAGAAAGTGTACGATTCGCACATTTCTTGCTTGAGCATCATCTAGTAAGAGCTTTCCTAGCCGCCACGGATACCCGTGCTCAAGGATTTTTGTCGTTTGCAATGCAAGAACTACTCAAGTTTTGCGGCTTCGGTCCCGACGTTCTCGTTCGACAAAATGCGGAGATTTCGCTCACCTCGAATCAAACAAAATGGAGGGAGTTTTCTGTAACAGCAAGAAATGTTCTTTCTCCATACCTTAGCTCGAAATACGTACTATCAACAGCTGCTAGCAACCATCGATCCAGCTACCCGATATTCTCGCCCTCTAAAACCTATCGAGAATGGCTTACAGAGTTTCTTCTAGATCTACTGCCTAGGGCGCAGGGTATTCATACGAAAAGCTTGTTTGCTGATATAATTAGCAAAATAGTCAAAGGCCAAGATTTGGCTATTTTGAACTTCATCTTACCGATCATTGTGCTTCATATAGTTATTAGCGGCACATTAGAAGACAGAAACAATATCTGTCTTGAAATGCTTGCGATACTTCGGTATGATATTTCGGTAGTTAAAATTGAAGAATTTGAAATGGTGAAGAGATGTAGTGAAGTAAGCGATATCCCTACAATGACTGCTGGTTTTGTACTGACGTCTTCTTAGAGCGTTTTTATTTTAGTAGACCATATGTCAGAATGGATACGCGAGAAGCGCCGGGATAACGCTAGCATACAAGGCCAAGTTGCCCGCCAAGTGAACCGCCAGTCTTCTGGGACTGCGGACCACAGTGTGGATGCCTCTATAGCATCAGTAGAGGAACTACTGTCCAAGTTACCCCCAAAGCTGATCGGTGAGAGATCTATTAAATGTCAATCATATTCTCGGGCCCTATTTTATTGGGAACAGTACATGAGAAAATGTCGCCGTGAGAAGGACAATATGGAACCGCTTTATACACAGATGCAATCTATCTACTCTGAGATCGACGAGCCTGACGGGATAGAAGGGATCTCGACAAAACTCAGCGTTGTCAACATAGAACAGCAAATCTTGGAACATCGAAAGGCTGGAAGATGGCTGGCGGTGCAGAGTTGGTATGAACACTTGTTAAAGGAGAAACCAACTGACCTTGAACTGCAATATGGTTTGCTTTCCAGTCTGAAAGAATCTGGCCAACATGGTAAGCAACAAAAACCTCTCCCCAAACATCCGACAAGCAAACCTTTCAGCTTCGCTGATATGAGATCTAGAAACACTTTTAATACACATGGAGCCGATCATAAATGCGCACACATCGCTCCTGTATCGAGTCATAGGCTTTGGGATCGAGTCTGCATGGAGGTCCCTCAACTGGGAAAAATTAGAGTTACTTCTCCAAAGATGTCCCGAGTCCGCCCATGCCCCTTTTGAAGTCACGATTGGACGAGCCATTGATGCGTTTCGCAGAGATGATAAGAGTGCGTTGGAGGCCCTCGTTCGCAACGGACGAGACCAATTAGCACGATCTATGACAATCTCTGGGACTAACTCAATCCGGTCTTGCCACGAGGTCTTATTTCAGTTCCAAGTTTTTGCGGAATGCCAATATATCACGACAGTTTTGAAAAACAATTCTCTCGATGAAGCAGCTTTGAGGCAAAACCTTGACGCCAGAATAACTCTGTTAGGACCGTCTCACCGTGAAAAACAATACATTCTAGCGCTTCGTAGAGCTCTCCTTTCTCTTTCTCAGTAAGAATATCCAATTTTATACGGACGGAGAGTATCATATTAATACTATGCTTAGAGAACATAGTAGCTTCGCAGAACCTTACATCTCATCATTGTGGCTTACCACTGCAAAATTGGCCCGCAAAAAGAAAGATTATCACCAAGCCTTCACCGCCATACTAAATTCCAACGACATACAGAATGGTCCTATTGAACAAGCTAAACTAGCATGGGATGAAGGACGTCACCGCAAGGCTATAAAGTTATTGGAGAATGCAATAGAAACAAATATATTCGAAGCTATCATCCCGACTAGTGAGTCTTTCCAGGACACTGAGGCCTCTGAGACAAGAAAGCGACATCCACAAAGCTCTGCAAAAGCTAGAGTAAGATCCCTTCAGATTGACGCTATAATACATTTCTGACCCAGTTTATTTAGGCCATGCTTCTCTGGGCAAGGTGGATGGACAGCGCTGGTCAAATACAGTCAAAGGTTCTTGTGCATAAATTTAGGGAAGTTGCTCGGTCCTATGCGCAGTAAGATTATCCATTAAACTCAACCAGCTCAGTAATAATTCTAAATATTATCAGATGGGAGAAAGGTCATTTTTATCTTGGCCGACACTACAACAATATTTTGAAAACCGAACGGGCTTTACCATCAACTAAGCGACCTCAAAGCTTGTATGTCAACTGTTGACCTCACGTTCTAAGCCTAAGCTAATAGGAACTTAGTCTGATAGGGGAAACTGTAAAATTGGTGTGCAATAATTACATGAGAGCTATGGTATATGGTACAAGATATATATTCCAAACACTTCCTCAATTTCTAAACCTGTGGCTTGACTTCGGGGTGGAGTACGAGCTACCATTTGACAGAGATATTGGAGCAGAGTAAGACAAACCCTAGTCTGCTTAAAAACCTGTGGATGACTAAATGTGTCCCCAAGGGAATTTCGAGGTCATCTTACATCTCAACGTCAAGCTCAGATGCAAGAGTTGCTCGCTAACATTAGGAAGCTCTGCCTTCAAAGCACACCGACTTTCGTATTTTTAACTGCACTTCCTCAAATTATGTCTCGTGTTGGCATTCCCAGCGAAGCTACATGGGGAATCCTAGAGAAAATTATCATGAAAATTCTAGTGACATACCCACAGCATACTATGTGGTCAATACTAGCCGTTTTCAAGTCCGGTCAGCCTGAGAGACGAACGAGGGCCCTAAAAATCCTGAATAAACTGAAGGTACAATTGAGTTCAAAAACCGCCGTCGTCCTTAGAGAGGTTGCTAAATTACCGGTTAGAACGAGAAATCTACTATGGTTGACTTGAAATCATTCATCGTCGCAGCACAGAAATTAGTCCAAGAACTTCTCGGGTTATCGAATTTCGAAATAAAAGGCAAACCGACCCACGTCAGCCTTCGGGACGACCTGAACTTCCAGCACAGTGTGGCGCCAGTCCCTCTTATAATCCCTGTCCAAATTGCTTTAACTGTGTCATTTCCAGCCGACGGGTTGACACCAAAATGGGGCCACAATCCCTTTTCAAGGGATCAAGCAACAATCTCGAGTATACACCTCTGACTTCCAAGTAGAAACATCTTCAGCACTAACAGCAGAGTTTTCAGAGTTTGAGGATGAGGCAGATGTTATGACATCTTTGCAGAAGCCAAGAAAGGTCACGATAATTGGCAGCGACGGCCGAAAATATCCGTTAATGTGCAAACCAAAGGATGATCTGCGGAAGGATGCACGCTTAATGGAGTTCAATACAATCATCAACCGTCTTCTAAAAAAGGACGACGAAGCAAGCAGAAGGCAGCTGCGTAGGTCTCGTGAGGTTTTCTGCTAGTACGGTCTTACAGGCTAACACCAATCTAGAAATTCGCACGTATGCTGTTACACCGTTGAACGAAGAATGTGGCTTAATCGAATGGGTGAACAATCTTCGTCCTTTAAGAGAAATACTTCTTAAATCTTATAAGAACAAGAATGTGCCGGTTAATGTAGGCCTTACCCTAAGCCAATATATGAATATGTTTCGGGTGACCAAATGGTTAACATTTAAAATAGTATGGCGAAATCAGAGTGATCCTAGACGATGCCTGCTCACATGCATCGAAACATCATATTTTTACTGATGTGGTAGTTCCGAGGTATAACCTTAAAATCTTGTTTTGCCCGCCTTGAAGGTGATTTCTCACCAATAATTACAGATTTCCGTCGGTATTCCACGAGTGGTTCGTTGAAACTTTCCCTGAACCAGAGGCATGGTTTTCCGCTAGGCTTTCATATGTCAGAACGACGGCTGTGATATCTATGGTGGGATATGTGCTGGGCCTTGGGGACCGGCATGGTGAAAATATTCTTTACGATGAAGCAACAGGAGAAACACAACATGTCGATTTCAATTGTCTATTCGACAAAGGCCTCACTTTCGAAAAGCCCGAACGCGTGCCTTTTAGGTTAACGCACAATATGGTCGATGCGATGGGGCTAACAGGTTATGAGGGGCCCTTTCGCCGTTCCTCTGAAATTGTGATGCGGATATTGAGGCAAAATGAAGAGAGCTTAATGACTGTTGTTGAGACTTTTCTCCATGATCCGCTCGTGGAGTGGATGGCAATAAAAAAGGTGATTCCAGATTAACTAGGAGGCGATCAATAATCTAACTTTATTTGCTTGTAGCGCCGTATAACCAACCTGAGCAAAGCACCAGATAATCCAAAGGATGTTTTGGAAAGCATTGAGGGCAAACTAAGAGGTTTGCATGCTGGCGACCCTGTTCCTCTTTCCGTTGAAGGCCAAGTCCAGGAATTAATACAGCAGGCTGTGAGTCCTGATAACCTAGTCCACATGTAAGTCCTTCCGTGTGATACTGGCCTTCTATCCTTTGTCTTAAGTATCGAAATTACTTTCCAGTATTTGAATAAGGAATACTAAATTCTTGCATGAACTAGGTATATTGGATGGTGTGCGTATTTCTAACATTCGTATAAGCCAGCATTTTACCTTAATGAATATGTTTGCTTTAATGTATGTATTTCGTAAGTATAGGCCTGTCTTGGAAACCAAGTATAGGCTGGTAAAAGGGCTAGATTTAGACATTTCTCGTTGATGTTGAATTCTTCTTGTCAATTACCTCGGCTTCCTTTCTCCAAAACGAAACGCCTAGATCTCTCTCGGATGACTGGGTAGCACCTGCCTCGAGGATTTGAGTCCTCTGCGGTTCAAGGGGCCGGAGATGGATGGAAAGGAAATAGAAACTGATGTTCCAGAGACTCTTATCAATACCTTTTTGTTTCTTCTTCTTGATTGGTTGATTTAAAAGTTGCAATATGCGTTATGCGTGCTGCGTCATGTGCCTGTTTTGCAGTGTAGAGTCTAGATCCGATTCAGAATCGTACACGTCCTATTTCTGTCGCCCAAATTCAAATGCAAGCTTGGCTTGGTCCTTCCTGGTTAAGCTTAATGAACCCTTCTTCGAGTGATGCTGGTATTTATACTCCATGCCACCACACCCAAACTCGCTCTCGTGCCATCTCTCCGCCAACGTATAACGACACTACCTTAGCGAAATTGCCTCCGCTTATCAGAATCTGAAACGGGATCGAACTCTTGATTCTAACTCGTGGTTCACTCATCGCCGGCCATGACATCGAGATATCGCGTCGAATGTATGCATGATCTTTTTGCACTCGGGAATACCCTTGAAAGCAACATACAGCACGCAGCGATTTCGATACATATGATGGACTTGAGCTTTCTGAGCTCATTAATGAAGATTGTGGAAGCAAGGCCAAACAGCTAACGTTTTTGAACCCATTATCATTAGATGCCCTGAAGGTTAGTCGATTGTTGCGTCGCGCGTGGCAGGATTAAGTGTCGATTTTTGATGGGTGCATCGCTAAATTTAAGTCACATGTGTACCTTGTAGACCCATCGCCGCGACCAATTCATTGAGTGTAAGCTTCTCTACTTTCCTCATAATTCTGCGTTCCAGAGTAGCCCGAAAGCTGATACCTGCGACATTCATTTGTAGGGATCAAGGTTCGTCCGCACCGCCGAGAATAAGCTGAAGTGAAAGTCAAAAAAGAAGAAGAAGAAGAAAAACGTCGCCTCTTTCGACAAAACTCAATGTCAACTTTAGGCGCATTATGTTAATAATTTATCAACAGGGCCTGCTTGCTGTTCCGTTCGTTCTTCATTCACAGCCCAATGCGGCTTTGACGGATATTGGAACAGAGGATACCGCGTTGAATGCGAGAAGACGATATGCTGAGATCATGCGAGACGTCGAGCAACTTGTCAATGACCATAGTATGCGAGGACTAAGCAACCCCCGCCCCGTCCCGCCCCGCTTGCTCTGTAAAAACCCTTGAAACTAACCGCTAGTTAGTTGAGCATCAGAGACTTGAGATCCCGGAGAGATCCAAGCTAAAATTACTAGTTCCTTCTCTGAGTATTTTCTTTACGCCGTTACTGCTGGAGAATGCATTTATAGCGCAGGATGCGAAACGAGCAATTAGCTCACGAAGATTTGTTTCTCCCGTAGGCCCCTGGATGGTGACTTGCATTTGGATTTCAAGATAACTAACCTCTACTATACCAATAGTCTTTCAACGACATCCGCCTTATTCTAAATACCGCCCAGATCATGAGCTTAGTGAAGGGCGGACCGCTAAAACTGGTAACATTTGACGGTGATGTTACATTGGCAAGTTCTTGCATTCATCACTTAAATCTTTACGCGCGGGTGCATTCGGAATTCCGATACTAATCAATCGATTGCTGTACCTGACAGTACGACGATGGCGCTGTAAGTACCACGGCACCACCACTTTTTAATATTAGACATCCGATCTACCACTAACCAGAGTGGAAGTCACTGATACCTTCGAACCAAGTAATGTACGACCGACGTATATGTCAAAAACACTCACTAAAGACTTGGTTTCCAAACTGACCGTTCTCAGATCACGAATTCTTGCTCTCATGAGTAAAGATATATGCATTGGAGTTGTCACTGCTGTATGTTCCGTGACGACTTTTGGATCCTAAGATTATTTTTTTTCATCTCACGCAATGGGAGAATCACGTTAATTAAGGATGAAAATTTAGGCAGGGTATGAGGAGGCAAAGCGGTACAACGATAGACTTCATGGGCTACTAGAAGCAGTCAATGCGTCGACTGCAATAAGCCCGGAAAAAAAAAAAAATCTAGTAGTTCTGGGGGGGGAGGCTAATTTCATGTTTCGGTTTGATCCACTGTCGCCTGATTTATTGGAACGTGTCCCGAGAGCTGCGTGGGCATTAGAGGAAATGATGGCATGGAAAGACGAAGATATTACGGAACTATTAGATATAGCGGAAGCTACTTTGAGAGATTCCGTCAAGACTATGAGATTGAAGGCGGACATCATACGAAAGAGCAGGGCAGTGGGTATCGTTCCGCAAGCTGGAACAAAATTTTTCAGAGAGCAACTCGAGGAAACCGTCCTTGCGGCCCAGAAGGTTCTGGAGCTGAGCAATGTTGGGAGGCGTCTTCCCTTTTGTGCTTTCAACGGTAAGCACTCCCTTACTGCTGATACAGCGGCCTCCCTTTGGGGTACGATTGAAGTTAACTGGGAACTGCTGCTCCGATACTAGGCGGGAATGATGTGTTTGTCGATATAGGTGACAAAAGACTGGGAGTTGCATGCTGCCAACGTCTATTTGGTGATATCCAAGGCATCAATACACTTCATGTTGGAGACCAGTTTCTTTCGGTCAGCGGCAACGATTTTAAGGTGAGTGTACCATAATAAACTGATAAAGAAACTCGCTGACCAATTTCGCTCTCCGTAGACGCGTATGGTATGTACTACCTGCTGGGTAGCTTCTCCAGCGGAAACCGTAGATATTCTAGACGAATTTCTCGAGTTGGCAGCGACAAGTTAAATGCTAGGCTGGAGCTATTTCGTAACAGCCCGGTCATTCCATGAGTTAATATAGAGCCAGAATTTATAAAAGACACGTTTCCCCTGAACATCGAGACGGCAGTCGTGCCCGACTATTTATAGTCGGGGTCTCCAGTACTTGTACTGTTATTAGGAATGGGCCAAATTTTAACATGTGACTTTTTCAGGCGATGTCGCACCAGTTTCGCGATTTCCCGCCGTCTATCTACGCGTCATCAGTCATAGTATACAGCCAATAATACAGCCAGTCATACCAGTAATCCAGCTAGTAGCAGAGAAATAGGGGGTGGGGTTCTCATTACCAGTTATCCAGAAATCCAGCAAAATCGCAAAATAGTCGGGTTTGCGCGGTCCGTAACGACCCTTCTAGTGTCTCTTTCTCTTTGTGAATTCATAAATGTGAAAATCATGAGTGGCGGCGACACTTAAAACGATATGGCCGAGTGCATCTGAGTTGCATGTAGCCTCTCCGCTTATACAAGCTAGATCGCACCGCCACACACACCTCCAAACTCACGTGACAATGCCCACTCAACGTGTTCATATGATCTCATCCTAGATACCATCACCGCTGATTCCAATCACCATGGCGGGTATCGATGTCGATGAGGACGGTATCGACGACCTTTTCAATTATGATATTGACGAAATTGACACCACTTTCGACACTAGTATAAACACCAACGAAGCACCCACAACGAGCACGTTCACTGCCAAACCAGACAAAGGAAAAGGAAAGGATGATGGGGACTTGGGGGTTGATGAAGAGATTAAAATTCGGAAACGGAAGGCGCCTACCAAGCTGACCGAAGATATGTGAGTTCTGGGACTGGCCCGAGCTCACGAAAAAGCACCCAAAAGATTGACCAAGTGCATGGTGGCATCAGGCTTCTAGGCCCAGATGGTATCCCTTATTTGCAGGCGCATGCCGCGAAGAAGATCAAGTTCAAAGGAAAGGGGCACGAAATATCGGATCTTGGCAGACTGATCAAGTTCTATCAGATATGGGCGGATAACTTGTACCCGAAAGCCCAGTTCAGAGATGCAATCGAAATTATAGAGAAACTGGGTAGCTCAAGGGCTATGCAAAGGAGAAGGGAGGAATGGGTTACCGAGTTTATCAGGAGAAAGACAGAGGAGGAAGATAAGCTCGTGAGTAAGGCAAAGAAGCTGCTGGCAATCGATGCAAAAGAGACAGACGGTTCTGGGCGACTGGTGTTGAGAATTTCAGATACATCCACGAAGGAACCAGGGACCGGAACCGAGGGTTCCTCGGCTTTAAGATCAGAACAACCCCGTTCAGGCAATGAAGATTCACTCTTCTTTGATGACGATGACGATGAAGACATGGACGAACTCGATGCTATTCTAAGGGAAACGGAAGGACCACGATCTCCGATCCTACCTATTCGAGAGGGGAATGATATGAGTGAGATCGACGACCTAGATGCCATTATGAAAGAGATGGAAGAAGGTATCGAATTCAAAGATATTGTCTCTTCAAAGCCACTAGCTAAGAAGGCTGTGGACTCGGACAGCGAATTCGAAGAGGCTATGGCAGCTATGAGAGACGCCGAGAGATAGATGGTCAGCATCTAAATCCCTATCCGTGTCGATCTCTTAATTGATATGATCCCGTCAGATACAACAGGGGCAACATGCTCTATTCAATTTCTACTGTTTCGTGAGACTGTTTCCGGGAGGTTGGTTGGATTTCTCGTGTAACGCTTTATCTGATCATGATATAATTGTACATACATGTATGCAGTCCGCAGACTCATTACATTTTTACTTTTGTGGAAATGTCACAATTTTGATCTAAATACTGGGGCTATAAGTGGATCATATGCCCTGAGACTGAGAGTGTCCTTGATAGCTGTGGAATGCAGAGCAACTGCCCGTGTGTCCACCATGGTTTCATCCAAATCAGCGATAGATGGCGCTCCGATCAGTCTCATGTTCATCTCCATTTCGTCCTTGAGTAGTTGCATAGCCCGATCCACCCCTGGTTGGCCGTATGCAGACATTGCATATAGGAAAGGTCTTCCAATCCCAACACCCTTGGCACCAAGACAGAGTGCTTTCACGATATCGGATGCTCGACGAATGCCCCCATCTATGAATATTTCGATTCTCTTTTCCAAACCCCTTTCCTTAAGAATAGGCATAGTTGCAGCTAGGATTTCGATACCGCTTGGAGCAGTGTCTAATTGTCTACCTCCATGGTTCTAATCGGGTGATGTGAGCAAAAACCGAGAGTTTTATGAGAAAGGAATGTAGGATCTCACCGATAATACTACACCGTCAACGCCAGCCTCACAAGCCTTAATAACGTCCTCTACACGTTGAACACCCTTGAGAATAATCTTCATTTTTGTGATATTCTTGAACCATGGGATGTCACTCCAACTTAGAGAGGGGTCGATGAAGGATGATATTGCTCGAGCAGCACCTTGCGACCTGTCTACGGAGTCCCCGCTAGTGCTTTGTACACTGGAGCCATTGCCTTCGAATTTAGACCGCATATCTTTCTCCCTGCGTCCAAGCTGGGGTGCATCTACAGTGATGAAAAGAGCTTTGCATCCTCTCTTCTCTGCATGTTGAACAATACTTTTTGTGATTTCGCGATTTTTGTTAACATATAGCTGCAGCCACTGGACCTGATCGCCCTCCTTCGCGTCGATAATTTCGTCGAATGAACAGGAGGCTAAGGTCGGGATCTGGGTTTTAAGAAGTGAGTGGGAAGTTCAGCCTCATCGTCAAATTGTGTAGATGTATTTTGAATGATCTGACCATTTGTACAACGTTGTGTTTTGCAGCTGCCCTTGTCAAGACCACTTCTCCCTCGGGGTGACCGAGTTTTCCCAGAGCTGTCGCTGTCACATAAAAAGGTATTGAAGTCTTTGTGCCCAACATCGTCGTTGACATATCGATTTTTTCCACGTTCACCAGGACCTTTGGTCGGAACCAGATACGATGAAATGCTGAATGGTTGTCTCTGAGAGTTATCTCATCGTCTGCTCCGCTGCTGTAATACGCCCATGCAGTCCTTTTCATCACACGCTTCGCAACGGCTTCAAAATCTAGAAGATTATAACACTCTTCCAGAGCAGGTCGGTTTTTAATGTCCTCTTGCCTCTCAGATTCGTACGGGTCGACAGCTTTGACTTCCGCAGTCACGGTTGACATGTCGACTTTGCCCATGTGCTTTGAACGATCCAGATACTTTTCGAGTGTATCGGGAGGATGAATCGGTTCGAATTCCTGAGCACGGTGAGCACGGCGGGCTTGGGAGACTTGTACAGGGACCTGCTCAAAAGGCGATTGCCTAAAACGTACCTCGGTAGCATCCTTGCCGGCATATTTTAGAATGATCTGGGAGAATGTAGTATTAGAGCTAAACTGAGACCAAGGGATACTATTGACGGAGGAATGGTATCAAGTTCGAGTTTACTTTTGAGCCGCCCGGATGTTCTGAGTCGCAGGAATCAAGTTAGCAAACACTGTGGGCGAGAGATGATACTGTAAATGCGCACCACTTACCAGGCAAGAATTCGGTGACGTCGTAGGCTTTGCCGTGGATGATAACCCAACAAGAACTTGCTGAATTGTGTTTTGCGATCTCGTCACTAGTCAACAGCGCGTTCGGCATGGCTTCGGCTGGATGAGATTGAAGGTTTGGAAACTTATTGCGAGAGCTCTGCCATGTGCGACGGAGGCGAGAGCAGTTGTTTATAAGCCCAGAGGCGGTCTGCCATTGACAGCTTCGGCGGCCAGATGGAATGATGACCGATTGGCGCCTTTCCTCGCCCGGGAATTTGCCGAACCCAGGCGGGCAGGGGTGCATTCAACAAGTCTCGGTAACTTTGCTCAAACGGGCGACAGTCTGCACCGCAAGTGGTGTTCGTTACGAATGCACGTGAGGAATATTTGTACATGGGGGAAATTAAACCAATCACAACAGTGGCATTCTCAAAGGCTAGGATTATTCGACTAGAACGCTACCGGACACAAAATTACACAATCAAGCCTCTTCCCGAGGATAGAAAACCTTTCCGCGATCCTTATCGTCCACAAGCCGACTGAGGCCCTTAAGCTTCTTGAAGAACTCTACCTTGTTGCCAGGGTTGACACGGCCGTGGAACCTTTTACTAATCGTGGCGAAATCAATACCCTCCGGGGTAAGAACAGCTTTGATCTGATCTTCCGTGATCGGCCCCTTCGATTTGTCTGCGACAAAGAAGCAGGTAAGTGACACAACCTCTATAAAATGCTCGAAGTGAAAAGTGAAACATACCAATTGTGGCACTAGGACTTGCATCTCTGCTTGTTCCTATGACCGGTGAACCGGACCGAGACTTTTTACCGACTGTTGTTTTGGAGATTGCAGGACTGCCAGAACGAGCAGGGACGCCTGAAGGATCTCCACTGATTCTTATTTTGAGTTTCTTCGCGGCTTTACCTCCATCGCTCGTAGCACCATCCGACATCTCGCCGCCTGTTTCGTACTCGCTCCCACTACCTGCGCCTGTCGGCTTCCTGCGCTTCTTCAGGTTTTTGGGCTTGGATTGCTCGTTTGTAGCGTTACTTGAAGTGGGCGATATACTGTCAGGCTCGCGTTTAATTGTGATCAGGCGGCTTTGGGGGGTTAAATTTTGGATACCGTTTCCAGCACCCGGTGGTTTGATATTAGTTGACGGCTCTTCCTTTTTTATTCTCTTGGTTTGTGGGGTTGACTCAGGGCCCGAATCTGCTGCACCTGGAGATCCAGATCGTTTTAAAGATTTAGCCGCTGGAGCCGGGGATTTACTGGGGGCGGCGGTGGTGGTGATAGAAGAGGACGTGCCTGGCTGGGCTGCCGCTTTCCCCGCAGCCGCTGCTTTCAAGGATTTAACGGCTTCTTCGGCTTCCTTTTGTTCCTGTCTCTCCTTCTTTCGCTCTTCCTCTTCCTTTTCCTTAGCCGCCTTCTCCGCCGCCTTCTTCTTGTCTTCCTCTTCCTTCTTGGCAGCCTCTTCGTCGCTATCGACCGACTCTTGCTATTGAAAAGGTTAGCCTTCTAAACTGAACAGGGGGCTATAGCCCGCCACATGAGAGCCCGCAGAGTTTATAGCTCGAAGGAAGTAGACTCACCGATGATGCGTATGGGTTCTCATCGGAGTCGGTATCATAAATAAGGTTTTTCTCGCGCTGCTTCAAATATTTCTTTACTTTACGGCCATGAGCTTTCCTTGATTTCTCTAGCGCGCGTTTTTCTTTTTCCTCGCGGTCATAGTCCTTTTCGTCTCGAATGTCAAAGATATTGGCCGAGAGTTGTTCTCGTTGCATTTTTTTCTAATAATGGAAGGTCAGCTGCTCCTATCGCGGTGATCAGGACTGGATTTTTTTTTGGGGGTGGAGGTACCGTTGCATTCTTTAGTTCTTCTTCATCGCCTTCGATTATAGGGGGCGCCTCGTCATCAGCGAAGTCTTCCTCGAAATCCAGCTCGTCGGCATCCGCAAACCCGGGCTTAGCTTCGCGGCCCTCCAAGCGATCGCCTTTAACAGTGTACAGTCTTTTTGTAGCTCGCATGTTTTCACGTTCCTCCTTGATTTTGGCCTCCTTTTCATCCGATTTGGTGACATCCATAAACCACCTGTTCAACTTTTCCTTCTGCTTCATGGCGGCTTCTGCTTGATCAGCAGACAGCGTTTTAAACGTGTTTCTTTGCTGGAATCTGTAGAATTTCTCCACGGGGATCATCTTGAACATGCCCTCGTCCATGACTAACATGACAGAGGTTCCGCTGAGTCCACCTTCAAGGTTTCCGATCCAGGTGTTCTTGTTCTCGTAGTCCTCAATGAACCAAGGAAAATATTCTTCATATTTGAGTCTGCGTTCCTCCTCGTCTCTCTGGAAGACTTGTTGGGTCTTCTTCTTGAACATATTCTTCTTTTGCTTGACGGCACCACCGTGGGGAGCAATTCGCGCCAGATTCTCAGCGTGTTGTCTCTCCTTCTCCGCTCTCTCGGCCTCCCGCTTGGCTTTCTCTTCGGGATCAATATCCTTCTCATCAGGGTCCAACAAAGAGCCATTGGCTCCAGAGTCTACTCGTGCGCCTTGTAGTGGTCCACGCGGATCTCGCCTGTGGAGCTTGATAGGACGGATGAACTCGTCAGGGTCCATGATATTGGCTTCATTTTTGGAGTACAGTCGCATGCAATGGAAGCGCATATTCCGGAGAAGAGCTTTCTTCGTTGTGACGAGCTTGTATTCAGTATAAGTTGAGGGGTCATCGTCGGGTTCAGTTGGCTCCTTGAACGTAGGTTTAGGTCCTGCTGGTACAGGCCCCAGAGATTTCTTAGCTGGGGGCTTTTTCGGCTTCGGTCTGACCAGCGGGTCTCCTGTCGCGCGTCTAATCTTGCGTGGGGGGTGGGGACCATTAGGCCCGTGAGGGCCGGAAGATGTTTTGGTATTTGGAAGCGCAGGTGACGCCATCGAGCATGATTCGGAAGGAGACGTATCTTCCCGAACGACGGTAGCGATGAAGATCAAGCGTCCGTGATAGCGGTATCTTGGGTGGTGTTGGTGGTGTTGGTGGTGATGATGATGATGATGATGATGATAGAACGGTGATGAGTGATGGAGGTTTGGGTTAGAAAGGCCGGATGTTTGGATCGATGCAGAAACGAGCAGCCGCTCCCGAATCCTGACTCCCAAACAAACGACCTCAACCACATACCACCCATGATCACCAAGACCGCGACGACGACACATTTCTACTCACGATAAACTACGGCTCTACCTGTATTTGAGCATTTCTCAACGGTTGGATACACCGCAATGTCCGTATATGCCCCGTCCGGTCCTCCCGCGGCGACAACCACAACGACGATGATGCCGGGGGGACCGTCAGCATCTTCGACCGGGGCGTCAACATACAAAGGGCGGCAATACGCACACTTGCAGAGTCAATTGGCACAGCTTCAGGCCAACCTGTCCGATATGGAAGAGCTGTTGCGTATGACGGCGACACAGGCGGAGAACATCAAGGTGCTGGGCGGTCTGCACGGCGGGCTCTTCATCGGCGCCACAAAGGTCTTCGAGGACGGCGGGAGATAACCTCCGAGTCGACAGGCCGATCACGAATTGCTCTTTCAATCTTTCTTTCTTTCTTTCTGTTGTTGCTGTTGAACGGCCCTTTTTTTTGTTCTTTGTCGCATCTGTTTTCTATAATTTATGTCTCTTGCGCTTCTCGCCAAGCTCCTTTCCGCCGCCGCCGCCATCAGCCATCCCCTCCTCGCGTCTCAACCAGCCACCAGCCAGCACCAACTATGACCTCCCCGCTCCTGCTCGCATTGGCATCGTGGCCCGACCCGGACCCCCGGACGTCGTCGCTGTCCTCTCTGATACCCCGCATCCAATCCGAGCGCGGGCCCTTCAAGAACGTGAGCGAGCAAGGCCTCAGCGAGGAAATCGCCGCTGCCGAAAAACAACACCAACCCCAGGCCGGTTACGATTACGACCCCCAGGCTGATCCTAAAGATGACGACCAAGTCCCCGCCGCCGCCTCGGAGGAGCCTCCCAATCCTCGGGAAACTCTCGCTCTCAAGCGACAGGAACTCATCAAATTAGTCGAGTGAGCACCCTTCTCGTCGGTTCCATGATACGCTGCTTCTAACTAAATCGCGTCTGATAGGCAAGCCCAATTCGAAACAATGTACGCCCTCGATTTTGTTTCCCTGCTCTTGTCCAATGCGCGACCAGCTTATGCCGAATCTTCCATGTCCCGACATCTTAAAGATAACGTCCCAAGTGGCACACTCGGCTCCGACCCCATACGAAAAAAGGATACACCCACGTCAACAAAAACTGAGAGCGACGCAATCTCCAAAGGCTGGAGGTCCGAAGCATTGATCCAATCGGCAGGCTCTTTACTTACAGCCGCCTCCCGTCTAGTACAGGAGTCCGAAAGAGAGGAAACTTACTGGGAGGACGTTTTGGATGTCAAGCGAGAGGGATGGGCTATCTGCCGCGTCCCTCGAGAGCCGCAAAGTCTTGGCGTCCGATTTGGCTTTTCAGAAGGTTGGTGATTCAGGATCGCATCACCTGTTTTCTGCAAGGAATAACAATGCTGACTCACTCTGGGAATTATAGCTGGTGCCGACGAAAAATATCGTGGTTTAGGCGTTTTACGAAAGGGCACGGATGGAACAATTACAATGCAAGATCTTGGACCGGGGAACGTGAATCGCAATGCTGTCCGAGTTCGGATAATACGAGACGGTCAGATAGTCGGCACATCAAAACCATTCGCAGATGATAGCCAGTTGTCTGGCATTACAAGTATGATTCAGATTTCCCGAAATTATGCCTATGAGCACGAACTTTTTCTTGAAATTGCACGGGAGGCGAGAACTCTGGCAAACCTCGGATTCCGCAACAGCGACGAATCTATTACATTCGAGTTAGATCAAACTAGCTCAGTTGTTATCGATATGGTAATTCTTTCTGTCCCCGTCGATTTGAACCGCACTACTCTTTTTTTATTAATGCCTGGCTCACAATAACTTCTGCCACGACGATAATACTAGACAAATAATGTAGACTTATCGTTTGGTGGTGTATCATCAACTACGGATAACTATATGGCGCAAGGACTTTCAATGGCATTGCATTTACTCTTATCCCACGCTCACCGACAAACTCTTAAGAGAAGACGTCTCCCACCTCCTCTGTTGACACACCGCCCTATTGTGACGCCCCCGTTATTTCTTCTCCGACCCGTCGCATCGCACCTGCGACATCAGGGTAATACTAACGAATTCAAACTATCCGTCAGCACACTCTCTAGCTACGCGGAATCCGCCAAGCTAAAATCACATTTCGAACTTGAAAGATGTCACAACTGCTTCTCCAAGGCAATCGGGAATGTTGAATCCGCAGTAGATTCCCTAGTTGGCTTTTTGGAGACCAAAATCACGGTCATATTCCCGGGAACTTGGAAAGTCTCCGTGCTCATTCAAACGCTACTTGGACCATCTGTTTTCGGTACCCGATTTGTCGTCCAAACTACTCATGATGGAAGTTGTGCCACATTGATGGGCAACAATGTTTTTAGCTCTCAAGCTGAGGTCCAAAGATATCTTCAGTGGTGTCTCGAAAGGGGTGTTATCAATCACATACAAATCACTAATGATACGTGGGCACAGATTGCCATGAGCAATGAAATGACTCAGGTTGGAGATCAGAGCCAGTACAAACGCCTCCGAGTGGAGGCAGAAAGCGACTACCTTGCTATCCGTTGGTCGATAGGAAGCAGCCAGGACGAATACTATAGATGGACCGGTGAGATTGGTGGGAAATCTTTGGATTCTTTGTTGTTATCCATCTGATCGATAGGCTTCTTCTTCTTCTTCACATTTCATTTTTGAAAACAAGATGTGCAATACCTGCACCTGGCCATTTATATGTACAAAAAAACGAGCTCTTAATAACACCAGGAAGGAAGAATTGTAACTTCTTTTAGATGAGATTTATGTCCAAATTTTGACTCATTGTAACCTTGGAAAGCGTTTCCCGGCCGTTAAAACCTCAACTTCACATGTATATCTGCCGTCCATGGATCTAATTCAAGTCTACCTATCTTTTGCTAGTCTCTCTCTCTCCATCTCTTCCTCCGCAGCTTTGTAATACTTTGAAGTGTCGACACCGTGCTTTTGGACCAGGATCAAGAGTTAGCTGCGCCTGAGACTACAAAACTTCTTCACATAAAAAGGAGGCCAGTTCACTCACCTGATCGTGATTAGCGAGGTTGAACCAAGGGAAAACATGCAGCATCAACTGAGAGTAACGACTGTTTCTTGCGGCGACTCCTTGCATATAGGGTGTAAGGCTTGTCTCGCCGTATAATGGCTCTTTCCTCTTAACCTTTTCAATCATTTCTCGCATGTCCATTTGAACCTCACGTTCGTTTTCAGTCCACCCCCAGAAACGGACTAACGGCCACGCAATTTCAAGTTAGTGAATGCGAGACCGAAGAAAATTACGTCCAGTTGGGCAGCATACGTGAACTCCTTTGGTATGCAATAAGGCAGCCGCCGGTCAGACCAATCAGCCCGCTCGTGCGTGCCCCTGACATTAAGGCTGTCCGCCCCATATATGATGGCGAACAGTAGTCCATCAAAAGGTAGAGGCCTGGGGCGGCTGCTGTCGAGACTGCAATTGCCCCATAATCCGAAGGTCTGAGGTATCGAATAACGCGGGCAAAGTATCTGGTCGGGGAAGTCTGAGTACCTTGACATAACCTCTAGCGCGCACGAGTATGAATCATGGGGACAGAAAAACACACGGATCATTGTCTATAAGCTGTTTTGTTGTTATTATGGATCAGCTCGATGCTCATGGAGGATTAAACAGGGGGTAGATGCCTACAGGATACTGATGATCGATTTTCTTGGGTGGGACAGCCATTTTAACAATGCTATGTTCCAGCAGAGAGCCTCGAGAGTTTCGTAATATTGGTCAATGGACCGTAGTCGGGAGAATGGGCTGCAGCGACGTGAGCCTGCGGATGAAAACTGTTGACGGGAATTGTTTGGCCGGATGGAATTCGATTCAGCCAAACCAATTCGATTCAGCCAAACCAATTCGAACCTCCGACAAAGCGTCAACCCACAACTTCCACTATAGCTACAACCAAAAAAAAACCAGGAGCCAACAACCGGCGACCGGCAGCCAACGATCCAAACTCTTACACCGAACCCGTTCACCGCTTTACGAAAGACGAAGATCGGAAAATGGAGGCTGACATTTTGTCAACCCTGGACGCACTCCGAATCTTTGGTAGCAGCCAAGATTTCGATATTGACACTCTGCTACACATTTCAAAAACCAGGCCGCCCGACAGGAGGTCCCGAGGAGAAGTCCTCCAAGAACTTGAAAATGATTTCCTTACTCCGCTGGAAAATTTCCCGGCGGAATGGTTGAACAGATTACAAGAGTGTGGCATCTTTTGACCAAATTCCCTCCCTTCCGTCTACTTGCCATTATGAACTCGGGGACCTGACATTGCTCGTTCCTCTTTAATGTTAGACGTTGGGAGGATCCCCCGGATTACTACTCGTTATTTACCCTGGCACCCACTATGACGAGAACTGTCACCCGATTTACACGTGAGGGGCTTAAAGGACGAATCACTGGTTATAAGGAAGTCTCCATTCCCGCGCAGTCCATCAATGCGAAAAATTCGACCTCGCTTCTGCGAAAACCAGGAACGAAAGCCGATTTTGTTCGGGGAAAAGCCGGGTTCTTTCCATTTTCTCCCGGGGGTTTGGATGTCGGGGTTGCGATTGAGCAAAAAGAAGATGTAGTAGCTGTCGAAGCTGGACAGGATATGTCCCTAGGAAAAGATGGCATGTTACAAATTGCCCCCGGCTTACCGAGAGGCTTGAATCTAGAAATTGAAGACGAGATATCCGAGGAAGATGATACCGACGGGTTCCAGTTCGGAGACGTGAAGCCAGTACGCAAACCCAAAGGAAGTGTCGAAATTGATTTCTTAAAGAAGCAGCCATCGGTAGGCGTGTCTGAATTGGAGGGCATCGATGACTTGTTGCCTGTTGAATTTCCATTACTTGCCCCAAGAGGCCAGCTAGCGCCGTCGTCTATGAAATCCCGAGGCAAGGAATGGGCTCACATGGTGGATATCAACCAGGACCTTACTAATTTCAAGGAACTGGTACCTAACATGGCGAGAGAATGGCCATTCGAGCTTGACAATTTCCAAAAAGAAGCAGTATATCACTTAGAAAATGGAGATTCGGTATTCGTTGCCGCCCATACGTCTGCGGGGAAAACCGTGGTGGCAGAATATGCAATCGCACTAGCCTCCAAGCATATGACGAAAGCTATCTATACATCCCCTATCAAGGCTTTGAGCAATCAAAAGTTTCGAGACTTCAGAGGAATATTCGAGGATGTGGGGATCTTGACCGGCGACGTTCAAATCAATCCTGAAGCTAGCTGCTTGATCATGACGACTGAAATCTTGCGCAGTATGCTATACCGTGGAGCTGATCTGATCAGAGATGTAGAATTCGTTATATTTGACGAAGTTCATTACGTCAACGATCAAGAAAGAGGCGTGGTTTGGGAAGAAGTGATCATCATGCTACCGGACCATGTAAACCTCATTTTACTCTCCGCGACGGTGCCAAACACTTATGAGTTTGCAAGTTGGGTTGGCCGGACGAAAAAGAAAGATATCTATGTCATTTCAACACCCAAGAGACCAGTTCCCCTAGAACATTATCTTTGGGCTGGCAAGAAAACGCACAAAATTGTTGACCAGAACAAGAAGTTCCTAGAGCCTGGATGGAAGGATGCCAACGACGCGATGGCTGGCAAAAAGGAAGAAAAGTCGAAAGAACATCAATCATCTAGCCTGCGAGGAAGTGGCAACCAGAGAGGTGGACAAAGGGGCGGACCGAGTCACCGCGGGGGGCAAGTCCAACGTGGCAGAGGTGGTAATATGATGCGAGGTGCCAGCGGTGCCTCCTCGTATAACCGCGGCGGGAGGGGAGGGAGAACCACGATGAACCAAGACAAAAATTTATGGGTTCATCTCGTACAGCATCTCAGAAAAGAGGATCTACTTCCTGGTTGCATCTTTGTGTTCTCAAAGAAACGCTGTGAGGAAAACGCCGACGCTCTGTCAAATTTGGATTATTGCACAGCCAATGAGAAAAGTGCTATTCATATGATCGTGGAAAAGTCTATTGCCAGATTGCGAGTTGAAGATAGACAGTTGCCGCAAATCCGCCGCCTACGAGATCTAGTAGCAAGAGGCATTGCCGTGCACCATGGCGGCTTACTCCCTATTGTGAAGGAAATGGTTGAGATTCTCTTCGCAAAATCGTTGGTCAAGGTTTTATTCGCCACAGAAACATTCGCGATGGTAAGATTTACTCCTCAATCATGTCAAAGAAGACCTCTCTAATGTAAATTTAGGGATTGAACCTTCCAACCCGGACCGTGGTCTTCTCCGGCATCCGTAAACATGACGGCAGATCCTTTAGGGACCTACTCTCCGGTGAATATATTCAAATGGCAGGAAGAGCCGGCCGAAGAGGTTTGGATAGCTCTGGAACCGTAATAATTGTTGGGAATGGAGATGAAGCACCGCCTGCAAGCATACTCAAGACGATGATACTCGGACAACCAACAAAGCTACAAAGTCAATTCCGCCTGACTTACAACATGATTTTAAACCTGCTTCGGGTTGAAGCATTAAAAATCGAGGAAATGATCAAACGGAGTTTCAGCGAAAATGCGACACAGACGCTATTACCGGAACACCAAAAGATGGTTACAGCGAATGAGGAGGACTTGAAAAGACTTACTAGAGAAGATTGTGCCTATTGCAACGAGGATTTGGGTACTCTCCATGACGCCGCAATGGCATACAAAAAATTTACTCTAGATTTGCACACGCTGGCTTTGAAGAACGCTCAAGGCAAGCGAATGTTATGCTCGGGCAGGGTGGTAATAGTACAAGATGATAAAGGCACTCGGACTGTCGGCGTTTTGATTCGGCCAACTCTGGCTCCTGGACCTAACCCCTTTATCCAAGTGTTGAGGCTCACTGGAGGTAGCGATCAGAAAATACCAAGCGACACCATTCCTTTCAATCAAGTATTTGCTTCAGTGATACGTCACATGGCAGCTGACAAAGTCAAAGTCAGAGAAACCGCTTTGCCACTGTCACAAATCGAATATATCTCTCGGACTATTGTTGAATCTCGGATCAGCGAGGCTCGAACTGGCAAAGGCAACGTGGTAAGACAACTTACACAGGAACTAAAGGATCTCGGCGAAAACTGGGAGGATACGAAGTGGATTGAGAACGACTGGACAAAGATTCGCGATATGCAGTTCCAAGAAGTATTCAAGGCACGGAAGCTGGAATTGCAAACTATTAAGAAATGTAGGAGCTTAACATGCCCGAATCTCCCCAAGCATTTTAGAGCCAGACACGAGGAATATAAGCTTCAGGAAGAGATTCGGAACTTGAAACAGCTTATATCTGACCAAAATCTTCAACTACTGCCGGATTACGAGCAAAGAATCATGGTGCTGAAGCAATTGGACTTCATTGATGAGAGCTCGAGGGTTCAGCTGAAAGGAAGGGTTGCGTGTGAGATCAATTCCGCGAACGAGCTCGTCTTAACGGAGCTCATACTCGAAAATACACTAGCGGATTTTGAACCAGAAGAGATGGTAGCGTTGTTATCTGCATTTGTCTTTCAAGAAAAGACGGACACCATACCGGTAGTCCCGCCCAAACTGGAGAGAGGCAAGGAGAAGATCCTGGAGATCGCCAAACGCGTCAACCGGATCCAAACAGAGCATCAAGTGCTCCTGAATGCCGAAACAGATGATTTCGAAGGCCGACCCCGGTTTGGTCTGATGGAAGTTGTGTACGAGTGGGCGAGAGGGATGACCTTCGAGCGAATCACGGATCTTACAGATGTGCTAGAGGGTACAATTGTGAGGGTTATTACAAGACTCGATGAAACCTGCAGAGAGGTGAGAAATGCGGCCAGGATCATTGGCGACCCGGCTCTTTATCAGAAGGCGGAGAAGTGCCAGGAGATGATAAGGAGAGACATAATATCTTGCGGCTCTTTGTATTTCTGATGTTAGACAGTCGTCTTTTAAAGAACAACAATGAATGCATACAGGGTCATTTTGTAACTGTGAAGTTCCAATGCGGCTGCTTGCGTAGTTTATCCCTATTTACTTTAAGAGCTTGCTGAAAATACAGGTTTGGGTATAATTTGCTTTAGCATTTAAACAGAGTGCTTGCCAAAATAGTCGCCCTTAACTACTACCTGAGTACTTGTTTCAAGACCTCCTTAAGAGCGTTTTGTTTGTCGAGGAAAAACTGAGTGCTGGCAGGGAAGGACCAAAAAAGTAAATAAAAAATAAAATCTGCGCCCCCACCACACTCTCTCCAAACACAAGAACACTCCACAAACCCCGACTAAGCAGCGCACCGGTCAGCAGCAGCAGCAGCAGCAGCATACTCTAAAGCTCCACCCAGCAGCTGTGCCCAACAGACGTCCAATATCCACCTCTCTCCATCACGCAGCTTCAGACGAGGTCGCATGACATCTGCCTCTCAAAGATGGATCCAATAAATCCATTGCTGCTGCCAGCCCTGAGGCAATCTATACTCGAAACTTTCAACCATGCCTTGGAGATTCGTGGGAATGCCGAAAGGCAGCTCAAGCAGGTAGGTTCCTTCAATCCCCTGTCTTTTCCTGAAATAAGGCTTGATTGTCCTTTCTAGTGAATTACGAAGGTCTCTTGCTAACTATTTCACACTTCCTTGATACTAGGCGGAGCAAGCTCCCGGTTTCATTGGAGCTCTACTGCAAATCGTCGACACAGATCATGAAGACGAGAACATCCGCCTATCCGGTAAGCGCTTCACATAGTAGAACCCTAGATCCTGATCTTAGCGTGTCGGATTAGTCTACTCGATAACCTTGCACGATCGATTTCCCTAACCCATCATTACGTTTTCTGCAGCCGTCCTCTACCTCAAAAACAAAGTTCTACGATCATGGGAACCCACAGGAATCACAGGAGATTCAAAGTCCTCACCAATCCCAGAGAATGAAAAGGCTGCGTTTAGAGAGCAGCTTATCCCAACGCTAACTCGATCAACCGGATCAACCGGGTCAACTCTACCAAACTTCAAGATCTGCCAACAGATGCTCCCAATGATGGGCAAAATACTGCACTACGATTTTCCTGAAAAGTGGCCATCATATATGCACAGAACGATAGCATTGCTTCAAGAGAATGATCTTTCATCCGTATTCTCCGGTTTACAATGTTTGTTGGCTATATGCAGGGTTTATCGTTTGAAGAGTGCCGCGGAAAAGAGAGAGGAGCTGGAAGGTGTTATCAAGGATACGTTTCCTTTAATTCTCGACATAGGGAATAATCTAGCAGAGCGGAGTGACAAAGATTCTGGCGAAATGCTTAGATTGATATTCAAAAGTTACAAGCATGCCATATATGTAAGTGAATCCTCTAGAATTCTGCTCTGATGAAACGAATCTGGCTAAAATAGCAATATATGGTGGACTAGTACGAACTTTTGCCAATATTGCGGGAACATGATTCCATCGTAGGGTGGGCAACATTATTCGTCACAGTTGTCAACAAGACACCGCCGCCTGAGTCTTTGCCTGAAGATATCGACGAAAGAGAGATGCACCCTTGGTGGAAAGCCAAGAAATGGGCATATTCTAACCTGAACAGGCTGTTTGTACGGTACGTATACGCCACCACAATAGTAAACACACAGTTAGAGCTAATAGTGTACTAGATATGGGAATCCTCAAAGTTTAACAAGAAACTCAACGGCCGAGTACGAGCAGTTTGCTCACAGATTTATCGAGGGTTTTGTCCCAGAAATCGTCAAGGCGTATCTCGGACAAATCGATCTATGGGCGCAGAAGCGGACCTGGCTGAGTCGAAACTGCCTTTCCTTTACATTGAGTTTCCTCGAAGAATGGTATTCCCCCCCTCTTTATAAGACCTTCTGAGCGATTGTTTTTGCGATCGAAATCCAGACGTGCTAATATAGAGAGTTTCCAGTATCAAGCCCAAAAATACTTGGCAGCTTCTAAAGCCCCATGTTGATATTCTAGTCTCGCATGTCTTATTCCCTCTGCTCTGTCAAAACTCGGAGGATCTGGATATGTTTACGTCGGAGCCTGTGGAATACATACATCGGAAATTACGTAAGCTTATATTTGCTCTTCTTCTCCTTTCCTTCGACATCAACATCCTGCTATTATTTGTTGTGTTCAAATTTTGCTTGCTAATAATGACTGGAGGGTAGATTTCTACGAAGATATCTCGGCACCTGATGTTGCTGCTACCAACTTCCTGGTAACTCTTACGAAGAGTAGAAAAACTACGGTGTTTAACGTTCTCAATTATATCAACGAGATCGTCAATAAGTAAGCTTGAACGGTGCGAATGACACTTTCCTGTATTGTGTTAACGATTATTTTAGGTATGAGCAATCTCCTGAAGGCGAGAAGAATCGAATAGAAAAGGAGGGTGCTTTGCGGATGATTGGTTCTTTGTCATCCGTTCTCCTTGGAAAGAAAAGCCCGATCGCCGACAAAATCGAATACTTCTTTGTGCGACATGTCTTCCCAGAGTTTGATAGCGGCTTCCCTTTCTTACGGGCCCGGGCTTGTGATGTAGTGGATAAATTTAGCGACTTGGATTTCCAGGACCAAAACGTAGGTGCAAGATTCTTGACATTATCTTTGCCCCGGCTGACTAACATCTACGTTAGAATATTGTCCTAATCTACAACAGCATCATTAAATGTCTGAACGATGTCGAACTTCCTGTTCGTGTGGAAGCGGCCTTGGCTCTTTCGCCTCTCATCAGGCACGAATATATCAAGACTCAGATGCAAGGCAACATTAAGGAAATCATGCAACAACTCCTCAAACTTACAAATGAACTGGATCTTGATTCACTCGCAAATGTGATGGAAGAACTTGTGGAGAGTTTTGCAACCCAACTTACGCCTTTTGCAGTTGATTTAACAGAATCTCTTCGTGATACATATCTTCGTATAGTTACGGAGGTTGTCGAACAGAACCCGGAGATTGAGTATAATGAGCTTATCGACGATAAGAGTATCACGGCACTCGGCATCCTTCAGACAATAGGGACCCTCATCCTAACTTTAGAGACATCTCCAGATATTCTCCTTCATCTCGAAACAACTCTCGAGCCAGTGATCAAAATCACACTCGAGAACAAGCTTTATGGTAGGTTCTAACTGTCACATAAGTTAATGAACGGAGCTTACACCTTCTGCTATCTCAGATCTTTACAATGAAGTATTTGAGATCATTGACAGTTGCACGTTTTCTGCAAAAGCTATATCACCGACCATGTGGACGATATTTGGGCTGATCCATTCAACATTCAAGGACAAGGCTGAATTTTACGTGGAGGAAATGCTTCCTGCTCTCGATAATTACGTTTCTTATGGGGCGGATGTCATGAAGCAAAACCCTGCCTATCTCGAGGCAATATTCGACATCATCCAAACCATCTTCGTCCACGACAAATTGGGGGCCATGGATAAAATTTGCGGCTGCAAACTAGCAGAGGCGGTACTGTTGAACCTGCGCGGCCATGCGGACCCTTATCTTCAGCTACTGATTGAGCTTCCGATGTTCTGTCTGACAGCAGAAAATCATGTCAAAGTCAAGGCGTACCGTGTTCACCTTGTGGAGATGGTTATCAATTGCATCTACTACAATCCCGATTTGGCGCTCCAGGTTCTTGGAGCGCATGGCTGGACGGTAAACTTTTTCACTTTATGGTTCTCTAATCTTCGTAACTTCAACCGGGTGCACGACAAAAAGCTGTCTATTGTGGCTATAATTGCCCTGCTGGGTCTTGCGCCTGAGCAAATTCCTGCCATCATTCAACCTTATTGGAGCAGATTGCTGCCAGGACTGGTAATGCTCTTCCATACGCTGCCCGTTGCCATGAAGGGTACGTATATTTTAAATCTCCATTTGTGGTTTTTTTGGTATCCATTTAACAGAACAAACGTCTCGATTAGCCCGCGAAGAAGCCCAAAAGGAGGACCTCTACGACGAAGGATACCCGTCGGATGATGATAACGAATGGGAAGGGGAGGGAAACGAGGGCTGGGAAGAAAACGAGGGCGAGGATCAAGATGTCCATGATGAAGAAAGTGCTGCGTACATGGAGTTTTTAAGCCAAGAGGTAAAAATACTATTTCACCGGAGAGGGTGAACGAAATAAAGCTAATTTGATTAATAGGCCCAACGGTCCACTTCACAACCTTATAGCCTTAAAGAGGAAGAAGGGGATTTGGAGGAAGAGTCTCTCCTTGAAACACCTCTTGATAACATTGAGCCTTACCAGCTATTCCGAGACGCGTTTCTTAGTAAGATCTTAGTGCCCATTCATGATGAAGTCGAGAGGATAGTTTGACTAATTTCTCCCCACTTCAGATCTCAAAAAGGCTCAACCACAGATGTACGATAGTTTAATAGGCTCTTTATCAGAAGACGAGGAGAACGTGCTGCAAGGCGTCGTAAAGCAGGCAGACGCTAACCAAGTAGCAATGGAGAGCATAGGTAAGGCTACGGTTTAGGATTCTTCCAGCTAGAACGTTTGTGTTTTCTGGAGTTCGTAGCTCGTCCAGTGCAAATAGGAAAACAAGATTGAATCAATTCAATCAAGTTGCAGATACGAATTGGCTTATATGCGCGTGTCAGTAATATTTGGAGATTGTTTACATTTATCGTCCTTAAGCTCTAGCCTAGTCTCAGAAATCGGAATCTCTCTGGGCGTTCTAGCAGCTTATATTTCGCTTGCAGACTTCAATATGTGGAACCGTGGTTGACAATATACAAAAAGTCGATTCAAGTGCTTCAACAAAACTTTCTAAGCTGGAGATTTGAAGATACAAACCGTTGATATAATCAAAATTCCGAAGCATAGATAATCTCCTCTATCTAGCTGATGTGTAACAGTTCATGGTTTATACATTAGAACTTTCTGAATATCTCGACACAACTATGGGACTCGCCCACGGAAGCGGTGAGGGACATATATTTGTGTACTAGTCCACATAATTGTGAACGTTGGAATCTACCAATATGATCCTCTGGAAATCTTTTGGGATACTCGTATATTTAATTGCTGGAGGGGGAGATATGAATTACAAGGTGTCAGAACCGACACCTCTAGACTAGAGGGGCTTGCTTTATGTGTATAAGGTTGGAGCAAGACCACCAGTCGCTAGTCGCGCCTCTAGACTGAACCGGTGTGTTGATCAAAAGCCACGGCTTCGAAGAGTCAGTGCTCGCATTTGGGAGGGATGATATCGTTGGGTATGAACCCCCTCTCTCTCGGTTCTTCTGTTTCCAGAGAGAAAAAGACCCAAGACTATAACTCTTGTGATCTCGTGGATTCTTTTGGCGTATCATCCCTGAACAAAGTTGTAGAGTTTGTCCGAGAAAGACATCATCTCAGTCACCATCGTGGTCCATGCTAATTAGGTCCTTTACAGAACAGGTTGGCAGGAAGGAGCATTGGAGCCTAAGCGGAACCTGATGGAGCGTGTGTTTGATCGTACTTCGCACGCGCGGACCCAAACAGCTCCTCCTGTTGGCGAAGAAGTTCTTCGGCAGATAAACCGGACGCTTCAAATTTCGTTTGTTTTTTTTCGCGTGTCTATAACATTTGAGGAATAGATGAGCAGTGCACGAAAGAGAAATAGAGATCGGGGAAGCCAGATACATACCACCTTTTGGGTCTCTTTGTGCTCCTGGGCAGTTTCTTGGACGTCATCTACATACTCGTTGAAGCCGAGATCGTTGAGGGCCTTGACGACATGCTCTGAAGCGATAGTCTTTTTAGCCTCCTTTTCGGCGATTTCGTTTGCTTCGGACGAGATGAGGGTGATGAACTCGACGCAGCACTCGATTAAGAGGTCACGAGCATCTTTGGCAAATGCCAGGTCGGAAGGCAGGATCTCGGATATGATCTTTTGTACAGTAGCTTTGGGCAGCGAGAGGTCATCTTTTGGAAAGTTAGCATGGAAAGGTCCCAAGGGTAGGAATTGGAGGTCGAAGGTTGGCTCACCAGACCCACCAAACTCCCTATCTGACATTTGATATTGGTCAACTCTCTTGGGCCAGAGCCAAGTTGCCTTTACGCTAGTGAAAGGTGTTAGTTGTAGTGGCAGTGGGTAGTAGTGGTGGTAGTGGATAGTGGTGGCTGCGGTAGCGATGATTGCGGCAGAGTAGGAAACTTGAAATAGTGTTTTCTCTTTGTTTCTGAGATACACCAACACCACCGCCACCGGAATCATCATTATTGTTATCACCATCATCAGCTAGGATATCATCAATCACCAGCTCTTAAGAAATGGGTAAGGCATCCGCTCCGCGCCTGCCCAATGTTCTTGTCCTCGACAACGGCGCCTATACTATCAAAGCTGGATACGCCACTAGGAACTCTGATCTCTCAGACTGCACAATCGTTCCAAACTGCATCGCAAGGTCTCGCGACCGAAGATTGTACGTCGGGAGGCAACTAGAATTCTGCAAGGACTTCGGGTCTATTGCGTTCCGCCAACCCGTCGAGAAGGTTCGCTTTCCGCCTTACCACCAGTCATTTCAGCAGCAATTTCATCAGCGACTCTAATTGCCATGGTAGGGGTATATTGTAAACTGGGAATCCCAAAAAGAGATATGGGATAGGATACTTCTTGATACCGAATCCCCTCTAGAAGTAATTGAATGATACTCCCAAGTTCTTCTTACCACCATTAAGAACCTCTTAATAATACTATTTTCAATGTAGTGCGACGCGAAGTCGACAACCTTAATTCTCACAGAGGCCCCGAATGCCCCCATTCCGTTGCAGACGAATGTCGACCAGGTAGTTTTTGAGGAATACGAATTTGGAGCCTATTACAGATGCCCTGCATCGTATGTTTCTGATATTGATAAATCTTACACACTCTCTCTCACACTCACACGCCCTCTCTCTTTCTTCCCTTCTCTTCTTGATTTGCCTTGTCACTCGGAGCCTCTTTGTTCCTTTCCCGAGGAAGCGTAACTGACCAGAGAAACCCTGGCGCCGTGTACTATTTCAGGCAGCTAATAGCATGGAACGACGTGGGGCAACTTTTCAACTCCGCAGCAGCCCCCCAGCATAATGCTGCTGAATGCGTTCTTGTTATTGACTCCGGCTACAGCTTCACTCATGTCATTCCTGTAATCAATGGCAAATCCTTTCAGGCCGGAATCCGTCGACTCGATGTTGGAGGGAAGGTTCTGACTAACTACATGAAGGAGATGTTTTCTATCCGCCAGCTGAACATGATGGACGAATCTTATATTGTTAACGAGATCAAAGAAAGTTGCTGCTATGTCTCGAATGACCCAAAGAAGGATCTAAATAGTTGCAAGCGTACGAAGCAGAATGACATCGTGAAAGAATACCTTCTTCCAGATTATAAAAATTTGCACAAAGGGGTTATACGGAACAGGACAGAGATAGGACTGGTGGGGAAAGACACAGAGCAGACACTGATTGTCGGCAACGAGAGGTTTATGGCCCCGGAGCTTTTATTCCACCCAGGAGACGTTGGTTACAGACAGGCGGGGCTACCTGATATCATCATGAGGTCCGTGAACTCCACACCGGAAGATTACAGGGCTCTATTGTTATCAAACATCGTGCTTGTGGGTGGAAACGCTTTGTTGAAGGGACTGAAGGACCGATTGTATGTGTATTGGCTTTCAATTCCAGTAATCGGACATTGAAAGGGATTTGGCTAACCGACCCCAAAATATTACAAGGGAGGCGGAGCTGGTACCAATGGCGCCGGAGAACTGTACCGTGAGAATTGGTATCCCTAGCGAGTAAGTTTCGCCCTCGTCCTCGTCCTTGTCGTCCTATCTATGCCAGTATCAGCGTGATTGCGGTTCAGTGTAGGCCTTAACACTGCCGGTTCATCAGCTGACGTCTTTTTCTTTCAAGCCCAGTCAAATACGCCTGGAAAGGAGGTGTGGCGTTAGGAAACAACAAGACAGCATTGGAACAGCACAGGGTTACAAGGGCAGACTATCTGGAGCATGGGAGCACATGGTTGGCCAAAAAAATGGCTGGGCAACCGGTGCTGGCAGTTCAAGCGGGGGGAGGGGGTGGCAGTGGCGGTGGGGCAGCAGCAGCAGGGCAAGCATCCGCATTATCTGCAAGCAAGCGACGGAGAAGCTCACCTGGGTAGATCACTAAGTATCGAAGGAATCACATTGAACTACACAAAGAATGACAATGATAATGGTAACGCATGATAAGGCCCGTTGTGTTTGGCTGTGCCTCTTTTAACTCGCCATTAAGTATTTCGTATGTGCCGGATGGGTTGTCTCGACTGGGGCGGGCCCACCCGAAACCGCCTGATGTTGGAAGACGGCTGGCCATCGATCGCATCGCGCCTGCCCATTTATCGAAGGTTCACCCGCGCCTGCTGTTTTGGTTTTGGAGAGCGACCCGCCGAAAGGCTAATCCGAGAGAGACGGGACGACAAGGGAAGGGGAAGTAGCAATACTTTTTTTTTTCGGAAATCCAAAGTGGAAAAAAAAAAAAAATCGAAAATCGAAAATCAAAGATCAAAAAAATTTAAAATTTAAAATAAACTAAAATCCGCCCTGCTAAATCTCCCTTGTGATATCGATCCGATATCCTCTGTATTTCGAGAACTGGTCACTACCAAGCGTGCTTGACAGTGTGGCTACTTGATCCGTTAACCTCGATACTTAATCTTTCGTACATCCCATCGCAACAGCTCAAAAAATGGTCCAGAAAGTCTACGTCACCTACAACGATGTCCACAAGCTCTGCAAAGAGTCGGCCCAGAAAATCCTCAATGATTTCAAACCAGAGCTCATCATCGCCATCGGCGGTGGTGGTTATATCCCGGCCAGAATCCTGCGGTAAGTTGCCCATATGTATAGTTTTAACCTCGACGCCGACATCAATCAACCCTAGGACACTGACTAGACTATCCGCCTGGCACAGATCATTCTTGAAACAGCCGAACGGGAAGAACATCTCCATCCAAGCCATCGGTACGCAGCTTTTGATTCTCGTCGTGAGGTTCCTTTCTGTTCTTCGATCTTTGCTGACCGCAGCGTCGTGGCACTGCAGGTCTTTCGTTGTACGAAAATCTTGGGGCTGGAGAACCAGAGGAAACGCCAGGCACCGAGGTTATCCGGTTACAATGGCTTGACGTATGTCGAACTTACTAGACATTCGAGTTTATAAACCTGGTTCTTGATTGGTACTGACTGTGATGTTTGAGCAGTTTAGGTACCCGTTCAAATTTCCATTCGATGTTTTCTCGTTTCCCTCTTATACTAAAGCCACCCCATATATAGCTCCGAAGCAATCAATCATCTAATTGGCAAGAACATTTTAATCGTCGATGGTACGCAAAATTCAATCCTTTCCCTTTATTTCCACCCCTATCCGACCTCAGCTGAATTAAATTACCCAAACGTCAATATAGAAGTCGATGATACGCGAACCACTCTCCAGTATGCTGTTCAGGAACTCCAGAAAGACGTCGAGGAGCAAACCAAAAAACTGGGTCTCTCCGACAAGACAAACTTTAGTATTTTCGTCCTCCATGTGAGTGCATAAGCCTTAGGCAAACGTTCAAATCCAGCAAAAATATGTATTGATAAGATTTGCTAATGGTGTTCTTATAAAACATGCAGAATAAAGACAAGAAAAAGCGGGGAACTCTCCCGGACGATATTCTCAAATCGGGGTACCTAGCCGCGAGAACTACCACTGATGTTTGGGTTTGTTATCCCTGGGAAGCCACAGACATCGAAGAGCACGACAGGCTCGCCGCCGAGCAGGGCGAAAATGGTTTCAGGACGTAATAGTTTACGAGGCCAACGTAACCCATACAAATATGACTCAGAAGCTTTCGATGTGTGTTTCATCTCACAAGAAATATCAATTTTGCTACTCTCTCGGGGTAGTAATGAGCGGGTATGGTGGAGAATACCGACCGCGGTAGATATAGATCTGGCGGAGTTGATGAATTTATTTGAGGAATTTATTTGTAACAGTGTGCCAGATAAATATTCAAAATAAGTGATAGTTATGTGACAAGAAAGGATATACTGTCAAAACCCCCGATTTAAAGCGCCTGAACATGCCTTTGATTGATACATCATGCAGTCTTGGTGAGAAGGAATACGTTCAACTCGAAGATTTAGTAACGCCGAATATGTTATGCATGCATGAAAGTATTGAAGGAATGTGCGAAAGCGATCAACAGAAGTTGGTATCATAAAAAACATATAAAACTAGAATGCGCATATGCTGCTGGAATTCATCAGACTTGACCTTATCTTGTATAAGGCTCCGTTGTAATATTCGACTATTCGAACCGTATGGGTTTAACAACCGCAAGCTCCGGCTTTCCGCTCCTCTCCTCTATCCACCCCAGGATCAATGTCTATCGAGCCATCACTTCTCAATCCTTCGTCGTATTCACTCCCACCAGCCCCGTATAATCTCTCCCGCTCGATATCAGCCCTCCTCTCTATAAGTTTCCTCGCAATAACTTGGAAGAGTTCATCAACACCAGAATCTTCTCGAGCAGAGACTTCGTGGCAGCAATCCATGCCCACCCATGACTCGTCGCTGTCCGATAGATGCTCACCCGCATATGAGAGGCAGCGCTCGAATGATACCTGCCGCTTTGAAGGATCGTCATGCACAACGTCCTATAATCTGTGTCAGGATGGAAAGTTTGGCGAAAGAAGACGACAGAGAGATTTACTGTTTTAGTACCAACAATATGAATGATAATGTTATTTCGCAGATTCTTCTTCAGTTCTTGCAGCCTGTGAGCGCTGTATTAGTGGCTTTTTTATGACGGTGGGAAGGATCTTGACAAATGCATATACCAGGAGTTAACTGCGACAAAAGAAGCCTATTGAGTGGCAAATACTAATCAGCTAGTTTAACTGAAGACAGCTTCTTTCTCCGAGCGCTTAGGTTCGAGTGTATAAACTACGGGGCAGATCGGGTTTACATTGGGCAAAATCTGAATTAGGGTATGCATACCTCATTTGTTACCTAGGTGTGTGTGTGTGTAGATGGTTAACAGACTCGATTCGTAAATGGCCTCTTGAGAGACGGACTAACATCGTAACAAATCACTCCGCAGTTCGCAGATCGGTAGTACAGTTTCGATATCGACCGGAATCTCTCTTGGCCGGCCGTATCCTAATCGAATTTATGGGGTACGCCGTCAATTCAGTCCCGCGCTATTAAAGTAGCATCTTGATTTGGTAATCATAGAAAAAAGGTTGGTTGACAGGTGTTTACTCACCCATATCTGAATCCAGACTCAAGTTACAATTAGCGTAATTACTACTGTGTAATGGGAGACAGCCCACGGATGAGAATATTTCACCTGCAATCGAACGACAGTATCATCGACTATGACCTTCTTCGCTAGAAATGATGCCCCTATCGTTGATGGTGCTATATATCACAACGAATCGGAAACAATACGGTGCCAAAGAATCAGCGCGGTTCCGAATGAAGAGCATCGTCGACGAATTCAAGCCTCGCGGTGATTCGTAGGTTTGAATGAAGGCTCGCATGTGGCTAACCTAACGGGTCGAATGTGCCTTGGACGTATCTAGTGAGAAGGCTTGTTTTGCCTACGCCCTCAAGGTATTAGTACATGGAATGCATCCCTAATGTTTTACTCCCTTCACAATCCCAATAGAAAATCTCAGCGGTGAAGACAGGGCAGGGCAAAAAGTGGGTATACAGGAAGGAGGAATTATACGCGCAAACTATTTCACATCTAGGTATCCTGGAAACAAGGACGCTAAGGGTCATACGGGGGGGATAAGGGGAAGCTGGTAGGAGGGTGTGTCGGGTGCTTGCCTACTCCTTGCGATCCGAGAATCACAACTTTGTATTCGTGATTCATCTCGCGAGTCCGCAGTGCTTGTGCTTGCGAGGGTGTTTTGTGTTCAAAGCGGGCCAGTCACGTTGCGGGCTGTTGATGTCGCCGGCAGTGGTGCGACGTCCAGCTTTGCAAGCTCTGGGGCGGAGGACGAACAATCGGGTTGCCAGCCGGTCGTGGCTGCGCGCGGGGAGACGGGACGACGATATCTCGACCAGAAACCGCGATTCGATGGATGATGCGATGCTGCGGAACGCTCAATAGCGCCTAGGCCGTTTAACGGGGCGGGCGTCAGGGATTGGCCAAAGATTTGTTTCAAGATATCAAGAATAAAGCCAGGCCTGGAACCTTCAGCCGGAGACCTGGTATTGAGGGGGAATGTCAAAAGTCACTCAATTCGAACCGTCGTAGTTGAGGACTTACTGCGAATGTATTTGGGAACCAGCAAGAGCACCGACACTTAATTTCCGTCTGGATGTGTTATCGCCATATCACAAAACGCAAGGTCCGCCCATAGCTACCAAGTACTTATTTAAGGACTAAAGTGCTTGGGTACGCCTTACTTGCTTGGGTACCTAAGTACTTAGCTATTACGCTTTCCAATTGTGCTGCATCCTCACCAACGAAAATTTTAGCAGGGCACGGCGGGGGGTGAGATTCTACCGTGATATTCCACTCATCTTGAACTAAGATCAGACGACTATTTTTTTTTTTGTATTTTCACTATTTCCCTTATTATCTTTCTTTTTTTAAGGGGCTGGCTAAGCCTCAAAGGGCACGTTGGGTGGGAGCAAGATGGAAACATCCCAAGCTTAGATGTGTGCGATGTAAGAGGAGCTCAAGGACGTAAATCTTATATACAGAAGTCACATGTAAGTAAGCAATTACATATAAATGGAGGTATAATCCCGCCCAGCGACTTTATTTTCGTGCTCAGAACGGATGCACACGTGCCCTCAATCTAGCTTGCCCGATAACACCTGAGGCCCAAATCGTGACTCGCACGCGAATAGACGTACCGGATTTTTGAAGGCCCTACCATCTCTAACTTTTTATCTCTCGCACACACCTTCAGACCAAGTCCACAATACCGTTCCCTTCCTCGTATCCCTCCCGAGATTCCTGTACTACCTTCTCGTCTGCTTCGTCCCGGTGCAATACGTCTACAATACGTTCGCAGATATCCCTGACTTCCTCGTTCTCTATAGCCAGATGAACCTCACGGACTATTGGGTAAACCTGCAGTTCTCTTAGCCGTTCTCTTATCTCTCTCGCTGTGGTAAGTAACATTATGCTCTCCAGGTGCGCAGTAATAATGGTGTTATCAACTTCTCGCTTTTTATCCGGAGGTAAGAGCTGGATGTCAGTTGGCATCCCAAGTGATTCGTCATCGGAATACTCTTCTGAGCCCATCAAGGGTAACAGTATATAAGGTAATAAGTTTACAGTTGATTCAGATATCATTTCCTGGTGTGACGGGATATCAAACAATATGTTCCTATGATGGTTGTGCCACCGACGTCAATAGCTAGAGCGAGATGGGTCTGATACGATGTTTCGATTCACAAACTCACTTGATAGTCGAAGCAACACCCTTTCGTCGTATAGGAGATTCATGCTCCGTAAATACTATTACCTTTGTGATCGGTACGACACTATCGTATGGCTGCTTTTCCAAGAAATATCTTCTTCCTTTGGGGTCCTGTTGGTATCCGAGTGCTTTTAGAATCATCCAACTAGGGAAAGAGAATGGAAACCCTCTTACTCCTGCGATATCTGCGAACAGATAGGCGAGGTAATCAAAATTTGCGTCCTTGTTGAGAGTTTTGCTGGATCCCCTAACAAAGAGGTCCATCAATTGGTCCATTGCATTCTCACTATCGCTGACCTGCCACTCTGATACCGGCTTCTCTCGTTTTAGCTGAATAATATTCTCAAGTATCGAGCTATGCTTGGCCATATTTGCTAAAAGCATGGCAATGTAGTCTGCAGCTGGATAATTCGGGTTTGTGATAAGAGAAAATAGAAGCTCCAGAAAGCCTTGGTCGTTGGCTAAAAGCTCTAAAACTGCACGGTCGTCTGACAAATTTATCAAGATGTTAACAGCGCTGGCTGAAATCGACTGCAATGTTACGTGGTCAGCTGTTTAGTGCTCGGCTGATAGACCCATCATATCTGTTGTATCGGGTTTGAAGAACAGGCCCTGCTCACCGGGTGGTCTCTAACTAAGATCTTGAGGTCTTTAATCGGCTTCAGACCCCGGGTTTTGAACACAGAGCTCAGGGGCCCGGTAGAATAACCGACGAGGTTCCCGCAAGCTTCCTTTCAGTAAACAAGTTAGCTGCCATCGCGGGTGCCATTGAAACATTGTCGCTACGTACCAATCATTCTGATCTCCTGCCGAGGTGAGGCGAGGAATCCCACGAGCTAATGTAAGATCGATTAGGGTTACATGCGGACCTGGATATCGCTGGTAGTCTGGGAGCTACCTACCTCCTCTATGGGTGTTGGCTGCGCCATATGCTTCGTGACTGCAGTAAACTATGCGAATTGGAGATGTATCGATCGGTTTGATATTGGAGACGCCGTTTCTTCCTTTTTACAGGATCAATTTTTTTGGGGGTTTGTGTAAAGGTGTTGTTGCGGGTTTGATAACACTGCGGGTCTCATTCGTACGTATCTGACGTCCGCCAAATTTAAGACATCCATCCCTTCGAGAGCCACATCCCTCCACCTCATCCCGATTCACCCACCACCATCACCACCATCACCACCGCCATACCGCTATATCGCCACTATCAATCTCTCCTCTGTAGAAATGTACAAGCTACTTCGAAGTAGGCCAGCAAGGGCAACGGTGAACTTCGCCCTCAGAGTAAGTATCTCACCCAGTGCTCCGTATCCTTATCACCCAATGTTAACCTCCTTCGCCCTGGGTGACAGGAATCGACGAAAAGCCATTTTGTTCGCCAGCAGACACGGTCTTTGTCAATACACGAGTATCTCTCTGCCAACCTGTTGCAATCGGTATGAGTTGGCTTGACGCACTCGAATCGCATAATCGCGTTTCTTCCCGTTCAATTAAGATAAAAGAAATGGACCGGGTAGGATATGAATAATGACAATGGTGTTTTCCGACGGTATTCTAGTACGGTATCGGTGTACCAAACGGCCAAAATGCAACATCTGTAGAAGAGGCCGAGAAAGTCGCCAAAAGCATTGGTACACGGTGACGTTCCAGTAATAATCTTGAAGTTTTAAATATACCAATCCTAACACATGGAGAAGGCGGTGATGATATGGTTATCAAAGCGCAGGTTCTAGCAGGTGGAAGAGGCAAAGGGACTTTTGACAACGGTTTAAAGGGTGGTGTAAGGGTTGTCTACTCGTAAGATACTCTTCGTCTACGTTATGAGCATCTTCCTGCCAGTACTGATTCTCTCCCAAACAGACCTGCAGAAGCCAAGCTGTTTGCCGGTGAAATGATTGGCCACAAGTTAATAACGAAACAAACTGGACCCGCTGGTAAATTATGCACATCGGTCTTTATCGTCGAACGCAAGTTCGCCCGACGAGAATTCTATCTCGCAATTCTTATGGACCGTGCTACGCAAGGCCCTGTCATTGTGGCGTCTTCTCAGGGTGGTATGGACATCGAGGCAGTTGCCAAAGAATCGCCAGATGCCATTATCACAACTCCTATTGATATTCACGAAGGTGTGACGGACGAGATTGCACAAAAGATCGCCAAACAGCTTGGGTTCTCCCCCCAATGTATAAACGAGGCCGCCGTGACGATCCAGAAGCTGTACCAGGTTTTTATCGAGAAGGACGCCACACAAATAGAAATCAACCCTTTGGCCGAAACTAATGACCACAAAGTTTTATGTATGGACGCCAAGTTTGGATTCGACGACAACGCCGACTTCCGACAGAAGGAGGTTTTCTCATGGAGAGATATCGCGCAGGAAGACCCAGATGAGGTCCAGGCGGCCGAGTATGGCCTCAACTTTATCAAACTGGACGGAGATATTGGCTGTTTGGTCAATGGTGCTGGGTTGGCCATGGCTACGATGGATATTATTAAGCTGAACGGCGGGACCCCAGCAAACTTTTTAGATGTTGGTGGTGGCGCCACCCCAAAAGCAATTCAGCGCGCCTTCGAACTCATCACCAAGGATCCGAAGGTCACAGCCATCTTTGTAAATATATTTGGCGGAATTGTACGTTGCGATGATATCGCTCGCGGACTTATTGGCACTGTTCAGAACATGAATCTTCGTGTCCCAGTTGTTGCACGCTTGCAGGGTACCAACATGCAGGAAGCCCAAAAACTGGTAAGATGCGTCTCGATCTGGAGAAACCACCCATATGGAAACTCACCAGGTGTATAGATCAACGAATCGGGCCTCAAAATTTTTTCATTGGAGGATTTGCAGTCGGCAGCTGAAAAAGCCGTTCAGTTCTCGAAGGTCGTTAAAATGGGTAAGTACTCTCGAACCCCCCTCGCTCAAGATCGTTCAAGCCTGGCGGTTCTCGCTAACTCAAACGATCGCTTTTTCTGTCGTCGCAGCCCGAGATATCGATGTTGGGGTTGAGTTCACTTTAGGTATATAGTAGTGTTAGGAGTAGTCCTCGCCTTTGCCATTCGGCTGGAGATGAATGCGTTAGTCAAATTAGTAGTCTTCTGGTTCCCCAATCAAGTGTATTGCACAGCCATATAATTCTCTTTGGTTGCCATACGACCGATCGAGTGACCACCAACCGTTTCACAGGCCAAACCACGCCACGGTTTGAGGCTCAACAAGAGAGCAAAAGCAGCAACTTTTTTTTTTTGCCCTTCCGCGTTGCACAAACCCTTGAAAAATATGATATCCCTTGAATCTTTGGATGACTCAAAGGCTCCGCTGGATCCCCTCGTCCTCCAGAATCGGCTCGCCGTATCACTCTCCCAGAAGCGCAAACTGGTCTCATCATGGCTGCCACCGCCGACCGCCGAAGAATTATCACGCCAAACGCCCGCGGGAGAGACTGCTACAGACGAGGCTGAGATATGGAGAAGCCGACCCGCCACGTATGTTCGACACCCGCTTTCTCCGACATGTTTTTTCCCCCAGAGAATCGAAGCAAGAACCTAACTTTTCTCGCCCGAGCAGATTAGGAGTCGGCCACCCGGTACCCTCGTCGATTTCGAGCATGGAAATCTACAATCGTGAGAATGATCTTTTGCGTAGACGTTTGTTAGGCCAAAACGCTCTCAAAGACGCGCGGCAAAGACACACGGAGAGAACACGGCTTCCACGCCATTCCAACGGCGGGAACGGCGCAAGCTCAAGCGACGAGGAGGAACAAGCGGGCCGCGGTGGAATTGCCAATAAGGGACAGAAAAGACGAAAATCCCAGGCAGAGAGGAGCCATCGTGCGGATGTCAGCTTTGATGACGATAGCCAGGATGGAAGCAACCGCGTTAAGTTTGATGAAGTGCTGCAGGCAGGGAGTAAGGAACTCGAAGGTGGATTCATATCCTTGCCGACCAACCAAACTCCGTTAAAGAGAGCCAGAATACAGGAAAAACCAAAAAACTCACAGATCTCATTGGCAAGAAGCAAAGGAGAAGAAGAAGGAGGAGGAGAAGAACAAAAAGAAGATATCATCATAGGCCATTCAGATACAGATAGGAAACCTTTACCGTCCGTCTCGGTTGAAAGCTCTTTTACAGACTCGTCTCTGCCACCAGAATATCGGAAAAGCAAGAGAAAGAAGGGAAAGAGTAGAGAACAGAACGAAGAGCACTAGGGTAATATTGCTAGGCAAATATGATCGGGTTCACATTCCCCTCTAGAATCCCAGCTATGGTCTCACGGGGTATGTTGGGGTTACTTGGTTTGGGGATTTTTGATTTTTTTCTAATTGTCCTTTGGTCGTATATATAAGCATGGAGATAAATGCGGGGGCATATACAATTGAGGAAACCATAAGATACAATATGCCCAGACTAAATAAAACGATAAATGCTCTTTAAAATAAAAGAAAAAGTGCCAAAAAAAAAATGAATAGACTGGCGCTGTATTGAGATACAGTTACAAGACCAGAATATATCAAGCGAAAGACATGTACAGAACGCTCGGGGAAAACTGGATAAAAGTGAAAGAACGAAGAAGAATATTGCCCCATGGGATCATCAATAGCAACCTATTATATCAATAGTCCCCCTTTGCTCCTACGAGCTCTCAAAATTATCAGCAACAACAAAGAAATCAAAGAACCACAGCAAAAAAAAAAAAAAGATCAACGCCAGACCTTGCCCTCGTCATCAAGTATATGCACCCGCCGCAAGGAAATTAGATGTGAGCTTGATATTGGAAAATATAAAATTATAGAAAAGAAAGATATCTGAAGGATTCACAGGTGTCATCATAGGGGAATAAACAAAAAAGATATTCGTGTTGGGATACAGAAAGAGAGGAAAGTAGATATCTAGGATTCCAATCGAACCCTCAAAAAACCGAAAAGAATCAAAATATCAAAAAAAGTCCGAGACAAGCAACTCATGTCAACTCGAGCTAAAAGTACCTAAGGGTTGTCAGGCTACATATTCGTGAAAAACTTTGCTCGAGGTGCGAACTGTGTATATAAAAACTTTGAGACATCAATCTACTCTTTTCCTTTTTCGACTTTCCTCGTTACCAGGCTCTGAATCAGATCCTTTGTCGCTCAAGTTGTCGGAACGAGATAGGCTATCCTGAGTGGATGACGGGTTTAAGAGTGCGTGGACACCACTGGAGACTATACTGCCTCGGCGGGAACCCATCGGCGGGGGTGGGGCGTCAAATTTGGAAGGACTGTTGGTCTGCTTTGCGGTGGCGAACGACCACGTGCTGTCGGGCCCAATCGACGAGAGAGATGGCTCAAATGGCGGCGGGGATTTCCGAATAGAAGAGAAGGACGGCCTAGATACTGGAGGATGCTGTCTCAACTCATAATTTGAAAAACTTGGAGGAGCCTCATCTTGCGCATTTTGCGGTTCGCAAGATCTGCTTGATGTGCTATTACCCCATTGAACAGCCGATTGGTGGGAGAATGGAGAATTTCCTGGTGGATTCCATCCCTGCAATCTGATATCCGCTGATGTGTGACGCCTTGAGAGGTGACTTGGATGAACGGGAAGACCTGGTGTTCTCGGACTGACGCGATCGATGGATGATGGGTGGAGCGAGGAAGTCGGCGTCGCTCCAGAAGGGCCACTCATGGAACCAAATCTTCGTTGGCCGGGTGCCCCATTTTGGGTTGATGAAAAGGGCGGTCTAAAGTACCCACCGCCAAGACCAGACCGGAGAGCGGGCGGGGGCCGACGACCATCATCTTCGAAATGCCCAGCTTGTCGTGGTGACATCGGTGGTCCGTTATCCATTGGTGGGAATGAAAAGGTAGGTATCCGTTCGCGTTGGAACACCTCGATGGTTTCTTCGAGCGATGTTGCGTACCGCTCGATTTCTTTCTGCCTCGATTGGACTACGAAATCGCATAAAGTCAGCTTGCTTTGGAAAAGAAAATATATGAGGCAGGCGTGTAGGCAGGGAAATAGAACGTACTCTCTCTCAAGAATGATACATCTGATTGCGGGATAATCCGAGAAATGTATTGAGACAAGTCGATGGTCCACTTTTCCGAATTAGTTGAATTCATTGGCATCAATTTTAAGAAACGGGATGGAAATGTGATAGTTACCTGATGGCATCTGGTAAGACCTTCGAGGAGATTTTGGCATTGGTTACCCAAGACATTGTTCGTATCCTCCATTCGATGCATCCTGCTGTTCACATCCCAATAAGCTTGTTCCAAGCTCGCCAGGCGGTTTTCGACCGTGTCCGACGCTTGTTCGCTTGGAGTGCCTGGGGCGCTGGGGACCGCGCTTCGGCTTCCGGGGTACGGCGATTCTTTGTGGATAGCGGGGCGGGAAGGTCTGCGTCGGATATCCCTCAAACTAGCCAAATCGCCCCTCTTGAAACTCCCATTGCCATGTTTGAACTCCCAGAGCGCAGAGTCCGGCGACGTCGAGTGGAAAACGTCGTTGACTGCGTTCACGTGTCAGCACGCATCCCGTTTACGGGAAGACTACTTGGGTGAATCCTACCTTTATGGAAGCCATACATGTTCAGTTGTCGAACAAAAGAGGACACGTTGGTATGCTTGAAGTATTGACTGTAGAAACGATGGATTAGTCGGCCGGGCACCTTAAGGGAAGGTTTAGTTCAAGGCAGCGAACCTTAGGACTTTCGAGAATTCTCCGGTTGGAGACATCACAAAGCTTTCACCCGATGTTGACCACGATATGAGATGTTGGATAACGGCATCCTCCAGCATACTAATTTCCTTGTCAGCATTTTAGTTTCCTCTTCTTGTCTAACCCTCAGACACTAATTTTCTCCAGTTATATCAGACGCACCTGTAGAGTTTGTGTATGAAGGCTGTCTGGACTTTAGGCTGTTGCAACCCATTTGAGGCAGACGCAATAGCCAAGGAACTATTGCCTGCCGTCGACTTTGTGGCATCGGATGATCCAACGCCACCTTCCTGACCCTCCATATCAGGGCTTCCGGCCGTCGCAAGATCCATTGGTTCGGGCTTGGAATCCGAAGATAGGTTGTGGGGTTGTGAAAGCGAGTGGTTTCGATCTATGGGTCCGCTGAATGGTGACCTGGCACTAGTGCTTCTCTCCATCATCATCATCTTGAAAATCCAGCCTTATTCTTTAAAGTGGTCGCGATTTGACATGCAGGTTCCTCTGAGTAATATTGTCTAAATGTATCGGGGGGGAGGGGGGGAAGACACCAAGGGTGGAACTGAAAGGTAAGGAGGATGGGACGACAGGGAATCAAGACTGGTAGTAACTGGGAGCTAGCTGTGTGGTCTTGAGGAGGTTAGTCGTATTGCGTATCGGCGAAACAGATTTCGGTTCCTTCGGAAGAGACGCGAATGTGGTTACCAGCAGGAATATCGGTCGGCAAGCTACGGAATATGTGGAATCTAAAAAGTCGGTATGTATGGGAGATTTCGGACAGGTGGGTGCAAAGTTTGGCTGTTGTTTTGGGGTTTGTCGAGAATTGTCTAGGTAATGTGACGGCGGTGGTGGTGGTGGTTGTGGTTGTGGTTGTGGCGATGATGCTGAAGAAATGGATGCGGAATGTTTTTGGTAGGAGGTGCGAACAGCCTACGACGGAACGCAAGAGGCAGGAGGCAGGAGGCAGGAGGAGCAGGGGAAACCAGAGCAAAGGGCGTTGGTTGGTAGCGAGGGCGTAAGGGAGAGAGCCTAAAGGACCGTCGAGTAAGCGGACTGGTGAGCACAGAGGACCTTGTTATTGGTGTTGTTGCGGAGGTCGGTTCGATCTTCTGGAAGGTGGTCGGGACCTGAGGGTTTCATGCGAGCCGGCCACGAAAAGAAGGGGAGGGGAGGGAAGGGAGGGAACGGGAGGGAGGGAGGGAGGGAGGGTTGACTATATGCCCTCCTCCTCCGTGTGCAGGGACGGATATGACGAGCGAGTCAGAGGGACGAGGGAGAGAAAGCAGATGGAACAGAGGAGGGAAGGGAGAGGGAGAGATGGAGAGGGAGAGGTGGAGGTGGAGGTGGAGGTAGAGGGATGGAGGGAGGGGCGGTGATTGAAACCGGGAGCAATCCAAGCGGTGTATATTTATGATATCTGAGAGCAAAACGAAGGCTGTTCAGGACGGGCACATGAATGCGAAGAAGAAGCAGAAGAAGCAGAAGAAGAAGGCCTGCATGGCATCGAGTTCGGAAAAACAAGATGGCAGAATGGAAGAAGGAGAGAGACGGGCCGGACAGCGAGCGTTTGCTTGGAGGCGTGCGAGCTCGTTTGGATCTAATCGTATCGGAAAGCACAGACGCTGGTGGTCGTCCTCGGAATCGGACAGCCCGGCAGAAATATACCGCAGAGGGAAGCGCAGAGTTGATCCGACGTTGGAGAGGAGAGGAGAGCGGACAGCGGACAGCACGATACGATACGATCCAGCCAGACCGTCTCGTCTTCACGCAGGCATGGCGCACAGGACGGGTAAGCTGCAAACCGTTTATCCTTTTCTGTGTTTTGCCTGGCGGCCAAACAAAGAACGGACCAGAGCGGGGATTCCGCCCAGGGTTTGGGGTCGCAGCCAGGCTCCGTCCCGAATTCGCCAGGCTGGGCAGCTGGCTGGGCTGTGGGGGAGTTCTGACAGAAGAGGAGGCAAGAGATCTGGCTAAAACCGAAGAGATGCACAGATCTGTCTGGGGAGGGCATCGAAGATGGCATTTCGAGGCTGGAGCCAACGGAAAAATCGGGAAGCAGACGGCCTCGCACCCCGGTCGGCTTCACAACCGCACACACATATCATATCCCACGTGTACATGTATTCGACGACGAGCAATTGCTTACCTGGAATGATTGAGAAGAAAGAAAGAAAAAGAACGGCGGTGTTTCGTCGTATCCGGTTGGTGAGAAGGGAGAGAGAGGGCAGCTGCGCGGGAAACAGGCAGGTCGGTTGGTTAGCTCGTCGGCGGCTCTTTTATACAATTGTAGTTCTTCCACTCCATTTAATATTCGGCAGCGACTGGGGGATCCTTCGATCCGGTCATTTGGGCAAGAGGCAATCGGTCGACGGAGGGAGGAAGCCCAGGCAAGCAACCAGCAGCGTGGCAGCCTACCCGATCCATGCGGAAAGTCCAGCCAGGACAGACCTCACCGACCGACCAGAGGCAAGGGGGCAGAGATGATTGTGATTGCACGAAAGACAAAAAAAAACATATCGTCGTCGCGAGGGAGCGCTTACCGGCTAGTTGGATGTATCCAAACACTCGTCGTTCGGTGTGGCTGTTTAAACCGTTGTTCGCCAGCAAACAACTGCGACGTCGACTGATACTGCGACTGGGGACTGGGGACTGGACTGTGACTGTGACTGTGGCTGGGAACCAGGACTGGAAACTAGAGGCTTGGAACTCGGACTTGGGTCTGGGACTTGGAACTCGAGCCTAAAGGTGGGTTGCACCGTATATATCAGAACCCGGAAGGAAGGAAGGAGGGCGATATTATTGTGATGATGATTGTTATTTGATTTCCGTCCCCTTTGGCCCCTCAGACGGCCAGAGTGAGATGTCGAATTCCGCGACGCAGAACTGGAATTCTCAAACACTGGAAAAATAAAATATCAAATGGCAAAAGAGATGGAACAAACAGAAGACGAAAAAGAACAATCAACCGAAAGGGGAGAAGGGGGACGGATTGATATTAATCGATATTCCAAGGGGACCGCCGGTACGAATAAATAAATCGATCAATAAGTATTATGCTTATTCTTATTATTATTACTATTACTACCGTACGGCGAGGAATCTGAGGAGGCCCGGTGGCAAAATAAATAACAAGCAGCAGCGTCTACAGCGTGCGTCAAGCCACACTGCGACCTCGAACCCCGACCTACCAAAAGGCAGTGTCGGAGGTACCTGCACGACAACGTCTTCGATGACTCGCCCAATTCGCAGAAAATGGTCGGGACACGCGCATGCATATGCACAAGCCCTTTGTTTGGTGCCTCTCCGAAAAGCAGAAGAACAAGAAGAACAAGAACAAGTATAGCATGTACCTACCTCGGGATTTGGTCTTAGAATCCAAACAATTGCACAAGATTTTCGGGAGTTCTTCGGATGGGAAAGCAGCTCAGAGTGACCTCGGTGGGATCAGAGCCATCGCCAGAGTTGTTTGTGGTTTCATGGGATGTGATGATGATGGTGATGTCGCTGGAGATGATGCCAACGGGGAAAACGGCATGTTGGAATATTTATAACCTGCGATTGGAGTGCCAGCTCTGGTGCCTGCCCCGGCTCGACTTTGACATTTGGTACCTGAGGAAGGCTCGCTCGCAACCATGGTGTTTGAGATTCCCTTGCATGCAGCCCTTAGCCCGGTTTGGGCCTGTGGCTTGCAGGGCCTCCGCTTGGCGCTGCTTTGCCTCCTCGACGGGGGGGGCTGATTGAGGTTGGTGAGGTTGGTGTGGTTGGTGTGGTTGGTGCAGCCCATGAAACGACACCACCCACTGAAACGTCTACCGAGAAACAACCACCATGTCCTTCTGTCGACGCAGCTTAATCTCTCGACGGGGTTCTCTATCCAGCAGGTACGTAGCCAGCCAGTCCGCCAGCCAACCAACTCCTCTCCACCAGCCAGCAAGCCAGCCGGTCAGTCAGTCGATACTGATGTTCGATTTCGATCCGGGCCCTCGTAAACAATCCCCAGATCGCATGGTCGGCCGGGTCAATCAATCAATCGATCGCATCGGCCCCGGTCTGTCGTCATCAACGGTGGAGCTGGCTTGCCTATAGGGCTACCAAGTCTGTACATACTGTACGCAAGTACGTACATGCACGGTACGATGCGCAACGGTTCTCCGAAACGTTGCCATTCCTGCTGCTCATGTTGCTCTGCACTTCCGAAATGCAGGTACCGATTTTGGGGGTTCGCTACCGGTCTCCCATGTCCTGTGCGAACAACAATAATAACAATAACGATAATGGTGGCCTGTCCGTCGTGCCAAATTTGGCATCGGTGATGACTTTTTTTCTGTCCGTTTCATTTTCTGCAGGTCAACTTTCGGACGCCCATTATCACACAAGTGATATACGGCGAGCATGCAGCATGGGATTGCCCTGCCACACTCTGCTAATCTGCTTCCATGCGCACACCATCTTTTGTTCTAGAAAGAACAACTCGCCTCGCACTAGCGGCCGCAATCAGCGAATCAGAGGTCGAGGATATCGCCGTCATCCAAAGGAAGGAAAGCACATCCGGGGAAGGAAGAGAAAATTTTCGCGACTGCTTTCCACTTTACTCGATCGGTGATATCATCAGCGTTAGCCTCATCCGAGTCCCATCATCGTTGATTTGGATGGCACAAGTTTGCAAAGCTGGATGGCACAAGCGGAAGATTGGTACGCACGTCCTGTGCGGCGCACCGGCTTGGAAGGATATCATCAGCGCACTTGTGTAGTTTACGCTCGGAGTATTCACTCCTAGGATCCTCCTGTACCTGTCCAGCAGGTGAGCAGCAGCAAGGGATGGAGAGCAGGTAATTAGCATCCTTGCACCGAGAGGATTGCAATACGCCTTCGGCGATGGAAGGTTTGGAACTCCTTCCATCAGACTTCCACGGACTTGCCGTATTCGGCGACCTGCAGATGCTCATCAAAAGGTATTCTCCTTTTATTCATAATTCCCGAGAGTGTCCAATATCAATGCGCTTTGCCCGATCGGGAATCGTTTCTTCTTCACCTCGTCTTTTTTTGGGGTCAGAGCTGCCCGGTGACGTGAACGTGCGTCGCTCTCGCAAGGGACGCTTGACAGCTGAAACGCCTCATCCCAGGGTGCAGTTAAGCCCTTCGACGCCCCGTTAAGGCTCGATCCAGCACGTTGGGACGAACATGGACACAAGTAATTTCCCGACAGCGTTCAGCTTTGGTCTCACGCCGACAATATCGCCAGTCTGGTATTCATTTACCTAATGCCGAACCGCCAGGGGAGGCTCGTCCTGCGTGAATGCCACTCCAACTAGCTCGCTCACCAGCAGGTGCATGCAGACATACGTACAGACCCTGTCGTCACATCTCCATCTCTCCTCTTCTCTTCTCTCGTAGATGAAATGATAATGACATGGTCCGAGATGAGACACGGAGCTTGGGCCTCGCTCTGTCTTGAGCTGAAGTTCCCAGCGAGCTGACGGGCCTGCAAGCTCATTCGTATCAGCGTCCTACATGAATGTACGAAGTACATTCGCAATCTATCCTCACGATCCTAGTCCGTCGGACTTTCCACGTAACATCTATCGCTGCACCCGTACGTATGTGTGTACAAGGGTCGAGAGTACGCTTAAGTGCTTACTTGCTTGGTTGATAAACCGATTCCGAATATCGAATCCACACGATATCGGTAGCCGAGATCCATGCGCCCGTTTTCGCCCCACCGTATTACATATTACACGCGTAAATAATTCCCCTTCCCAAACCGTTCCCACCCCCGAGGCAGGTCTCACTCCCAGCACAAGAAATCACGCCGCTGCATGCATGTCTCGCAGCCATGGAGCAGCTACTAGGCGAGGCTATTGAGACCTTCAGAGATGCAGGTCAGCAGCAGAGGCTCGCATTGTGAGCGCTGTTCCCTCATTCAACTATCCTTTTCAAGATTGTTTCCTGCGCAGGCGGTTCGCCCCCTTCATTGATAGCTGATAACCTGTGGCATCGGTTCCCCGTACGCGTAGCATTTCGAGTCTTTTCTCTTATCTGAGACCATCCGAGAAGCACGCCCTCCACTCCCGGCTCCTGCAGGATACCTTTTTCTTCGACGTTTTTGGCCACCTGCCTCTCGAGATCGCGCTGCAGGTTGCCGAGTACCTCACGCCCGTAGATGTTATCCGTCTCCGCCAGGTGGGCACGCATAGCCTTCCCCTCGAAACCGACTTTGTTGTCAGAAAAGCTAATGTTTACCCCTCCTCGAAATTTCTCCAGGTCTCACCGCGATGGATGCTCCGACTGTCTTCCAAAACATTGACCCGCAGTCTCATCCGAAAGCAGTATTCCGAACGGTCAGATCTCCCCGACTATAAAATACGAATCGAGGATGACCCTTTCTCAGTTCTGAGAAACATGGCATTCAGAGAACACGCCGGTCGAAACGGGACCTATGCCCTTCGCGAAAAGATAACTTGGGGCTCAGAGCTAATGTCCGAGTACCTACTCGAACCCGTGAGATACCCAGCCAACCTCACCTATGTTATCCTCAAATGCACGAAAAAAGGAACCTCGGGTTCTCCCACAGGGGACACTCGATGGTATCTAGCCGGCTTGAACGGATCACCCTCCCAAGGGCTGGTTCCGTTGACGAACAAACGACGGGAGGCCTTGGAAGCCGATCTGGTACATGCTGGGGACAGCTGTATAGCAGGAATTACTATGGGCTCGCTGTGAGGGTGACAAGTTTCATCACGTAATTGTATCTCTGCTGACTGGAGGAGACGCGCAGTGATTTGGAATACCAAAGGTGATGTGGTTTACGAGTTCAAGTTGATGCACGAAGGGCGCATCGAAATTGGCTCCTCGGGCACATACATGATAATAAGAAACGAGCACGTGGATACCAATCATTCCGACTTTTATCTGCTGAATACTTTGACGAAAAGGCTTCGGGTTTACGAGGGCGTCGCCGGCATCATAACGGAGGGAAGGCAGGTAAGAGAATAAACTCAACTCTTGACAAGTTAGTAGGAGATTTTGGCACTAATGTCGCGATATCTATACAAAGTCACGCGTCATATATTTCATGCCGTTGGCCATCTCGGTCATCGATGCCTCCAAGCAGATCGTTTTAGCCACGCGTATAGGCGAAAACGAGATAGCCGTGAGTTGGTTCGATTTTGATGAGGAAGAACGAGGCTTTGTCAAAACCACGACAAAGTTCATACCTTTTGACGGATCGAAAACACCACGACACATAATCAATATGACGATCAATCAAAAGCTCTCAAACGCATTTCAGTTGATCCGAATCGGCCAAAATATACAGGGCTCCCACGTCGAAGTAACAAATACGGTCGAAGGTCAAACATACACCCCTGTCAAGAGGTTTAACGCAGCTATATCGAGTCCTAGTCTGTCATCACTTGCTAGAACCTCTTACGGGATTTTCCGTTATTGCGGAACGATCTATGGATTTGGACACACGTCACCAAAATCCCTTGGATTGGATCCAGCTCAGAAAGAGGATAAATGGGTGATTTGGTGCTTCAAAAATGGCGACGAGGGATCGCTTAAAATACACCAACTGCCGGAGTTAGAACATATCCCGAGACAGATCCCATTGTTGGGGTTAACGGATAAGATGTTCGTGCTGGGGTTTGCCGAAGGCCTTTTCTTATACGAGTGGCTCGACTTTGACGGCTTCACGGGGGACCGACGATTGGCAGTGCATGTAGAGCTTCATCTCTGAATAGGACAATGCGATGTGCTGCGATGCAATGTCACAGTCTCTGATGGCTAACAATCCGCCACAACAAGTTAATTTACTCCGTAGCTTACCTTAAAATCCATATAACCAATATGCGGGTGTGCTCTGTGACGACCGGTAGTCGTGTAATTTTATAGCAGTGGACTCATCCTTTAGTGGATTCATGAAATTTGTACGTGAATAGCTGGCTAGCATGCAGATTGATCTCTAACCCTCCTCCTTCTACTCAAACAACATGGTGCATATTATAAGGATGCGATGATCTTCACTTCACTCCGCGCTTGGATTCGAGACTGTGAAAATGCTAAATCTCGCTGTATATAAAGGTTCGACTTTTTGGTTTATGCTCCGATTCCAACGCCATTTTAAAATGCAACAAATGAAACTCAAGTAACAATGTTGACTGTTATCGTTAAATATCATCCATAACATCATCCATCAGATCGTCACCGTATCCTGGAGGGGCCATCTCTTCTCTGCCCCCTTTTCTGCCCTCCTCGAGTTCCGTCACAATCTGAGGTGCAACAGCCGGATGACCCTTCTTCCTCACCAACTCGAACAGTGCTTTCCTCTGATCTTCGGTGATATCGTTCTTGTATCTCGTCGCGAAACTCAAGAGGCTGTGGTGCCACAGCAGTGGCATCGTTTCATCGCTGTTGGCAAAGCGAATGAAATGGAATACAACGGCATCAATGGCCTTGTACGGCAGAGCGTATTTTTTCTCCAACAGGACTCTGATAAATATGCTGGTTGGTCCGGTATAATCCATTTCACACAGCCGTTGCAAAGCAGCAGCTGAATGTAGGACGGGGATCGAAACCCTGGTGAGAACCGAGCCGACGATTTGGGCTTCTCGTAAAGTGCAGGTTCCAGACGAGCACAGCGGGAAGAGGAAACCTTTGTTGAAAGCTGCTGGTTTGTAAAGAGCCTTTTTCAGAGCCTTGTAGAGGTGGACGTTGAGCTTTTTGTTCTCGTAAATGTCATCGCGGACCCGGTCGAGAAGAATCAAGTTGAGAAATCTGAGCACCAAAAAAATAATCAGCCGAGAATCCAAACGTGAAACAAAGAAGGAATAAGGCCCTCCTCACCTCTGCGTCTGAGCGGCATTTAGATTGCTGGCAAACATCTTGGTAGCCTCATAACAGGCGTGTGGTGACCATTCATCAGGTCTCGTCAGGAACAGAATTTCCTCCCAGTTTTTCAGACTAGGGATTATCTTGAACGGCTTTGGTAACTTTCCAGATCTATATCTCGACAAGAGAACACCGATTTTCGTGTAGACTTCGATGATTTTAGGTGGCAATTCGGTACGTTCTTCTGCATCAATCTCCATCCCAGCACCACGACCACCTTTAACTTGTAGCGAGCTTTCATGCTGGGCAATCTTTTCAAGTATCTTGTCGGCTAGTGATATAGAGGGTCGTTCACTTGTCGATGGGAGAAACTTGTTGAATAACTCTTCGTCTTCCTCGTTTACTCGCTAAATTTTTTTTGATATTAGCAGGAATTACACGACGGAGGGATGGACTACACCGTACCACTTCTTCTGCCACCTCTGCATCTCCGTATTCGTCTTGGTATCGGTCGTCATCACTGTCTTCGCCGTCACTCTCGTCCTCCCACTCTCCAACGCCCTTGTTCCGGGGAATCAGAAAGTTGTCGGCAGTGGGTTTCGCAGTCTCGGGAATCAGTTCGTCTTCAAGCTCGTCCTGTTGCTCTCTGGAAAGTTTCAGAATCTTTCCTGAGAGTTTGGAATCAACAAAGCCTTCTTCGTCATGACGAGTATCCGTGGAGGCCTTTTTCTTCTGACGGGCAGGTTTGGAGGAAACGTTTTTGGAGGCGGTCAGGTCTTCGTAGAGAGGATTATGGCGGGCCTGCCGGCTCGAAGGCGACTTAGAGGATATCTCTTTTGGCATCGTGCTGGTCCAATTGCTGGGGTATTTGTTTTAAAGATTTTAAGGTTGAGTAGCAAACGTTTTTCAGACAAGAAAATAGATATGAAGCTAGAAAATTATGGAAAAAATTTATGAAAATCAAAAAAAAAAGTTGCGCTCAAAATTGCCAGATGAGGAAACTTACCCGATAAGGAAAATATGGTCATTGCTTTCCCGCCTTCATCCCTTCATCACCTTTATCACCTTCATCACCTTCACCACCATTACCACCAGCTCAATTTCTACTGTGCCGTATTGGGACGGCTGGAATTCACTTACCGCCACAAATGCTGAGGAATAGCTGGCAATATCTCGAACGACGCCTCTGAGCTGTTACCAAACCCACCCGCTCGTAACTGCTGGACATGTCGACGTCCGACCTTCCCGTGCCGGCCATTGGTAGCGGAGGCACAACTTCCAACAATGCCGCCCTCTCGATCGGTCGGGCTGCATCTCATCCTCCACCTGTCATTCCCATGAAGAGATCTCTTTCACGCGATCCGGAACCCAGTATCGAATCACCAGCTCCTGGTGCCCACCACGCGACACCTGTCGCCGGTTCCCCGGAGCCTGGTCTTGCTGCTACCGGTGCGTCTGGTAATCGTCCCGTCAAGACAAAGACGCGTGAAAAGGTAGCACCTCGTGAGGGAGGTCGTGAGAAGAAGGAATCCTGGAAGAAGAAAGAAGCTCAGGCAGCCGCAAGAGCTGCGACACCTACCGTTATCCCTCCGACCAGTTCCACGATTAAAGGTGCTGCAGGGAAAGTCGCCGCCACCGCGCCTGTCGCAAAGGATGCCCCGCCGACTTTGCAGACCTTCGCTCTCCCGCCGCCTAAAGAAGTGGACTACCTCGCTGTCAAAACCCCGATTCTCGTCCCGGTAACCTATCCGAAGCACTCTTCGATTACCTTTTATGAGTCTACGGAACAGTTAGTCGCCTCGCTTGCGCTTGCTTGCCGTCACAGTTTATATGCCCTCATACGCTTCGACCTTGCTAACTAGAAATTACCCCTCGCACAGTCCTTCCAATCGTAAAGGTTTTCGGTACTTGCCATGCAAAGCTTCCCGCGTCATACCTACACTCAAGTATCACACCACCGAAGTTCCCCCATACGCCGCTCGAATATCGTACGAAGACAAATCAACGCACATTCACCTGGATGAACCGGGCGTTGCTATAACAACCGAGAAGGGCTTCCGCTCAGCTCGGGCGAATGTGGGAGTACGTGAAGGGGACTGGTATTACGAGTGTAAAATTCTTAGCGGTATCAACCCCGAAAATCTGGCTGAGGAGAACGGACATGTTCGGATAGGTTTCGGAAGAAGAGAAACCAGTCTGGATGTCCCAGTCGGTTACGATGCATACAGCTACGGAATTCGTGATATGGACGGGCAGAAGGTGCACATGTCCAGACCAAAGGATTTTATGAAGGAAAGCTTCGTCACTGGCGATGTTATCGGACTTCACATATCTCTTCCCTCAATCTCGACCCAACGCGACATACTCGCCCCGTTCTCCAGTACATCAAAGTACCCTCCAGACGTCTTACGGGACCGTGTACCTATTAAGTACAAGGCCCAATTGTATTTCGAACAGTTCGAGTACATGCCTATAAAAGATATGGAGGATGCGATGAACCCTGCCCCTTCTGCGAATACTAGTGTCTCCTTGGCAAATGCTGGCAAGACCTCCAAGGCATGCTTCAAAACTCTCCCTGATAGCAAAATTGGAGTATATAAGAACGGAAAGTACATGGGTACGGCGTTTGACAACCTTTATGTTTTCCTACCGCCTGCAAGCCAACCACTAGCCACTATAGGTGGGCGTCCTTTGGATGACGGCTTCTGCGGGTATTATCCCATTGTTAGCGTTTTTAGAGGTGGAAGGGCGCAAGTGAACTTTGGACCAAAGTGGGAATACGCGCCGGAAGACCTCGATTTTGGGAACGACGAGAATCCGAGTATAGCTGTAAATGGTGATCAGATGCTGGATGATCAAGCTGATAAACCGAAGATCAAGGTGAGAGCCATGAGCCAGCGGTACGATGAGCAAATTGCCGAGGACGTTACCTATGACCTCGTCGATGAGGTGGACATGTGGCTCTCAGAGCAAAAAGCTGCTGAAGCTGCTTCCATCAATATCGACAACGGGACTGGAATTCTTTTGGGCGGGGCAAACCCCAAACAAGAAACAAAAGAGATACAAGAAATGCACATTGACGAGGAGTAGGGCACCCCGTTACGTGGTAAAGATTCCAAATTGTTACGAAGAATTAGGTAAACTAAAAGGAAATGAGCGAATGCAGCACGAACTCGCTCATTCGACCATCCCATTAATAGATGTGTTTAAATTTGTACATTAGTATACCCATCTTGATTGTTTTGGCGCTTGTACGTGTACATTATGAAGAAAACGATAATGATAATTAAATTGTTCCACAAGAGAGAAAAAAAAGTGGGAATGATAATCAGCCAGTGCACATTCAAATTTTAACGCCATTGAGATGCACCTGTCCCGTATAAATGCCCATAGAACCCAAACGCCTACAAAAAAAAGGCTTTCTCTTGGTTGAGCCTCACAATCACATTCAAAATAGTTATTTCTTCTTTTCTTCCTTTCTTCCGAATCGATTATTTACTTCTCGATTGGAGTGTAGTTTTCGACATTCGACGGGGTAGTTCCTCTTCAACCGTCTCATCCTCTCCTTCTTCCGTCTCGTTGCCATCATTATCGTCATCATCGCTTTTATCGATATTCGTACTCCTCATAACTTCACGCTTGATTCGAGTTGAGTTCGAGCCCTGCTGCCTTCCAGACACAGGAGAGTCCACCGCATCACTATCGCTTCCACCTAGTTCGTGTGTTCGCCGTCTACCGGTTCCATTCATTATCCGCGAAAGTTTCCTTGGAGGTTCGTCTTGTTCGTTGTTGTCTTGGTCCTCATCTGCGGTGGATGCCCTTGCCCTTCGTCCCAGTGAGCTTTTATGGCCACTCGGCCCCGCCGATGGACCGTCCATTTCTTCGTCAATGTCATCGACGTTGTCAAACATTGTACTCCGCCTCGCCTTGCTCATTTCGATGCTTCTTTTCACTGCTTTGCTTATTCTTTGAGGCATGATACCCTCCGAGTCGCGCCCTCTAGCTCTCCGTAAACCTGCGCCGGCACCACCAGCACCCCTTGTAGCCCTTGGTCCCACGGGATCTCCTTTCCAGTCACTCCCGCATTGCGGGCATTTCGGAGCCTTATCTTTAAAGCACTTTTCCACGCAGTGATCGTGTAACCGAATGTTGCAAGTGAGCTCGGAACATCGCTGTCCGATCGTGTGTATATAGTTGCAGTGGAAACAAGGCTTGATGCGAAGTTTCTTAGCTCCCCTGGTGACGGTACCGTCTTCGTTCTCGTCTTCTTCTTCGACGTTATAGGTCTCGTTGAGGTATAGCTCGAGCTCCAACAGTGCTCTAGTGGAGAGAAAGTGGAATCCAGAGCTGTCCCGTTCCAACCACGCTTCGTCGACGAATCTGGTAAGACAGTCTTCCGCTTCCTGCTTTGTGAGACCGATACCGGAGCCAGCGACCACTTGAGCTTCCTCTTCACCGTTGGCGCCTTGCGTAGAGATCACGCGGTTCTCTCGTTCCGAGGGGGGGTTTTTATTTAGACTGATGGCACGCATGCTCTTGACGGCCATTATTTCGGCGTACATGGTATTGTTGGTATCGAACATTTCGTCGAGCAATCTCTTAAAGTAGGATATCTCGTCCGGAGTATGGGTGGTAGCGAAGCGAATGATCTCATCGTCGGCTGAGTTGACAATGGCAAAGTAGCGTTTTCCGTCTTCCTGATCAGGCATGTCACGCAGGTCGAGGTCGAAAGGAGATATGACGTTCTGGATAGTATGGATCATATCGTTGACCTCCTTGTCCGGGATCGAATCGGCGGAAACTTCGGAGCCTGTTTCGGTAGTCTTGATGGCGGCAAGTAGTTCCCGGCCTTCCTGCACGTCAATGAAGGGCCGGATGAGGAGAGCTTGAAGAAACGCTCTATGAGCGTTTCCGTACGCCATTGCTGCCACTGCCGCTCTTTTATCAACAGCTGGATAATCGATGGATTACGAGACTGAAATGTCAGCAGCAGTAGCGGCAAATCGAGAATGGAAGCAAGCAAGCAAGCAAGTAAGCAAGTAAGTACGTAGTAAGGAAGCAAGATAAATGCCTATGATGTGATAGCGAATGGTGGGATGAAAGAGAAACGCGTTGGGCCGGGGTGGGACAAAGAGCTTCCCACGCGATGCTCCGGGGAGGGCTCGGTAACAAATCTCCCCTTGCCCCGTGCTCCGTGTAAGCCTACTGGGGCGTCAATCTGTCCACAAAGAGGAACGAACGAGCAGTCAGGCACCGGACCACCCGACTCGTGCTGCGTGCGACAACCTCCAAAACTCCTTTCCTGCCTGTTCAAATCCCAACCATTCCACTTTATTACGGTCTCTGCGATGATATACTGAGCATCGCGCCTCCTCTTCGATCACACCCGTTGTTTGATGCGCGTACATACACACCTTTCGATAGCCTTCCGTCGAGTCGCAGTAGCTGGCAGCTAGTAGCAGGTCTACATCCCCTTTCATCCGTCGACGACAACCATCTCTTTCCGTTTCGTGTTCGCACGTTATACCTTAAGCCATGTGGTTATCAGACCAGCAGAGTACGTCAGGGAATATCAAGTCTTGTACGGCCCGGCCCGGCCCGGCAATAGTGCTAACTTTTTCACTCTATGTCTTTAGAGGTCGGCGTCGCCTTTTGTACTGGCGGTATGTCGCTCATCGTAATCTGCTGCTAGGACGGCACAGTGTCGACGTGTCACTATGGTTTCCATTTCGACGGTTCGGAGCTGACGGGTTGGACTTAGGCGCCTTCTTCTTTACGTTTGGTATATTCATGTTTTTCGACAAGGCCATGTGAGGGTTCATTCAGACCGCCATTCTCCCCAAGATATTGTTGCTGATTCGGTTTCGCCTTTAGGTTGGCAATGGGCAATGTTAGACACCGCCCCCCTTTCGTAAAAACACCAACTTCTTTCCCACCGTACTGATGCAGCTGTGTGAGAAACCTACAGATCTTGTTCATCATCGGCCTCACTTTAACAATGGGTGCCAACCGCACATTTCTATTCTTCGCCCGCCGAGAAAAGTGGAAAGGAACCGCAACATTTGTTCTCGGAATTCTCGTCATCTTCCTAAAATACCCACTCATAGGCTTTGTGATCGAGTGCTACGGCATACTGAACCTTTTTGGCGATTTTTTTGGCGTTATAATCGGATTTCTGGGCAGCATACCGGTCATCGGGCCGTATATCACAAGGGCGGCTGGGAGCGCAGGCAGAACGTTACCGGTATAAGAGTGCGATGCAATTCATAAAAAATTTGTATGAAAGAGAGTTACGTAACCGGCTTTCATCAGGCGAGAGAATAGGCTAAGTTGTACGTGGTTCAATTTAGCGGCGACTAGCAGCACCTATTTATTTTAATACAGCTCATGTAAAGCTTACCTTTGTACCAGCGTACTAGGCTAGATAGAAACAATATTTTACTTTAATTCAAAAATCGTATTGGCTTTCTATCTCGACTTTATTTCCTATTCCAGGAGATCTTATTTTCGCAGCATATGAGCTAGGGAACAAGCGGGTACGCAGGAGCCCCAGTTCCAAAAATATCAAGTTTTCGCCAACCATTCTATCAATTCTCCAAGCCGCACCGGTTTACACTCGGGGTATGATGTTTGAACGCCATGAATAATTTGGTTTCGATACGCTAGTTGAGCTAACAACCCAAGGTATGGGATAATTTAGGACGAGGAAAAGTCAAGTAAAGAGAGAACGCGAACACATATCTAGCTTTCGAAGCACCAATATCGACACGACCACATTGGACCGACTCTTTCAAACTGCACCGAGTACGCTGAAAAATCGAAGCTTTATTCCGAATCAAGTTCCCTCCGGGTTGTTTTCACATGTCTCCCGATCTAATATCCAACTCCTATGAGGTATGTTGCGAGTGCCTCCACCGTGGTAGTAGCAGTTATCGTCTGAACTGCTTCCGGGTGGTGAGCAATAATTATTGTTTGCTTAGTTTTAGTGATAACAATCCCCTCTTTCCCTTTCTATGTTTAGGATGATCGCTCATCAGCATTTGGTACGCGGGCCCAAGAATACGGACTCAGAAGATAATAGATATGTAACAAGGCAGCATGAAACTTACCTTCCCAAGGATTATGTTTTCGTCCTGCTTGATGGTAACATATTTGTTGTCACCAATATGAATGCCGCTGCCGAAGAGCGAACTAGAGGAGTTGAAACTGCTGATGATCGTTTTTATCTGATCCGGTTTAACCTAGATGGTATGGAATTTTGATTACTATTCCGAGCGGTGAATGGGTGAGACTGGGGGAATTACAGCAAAGCCTGGAGAAGCAGCCCAGACCGAGTCTCCTGCGGCACTAAAGATGGCAGCACTGTCGACATTACCGGTGCTGAGTAGACTGGTTGACGGCAAAGCGTTAGCAATTGGTGAAACGGAGAGCATTTGGTTCCCGCATATGGGAGTAGGGGCGCTGGGGATTTACCTGGTATCGACGTAACCTGTAGAGCGAAGAATCGATATTGATCAGTGTTAGCATGTGCCTTGTATTCTGAGCTCGGACGAGAGTGGTGGTAGAGTTCGGGAGACTGACTTTGCCACGACATGACGGAGGTTGCGGTGGTATACAACGCTTGAGGGGAGGAGGTGAGAGAAACAAGTTAAGGACGGGTCCGAGGGCAAAGGACTGCTGGAGGGCGAGTTTGAGTGAAGGCGTGGGAGAGTGAGGGAAGGCGAATGGGAAGCTGTTGTGGTGAGGGGTTTAGGTGGGGTTTGCCTTTTGGCGGTTTCGACGACAGCGGGGCACAGCACAGAGTCGGCTTAGTCAGAGGGGGGGCGCACCCGAGTTGCGGCTGGTCCGCCCGATGGCAAGCAGCCGGACGCGCATCGCATCATCATCATCCTCCTCATCACGGGCCGGGAGGGCATCCTGACCCGAGAACGCCCACACGCACCAGGCAGCCGTCAATCAATCAATCAATCAATCAATCAACCAAGTAAGCAAATCTATGGCATCCGTCCATTCATCGATCCGATCCGGTGTGGGAGAGCAGACGGCGGTGACGTGGGCAGCAGTGACAGGCCTCGACTCTTAAATTGAGCTTCCGATTGCTCTTCGCCAGGCGGCGGACGAGAGCCAACCGTTCGTCACCAGCAGCCTCCAGCCGCCAATGTGGGGCGGCTGGCAGGGCTGAATTGCGCAAGACTCGACCTCCAACGAACCCGAACCACCAGCCAGCGACCGAAACACGCCTCGATGACCTCGGTCGTAGACACTCTGTTTCTCGAACGGGGTGGCGACGACAAAGAAGAAGGAGGAAAAGAAGAAGAAGAAGAAGAAGAAGAAGAAGAAGAAGAAGAAGAAGACGGTGCCGAGGGAGCAAAAGTGCCTGCCGTAAACGTGCCTGCCTGAAGCCCCCAGTGTTCTATCTGAAACGGCATCCAGAACGGCGCACAAGACACCAGCTGTTTCCACACGGAATCTGACCCCAGCATGCAACGCCATAAGTTCGCAAAAAAAATGCACACGGACCTGCCAGAGAAAATGCTCGCCGTACAGTGCTCCATCTCTCTCTCTCTCTCTCTCTCTCTCTTTGACAGAATAACGTCCCAACGCGATGTTGATGTGAGAGGTTTATGAGAAAAGGGAAATATTTTTTTGTTTTGAAAATTAAAAATTTGACGACTCTCAGACGCGGGCCAATCATCGTCCAAATCGAGACTCGGTCTGACCTAAATTTGCGAGGCATAAAACGTTGAAATTTGGTGCGAAAAGATGCTGGCCAATGGTCTCCGCTAGCCTCGTGTCCGAGTTGCGCTGATATGGCGTGGAGAGACCCGCAGACAACCGACTCGACAATCGAACCAGGGCAGCGTCGATAGGACGGGCAACCTGGACACCTACCGTCCTTCATTAGATCGGCGGTTCATTACCCTAGGCGCTCTCTGCGCCCTCCGTTTCGTCGGTCGAGTTTAATTTACTGGCGAAAAAAGTATGAATGTATGCACGACGAGCCCTTGTGACAGGGTAATAGGGTAACAGGGTCTGACAGCCAGCAGCCCGGCCCGAACTTACCTCACAGCGCTAGAATGCACGACTAGGCTCGCATCTCAGACGTTGCGAGTCGGTGAATGACAGAATCCGAGGTCGATAAAAGGAATTCGGTGCCCCTCTCCCAAAGGGTCCTTTCTTGTTACGATCTGGTTCCTGAATTCGGCCCTCTCCAGCGCAGTTTCAAAGTATTCCCTTTCGCCAACTAGTGCGGCCGTTCTCTTCTTGAATAGATTGCATATTTTATTTTGTCTTTTATACCGAATTCCCGTCAATGCATTGCTAAACCTGCCCTCGCTCCTTCCTGCCGCACACGGACGACCATCTGCTGCTGCGCATCCACTCGTTTAACTCCCTCTTTTTTATTCCTGCCCCCACCGCCGCCTTCTCTTCCTTCTCAGAGCCCAACTCGTTCCCTTCTTTTCTCTCCAGTCCCTTCGATCGCGTGCGAAACGTCACTTCCAGGAGAAGCCGGGCTGCGATTCTTATCCTTCAATTCGTTCTTTTTTTATTTAGATTTTTACAGTTTATTTTTGATTTATACTGTACTCCCCCCCCATTTCACCGAGTCATTCCCTTTTATCTTTTCTCCTTCGTTTACGAACTTTCCCCGAACATTCGACAGTTTTGCCTGTGCGACCTGCAATCCAACACATACGAATCTCCAACGCACAACGCCATCCCAAATTCGAATATTCTCACAGCTACAACCCTTCATCCGCACGTACTATTACGATAAATCAGATTGGGGTCAGATAAAATCCTGGGATCTTGCTTAAATCATGGCCAAGTTGTTACTTTCGAGGTCGAGGTCGAGGTCCGAGGGTAGACTGGGGAGGAAGGCGAAAGATGCCGCAAAATCGAGCGAGTCTCTGGTTACCGTCGCCCTGCCTCATAGGTTCGAAGATGAGCCGCTACCGAGTCCGCAGCATATACCTCGACATGTCAAAGGTCTCACCGTGGAAACGTACACATCGAAGAACAGGTCCTTCGATACGTCTCGGCCCAAAACATCAGCCGGTTCGAACAGCACCCCGAAAACCGAGGAACGTCCAAAGACGTCTCATGGCACGAAGAAGGATCCTGCTCTTGAAGAGCCAAATTTCTCGATTCTAAATAGGTCTTACACCTGGTCTCGGGACCAATCCAATAGCAATACCCGACCGATACCCCAACGCCAAACGAGTAGTCCAATGCTCCATGCTTTCCCACCGAGGTCGTCGTCTCGTCAACGGGATCATTCTATCGGTTGCGAAATCGGGGTAGCTCTCGGCAGTCCGACCTATCAACCGAAAACTCTGTCAGATGCACGGAGCAGTCGAGTGTATGGTACTGATGATTCTAACTTGGGATCTCTCCCGCAACACTATGTGTCTCTGGATACCAAGATGAATACGGCACCTGCTGGGCACAGCACCAATAGCACGCAGCCACCCGAGAACAAGGAATCGGTATCTAAGGGTAGCTGGAAGAGATTCTTCGGGAAGAGTATTTTTCAGAAAAAGACGCCTCAGAAGTCGCTGCACTCTCAAACTTTGACATCTCAAACTTCCATCGCTACTGTCAGCTCTGCCACTTATAGCAGTGCACAGGACACCAAGGAATCTATGGACTCACTAAGAAATGATTCCCCGGCTGAGGACATGAAAGAAACGGATCGTCTTCCTGAACAGAAGCCAAACTTTGAGGCAATCCCTATGCTTGATGTGGACATCCCGAAGGTTGAGATGGAGCGCTACAGTGTCATGTTTGATTCTCTGTTGAACCAGCAGAACTCTAAACTTTCCATATACGCGAGGAGAAAATCCGGCATACATACCGCTACTATCGGGCAAAATATTGTAAGTCGCCCTATAAAGATGCCATATACAGATTTTAGTAGCCACGACTAACACCAGTTACAAAGGCGGAGGTCCCAGAATCTACCCCGACTCTCAACCTTCCAAAGAAAAAGGACAACCTGTCGATAGGTCAACTTGGCCTCGTTAACAAATCGCCGTTGTGGCTCTTTCCTGCAACCCCGCGAACCCCGAAGAGTCCCGGCAGACCTCGTGCGATGACAACTCCTACGGAAATGATGACCGGGAGCGTATCCGCGACTCCGGAAACCGCGACTTTCCAAAAATCTCGCCCGGAGAGCGACATCGTACCGTCACTCCTTATGATGCTTGAAGATCGCATCGAGCGAAACGCCTTGAGGACCGAGAAGGACCCCCAGACACCATTCTCTGTGATTTCCGAAAACTCTGAGCTCGACAGCCCTTATTCGCCTCTTGGGGATAACAAAGCCCCCTGGGTTCGAAAGTTTAACATGTATGAACCAGAGTGGGAAATGGTCACGACAACGCCTCTAAGACCTCGGACTCCGTCTCCAACCGAAATGGAACAAACCGCCGCCAACGATGGAGAGGCGCATGTTGCAAAGGCAGCAAAAATCTCCATTGCGCGTCAAATATCGATATCTCAAAGACAACTGCTTCTTCCTGTCATTTCCAACCCGGAACGATTTGTCTCAAGATCAAAGTCTGTCAAATCACAAATAGCCAAAAGCGATATTTCGCTTGTGATCACGCCTGTCAAAGTGGAACCACTGAGCCACGCCCCAACTTCAGCAGTCTCCTCCGAGAACATCGCCATGGCGCTGTGAGCCACAGGTTGTCAGCATCATATGATGCATTGTTTTGAACACATCGGTATCGTACCGTATCTTGGGTACGCAATCCAATGCCTCTCATTATATGTTCGGATGGGTATGTATTCCCGGTTATTCGGGTCCTTGTATCACATCCCATTGTATAATATTCGCAAGAGTTCTACTTTTCTTTTGTTCAAGCTATATCACTCTCCTGTACAGAATTTTGTGCTTCCCCCCCCGCAGTCGACCTTGACGGACGATGAGCTGGCAGTATTCCTTGGACTTTGTGGTTTTCAGCTGTGTGCCGGCTCACATCTGAGATCACTGGATGGATTTCAGTCATATTATCTCCCTAATTTCTTTGTGGAGACTCCCCAGTTGCCTCTTTTCCCATGTTATTGAGCCTGCTGCATATTGGATCTGTAAAACTATACCCCTTCCTGCTTTGCTTTTGTCATCTTGGTTTAATTGTATATACCTCTTTAGAGCAGACTGGATGACTGCCAAATATCAATAGAAGCATGCCAAAATTTTAAATTTTAAATCCTAGCTTTAAGTATTTCGTAAATCCTAACATACTATTGAAGCAGGCCACCTGTTTTGCAATCCATACAAACTTGAAAGAGTCAGTTATTGCCTAAGCTGTGGGTGCCCTGAGCCGTTTGGTCGTCTTGTTCGGAAGGTTCTGCTTTTTACAAGGTCTTCTTCCATCGCATCCCTAGATACCCGTCACTTACGACCCAGAGCACCATCTTGCCTGAGCCACCCCCACTCTCGTAATCATCTGTTCTAACTTGCTTGGGAACATCAAGAGTCAAAGAAATAGACGATTGCCCCGCTACTCTCCCCCGCCCGTTTCCTTTGCCACCGCCATGCGATGGCCAACTGATCCTCTTCAGAGCCCAGACGGCATCACTCTCTTCGCTCCCAAACAACACAAAATAACCTTCGCTCTGCGCTTTGGGGAATTTTGGTGCATGGATGCGGTATTCGCCATCCAACGGTTCGTTTTTGCGTGTTAATTTTACAGTTATCGTGGACCCTGTAAGCTCGGAGTGGACGGAAATATCGAGACTCGGCAGCGACTTGGCTACTCGTAGGAACTAACAGACCCCAGAAATTGTTAGCCAGATTCAACATCCCACTTTGAACATGTGCAGCAGCCTTGATGACATGCAAGGTCGGATGCAGATACATAGGGCAGTCGTAGGCGGCTAAAAGTCCCTGCATTTCATCCCGTCTCATTTCGCTTCTGCTTATCCTGTTCGCAAAGGAATACTCGGAAAAACTCTCAAAATAATAACCTTGTTGAAACTTTGATAGCTACCCAGGATTTCCCAAAGCAGGGTAATTTATATATATTGCCGAAAAAGCGGAGAAGGGCCAAAGGAAACAGTAAAGGCGCCGGATAATTGTTTTGACTTACCTGTTTCTCGTAACTCGAAGACACCTTCAATACCCTTATTAAATTTGCAGCCTCTTTCTGCGGGAGACCCTCGAAGTTCTCGAAACCCGTTAATTGTGATCCCTCCTTCTCTAAGCGTTTCTGCTCGAGTTCAAGAGTTACGCCAGGCAATATGGATAAAGGACCGTCTTCAGGCCATCTCGCCTGTTTGACACTTTGCATCAAGCTCATCATCATGAGACATGTGGACATGACACCGAGTTCTGCCATCACGTCGATAGACGCCTTGATTACTCAATATAAGCGGCTAGATACCAAAGGATTTACCAGGGAATTTATCTCATACCTGGAGAATACGAATACTTTGATCGAGAACCTGCCCACCATGATAAAATTGTCAACCTAGCGAAACGACTAAAACAACTGATCTCCTAGAAGTAAACGTACGGTTATTAGATCCTGGTTATAATCAGTTATGGGTAGCTCTGCCCTCGTCATGTGTGCTTGTAGCAGCAGGTACGCCTTGACATGAGGGTCCCACATCGGCAATCCCATTTGGCCGGCTTCGTAAGGTAAGAACTTTGATAACTCCGCGTTCACGAGATCCTATAAAAGCCTCTGTTAATGAGCTACTCCCAGCTTACATTGTAGCTTGTCAGAATCTACCTCATTGTGCCGAACCGGCAATTCTTGATTTGATTTGGTCAGCTATTCCCTGTCCTGTAACAAATAATCGAAAACCCACCATCGTATTCAGTAGCCCTCGACATCGAAAGGAGACAGTCTTCAAATGTGGCGTTTCTTTTCGCTTTCTTGAGAAGGTGTCGTATGGTTTTATGAGACTAGGATTCATGGTTGTCAGAACTCTGCTTTCGACATATATTGGCTCCTTGTAGGTCTCCTAGGTTGACGTACCAAGTAATAATAGCTTGCAATTTTACCTAATGCCGTTGACTCAAGATCACCATTTGGATGAGACACAAGACATCCTGATTTGTGCAGCTCATTTACAGAGCCGTCCACGAGGTCAACTAGGAAGGCGTTGGCCTCTTCCTGAGCCGATATCGAATGCTGGTCCTCTGCTGCAATATCTAACCCATAAAAATTTGGGTTTTTGTGCAACCTGCGAAAGAAGAATGTCCATGTCAGATAGTCTAAAGAATCCTGCTTCGTTTTGATAGTCCCAGACGAAACCTCAGCGCCGAGATGGTCGTCCAAAACCTTGTGCAATGAAGATTCGACTGGGAACCCTGTATGGAGAAAGTATTTGTAAAACGACTTTTTAGCCTCCTGTGTAAATATGCGGGCGATACCGCTGGTATCAAATTGTGGGCGACCGGCACGTCCCAGCATCTGCAGCACATCTGTCAAATCCATATCCTTATAAGCCTCCGTTTTGGCATCGAAGAATTGCGTTCCTTTGACTATAACTAGGTGGGCTGGTAAATTGACTCCCCAGGCAAGAGTACTCGTAGCCACCAATACTTGTATCTTGTTGCCTAGGAACAATTCTTCGACCAGAAGTCGGTCGCTTTCGACGAGACCGGCATGATGTAGTCCAATTCCAAAGGCTAATGCCTCCTTGAGAGGCGTATCCCGTACGCCGCTCAAAATGCTTATCAATCCTTCTTCCGACACGTTGAGGAAACGTCTTGGGTTATCCTCGAGGCCACAGAAGGCAATCAGGTCCTTCGCTGTTAATCTCGTTTGTCGTCTCGAGGCAACAAAAATGATAACAGGTTTGGATGGAGAGTGACTTTTTATAGCCAGGAACGCGGGTCGATTCATAGATGCCATCAAGGGACAAAATCCCTGTTTCTCAGGGAAGCCATCGATATATACTTCCAGGGGAACCGGACGGACTGAATGTCTGAAGTTGAACAATCCCTCTTCGCTCACCCCCAACCAATTGCCAACATCTGCTGCATTGGCGCAAGCTGTTGACATGCCCATCAATCGAACTGGGTTCGCGGTTTGAGATGCAATATAATTCATGCGAGAGACAATGATCTCCAATATAGGCCCTCGATCACTTCCGAGAAGGTGAATCTCATCAATAATGACCAGTGATACTTTACGGACGTAATCTCTAGTCTGCCAGCTACGGCTGATACCGTCCCACTTTTCGGGGGTCGTGATGATAATATCTGCATTTCTGATAGATCTAGTATCAGGAGTATTGTCGCCAGTCAGTTCGACCAGGCGAAGACCCATGGGGCCAACTATTCGGGCACCCCAATCCTTCACCCTTTCTTTCACGAGCGCCTTCATTGGAGCGATATATACAACCTTCGACCCAGGTTTATCGCGGAAGGCTGCCCACATAGCGAGTTCGCAAGCCACCGTCTTACCACTCCCGGTTGGAGAGCCTAGCAAGATGTTGGATTTTGAATGATATAGAGTGTGGAATATTTGGGTTTGCATGGGATTGAAATATTGAAACTTTGTGCCGTAGATGCTTTCTACTAGCGGGTTTGCTAGTGCGGTTATCGGGAGCGGTTGCAAGCTCAGCAGATCGGTATAGAAAGATTCGGTATCTGGCCGGATAAGATGCTGGAAAGACGTGGCAGTTACAGTTTCGGCGCCGAGCCATCTGTCCGATATACTCCGTATATATAGCTGGGTAGGCAACGGATCAGTTAACGGAATCATAAAGTTTAGTTCGTGATCATCTCGAAATTTTCTTCGGGTAAGTATGAAGTATTCGTGGTGCAAAATCTCAGAGGTTTCAGAGTTCTCCACCCAGATCCAGTAGCTCTCAGAGGTACCGTGTAGTCTATCGTTCCATTCAAATTCCGGAGTAATTATCAACCTCACTTTGAGCACGTCTCTATTCAGAGGGGCTGTTTCCACATCGACGGAGATTATTGGAAAGTTGTTGACGATCCGTTTGATGTCGTAGCCGACCTTCTTGTTGTGAACAAGCTCTCCAATCTCCAGTGGGTCCATATCCTGGAGCATTTGAATTGAAGATGCCGACTCCTTGTCTGCTAAATGCTTTAATATATGAGGGGGGAGATCAAACTGTGATAAAGGATGTTCATAAGACCACCTTCGCTTCTCGATAGATTTGCATATCGACAGTAAGACTTGACAGAGGTATCCCCATTTTCGCTCTAGTGCCATCAAGAATAAAGCCCGTGCAATACGGGCAGAATTTTGTGCAACATATGCAGAATCTGAGAAAAGTGCAAAATCCTCGATGTTGGATCTTGAGATATACGACTGAAGTAAGACGTTCGTCTTCCCATGAGCTGTGTCAAGAGTCCCTTCAACATCACAGGGACATTCTTCGTTCTGCAACCGGTTCAACTCTTTAGCTTCGTTGTCTCTTGCCTTGATCTGATCGAATTCTCCACTCATGCTAAGCATCTTAAAGACATCCGCTTCGGTGCCTAATGGAGACAGCATTGTGTTGAATATTTCAATGCTGGTGCTAAGAATATAATAATTCGAAGCGATTCTACCCACGTTCTTGGACGTTAAGGATTCGGTCCGGTCATCGTATATCATCATCTGCGTCTTTTGTAATGTGCGGGCCGCCTTGATTATAAGTTCTCGGCGCCTCTTTCCAAGATTTGGGTCATGCTGGAGCTCACTCCAATCGATCCCATACGTCATAGGATTTTTCTTCATACGGACGAAGAGATACGTATATCCAAGCCATTGTACGCCTTCGTCTACCGAAGTCACTGTCCCTAATGAAACCTCCGCGTTCAAATTGTCCACAAGCTTTTCTGTGAATCTTGACTCGATGGGATGCTGTTGGGTGATAGCGGAAAGATAATGCGGCAACTTGTCATGAGTCGTACAAATAATACCAATACCGTACTCTATTCAAAAGAAGTTAGTACTTTCGGGGTGAAAAGCTGAACTTCTGTGTCAACTTACTTTCAAACTGAGGTCTTCCCGCACGACCAAATATCTGTAACACATCGAGGATGCCAAGGTCAACATGTCCACCTTTTTGGGGGTTATAAACTTGAGTTCCTTTGATGACAACAGCAGCAGCTGGTAAATTGACACCCCAGGCAAGAGTAGCGGTACAACAAAGTACTTTTGTAACGCCCTCAGCAAACAACTTTTCCATGAGATTTCGATCAGACCGCAACATTCCGGCATGGTGAACTCCGAGGCCTTTTCTGAACAATTCTTTCAGCTCCCTTCCTTTGGCCCTGTCCGCTTCTTTTTTCAGAGTTTCATATCTCGGGTGTTCTGTGTTATCGAATAAATCGGATCGCCCTTCATCTGTGGCCATTTCGTAGAGGAGCCTGGCTGTTTTTACAGTATCTTTTCGAGAGTGTACGAAAACCATAACTTGGTGGCCCTGTTCGAGCATCTCCTTAACCTTTTCATAAGCGATACGGTCGATATTCTCATTGGACGTTTTACTGCCAGGTTTCCCTTTGACTCCAATAAAGTGCTGCTCAAGAGGGACGGGGCGAAATGATTGATCGAAGTAAAATAGACCTTGCATGAGATTAACTTTGAGGAAGCTAGCAACGTCAATATAGTTTGGGAGTGTAGCGGACAACCCAACTATTCTGATCATTGATTGTGTCGCCTCAACCTGCCGCTGCGTTCTGGCCACAAGGGTTTCGATTACTGGTCCCCGCTCGTCATGGAGCATATGAACTTCATCAATGATCAAGAGGCGAACTTTCTGAACTAGTTCATTATCTCCAGTACTCTTTCTCGTCACAACGTCCCATTTTTCGGGTGTTGTAACGATGATTTGTGTTCGTAAGATCTCGGCCTTGGTTAAATGCATATCACCTTTGAGGTGGATTTGATTAGCAACTTTTAGCGGTTTACGAGATCAATCATAACTGGACATATTGATACCTGTGAGCTCCCGAACCTCAATTCCTAGCCACGAGAGACGTTTCCCAAACTTGACGACTACTTCAGCAGCGAGAGCTTTCATCGGCGCGACATAAACCTTACGGTTCAGTTAGAGAAGTTCTCAAAACTTTGATGGAAGAATACTAACAATTTTAAAATCGGACAAGTTGACTTGGAACTCACCCTTAGTCCCCGTTGAAACCGGTGGAGTGCAGTTTTTTCCAATGGTATTTAGGATTGCCAACATGGCGGCATCCGTTTTACCCTGTAATAGATGCATCAGCCTTTCCCATTCACGCCCAGAGTTACGATTCAAACAATACTTACTGCACCGGTGGGCGCACAAATTAGCATGTTCTCGTTGGTCTGATACGCCACAGGATACACGAGTGATTGCATTCTGTTGAGGCTCTGGTAACCGACAAAGGTCTTGCGGCAGAGATTATCTAAGGACTTGATCTCTACCCGTTCCGCATTGGATCGTACGGTTCCAACACGATTAGGTGGTACTCTGACTTCTTGGTGTTTCTGTAGCTGATATTTAGTAATTGAAGAGACTGTTCTGAGTAATATGCGCACGGTACCTCGAACTCCTGGCTCACACTGCCGGGGGGTAAAGCATATTTCTTCCCAGTAAAGCTCAATGTGTTTCCTGCATCGTGGCTTTTGTACACATGAGGGTAATGCGTCTCTGGTTGCGATAGCTTGGGACCCAAAAGCTGAGTTTTGTGAGCAAAATCAGCTTGCTTGAGCCTTTCCCTTTGTTGGTTTGGCGTCAAAAGACGGAATCCGTCAACACCCGTGCTATTGGAGAATGAGGACGCTTGGGCGACAGGTGGTTGAATGATTTGTTTCCGATGTTCAATAAGTTCTCCGATAAGATCGAGCTCTTCAAACCCTAGGATATCCGGTAATGAGGATTGTAATTCCATGTCTACCCATAATATAAGCTTCCCGACTTGTGTTTCGGCCACACTGAGTAGGCTATGGTCGAACCTGAGATCTTTGACTGCAACATTTGCAGTACATTGGCGTATAGATCGGAGAACTCCATGGCCGAACCCGTCCTCAAAGCTACAGCCTCCATCTGCGTAGACAGCCAATGCTGATCATATTGAGGAACCAGAGAGCCAGAATTTTCTTGGCTTGGATTCAGTAGCTCGTGATGATCGCTAAGTGAATCTTCAGAATCATACACATCGAATAGGACGTCCTCATCATCCTCGTCGAAGGATAAACTCTCGGGCTCGGAGAGTTCTAGTTGATCCAGAGGGACTTCGGGACTATTTTGCGCTTTGCGGAATTGCTTGAGGAAGCGTTCCATTTCCTCGATCTCTCTGAGGAAGATATCGGCCTCGAAGGGCCCCGCTGTTTCCATTTTGAAATCAGGTTGCACGGCCTCAGTTGTCGTATACGGCGGGTGTATGATTATAGCGAAAGCCAATGTCGGAGAGGGAGGGGAAGCTGATATCGATGGACGGTATAGACGTTATGAGTCTACTGTGTAGTACACATTCTGGTTATACTGCTTAGTTAGCTCGGGTTGGAGCGCCAAGCTTTCGTTAAAATGAGACCTGCATACGATGGCGCTCCAGCCAACCAACCTTCTCTGTTCGTTCTTTCTACTTCGGCTTCAGGTTCGTCTTCATCTTTTGATATTGACATCCATCTCTCGTCGCCAGATCGGATATTCCCCCCCAATTACGGACACTGGCGGACGACTAGCTGCGTGTTCTCACAAGTCTCGGCTAACAATCTTGAAGCACTCCAACACCACCTTCTAGAGCCCGCGACGCCGCCGCTCACCGTCTCTGTCTGTATTCAACCGCGGAATGGATTGCGATCCTCTCATTGCTGCCTCCCATCTAGATATTCTACAGTATTCGAACGACTGAACACACACTTTCCACGCTATAAGACTTCCAGTTTCCTAGAACGATGGACAATAGAGCCATACCCACCAGCCAGAGAGCAAGCGATTTTGAAAAGCCTTCCGATCCGTTGAGTTCAGGTGCAGCGGGCCAAGATGCGAAAGACCAATTGCCACAGAGCCCTAGAGCTCCAGGCCCGGTCAACGACCAGAATCTAGAGTCAAAACTGAGAGGCATGCTGTTGCACGGGAGCAGCTCTGGTTCTGTACCAGTCACCCACTTGCCATGGTCTCATGGACCAAACCAAGCACCATCCCAGGCGCCGACGACGACCATGATGCCTTCTCTCCCAGGCCACTTACCTCCAGTCCCAACATCGCCAGCACAGGCCAGACCGCCTGCCGGCCCCAATACCCACCACCAGCATCCGCCGCCTGCGCTGCAAAGGAGTAGTACCCTTCCAGCCATGGGTCATACACCATGGCAAAGTCAACCTCCTCTTTTAGACAGGGCGGGTTCGTTTGCAGAAGGAATAACTACACATCAGTATCCTTCCCATGGTACATACCAAGCCTCACGCCCTCAGAGAGGTCGATATTACTATCGGCAGAACCGGTTTCAGCATGCCCCAGTACCCCAGATAAACAATTCTCTACATTTCCCTCCTTTGGGAACTGTCCCTTCTCAGCAGCCACCTCCACTTTCAGAGCGCTATCCGCCAACGAACATGGGAAATATTCGCCGTAGTTCTGGTACGGGAGCCACAACTTCAGATTCGTCAAGACCAAGCATCCGCTAACTATATGGTTAGGACCTGGGCAATTTCAGCACGACAAGCATCATAGTTCAGGCTTTAGTCGAAATGAGCAGTTCAACGGACCTTCTGGCCAACACCAAGGTTATAGTCCTCCGCAGAACCGCCGTGGCAGGGGCTACCATGCCTACAGAGGCTCCTATAGCGGTAGAGGTCGTAACTGTCAGTTCAAGGGGTTCCACCTATCCAATCCATATGCTTGCTTAGTTGAAGCTAATCGGTAGCTCAGCTCTACCTCTCGATTATACAATGATCACCGAATATGCTACATCAGTCATCGAAAACGTCAGTCCAACATTGGAAGAAATCAGCTTGAAGGATACAATCCTTCGACGAATTTCAAATATATGCAACATATTGGCTCCAGGAGCTCGTATAGTACCCTTTGGATCACTTGTGTCGGGATTTGCAACTAGAGGTGCTGATATGGATGTGATATTTGCTCACGACACTCTCAACCCTCAACCCTCGAGCATGGAATCCAACATACCTATCAGGCTTGCCAACGAATTCCTAAGGAGGGGCTTCGAAGTGGACCTATTGATCAGAACAAGAGTTCCCATTCTGAAAATAAAAACTCCCAGCAATGACCCGAGATCCCGACCCGACTCTGTACCAGTGGAAGAATTCATGAAAGAGGATATCGAGGAAGACCCCTGGCCTGAAAATATTTCTTGTGATATTGGGTTCAAAAATCATCTTGGAATAACGAATTCTCACTTTTTTCGAACCTACAGTCAGTGTGACCCTAGGTTTGGCGACATGGTTTTGTTTGTCAAGGTAGGCTTGTGCTAAGCTCAGGTTATTATTATTTTTGGCATTGATCACTAACGAATAGCAGCAATGGTCCAAAAATCGGGATTTAAATTCACCATACTTTGGGACCCTGTCGTCTTATGGTTATGTGCTCATGGTCGCACACTTTCTCATCAATATTGTCCAGCCTCCCGTTCTTCCGAATCTCCAGCTGATCCCACCCGAACCCGACACTCCCGTTTCCGAACTGACCCAGGATGGATTCAACATCTGGTATTTTAAAGATATTTCCAAAATTGTCTCCGGAGAACTTCTACCTGGTGGTAAGAACGAAATGAGTCTCGGGCAGCTCATTCATGAGTTCTTCCAACATTACACCACCAACTTCAACTTTGTCTCTGAGGTAGTTACCATTCGATCACCTGGTGGAGTAATGTGGAAACAGGAAAAGGGCTGGACGAGCGCCAAGGAGCGAGTTGGCGAGATGACAAAGTACCAGGATCGTTACCTACTGGCTTTAGAAGACCCATTTGAAATAACCCACAACGTCGGGCGAACGTGTGGCGGCCCCGGTGTGAGGAGAATTCGAGGCGAGATGCAGCGAGCCGCGCAGATCATTAGGAAGATCTCAACTCCGCTGCCGCCTGAGGCTGATTCTGGGAGAAATCCCGGCTGGGATATGCCGTTTCGGTTGGAGGACTTGATGGTGACGGTTAGGCAGAACAATAGAGGATTCAGAAATAGGAAGAACAACCAAAAGAATTTGGTTGAGTGGATCAAGAATGATTGGACCGTGGGGCAGTGCTTGGCTCAGATCGAAATCGCAACTGAAGAGCTGAGAAGAAAGAGGGAGCTGGGGTTGCCAGATGATGCAGAATTGCCACCGGAAAGCGAAGAGGGGAGCGAGAACACGGACGGAGAAGAGGACGGTGATGATGAAACATCATCCTCTGATGATAGCGTCTTGAGGGCAGTTGTTGGCTCCAGTCCGTCTCCCAAGTCAGCTATTGAGGGATTCGCGGCACTGGCGCTAACATGAATAATTTTCCTAAAGTTTGAACAATAATCCCAAATTCACTAGGGATTTAATATTTAACTTAAAATCGCCTGCCTGCTGTTGTTATACGCTACAATTGGGTTTACGTAGAACATTACATTAATCAATTTATCTAATTGAAATAATAAATTATAGTCGGAATAGATCATACCTCTTAAATATCGGCGAGTTACCGTAATGATTCTTGATATGAATTCGTATGGCTCCTTGCAATACCATGCAGACCCACCGGAAATAAAACCTGATAACGCCAAATGATGCCCCCCGGGAATAATATTTTATACATCCATCTCCCAAGCGTACTCTTGCTGTACCCTGTCCCTTCTCTCGTTGTTTTTGCGAAAGAACAATGCTTCGGTACCGTTTCCCCTATCCACCCCGTCCCATCGATGTCCAGGACGGATCCCATATCGATTCGGTGGGAAAGCTCCTTTGTAAACGGGGAGACCACTTTTCGACAAGCCTGCCGCTTTCTTTTGCAGAAAATTGGCCGCAGGGTCATTCCACATTTCCTTTTCTTTGAGTTCTTTGTTCATCTCCTCGTCATCGGCGCGCCTGGCTAGTTTCATGAATTTTGCGTCTTCCAATCGTCTCTTCTTTTCTTCAGCTTCCGCGAGCTGCACCACACCCTTGTTCATTTCCTTCTGTTGTCGCTTCTTCGCTTCCTCCTCTTCTAGTTTCCTCCGGGCTTCGGCGCGCTGCATCGCAATATTGATGATTCTGCCAGACGCGTCGCGGTATATCGTTTCTTTGCCCTTTCCGGCTTCTTCAGCGTTAACCTTTTTGAACTCCTCGAGTTCCTTGTCTCGCTTCTTCTTCATTGCGGCGGTAACCTGCGCCGCCGATTGTAGCCCAGCCCGGGCGCCAGACTCCATGACCAGCGACTCATCTTCCGGATTTGCAGCGACGATGACGGGTGCTTCGGATTCGAGAAGTGCCGCTTCGGAAGCAGCAATGTCCGCGGCAGTCGATGCGATGATGGCATCCGCTGCGTCTGCGTCGGACGGCCCCGACACGGTATTCCAGCCTGACTTTTTCGATTTTCGAAATTCCGCCGTAGACCGGTCGTTCACAGTTATGGGTCCGTCCTCGTCATCGTCATCATCTTGGCGAGTCTTCTCCCAGCCTGTCGCATCTTCGTCCACCAGGGTGACTTGTCGAGCTTTCGCCTTTTCTTCCTTCCGTTTCCGCTTTTTTGCCTTCTTATCGAACGAGTCGTCCTTGGTGAGGTATTTGGTGTTCAAGTAGTCCGCAAGAGAAGACGACATTTGGCGCTATGATGGTGGCAGATATCGGACTGGTTGAAAGAAGAAGAAGAGGGTGACACAGGTCGCGCCTAACGTTCCAGAGTCGAAAATGCATGTTGATGACTAAGCCGGCTTCCGAGAGGTGTATTTGCCCTCCAGCTCGAACGACTCGAGCTTAAGCCTGCACGTTCGATTAATTTTCGAGTCAGCGACATCATCTCAATCGTGTGAGAAATGCCTCGAAGTGATGAGGCCGAAGCCTTCTTGTATTCCGGCCACCGATTCTTCAAAAGCGATGTATTATCTACGTTCTAACCCTTGTACGCATATAGCGTGGCAGTCTACGAAGCAATCCAGGAAATCCCGTACGGCAAAGTCACATCCTACGGTCACATCGCCAAACTCGCCGGCTACCCGTGAGTCCGGCCCACTCCCCTTTGTTTCACGTAGATATTTTCTCGAGTGAGTACGGATGACTAAAGGGGTGGTATCGGTACTGCCTACGCGATTGTAGAACACGTCCGCGACAAGTCGGAGTGGCATTGAAGCACCTTGCCACGGACCAATCAGCGGAATTCAACGGCTCCAACGTTCCATGGCAGCGAGTGATCAATTCTCAGGGCGTCATATCGCAGAGGGAAATCGCGTCGGGAGTGACAAGGCAGGCCGATGTGCTGAGAGGCGAAGGAGTTACTGTGGATACGGACAGGCAGGGACAAATGTCGGTGGACTTTGAGGAATTCGGTTGGTTTCCGAGGGTCTTGCCGAGTCAAGCGGGCGAAGATGACGAAGGCGAGGATGACGAAGATGAGGAATAATAATAACAACCATAATAATAATAACGAGGCCGTTCACTGTTACATATCCTCCTTTTCCCTCGGTTGTTTTGGGTTGCAGGCGAAAGCACGAAAAATAGGATATGACGTCTGGGCCTTGTTTGTGTACCTGACAATCCATCGTTTAGATTAGCGGTCATGGGACCTTCAGCGATCGAGCTTCTAGAATGTTATGCGAGTCGAGCGAGTGGACCAAGCATTCTACATGGGTGACGGCATTTCGAAGATGGCTACCGTTGTGTCGAGCCACTTTCTGTTGGGATCATCGGAAAGCCACTTTGAATCCGATGCTATTATGACGACAGCAGGATTGTCAGGGAGGAGAATGTATGAGGTCATGGGAAGCGCCTAAGGTTTGTAGGGCTGGAAGGAGAGACACGACATGAAATCACCTGCCGGGAAGGTCACGGCGGGCCAACGGCAGGATTCAGGACCGCAGACGGGATGATAGGACTCCAGGTTGAATAGGAGCAAAAGAAGCAGCGGATAGGAAGACGAGGCTGTGAGAGGTATCCGACCCGAAGCTCGAGCTCAAGCTCAAGCTCGATCGAACTGAGGAGGAATCAAATGGAGAGGGGGACTCCCGACTTGCATCTCGCCTCTGCCGCGGGCGCAGGAACAGGCTAGCTGGAAAGCTGGTTGGGTTGATATCCAATGAGACCGTCTCGATACGCTGCATGTACCAATGAGAGGCCGGTTCGATAACGGAAAACCACCCCCAACATGGGCCCCGTATGCAGCTCATCCTACATACATACATACATACATCAGGTCAGCTCGTCTCATCTGCTGCAAACGACGTATTTTGGGAAAGGAAAGGACGTGGGGTTGTAATACCCCGGCCACTCTGTTTTCGTTGATATCTAGCTCGAATTCGGGACTGGCCGGCTGATAATGACTGGGAATGCGAAGAAGGGGATGAGGGTGTCGAGGACCCCAGACTCTGACATATGCACTCAAATCTGTTATCTCAAAGCGTGGTTATCTGCCTTTTTTTGATTTATCTGTAGGATGGCCACAATGATGATGATGATGGGAAGCCATCGGACACTGGCCAGGGGGTTCCTGGCCCATGCGCGGAGTCCGCATCTGTGGGTGGGCATCTGGATGCACGCACCCGAATTGCGCAGACAAGCAAGCAGCCCGACATGCGTCAACATGATTGGGTTCTCGACGGGCCATCAGCTTCGACGGGGGCAGTTCGAAGAGTGGGCAGGAAGGGGACGCCGGCCCAGGTCGGGGGAAATTACCTCTTTCCCCAAAGCCTGAAAGCCTGAGGGTGGGAGGAGTCATCGGTTCGGTGCTTCGCCAGCTCCAGGCGAAACGAGATGATTCCAGTTGAACCCAAAGCTGCTTATTATCTCATCAACCACTTGGATACCTCAGCCCAGCCGGCCCAGTGACCCCTAACTACTCAACTGTGCTCGGGCTGTGACTATAAAGCGGCGCCCTCCGCCCTCGCATTTACGTCCGCCTCTGTCTCATAACTACCAAGTAATTATTACAATCTTCTTCGATCACGAGGATAAGCATCGTTACAATCGTCAGCCTATCAAATCATCCCATATTCCAGCAGTCGGTCGTATATTGCAGCGTTATTACCGCCGCCGCCTGAAACCAATAACCCACCGTCATCGCCGCTCGCTATTCTGCTCTCTCTCCCGTAAACCATAAAACACTCTCCCTCTTTTCCATCTCACACCAGCACCGTCCGTCCCACTTTTGATCCAAAATATTCCCATAATCGAGCCCAGCTATAGCAAATCTCCAAACATGGCTTCCCTCACCGCCTCTGTCAACAGCATCGTTCCCGCTACTGCCGACCTCCGAAAGGTGTCCGTCGAGCAACACCGTGCCAAAAGCGTGAGTCCATCCTAGTCAGTTTCCGAGTAAAATGTACACATCTGCACTATTATTATTATTATCATTATCATTATATCGCAGACGTGAGTGAATGCGGTCTGCACACCTGCGCGCCGCCAGCTGCATGTCCGCGTTGGGATGAATTCATGGAACAGACATGGCTGACAATCGTGTGTTGTTGTGTTGTCACAGCGCAAGGTCCGAAACCGAAATGTCAACGTCGGCCTCATCGGGCAGCCCATAAACCCCTTCTTCGGATACAACGATCCCAAGTGCGAACGCTGGAACGAGCACAACAAGTTCAAGATGCCCAACCCAAACACCTTTGGTGGCAGCTCCTGCCGGTGCTCCTCATGCAAGTCCTTCCGTTGGGAGTCAAGCACCCGCAACAAGGCTCACGTCCAGCGAGTTTGGGACGATGATGTCAATGGCTACAACGCCGATGATTCTTTCGACCAAGATAACATCTATCGAGACGGCGTCGACGGTGTGCTTTACTCGTATGACCGTCCCGCCGGCCCCAGCCACGGCTCGCAGGTCCTCACCCAGGCTCTAGACATCGCTATTGACAAAATGGAGAGGAAGCAGCTTGACCAGCTCATCAAGAACGAATACGATATCGTCGACTCCGAGGAGTCCGCCTCCTCTGAGGATGATGAGTACGAATTCGTATAAACACGATATCCTCCCCAAACATCAAATGAGAGCGCATCCTATCTGCTTGCCTTCTCATATCTGGCTTTTTGTCCTTTTCAAGCGGTTTTTCCTTCCTGTTTGTTGACGTTTGGAGTCTCCTGCCACTCAACAGATGGCTCTTCTTTCTCTTCTCCCCTTCCGGTTCTCGCTCTTTACACTTACAGTTATAATTGCCATTGAAACATAAACCCGGGCATTCGCGTGCTTTTCGGTGGGTTTTGGCTTTTCGCAGTCTGTCAACTTTCTTTTTTTGCTTTGATTCCGAACGCTATGGCGGAACGCTCGATCGTCTTTTTCTTCTTTGTTTGTCCCGACTTGGTTGTGCGATCTCTTCTCATACCTGACGGATGCGTGTCTTTTCTCCTCTCGTTTAACTTTGCGGTATGAATATACCACCAGTGCTTTATCGGGCACAGTATCTATCCTCTGGCGGATTTCAGTTTGGTTTTCGGCGTCTATTTTCAACATGGTGTTTGACGACGGGTCTTTTATTATACCATTTGGCTTTTTTCTTGCGGGCGGAGTTTTCTTTACGCTTTGGGTTTTTGACGACGAAATGAAAGACTTGGAAGAATCACACACTATACCCCATTACACCCCTTCTAGCTCATTCTCATCCTCACTTTTGTTTTTCCACATTTTTTTTTGTCATCTCTAGGGGTTCCGGTATTTTGTTTTTTGGAGTCTGAAGGAACCTTGAGGATGAGAGGCATCCGAGTATTTGTTTTAACTTCTTGCCAAAGAAGACTTTATACGTCTCGGTTTAGCTTCTTTGTATTTTACCTCGTGAGAGGAAAAGCTAGTAGCTGGCCTTGAGCTCAATCAAACAATCCATATCAGCGGGATCTAAGAGAGTGCACCTCGCACCTTGCTTAGAAGTCCACTGCTATCAAATATCTGAACGTTTTCTATATGCTGTGATCGAAATCAAAATATATCAGTGTGAATAATAACTGTCCGCGATAAAAAAAAAAAAGCATGATAACCGTCATAAGAAGGTTCTGCGAGACAAGCATCATGGTAGTCTAGTTAACATCGTGGTAGTCTTGTAACCAGCGCGTAAAAGCGTGGTGGATCTGTTACCAGTTGCACTGAACTTTGTGTTGTGTGATATAATCTAAACCATCCCTGAAACTGAGGCCAGGAACCCCGGCGTGAGCTGCGCTGCAGCTGGTACTCCCACAGTCATCTTTATAATTAGCAAGACGTCTTTATACGAAGACACTATCCGTCAAGCTGTCGCTTTGCACTTTCCGGCATCCGCGAGGACCCCGCCTCTTAAAATGGCATCCCGACGCCGCCCAACACCTCATATCGCGATGGGCCCGATCCTCGCGAGAGTCGTGTCTGGTCAACATGGCACACACAATCCGATACATGAGCCTCTTCTACGCATCGCAAAGGTGCAGGGCATATCAATGACGGCAGGTCCTCCCGAGAACCCTGACGACGAGACGGAACCGCAGGAAGGCCAAACACTCTTCGCATACCGCTTATTCTTAACCGATGATGTCTATATGGTTGGGGGTAAGAGTTGATGACCCCGAAAGATATTACTCTGCGTTTGAGCAACGGCGAAAGAGGCCTGTAAGGATAGTTGGCTAATGGATACAACCCTCGCCCCTCTGTTTTTGTCGCAAACAGCCATTTTAGATCCTGCTCTGCACCAGCTTGTCCACGACAAAATCCTGACCGGCCCAGGAACATATATCAGGCTGACGGATTACGACGTCAGAACGTCTACCAAGAAGCTCAACACAAGGAGATACACGAGGTACTACTCTCCGCTCAAAATTGAAACTTTGCATGTTTTTTTTCAACCAAACGTTGATTCGGTATAATATAGGTTCCTTAAGATACGAGACTTGATTGTCGAATACTCTCCAGGAATAGACTTTATTCCCGAGGGTCTGGACCAGGATGGCGATTCGCAAATGGAGGGATCTTATAGAAACTCTGGACCCCCTGCCGGATCTCCTTACGAAGATGATGATGATGAAAATGAAGAAGATGAGGTGGTAGTAATCAAGCAAGAAGCCGCATCCTCGCAACAACAAGCTGATATCGGACTAGACGGGAATCGAGATCGAGACTTTGACGAATACGGGTTAGATATTGATGAAGAGGAGAATCTTGACGACCTTCTCCAGTTTGAGATTTCCAACAGCCAGTTGTCGGCAGGCACACAAACAACGATACCAGATGGCTATGTCACGGCTGATGAACGACCGTCATCGCCCGATTATCTGCTGGATGACTTGGATGATCTAACGGAAGAAGAAGAATTTGCTCTGTGGTCAAAATCCCGACCCGAACCAAAAACAGTAGTCAAAAGGGGGACTATGGCTGGCACTTGGAATTCGGGCGAGAAGCAGAGGCTGCCGGAGGAGAAGACGAAATCTACGCGAGGGATGATGAGTATGCTGGCGGATCCTACCGGTGACTTGAGACAAATTGCGAGAAACAGCGCTTCACGGCCGGTGTTTTTCCAACAGGAGAATAGATGGACGTCGGGCGACTTTTCATCTGGCTCAGGTGGCTCCCAGAGACCTCCAGCCAACGGCAGTACATTAAGGAAGCCCCAAGAATCCTCACAATTACCACGGCAGGATCGAGGATTGTCGCCGGGGCCGCCAAAGGATCGAGGATTATCACAGCGACCGCTGCAACCAACAAGCAGTCAAGGCCCTACAACCCCCAAGAAGCCACCGCAACAGAGGACACTATTCAGCTCACCGCTACTAAGATCTCCGACCCCAGCGTCGTCGCCTTCACACCCACGTCCCATTGTGATTACAAAATTAGGCGATTTGTTCACGAAGACGCTAGGCACTAAAGTTGACGTTCTAGCCATTGTTGCCAGGTGTGATGACGGCATAATCTCGCGTTCGATCGGAGTGAAGCGGGATATGCACCTGTTGGATCCAACGGTCGACCGTACAGTGTGGTTGTCAGTGTGGGTTGACGCGGTCAAGTTCAAGCCCGCTGTTGGCACTTGCATACTGTTTCGGGGCTTGACGCTGCATAAATTCGACGGTCGAAGTCTGAATGCGTTCAAGGAAATCACGACGAGTAATTGGTATGTGATTGAGCCGACGGAAGATGTTGTTCCCGGGGTGGACGAAATGAAAGAATGGTGGAGGAGGAAGGCGGTGGAAGAGACGCTCAGAAGTTTCGGAGAGGACGACGACGACGACGACGAGTTTTAACGCCTGCTGGTTTTTAAGCGTGAATGGCGAACCGGCGTTTTTCTTTCTTCCCACTTTTCATATATCAATGTGCAAGGCGTTTTTCTTTCTTTTCATGGTGTGGGATCTTCTCCACGGAATTCTCGGGAGCAGTGATTGTTGTAATGTATGATCATGCATAGTCAAATCCCATCTACAGAGCGTAAACAAATGGCATTCCGGCTTAATTGTGACCACTGGAAGTCTGTTCTCCACCTCATCACGCTACCGAGTGATTGTCGAGGAATAAATAAAAGAACCCAGTTACGCGAGATGCTGGAATCATCGTGGAGTCTTTGCAGACGGGTACGGTGGATCTCGCGTGGATGAGGTGGTTGAAGAAGAAGAAGAAGAAAAGGAAAAGAAACAGAAAAAAAATAATCTAAGCGCCAAAGAAGAATTGTGCATGCCTGCTCGCCTCGGGGTTGGTGCGTTGCGCTATCGATAAGCAACAAGCACCCTTCGAGCTTCGTTGGCCATGTTGCATATGCAGTCTTTTACACATCCCGCAAGTGCAGACTCGATTCCGGTACGTGGGTATCAAAGGATCTGGTATCCGTACGTGCACCGAAAGCATATGCAATTTGCCCAAACAAAACAAAAAAAAGGCCGGCCGAATACCGGAAAGAATGGGAGAGGCCATCCTCCCTCGAGACGAGATCATCGGGCACCGTCTCGCTAGACTTCTGGAAAGGACCCCGGATTGTCGCTGGCATGCCATCCTTCCCGGCTAGCCTGTTGATTGTCCGCACCGTCGATAGAAATGGCCAGGCCTCTTTGATATCATAGGCGCATGGACACCCGTTGCCTGGTGATATAATAAATTTTTCTCGCTCCCAGAATCGATTCCCCCCGCCTCCGCGCCGAATGAATACAACTTGCTTGCCCTTTACCAATATTTGCATCCACTTGTCTACCCGCCAAAAGGGTCACCTTGAGTCGCCTTATACACGCACAAGCCGTTATAAATATTATAGTTTAAACCCACAGACATGTCGGACCCGAAAAATACGTTTGCCGTCGGTATCGACGTCGGTACCGGAAGCGCTCGAGCTTGTATAATCGACTTTACCGGCGAATTGCTCGCTGAAGTATCGCGGGAGATCAAGACATGGAACCCGAGAGCCGACTACTATGTGCGTGGAAGCCCATGCTTGTAAACTTCGATGCGATAACTGCTGGGTATGTGCTAACGAACCGTACACAGGAGCAATCGACCACAAACATATGGGAATCGATATGTTACTGCGTCAAGACCTGTATCGCGACGGCCAAGGTCGACCCTTCGAAAGTGAAGGGGATCGGTTTTGACGCCACCTGCTCGTTGGCGGTTCTGAGCGAGAGTACGAACGAGCCCGTTTCCGTGGCAGGACCAGAGTTTGGGGAAAAGGAAAGAAACGTTATTTGTGAGTCCGACACCTCGTTTTGGCTTTGGTCTTCCTAGCTCAATCGGTCCTCGTCAATATATGCTTACCGGCAATCATATCACAGTGTGGATGGACCATGTATTTTTTTCCCCCTCTCAATTCGCCAAAGACGGCGCACGCATCTGTTTCTAATAATGCGAACAACAATAGCGCTGCCCGGAAGAAACCGCCGCGATCAATTCAACCGGACACAAGCTCCTCAAATATGTTGGCGGGAGAATGTCCATCGAGATGGAAATCCCCAAAGTCCTGTGGTTGAAGAACAATATGCCCTCCGATAAATTTCGAGATTGTAAATTCTACGACCTTGTGGATGCGCTGACCCACATTGCGAGCGGGAAGGAGACCCGCAGTTTTTGCTCCGCGGTGTGCAAGCAGGGCTACGTGCCGGTTGGTATCGACGGGAGTGTCAAGGGTTGGCAGGAGGATTTTCTCACTAGCATCGGGCTTCCGGAGCTCGTCGAAGATGGCTTTAAGAGGATGGGTGGCGTTCATGGTGAGGTAGGCCTCGAGATCATCTCCGTTTCCTTTCTTTACCAAACTATCGTGGATGCGCATCCGGATTATGATTTTACAATATATTAACTAGTATGCCAAGACTGGAACAATACTATCAGCAGGAGAGCTCGTGGGAGGGCTGTGCAAGGAAGCCGCTGAGCAGTTGGGCCTGCTCGAGGGTACCAAGATTGGTAGCGGGGTGATCGATGCTTACGCCGGTTGGGTCGGTACGTTTGCAAAAAGCACGACCGGACGTGGTCTGATATTTTACCCCGCAATGCTGATCCGCGGGTTTAGGAACCGTGGGTGCAAAGGTCGAGCTACGCGAGCCACTTCTCGACGAATCGATACCGAACAATAGCCTCGAGCAAGCGTTTACCCGCCTTGCGGCCGTCGCTGGGACGTCCACTTGTCACCTCGTAATGTCGAAAGATCCCGTGTTCGTGCCCGGGGTCTGGGGGCCTTACAGAGATGTTATTTTACCTGAATTCTGGATGGCGGAAGGCGGTCAGTCCAGCACAGGTAGCCTGCTGAATCATGTTTTGACCACCCACCCGAGCTATGCAGCGGCAAAAGCGCAGGCGGCAGAGAAGGGACAAAGCGTGTACGAGCTCTTGAATACACGACTCGAAGGACTCAGAGTCGAGCAAGCGGCACCGAGTATAAGCTATATCGCAAGGCACATGTTCTTCTACGGAGATCATCACGGGAATCGAAGGTGTGTACCCAAAATCGTTGGGTATTCCTTAAAGCTAACTTTCTATCGATAGTCCCATTGCTGATGCGACTATGCGAGGTTCCATCATCGGCCTGAGCATGGATACCTCTGTAAATGACCTCGCCCTTCAGTACTATGCCGCTATGGAATTCATAGCGCAACAGACCCGTCATATCATCTCAGCTATGAACGAGTCCGGCCACACCATCAAGACCATATTCATGTCTGGCGGCCAATGCCGGAATCCGATCCTCATGGCGTTGATTGCAAACGCGACCAGGTTGCCGGTCGCCATACCAAAATACATTGACGCCGCGGTAGTTTTAGGGTCCGCGATGCTGGGAGCTAAAGCCGCCAGTGCGGATGCTAATGGGAAGACGGAAGGATTATGGGGCATTATGGATAGGTTGTCGAAACCTGGCAAGATGGTGCAAGTAACAGAGGACAAATACGAACTTGCGTTGCTAGATGCAAAGTACAAGATTTTCCTTCAAATGAGCGAGGACCAGCAAAGATTCAGGAAGGATATCGATGCGGAAACTCAAGGTTGGAAGTAGTCGTACAAAAAAATTTGCCCTTTTGCATGTGGATTAGCAGCTACAAAAGACCAAGTAGATTATCAGATGTCAAATGTTGAGAACTCGTCGGTTGCGTTGACCACGTTGGATGTTATCGCCAACATTTCAACACAACTTGGGTAAATTTAAATTGCACAATCATGTTGAATTATCAGAGAAAATACAGCGAACCGGCTGGCTTGTGATAGCTAAGAGTCATCTCTTCCGGGTTTACACCTCTTAATCGATAGGAAAGGATCCCTCGAGCGGAAACTCCACACCTCTACAGCGACACCCCACGTTTTTACAAAAGGCCACTAGCGACCTGCATGTGCATGCATCACGGCAGACCATTCTCCTCTGATATCGATACGGAACCAATATTGCAATTGAAAGAAAAAACCACGTAACTGCTAAAGTAATTCTGTCGTGATCCTAACCTTGCTCCGATTTGTCAACTCCAATATAATTTGGGCTAGCTGACCGAGATACCAAAAAGCCGCTACCAACCAATTGAGCAAAACTCAATTCCTCTTTCAGTCGAGCTAACTCTGTATCATCTACATAGATACCACAACGAGGTTTCAACGAAAAAGGGAGCAAGCGATTTCTGATTTCCGATATCGATTATCTTTTGGAGAACTCTACCGGTGACGGCATCTACACCCGGCCGCGTATGGCGTGCATAAATGTCCGCATTTACCGCCGGATCTTTTGAAACAGAGGGCTAAGCCGTATTTGGTCTCTTTCCCAAATCATCAACGGCCCCTCACCCCCTCGGATGTTGGGAGCGGAAAGCATATCATCATCATCAATCGATACCATCGCTTCCTATCGGACTGTTGCATCGCGATGGAGCTAAACTCTTTCAACTTTTTTCCACGGTTCAAAAAAAAAAAAAAAAAAAAAAGGGTTTACTCTTTCGCATGTTCGAAAAGAAAAGAAAAACATGCTATCATTCTCACCCGCGGGACGGAGGTTTGTTTTCCTCTGACGGTCTGTTCTTGCCATCTTTGCTCGTAGATCTTTGCTCTCCTACGGGAGCAAGCGGGTCGATATCGCCTTCGGGTGTAGCTCTGGTAGCTGCCGGACCTGCAAAGAGCTTCGACATTAGCCGATAAACATCTTTTGAACAGATATCTGGCCCCAAGGATCACCGACCCGCAGTGTTACCCCTCATCTGAGGGGTAAAGTCCTCCTTGGGACCCGTTTCCCCGCCTGGCATAGTGTGAGGGCTGATGGGTTCGTCGTCACAATTGGCCGGGTTCAAATGTCTTGCGGCGTCGGGAAGTGGAAGCCCGGCGGGTCCTTTCATCGCTGAGGTGTTGGGGCTCAAATTTGTTACGAGTGACTTGGGCTGCAATGGGGTTCTCCTTGAACCGTGCATTGGGATTCGTGGGTCCCACATTGCTCGTAAGTCTCTGTCATACTCATCCCAAGGATGTAGTTCGCTAGAATCACCTTTATAGTATGGCGTGTGGTAGAAGCGACTCGGCGCGGCTCCCCAGTCCATAGATCGAAACTAGAGAATGTAAGTCATTAGTAAATGCTTCCATTGGGATATTTCGAACTTGAAGACTGAAATTGAAATAGGCTGAAAAGAAAGGAAAAAAACCGTAAAATGCTTAGATTCAGCTTACTCGGACCGGTTGTGAAGAATTCGGAGTTCTGCCAATCCAGCTTGAGAGTCCAGGATCTATTCCATCTTTCAAAGCTTTCGCCACCTGAAGTCTTCTGGCCAGACTCTGAAGCTTTGGCTCCTCGCCCTCCTCTTCCCATGTCATCAATGCATCATCTGGAAAGCTACCGAGCTCGTCCAGATAGCTGAAACCAGGGTTGAATGGGAAGGACCGGCCAAACTGAGGATGCATTTTTATCGTGGGCCTCCTGGAAAAGGAGGAGATGCTGCCACGACGCGCATATGGTACGGGCGCGAGAGTATCCAATTCTTCGGCCTCGTTCCCTAGATCTGCCGTCGGAGGATCACGGAAATTGTCCCAAGGAATTGGCGTTCGTGGCTCCGGAAAGGCCGAAGACCTGTTGCTGTCACTGCTCCGAGATTCATCCTCACTTCCACCCGCGGTGCTCCCAGCTTCAGCTTCGGCTGCTGTAGAGAGGGGAAGGGACCTTTTCCAGTTCTTCCACCTTTTTACCAAGCCTTTAAAGATCCTCTTCCTCTTCTTCTTCTTCTTTTTCTTCTCGATTGATAGAGGAGGCGTGGGACCGACATCTATGCCCATATTTTTCAATCGATTCCTGTCTCTGAGTTCCATTATTCGTATTTTCTCCTTCTCCTCCGTCTTTTTAGACAGCCTGCTGAGTACTATTGTGCCAATGGTCATCGCTAGGAACACCCAGCTGAACATCGCGAGCAGGATTGCTTTCCATAGCCAGTTTTCGAGAAGGCTTCCGGTGAAACCCACCAGCTGTCTAGGCAAAATGATGGCCCCGCCAGCAGGGAGGGATGATTGATGGCAATATTGCAGACTGGAGGGCATTGCATCAAGGTCTATAAAGCCTCTAGACAGGACCGTAGCCAGGAACCTACTCGAATGCATGCCCAAGCACGGAGGCATCGCAAAGGGCGGCATGGTCGGCGTGGCGTAGGCAGGAAGCGGTGATGTTGAGCAACAGCAGCTGCCTCCGGGAGACAGGGAAGGGCGGCATGGCCGCAATGCGTCATCGCAGCTGTTTTGATGTTTATGCGCATATAAACGTCGATGTTGCGATGCTCGATCATCTCGTCCGACCGCGTCTGAAGATCCACGCGTGGGGAGTTGAGCTAGGACGCGTTCACCAAGGCTGAAACGGATCAGAGGCACGGAGAGGCATTCCGAGAAACCAGCTAGCTAGCTAGGCCTGGCCCGGGCATGTGAGCGGATGGCTGGATCACGCCGCATCGATCGCGCGAGATACATGACACGTGCGAAGTTTCTAATTCTGTCTCGACGAAGATCCGACAATGGTAACCGTGAGCACAATTATCCGGTAGGCGAAGCGCCACGGCTGGTCGATATCTCGGATGGCAGCTGGCAGGCGACGATGGATGGGCAATTCTTTTAAAATTAAAAAAGGCGTCGGCTGGGGAATCGTACCAGGCATCAACTACGGGGCGTTGCTGGATGGAAACCCCAGCCACGGGCCTGATGTGTTTTCCTGGGATCGGAATTATATTGAGACAGGAAAATAAAAGCCATGGTTGGCGATTTCGGGTGTCGCAAGAGCTAGCTGTCGCACAAACGAGTACCGTAGGTAGGACGATGGCGGGAAGTACTGTGCGCTGCACCGTCGCAAACCGCCGATTTGGTGTCGCCATTAATAGCTCAAGGAAATGAGCTCGTGCAGAGGTTTAATTTGATCGTAGCGATCGCGAAAGAGGACGTTTGCGACCCGAGCTGCGAAGGCTGGACCGAATGCTCCGACGGTGGACGGAGGGTTGGTCATATGATGTGCATACGTTAATTAAAATTGTTGCAAATGGCGTGTTGACAGGGGAGCTTGGACGTCGAGACCGGCCAGTCGGCTGTCAGCTGCACCTGCTGGGGCCAGCCTTAACTTTTAATCTTAATCCCAGAGCTAGAGCTTCGAGAGAGCTTCAAAGAGGGAGGCGAGGAGCTTGATCCGAGCTCCCATGTGGGCATGCTATCTCGCTTGGCTAGTTTAGGAGCTGGCAGCTCTGCACCGCCTGTCTCTCGAGATGTACATGTACACTGCATGGTATCGACAAGGTCGAGATTCGATTATCGACAAGGGAGCTGTGCTCCAGCCAACTGCCACTCTGCCACTCCTTCGATCATGCAGCCACCGTCACACTCTCCCTCGCACAAGGGCCCATCCCAGAGCTGTCCCAGCCTGCATCGAGGCTAGGGTCCACAGCCTGTAGGATGAGACGCATCTGAAATTGCCCTTTGATACAAGCATTCGCCTGTGTCAGAGCCCTGTCGCCATTTTGTTTACCTTCTGTTAACGTTCGAGCGTATATTTACAGCTCAGTAATCCATAGAGACTGCCAATATCGATCAACCTGCCAGCGTGCAGATCGAGGATTGGCTCCGTACACGTACTGTCACGTCCCTGCTTGCCTGCTGGCCTGGCTGCCTGGCTGCCCGCTGAGGGAAAATAATCGGGCGTCCGAAGGGAAAGGGAATGGGAAAACCCACCACCGGCACCGAACCCACCGATTGTTCTTCTCGTACACGTATACGTCTACCGTAACGTATCTTGATACTGTAAAAAAAAACCATCATGATACGTTTCCACAAAACAACATACACCGCTGACGTCTGATCGGGGTATGTGAAAGCTGCAACAGTTCGGGCTATTGTTCCGACCATACTCGTTCAGAGGGCAGACCACGACCAATCGAGAAGCTGTAGCACCGGATGGTCAAAGTGGCCATGATATGTCGCTATCGATAGGGTAATCGATTATGTTTCTGGAGCTAAGAAGCTCGAGGCTTGAACAAAGGCAGCTCGCGAAGCTCTGTGGGCCGCTAGGTAGCGCCTTATCTAGATTAAATGCAGACAAAAAAGCTGCTAGCTGGAGTAGCTGCTAGCTTCCTGCTACCCCCCATATGCCCATAGGCCCCACCCGATGGTGCCACATAATGGGGATCCACTCGACTGAACCCTCCAACTCTGGTATCCAGACTCAGAGCTATGTACTTGGACCGGAATTAGGTTACACGCACAACCTGGGGTACCCGGTACAAGCTCTCGCAGGTGAAGGAGCCCGTGCTTGGCCGGACCCTTCCATCAGCAGCGATTCCATTCGAATCTGCTAGCTCCTAATCGATACCGTCCACAAAACCCTCGAACCGGGCATGCGTATTATCATCTGTGTTATCTTAGCATCGTTTCTGCCAACACACCCGAAGAAATTGCCTGTTTGATTTCTGGGATGCCTGTTTGGGGCCTAACACCTCACCCGAGCTTGTTATTCCGAGCCGACGAGGGCGGTTTGCCTCCGGTTTTCCGGGGGCGAGCAGTCCTGCTCAGACCCTTATTCGGACGTGATTTCAATGCCTCTGTGGGCCTTTCCGAGAGCTTCGAGAAGATCTTGTCGAAGGATATCACGCTACGCGGCAGTTGTGGTGTATACGGTATGCGTCGGCAGGACAGCTCGATATTTGAGAATATTTAGGATTATACGTTCAAGACAGCATGATATCGGCTCCGATGGGTAGACCCTGGCGTGCCTGGCGATGACCCGACACGGAAGCGTTACAAAGCAATTGTATCAGAAGCGCCGTTTCCCGATTAAAATTGGAAACGAGCGAGAGAATGTTCGTGATATGTTTGCCGTTGGTGTTTCGGACCCGGGTTTGGTTGGTGGCCGGGCTTGGAGGTTTTGTTACCGTGTAAAATTAGAAGTCCAACGTCCAACGGGCGAGAGGTTGAAGCCCCCGCCGCTCCAACATGTTTTTGACATCACCACCCGCCAGCTAGTTTCTTTCTCGCTCTTTTAATTTCAATGCTACTTTGGATGGCCTGAGGCAATGGTGCGGGTGGGGTCATCCTCCTCTAACCAGCTTCAACAACCGCACAGGCCAAAAAACTGGAAGCGAGAGGCAAGCCCCCGAAGCTGGAAGGAGACAGGGAATTGTAGCCGCAGGCTCGGATCGCTAGATATCATACTAACGCTGCACAAACAGACAATAGACACCAGACATTTGCACATACTCACACCCGCACTAGCGCTCTCCCTCTCTCCACGATAGTGTGGTCCTCTGGATTGGATGGCTAGCTCGGAGAAAAGAAAATAGGACTATTTTAGGATTATACCTCTAATCGATAGCACAATCGGGTTATCCAACACCAGTAGGTTTTTCTTTTTCCAAATATTGATTTCCGAATATTTTTTTTTTCTGCTCATCAATTTTCTACATTCTGTCTTACTAAGAGAGAGCTAATGGGTAGCTAAGCTCTGGACGGAGCTGTTGTGTTAGCTGCAAGACACAAACTGCAGATTGGAAGCTCAAGCTCTCCCATTGCCACCGATCCAACTGCGATCCAAACAAAAATAAAAATAAAAATCGGAGCCGCGATGGATAAAAAATTTTCAGCATGAACGAAAGGGAGAAAAAAAGGAACAAATTTGCCCCTGTCCGCTGCGAACCAGAAACATTACCAGCGGTGTTGGATTGGATTGGCCGACGAGGGTTTTTCCCTGCAGAGTAATAAGGGAAGGGACCAGGGCATGTCCTTACCGGATGCACGCTAGTAGCATGAACGCTTGGAATGCACGTCGGTGACGATGGTCCTAAAGAGTGTCTACAATCGACAATGCACGACCCTGGTAGATGGAGGCTATCCTCCGGAAGAAGTAGCCCGTTTGCGTTTACGTGCATTGCTTAACAGAGGCCGCTAAGGGCTCCCACGTATCGATAGCAGGACCGGGGAAAAGATTTAGAAAAAAAAATGAAAAATGAAAAAAAGTTTAGGACTTTTTTGATATTTTATTTTTCTAATATTTTTTTGGAAGTGCAATTTCGGTATTTCATTTTTCGGATTGTGTCTTTCCAGAATCAGTCTGACAGGCCCACCTGGGATGCTCAAGAAGTGGCATCCTAACCGTCGAGCTAGACGCTACGGCCAACATAACAGCGTCTTCGAGAGGTTGCGTGGTGTGCGTGTGTGTGTTTCCATCCGAGTTGCGAGTTGGGAGTCAAGTCCAAGTTGGCCCTCCGTTGTGCCCATCGCCAACTTGACAAACATACATTTGGATCGAATCAATTGAAGGGTTGAGCGCCGTCGTCGCAGCGGGGAGTGAGATGGTTATCGTCGTGATGATACGCGCCACGGAGGGAAGGAAATGTTGATCGGCCTGGGGAGCAGCCAGCGGATCGGGCGAGGGTCGCGAACCCTCTTCTCTCTGTCTGTCTGCCACACCGTCCGGCAAACCCCCCAGGCATGCTAATTAGCTAGCCGGCCGGCCAGCTGCTGCTTCATGTCCAAAAAAGCCAATGGCACGCGTCCAGTCACGGAGCCTATCGTAATCAAATCATCGGCCGTTGCAGCGTCCACTTGCACTTTCTTTTGATTTTGGCGTGTAGACGCACATCTCGTCGTTTTTATATAACACCACCCGACATCCCTCCCTTCCTCTGCTGCTCCTCCTCTTCATTCTATCGATATCTCGAGCTACACTCTCAGCACGGCCCTCTTAATCTTAATCTTACTCGCTATATTATTATTATCATCATCAATCAATCAATCAACCAACCTTCCCGTCTGCAATTGCAATCGACGGCGCCGTCCTGCCTCTGATTATCGCTTAGCTGCTGACGATCAGAACATCCTCGAAAGAAGTCTGTCTTTCTGCCACGAGGTTATAAACCCTCTCACCCAGTCTTATCCTCTCTCTCTCACTCTCGTATACGGGATCAACCTCTCGCGCGACTATTCAAGAGGAAACCATAACGTGTCTCCCATTGAGAAATCAAAGAAAAGTTTAAGATTTCACAAAGAAAAAAAAGAATTCCATCAAAAAAATATATCGATACTGATATATCATCCCCCGCCTCAATACCTCAACCTCAACCTCAAAACCCTCAAACTCCCCATTGTCAGCACAGTCCTGTCCAGTCTCCCTCCCTTCCCTGCACAGCGGCATAATCTGTAATCCGTTATTGTATAATCCCCTCGCTCGACCCCCCCTTATTTAACGTCATATAAACCCCTTTGCCATTTCCCCTCGCCGCACCCCCAGTAAAAGAGCCTCTTCACGCTCTTAAACCCACACGGCTTCCCACCACCTGTCCAGTTCGTTTCCCGGGCATATATCCAAGTCTCCCCTCCCCTTTTCCGTCTCCGGGTTCTCGATCGTCGAGACTCCTTCCTCATTGCACCGTTGGGAGATTCGAAATTTCCTTCATTTTCTTCCCCCCCGCTTTTCTCCCTCCTTTCCTCGTAGCTTAGCTTAGCTTAAGCTCCTAGCTGCGAAGGGAAGCTCCTCGTCCGCACGACCATTTATTTTATTTTGCACCGTGTTTCGGCAGGGGGCAGCTCCACCGGACCAGCATCAAGGTTTCGGGTTTCAGAATCCCTCCACATTCGGACGGCCGCATCAAACACTAAGAAGAATCAAAAATAAAGAAAAAAGGACGGCAGAAATGGCAATGGATTTCGATCTGGACCTCTACTATCCCTCCACCGTCTTCTCGAGCTTCGAGCCCACTCTGGAGGAGACCGAGGCCGCCACCAAGGCCGCTCTCGAAGCAGAGCTTCACAGCCTGCGGACGGGATTTCCCGGCGCGGAACAGCAGGACCTCTTCGACTGGTCCGGCTGCAACAACATGGCCGCCAACACCCTTCACATCAACACATGCGTCAGCAGCCCCGGCTCGGACTCCAACTGCGACATCATCGTCAAGGAGGAGCCATCCGAGAACGGCTCCCTCCCTCCCGAGTCCCCCCAGAAGAAGCGACGCCAGCCCTGGGGCAGGCAGCTGACCCCTCCTACCACCAACCTACCCCCAAGGTATGTCCCTTTTCCAACTCTTTCTCACGAAAAGAAAACAAAAAGCTAACAGTCGCTCACAGGAAACGTGCCAAGACTGATGCTGAGAAGCAACAGCGCGCCTACGAGAGGGTCATCAGAAACCGCAAGGCCGCTGAGACCTCCCGCCAACGCAAGCAGGCCCAGCAGGACCAGCTGTACCGAGACTTGCAGCTCGCCTTGAACGAGAACCGCGAGTTGAAGGAGAGAATTGGCGCCGTCGAAAAGGAATGCACCGTGTACAAGTCTCGCACCGCCAGCCTCCAGCTGCAAATTCGGAGAATCTCCACCGGCTCCACCTCCAGCTCCGCTTCTTTCAGCAGCGAAGACTCGTCCCCGGTCACTCCAACCACGAGCGATATCAGCAGGGCTTCGGACCACTACGTCAGCCCGTCAGCCCTCACCTGCGAGTCGCCAATCAACCTCGCCTTTGACGACGCTGTCTCTCCTACCTCCTCCCTCGCTGGCTCGCCTGAAACCATGACCGAGGACGATAGCCCGAGGACCCCAACCGAATCGAAGACCGGCGTCTACTCCAACATGTTTAACCATTACACCGCTTTCCCCTCGGAGTCCATCCTCCTACCAACCAACGCGGAACCACGCAAGTTGGCCAATGCCATCGATATGAACGAGCACTTCAACGAAGTTTTCATCGCCTTGAACTACGACCGGCACTCGGACGGTATGAACGACTTTGTTCAGAACGTCTTTTAAAAAACGAAATAAAAATTAAAATAAAATAAAAACAACCTCTCGTTTCTCTCGCCCGCTTTGTTTCCTCTTTTTTTTACCTTTTCATATCCCTTTTGCATCTTTGCATTGCTTAGTAGGGAGGCTTTCATCCCCTGCGCAATTCTCTTCTTTGTATAGCACAGAGAGTATGTTGAGAGAACCGCAGGGCGGAGAGTCATACTGGAATCCCGCTTTAGAATAAGTGGATCTCTTCTGTCATTATCGCGATCATTTTCTTTTTTGTCTGTTGGAATCACCGCAAAAAAAAAAACAAGCGGTTCTCCCCTTTTCATTTTTTTAACTCTTAAAGGGTGCTTCTGATTTTTCTGCTTTTTTGGGAGTTTTGCTTTCTCTTTCTCTTTCTTTCACAGAAGAGTAAAATGGCGTTTATCAAGGGATGCGGGTCATAAAGATACAAAGTATAGAATTCGAATACGGATGGCTGGCGTTTAAATTTCCCTTTTTTGGTTGCTTTCGGGTTCGAATTGGAATGTATATACATTTACTGCACATTTAACACGGTAAACTGAATGAATGAAATGAAATCACAAATAAAGAATATCTGTTCAAAAAAAATCTCTTCTCTATCAACCGTGACCTTCGCTGTATCGTGCTTTCATCAACGGGCTAGAACAACCGGATCTTTCTTTTCGAGACTGGTAAATGAATTAAATGTGTTGCGGATGTGGTTGTCGCAAGTCTGGTTGGCCGCATTATTTTTTAAGGCGAATCCGAACCACCAAACTTTCAACTGCAGGGCATCCGCATTCTGCAGGCACCCCGCCATCGACCTCTGGTAAGTCATCTTCTCCTCGCATCTCTTATCTAGCCCTCGCCATTGGCTGCTACTGCCCGCTTTCCCCTGGCTATACCGTAGACGTGTCTATAGCTCGTCTATCGATTTGTACTAATCAACATCAGCTCAAAATAGCAGTTACAGGCTATCGTATATCATCGCATATCTTCACCGCAGCGAGGGGGTTAGATGCACCCCGCGTCTGTCGCCAATACCTCGGCTCCGACCTTTCGATTACGATATCCGTCCAAACGATAGACTCGCTTGCTCGTTCCCATCCTGCTGTCGGGTCCGCTCGATTGGGCCATCTTGCCGGCCATGTGCACGCTCCGGTGTGCCAAACGGCTCGCTGCATCGGGAGTGCAGAGCGCAGCTCCATGTCGAAGGCCGGCCTTGATCGCTACCGCTCCTCTGGACCGTCTACGGCTGTCGGTCCGGCGTCGGCTGTACTCATCGGAGGGTACCAACACGGACGAGACCAAAGCGGGCCGTTACAACACCGAAACTGGAACCTTCAAACAGGACTATGCGGTTTATTACCACGGAGGGGATCCGAAAATGGAAGAGATCAATAGAATCAAGGCGCAGCACGGGCCAAACTTCGAGTACGCGGATGTCAAATGGCAAGGAAGGTACGCGGCGGGGAGGAAGCTTCTGAGCAATGAACTGCACGCGGAGCTCTACAAGGCGTTCAAACCTCACACGGGGGTGGTCTCGCCCGGGCCCACCGATCTCCCGGGTGAGCCGCAGACGGTTCATATCCTCTACAGGGACCCGAGTTCGCCCGCGGAAAGAGTGCTCAACACCATACGGAGGCTGCTGTTCAATCCTTGCTACGTCGTCGCGAATTCCCACCACTCCAACACGGTAAAAAGCACGGATCTGATCAACGTCGAACTCGGCTATGCCTCGCACATATTGCCCGATGAGATGAAGCCAATGATGCCGGCGCACAAGAATTGGAGGATAGCGAAAGGAGGGAGGGCGTTGGAGAAAATATTTCGGTTCGACACCTATGAGTCTGCGACGGTGAGTACTTGTAATAGTCCTGGCATCTTTTCGCCCATTTTCTCCCTGAATCTTCAAGAAGAATCATGCAATACCGAAAAGAGGGGAAGAAACCCCCACAACCTGGAGGTACTTTGCTAACAGGTCTGGTTGTTTCCGCTGTTTGTAGAGTTTCATGAGCGGCATGCAACGGTTCATCAGGGTCAAGATCAGCAAGGATCAGGTCATAGAGCATCATCCCATCTACGGTGTGGTGGGGAGACGAGTGTTCGTCCGTTGGGGCACCCACGAGCCGGAAGAAGGGATATCCTCCTGGGATGTCACTTGTGCCAAACAGACGGACAGACTGGCGTCCAACTGCAACGTCAAGGATGTGCTCCCGGAAATTATCGATTGGACGTTCGAGACCAGGTGGATGAACGAGTCCGAACGCAAGAAGATCAAAGCTTCGAAACCTACGGGGCAGAGAAACAGTAACGGCAAGACCTCCGAGAGTTTGATAAAGGTTATAGATAATCTGATGGCGACAACGAAGGATTTGATGCAGGCGGCGAATGACCCGTCAAAAATAGCGAAGAGTTTGAGGGATGCGAAAGCAAGTTTGGAACAAACAATAGGGAACATCGAGAAGGAGGAAATATCGCACATAGCAAAGCAAGGAGCGATGGAGGCGGAAGTCAACAAGTGGTTAGACAGCGCGAATGAAACTGACGCCACCGGAACAACGGAGAGTTCCGAGACCAACGTCGCATCAGAAAACCAATCGACCGAGGCCGGCGAGTCGGTAACCGCGGGAGCAGAAAGCGAAGAAGCCGCTCAAGCGGAGAAGATAGAAGAAGAGACACCTCCGGAGGCAAAGGCCGAAGGAGAGACAAGGCTTTAGAGGGGAAGACCGAAGAAGAAAAGTGAAGATTGTATTGTACAAAATTACGCTTCTTTGTTGTATATACATTAATAGATTTGGGAGGGATGTACATTACGGATAATATTTAGAGAGAGCTGTGCGAGAAGGGAATACGATTGCAGCCATGTAAGCAGATTGGGATCTCGACAAGACCAAGGAGCACCCAAAAGAAAACGCCATTTATACCGTCGTTGCATGCGATATGAGATAACAACAATATAGTAATCTGATTCTCGCAGGGGACCTACTTTGAGCGATCCCACAGGTTCTCACTCTCGCCAGGTAGTCGTTCCACTCGCTTTTGCTCCCAGTTATCAATATCCTTCCCCATTAAGCGCTTTTTTCGAGATAAAATAGAAGTGTTAGATTTGGTTTTTAACACAATTGAACGGCGTTCAAACGTACGTAGTATTCTTCGTTCATATCGACTTGCCGCCTGTCCTTCTGCATTCCCATAGCCTCTTCTTGTGACAGCTAGTTTGTATCAAAATTTCACGGATTAGCGCATTCTCTCACCCAACAATCGAGTTCCCGTATTTGACCAAAGACGAGAAAGCGAGCCCTCACCTTTCTAACCTTCCGATCGTGCCTCTCGTAGCGTAAAGCCTGCGCCGGGGTGAGGAAAAAGGCGCCGGCGAGCATGGTCAGTATGAACGGGAGACCGAAGAGGGCGAACGGGTGCCGTCTGAGGTGTCGGCGGTACTTTGCGGCGATGGTGCTCTCCCAGGCGGATGAGCGGAAGGTTTTGGACTGAAATATTGGCATTTTGGGAGACTGTGCCTTTATAACGACGGCTGATATCGTACTACAAAGCTCGAGTATGTTCTTAGTCTTTTGATATCAATTGCTATGCATATATGAATTCGAACGAAAGAGCCGCCAAGCCGAGCCAGAGTTGAAAGATTCCAATGTCCTCAACGCAGAAAATGCAACAGATCGAACTCCAATACTCTCAACGGTCAACGACAGACGTCTCGATCGGACGGTTGGACGACAGGATGAACACGAGATGGTAGGCTGGATGCAACTGACTTTTGCCTCCGAGCAGCTGCCAATGTTACAGAAAGTGGATACGCATTAAAAAAAACCCCCCAAGAGAAACCGAGAGAGCATCAAACGATGCGTGCTTCCCACACCGAAGGGGGACTAGATTTCTACGGCGGAGCCTGCAGGTTTCATCCGTACATATATCCGCATGACTAGCTTCCCATATGGCCCCCCCATAAGAAAAAGTGCTATTGTTCACTTCCAACTCCAATGGCGACGTGCTCGAGCGACCCCTTTCGGCTTGGAAGGTGCAGCCGGGGCCGGCGGATGTGATTCCTGAATCTGACACACGTGTATGTAGACACCCTTCGGAGACCTGGGGCTTAGCGAGCGGTTCGTACCATTCTTCTCTCTCCTTCTTTTCTTTCTTTCTTTTCTCTCCCCGTCTCCTTTCTCTTCGACGGTATTGCTGAGTCTTATATATAAGAATTCTAGAAGAACCGGGGTCTATATATTAGGGAAACCTCTCTCTGCCTCTCGCGTTCGACAACATTGAATGGAAATATTTCACCCATAAAAGTGCATATGAGAAAACCCCCGCTCTCAACAGAGACAGGCCACTCTCAACCTTTAGAGTCCGTGTTTTCCCGATACTTTCAAGATTTCAGGCCCGTCCCGCCCAGCCTCCCACTATCGCAACTTCAACAACAACGGCAACACATATCGGACCGACGACCGTTATCAAGGACATACGTTTACAATATTATATATATACGTCGGAGCCATGCCCTGCGCGTCGCCCTACCTCGCCAATCACACATACCACACGTTTCCACCGGACGCGTCCGATGACCTCAAAACACTCATGCGGTACGGCTTCAAACAGGAGATGGCGCAGAGGATCCTGGAGACCAGGGGGATGACCAACTGGGAGATACTGCAGACGGACTGCACGGCGCTGTTTTTCAAAAAGTACTGGGATCGGATGAATGTCAACATTGCGACGAGGATGCGGCGGCGGGAGATGAGTGCGGAAGGGGCAGGTGTAGGTGTGGCGGCGACGGCGGCGGCAGCAGCAGCCACGGAGAGGAGTAAAGTCGGTGTCGCAGGTCGTGAAAGAAAGTGCGCCATACTGTAGATTTACGTCTCCCTTGCGTCGTGGTTTTTACGACGTTCCGGCTAGAGCGAGGGTACGAATGCACGAGAGGAGGGGTAGCGCTCGCCGATACCGAGGTGGCTCGATATTTCGAGGCCGACACGCTTCTTCTCCCGCCTTGATTGCTTCGGGATATCGATCCTAGGAGCTACGGCAATGGCGAGGTTCGAAGACAGAGTTTGATCAAGCTCGCCTCGTCATCTCGAATACTTTCGAGTTAGTTTTGTGGAGACGAAGTATTCAAGGATATATTTGACTGCTGGGCAGTATCAATCAGAATTGATGAAATGACGAGTAAACAGAACGGAACATTGTAATCCAACTTTAAGTGCGTTTACACATATGATACGAATGACGATACATGAGATTCCAGCAATGCAGCATAGACGGGTAGATATTAGCTCTTCAGAAACAGAGAATCAAATACTCTCAAGCACGCAATTTCGAGGCGATCAAAAAAGAAAGCACCATGATGAACCAAACACGATCAAACTACAAAAAAGAAAACCAATTACATTTATATTTTCCCAAATGTTGCGTAACCCGCGCTTTCAACTTTGCATGGGATAAAGCACCCAATCGTCAAGAGAGTCTAATTGATATATTGCTGGCTGACGATTGCATTGGCAGGAACCTTGTAGAGGGCCAAATATTCGTCCTCCACCCATTCTGCCTTGATCCACTTGGGGAGGAGATTAGGATATCTCTCAACAACATGGCTCATCTGGAGGAGCGGGAGATGGTCTCCATTTGAGTTGGTGATTTTGTTGGGGTTGATCTCCATGAGAGAGGCGGTCCCGTCGAAGTTTTTTTCGAGCCAGCTGCAAGCCCAATCGATAGCGTGGTCTCGGGAGCCAAACATGGAGATGAAACTAGTAGGAATCTCGGAGTCCCAAGTGAGGTGGTTTTTAAGAGAAGCGGAGAGCTGTTTAGAGTTGCGAATATTGATGTAACCAATGCCTGCACACAAGAACCCTTCGTCCGGATCGTAGATGGTGGCAGAACGGCCGGGGAAGTGAACACGGTAGAGGGTTTTTGGGTAGCTGTTCGGGTGGAGACTGAGGTTGTCAATGTCGTTTCGAGACATCTCGGTGGATATTCGAGAGATGCGTGAAGTTTTTGAAGATCGGTTGGCTTTTGATTGCTTCTATGAAAGACGGCCGATGAGTGGAATCCGGAGGAGCATTCAGACAAGAAGGAAATGATGGGAGTTTGAAAGTTTGAAAACGAGCAAAATTCGAGATATCAAACGGGTGCAGGCAGTGTCATCTCCATGAGCCGGAGTGCGACCTTGCGACGCCTTCTTTTGACGAGTCTCTGTCTCCTGCGATAAAATCAGGCAGTTCTATATTTGAAACCGTTTCGGGTGGCTCCTTTGAACGACGAGGCCTCGTAGTACCGTTATCCGCTCTGCCTTCTGGGACAGTATCAGGTCTACCGGCGTTTTGAAGCGACCGCCATACGCGTATATGTTGGAACGCAATGCAGTCTAGAGGAGTCCCAGCCTGGCAAGTACCTCTGACGGATACCTCGTATCATGCGCCGTACTTGTACTCTTTAGCAGGCATGCTCGGTCCATATTTTTGGTCAAGCATGTCATCCTGCTTGTGGTCTCGATCATGCTATTTTTCCAGCTAGCCTCTGATCGCCTAGTATCTTTGGTCTGTTTGGGACCGATTGTGGATTTGCGGTATCATACGAGTCCAGATCGCGGTTGCGGTCTCTAGCAATAGTTGCCATAACTGATATGATTGAATCTAGATCTTACCTTTGGTTTTTTTTTTTTTTTTTTTGGAAATACTCACAAGTATGTAGGTTGACTCTTTGGCAGGATGGAAGAAGAGAAGAAGTTTGCCTGGAAGAATAGAAGGGCGAGCGGGGTCGTTTAATGGATGACCAAGTCTCGCAGCCTCGCAGCCGGGCCCGAGACTGTGGTTGCGAGTACTGTAAAATGGTGTGGTCCGTTGCATGTCCCGTTGCGGCCTAGCGTCGTCCGCGTTCCGAAATTGAATTTAAAAAAAATATTTTTCTCTTCGCTTCAACTCTTCTTCTTCTCCATCATCTTATTCTACATCTTTCCTTCAATCTCTTCCATCCCATCGCCAACCATCTCCTCTCTACTAACAAAGGTATGTTATCCATCGTGACACCTCCCGTGCGCCTTCTCTCAATCTCTCTTTTCTTCCAATGATGAACTATTCGTGTCGCCCCTATCAGACCATTTCATACGTGGTGACCTACACCGTCCAAAGCCAAACGGACTTTTCTGATCGAAAGAAAAACTCTCCCTCACTCATACATTCCCTCGCATCGCATCAATTGAGTCTACCAAATGCTAACATGCGAGGTTCTCTCAAAGATTCTAGTTTACAGTGCACCCGCCTTTCGTTCTTCGTATTCGACGTCGCCAGCGGGCCCGCCGTTTAATGTAAGCCCGCGATCTCTTCTAGCCTCTACTACTTCGCTATCCAAAACAAACAATCGGGACTACCTCTTTTCTTCCTTCCCCACCGGAGCTGATGATGCAACATTTCATGCTAATTCGGAGCCGTCGAATCAACGTATTCGTCGGTTGCTGACGAAGAAAATTCTTTTCATCTTTCAACTGAAGCTCTTTCTCTCTCAATTCTCTGTTATATCTTTTGCGCGTACGAGCAACGGTGTGTGTGATAGCATGTGCTAACTGCGCTGTACAGATAGTTTACTCTGGCTCTAGTTTTTCTATATTATATATATTCATTCCAAATGTTAATATCGTACCAAATACCACAATTATCATCATCTTGATATCCAATACATATAAATCCCTCGTAGCCCTAGCGATACGCTGCTAAGGAATCATCGTTCCAACTGGATCAATTAGCCCTTGTTTGTAGAGTCTGTGATGGGGGGGGAAGGAAACCTCACTTGAGAAACTTGCCCCTCAATGCCTTATCCGCCTTGACGGCCAGGTTGCCCAAGACCACTCCCACGTCCTCCTTTTTTCCCCTTCAGTATCAGCGTATGTGCAGTGAAAGAACTTTTTCTTTCTATATTTATAAAATAAAATAGAAAGAGAAAGATGGTTAAATTGTCCTCACCGGCTTCACGATGCCCCCGCTCTTCTTCAAATGCAAAAATTTTGCGTGTTCCTCCGGCTTCATCACCTTGCCGTGAACCTCCCGCAGCGCGACCTGCATATCCGTATCCACCACCCCGGGCCGGATCGCAACCGTCGTGACGTCCGGTTCCTCGACCGCGAGCGTCATGTTTAGATGATTCAACGCCGCCTTTGAGGCACCGTACGCGCCCCAGCCGGTCTTTTCAATCATGATCAAATCAGTTTTCGGTTTTTTCCAGTAAGGTAAATAAATAAATATATATACATAGATAAGAACCGTAGAAGAAATACTGTAGAGAGAGGGGAAGCACATACATAAGCCCCAACCGCGGCCCCGGAACTAACCATCACCACCCTCCCCGCACTCTTCCTCAGCTCCCCGATGGCGGCACGGATCAACTCGACGTTTGAAAAGAAATTCGTCCGAAAAGTGCTCTCCCACCCGTCCAGGTCCGCGTCACCGACCTTGGCCACGGGATCCAACGTTCCGTGATTCAAAATCAGGGAATCTATCCGGCCCCACCTCGATACCGCCACGCCGATTACCAAAGTCGCAATGTCGGATTTCAGATCCGAAGGAGGGGAGGAGAAATCGACAGAGACGGTTTCGAGGTTGGTGTGGGAGACGGCGAGGGATTTGAGGGACGGGTTGATCGTGCGGGTCACCGCGAGGATGTTTGGCGGGGTCGGGAGGGAGAGCAGGTGCGTGAGGATGGCGAAGCCGATGCCTTTATCGATACATTATTGTTAGAAACCTTTTGTCTATTGTAATTGTATGCGGGTACGATATGGCCCTAGAAAAGATAAAAAATAGTTTGGAATACCTCGTCCCGCACCGGTCAATATGACAACCGGTGTTACACTCATATTGTGATTGTTTGATTGATACTGTGAGAGATATCGATAAATCTGTACCACGAAGAGGAGGAGGGGCACGGTCGTTGTCGGATTGCTCCCCCGCCAAGTATGCGAGACCTCAAAAGCCCTCGACTCGAGGTCAAAAAAGGTGTCTTCTCCACCCCACTGCTAATAATTCACCAAAAGTAGATATCTCTGAGGGAAAGGTGCGATTTCTATCAAATGCTATTTTTTTTTTGCCATGTTTATATATAAAGGTAGCATCATAACTGCTATATAAAAAATATAAAAAAAATGCTCGCCAAAAATGCAAATTATAAAGGTGCGACCAAAAGTTGACAAGATCGCATACATATATACAGGAAGAATTTTCCTCCAAGAATAACCTTCATGGAAAAACTGCATGACATATTTTTGGTCTTTCCAATCATCGGAAAGCAGACGCCAAAAAGAATCTTGGTCGTGTTCCCTTCTTGTCAGCATTGTTCCCTTTTTTCTTTCTTTTCGGTGAAAATAAATGCAAAATCAAACAGGCAAATAAAAGACATAAGGAAAACATTCCACATTTTGCTCATTTGATGATTTTAGTCGTTTCAAACATGCACGAAAATCCATTGTCAATATGCTCCCTTCTGTTTATTATGTTTCCCCGTAACAATGCGGCAAAAGTGCGAATTTTAGTATGACTATCGTAACGAATTAATTCGGGAAAAGGCAGAAGGGGAAAAAGAAAGAACCCGGAGTGCCGAGGTTGGTACCAAGAAGGAAAAAAAAGAGAGAAAAGAAACGGGATATATTAATACAATTAAAGCACACCGCTAATGCACAACCCGGGTAAGGATATTGTGGGGGGAGGATGGTATATGGCGATAACAGCGCCAAAAGCGGGCCATCGTGAGAGTTAAAGTCGGCTTTAACCCTTCATCCAGGATGAAATGCTGCCGTCAGCGAGCGGCCGTCTAACAAGCCACTCCATCACCGTCTCGTAGCAAAGAACGTACTGCCTGAGACTCTGCACCATCGATAATCTCTGGTCTCTCAGAGTTTCGACGGCCCTCTCGATCAGATCAACTCGGTCATCATTCATCAGATAATCGTCGGTCTCGTAGTGGTCAAAGCCGGAGTGCATCGGGGAGTCGCCCTCGTAATCGGTCCCGCTGTAATGCCTTTGTCCCATTCTGAGGTGTTCGCGCTGGCGTCTGAGCACGTCAATGACAGAATCTGTCGCGCAGAACGTTCCGGTACGACCGCAACCGGCACTGCAGTGGACCAGGACCGGTCGCTCTTCGTTGCGGGCAGACCGCCGGTCATAAACGTTAGAAGCTGAAGACCGTCGAGAGCCGCCGGAGGAACGGGTCACCAATTCCGTTTGCTCGATAAGGGCCAGAATGTGCGCCGGATCCGCCGGAGCACCAAAGTCAGGCCACGAAGAGTACTGCAACTGCGTGATCTCGCGAAGAGGAGAAAACGGATGGGCATTGTGGCTCAAAGTGAACTTGCGCATGATGACGTGAGGGGCGCTCGAATCCTTGGGAGATTCCGGCTCATGGGACGGTGTGTGACGGGAGCTGCTGTGACGACGGAGCGATCCATCTTTCTTGTAAAGATGGCTGCTCGTCTTTGATGGGTCCAAAGCTATTCGTTTCTCGGAAATAGTGTTGAGCTGGTACGGGCCGTAGTTGTGTTCCTTCCAATATTTGTGGCATTTGAGCTGGCCACCCTCCGCTTCAGCCGTAAGCATGACGATAACACGGACATCATGGTCCCAAACAACGCTCCAGAAATCTCTAAAAGTGTGAGGGATGGGTCCCTGCGTGGCGATATACCTCTTCGAGCTGAACTCGGTGGATATATAGCTGGCGTTGATGTAATCGCAAGACTCCGTAGAGTAGTCGGTAAGCTTGACTCTGGTGTGGTCGTACGGCCAAATGTTGTTGTAACGGTTCTTCGCACCCTTCTCGACACCGGCCAAGATGTGAGACTGAGGCGGCCGGACCGTCTTTGGCGACTCGTATGTGACGTTGACGTTCAAAGCGTCCTGCATTCTGCGTTGTTCCGCCTTTTCGAGCTTCAAAAACTTGTCCGCAACCTTTTTGGCACCGTCCTCCTTGAACACTTCTCTCATCCATTTGGGCATCGCCCTTCTGACCTCGGACGTGATGTAAGGTGGTATCTTGAGAGATATTTCCCCGACACCACCGATGAGATCCATGTTTTGTCGGATGTTTGAGAAGAACGGGTTCGCTGCGGTCTTTGGCATCACGCAGTTGAAGGCAGGCGGGCCGCCATCGGCCGAGCCGGTTAGCGATAGTGGATTGGAAGCCTTCTTCTCGTCCTGGAGTGGTTTGTGGTCGACCAAATCGGGGTAGCTCTCGTTGAACTCTTCAAAGCCGCCTGTACGAATTGTTAGCACGGATCCTTTTTTTTTTTTAACCTTCAAACGGGACGGGAATACGTACCACTCAACAGATATGCCTCTCCGTGCCAGCCTTCTCGCACAAACTTGCTAACGGTGTGCGCAGCGCTCGCTGACTCCTTGACGGATCTCGAGGATGCGTCGTATACAATTATGGCGCTTACCTCTCTCCATCTCGCGAGCTGGGCCTTCATCGCCGGTCCACCGAGGCTCTCGGTCAGTTTGGCAATGTTGAACGACGGACGTTTCAATAGGGTGGTGGGTATTGAGACGTTGATGGAATCCAAGATTCTGGACTGGGAGAAAGGTTGGAAAGGTCGGAGGTCGAGAAGGAGGATGCTTCCCGGAGCTGCATCGAGTATCTGCGCCAATTTGGAGGCGTACATTAGAGAGATGCCGTCCACCTGCGAAGTGGGAGGCATGGTCGACGATCTCTGTCGGTCCAGGGTCGGTTTCATGAAATCGCCGGCGACGGGGCCGTGCAATTGAGGCATCGACGCTGAACTCCATCCCGAGGCCGAGACGGACCTGCTGTGAGGAGGGAGAGTCTGTTCGTAATTTGCGGGAGAGTCATATCTGGTCTGTTCAAAGTAGTTTTGCGCTTCGTCGTACTGGCTTTCCCTTCTCGACAGCCTGGGTTGCAGCTCTCCCTCCGGCCTCGGGGACAGGATTTTCCTGCTATCCGACCGTTCGTGTCTGGGAGACATCAGAGCGCCTCCGAAAAAGCCATCCATACCGTCGTTAGCGTCCCTGCTCGAACGACTCCTCTGGCTGGCGGCGTGGTTCTTGTTGTGAGCGGCCATGGCTGTGCTCTGGCGACGAAAGTTCTCGGAAGGGGCTATCGGCATGTTGTCGATGTCGAGCACTTGAGGAGACCTGGCAGCTACGGAGCGTAACGAAGAGCTGGCGGACCAATTGTTATGGGCGTAGGACTCCTCTGGGTCTCTGTCGAGGCCAAAATAGCCCGAGGCCGGGCTGGAGGTGGGAGCGATTCCATCACCTCTTGGTAGGGGGGTTTTTCGAGGGTATTGGCTACCGCCGGGGGTCATGGGAATGTGGGAAGTGGAAGGGTCGCCGGCAGGAGTGCCGGGAATGGTGTAGAGATGGGAAGGCTGGGCATGTTGAGATCGGGATTGGGATCTGGACCCAAACATGGGATTGTAGTCGAATGGGGTGCCCGGGGCAGGGCGTTGAGATGATGTCAGAGACATCTGAAAGAATTCTTCGTCGTACCGGTCCAACTCCAGATGGGGCATTCAGTGTTGGGAATCTTGAGAAATGCGATGTGTGAATAGGGAGGGGGGATTCCCAGGAACGAGAGCGGTGGTTGAAAGGTACACTAGTCAGTTGTCGTCTGTCTTTGAACAAGATGGAGGTAATGGTGTGGGAATGCAGAGAGATGCAGGGCGACCGCTTTTCTTTTCAGCGGAGAGAAGGCAAACGAGTGGCCACCGAGGAATGCTTCTGGAAACCGGTATATTATGTATTTATTCGATCGTCGCCAAATACCAAAAGCTTATCAAATGATAATGCTGGTATTATTATTATTATTATTGCTACTCTTATTCATAAACACCAAACGGGTAGTAATTGACTACTCGGTCGGGGGGGGGAGAAGAAGAAGAGGAGGAGGATGCGGTGCCGTAATGAGGACGAGAGGCGGAGAATCGTCCCGAAGGGTGAAAGAAAGTGGCTGTCAAAGAGTCGGTGCCGCACAGCTAGCAGAAATTGGTAATGACGAAACGAGCCGTGTATGACGCCCTCAGGTTCGGTGAGGCAGATTGGTGATTTGATTTGATTTGATATTAATATATATTATTACTCGTTATTACTCGATTGTTTAGTCAGTGGGCTTTCCCACGGCTTAGAGTTACGCTTTCGAGGCCGGAAGTGTTCTCTCGTGGCTGAAAGCTTGTTGCGAGATGTCGCACTCCGAAAAACGAAACACTGTCGCAGGCTGGCTGGCAGGCTGGCTGGCTGGTCCGATGGCGCCGCTTATTGCTGCGAATTATAAAGAAGGAAAAATAAAATAATAGCAAGAGGACTCTGCGCTGGGCTTTTCCTGTTTCCGATGTCCGCTGCGGCTAGTTGGAGAGGGAGATGGAGAGAGGGAGGGAAAGAGGGTGAAGAGAGAGGATGAGGACGAGATCGAAAGGTAGGCTGTTGGATCGGAGTCCGAGAACAAAGGCAGGGACCAGCTTGGAGCTTGTGCCCAGGCAAGTCTACACTTGTATCGCGAGCCGACACGCTACGGTTCCCGATCGATCGCAGGATTTGTATCGGATACACTTGTACACTCGCTCTCTTTCGAAGGGGAGGCAGCGGCAGGAGGAAACAGATTTAATAAATGTTTGCGGTCTCAGTTCCGTCGAAGAAAGAAAGAGAAAAAACTTGGTTTCTGAGAAGGAAGCGGAGAGAGGCAGAGACAGAGCTAATTAGCCTCACTCTCTCTCCACCCTTCTTCCTCACCACCCTTTCAGCTGCTTGGAACCCTTGACCGCCCAACAGCTAACACTAAAAAAACTAAACTGACGGATTTTCGATCGGTTCCTTGAAAATCGTGGGTCGTCCGCCCAAAGCTGGACGGATCCAACCCTTGCATCCCATCCAATGTCTGTCTGGATATCCTGCCATGATGATTTGCAAGAAAGCCGATGCGCTCGAAACGGGAATTCGTCGAAAAGACCATGGAGGACTCGACTCGCAGCGTCTCTCCCATTCGCAGCCTACCCCTCTTTCAGAAAGCCGTCGCCGTCGTCGGATGGGGCAGACGCAATGTCAATCGCTTCTCCCTTCTTTCCAACACGCCAAACATGACAGGGTCCGAATGCACTCTGACACCTTTGGCCAGCCGGATGGTACAATATCTGTCCGTCGCTCAAGGTACCTCTTTCTCTCTCTCTCCACGATCACTTGAGAAGCTGCTGACGGGGTCTTCGAAAAGAAAAGAAATCTAGAACCGTCTCATGCGGTCATCCGGGGGCCTGATGATGTTCAGGGTCCTGATCATCCGCTCGAGAATGAAGACACCCCGGAGAGCCTCGAGAGTCCGAGATTCAGGAACCGAGATGCGGAAGAAAAAAGCTTCAACAAAGCCAAAATTTTGAAATTTCCGCATACCGGTGTGGAGGCCGGTAGCACATCTTTCCTACATTTTTACGTATGAGGCGCCGGACCACGGAAACCTGGCTCGCCAAGATGGACAGACAGACAGACAGACACTCTGTACGGTTAAACGAGAATGTTCTGGAGCGGTGGAGGATATGTGCGAGTGGCATGATACGTTCGCTGGCTGTCTTCTCGGAAAGGTGAGAGGAGAGAGGAGAGGTCTCTGCGCGGTCCAGACCGTCAAACGGCCTGCGTTGTCCCCAGCCGTCGTTGACGTCATGCCCCGGCCATGGTCTTCGCCAAAACTTCCCCCTTTCGGCAGGCCCCGGTCGCGATGACGTCAGGGCGGACTCCGCAACGCATCCTTTGTCGTTCGTGAGGAAACTCTTCTCGACATTTAAAAGTATCTGCAGTCTCTGCTGGTCGCCCTTGCTGCCAGCTATGTGGCACGTTAGGTCCAGCCGACTTTCTCGCTCTTTCTCTCGCTCTCTCTCCCTGTTTTTTTATATATTTTACATCCGGCCGAGATTCCCCGAAAAAGCCGGGTTCTGCACCGTCTTGGTACACGAATCAAAAAAAAAAAATGTGCATGAAACGGAATCCTGCTGCACGATGAAATCGTTCAATTCAGGGTCCCCTCCAAAAATTGGAATATTTAGTCTCAACATTCCCAAAAGTTGGAGCCAACCGAAAAAAGTGGGTCAGCCCAGCGTACCCAGATCTGGAAACCCCATGCAGCGACCCGGTGCTGTCGCCACCATCGAGATCAGATGATTGGCCCGATATCCGCACTGGTGCATTCAACTTATGCGGATTATTTCACAGAACTCCACTTTCATCGTGACCAAGTATATTGTTCTGTAGCCTCGAACTAGAATTCGGGCTGCAAACCAACCCCTTACCGTACCGTACATGTAACCTCATGTGCAAAGCTCTCTCAAACCTATGAGAACGACTAGAAATAGCGAGAAAGGGAACGGAAGTGGAAGCACCAGTAAAATAAAATTGATAACTTTTTAATCCAAGGAAAGCCGCACATGACCGCTGGAAATTCACCATAGCATCCGCAATACATTCGCATCATACCCAAGTCAAGGCTGACATTAATCTCTTCAAATATTTACAATAAATTGAAAAAAGCAACAAAAAGGCAACAAAAGGTGACCGCAAACAAAGGGCAACCGGAAAGCAACAAGGAAAGGTAATCTGGGAGAATCACCATTCTATCTGCTTTCGAGACACAGTCGGTGACATTTCCTCCTCCTCATAATCATCCTCGTCCCGTTTGCCCCCCTTCTTGGCCGTGAAAAATGGCGTCCTCCCTGCCTTTGTCGGACTCCTGCTCCTTCCTCTGCCCTTCAGCCTCGCCGGAGTCGCGAAAATCGTAGGATAAGGATGCACAACCCCAGCCGCTCCCCCGTACTCCACGAACCGCGGCGCGGCAGCGGCCAGCACCGGCGCCGGATGTCCTCCCACTTTGGCCCTGAAAAACCCAAACGCAAAATTGCTCACAAACAGACACCCAAACACCAATACAAAACAAAACGCCATGCTCTTATAACTGATCGGTTCCACAAACCCGTTGATGATTTCCGCAAACGTCTCCGCCGACACTTTGCTCCTGCCGATGTGAAGAGGATCGCCGTCCGCGCAAACTCTCCAGGTGTGGCATTTCCCTTCCATCGCCGGTACTCGCGTTTCAGGGTTACACCGGTTGGCCATCCATTGGCTTTGGCACTGGTCGACCTGCAACTGGGCCTCGTTGATGTATTCTTGAACCTTCTTTTCCACATCTCGTTGTATGGTTGTGACGACAACGTAGACCAGATAGATTCCTAAAAAGGCGATGAGAAGGTTGAGGATAAGCTGCAGGTATTGTGATAAGACCTGCGGTATGTCACGGTGGGTTTCCGCCCATGTCGGCTCCGGAAAACTCAGTCGCGTCTTACTACTCGGTCCGAACGGGTTCTCGTCATCATCGTAAGAATCACCAGAATTGGTCCAGTAGTCGCCATGACCCGCAGACCCCTTGCGCTGTCGCCTCTTCGTGACCTTCTTGGCGGCCTTGTCGCTGTACTTTGTCGGTTTGACGAGTTCGCCTTTGGCGGACTTTTTCGACGGTGAAAACCCAAAGTTTGCGAGAAAGCCGGTGCTCTGTTTCTCCGGTTTCGTATCGTTTGTTTTTTTTGCCACCATAGCTACCGATGGAGCAGGAGCCTTCGTCGGTGTCTCATCAGGTGACCTCATCATCGAGTCCAGGCCGGCAACATGAGGGGCAGGCGAATCCTCAGCCTCCGAGGCGATGGACGGAGACTTGATATCGCGAGGTGTCTTGAACGCTGAGGAATCTAGCGAGCTTTGGAAAGGGGTGAAGAACATTGGTTTCGACGTCGGTGCAGCCAGACCCGGCCGTTCCTTAACGGGCGTGATGGCGACTTCGCCAAAGTGTCCTAGAATCGTGAAAATACATGTCAGTTGATTGAAGCTGTAATATTGCCTCTAGGGGTCACGCGGTGTCGTACGTTTCCTGGGAGGTCCGCCTTCCAAGTGGCGCTGGAAATGACGCTGGTTGTGCATGGCAAATGGCGACGAAGGGTCGGAGGGGCCGCCTTCCTTGTCCCATTGCCAGTCCATCGGCGATTCATTCGTCCGCGAGCGCGCCATGGCGTCAGTTGAGTCGGCTTCTCGAGGGGTAAGAGGTATGGTCGTGTGGTTGATGCGGGGAGTTGACGTTGAGATGCGGAAGATGAAGAAGAAGAAAAGGAAGAAGAAGGGTGACGTTGGTGGGTCGAAAACAAACACCAAACATCACCAACATTGCTCTTCATAGCAACGAACCACAACCATCACCACCCGATTCCTTCCCTTGCCACCATCACAATCATCATCATCGAACCTCCCTACGGTTCCCCGCGATCGGCACCATGGCTCCAAGCGCTGCACCCACCATCCTCCACGAGTCGCTCGACATCACCAATCTGGAAAAGCCCTTCAAATCGGCAAGCTGGAAGCCCGCCGCCCGTCGAAACAAGAACCTCAAACAAGTCCTCAGCGACGTCAACCGCGCCCAAGCCGCGTCAATCATCGCGTCCCAGGCCCAGACGGAAGCCAACACCGGCCACAACACCCCAATTCCCGAATCCGCTCTCGCAGGCCTCTCATCACGAGCCACGGCCGCGCAGCAAGCTTCTGCGCTCCAAAAATTGTCGCTGACGGTCGGCCAACCCGCACCGACCTATGGAAACATCGATGCCGCGCCGTCATTGCACCCTGCGAACGCTGGTCATTGGTGTGATCTGACGGGTCTTCCCGCCGGCTACGTTGATCCGAAAACTAAGCTCCGTTACACCAATAAGGAGGTTTATGCTGTGATTAGAGGTCTGGGACAAGGGGTGCCGGATCAGTACCTGGCGGTTCGTGGAGCAAACGTGATCCTGAAGTAGCTCAAGCGGAGAGGGAAATCCTACATCACGGTGGCTTTTTTTCGGAGACATGTTTCTTTTGTTTCTTGTTTTTTTTTTGGATATCGAGGAGTTATCACGCGGCGTTCACGGCAGTCACGATTTTTTTTTTAAATTTTTGATAACAATTGGTTTCTGTTCCAGATGACAGAACTAGACGGGTGGTTTTCTTTTGACCTTTTGCATTTTGCAAACGGCTTACTGTAACCCGAGCTGGGAAACGTCCACGCTCGTACGCTTACCAAGCATCACCTCAGACATCACTTTACCAGTACCTAGACTCAGACTTATGCCCCAAGGGCCGTGGCCAGCGCAGGCGAATATACCTCCGTTCCCACCAGCTTTCGTCCTGACACCTCCTCCCAACAGGGCGTCAGGAATTCGTGCTATTATCGGTCTACCCGCTGGCGTCACCGGTCGATGACATAGCCCCGTCCGGACGATGTTTGTCTCGGACGTCAATTCAGTGCTCGCGCGGTTGATACCGTCAGCTCGTGCCACCATGTTCGCGGCCAGATCGATCAACTCTTGAATTTTGACTCCTTCCTCTTTCACCTCCGTCGCGATGTCCGGCAACGGAATCGCAGACGAATTCAGCCCGGCGAGATAAATATCTCCGTTCCCTCTGCTGAAAACTTCCGGGTGCCACGAGAGGCCTTCAATGTTTGCAAAGACCGCATGACAGTTTGATGAACGACCTGGTGCGCTGGGAGTTGTTTGCTGAGGTTGGTGCAATGGTGACCGGAGAATAATGCTATGCCCCGCCAGCGACGATATTGGCAGCTGATAATCGGACTTTGGGAACAGAGTTTGGAACACTCTGTTGCTCCACGGACCCGCTGATATCAAAATATGCGTGCACGGTAGCACCTCCTCTTCTTCATCTTCGGCTGTGCCGCCTCCCTTGGAAATCACAAGTCCGTCCAATTCCCCGTCGGTCGTTCGAGTAATCTTCACCGGCGTCACCGGATATCGAACAATTACTCCACGACGCCTGACCTCCTCCAGAAGGAATTGGCAGAGATCATGCGGGTCTCTGCGATCTCTCTCTCACATCCTTACATCAGCAGGTGATTAATTTTTCTTACAAATCAAAACTTTGATGCGTAGGAGGAAAGAAAAAATCTCTCAGGTCGATCGAATGCCACCTTGCACGGGGATGGGGGGAGAGACCAATACATACACCTGCGCGGTAGTTTCCCCCGTACTCGAAAGCTCCACCTCTCCACCGCTGGTGTCTAGCCAGCCCGGTACGAGGCCGCGTTGGGCATCGCTACTACTATTACTGCTACTACTATTACCCGTATCTGCAGATGAAGATGAACCAGACGAAGCGTTGACCCGACTGGTCCCTTCCCTCAACCAATCATCACCCCTCACCCTCCGCTCTCCTGTTTCATACCGTCTTTTGCTCGCAAAGCTAAGGCTCGTACTCGTACTGTATCCCCACCGCCTCTTTCCGTCGTTGGCATCCGCGACCTCCCGATGTAATCGAAAACTCAGGTCCCCGAGGGCAGCGGATTCGGGCGCGAACCAGTCTTTCGCGAGAAACCCGCCGGCTCGGCCGGACGCGCAGGCGAACAGGTTTGGTGAGGTGTCCAAGATGGTTATGTGCTGAGGAGGAGGAGGAGGATGAGAAGGTGGTGGGAGAGGAGTTTGATGATGTCGTCCTCCTCCTTCAGAGGAAGGAGAAGATAGGTAGTATGCGGTTGAGAGGCCGACGATGCCGGAGCCGAGGATTATGATGCGCTGAGAGGGAGCAGCCGGTGCTGATTCAGCAGCAGGAGGAACGCCGGTGGTGGTAGTGGTGTTGTCAGCTGTGGTATTTTGCATCGTGGGCGGTCAGTTTATGCCCTTCTCGGACGAAGTGGATGCGAGAGCGAGTGCTTCTGCTGGTTGTCCTGCAGATTAGGTCAGCGGGAGGAGCTGAACGACGAAACTGCCGGGTGTATAAAAGTGGGGTTCGGACGACGGGGTAATGTCTGCCCGATTCGCGGGACCTTTGAAGCGGAGAGATGTGGAATGTTTGATGTGGAGGAAGGTGTAGATAGGATGCATGCAGGTGCCGACAGGGTGGCGATTGTGTCCTCCTTTTTTGTTTTTTTTTCTTCAAAAGTATATCTCAAAAGAAAAGGTTGAAGGTTTCACGATTTCAGAATAGAAACACGATACAGAGAACAGGTTCCGTCAATGGAAACTGGCTAGAGCGATCGCCTAGAGAAATGCGAGGTGTTCCGGTGTGTTCTCGTGAGGATTGGTGGTATCCGTGGGAGCCGGCGCGCACAGCACAGATTAGCTAAGCTTTCCGCGGTCGTCCCGACTTCCCTAATTCAAAAAAAAGCCCGCACTAAAAAGTGCAGGTGTGAAAGCGACTCTGATAGGTTCGAAGCCTGAGAATGGATTTTCTGCAAATAGCACCGTATTCCCACATTTTTTATTTTATTTTGGAGTAATCGTTTCCCCAAACGGCAGGCTGCCAAAGTTGGCCGCGCGCAGAAACATGTAATAACGTTATCAGGTTAATCTTTCCCAACGAGTTTCGTATTCGATATGGGTATGCGCAACATATGGTATACACTCTGTGTTTTAGATGAATCCTTTGATATTGATAGCCGGGTCTGAACAAACTCCGTTCGTGGCGCTTTCGTAATCAATACGGGATTCTCTGTCTTGGGGGCTCAGATGCCAGCTACGAGATCCGGCTGAAAGATCCCTTGCAACAAGGCGCTTGCTTCGATACATATCGAAAATACTCGTGCTTTGAAAGCAACTGTGCTGTGTGATGGATCCATGAAATATTCTCATCCCAAAAAGTGCTCGTGTTCTTCAATTCTCGCCGCAAGCTATGCTATAAACACACAAAACACCCCGAATGCATGGCTATGCGCAAAAAACATATGCTAGCTTAAATGCCGTTGTTCGAAAATAACCAAACAAAGTAAAATGGACAAGTCATGAATGCATGATGCAGGAGGACCAAGAGCTTCGCTTGACCGGGGCATTGTTTCTCACGTCGGGCCCGATCCTCAACTTCGCGTGTTCGGTCGAATCATTTCATCCATTGTGCATATGCCCTATAAGTCAAACGCAGCGTCAGCATCGGATCCCAGCTTTCGGTATATAGAAACTGTTATAGGGAAGGCAAAGATAAGCGTACCATCTAACCCTCTCCACGACCCCCCTCTGCGCCCTCACCCCGTTTCTGATACTCCCCATCTCCTCCAAATCCTCCAAAAACTCCTTCATGACCACCCCTCTGGGCAAGACGTAGCTAGCTAGCTCTCTGAGTACATGAATCTCGCATAGTAGCAGTCCGTGCTCCTTAAACGTCAGAGTGCTACTCCGTTGCTCTCGGCCTTCGGTGGCACGGTACGCCGCACTCGTGGACAGTATCCGATCAATGTGGCGAAGTATGCGGATCATGCGCCCTTTTGCATCAGATTTCCTGATACCGTTACGACCACCCCAAGCATTGCTCAAGTAACGGGAGGTCCCAACCAGTATCAAAACTCCCGGCGTGAGACCCAGCATACCAAATAGAAGTTGTTGAGACTTGAGCATATTGTCGATACCGCTGACGGCGACTTCTACGTCTACTTTTGTCTTTTGTAATTGGATCAGTAGGGACCGTAAGAGTTCTCCCGTGATAGCTCCGCGGATCGGTTTCTTTAGGTCTTTCTCGTAGACCCTTAGAACGGGTGTCAGATCGCCTTGTTTGACATTTTCTCTGATGAGCTCTATCTGCCTTGGGGTGAGAGCAGACGCCGTGACATTATCGTCGAGGGCGGTAGCAGGGTTATCAATGGCGAAATCGACAACCATACGCTCCAAGCTCTCACGATCTGAGATGAGTGATTCTCGACTCATGAGCGCGGCATCTTGGTCCTCGCCCGTTCTGATCGTGCCGATTATTCTCTTAAGCGGGTCGACCACCCAGTTGGCCCAAAAGTCGACAATGGTGACGCCAGCTTCCCGGACCCAGGTTTTTATGTCCTCCTTTCGGTTGACCAAAATACGCAGCAGCGTTCCCGAGGTCAAGAAGAGAACCGTCACGGGAATCCAATACCTTATGATCCCGCTGGGTCGCCCGTTTTTCTTGAGTAAATCCTTTGACATTTGCTCCTGCTTTGGCAGGTGCTTCTGCAGCATCTCTTGCAGCTTGACAGACAGAACGTAAGGGATGACCGCCTCTTTTTTCCCTTCCATGAGGCTGCTGATGGAAACGCCTAAATTCGACATTCTCCTCCCACTACTGCCGCCACCGCCGCCGCCACCGCCATCAGCCCCGCTTACGTTGCTGTCTCCATCCTCAAATGCCGTCTCATCAAATCCGGTGAGACCATTGCTGGATCCCGTGAAGACCAGATCCTCAAACTGCTCGACGCCACCCACTTGATGAATATTGCACACGTTCTTCACCACGTTTTCCATCAGCACGATACTCCTTTCCACCACGCCCTTCCAGTCCTCCTTGTCGTCCTCGTTCTCAAACACCAGACTCTCATTCATAATCACCCCGAGCGCCGATGCCTGCATCGACCGCAACTTGCTTATATTCGCGTGCTTTTGATGGATGGCGTGTGTAATCAGCGCGAAGGGTGACACGATTCTCGAATTCAAGCCCGATAAACTCCGTTCCCTCAACGAGGTCCTGACCAAGCCGTAAAAGCGCTTGGCCGTCTCGGAGAGTCCCACGGCCTCGGCCTGTATCTCGTCCGCGCCAATCCAATCCCTCCGCTCCAGACGACCTTTGGCGTCATGGTACACGTCCTTCGCAAAGTCGTAGAGACGCCACGGGGATGTTTGGAGGGAGTAGAGCAGCGTGTATTGGTAGGAAGAAAGGACTTCGTCCCAGTAGTAAATGTCGTCGCTCAGAGGTAAAGTCTCATCGACCAGAGAGCGAAGGATGACGCCATAGGTTTGTATGGCGGCTTTGGAGACTATGAGCCATGATAGTTCGTGCTCGAGGTAAGCTTCCTGTTCCTGTTGGGTGGTGATGGTTTCTGCTTCGTCATCGGTGATGGTAGCGATGGATATGTCAGCCGATGAGAGCAGGGATAGGATCTGCTGTGGAGTTAGGATGGTGGAGGTCGTGGAGGATAAGGATTTAGTAATCGTCCGTAAAGTGGACGTTCGGTGAGATGGCGGAGCCGCGAGGATGATTTCCCTGGTGGGCTCGGAGCCGGCAAATGCGGAAGGAGCTAGGGCGGTTGGGAGGACGAGAGATAAGTGCTCGAGATGCAACCTGTCCAGCTGCAGGTCAATGGCGCGGACCTGGCTGAAAGCGCAAGGAGAAGGGAGCCAGTTGTCAGCGGAGGGAATAGCAACCTGGAGGTGGAGTTTCGGGAAATAGCTTACTCCGCGACAAAGCTCATTGGAGATGGAGGGCGACGGACGGTTGCGGTTGCGATATCGAAGCCTGGTAGTGCTGGCGGTGGTGAAGGTGGTGGTGGTGGTTGGTTCCTCCGCCGTTGAAGTGAAACGCTGCTTAGTCAATCAGCTGCCGGGTGGGGTTCGACTGCCGTCAACCGTCCGTCAACCACCGACGGTAATCTTAATCTTCATCACTGTCTGTCTCTCTTTGAGCAATCACCAGCCGACGGCGCCATACTGCTGACTGTAAGCACATGTCGCCTTCGGCTTCATCCACCAGAGTCTCCGAGTATCGGAGTCTTTTGCGGAAGCAATCGCATTGCATTGTCGCCATTCTGCGGCTCAAACGGTCCCCTCCCAAAAAAAAACCTCACCCTTGATCCGGGGCGACCCAACTATGACGCCACGAGCAAGCACGCTCTGTAAACCATAACTGCCTGCACATTGGAAAGAAGCACCATACCATAAGCATGCTACATGTGCATGACATTAGCTCCTTCTCGAATGGAAATGGAGGTTCGGTCGAATTCAGGGCTCCGTGCTCCGGCCGGGTGCCAAATTGCCGTGGGCGTGTGCCTCTAACCGCTTTTGGGCAGCAATTTGCTTAAAGTCCAGTCTATCTCCGTCCGTGCTCCCCTTCGTTCGCCATGCAAGTCATGGCCGTGGCCTATTTTCTGCCCAATTACCTTTTCTTCTGACTAAGTCCTTAGTCAAGGGTTCGCTGCCAGTTCCGACTGCGAGCCCTACCTCCAACAGTCCAGTGGGAGGAAAGGCAATGTGAGAAGAAAAAAAAAAGCAAGGCTGGACCGAGGGCTGGCTAGGAGGCTGAATAAGCTGCTCCGGCTGGAACGCCCACACAACGAAGTCACGAAATACCGCCCTATCGCCAGCCTAAATGTGCCTTGGAATACCATTTTCGCATGCAAAAGAATTGTAATTGTGAAATTCAGTAGATTCAATCTTTTCCAGCAGATAGAAGAAGGAAAAACGGAAGACAAGAAAGAAAAGAAAAAATTCAGAAAACGCCCTTTAGAAATACTTCTATGCTGCGAAGAGATACACCATCCGCCGCAACGGGATACTGTATCCAGAGCTACGGTGCATCTTTGGCTATAAACAGGAAAGATAGAGAAACAAATGTTTCCAGTGAAAAAAAGGCCTCCCATTAAAGAAAATAACCACGTTTTTTATAACCAAACCAATACGGTGAATGTGGTATAATTTTGAAGGAAACAGTAAAACAATGGTGTAAAACAAAGACTTTGTATACAACCCGAATGAGAAAAAGGCAAAGGAGGAAAAAAGGTAAACCGCAAACTCCTGACGCTCAATGCACCGAATTCAAACACTTAAAGAACGAACGTAGCCGACGTAAAAGCGGACAGAAAAAAAAAACAAAACCTGAAAAAATGGTAGAGCGGCGTTCATATCGTTCTTTGGTTTGGTATAAATATTCCATTTTGGGTCATAAGGTATTATAAATTATTCGTCGACCCTAGCCCTCTTGACGCCAGCTACAGGCTCGGGAAGAGACTTGTCGTGAATCGCCGATATTGGCGGTAGTTCAGGTTTCAGCGACAGTTTGGCAGATCCCGGTCGGCTTGAGATGTGGAGATTTTCAATGTTGAGGCCGGCTGGTGGATCGGGGAGAGCCTCGCCTTCGCCAAGGTGATCGAGCAGGCGTCGCTGAAGATGCATTATGTACTGTCGCAGGGCGGTGTTCTCGACCTCTAGGGCTTGGTTTCGTTCCTCGACGGCTTCGTAGTCGCGAACCTTGATCTCGAGAGACTTGATGTACTCTTCTTTTCTCGCGCGGAATGCTCTCTACGGGTTCGGTCAGTAAGGGTTTGTCACGGATGTGTTGACGAAATGATGGGAGGGAGAGAGGCGAGAGAAAAAAAAACCTACCTGAGCATTGCGATTCTGCGCCGCCCTCTTGGAGGTGTTCAGCTCCCTCTTCTGTCGCAAGTCTGCCTTGGAAAGCGAATCTTCGCCGCCGCTGATGGGACTGAGGCTCGAGCTCGGTCGGATGTCGTTGCGGTGCATCATCGTCGGAGAAGAGTTTGGCGGTTGCTGAGAGGACATCGGGGTGGGTTGCTGCATGACTTCCTCGCCGGAAATCGCGGATAGCAGCTGCTTTCGGAGCAGCAGCTCATTGCTATCCTTGCCCAGGTGAGGGTCGATGGACCAGTCACGGGAGGATACGGAGGGCTCTGAGTCGAGATTCATTGTTCTCTTGGAGGAAGGTTGTTCGGCAGAGGAGGATGGGGTGTGTTGTTGCTGCGGTGGTTGTTGTTGTTGTTGTTGATGATGGTGGTGGATATGGTGGTCCTGAAGGCGTGCAAATCTCGGGATGTTAGTCGCCGAACTAACACGAGGAGCGTCCTCGACAGGAAGAAGAAGAAGTTTGAGAAAGTTATGAGGTACCTGAGAGGAGGTAATGGAGGAGGGAGCAGGAAGGGTTCGGTGTCCGTTCGCCATTGCTACGACTTCCGTCATGGTTGCTGGTGCTGGTGCTGGTGAAGGGAGAGCAGTGATTGCTATAACCGGGCAGCCAGCGTGGATTATATCTCGATCTCGCACCCCGGCAGTTTTTTATGAAGAAGAAGGACTATTCCTTCGGAGGGTATTTGAGGTTTGGGTCTGGATCTCCGGCGTAAAGATAATTATATAATAGCGTGGCCGTATTTGAGATGTCCGTTGTACCGGGTGTTATAAATAACGAAATGCGAACTGCGAGAATCGGCAGGGGTGCTAATTCGCTATAATAATAATGGAGAGATCGAGCCTGGGAGAAAGGAAGGGCTATTAAATATGTCAACGTAAGATGCAGTGTTCGAGTTAGGCAGGCAAGAGAAAGAAAGCTAAGCTCCGGTAAGCTGGCGCCCACAGCTCAAAGTGTTTAAGTAATCCAAAAGGGACCCGGTCGGATATATATGTAATGGCGAGGCTTAGACCGCAGAAAAAGGAAGAGCCGGCCGAAGCTTTCGGGGTTAACTTTGCAGCTGACCCGTCGCTTAGTCTTGGATTACCTGATGCAAGCAAAGAATGAGCCGAAGGGGGAGAGAGCCCGATTCCACCCAGCGGAGAATATTTCTATTTCCTATTTTATTTTATTTTATTTTTGATCTTTTACTCTCTTCGAAAACTCGTTCGTATTTTTCGCGAAGGAAAAGGGAAATATGCTGGTGGCGATTCCCACGGAGGGTGAGTGTGCCCGTCGCCGCCGCGTATGCCTCTTGCCCTAAACGAGAGAGAGAACAGCAAGACCAAATCTCTCGACGCAAGGAAAATGCACCGAGGGCCGCAGAAAGGGAAGTGCCGAAGGGTCTCTAATCCTCAGCGGTCAAATTTCGATTCTCGGATCTGAGAAAAACGATGATGCTTGGATCGACCCACACACCCCCAGAGTCAGGTCAGGTCTCTGGTCGGTCGGATGCTGCAAGTGCCGATGCGAACAAATTGGCAGTTCCGGAAGGTCTCGCAAGCGGCAAAGCGTATGTAATCAGGGCTAAAGGATTATCTGAAACCGTAATCCTTTGGAGTAAGAATAACAGCACAGTGAATTGCGAAAAGGAAAGTCAATGATCAAATGCTGATGTTGATGTTGACGTGACAGGAAAGGCCCGAGAATTGGATATAGGGCTGCGAGCCTAGACGGGATCGCGGGATGTAATGCAGGTTCGAGCAGGCAGCGATTTTTTGGGTAGACGATCGATGAGTAAATCGATCAATCTTGGAGGTTCGATTTGATTTGATTTGATTTTCAAGACGGGGATGGAATGCGGGTGAGAGCAAGATATATAAAATAGGTTGGAGAACAGCCCCTTCGACAGTCTTTTTTCCCTCTTTCCTCAAGGTTACACGGAAAGGAGAATTTCAAAAGACGTCAAAAAAAAGAATCGGGTATGTAGATGCGCCAAAAAAGGGTCACAATCTTTTATAGAATGCGAGTATTGCCTTCTCTCCCTGTTTCTCCTTCTTCGCCCGTTGGACGATGGCGTTTGAAGTGTTGCAGGGGTGGTTGGCGATAGTTGGGGGAGGGCCGGCTAGGCTGCTGAGTAATTAATCCTTCAACGAGGAGAGGACGATGCGATGGCTTCAAACAGCTGTGCCGACCGTCCGAGGGCAGCCCAATATTCTATATACTCTTATCCCTTCCCATGCGCCCAGCAATCAAGAATCAAAAGGAATAAAAGCTGCCTGCGTGGGAGCGTCTGATACTCTGCCCAACCGCCGATTGCTTACTTAAGATTAATTGCTATTAGCCTGGGCGCTCTTCCCTCGGAACTTTGAAAGATCCGAGGGGAAAAGTACACTTGACGAGGGCAAGTTATGATCAAAAGTAACGTAATGGCACATGCAACCTTCTTTTGCGATTGCCTGAAACCCCAAACCCGACCCTGGGTCGGTCCAGCGAGCAACCGCCAGGTGTGTAGAGAGTACTTGGTACAGCGGGCGCGGGCAGCGGCGGGCTAGCAGTGGGCGAGTGATGGGCGCGCAGTGGGCACAAGGCGAGACAAAAATAAAAAAATAAAAAAATAGCAGACATGCACAGAACAGACCAAGGAAACGAAAGCAATCGGGCAGCTAGTTTCAACGTACGAACCTTTCAAAGTTGGGTGCGAATATGGTCGACCGGAGACGTTCGGTTGGCCCGCACTGGATGCTTAGTCAAAAATGTACGGTGCTGACTGATCCAGCCCGACTCGGTGTGCAGAAATGAGACCGAAACGAGGAACAGTCGGCGGGCTCCACACACCACACGTATTCGAGTTGGAAGCGACGGAGAGAAGACTGGGGGACGGTCTGGCTTTGGTCGTCCGGGTGCAGTTGCAAAAGACGGAGGGAGGGGTGTAATCAAGCCGCTGTCCGTATGTCTATTCTGTTCGATGGCGGTTCGTGGTTCGATGGTCAGCAACTTTGTCAGGGTGAAACGCGGGCTTTTAATATGGAGAGACGGTCCAGCTCGAGGTAATCAACAGCATCATCATCTCGAAAGGCAGGCAGAAGAGTACAGCTCAGCTCCACGACGCCGGACGGCCATTTGGTTTATATCCTGCCTGCGGTGTACGCTTGCAGCTGACGAGCCAAATTCCAGGCGGCGGGGTCTTTTCTGGTATGAGCAATTCGAATCACCAGCTTGCCATTCGATGACGCGAAAGGACTACTCCTCGGGTGATGATTAAGTGGAAGTAGGCTTTTGGCCCTGCTCGATTGAGCAACCTTACTTACTTGCGAGGTGGCCAGTTGGAAGAGGAGGGGAGAGATGCGTCTACCCGGTCTGAATCTGCGATCTGATACTGCAGCCAACTTTTTTTTATTTTTATTTTTTGATTCCTGATTACTGATGTCCGTGTGGTTATCCGCTTCGCTTCTCCTGCGTGTTTACGATATCGATAAATCGAATGTGAGTATGTGCAACCGGGTAACGTGACGGGTGTCTCTGAGGCTTGCTTTCGCCGGGTCCTCCAATTCAGATCTAGCTATATGACGGAGCTGATATAAGTCCAAGATGTCGGCTGACGAATGGGCTGACCAAGTTGAGATGCCGCGCTGGTGTTTTTTGTTGGATGGCAATGACTCGACACACCGCCAGCATATGAGAAGACTCACTCGTGGGAACCGGCCACGCTATTATATAATTGCAAGTAAATCATCAATCATCACCATTCTGATCTTTGGCCTCAGGCGTCGCCTGGCTGGCTGGAGTCGTTCACGTTCAGATGTCTCTGGAGTGCATGCTGCGGATCAATTAAGCTTCCACGGTGCGAAAGATTAAGACCTGCAGTCGCTAACTTTTGCTGCTGCATCTCATACAAAAAAGTGATTTCCTACCAGACCGGCCCCCATGCCCGCTCGCGCTGGATTTGGATCCTCGATCCCGCCAAATGGCACAACGTGGTCTGCTTTTGGTTCCACCGTAGCCACGAGAAAGAATGAAAGAAAGAAAAAATGACCTGAGGATTCAATCCTATCGTGGATCCCGAGACCGCCAGCCTGACCGGAAGAGCTCGAAGGGCAACACCAACGAAGGAGAAAAAAACAAGTGCTCTACGTATACTAGCTGCGGACGGGGGGCCGAATCCGAGCTTGCAGGCGCATGTCTCTCGTAAATCAACGAGACTGGGGGATACGAGATACGTCTAAATGCAAGACATATCAAACGTCGTTTAAAACCCCTTCGAAGCGGTGGACAAAATTGGAAACCCGAGGGAAACAAGACGGTCGACGAGGGTAACATTGAGGGTCATTCCCCCCCTTGATTACATGAACACCCGCTGCAACAGCTAAGGGCTTTGCAAGCATCGTATTCTGAGATTAAAAGCCCATTTCACGATCTCGTCTTCAATTTTTTATTTTTTTTCACGCAAGAATCGAGGTGGGATGCGGACCCGAGCAATTTCATTATTTTATTATTTGATGACTTATCATCTCGTTCTATTGCAGCTCCTCGTCCGATGATCAAAAGGAAAAAAAGGTCCGCTGGAATAAACCGTCAGTTTGCCCGTTAAAGGCCGACGGTATGTGCATTCGCGCTTTGGAAAGTTCGGCTACGGGGGAATTCAGTTGGAGCTTGACCTGCATGAAACCGCTGCATCATCAGAGGGAGGGAAAAATCCAGCAGGATAAAAGCCGTCGTCAAGAAGAAAAACGAGAGAACAACGTCAGAAAGAGCTAAAAATTGCTGCTGGGCAATGCACGGGGTTGGCTCTGGCTCCAATCTTGCATGCGGATTCCGAAGCATGGAACATTTAGCCTTACGTAATAAGCCTTACAGCCCATCGATTTCAGTGCGAACGAGGGAGATATCTCGATGGGGAAGGGAATGGGGTCAACGTTCGGCTGAATATTCTGATTATTATTCTTCTTCTTACGGTTATGGTTCTCTCGACCGAAAGAAACCTCCCCGTGACCGCGAGCCGGGACTTACTCAGCCATTGGATCAAGCTTCCCTTGGCGGAGAAATCAATCAATCGCACTGCTAAACTAACGTTAAGATCGGTTCAACAAATTTGAAATCTCCAAGCGCCTCTCGTTTCTGGAGGGGCTTGCAGCATACATAATATTTCTACTTTTGACCATCGTGAACGGGGATCGAATTTTTTTTCTTTCTTTCTGAAACTCCAAAGGATTCCTTCTGTGCCTCGCCAGGATACTTTTCGCGAATTCGGCGAATCGGGGGAGGCAGGTGCTCGCATAATCAGCTCGCTATCGGGGGCGGAGGGCTATATATATCTCACCTCTTGATCTTGTCGATACAGCTGAGCCGCAGGGACTGCACCACCAATTCGGCCAGTGAATTCCAAAGGTTCTGGAGAATCATTACGCTGTCAACTGCGACCTGTGTACCCCCAGCTGCTCTGAACCTTAAACTCGAGATGTCCTGTCCTCAATGAGAAGTAATACCGAGGATAGTCAGCTTTGGGCCAGCCCCCGACCGTCAACGTAATCATCAATTTAGGGTTATATGCGGTGCCGATAATCCGTGGCCCATGTGGGTCCAACCTTCCGGCCAATCATCCGTTGCTTAATTTGGCCGACAGTCTTTGATTAGATTATGATTAGATCCATCAGATACCGTCATTAGATGAGCCAATGAGAAGCTCGCTATTTGTAATATCACCCGGAAGCAGCAACTTTGACGTCGACAAACAGGGTGCCACCAGCTGGCGATGACCGTTGTGGCCAGCAGAACGAATCTATAAAGCTCCCATTCCATTGACCGTATTCTTGAATCCTTTCGTTCTTCATCATCATCAAAACATCAAACCTCTCCTCTAAAGCCAGTTCATTCACAGCTTCTCTCTCGCACTCAATCGGAACCAATCCGTCAAGTACTCATCCTCTCCAACTATCCTAAAAATGACAAAGGCAACCACCTGCTGCGGTCGAGGCGGTGAATGCGTCTGCGCGGCGGAAGCCAAAGTACGTTTGTCTCTCTTTCACCATTTCCCCACAAAATGACATTACTCGAACCCCATCCTCCCTTTGGGCTCGTATTCCTCTTTCACAGCTTCGCTCCCCTCTACCCCCTGCATACAATCTGCAGGTAGCAAAAGCAAAAGCATGCGCTCAGAGTTAGCTATGTATCAAGGATTAAAAATCCCACAGTTCCCTGCTATCGCATCAAGAAGGGCTATATCAAAAAAAAATAACCAACTTTTTTTTTTTTTTTTTTTTTAAAGTCTAACCCAATCTTTTGTTTTTAGTGCTCCTGCGGCGAAAAACCAGCCCTCGCCTGCAACTGCGAGAAATCACAGTCGGAAAACCAAGTCACCGGCGCCCGATGCTCGTGCGGAAAACGCCCCGCTCAAGCTTGCACCTGCTCCCGCGCTCAGTCTGAGAATCTCGTCCCCGGTAGCACCTGCGCTTGCGGGAGCAGACCCAAGGATAGCTGCAACTGCGACCTGAGCAAATCCGAAGGTTCGGGCGGTTTGAGATCCCACGAAGTCGATTTCACCAATCTGAAATAAATGAAAATAATAAACCAAATTGAAGTTTTTTTGATGGGAGTTTTCTTACTGGATTGAAAAATGGGGTTTATTTTTAAATTATTCATTCAATTTTCTATTTTGGAAGTGGGGGAGGGATCGCAAATCATGCATGTGCATTCCAATTTTCATGTTCTTCCAAGAACCTTCTTGCATAACTGGAGTTTTTGAAAACCGAGGGAAATGGCATATTTGTTTGTACTACAGAAATAGGAAAGGTTACAAGGATCGGATAGCCTTGCTGGCATTTCCTTTCTATACATAATTCGAGAATGAAAAAAAGAGCCTCAACAAGGCTGGCTCTCTTGAAACAATTTTTTTTTAGAAGAAAAAAAAAAGGCCAGAAAGGAAAAGGCTGATCCTAGAATGAAGTGCCATGATGAACGCTAGCCGACAAGTATACAATACAAAAGTAGAAAGAGCGAAGGGAGCATGGGTGGAAGAGTTTAGTCATTATCAACTAAAAGTAGAAGAAAAGTATTCAATCAAAATACGGGATGCCGGTCGATCCTTAGAAATAATCAATCCGTATGTTTCATTCGTCAGTATGTTTCTGCCCGCTGGATGCTGCAGATTTGAATCGCTGTCAGATCGTGGCAAAAAAAAAAAAAAGGCCTCTGTCGTCGAGATCCTGAAACAATCAACTCCTGTTCTAACGCCCATTGATGACTTCCTGTGGGAAGAAGCCTTGCGCTAGACGGTCTTCCATCAACTTGGCAACTACGGGCGGCACATTCTCGTCGGTGGCTCTGACCGTCAATCGATACATCTAAACAAATTCATATGTCAGCCTCTTTCTCACGTAATATTGTTTCTTGTGGATGAAGGACTTACCGAAGTCTCCAAATTCGGCTCAAGCCTCAAAAGACAGCCATATTTGCCGCCTTGGAGCGTGTGAAGGACACTTGCACCGACCCAGTTCTTCGAGTTTTCATCGACCCCGTCGAGAACGCCCCATCTGAAGCCCTCGATTACTCTCCTCGTCTTGGATGCATCGATCTTTCTCCCCATCCCGTGCAGTCCAAACACCCTTTGAGCTTCCCTGGGTCCGCCGCCAATCTGCTTCCACCTCTTGAAGAAATCGTCCGCACTCAATTCAGCCGGCTCCATAAACTTGTGTAACGTAACCGGTAGCTGCAAAGTCACCGCCTGCAAAGCACCTGCTAAGTACGAGACCCTCATCGTTGGAGCCTCGGCGAAAACTCCGGTCGCTTCGAAGATTATCATCTGCTGGACCTGGGAATCCGGCTCGATATTTGGATCTGGGATGTTCTGCGTCGTATAGCTGAGTTCGCCCTTTGAAGGGTTGTTGATGGTGGTGGTGAACGAGCCGTAGGGATACGACGACTTGTTTGTGAAATAGAGAATGACGATACCCTTCGGACCCCGGAATTCTGAGCGCAGGCCAATCTGGATCTGGACGTCTTCGTACAAGACACCTTCGTTCCGTATCAGCAGCCGGTTGAAACCAATCTGCCAGTCGGGACTGAGATGTTCTGCGGATGCGAGATTGGTTGGTTTCGAGGCAGCTGACGGTATCGGAGGTGCGCTCCCGTTTATCTGTAAACCGGCGAGATCGTTGATCAACGTGGTCGCACTGCCGTTTGCCGTTATCGGTGTCCCGTTGGAGTTTGTGAATGAGCGCTTAAGGCTCGTGTTCAGTTTGAGGTCAAAGTTGGCAGCATCTACGTTTGCATCCTTGCCGCCGATAACCCACGTCCTCTTATCGCTCGTCGCGGCCGTCTTTTGATGTAGACGTGAGAGCAAAGCGGAAGTACGTTCTGGGAATGGCGGCATTTCATCACAGACGGTCCGAAGTAGATCGTCGGTGGGCATCGAGATCAAGGCGAGATACTCGCAAGCTCGCTGTTGCAGCTCCGGGTCGAGCGTGTGGCTATAGATTTCGAAAACTTGTACCAACTGCGGCTTGATTTCCGGGAACAGGTTGACAAACTTGACCAGCGCGGATAGAATAATCGCTCTCGTGGCCGAGGAACAACCATTAAATTTCGACTGGAGGGCCATAAACTGTTCGATCGGGCTGCATCCCGGGCTGTCTGCTATCAAATGTCCGAACTCTCCCAGCAGATAGCCTCCAATTTTGATCAGAGTCTCGTGACACTGCGGTCCCTTGACCAAGCCCAATATAGTCTGGGCGGCGTATACTTGCAGTTCTTCATTGTTGGTCGTGATCTGGATCACTCTTTGCCAGACCTCATCGCTGACATGCTCACCAGCCATGCTTATGAGCCGTAGCGAGTGGTCGACGTACCATTGGTACTCTGTCGCATATTTTTCGGTCAATATAGCGATCTTTAGCACCATTTCCTCTCTGATGGCGTAGTCCGCATTGGGGAGATACTTGAGCAGCTCGCCTACGACTCCCGATGCATTTGTGGTGTCGCACATGCTGTAAAGTAAATCGAGAGCCTTTCGCTTGACGCTGATGTCCCTATCTCTCAGAGAAGCGATGATGGTGTTTTGGTGCTTTTTGATTGGCTCCAGGCTATCCGACTTTGCAGCCAAATGTGCCATTGCCTCCAAACCGAGGTATCTCACGTTGGTTTCCCGGGATTGGATGAACCGGCCGAGCCGTACTATGATCTGGACCATGATGCCCGTTTCGGTACCTATGTGAATGGCGAGATTGATGGCTTCGAAGAGTATTGCGTTCTGCGCGTTGTTCTGCTGTGTGTTTTTCGGCATGTCGGAGGAAAGATCAATGATCTTCTGCAGAGTTTCACGAATCATGTTTTGAATGTTGACATCCTCTATCGCATGGTGTAAGCACAATTTGGGTTACCAAGGCGAGATTGAGATGGGTGCAATGTTACCTGAAGGAGGATAATACTGCAGCAACCTCAACAGCTTGACCTGCAGCCAAGGGCATGGTATTTTGTAGTAGAGATAATCCTGGGTGTAATCATCATCCACGATGACCCTCTTCAACCGGAAAGCAGCTTTTACGTAAGACCCTTGGTACAGCTCCGGATTGTCCTGCACAAGGGCCATGATCAACGAGGTTACCGAGAGGGACACTCCTATGTCCGGGTCATCCATCAAGGAAATTATCCTTTCTGCCCAGGTCTCTTGGACTATCCCCGGGTGTTTTCTGTAGAGTCGTAGTAGTGTGAGAGCGGCCTTTTTCTTGACAAACGATTTCGAAGTCCTGTTTGGTATCGTATCAGCACGGGTTGGATAGATGTCATGGGAACTTTGTCGGGGTTGGAACGTACGGGGATATGAGCAACCTGTGAACATCACCGTTTAAGGCCTCGCCCATTTCCCTCCCGCCAACATTAGCTATGGCGTGCAGAGCTAGACAGTTGAAGAGCTCATTGTTGTCCATGAGGTCCTTTTTGATACTGTTGACAACCAGGTGTAATAGATCATGATTTTCGTTTAGGAATAACGTAATGGCGAGATATCCGATCTGTTTTTCCGAGTACTTGTTGGTGGATATCAGGCTGACGGCCTCGAGATGGCCGAAATCGACGTTCCATCCTAGGATGTAAATGTATAGCAACTGTATTTGGGGGCGTCAGACTAAGGAATCAACAAAGCACGGAGGGTCTGCTTGTCACTAACCTTGCAGACGTATTTCTTCTTGTGGTATCCGTTCAAGCCGCCATCTGTACAATGTCAGTCGCCATCCTCGCTAGTTCGATAACTGGTATATATATATAAATCTATATATCGTTGCAAATCGGTGGCTCGGTTCGGGTACCTTTAAACTTCTGCCTTTGGAAAGATTAGTACGGCAAGTGCGATAGGAAGGAGGGGAACAAACGAACCGAATGTTGGCAAGCTCCTTGTTTATGCGTTTCTCTTCCAGCTCTCTGGCACGGGCGTTTCTAAGGTCCGCGATGAACTGAACCAATCCTGCACGATGATTGAACTTTTAGGATGGATTCTCTGGAACTGGACGGGTGCAAAACGGAAGGGTGGGCACCTCGCATGGACGACATGGTGGGCTTTCTTCTGGCTATTCCGTCGATCTCCAAAATGGCGGTTGCTGGGGGGTGGCACGTTGTCGACGGGTAGCCGGATCTAATGAGCTTCCTTTACCACGAGCACTTGCCGGGCAGGCTGGAGTCCACAGGGCTGGCACTCAGAAGGGACGGAATCTCCGGAGAGCGGCAATGGAGAGAGAGGTGGAAGGGTCGTCCGAGGGAGGGAGGGGCGATTGTCGTGGGATGGCTGAGGTGCGAATTCGAAAGGACGAGAATAAGGGGAGCTGGCCGGGGTCAAGCTAATCAACAGCTCCAACAGGCGAGCATTCTCACTAAGCGAGCGAACGAACAAACTTGAAGGCGCGCATCCGCCGGTTGCCAGGTGGTGGTGCAGTGCAGTGCAGTCGGTGTGGAGAAGGGAAACGTGACGGCACGTTATCGTGTCGGAGTACTGTAAGTATGTACATGTACCGTGCTTGTACCGATACGGCCGTCTGGTGCTGGTCTGGTGCTGGCTTGGCGCGGCGAAGTGACGTGCGTTGGAGGAGCGGACAAGATGGCCACGGTTCCGTTCCCCAGACTGGAACGGGACTGGCTATCTCCCCCCTCTCCTCCCGCTGTCACAAGCCAGATCTCCAGATTCCCAGACATCCGTCCTGAACTCGCAGCATCAACCTCCCGACTCCTCTCGTCACCCGCCTCCGAACGAGATCTGGAAGCCTGCAGCTACTGTTGTTCGTGGCGGCTCTGAGCCGAAGCCATGGTCTCCCTATGGCCCTTTGGCGGCGTGAGTACTATCATAGTAGTCCTCAGACTCGGTCGTATCACTGCTAACCGTACGGTCCGTCTTCACAGCAGGATAATTCTCCTGGCGCCTTCGAGAAGAAGCTGTCCTCGCTCGCTACCCAGATACTCGACCACGAGAAGCGACTGAACCTGCTGCGGAACCGAGGCAGGCGACTCAAGGGGCTGTGGACCATCTACACCATCATCGCCTGGGTCATCTACGCCACCATCCTCACTCTCGTCGTCGGCCTCGACCACGCCAACGTCTACCAGTTCGCCGGCCTCGGAATATCGCCCTTCGTGTAAGTGAGAGGAGGAATGGTTCCCGGAAGAATGTTCTCTTCGACAAGTCGGCTAATGTGATCGGCACGCAGGGTCTATCTGATCCGGCAGATCATCAAACGGTACTACGAATGGAGGGTCCTCAATGTCGAAACCTCGCTCGAGGCCCTTCGGGAGCAGCAGAAGGAGACCATCGAGAAGCTCAAGGATGCCACAAAGTACGATACCACGCAGGCCTTGCTCGACAAGTATAACGCGACGGCCACAGGTGCCCAACCGCACCCGTCTCTGGTAGGACCGCCTGGGAAGAACGGCCCCAACCAGCCCGGCCAGGGATCGCAACCAAATACGCCCCCGGGAACCGTCAGGAAGCGACAGAATGCCGCTCAGAAAGGTGCGAAATCGAACACCGGGGCGGTGACACCGCAGCAAACCCGCGATGGCACTCCTGGACCGCCGCCCAACCAACAGCCACTACCACCGCAAGAAGCCTTCGCACCGGAAGGTTTCGCACCGGAGGCTTTCCCACACGGTGTGCCCCCGCAGGTATTCGTGGGGATGCCACCCGGTATGGGCCTACCCGTGGGCCAGTTCGCACCTCCTCCACCCGAAGAACCGAGGCAACCGCAGTGGTACGATCGTTTTCTCGACGTTCTTCTAGGAGAAGACGAAATGTCCGCAAAGAACCGCTACGCACTGATCTGTTCCAACTGCAGGCAGGTCAACGGCCTCGCTCCGCCAGGCACAGCTAACGTTGAAGACATCCGATACATTTGCGGCCGTTGCGGCGCGGAAAACGGCAAACCCGATGTGAAGGAGCTTATCGAAAAGGTGGCTGAGGACCAAGCGGGTGGGAAAGAGGCTCATGCCTCGAAACCCGCAAAGTCAAAACAAAAGCCAAAATCTACAGGGGAGGATAGGGTTGTGTACGAGGACAACGATGAATCCAGGGGCTCGGAGTCCGGATCCAGTGTTGAGGTGGTGGTTAAGAAGAAGAGGGGGAGACCGAGCAAACGGAAAGGATAGAAAGCTTGTTTGGATGACTCGCATGAAGCTTCGTTCTTTTCAAACATGTATGCACGCACCCCATCTCCGCACTAGTCTTTTAAGCTTTCTAATTGTGGTGTGCGAGATCGTCAGGTACATAAGATATCCAGTGGATTCGCACGGGCAAAGTTTTCTGCTTTAGCTACGGCACCAAAAAAGTTTAAATCAAAATACCAAAAACTTTCAACCAAGATGCGGGTAAAATTTGCTTATTTGGACTTATGACGCCCACGAGTCAGCGGTAGAGTTGTGAAAGCCCTCGATGCAGACATCGATTAAGCTTAGAAGTCCAAACTTTACCAGAGTTTACCGTCAGAAATATGTCATAAACACACAAAACAAGTGTTAAGCTTTGGCCGTCTGGAACACAATTTAACCTCTGAGATATGCATCGTGAACAGTAAGTCCGAAACGTATAAAGAGACGATGCCACGGCCCTGTCTCGGCCGGTCTCAGTTGCGATTCCTATCATTGTCTGAAGTAGCATATTCATCTCGGCATTTCCTTTTAGTTTCAAACATTTCATAAATTATAAATTTAGTTTCTTACTAAACAATTTTGTAGTTTCTCTCCGGCATATCATATCAGAATCATATTCATACAGCATGTCATTCAGCGACGAACCATCTAATCCAACTGCCGAGCTGCTTGAGAGGAGAGACAGGAAGTCGAGAATAAGATCCGGAGCTAGGTTGTCCGTCGAGCTTTTCAAGATGAAGCAGCAGCCCTACGACCGGCGTCCTTCCTCCGTGGATGCCACAAACTGGTATTCGGCCGGTTCGTCGTTCAGCGGCGCATCCGTCACAGGTGGTGCTCCTAGCGCTCATGGAAACAGCTCCCCCGGCCCCCCAGGACGTCGTTCCAGCATGGTCGGGTCCGCCTCAGTCATGACCGACGACGAAGATGACCGGGGAGAGGTTTCGTACTCCCCCGCCCGTCTTTCGGTGATCGCGGGCAGACCTTCAGTCGCCTGCGGAGCCGGCGTACCGGGCTCGTACCACCAATACCGCAGTCAATCTGACACGGCGACATACGGGTACGCCAAACAGAGTTATCAGCAAACTCTAATCGAAAAACTCTACGGATACGGTTATCCCGACGGTATCGACGCCCCGGATCCGATGGACGACATTGCTCCCAAATCCGAGGAAGTACTAATGTCGGCCAAACAGCACCAGCGCAATACGTCCATCTTCCGCTCCTTCGAGGGGTGGGGGTTCGATGCCGATGAGATACACAAGATGGATCCGATCCAAGAGAAGGAGAACGAGCCCGAGCACCCCTGGGAAGGGGCGGTGGCGGCAGCGGCGCCGTTCCGTTTCGACGGATCGATCGCCAAGGCCGCCTACGCCTACGACGGGGATACGGATATGATGACCACGACGGCGGATGTGGGCCCGCTCGATCCGATAGACACGTCGAGGACGCACGCCCAGAGCCACCCGATGCCGATTCCGCTCAGGCTGTCGCGCAAGAGATCGAGCCAGGCGTACGCCAGGGAGCAGTACGTTCATAAACGCCGGGTCTCGAGCCTTCAGAGCGCCCAGAGCCAGCAGAGCCAGCAGAGCGGCCAGCACAGCCGGCAGCACTCGAACGTGAGGTCCGGGAATGCGTCTTTTTCTAAGTCCGCTGGGGAAGTGTATACGAGCAGCCCTTACCGGCCGTCGATCGTTCTGTCGGAGGTTGCGGTGTTTGATCTCAGCGAGAGCGAACCTTCCACTCGGAACGTGAGCTTGACGAGTAGCGCTCACGGTAGCGTCTTTGGCGGGAACGGCAGCGGTAGCAATACGGACACCTGCAGGTCGAGCAAGCTGTCTAAAAAGTCTATCGGTAGTAATGGCAGCGTTACTGCGGTGACCGGCAACCACGAGGTGTCCCCGAAGAGAAAAAAGTCATTATTTTGGTTCCTTTCCAGAAAGCCTTCCAAGCCAAAGCCCGCTCCGACGTCGCAAGCCAGAGATGAGGACACCTCGGTTTCTCAGGTTGACCACTACGCCCCTCTCCTCCACGATATCGCAGAGGTGTCCAGCGTCAGCAGCCGCAGTGCCACGCCGGAACTCATGACCGCCACTCAGGCACCACTGTTGAGGTTCCGGGCACCGCCGAACAATAACACCAACAACAAGCCCCGGATGCTACCGATCAAGCGACCGAATTTCAACGTGCGCAGGGCTTCCGAGGGGCTGCGAGTGGACGACGACGACGTGTACGACACCCCGCCGCCCGTGATCCCGCACAGGGAGCGACGACTGAGCAGCTCGTCCGTCCGCTCTCAGCACGAAGCGCTCCCGTTCAAGTCCACCAGGAAGAGCTCGTCCGTCTACGAGGAGGACCTAGTGGCGGAACCGGACCTGAGGGTCCGACGCAGCTCTTCGGTCTACGATAAGGATTCGATGCAGCCGGGCGAGCAGCCGTCGCCGCTGTCGCCGGTGGCACGGTACTCCGAGTCTCACATGTCGCATCCGGACGTGTACGTCGCGCCCAGGGCGGATTGGTACAGAGCGGATTGGGGATTGGACGAACCTACCGTCCACGATGCCGATTCGAAGAACGTCAGTTCGCACGCTCTCGGCGCGGTGAAGGCGGTCATATCGGGGAGGTCCAGCCGGCGGGGGAGCGTGGACGATGGGATCCTCCCGGGGAACGCAAAGAGGTGGGACGGTGAGGACGAGAGGATGGTGGATCTGAGTAGCGCGCTGAGAGATGCGCTAAAAATGGACGATATCTTGGAGGAGGAGGGGGACTTTCATCGATCATTGCAGTGAGTGTTAAACGGGTTATCATTTGTATGTACAAAGTATATGAGTTATATATATCTAAAAAGCGGGTTCGTGTTCTTTGTTTATCTGGCGTCCGGAGGGGGGTTTTGTTTCTCCCGTCTTGCGTATCTAGGCAGTTTAATATATTTATCGGCCGTATATTTCTTATTCAAAATAAATTCGATTCTTCATGCAATGGATATAACTAGGATATATACTATGAGTGAAGCCGTGGATATGCAGCAGCATCGTAAAGTGTGCGATAGTGGGGAGCTCGACAGGACTGATGTTGCAATCAGGTCAGATGGGATCCGATGATGCCTGTCGGCGGCCCAGGAAAGCTTATCCATGCCGGAATCGTCGACGGGTCTCTTCAGCTTGACAGTCAGCACCTTGGCGGACGCCATGTGCAGCAGCTGCCGGCTTGAAAGCCAATCAGCGCCTGCCCGGGATGAACCCATGTTGGTGTTTATGTCTGTCGGCCGGAAAACAAGCGGGCTGGTCGTCATTTTTCAGGTTTCCTTGGCCGGCCCCCAATTAATTCTCTCTCTTTCTCTTCCCTTTGACGATTTGAAAATAGTTGGACCCAACGAGCAGCAGCAGCAGCAGTATATACCATTACTCGGAACCTGATCGAGTGTCCGGAGTGGCTCTCGTCTGGAATTGCCTTTGGAGGGCAGATTGACAGCATTCCGACGTCCATCGCACCATTCCACCCGCAAATTTGATTCTCGGTACCAACAGCCGGCGGACGGAGCCCAACTCGGACAGAACCTTCCCGCGACGACGACGACGACGCCATTTCTAGACTGTCCCGTCAAAGAAAGACCCCACCGTCTATTCTCTTCTTTGTTTCATCCGTGACGCTGACTAGTTATCAGCTAGCTTCCTTTGTTGGTGGTAATCCTGCTGGTGTTTTCATTATCAAACAACAACCTGCCGACCTCATCTGACCATTCTTTGTAATATCTCCATCCCCATCTGCAGGTCACGCCTCTCCATCTCCGCCCTACCGAGCCTCCGACTCTCGTTACTCCTGCCATGTTCTCATATCCATAAATCTTTCCCTTTCGCGGTTTTGCGGATCTCCATATCCAACCGGTCACCTTTTTCGACGGTCACATACCTCGCTAAACAAAAAAGGTGGATGTATTGTCGACCTGCCCCGGACCATCTCGACCATCCGACTCCAGCCTCCAGCCTTTTGTTTATTTTACGGAAAAATTAGGGTTTTTTCGTTTCACAAGCCCGTCGTGGCTACACTTTTGAAACACCTCGACGACACTAGTTTCTAAAAAAGCTGTCATGGCAGAGTCAGGTCGACCCATCTCTCGGGCGGGCAGCACGTCGACCATCGACCCTGGGGACCATTCCACTCATACGGCCACGCAGGAAGATGTTACGAACGTCGGGCCCTCGGAGAGTACGCCGACGATAGCGACGTCAACAACAAAGTCGGATCATCCTAGAGTGACGATTGTAACGCCGGAGGACTACCGTGGCGATGAAGGTGTGTAAATATGATGTCGAGATGTGTGCTGGCTGGCCACATACGGAATCTGTTTGGAATGCAACATGGCGGCTAACCAGAATGCCACGCACCTCCAGAGAGCACCCGCACCGCGACCTCTGCCAAAGAGCGCCGGGAGAGCAGGCTCACGACTCCCTCCTCGGCCACCCGTCCCACTCCGCCGAGACGACAGTCCATGCACCGCAAACACACATACTCGGTCGACGATAACGAGGACGAAGTTCTGGAAGACCAGCGGTTGAAGCAACAGGCGCGCGCGGAAGTCACACGGACGAGCTCCTCACGCAGGAGCATCAGCGGCATCGGACCGGGCTCGTTACGACGCAGAGAGACCGGCAGCATCCCATCCACCGTCCCCGAAGGCGGAGAAGAAGATCTCCTGAGTCCCTCCAGGCAAGTCGCGGAGCCTCCGGAAGAAATCGAGGAGGAACCCGAGCCCGAGCCGGAAATCGTCGTTGCGGAAATGACTCTAACGCCGGAAAGCGAAGAGGAGGAGCTGATAGAAGAAGGAGAGCAGACTTTGAAGGTACGTAACGGCTGTCCCACTGGCCCACAGGTATTAGCGTGTTCGAGAGTCTAACATCCGTATTAGGCACGTCAAGAAGCCATCAACGAGACGCACCCCTTCGGTGTCAAAATTTGGAAGTCTTCACTGTACAAGAAGGACCGTTCGGTCCAGAAGCTGGCTGAAGAGGATGTGCACTCATCCCCGGGAGCCGGAATGGGCACATTTCAGCAGGGCGGAAATCTCATGTGGTCATTAATAATCGGGTGGTGGATGTCGGCTATCACTTTTATCGCCGCCGCGGTCTGCTTTCTGACGTTCACAGCGAGCGGAAGAGAATACGCCCAACTTTTACTGGACTTGTCTAAATATCTCCTGTATCCGTTCGGACAGTATATTCAACTCCAGCAGGACGAGAATTACCTGGATGAGGACTTGGGGGAGGGCAGGAGTATCAGCGAGTACGAACAATGGCAGGCGGGCGACATTGAAGAGGGAAGGATGTTCTTCGGGCCCCTCACTCCGGGCGCCATGGGCGGAAGAGCTAGAAACAGCGTGGACAACGTCAGCGAAGTCGATCCGATCCACGATTCGAGCGAGAGGACCGGTCTTATAAGCGGCGAAGACGTCGATCCGGATGACAGGCCTGTCAAGAGGCGAAGGCTCTTTGGACGTGGGGAGTGGTCTGTGGGACGAGTCACATTCTACATTTTGTTTTACGGCCTGATTGGTAGGTTTTGGCAACCTTCATGGAAGTGTGTGTTTTTATAAGCTAACGTGCTTTTCATAGGACCGATGCTGTTTATTGTCTCAACCGTGTGCTGGATCATTGTTTTCACGATCCCGATGGCCCGTGTGAACGGAATCCTTCTATCGCATCTCCGGAGACATCCACTCGCGCTTTCCTTTCATTCCAGTGAAACTTACCATTTGAGAAGCGACCATTCTCCGGTTCTCGTGTGCACGTACAGGGCTGTCGGATGGAAATATTACAAGTACACCGTCGACGGTACCAACATCTTTCTGATCAATCTGATGCTGATTGTCGTGTTTGTGGTTTTTGACTATTGGGTCCTCCACAACTTTTTAAACTACAAGGGCCCGATCACGAGCCCGCCTGTCTTGTTTGTTCTCGCGCTGCTGTCGATTATTCCCCTGGCGTACTTTATCGGTCTGGCTGTCGCTTCGGTTTCCGCACAATCCTCCATGGGTTTGGCTAGTGTGCTGAACGCATTCTTCTCCACGATCGTCGAGGTCTTTCTCTACTGCGTCGCATTGTCACAAGGGAAGGGCAGGCTAGTCGAAGGTAGTATAGTGGGTAGTATTTTAGCGGGTATCCTTTTGATGCCGGGACTTTCAATGTGCGCCGGGACGGTCTTCAGGAAGACACAGCATTTTAACGCGCAGAGCGCTGAAGCCTCGATGACCATGCTGCTCTTTGCTGTCATCGGGTCTTTTGCGCCGACGTTGTTTTATCAGATTTACGGAACGGTAAGCGAAACAGATGCTCCGATTTTATAACTTCTATTCTAACGAGTTTTAATAGTACGAATTGAAATGCCACGATTGCGTAACCGAAGAATTGGGCTCCAAACTGGAGGATTGCAGGAGGTGTTATTTCTCACAACCTCCGTCGATCGACGACCCATTCTACGCCAAAGCTGTGCAACCGTTCTGTTACACAGCTTCCGTTCTTCTCGTCATGGCTTACGTCATAGGTTGCCTCTTCACGTTAAAGACACACGCGCAGCTCATCTGGCAGACACCTGTGCAGGAAAAACCGCCTCTGCCGCAACCCCAAAAGGTCCGCCATTCCGTGGATGCCGGCAAGCTTCCGGAGTTCCACCAACGTGTCAACGGTGGCGCGTCACTGCGGGAATCGCCCGTCTACAAGCGGGTGCTGGGCCAGACTCTGACGTCGACGGGGTTGACTCGATTGTCCACAGGATCCGCCCAGAGTTCGACTCCGCATTTGATCCCGCCCGCGGAAACTGCGATCACGACGGGTCGCGCGGGAGGTTCCCGCGAACCCGCCCATCTACCCCATCAGAAGCCTTTCACTTCGCTGTCCACCGAGGAAAACGAGTCGCTGGTTCGCGGGGTAGCCGAGATGGTCGCCGCCGCCGCCGCCACGGTTTCCGTCAACGCCACTTTCGGTGACGCGACCGCGAGCACCGCTAGTTCCGAGCACCCCAAGAAGACCGCGCAGCGAGCGGCGGAATCTGCCGCCGCGATCGAGCAAGCTGCCGGCGGGCACGGCGATGGTGCCGCCGGCCACGATGCACCGAACTGGAGCCGGACCAAGAGTTTGGTGATCCTGTGCGGTGCCACGGTCCTCTACGCTGCCGTGGCGGAGATTCTAGTCAGCACCGTGGACGTCGTTCTCGAGAACTCCAACATTGACGAGAAGTTGTTGGGTATCACCTTGTTCGCCCTGGTACCCAACACCACCGAATTCTTGAACGCCATCTCGTTCGCCATGAATGGAAACGTCGCGTTGAGTATGGAGATCGGATCAGCCTACGCTCTGCAGGTATGTTTGCTGCAGATGCCGGCGTTGGTCGCCTGGACCGCCTGGACGACGAACAATATCTTGGACGCGGATAGGTACAATAAGATGTTTACGTAAGTAGCCCGTTGCTGTTACCTACGAGGGGGAGAAGTAGGGTTCCTGCTAACTCGGCATATCTTTAGGTTGATATTTCCACAATGGGACATGGTTACAATCGTGCTGTGCGTCTTGATGTTGACCAATATCGTGCACGAAGGAAAATCAAATTACTTCAAGGTGAGTTTTCGAAAAAAAGAAAACTTGGAATCACGAAACCTTGCTAACGGATGAATACTAGGGATCCTTCCTCGTCTTGTCATATTTGACGGTCATGCTCGGCTTCTACTTTAGCGGGTACGATTATCTCGCCGGTGGTGCTGATTCCAAAGCTCAAATGTTCGATGCGCTCTCAAGGGGTGGCAATCCGAACTACTTTGTTGGAAATAAATACGGACACCCGTCGAACGGGTTATCCGTTCAGGGATAGAATCCTAAATCGTGGGAAGCTTCTGGTCAACAAGATCAGGATATATATTTTGTTTTTCGGGGTTTTGTATTTGAAAGGGGGTTTTGCAGGTCGAGATTTAGCAAAAAAAATGGTATCGTATGCATCTGAGGAGGTCTATTCGTTAAACTCACGAAGATTGTTTAGATGGAGGTTGCTAGGGGTTTCTTTTATTGTTTTCAGAATGAGATGGAGCATTGGTTACAAATGAGCGGTTACATGTGCATTATTTACCGTGAAGCGACAAGAGGTCCTTTTCATATAATTTGGTTTTTGTCTTTTTGGTTTCCGTCTTTTTTGTTTCTGTCTTTTCGGTCACAGGCGTTGGGAATCCGGTGCTATGGGATTTTTTTGTTGCACTGATTATCTTTTCCCAGCGAGGGATTCACTGTTCTGACACATACATTTTCTTACGGTTTCTCTTTCTGTAGCAATAATTTTGCACTTTGAGATAGAGCATGCGATTCATAGTTCTTTCTTGCCTTTGTCTACGGAGCTTGGACACGAAGTTGCGAATATTGGACGAAAAAACTATAGCTATATATACATTACATGTAAAAGAAAAGAAAAGAAAAGAAAAATACTTGGCCGAATTTTTGATCATGAGTTTTGAGGAGAAAAAAGTGGGGGCAACCCCCCTGTCTACGCAACGAGACGAACAAAAAAAAAAAAAACATGGGACAGAGATCCAGCACAATGTCATCATTCGATGCAGGCTTGGGGGAAAGGCTAGGTTGTTAGAATATTCTGTTGTCAGTGTGTGCACGCATGTGGGTGGGTGGTGCGTCTGGGCGATCTGATTGGGCCGCTGGCGAGTTGGAATAATCGCTTTCGGGGCAGCAGGATTAGTTGCGAATGTTATAGAGGAAAAAGGGAAGGAATTAGAGGCTTGAACAATAATAGTGTGGCCTTGTTAGTCGATTATCAGTGTTAGACCTGTCTGTTGGTGTGAGGTTTGAATATTGTGACTACCATCGAGCTCTCGATGGTTTGATAGTCAGTCGGAACTAAACGAAAGGAAAAGGAAAAAGATGGTCGCTGGTCGCGGTCACTGGGTCCCAATTACCCACCGGGCTATCGGAATGACAGCTCCCCTCGATCGAATTCCCAGGAAAGAGAAAATCAGAAAGTTTAATAAAATAGGAAAAAAAGGCGCATCCCGTGAGTTCGTGAAATTCGACACCTCTTTGGGACTCACCCACCTGGGCCAAAAGGCATTCCGGGAAGCAAGCAACTTGGGACGGATAATTTGGTAGGGTATTATCGCACATGCAACTTGGATCGATGATTTTTTTCGATCCAAGCGGGTAAGGGGATATCGGGGCGCCAAAACAGAAAAATAAATGATTGCGGTAGTTAGCTGATCCAATCTTTTTTTCGATGAGACTTGCAGCTTGTGGCTTGAGATATTATCTGTTCAATAATCGGGGACATGCAACATCGTATAAGGTCGAGCTAATCGGAGACCTCTAAAAAAGTTCGTCCCGGCAGTAACTAGCAGCAGCAGTCAATCGATTCGATGTAATCCTCAGGCTGTAAAGTCCGCGGGGGACGGGTATACTCTCTGAAGTGCAGGCAGGCAGGCAGGCAGCCTTTTTTCTGATTCCATGCACCCCGCTTCGCATACCAAAAATAATCATCCCGACTTGATATTTATCCCCCAGCAGTGTTAGAAGGGAGGAGTGAGTGAGGCATATGGGACCATGTTTTCCGTGCACCCCATGCGGGAAAGCCTCCAAGCGTTCGTTCGTTCGTTCGGCTGTGCTCTGCATACCGTCTGTTATATTCTCATAATTAATTAATTTTGGGGGGGCGGTCCTCCTGTCGAGTTTCCGCAGGTGGGTCGAAAGACAGGTTTGGGAGAGTCTAGTAAACTATAGTCGGTCGAGGGGGAGCTCAAAGGCGGGGGGTTTCCTCCGCTGGGAAGGGCAGGTGGGCGGCCGTCGACATGATATTTGTTTAGCTCGGAGCTTCTGATTGTTCAACTTGGCCACCTTTGATGACAAGAAGTACCTGTGAGAAGTATGTACCTGCAAGATGGAGACCTGTGGGAGGTACGTACCTGCTGTCTGCTTGTCTCCTGTTTCACAGTGACAAGCTAGCCGAAGAGAAGGCGACCGATGATGAAATGCTGGAAATCATGAAATGCATGGAATACATGAAATGAACGGCCTGAGCATGTGCCTCTGATAAATATCACAATCGCCCTCCTCTCTCCCTCCGTCGTCATACATCATATCATCTCTCCACCGCCATCCACTTCATCGATCCACCTGCCGACACCCGTCGCCGAAAGACCAGACAGAACCGCGATCCCGCAAAGGCTACTTCTGCACAGCACTCCTCTCGAACAGCAAATGCAGCGCTTATAGCTGGAATATACGTACCCGCTACCACCGTCGAGTTTCTCCCCGCGAAAAAAAATTAATTTTAAAAATTAAAGAGCGAGAGAGAGCGACCCGAATCGCATGCTCCGCCGCCGGGACGAGGCGTAACGCAACGTTGAAGATACGACACGCATGCGGGACGGACGATAGATAGAAATAAGAGGCTTGATACTATTGTGATTCCGGCCTGGCACGAACGAACAGGAGGACCCGCAGCGTCGGATCCGTTGATTACGCTATTAAACCAATCTATTTTATTCCCTCCCAACCGACCGACCAGCCAGCCAGCCAGCGTTAACCAAGTTGACCAAGTTGTGCTCCATCCAGCTAACTCCTCGCCCTGCTGCTGCTGCTCTCTGTTGCGTATCGATACTTCATCCCATCCCGTCCTCCTTCTCTCTCTTCTCTCTCTTGCAATCCTCCTCTCCTCCCTCATCGTTCGCACCACCGTCGAGCCTCCAGAACTTCACACACACACACACCCTTCCCGACGGCTGCAGACGCTGCAGCTCACCACCTACGCATCGGACATACCTCCATACCTAGATACATACGTCCACCCGCCGCACGGAACCCCGGCTACGGAGAGCCCCTCATCACAACTCCGTTTTCCTCACTTCCACTTTTTTTTCTCTAGGTAGAATATCGGTGCTGCCTTTTCTCGGTCAGCCCTTTACCCATAAACTTCACCGTGTTCACCCCGCCACAGATCACGTATCTCAAGATGGAACATCCGGCTGTCAGACCGCAGCTCACGAAAACCGTGCCGAATGTTCACGTCCAGACTCCCCAGCAGTCGCAACCAGGCGATGCCACCGCGACCAACGACTCATTGGTCAATGGAGACTACAACAAAAAGGTAACATTGTCCTTCTTTGTTTTTTTTGATTATTTTTTTTGACGCCTGGTTTTTTTTTTGTCCTTGTGCACCCGGCCACCGTCTTAGTAATGCGGTTTCCGTTCGCTGACCTCGGTCTCTTTGGGTGTCAGAAGAGAAAGGGCCAAGAGCTGCGGCCCATCATAACAGCAGACGGCAAGCCTGTCGTGGGGGAAGCCGATAGTATAGCTCAAGTGCAATATATCGCAGCTAACCCGTAAGTCGCTCGAGTTCACACTCCTCTTACCCTTTACCTCCCACGCACCCCGAAACGTGTCTCGTCCAGGATTGGATCAGCGGAAAATTGGATTCCGATCCTCCAGCTTTTCCGTTCTGGGTGGAATGTCGTTGCTTTTACCTTTCACCTTCGTTTCACCCAACCTCACCTTTAGACTTTTCCCCCACCTTTTAAACACATAACAGAAAAAAAAAAAAAAGGAAAAAGGACATCGCACTGACATCATGAGGAGTAAAAAAAGGACGCTCATCGAGCCCTCCGATGCTCCCCCGTCCCAAAAGGCGTACACAACAGCCGCGATGCCCGAGTCGCAGCTCAGACAACAATCCGACGACTCGGAGGAAGAAACCGAAGTCACGGCAGATGAGGAGGATTTCGAAGATTACTGCAAGGGAGGCTATCACCCGGTGGAAGTCGGCGAGCAGTTCAAAGACGGAAAATATACGGTCATACGGAAGCTGGGCTGGGGCCATTTCTCCACCGTCTGGCTTTCTAGGGATAACGAAACCGGTAGACATGTCGCTCTAAAGGTGGTTCGCAGCGCGGCGCACTACACGGAAACCGCGCTGGATGAGATCAAGCTGCTCCAGAAGATCGTGACGGCTAAACCCGAACACCCGGGAAGGCAGTTTGTGGTCTCCCTGTTGGATTCCTTTGAGCACAAGGGTCCGAACGGAACGCACGTCTGCATGGTGTTTGAGGTTCTCGGGGAGAACCTGTTGGGCTTGATCAAAAAATGGAATCATAGGGGCATTCCCATGCAGCTGGTCAAACAAATCACAAAGCAGGTTCTCCTCGGGTTGGATTATCTGCACAGGGAGTGTGGCATCATCCACACGGATCTAAAACCGGAAAACGTACTCATCGAGATTGGAGACGTCGAGTCCATTGTGAGGCTCGTGGAAGGCGACACCGCCAAAGTAAACGGCGACAAGACGAAACCGGAACGGCCTTCTAACAGGAGACGGAGACGCACTTTGATCACCGGCAGTCAACCCTTACCCTCGCCGGTAGCTACCACGTTTGGTGCAAACCCCTTCTTTGTCCCCAAATCGAAAACACACAGCCACAGCTCGTTGAGCACCTATATGGATTCGTCGGATAGCTCGACCCATTTGGATCCCGAATCGGCAAACAAGGCCCGGGAGAAGACAGCGTAAGTGTAGCAAATTTCTCGTACTTCGGGACTGTGGCTAAAGCTAATTCAAGCGTCCTGCTTGATAGAGAACTGCTCACCGGGGCGATATCCGGGATCAATCTCGAGAAGGCTGCGGAGGAGGCAGACCAAACCCAAGAAACACCCTTCCCCAACGACATGATCAAAGTGAAGATTGCAGATCTTGGAAATGCCTGCTGGACAAATCACCATTTCACAAACGATATTCAAACCCGACAGTACCGTTCGCCAGAGGTCATCTTGGGTGCTAAATGGGGCGCCAGCACAGATACCTGGAGCATGGCCTGCATGGTGAGTTTTTCTTTTTAACCCTATCCAAAAGGCTAAGTGAGAACTGACGAGTTTTAGGTTTTCGAACTTATAACTGGGGACTACCTATTCGACCCCCAGCAGGGCACAAAGTACGGCAAGGACGACGACCACGTTGCGCAGATTATAGAACTGTGTGGCAACTTTCCACGGCATCTCTGCATGGCCGGAAAGTGGTCGATTGAGATCTTCAACCGAAAAGGCGAGCTTCGGAATATTCACCGTCTCCGCCACTGGGCGCTCACGGATGTTTTGCGGGAGAAGTATCACTTTAGCGAGAAGGATTCGGCTGAAATCGCCGACTTTTTGCTACCAATGTTGGAATTGAATCCGGAGAAACGGGCGAATGCGGGTGGAATGAGCGGCCATCCATTCCTGGTAGATGCAAAGGGTATCGAAGCTCTCAAACTTGATATACCCGTTGGTTCGAGAGGTGGCATCGAAGGATGGAGCTCAGAAGTCAAGAAGAGATGAAGCTTGCGCCCCTTCCCAGCACGACTTGTCTCATTGGTCGCATGTGGAGGAATTCAAAGTTAGCGAATACCTTTTAACTGGCTCTTTTTGACTGCTTTCCGTTTCTTTACTATATGGATTTTTGTTTCCCGTTTTCTTATATATGTGGCTGATGAGGAGTCTTTTGCTGTCATAATAAATTCTACGAACGGGGCCTGCAAGCCAAGATTCACGGGTTTTTTTCTGTTCTCTTTCTTTCTGCTTTCTCCTTTTATACTGGGCTTTCTTCTTTATATGAATAGCGCGACTAACGAGGAGAAGGTAACCCCCCTTTACGAGCACGATCTTTATTTTTCTTTTCTCTATTGTCTTATAGCTTTTAGACTTCTTTTTCATTTCTCAATTTCTGTCAGGCCCTGACAGATTTCCGTGCCTTTACAGGCTTTCATCTTATTTTCCTCACGGACAGCTTTTACTTACCCTTTTGGCCATTTGTGTACCGTGGATCTTGCAGGACCAAAGTCATTCGCTACATAACATTGGACGGCGTTATTGTGTGCCCGTCGCAATTTTTCTTTTATATTCCAAAATCTCCCCTTAAATCTCCCCTGTATCTTCTTTATGTGGTTACGAAGCGGGTGAGTGGATCAGGAACGAAGGAGCAGATAGAAAGGGGAAGAAGAAGAGAGAGAAAGTTATTCTGTTCCCTTCCCTGATTTCCTTCTACAAAAATTACGATAAGATATGAATCAACTCGGGATAAATACAATACAATACTCCCACAGCTTTTTGAACGAATGGAGGTTCGTTTGGAAGCCAATTTGCACACACACATCAAACGCCTTTTTTTTCATCTTGATAGAATAACTGCATGGTAATCGTAAAACTGATTGGGTATGTCTAGGCAAGTGTATAGAGGTAACTGCAAGTTTGAATTGCAGGACGATTATAGAGTATACAGAAAAATGAACACGCCACACGCGTGGCGGTGCACAAAGGGCAGGATATATCAATGTCGGAACCTTTTATCGGAATCTATTATCGGAATCTCTCATCGTAGGATGCAAAATTCATAGAAAAAGGAAATGATGCGGCGGCAAATATAAAAAGGATTACGGGGCTGACAGATGGCTGTGCTAACTGGCCGTGACCAACAAAAACCCAAGCTATTCAACGGCCCGCCGCTGGTTAGCCTCAAGCTTTTATAGTTTCCGAAAGATCAGCTCGAGGTATTTGAAAAAAGACGAGCAGGCCCAGGTACTCAGCTATATCGAATTGTCGATTTTTCGATCTTCAGTGGCCACCAAGCTCCCGAGTTTCTCGTAGCATAGAACCAGACCTTCGGACACGTAGGGTTGTACGAGCGAGGCAAAAAAAAGGTTTTCGCTGGTAACACGAGCTGACGAGCCCCGCACGCGCGCACAAAGGCGGGCGGTGACATCAACTGCAGCTCACCCGCCATGGTTTCTGCACTGCACAAGATCCATGCGGATCTTTTCGAAACCTGGTCAGCAACAGTGGTTTTCTGCCAACTACCGACCTCGATAACTTACCACCTTTTACTAATGTTTATTTGCCATGATTGGAGACATTGGGCTCAGGCCCCCCCCTCGTTGGACAAGAGGGAATGGGAGCCTCGAAACAGCAAAAACGCCTGGCGGGGGTGAGGGTCTTTACATCTGGGGTATGATGTATATTATTATTATTTATTATTACATCAGGGCGATACCAAGATGGAATAAAAAGAAATCGATAGCATATCCCCTTGAACAGCCATTTTCGATTCTTATCACGCGCTTTCTATTTTAAATCCGTTCACGTTCTCTTTAAACTTTCATACTCACCGAAGGAGGAAAAAACGGATTATAATACAAAAAGATGAAGGCGTTAAGACGTCAGCAGACGCTGCCAAACTCCGGCGACGAGTCCGATTCGGACTCGGATATCAGCATTCTGTCCAAAGCCGACTCCCAGCAGACACTCGTCGGAAGCATTGGCACCAATGGGAAACCGAAGGCTGCTGTCAAAGCTACGTATGTTTTTTAAAAATTATCCACCTCTTTTTACTCAATTCCTTATACACATTTGCTAATCGAGAAGTACTACAGCGGCCTCGATAAACTCTGGAACGATGCCCTCCGACGGCTCGACGAGAAGACTCGGGCCCGGGTCGTCCGCGAAGGCCAAATCGCGGGCCAGAACAACACATTCCGTCTGCTAATCGACGGCATCCAGCGCCAGCAGAATGCAGTCGCGGATTCGAGGTTGACTTACACGAGGAAGAGCGGGGAGAAGGTGTTTGTCAGGGACAAGATGGAGAAGGTCGTGACGTGGTTTACCAAATCGCAGCTGTTCGAGTTTGGGAACGTGTTGAGCGCGGTGTCGGTTTGTGAGTATCCTTCGTGATATAATTTAATATATTTTATATTTTATTGTCTGTCAGCGAATCGAGAAGGGGATATCTTGCTAATCAATATATGGGGGGACTGTAGATGCTGCTATTCCATGGGCGTGCATAAGCGCCATCTTCACCGTCGCCGAACATCACATGGAGGCCGATAGAAATGTGATTGAAGGAGTCGAGGAGGTGTCAAACATGATTGCTCGATATACTCATTACTACGATGCTTATCTCAAGGGAGACGATGGTTATGATGATATCATGAAGGAGAGACTCGAAGAGGCCATAGTGAAGACTTTTGCGGCGATATTTGAGTTCCTATCTCAAGTTATCAGGTTTTATAAAGGTTCCGAGAAGAGGAGAAGTGAGTTTAACCTGACAATTCCTAGATAGAGAGGTTTGGAGATGCTGATTTTTCCAACTTGAATAGAGAGAATGCTGCATACCTTCAAGGCTACGTCCATCAGCACGATGGTTTCGGATTGTATGAGAGATGTGGGCACCGAAGACGACCAGGTCATCAAGATTATCGCCATCATGGATACGGACTACCAGAGGAAAACCAGGTCCTTCATGGATGTCAATTTCACCGACCTGAGAAACGTCATGATGAGCATCCAAGCTCAGGTCGACGACTTCAAAGCGATGATGAAGGGAGATGACAAGAAACTCCAGGGAATCGTCAACCAGATCATGGACGCTATTGCTCCAAAGGTTGAGCCTATCGAAACTCTGAAGATCTGGCTCGGCGGCTGGGTCATCGATGATAGTTTCCGAGATGCCAACGACGTCCGTATGGAGAACACCTGCAAATGGTTGCTCGAACGGGATGAATACGTCAAGTGGAAGCAACAGAACAGCGAGACAAAGCTGCTATGGGTGTACGGACCGCCTGGATCCGGCAAGAGCATACTGTGTAGTACGGCCATCAAGGATCTGATGGATTCGCAACCGGGGACCAACAACGTCGCCTATTACTTTTGTTCTGCGAGGTTCGAAAATACCAGGGATCCCGAGTCGATAGCTCGATCGTGGGTGCAGCAGCTCCTCCAGGACGATTTTGCGCACAGGGAAGCGAGCGAGTACTACTCGAAGCTCAAGACGGGTACTAGGGCATCTATGCACGACGTGTGGGAGCTGTTCACCAAGATCGCCAATAAGATGGAGGATTGCATTTGCGTTCTCGACGGGCTCGACGAATGTTTCAAAATCGGCCAGGCAATGGCTCACAAGGCTACTATGAATCGGTGGTTGGATTTCCTGATGAAGTTAGAGAAGCATTCGAAGGGGACAAAGCTTCGAATTTTGCTCATCAGCAGGGACGAGCCGGATATCCGACTGAACCTCAGCGCTTGGAAATCTCACGGTATCGATCCGATCCGAGTCACAGAGTTGGAAGTCAAGAGCGAGTATACCCGATCGGATATCGAACTCTTCGCACAGAAAAGCGTGCAAGATGCGGTTGCTTATAGCGATCCTCCCGTGTCGAAAGATACCGTTATTACGCTGAGCAATTTGGCGGCGCAGAAGGCTAAAGGGATGTTCTTGTACATCACACTGTTGAGGACTCGGCTCGAACAGTATATCGGTAACGGAAGGACGGAAGATAGCTTGCTGGAAGCGATCAATGAGCTGGGGGATTATGACGAAGCATATGGTCGCATCTTGGACATGATTCAATCTTACAAAGGGGAGAGGAAGATTCGAGCGGAAGCTGTCCTCAGATGGGTATTGTTCGCTGCACGGCCGCTGCAGCTGCAGGAACTTGCCGAAGCGCTGGAGGCCGCGATGTATACGAGCATTGGTACCCAACAAGTTCAGAACGCGCGAGGATCGCTGGTCCCTCCGGAGAAACTGACATCGGGATACTTTCAACAAATCATATCTCTATGCGGTTCCTTTGTCGTATCGTCGGAGAAAGCGAGCACATCTGACCTGCTTAAGACTGTGGATTTCGTCCATTTCACTGCCAAAGAGTTCTTGTTGGCTCCACTAGATCCTGCGGATGCGTATGGAAAGGAAGGTTTCCATTTCGAGGATGAAGCACGACACCAAACAGTTCTTGCGGAAATCTGCCTGCGCTACCTCTGCAGTGACGACTTTAAGAAACCATACGGCAAGATCAACCGCAAGACTCTTGACGACAAACGAGTCACTTTCCGATTCCTTGATTATGCAACATCGTTTGTTTTCCAGCACATCCAAAATGCCGGCAGGGCTGTTCAAGAGCGTGAAACTGTGCAATACCTTCTCAATAAATTCTTCGGCAACCACTCAGACAACTGGTACCTGTGGGCGTACTTTTACGAGACTCGGCAGGATGGGGACACCCCAAAAACGCCGGTCGATTTTGACTTTAAGGATTTCAAGCCCGCGAGCAAAATGTATTACTGTGCTTTATTCGGTCTGGTGGATACTATGAAGCACCTACGGAGCATCGGTGCGGCTGGCGACCTGGATGCGCAGAGCGGAAGGTACGGAACACCATTACAGGCAGCTATTGCGAACAAGCAAGATGAAGCTGTAAATCTGCTTCTCGACTGGGGAGCGGACCCGAACGTCCAGCGGCAGAACGATAATGCTTTGCAAGCTGCCGTCAGAACGAATGCTTCAAACACCGTGCAGCTTCTTTTACAACATGGCGCGAAGATTGACGACGATCTGTTGCTACAAGCTCTTCGTAGCAACGATCTCGAGATCTTCCATCAACTTTGGACGCAGATTGAGAAATCCGGGAGCAAGATAAAAAACAAGGAAGCGCTTCTGGACGAAGTCGCGAAAGAACCTGACGTCGAGGCGTTCATCAAGCTACTGCTCAAATCAGGAACTAGCATCGTCTGGAAAGCTGAAGGACATCACACCCCGCTTCACAGGGCGACATTCCACGGTCGACTCGAAAACGCAAAACTCATCCTCAAAGAGGCCCAACGTAGAGTTTCCCTCCCAGCAGTTTTGGAAGCTAGAGATCACCTAGGCCGGACACCGCTTTGGATGGCGGCATCGGCGGGATCAATCGAAGTTGCCGAGCTGCTGCTAAAATACGGGGCTGAACTTTACGCTCTGAATAACAAGAAGCGAGGTCTCATACACGCAGCGGCCCTATTCGGGCACCCTCAGATGATTCTGTATCTTGTCAGCGCGGGCTATAATGTCAACGACTGTGATAACCACCGAGACGGACCGCTTCTGCTTTCGGTCCAAAAAGGGCAATATGACGCTGTGAAGACGCTTCTAGAACTCGGAGCAAACGTCAATTCAAAGAATGTGGACGGTTGGTCGAGTCTCCACGAAGCAGCTTTCGTGAGCGATAATGTCGACATGATCCGACTTCTCCTAGATCATGGTGCTGACATTGACGCCACTGATTCTGCTGGAGTATCTGTTCTCAATCGTGCCATTATCGCCGGCAACAAGTCGATTGTGAGGGAACTGATTGACCGAGGGGCGGACCTTCGTAGGAAAAACGAGGCGGGGCAGAACTGTCTGCACGAATGCGCTAGACACGGACGGCCGGTGATTCTAAAATGGCTGGTGGAAGCTGGTATGGCCTCGGAAATAGACACTACTGATAGGAGTGATTTGGAGATGACACCTCTTTATCTCGCCGTCGAACAAGGCCGACCGGCGGTGGTCAAGGCGCTTGTCGAGCACGGCGCGAATGTTAATAAAAGGACGAGCGACGGTTGGTGGACGCCGTTGCACGAATCTGTGAAGAAGGGGTTTCTAGAAATATCGGAGACACTCTTGGAGGCCGGGGCGGACCCTAACGCTGCAAACTGCGACGGTATAACCTGCTTCCATAGCTGCTGGAGGACCGGGGCTGTTTCTTTGGTAGCTCTCCTGCACAAACACGGAGCCGATATCAACTCGAAACGAAAGGATCAGTTTACGGCATTGCACTATGCCAGTTTCGAAGGCAGGACTGAATGGGCAGACTGGCTGATCAAGAATGGTGCGAACCTGGAAGACGAAACGAGGGAAGGTTACACGCCTTTGCACCTGACCATGTTGAGGAACCATTGGCTGATTGCGGAAATGCTCATCAAAAACGGAGCCAACGTCAATCACAAGGATAGAAAGAGTTGGACGCCCTTGCATCGTGCGGCAAACCGCGGCCATGTGCAGATAGTCGAGATGCTGGTCGCACAGAAGAATATTGACTTGGAGGCTCGAAACGACCTTTTCACCACAGCGATCAACGACGCCGTGAAGAACAATCGAGCTGACATTGTCAAAATTCTGGCGAAGAGCGGCGCGAACCTTGAAAAGTCTTCCAACGACAGTCCGTGGCCGTTAATAATCGAGTCTGTATTCCAAGACATCAAATGTTTGGAGGCGCTCCTATCCTCGGGTGCATCCATCTGGGTCAAGGACCGACATGACTCTGTTGTTCTACATGCCGCCGCGTTCAACGGGAAAATTGAGCAATTGGAGCTGATCCTCAAACACCTTGATGTCAAATATCCTGACCGCAAGAACGAATATTTTGACCTTCGGAACGAGTGGAATCGGACTCCACTTATCGACGCCATCCGGAAAGGCCATGTCAACTGCGTGGAAGCCATGATGCGGTACGGCGTGGATGTCAACGCCCGAGGACTGACGAAGAATCAGAGACCCATCACCATAGCGGCAGAGAGTGGACACCACGAGGTCATGAAACAATTGATGAAGTCGCCCCAAATCAAGTTCGATGAGGAGGCGGATTTGTTCTCCGCGCTTCATCTGGCTACGATAAAGGCGATGCCCGAGACCAGCAAGGCCCTTATAAAGAAGGATCGGAACAAAGTCATGATCAACCACCAAGGTCCGCAAGGCGGAACACCACTTATCGAGTGTGCGATTCACGACAGACCGTTCATCACCCAATGGCTGATAGATGCCGGAGCGGACAAGCAAAAGACGTGTAATTATGGCATGTCGCCTTTGCATCACGCCTGTTGTCGGGACCACCCCAGGACGATAGAGGCCCTGCTGAAAAACGGAGCGGATTTAGAGGCCGAGGATTTGCAAGGCAGGACACCGTTGGCGTGTGCTATCGATTCTGAGCAGAAGAATACTATAAAGCTCTTGATAAAGGCCGGGGCAAAAGTGGATAAGGTGGGGAGGAGCAGAGAACGGAGCGCAAAGGTGCAGAACTGGATATAAGTCCCTGTTCTTGTTGGATTTTGCTTTATTACCTATTTTCACATCGAGGGTAATCAGCCCTCAATCTCTTAAATGTATCCCGATAAGAGATGATATACGTATATGATAAATTGTCATTTTGAATGTAAATAAAATATCTTCAATTGAGTTTAACGGAGAACATATTTCGACGAAGTTCTTCTGTTGCACTTTTCAATGGAGAAGCTGCATATTTAGACAAAAATGTACACCGATTGAGATTAGGCATTCCATCTAATCACGATAACACGCTGTTCTTACATTTTGTGGGTGACTTTATTGGCTGATTGATCGTATAGAAAACTGGCACGGACCTATTGCTTACCGTATAACTGGGAATCTTACGAGGACGAGTTAGTGGAGGACATCCTAGTCATATCTCTTCTCAAAGCTCACAGATCGATATTTCCCAAACCTGGACTTTCGAATCAACTGGTCTTTATTTTATTTATAACTAATATAGCATAGTCTCGGACACTGTGGGAAAGCACCGATTACAGCCTTCCAAATTCTCCCTCGCTTGTGTCTAAATTATATACTGCGTGCTTTTGCGAGGGTTGCAAACGAGACGAAAAGGTTCGGGAGCAGGCCTGCGCGCCATTGCAGCCTAACGAGTGCCGCATTCGGGCACCCGTCGACTACTACCAATCGAGCATCTCACTAGACGATTGGTCGCCTCGGCTAGTTGCGTCTAGGCCCTTCCCGTCTACTTTCGTCACCTGTCGTCGTCCGAATTCCAGCGCCTAACTCACCAGTGGGCGACCTATCGATTTTCACCATCGTCGTGTGATGCGATTAATTCCGAAGTCCTACCAAGAAAGGAGTACATAAGTTGGACATCTCCTCGCGAGTAGATCCATGGGAACCAAGAACAACTTCTCTCTTGGCTTGCATTCCTCCCGAGCACTAACCCTCGAACCGTGGTTCAGCACGTCCATCCTTTTGACGACGGGTAATTATTCCAACGACAGACAACGCAAACAGAGGTTACACAGCTTGACCAATTGATACCCCCGAGAAAAATGGCCGAGGGGAAACTGCATATACACCTCTCGAAGACGAGGCGGCTGTCGATAATCATCGGCATATCCTTTTGCTTCTTCGTAATGGAAATATCGAGTACGCTATTGAAGTCAAATACCCTTGTAGAACCGACCTTGGCTAATTATCTGCTGGTCAGTCGGGTTTTATACGGGCTCCTTGGCACTGGTCGCAGACGCTTTCCACTATGTAGGTTCAACAGTTTTGGTACTGGTATCATGGATTCAGTTCTAATACGTTCTGGCTTCTTTAAAGCTTAATGATCTCATAGGATTTATCGTGCAACTCGTAGCATTCAAGGTAAGTTTTCGGTGGAGACAAATCTATCTACAACAGTACTGCAGTGAACCGAATTGCTGATTCCTATCGCAGATTTCGGAAAGAACAGAGTCTCCGAAAGAGCTCTGCTTTGGATGGCAACGAGCCAACCTACTAGGCGCATTTTTCAACGGTGTATTCCTCTTAGCACTAGCAGTCATCATCTTCCTCCAGTCAATAGAACGTTTCATATCTCTCGAAGGTAGAATCCCGCGAGAATCTCTCATCGGAGAAAGATGCAAAGATGTTGGTAGATACTGATAACTCGGTGGTATTTAGAGGTCCAAAATCCCAAATTGATACTGATTGTTGGCTGCATTGGGCTTACTCTTAACCTAATCTCCGCTTTATTCCTACACGGTAAGTTAGATGTACCTAGGACCGGCCATCTACCAGAATATGAATCTAACCCCGTTTCCTCCGTATTTAGACCACGATGAAGAGGTAAAACAGGTTATCAACAATGGAGGTGAAAGTGTTGATACAACGGAACCCCGCGGTCAATCAATTAACCTAGGGGTGAGTCCAAGAATAGCCTCCTTCTCTTTTATAATTCCCATCTAACCCAATTGTTGAACTAGGGATTGGAACGATTGCACCATGACCACCGTCATGAGACTTCGCCGGCGGGAGATTCTCACAGCCATTATGACCTTGGCATGATGGGTATATTACTCCACGTCATCGGCGACGCGATAAATAATGTCGGCGTGATAATTGTTGCTGTCGTTATCTGGAAAGCCAAAGGTCACGCCAGATACTACGCGGATCCGGCAGTCAGCATGTTTATCGCCATCATGATATTCCTATCCGTCTTGCCGCTGGTGAAGAAATCCGGTATAATACTGCTCGATACCGTACCGGCAGGCGTTAACCCTCAAGACGTCCGCTACGATCTCGAACAAGTACCGGGTGTGATATCGGTTCACGAATTGCATATCCGACGGTTGAACCAGCGAAAGACTATCGCTTCAGCTCACGTGGTCGTTTCGTCCAGGGTTCTGGAGAACTTTGTCGAACTGGCGAAAGTTCTCAACGAGTGCTTTCACGCTTACGGCATCCATTCGGCTACGTTGCAGCCAGAATTAGCAGAAGAAGGGTCCGAGGGCGGGACCGAAGTTGGGAGCGTGACGTCTGCCCACACTCTGAGACGGCGCCAACCTAGTAATCGATCTGTGTGCAGGATCACCTGCGGGACAACCACATGCGAGGCTTTGACTTGTTGCAGCTACTAGCTAAAAAAACGCGATAGAAGATTTTGTTAATGATGGGGCCACTAGCTGGAAAACTTGGTTTAGCATTCGAGGAAATATTTGAAACATTTAGAAGCCAAGGCTTGGTAGTTTGAATTTCTCAGTGCGTATTCAAAACTGGTCGCTTCTAAAGTTCTTTTACCATTTCGACCGGGTGATTTCTTTGTAGACAAGAAATGTATTATTATTTTATTTATATAAACTACGAGGATATCCTTAGAAAATTGATATGTCTCCTCAAACAGGTACATTACGGAGTATTTCGGCCGATTTGGCCGGCACTTAGCCTCACATATGCCTCGACTTGACTTGCATCCAAGAATATTAGGGGCATCAGCTGTGATTTGAAGCTACTACAGTCTTGAATAGTTATACCACCAGCCACAACAGCACTTGAACTGGTAGACAAGCGATAAGCTAGAAGATCGGATACGTTATCGGCGAGGTTGATCTTCTTGCCATTGAATTTATTCTTGGGAAACGCAAGATTGAGCAAGCGGAGGCCGTCGGGCTTTAACAGCTGCAATGCCGTGAGATCTGCCGGTGAGCAAAAGTGCGCCGGTGTATTCGGTGTGAGGAGGTTGCTGAAGGTGAAGATTCTAGACCCGTCGTCCGGATAGGTGCCTGTTTGGTGGAATGCATTCCCGGATACGAGAACACTGGACATGTTGTATATGCCCATGTTGTATTCAAAGGACGGTTGATAATCATCCCGGCGGACCTTTTGCTTCGACGGGGTGGTGAATATCGGTGCTTTATTGTTATAGTTGTCGAAGAGATTGTTCACAATGTAAAAGGTACCGAATCTCATTAGTGGGTTTCGAGATTGTGAGTTTTGAAAGTGGTTTGCAAAGACGGTGAAGTGCATTTTTCCAATATCACGGGGTCCTTCCTTTTCACCCCCGCCCCAGAGCAAACTCTTGTGGTGGTTGGCTACAATGTTGTGAGAGAATGTGATATTGTCGGATCCGTCTTCTACATCAAACAAACCGTCGTATCGATCGACCAACCAACCGTTGAGAAACGGTTCAGGGGCTACGGCAGTGGGCCCATCTTCAAAGACGTTGCCGTCAACCCACATTCCTGTAGTTGTGACAGCGGATACCGCGTCGTATCTTGCGTTCCAGGAACCCGGATAAGTCTCCGGCGCTGGGAAGCAATCTCGCGGAGAGCTCAATCTCAAATTTCGAATGATAATATTCGACTGGACATTAAATATCAAGCCAACACCGTGAAGATAGGCATTCTTGTCCCACCCGATGAGAGTGAGTTCTCCTCTGACGTTGATGGATTCGTAGGCTTTTTGACTGTTCTGGGCTGTTCCTCGCCAGCCGTTCATCCTTGGGAGAAGGGCGGCTACTTCGGTGGCGTTTCGACCATCGATTGTCTGGTTGAGAGCGGCTGCGGCTTTAACTTCCGTCACATAAGTTGCGTTCAAACTTTGCACGTAGAGCGTAAAGTTGTATTGCTTGACGTTGCTGTTGTCGATATACCACTGACAGTTAGCAGAATAGGTCTCGTTGATCTCGTTTCCAAAGATCTCGCCTTTAACATAGACTGTTCGCGGACCGCTCTGCGAGAGCACGGTTCGAAGATCCGGCATGTTATCAACGAGGTAGGTACTCGTCTTGTTGGGTTTGCCGCCTCCCGTCACATCTTTTGCGAATCCGAATGGGAATCGGATGGGTAAGATAGGCGCCGGACCGGTGTATGGTTCAAGAGCGGCAGCTTGGCTAGCCAGGCCGGTCAACAAAGATACTAGTATGAAGGGTCTCATTGTTGAATTATCAATATATTTAGTATTTCACCCAAATAAAATCGATTCACTAGTCGGGGTATGGATTTGGGATAGGATGAAGCATTCATACGGTCAATAGATGGTAATCCCGAGCGTTATTTATATTTCTCTTTATGCTATGCTATGGTTTGATAATATTGTCTCGGTTTAAATTTATCAAGACAGGCCGAATACAGTCTCTTGTGGGGTGACGAGATCGGGCTTGGTACCATTGGTTCGAGTCGAATCTCTACAGTCCCGGTTGAAATCAAAAAAGACTAAAAATGCAGAGATAGGGACTGATTAAAATGTCGTGAGCTGATACCCCACATCCAAAAGCAGTAGGTCCTTGAGGAGGTGTGAGAGTTCTCCGTGGTTCACATCCTGCCACTCACCATAATCAAGCATAGCTTAAGCATTGCCAATTTAGCCAGGCCATATTAACCGATCCAGGGCGAGGGGAACTCCCTGGCTCAATCAACAGAACGACGGAAAGCCGGGGAAATTGTGGATGCTTGCGTGCCCAGATGCTTGGAAAACTGTTGTTAAGTCAGCTTGCGTTGAAAATGTGGTAGATTCTGCGTCTCTAACTGGTGGCTTTTATTGAGGGAGCAGGGAATGCTTCTCAGGATATCATGTTTGAGATTTTCCGTGATCGTAGCGGAATACTCAAGTTCTCTGCATGCGGGTTATACAATCGAGATCAGGCTAGATATTAGTTGCCTACTTTCACTTTAATAAATTAATTCGAATATTCTGCTTTTCTTTGGTAAGACGAGTTCAGTCTGCATCTCGTTTCCATTCCGTAGCACATGCGCTTTTTATCAATACACCGCCAATACTGTAGAATCGCAAGTAGATATAGATATGCGATACTTGCAGGTAGCCAATAGATCTGAGGCTAAGTGTAATACACGAGAGAATTCAGCAAGGTATCATGGGGGAACTGTCGGGCTGCCCATACTGGCCTCACGGCATAGTTGCACGCACTCTCTCGTAGTGTCGCTACCTGGTATTTTTTCCTTAAACAGGTTGTCCCCCCCCAGGGTTCTTCAGATGTAACGGTCCAGCTAAAAGCTAACTATGACTTAAGCTGGTCTCGCTACTTAAGCTAAGAGTGCTTACTTGCTCAAATATGCTGGATTGAGACCGATCGACGGATTGTGTTGTGTGTGGCTGATCCGTCGGACGTCGTCGTCACAACGCGTCAACACATTGACCTACGCCAAGACTACGGTATCGAATACGTCATGCAAGCCACTTCAACAAGAATGCGGTCGACGGGCTAGAAAAACATAACGCTCCTTGACGTAACGGGAATGACAGTATCTGGCGTTGACTTGATCTAAGACCCTTTGGCTTCCGGCTGCCACTCAACCTCTTTCCTATTACACCCAATACACAATCTGTTGGAGCATCTCCAGTACAGCAGCAGCCACAATGCAGACCCTCAAGGAGGCCCAGAAGACCATCGGGGCCGGAACCCCCCCTTCAATCTTCGCCGCAAATCTCGATGTCGAGTTTGTGGTATCGTTTAGATATGCTAACGCTGGACAACCAGCTCAAACTGGAGACTCGAGTACCCCCGAGGAGCAGCTAGAGAAGCTGCTACATACTCTTGACTTGGCGGGGCTGAGAACTGTCGTCCGAGACGGCGGGAATGGAACCTTGTTGATCTTCACAAGGATACGAAGTGAAAAGAAGCTTCTCGGAGAGATCTATCGGTCCAGGTAGGATCTTCCTAGTTTACACAACCCTATTTCGGCTTATCATAGCTAATGAGATGGTGTCTCAGAGTGAGGGACTGGTTGCACGGAATCCGACCTGCTGCTCCCGAAAAGGAGACACAAAAATCAATCGAGCAGGAACCATTAACGGACGGGGAGCGACTACGACTCGTATACTCTCTCATCACCTTGCCCAATAGTGAAGGCGGTGCCGGTATTACTCCCAAGCAAGGAGAATGGAACTTGGTGGAATCAGTTTTTGCACTACACGACCATGAATTCAACAAGAAATGGCTAAAGGATTGGTCAACCAAGTGGCTGATTGGACCTGAAGACCTGAAGACCATTCGGGATCGTTTTGGCGAAAAGGTTAGCCCTACCCTCAGAAATATCGAAAACATCAATGCTAACCAGCAATAGATTGCTTTTTACTTTGCTTTTATCCAATGGTACTTTATCGCTTTAACGGTTCCAGCCGCGATCGGTATCTTCTCATATCTGTTCCTCCCGGCATATTCTTCGTTTTTCGCTATCTGTAACTGCCTTTGGTCTGTTATATTTGTCGAATACTGGAAGCGGCAAGAAATTGACCTTGCAGTTCAATGGGGCGTTAGACACTGCTCAACAGTGCAACGAAAGAGAGCCGAATTTCAATTCGATGCCGAAGCTACTGACCCTGTCACTGGAGAAAAAATTCGATACTTCCCAGCGTATAGACGTCTTGTGAGACAACTTATTCAAGTTCCATTTGCCCTGTTTGCGGCTTCTTGTCTGGCTGCGATTATTGCTGGAGTCTTCAGTATCGAAATCTTCTTGGTGGAAGTATACAACGGGCCTCTAAAAGTCATTTTGGTTAGTCTTCGGGAAACTCGGGGTGATAAATACGGAAGCCTCACTAATCCTTCTTTTAGAAATTCTTACCCACTGTCCTTCTGAGCGTCTTCATTCCTATCGTATCAACAATTTTGACAAACTTTGCTACACAGCTCACAGGGTTCGAAAATTACGAGAATCAAGACTCGTATGAAGCTGCTCTCACACAGAAGATCTTTGTTCTGAATTTCATCACAGGGTACTTCCCATTATTCCTGACAGCCTTCATCTACGTACCTTTTGGAGAAGTGTTGGTTCCATATTTGGATGTTCTCAATGTCACCGTTCAGCATTTCGGACACGATGAGAAATACACAACATCGGATACGGGCTTCCAGATTAATCCGTCGAGATTAAAGGCCCAGATGATCTACTTTGTGGTTACGGCTCAAGTCGTTGGCTTTTTCCTTGAGACGGTTGTTCCGCAAATCAAGCGAACAGTCTTCAGGAAGGCCAAGGAGTTCGATAGCAGACGAAAGGGAATCATAACGGAAACTGTTCTGGACCCCCCTGAGGAAAAGAAATTTCTTGAACGCGTTCGTCATGAATCGGAACTCGGTGTCTATGACGTCACTGTTGACCTTCGAGAAATGTGCATGCAGGTAAGCATAGATGCGATATTTAATTCTGGATAATGTATTTCGCTGACGCACATCTAGTTTGGATATTTGACATTGTTTTCACCAATTTGGCCTGTTACCGCGGTGTCATTCCTCATCAATAATCTCATCGAGATTCGTGGGGATGCGGCAAAGATCTGTATGGAAATGCAGCGTCCCATCCCTAATCGTGCCGATTCCATTGGCCCATGGCTTCAGTGAGTCTATCTCGTTGGTCCGAGCGCATCTCTTTACTGACGATTGTTAGCAACCTATCCTTCCTAACGTGGCTGGGATCTATCTCATCCGCTGCCTTGGTCTACATTTTCTCATCTGCCGAGTTGGAGTCTGGTCCACCAAAGAACTTAACCCTCTATGGACTGCTATTCGCAGTTTTGCTCTCAGAGCATGTTTACTTTGGTGCTCGTACCGTGGTATCCTATGCGATGTCTAAAATTCAATCACTAGGACTTGAAACTGAGCGAAAAGAGAAATTTATGGTCCGAAAGCGATATCTAGAAGAGAGCTTTGGTACAGAGAGCGAACTGATCAGAGAAGAGGATGCGAAGACTGGTGGGGCGTATACCGGTGTTGGTGGAGTTCCTACGACACAAGATGGACGCCCCCTTGACGATGGCGATCTGAGCGAAAAGTTCTGGAGAAGCCAAAGTGACTGGAAAGAAAGTGTGGATGTCGGTGTAACAATAATGGATATCCTAAGGGGTAAGGACAAGAAAACACAGTGAGGATCGTATGGAAGGTTATAGGATAGAGGCAGAGGAAGTTCTAGTGTTGGAGGGATGTTTCTGTCGTTCTTTTAGTGGGATACACACAGTAGGTGCGATTATTGGACCGTACAATCACAGATGTCTGTCGCTCAAATTCAATAGTCTATTAAAATTCAATGACCAAAATATAACGCCCCTTGGGAGTGATATTAGAAATAGATGTAATTTTGTAGATACGGTCTACCTTCTACTTTCCACCCTCGCCTGGGGCTGCGGCCATTAATAGAGCACCAGCGACTAGGACCCACCAGTACTTCTGGAGGAAAGTCTTCTCTTCTTCTTTCGGTTGCGCCATTCTGCCATCTGGCATGAGCACAACTGGCTTGTTTAAGGTAGGCTGAGCGCCAGCGAAGGGTCTGATTATAATGATCTCAGGTTCCGGCTGTATAGAATATGTTAATGTACTATTTCGGAGCCAATAGTAGTTCAAGATGTCGACGTTACCTTTTCAACGCCTTTTGCCAACTCCACAGCATCATACTCAACGTGGAAGACATCCCCCTGTTCGTCAACATGAAGGGTAATCGTTGCCGCGACATTTTGTTGTAGCATTTCCTATCCGATCGAGTAAGCATCACTCTACAGAAACCTAGTACCAGAACTAGTTCCATTTATCCATGGCTACAAAGATGGGATTATAACGTACACCATTCCTCACACTTCCTATCCATTTGCCGCCTTTCGTAACCCCTACCCTATATGCTTCGGTTGTGTCCACCTTCTGCCCGTCGATCATAGGATTGTAAGAGGCCGTCAGAGTGCCAGGGGAATATCGAATCATGCCTAGCGGGATACGTAGGTTCAAATCATCGCCGACAGAGAGCGCCCACCGGTGGAGGACGTAGGTCTGTGGGGGGGTCCGGTTTACTTGGTCGAAATCATCCGGCAGAGGAAAGTTTTCTGGGGCTTTACCATCGCCAGTGGCCGATGTTACAATTGGGATAGAGGCGGCGAGGAGCAGGAACGCGGATAGCAGGCGCATTGTGACGGTCGATGGAGGGGCGATGTTGAGGTGAGGTTGAGGCGAGGTCAGATGTCGGACCAAGCTGTCTGGTTGTCGAAAGTGTGTTGCGCAGAACCAAACGCGTCCAACGGTCCTGGCATTGACGAACCTCAACCGACTTCTTCTTCAAACATCGTCGCTTTCCACCTTTGGATCCCTTCGTTCCAGCCTCCCACTTTCACCGCACTGATAGCCTCCCGACATTGTCAATTACGAACCTCGTCAATCGCTGGGTCGGTATATTACCGCATCTACAACTCCTGCCCCAAGAAACTCGATTCGCATCAAGATGGCGACTCCAGCGCCAAAAGAAGGCCCTAGCATCTTGAGCGCCTCGATTCTAGGCGACTTGCTCGAGAACTCGCGAAAGCTACGAAATGATACGAAGCTACCGGAGATACCGTCTATACAGCTCGGTTTGGGCGAAATAGAACGTCGCGCAAAGAACTTGCAAGGCGGAGATCCGTCGCGGAGCGTTGATGCTAGAGCGTAAGAATCTCTACGGACGGTTGATTCTGGTGGATTGACGCTGACGGGAGTATTTCCATAGGCATTACCTACTACAAGCGGCTGGTGTCAATTCTGAGCAGGCGCTGAAGGAGCTAGAGTCTGTGGACTTTAGTTTTGAGGACACTCCTGCGAGAGCTACTGTTAGAGACGCCCAGGTCGACACCGACATCGATGTATGGTTGCTACCACCGTACCTGCAGACCGAGTACTATATTGACGCATCATCCTAGGGTTTCCTCCGAAATCGCAAAGAGCAAAGTATCAGCAAAGCCATCGAAGAGGGCATCAATCGAACAACCCAGGAATTCGAGTCTTACCTTCTCAACAATTTGAATCTCGACTGGGATGATCAGAGGAAGAAGATCTATGAGCACTTCGGGCTGACTAAACCGTCTGATGGGTCTCAGGCTGCACCTTTGGGTCAGTCGTCGTTCGGTATTTCGACCGCCACACGTGCTGGGCAGAGCACATTTGGCAGAAGCAGGTTCACGCAAGCAAGCCTGGGATCTTTGGTCCTTGGTGTGCAGCCCAAGGTTGGGAATCAAACTTGGGCTTTTGAGGATACCGTAAAGGAGAACCAGGGCGCACCTTTGGACCAGATGTACAACCGACAGCTTCATTACGCCAAGGCAGTTCAAAAGTTGAACGATTCCAGGACAGATGCAAATACTCCAAAGTTGATCGAAAGCTTTGGCGAAGTTACAAAATCATCTTCAGACTTAGTGAGTTGTGCCGATGGGTTTTCTCGTACAAGTGGGGTTACCTTGCTGATAGAACATAGATATCCACACAATTAAACGAAGCCTGGAAGATGTTACATTCAATTGTGGGTGAGACTGGCGATGCGAAAGGCCCAAGGGAGAGACAGTATGCCAAGGCGTACCTCGTGTCAGATTATAATAGCCAAGAGGCATTGTCGTTGCGACAGAGGATTGAAACTGGTGCTAGGAGTTTCTTAGAATCGAGGTATGTCCCAAAGATCATCGCTTGGAAGGCAGTTATCTGACTTTATCTAGTTTCTATTCCACTGTAGAAGAGACTGTCGCAAAATTCCCTGATGACGCCAAAGTTGGCGGTATTCCAGATCCCGAGTTCAAAGTCAAGGGTTACATCAACGTCAAGCTGGGACAGGCGAGAGACAAGCTTAGAGAATTCACCTTTGAGTCTGTGAATGACTGGCCCGGTTGGGCTGTTGTGTTTTATCTAATCCGCTGCGGGCGGATTGCAGAGGCTGCTGTTTTTGTTCAGAAGCATGCAGACCAATTTGCGAAACTTGAGAAGAACTTTGTCCATTATATCACAGCTTACGCCAACTCTCCAGACCGAAGACTGCAGCGTAATCTGTTGGATAGGTTGCATGCTGAATGGAACCAGCGCATCAAGTTCCGAGCCGAAGGAATGGATCCCTACAAACATGCCTGTTACAAGATCATTGGAAGGTGTGAACTGCAAAAGAGAGTGCTACCGGATGTGCTACCGACAGCAGAGGATTGGATGTGGCTCCAACTTGTCCTCACCCGAGAATCAAACGCCGGCGACGAGCCGGCTCCAGAGGTTTACACCAATGCGGATTTGAAAAAGGCAATCCTTGGATTTGGCGGTGGTCACTTTGGACTTGCCAATAGCAACTTTATTTTGTACTTCCAAATGCTTTTGATGGCAGGTCTCTTCGAAAACGTAAGTCCCCACCCGTTTTTTTAGGGGAACAAGAATGATGAACTGACGAAGTACAGGCGGTCCAATACCTTTATTCTTTCATATACGCTGATGCGGTTCATTTTGCTATTGCTCTTAGCTATTATGGCTTATTGAGAGTTGCAGAAGAAACCGGGGCCAACCACACCAACTTGCGTGAGTAGTTAAAATGATTCAATTTTCGCGTTACTTACTAACGGTTGATTCAGTCACATACACCAAAGGAAGATCAAAAAATGAAGAGCAAGAGACAAGAATCAATTTTGCTCGACTGGTTGGCCACTACACCCAGGATTTCCGTAAGACTAACAGTGAAGAGGCGGTTGATTATATCTCGTTGATCTGCCTAAATAGCGATATCGGCGGCTCAACTGGGGAGCAACAGCTCAAACTCTGCCATGAGGCCCTTCGCGAGTTGGTCCTAGAGACAAGAGATTTTGCTAGGTTACTTGGAGATGTCCGATCTGATGGTTCGCGAGAAAGGGGCACAATCCAAAAACGCCTTAAAGTTCTCAAGTTGGCGAACGAGGATGAATTTCTTCATACTATTACACACCAAGCAGCCGCCCAAGCCGACGATGACGGAAGAACATCTGATGCTATCTTACTGTATCATTTGGGCGAGGATTACGATACTGTTGTTTCTTTGGTGAACAGAAATCTGAGCGATTCGCTAGCGGCGGGCGAGACGGACGACAACTGGGTCGGCAGCAACCCAACCATTGGTCTTAACGCACAAGGCCAGCCGCTCAACCAAAGTATCTCTCTCACTTCAGTCGAGGACCCTGCCCAACTGGCCAAGAATATCAACGAGGTCTACTCCCGAAATGCCTCGATATACGGCAAAGTCTCCAAAAAGAATTGGGAAGCTTGCGGTGTTCTTATCCGCATCGACGAAGCGAAGAAACTCTACCGCGCCAACCAATTCGAACAGTGCTTGCAGCGTATTGAGAGTCTCGATGTCATTCCGCTTATCCGTGACAGCGACATCGGAGCTATTCGCCGTCGTGCTCAAAATTTTGCGACGTTGCAGGAAACTGTTTCTCGTACAGTTCCACAGCTGCTAGTCATGAGCGTCAATTGCACGAACAAATTGTTGTCCACACTCAGGAACGCTAGCTTCCAGGACGCAGCCAAAGAATATAAGATTAGAGAGTTGAGCGGCAAAGGCAGGAGCGCTTTGATTTATGCGGGCATGATTCAATATAAGGTATGATTTTCCAGCTTTTGATTTTACTGTCTCTACTTTCATAAGTATCGGGTTCTAACTCTTATTTTCTACCAAATAGATGCCCCCAGACGTTTACAGCCAGATGACCACCATGGAATAGAACCCCACGGAAAGCTATAAAAGCTTAGACGTCTTGATGACTTCTACTCCAAGACAACCCACTCCTTCTCGGCGGCGTCATCGTACAAACGGCGATAATAGCGATAAAAGCGACGATAGCAACAGCAGTGATAATAGTAAGGGCTATAAAGGCAGCAAAAAGAAGAAGCGACGTGGGCCGGGATGATCAATATCTAATCTTTTTCTTGTCTTTTTGATATCGCTCCTACGAGAAATATTTAGATAGCAGCTTCTTTTTGTTTTCTTTTTTAATTGTAAGGAAATGTATATTAGATTCTCATTGCATAATCGATCGCGAGCGCAGAAGTCGAACTTCACGAATGACCAACTATTTTACGAAATGCAACTTACCAGTTTGATAGATTAATCTATATGGTTGTTTCAAAAACAAACTGTAAACAATCTTGTAGGCGAAGCATCATGAATCTAAAAGATTTGGCATTTCGGTACCCAAAATGCCCTCTCTGAAATAGCCAGGAGATGCAACGTGTGCAAAGGCCTGCCGAGCCAGGGCGGGAGGTCTGGACACGAGAACTGGAGATGTGTATATCTAAGGCTCTATTATATATATATACCGCAAAATTATGTTCAGCCGAATCCAGACGGGTCGATCACGTGCAAGGCCTCGAACAGCTATCAATGTCTCGAAGATAGAGAATATACGTCAATCTTTTAGATGATGCAGCCATCTTTGAGCATACACTGATAGGGGAGGTTGTGAAATTATTAGTATGTGGTATATTAAGCTCTTCGAACCCTAAATTTTATCCTTAAAAAAAAATACTCTAGACTTTTTGACAAAGAGCTCTATTATCTTGAATGAATCCTTTACACTATCAAGTGGGCATATCTTGCATTCTAGAACGGAAGACGTCGAGTTAGACACCATATGCTGTCTCTTATTAAGACTGGTGTTGAGATTGTCACACCAAAGCGGACCACTTTGCCTAAACAGGCTGCTTCGACCAGATTCAGATTTGATCCTCACGTTTTTGGTTGGTTGCGTTGTCACAGTCTTTCTTTAATGCGATTTCATTAAAAAGTACTTGCTCTAGTGTATTAAATTCAAGGTCTAATGGTAAGAATAATTACATTTTAAAGGCAAAGATAGACAAGAAAAGAATAGAAAAGGTGTCTTAAAAGAAAATCAATCTTGCAGTCTAGCTGATAAGATGCTTTCGCTGTGTACCTTCCTCAAAATATACTTCCTCTTCTCCGTCCAAAAATAATCTATTATTTTAATTTATTATTTATTATATTAAATTCATGTTCTCCCTGACGGGTCTCTTGGATCTCGAGGTGGGTAGTTTGGATACTGTTGGTGGGGTGGTTGCTGCTGCTGCTGCTGCTGCTGACCTTGGTACGTTGACGGGCCAGGCTGGGGGTATGATGGAAGAGAACCTAACGGGCTGGACGGGCTAGCAACGCTTGGTCGTCTCGTACTGTAAACTCCCAGACTTTGGGTCGGAGCTAGAGGCTGGAAGCCACTGCTTTGGCCTACGACGGGTGATTGCCCAGATCCCGCCTCGGTCGAGAACGAACCGTTGCGTTTCCGGCGTCCAGTCATGCTCTGTTGTCGCATGATATCACGGACCTGATCCAGTTCCGTACGGCGAGTGGACCGAGAGCGGGAGATTATGCTAGCATCATCGCCGAGTAGCGTTTCATCGCGTGGGTCGTAATTTTGAGAGTTGAGGTTGGTCTGGGATGGAGATGTGGTGAGGATAGTCGGTGCAGTCATCGCGGGAGAGTTGGATGAGGCGGCCGCTTCTTCAGCGTCAATTTCTTCTGCTGTTTTAAATCGTTTGCCCTCCTTTTCTTTTGCAGCTGCGTCCTTACGTCTTTGAGCTTCGGCTGGGTCAATGGTGACAAAGTATTGAGCGTTGGCGCCTTCTCCGAGACCCGGATCGCCGGCACCCGCTCCGTAGATTGGAATCTTGCGAAGAGCAGCAACCAAGGCGGACATGAACTTGTTCCGACGTTCGACACGCTTAGGTTGGTCGGCCCAGTTTCCTTTGTACCTGATTTCGACTTTGAGCTCCAGACTCTCGAGTTTGACACTGTTTATTTCGACATTCAAGTTGTCATGACGGAAATCGCGGTTGTTGTCTTCGACGAAGAACATAAGTTCCGTCTTGAGGAGCGTAAGATCTCGCATACTGGTGTCGAAGTGAACGTTGAACAGGACGGTTTCTCGCATAGGTCCAGAACGAGAGACGTTCTCAACATACTTGCCATTGAGTACGTTGTTTGGGATCTGAACAAACTTGTTGGTTTCGACCTGGCGGAAAATGGTGTACAGGAGAGAAATATGTTCGACGATGTATTCTTTGGTGTCAAGATCGATTCTGTCACCAACATCGTATGGGTGCTTGACAAATATGAAGACGCAAGATCCCAAGATTTCCTGGGCGGTGGCGGCGAATATGAAGGACAGGGATAGTAGGGTAGCGCCAGCAGTACCAAGGGTGGTAACAAAGTTTTGGTTCAAAAATGCCACAAAGACGAAGATGATGACAATAAAGACAATGGCGGAGAGCAGAGAGTTCAGCGCGGATATGGCGGAATCGATATCTCCCATGCTCTTGGCCAAGGTCTTACGCTCACGTGCGACCTCTAGAATTTGCCCGATCATTTCATCCAGAGAAATATCCCCGTTTTCGTCCTTATCCAGCATTACGAATGCGATTTTAGCATCTTCCTTTCGGTCGAGTCCCAAAACTTCAACAAAGTCGTCCTGAAAGAGAGTGTCCTTCCCTTCCTCCACAAAACTCATCCAGATACGACGAGCCAACGCTTCGGCAGTCGTCCTTCGGGCGAGAGCGTTGACTACAATGGACCTTGAAGAATTAGGGTTCAAGACGTTTCGGCCAGTGATTTCTTTTGCGACATGACCGACGGCAGAGGTGATATTATCTCCCACTCTACCGATGTGATGCAACAACCTCATCGGAGTACCAGTGCCACTTTGCTTCGCAGCAGGAGTTCCAAGTCCGTTAACAAGCCCAGCGTGCAAAATATAATCTTCCTCTGCAAACTCCGGGCTGTATGATGGAAACATCTGTCGCGAGCATTCCAGGAGAGCTGAAAGAACTTTAATGTAATCCTTATTGGTGGCGATCCTGGCGGCGAATTGCTTTTGGTGGTATTGAACTGAAATAAGCTGGACAATAATAGATTTGACGAGAAATATCAGAGACGAGAGCAAAAACGCTCCCAGAACCTGGTTGAGCCGTGTTTCCCATGCTTGAGTGTCGAATGCGCTACCGTCACCAAGGTTGTGTTCCCGGCGCTTGTCCGGATTTCGTGTCATCATGGGGATGAAAGAGATCCAGCTGGCAAATGTCCATCCGACGAGCGATAGAGGGACTTCGAGTTGTTGGATGACCTTGTAGTACTTGCGAGTGCCGCTGCTGACAACGCCAACGAGGGTTTTGAACATTATGGGCAGACATTTCGAAACAATTTTCGAGACCCACAGCGAGCACCAGACGATCTCAGCCCAGGCAAAAATCCAAACGATACGAACACCTCCCAGCTCAGCGTTAGGAGCAGCAGTAGCTCCGACAATGATCGGAATGGCGAGAAACAGGGCGAGAGGGGCGATGTAGATCATCCATCGTGTGATAAAGCTAAAATTGAGAATCTTCTCGTATAGTAATCCGACTTTGTTCAAGGTAGTTTCCTCCCCGTCGTTGAAGCTGTTTCCATCCTTGAGCAGTCTCCTTTTCCCGCCTCTCTTCTCAAAGGAAGGTCCGAGGGCATCCAAGGTATTTTCAGCTCTGTCATAAACCGGACGACTAGCTTTGTCGGAGTTCGAGTTGAAGGCCGTAATGGAGCCTTCCTTTGTATGCATGGTGCGATGAGATTCAATTGTTGTAAGAGGGATGTTTACGACGTGGTCTTCCGAAGGTCGTTGATATACCGCTTCGATGGGCTGGAAACCAGTCCTGCCTGCTGGAGGCGGGTATTGCGACGCCATGCTGAGTTTTTAATCTAAATATTCCCAGCTCCCTGCAGAAAAAAAAGTCGAACCGATTAACACTTGTACCGCACTATAAGGTGTAACCTCGCAGTGATAAGAAGAGAGGTCGTGAGGAGAAGAAGCGAGGTGTAACTGGCAGGGTTGCAGGAGATATATGTAGCGAACCTGGTACGGTTTGTGTGAAGACGGGGATGTGTTGCGTGGTGTTGGGGATGCTGGTAGCTGTCAGGTGTTGCTGTCACACGCTGGAGGCTACTGATGATGGTAGATATAAAATGAAATAAAAGAGACTTTTTAGAAACGACGGGCTGCGTAGTGAATCAATTGCGGAAGCAGTGTGTCAAATGTGCTCTTGTTCTCCAGGAACGGTTAATAGTAGGAAAGAAAGATGTTGTTTTTGGGAGGGCAGCCTGAGACTTTGATACTGGCGGTGCAACAAGATGCTTCAAAACGAGCGAATATGGGAGCACCAACCCGATGATGACGAAAATACTGAGCAAAAGCCGAAGAGTTCTATGAAATCTATGATTATGATTCTATGACGATATATGAGAATAAACAAAAGAAAGAGATGGAGAGAAAGACGAGGGTTGGATAAGAAAACTGGGATAAAAAAAAAAAAAAAAAAAAAGGGAAGGAAGAAAAGCTAAAAGTGTGACGGGTCTGTTATTATTTTATTGCTATCGCTCGCTGAACGATCGATGAGGTTGTTGACAGGGTTTTTATTCGAAAAGACTCCTTCCTTTGTTTTCGACTGGCTAGAGAACAAGCTAACCAGCTAACTTTCCGGGATGCAAAGGCCCCTGGTTCTGATGTCGGAGGTCGATCTTGACCCACTATACGAACGAATGGATTGGTTTCAAAAGAAAAAAAAGTGATTATCAGGGATGGCTACGGAATTTGAGAGAGGCTCGAGGCTCCTCGATGCGTCTTTTATTGCAAATACTGCACGATCGACGGCCTCCATTGCGAGCGTGCGAGCGTACCTTCTGCGGACGTATCTTCGGCTGGCCATGGCATCCATCGCATGGCAGAAAGGCGGCGGCGTTGACGTCGGTTCCGGAAAATTATCAAACTTTTCACACGGGTTTTCACGTTTTCCTCAGCGTGTCTCTCTAGCCATTCGCCACAAACAAGCAGACTCCTGAAATCTTCTCAACACCAAGCAGCAGCTCGAGATGCCTGGCGGGGACATTGCGGTAAGGGTGGGTTGCAAGATTTTAGCGATGTTTCGGAGGCATATTGATTGGACGGTGGCCGCTCCATGCTCGCGACGATGAGATCATTGGGTGGGCCATTAGACGATAATGCGGTGCGGAATGGACGTTTTCAGCGGCTGCTTGCTCGGGAGAATTGACGTTGTCCGACTTCCCGCCGGCCTTGTGCCTTGAATCCAGGGACGCCCGCCTGCAGCACTTCAACAGTTTCCCCTGCCCAGCCAGAGTCAGTCGTCTTACCTGTCCTCAGGCGAACAGGGAGTAGGAGACACCTTCCTTTAACAAAAACATTTTTTTTTTCTTCTTTCTTAATTTCAGGGCACGACCAACACCCAACGGCCAGCAGTGGTAAAAAATTTTATAATAGGAGCTCAACCGCCTGCACAGATTTTCATCAAGTGCCACCGACATGGTTAATCGACGAAATAAAAATAGAATCTGGCCGATGTGACTCCGCCGGAATCATCGATGCGCCAGCGAGGAGAAAGCATGTGTGATCGACTATCTCTAACCTCGCTATCATATTTCATAACCGTCCCGTCACGCAAGATTACCAGCTTATTGTAACTTGCTACATAGATTGTAACATTACGCAGCGATTTGAAGATCCTTCCTAGGCGCTAGAGCTCTAGATTTTGATTGATGATGCCAGTTTCAATAAAAATAAAAAATAAAAAATAAATAAAAGATTATTCAGGCAATCGATGTCGCGATTAACTGGCCGCTGAAGTCGACCAGATCTGATATAATGATTTATGGCTTATTCAAAGATAACACGAAATGCATCCATGTAAGCATATTTCAAGTTGATCGTGTTGACGTCTGGACGGCTTTACAGAAGATATAGCATCTGCAGCCAAGCCCGACCCGACCTACATGTTCCAAAAGCCCCGAGATTGAAGAGTCGCAGATCCGCCCTAAAGGGTTCTCTTGGTAAAACCCTATGCCATTCCGCTGTTTCATTTGCCTTCGAAAACTTAAAACCCTCCGACATTCCCGAAAACCCCACTGAACATTGCCGATTCCCGTGCACCGCCGTGATATTACATGCGAAAGCATGAATAAGGGATGCAGCGACAGAATTAGCAACTATCAACGTTCCCACAGCGCTACTGCGCATTTTTGATGAAAGACCCACCGCTTGGCCGCGTTGGCAGGTGGAAGTCATCTCCTGAGAACCTACTCTCCTTATTCGAGCGCTTTGTGCTTTGAAATATCGTGAAATGAGACTTAGTCGACCTCGATCTACAATAAATCGAATAATTCAGGCGATAGAGGGTGAGAGGTTTTAAGAATCGATCGGAAGATCTCTCGTTTAACAATCCCACCTGTTAATTAAATAGCCATGTTATTAAGTACTCAATTATCAATGGAAGTTCAAATAATACACATGCTACATGTTCGGTTCACGGTTCACGGTCTCGCAACCAAACCACACAACCAGCGACCAGTTCATTGGCTATAAAATATGGGCAACACATTGAATTCAACGTTTGTGAGGTTCGGCACAATTGGCAACTTCAACGTAAATGTCAATGTCGAGGCGTCTACAACCATATCGCTCAGAGAGAATTCCAATTCACGGCTAGGTTGCATTTACTATAAGATCTCCACTCAGCAGAGGGTGTCTATAGGAATTGGAAATATAGTAGTCAAGGGTGGAGATATATTGAGTTCTGATATATGCACCCAGGCTCCCAAGTCTTTCAAATCGAACGAAACACGAGACGTTGTGTAACCAATAAGTAAACTCTTTCCGGATACTTGGTCTTGAGGCTACCGGATACTCGGCCATTCAAAAACCGTCGTGTGCCCAGCCGTGCCGCTCCTGTGTTCTTCTCGCGTTCTTCTTTTGTATTGTGCCATTCTCTTGCATATATACTGCTAGCTGTGTCCTGTGTTTTTATGTGCTTCACAGTGCATGCTGCCGTGTGCTGCCGACTCTCCTGTCGCGTGCTCGCTGAATTGTCTGAGAGATTGATGAAGCGCCAATGCAATGTGGCTTTGAGGGCGAGCTTATATTAATATACGTGTATCGAATAAAATTAAAATATGAAAAATAGCAATGCTTGTCTCCTCCAACATGCAACATCGCCGCCTGGCTGACAGCGGCATCGGGCGCTAGTTTTGCAGGAACCTGTTGGTAAGCGACTGACGTTACGCTTCGCTATGCGTCACAAATTTAATTCTTGGGCTTCAGGTTTTGAGCATGCCAAAACCCTTACCATCTTGAAGACGTGGCGATTCTTAAAGAAACTTTCTCCCTATCATTCTTTCGAGCACATTGAAATTTCCAACGAGCAGTTGCAGTTCGAATTCCAGCTGATCGAACCAGCGGTGTCTCTTCCTTTTACAACTATTGCAACGCAAAGACCTGCAGAGTTTCAAAAACTACCCTTTCGAAAAAGATGCAATACTTAAACGGAGCCGAGAACGAAAAGCCAATAGTACCAGTTGATTCGTACCATCTGCATACGCCGCCAGAGGAATACGATCTGAACTGCGTGATCCCATTGCGCGTTCTTGAATCAAACGGGGTGCGGTTGGAGCCGTTTATCGTACGTAACCCGAGCTTCGATATTATTGCTCTTCCTAACTTTATGATCTATCCCGAACACTGTGATTGTTACTAAAAATGAAACTAGCTCATGAAGTTGGCATCAAAGCAATGTTTCTAATTTAACTTTCAAATAGCCATCAATACACGCCGAATACGCTTTCTCTCTCCTAAGCCCGGACTCCAACGAAGTGCTCTACAAGTATCTCCCGTACGGACCCTTCTCGACGTTTCCCGAGTTTCTCACTTGGTTGGAAGTGCGCATTCGACGTGACAAGGCGTCTTGTTTGTTCTTAATCACGGATCTGTCCAGACCCCACGATGCCGCAAATCCGCTGAGTCGGATTGCTGGATGGGTTGGAATTATCAATATCAGCATTGTGGATCTTATCGGTGAGATCGGACATGTTACTGTTCTGGAGAGGGCGTGGAAGACGTGAGTATTCTCTGCTTGGCCACTTTAAATCCGCAATTATTTTGCTATTTATCCACTTATGACCACAGAGAGAAATACGCTAACGATTCACCCGCTTCTTTGGACCGAAAAGACATGTAAACACTCATGCTTCATCTCTCCTGATGAAGTACATGCTATCTCCACGCCCGGATGGGCTCGCTTTCCGCCGGGTCAGCTGGCTAGCGCACGCGGGTAACCAAAACTCCAACACGGCAGCCGAAAGACTCGGTTTCTCTTTGGAGGGGACCACCCGCTGTGCAAAACTGCTACGCCATGACAAAGAGGGTAAGGTTGTGGAAAGCGAGAAGGGATTAGGTCGGGCGGAGGAAGGGAGGTCGAGGGATACGAGAGTGTGGAGCGTTACTTGGGAGGATTGGGAGAAGAAGGGAGGGGAACAGAAGATTCAAGGGTTGTTGGAGAGAGAAGTCAAGCAGAACCCGGCGTGGGAGTGAAATTACATCAAATGTTGCTCATCCGTTTGATTTCGAGATGTTCGAATGTCATGTTTTTATGACCCAAAATTGATAGACCATTCTGTTTCTCCATGTTAATTTGAGGCTTGCGTTGACGCCACACAATGTGGCGCACATGTGTCACTTCAAACCTCGAAATCTTCCTGCGCAGAACCGTCTTCAACCGTCGACACACAGCAGTAAAATCAAGTCAATATGGCTTCCAGCAACTCTCCCACTACGATACCACCGCTCCCGACTGCCATCACTGGCACTCTTTTATCAATCACGGTGACCCTCCAACTCATAAACACCCCACCGGACGACCCCTCCGTCGCAGACTCCGAAACATATGCATCGGTCCCACTCTACACCTTCCTCGCAGATTTTGCAAATCTCGCCAAGGCGTACGCAACAAGGCTCGGTCTCATCACGAACCCTCCGATAGTTGAATCAACTTACTCGGCGATCGCCCGTGTACTCGTCGACGTCCAAAATGGTGTCCTCCCCGTCGCTTCTTCGGCTCCGTACATTGCGAGCAAGGAACGTTACGGATCAATCGCACATGCCGCCGTTGTCAGCGGTGTCGTGGACCTCCTCAGGGGTTTCGAGGAGATGATAAAGGGAATTCAAAGCAACATCTCGCACAGTGTCCCAACAGCGGAGCCTGAGACGAAAGGCAAGGGTGAAACCAAACAGGATATCAACATCACAGACCTTCGACAAGCTCTTCCGAGCACCACAAAGTCCCCGTACACGTCCACGGGTCAGATATGGTCCTCAGCCGACAACCTTCTCGCCATCTCGCAGAAACACCTCATAGGTTTGGTCGAGTCGAAGGTCCAATCTCACGCGGACATGTTGAACGATTGCATCGCAGAGTTCAAGGAGTGGGTTACAGACGCGGCCGAGGAGATCAATGGGGAAGACTCCGGGTTTGAAGAGGACGAGAGTCGGAGCAATAGCGTTCGCGCGGAATTCAGTGACGACGAGGACGATTTTTTCGGGCTGGATGGAGGAGACAAAGCCAAGGTTACAAAAGAATTGCTGGCTACGGCCGAGGCGACGCAAAAGAAGCTAAAGTTGACGAGTATATTGTATACGGCTGTCATGAAGAGACGCATACGAGATCCAGCCACAAGATTGGGAGGGCTCTTCAAAAGCACGGTAACCGCGGATGGAAAGGAGTTCTTGATCGAGAAGGAGAGAAACACGGATCGCTTGGAAAGGATCGTTGAGACGAGCAAAAGACTTGTCGAAAAGGCTGATGATCTAGCGGCAGCATTCTACGATGGCGAGGAGATTAGTATTATCATCGGATTACGAGAGCAGCTCGTTCAGCTCACAGTGGATCTAGCAGGGGCATCTAAATTGAGCGGTGATGGAGATGACGACGCACCTAGTGCGTGGTTTGGCAAGTTTTTGGAGAATGTAAAATCATAGGAAAAGCTTATTAGTCAGATTAGATGTCGCCAACATTGAGAAAATTGGTACATGTGGCTTGACTCTTGAGTCTGCAACCAGTTAGTTTGAGGCTGCTGTTTCTCAAATATCGTCGGAGCAAATACATAGCATGAGTACCCCCGACTATCACCGTAAACCCCGCATGCTGTTGTACAAGATTGGGATATCGAACCCGAAATCTCGCAGATTACAATTCGGTTTCGGCCATGTCGCATAAAAATTGCCGACAGGTAGGAGGTCTGAGTTTTTTGTGGTGGTGCCTGATTACCAATATGTTTGTCCCGCAGATGTTATGTTGCCGTTTTGGGTGGCCTTCTCGCCCGAAATCCACGTGTGGGCGGCACTCCCAATCCAACGCAACCGCCAATTCGACGGGCGAAGGCTGCAGGTCACAATGCCGCTCGAAACTTCGTTGTTTTGACCGAATGTCGCGATATCCTGCACCGGTGGTGAGATGACCAACCGCCCGACTCACAGTACTGTGACGAATACGTAGATACGCCTGATTATGCGTGACAGCTTTGGAAGCTGTAGTTGTCTATAAAGGCCCCGCTCTCCGCCCTCCTGCTCAGTGTTTATTGAACCAAAGCATCAGACATCTAGACAGCATTCAATACAACCCAGATCACATACTCATATATTTCACTCTAGCAAACATCTTTTGAACTCTTCTCCACATAAATCAACATGTCTACCTACAACGTCCTCCTCATCGGCGGCTCTGGCAATCTCGGAGGCCCGATCCTCCAAGGCCTGATCGCAGAGCCATCTATCAATGTCACAGTCCTCTCTCGTGAGAGCTCTACCTCGACCTTCCCAGACGGTGTTTCCGTCAAGAAGGCGGATTATAATTCTCACGAGTCTCTCGTCGCCGCATTCAAGGGCTTCGATACTGTCATCTCCAACGTGGCTACTCTGGCCGCTCTCGAACAACTCAAATTCGTCGATGCGGCGGTTGACGCTGGCGTTAAGCGATTTTACCCAACAGAGTTCGGCTCTATCGCCTCTGATGCCGGCGATATCGTCCCAGAGTGGTGGGACCGTGTCGGTATCCACGGAAAGTACGAAGTCTATCTCCGTCTCAAGGAGCTCGCCGATGCTGGCAAGATCGAATACACTTTGATCGCCAACGGTCCCTTCTTCGACTGGGGTCTCCACGCTGGCTTTCTCGGTTTCTCCTTGAAAGAGAAGAAGGCCACCATCTTTGGCAGCGGAGACCAAGTTATCGCTACTTCAAACCTGGCTTACATTGCCAAGGCTGTTGCGTGGACCGCATCCCACCCGGAAGTGGGAAAGAACAAAGCCGTGCACATCTACTCGTACAAGTTCACGCAGAACAAGCTCCTCGAAGCAGCGGAGAAGATCACGGGTACAAAGTGGAATGTTGAAAGGATATCGGTCGAGGATCACATCAAGGCTGGTGAAGAAGGAATCAAGGCTGGAAATGTTTACGCAAGCTATCAAGTTTTACAAGGCCTCATCTTTGATGAGAAGGATAAGTACGGAAGCAACTACGCTCAGAACGACATCCCGATTAGAGAGGAGAGAAGCTTGGAGGAAGTTCTAGAGGAGGCTTTGAAGCAGACCGCTTAGAATGCTGAAATTAGGCATCTATGTTTATAGTTTTTTGGCTGGGCTTTTGCTCAATAGCCAACTTTTATTGTGAGAGTGTAAAATCTTGCTTATACTATTGTAGTCAGTGGGAGGAACAAAAACGAAATCTCAAGACATTTCTCTATCAATCATAATTGTGTGGTACCACAAGTAAAGAAAACGTTCGCCGCAGAGCTCCATTTTATAAATTTAGCGATATATCGATAGATAAATCTTCCCCAGCAAAAGATTTGCCAAACGCCTCATCAGAAGCACTAGTCTAAGGATTTACGAGATAATGGAGCCATTCTTGATATAGGCACCAACAGGACCGCTTTCTGAACCCCGTAAATAAATGCAACAGGTGATGACTAAGGGTTGTGTTGGGAGATGAGATAGATCAAGTTTGAACGAGATATTTTTATACCACTATCATTATTTTCACGCTACGGATCTTGTCAAGTTCTCTTATACGCATTTGCCGCGTGGAAATGCGAAAGTTGTGCAGAAAAGTTCCCGTTTCGAACGTAGCTTGCATACATATATGCAGGTGAATTATGGCTGGCATCGTAGAAAACAACATCACGTTACACCTTGCCGATATCGCTTTCTTGGAAGCAAGCTAAAATCGTCAAGCCCGCTATGATGCAGTCTCGTTTATTAAGTTTCGCGTGCTTTGGCTCCCTTTTGTCCCCGGTGTTAGCGTTGAGGATCGGGGTGGAGTTCTTAGACGAAAAAACTAGAGAGCCATTGGGGGTCCCGGTATGGCTAGGTGAGTATCGATCAATTCATAAGACAGATGAGGTCGTGGCAGTGAGTATCTAATGGGCTTCTTAGTATGCCGGCCGCCAGACAGTCACCCAGAATGGGGTGTCATAGTGATTAACCCCTCGGAAGAATTTTGCGCACTTCAAGGGCCCGAGGTATCAACCGGCGGCCCCGGTATGGAGCAGGACTGGAAATGGCGAATGTCCGTTAGGAAACCGGAAGGCAACGCCCCCTACAATTACGTGCATCTGGTTGGACCCATCAGTTCGATACCAATGTCGAATGACCCCGAAAATCCGACACAGAGCTGGTTTGAATACGGCGTGAGCAACTTCCCGAATAACGAGGCTTCCATGTGAGACATAATTACTGTCCCAAAGTCACACGCAATCCATCTTATCATTTGATGTGGACTATGAGACTGACAGATCTATCGACAATCAATAGCTTCCAAGTTGCCCGCTACGATGCGGCTGGGATTCGGGTTCTGCAAAATATCAGTTTCTCGAATCCTCTTTCTGTGGGAGACGTTTTGGAATTTGCCGGACCGAGCGACGAAAACTATGATGATGATCAATTGCGAAGTTAGTACCTAGATCCAGATCTCGTATAAAATGGTTACACGTTTACAACAGCTGACTCTGGGGTCTTAGTGGGAAGCAATATCGGGGGTACCCAGCGTATCACGCGCAGCAACCTTCCGTTATACGACTACCCGCCGATTCGACTTATCGTCGCTAAACTGGGCAAGGCGGATATACTGGAGGACCCTGAGTCTCTCGATATAGTGATTAATGCAGATCTCGGGAAAGAGGAGCCGGATGTTCGTGTCATGGGAGAAGGTCTCAACGATATCGTGAAAAATTTCTACGCTGGCCCTGACCCGGTGGAATCGATCCCGCAAGACATTCCTCAGAAACCACTTCCAGTTATCGCCAGCGGTCCCAGGTTGGGTCATGCGAGAGAGGTGGTTTCGAACTCAGGACCTGGGTTGGGTCGCTCACTGATGGATAAATTAACTTTTGGGACCACGAAAACCAGTCAACGGTCACAAGGTGAGGAGTCCAAGGAAGATCCGAGAGCGTCCAAGGCCCGTGATCCTGCTCAGATAAAAGGCTGGGGAGGCCGAATGAATCCTTTTAAGAGCGACTCAAAGCCACAAGCGGTTGAAAGGATTGAAGTTGACACGGAAGTGATCACTGAGAAACCATCGAAATCAAAGTCTGGCTGGGGCAGTTTATTTGGAAAAGGAAAAGGTAAGAAAGTTGAGGAGGGAGTTATCGCGCCAATTGGGCATGCGCGCGAACCCATTCGAGAAAATATAGTATCCGAACAACCTGGGAATTGGTTCGGGAGGGGCACGGGTACAGTGAAATCTTTGTTACAGAGACTTCCAAAAATTATTCCAACAAAAGTTGAAGAACCGGCTCCCCAGATTGTTGAAGAAGAGGTGATCCTAGCTGAAGAGGAGGCGGAGGAGAGTCTATTAGGCGAAGAGGAGGCGTTGCGTCAGAGTCGCTTCAACTCTCCTCGTAACTATGGGTCTGATGCGTTTGGCGGAAATGTCGACTTTGGGAATGAAGGATTATAGTTTATGCTCCAAAATAATCAATTATACGCTAAAATCAAACTGTACCATCTAAAATTTGTTATCTTCAGCCTTATATGGAGCATAAGTTGGTGGAGATGCGACGGCATTGGCATTAGACCCAATTAGCTGAAATTTTTAGAATTATAATAGACTAATTACTACTACGATGAACTGAATAACAGGTGTGCCGCCGTGGTGCACTGCCTTTAATGCCGTGTATGTGGCCCCGAAACATTGAGACGTGCTGTTGCGGCAGTTTGCGAGAAATTTATTGCAAAACCGGATACTAGAATATATTAATATAGCTCATCTAGAAAACTCGTGTTCCGGGTTTCGTCTTCGCACCGTCATATCAAGCTACTATCATCGACCAGGAGTTGATCTTCCTTCAGTATTTCGATCAGATACCATTATCTAGGATTGATCAAATGGTCCGATCCAGCATAATCCAAACCTTTGGTCTCGTGCCGCTCTTCACCACAAGAATACCTCACGTATCGGCGTTAATAATAAACGTGGTCCTATCCGATGTAACCGAAATCTGGAGAGAGAATGACGATGAGGCTTTACGACGTAAGGAACCAGAGCCTTTGGAATATCGATGTATGGATTGTATTCTAAAAGAAATGGGACATTCAAGAAAATTAATCTAACAGTTCGGTGAACGGGTGATACTCCTAGTATGCCGACCGCCATCGGATCAACCCTGGCTAGGGGTGTTTGTTATCGACCCGTGGAAGACTTCTTGCAGCGAAGCCGCCGAAAACAGCAGTCCGGCATGGGATTTCGGGTTTTCAAACTGGGAGCCTCCGGAGTTTTTCCCGGCCGCCCCTGGTACTCTCCTCGAACTTCGAGGTCCAACGGGAACACCTATCATGAACACGGAAAATCCCGAGGAGTTCTTAACTTTTGGCAGTCGAGTTGGCAAAGTGGAAGACCCGCCTGAGCCGAGCAAGTATGTCTACCGCATTTGATATGGTCAAAACCTCAATAGAAGTAATTCCGTTAATACGAGTTATGGAACTCCTGACAGGTGGTTGGTCGAGAGGTTTGGAAACAATGGAAACTTTGAAGAGATAACGAGAAAAAATCGCCTGCGGGTCGGGGATACCCTTCGGTTTTGGGAATCAGGTGCAGGCTGGAAACAGCTATTTCGTACGCATGTCCTACTTTCAACTGATTTGTGCAAAGGGAATCCGATTAATTTTAGGGGGTACATAGTGCGTCGAACCGTGGGCAGCCCTATGCGTTTAAATCGGCAGAGGCCAACAGTCGACGACGATAGCCAAGATGATTTCGCGACGGGTATCAGAAAGATACGAGCGGAATATCCTTACGCAGAACTTCGAATTGCTTCACTGGGTAATGAAGAGATTGTCGGCCCTTCCGTACCTACTAGGAAGGAAAAAATATACGCAAAACTCGGGAAAGCTAAGGATGCTATATCAGGCTTGATAAGAGGTGGGTATACGCAGAGTCAACCGGTACAGGTGGAATTGGGTAGGGAATCTTTGGGTATTGCAGATTTTGACGTTATTGGTCATAATCCCGAGGGGAGCGATCATTTATTAAGCGGTAATCCGCGACTGCAAGAGAAGATTGGGGAAGATGTAATAGTTGCAGAGCCCGAGGTAACTAAAGAAATTGTCTCCGTACGCCTGGAGAAGGGAACGGAGACAATCGAAGAATCAAAGGAGGTAAGAATCTTGGGAATATTGACCTTTGCCCGCGCAATCTGAAAACCTTCGGGCTTGATGGATGCTGACAAAGTACGAAAAGCAGGATAATGATCGGATACACTTGAATAGTGTGTACATAGGGAAGAAGCCGATAGATACGGACGAAGTTAGATCTAGGTCGAAGTCCAGCCTTAGCGGAAACAGTGGGGGTAGGGGCATGCAATCGATAAAGGACACACAGACTGTGTACGAGACCGCCTGGGGTGAGACCGAATTCCAAGGCCAAGGCCAAGGTCGTTTTGACTATGAGGAGGAGGAAGACCGCTTGGGTGATATTATAGATCAGGATGAGAATAGAAGAAAATGATAATTTGGCTGTTGACGCTGTATTTGTTATCCTCATTGATATTGATACCGATCGTGCATGTCGTCGTGTTGTAGAATGTTGCAGGTTGCGAATGTGGATTGTTAAGCGAATCGGACGCAATAGCTCGGTTGGTCTCCTTCAAAGCTCCCACCGCCACGCTCCCACCACCACCACACGCCTTCGTCAGCTCCCTCCGTCACCAACATATTTGAAACCATCCTCCATCCATCTCGCGACCCGACAAACATCGTCCATCATGGCTCTCGATAGCTATTACCAAAACAAGATCGAAAGCGTCAAGCTCGAAATCATACATTCCACAGCTGTCCTGCGGCGGTTGGAGGCGACGCGGAATGACCTCAACTCTAAAGGTTTGTTGCCTCGACAGAACATCCAAACAACCGCCGATATAGGCTAATGGGAGATGGGGTCCGATACAGTACGGTTGCTACGAGAGGAGTTGACGCTACTGCAGCAACATGGATCTTACGTCGGTGAAGTCGTCAAGGTTATGGGGACGAAGCGGGTGCTCGTCAAGGTGCACCCAGAAGGCAAATACGGTATGCTCCAACAAATGAAGGGCCATGTCATTGGATAGTGAACGGAATGCTGACGCTACAATGATGGAACAGTCGTGGATATTGCCGACGGCGTTGATATCGTGAAACTCACAGCCGGGAAACGCGTTGCTCTACTACACGAGAATTATCGATTAGAACGAATATTACCCAGCTCTGTCAGTTTCACTATAAAGTTTGGGCCGATTGTATGAGTGCAACTACTGATACCACAAAACTCCAGGTTGATCCACTTGTCTCCCTCATGATGGTGGAAAAGGTGCCGGACAGCACGTATGATATGATTGGTGGCCTAGACCAACAGATCAAAGAAATCAAAGAAGTCATCGAACTAGGTCTCAAGCATCCGGAACTTTTTGAATCCCTCGGTATCGCTCAACCCAAAGGCGTCTTGCTTTACGGCCCTCCCGGAACCGGCAAAACACTCCTGGCACGTGCCGTGGCGCACCATACCGACTGCAAGTTTATCAGGGTTTCTGGCTCCGAGTTGGTGCAAAAGTATATTGGTGAAGGATCTAGGATGGTTAGAGAGTTGTTTGTAATGGCTAGAGAACACGCTCCCAGCATTATTTTTATGGACGAAATAGACTCCATTGGATCTTCAAGAGTGGAGGGATCAAGCGGTGGCGATTCCGAAGTCCAGCGAACCATGTTGGAGCTGCTCAACCAGTTGGATGGATTCGAGCCGACAAAGAACATCAAGGTCATCATGGCAACGAATCGTTTGGATATTCTTGATCCCGCCCTTTTGAGACCAGGTAGAATCGACAGGAAGATCGAATTCCCGCCTCCAACGTAAGTAGTTTGTGATCCCACTTGACGCTACGAAAGCAAGCTAACATCAACATGACTAGTGTCGAGGCTCGAGCGGACATTCTCCGTATCCACTCCCGCTCCATGAACCTAACGCGTGGAATTGACCTGAAGAAGATCGCAGAAAAGATGAACGGTTGCTCTGGTGCCGAACTCAAGGGTGTGTGCACGGAGGCTGGCATGTACGCTCTACGAGAGCGAAGAATACACGTTACACAGGAAGACTTTGATCTGGCAACCGCAAAGATTTTAAACAGACACGACGACAAGGCTACCAGTTTGGCCAAACTATGGAAGTAGTTGGGTTACAAATGGTGGGGTATATCATTGTAGTGGCGGCGGTCGCATGTACTTGTACATACTTTGGCAATGCATTTGTGGCGAGAGCAGTAGTCCTAGAATAATCATGTCTAAAAAAATTATCCTTTCACCTTCCCCAACGCGAGCCCTATGATGGTTATAGTCAACCAAACGAGGTTGAGCGTTCATGGTTGCCCTGGTCTCGCGGGCTGACACCGTTGAAAGGTGTTCAGTTCGGGCTAATATTAGCTTACCCGGTACTCGGATCTTGGCTTCCCGGGAAGGCCCTTTGAGAATGAAGGCAGCTCCGAGCATTCAGCCTCATCTTCAGCTGTAATAATCACAGCCACCTTTCGGCCTCTCCAATTTCATACGAAATTCCCCTTGACTTCTTAATTTCCTTTCTTTGTACGAATATGATCCCCATTGTTTGATTCCAACAAGAAGTCATCGTGAATGCATCGCGGGCAGCCCCAACCGTTCCCGACGCCGCCAACGCCCTCCATTTTCCAACCACTGGTCGCACCCCTTTAGTCTTACGAGTCCTGCGAAATCTCACCGACTCATAAAAAAACGTCGCCATGTTCACACGGCTGAAAAACTTTGCGGATTCTCTTGAAGAATCCGCACGAACCGCCGCCCAGCGAAATCTCGCGTCGCCGCCACCGCCGTCGTCACTTCAGCGAACACCCAGTGGCACTAGGCGCGACGGGATACAGGAGAGGGCCCGCTCGTCATCGAAATCTAGGAATCCGGTTGTCGCGCTGAGAGAGAAGGAACGGGATCCTGCGGACTTTGAATCGGACTTTTCGAGCGAAGGGGCACTGACACCGAGGGCAGGGACACCTGTTCCGTCTTCCAATGGCAGCGTTGGTGGTACCACAGGTGCGGGAGATGAGAGGAAGGTTGGTGAAGCTGGTGATGGTAGCACGGAGAGGAAGGATGCAGTGGGGAGTGGCAGCGGCAACGGAGGAGGAGGAGGAGGAGGAGGAGGGGCAACAGTGGGAGGGGGCAGCGGCGGGCTCAACATTACAGAGCTGCCGTCCGAAGTCAGGCTCAAGCTCCGAAAGCTCGAGAAGATCGAATCAAAGTACACTGGTAACTAAAATTCCCTTGAAGCTATTATTCTGTCATACTCCAAACTGTGTGCTGACGTCCAATCCACAGAGCTGCTCAGGTCGTATCGCATCACCCACGCCAAAGTCCAGCAGATCGATCCCTTCGAGAAGGTCCTTCGCGAAACAACCCCGTGTACCTCCATCGCAGACCCCGCCGGATTCACTGAATATCTCAACAACCTGTCGCTACGATCCGATATGACAATGGATGAGTTCAAGCGCGTATCCAAGGAACTGGCTGAGACCAAGAAGGAACTGGAGAAACACAAGAAGGAGTCCGAAGAACGAGGGAAGGAAGTCGACAAGCTCAAGGCGCGAGTGAAGGAGCTCGAAGAAAAAGTTGAAACCAACGGAACTTCCAAGGGATCCGGGACCGCCAGTCCGACCAACGGAACACCTACCGCGAAAACAAGCATCGATCTCTCCGAGAAAGTCAAGTCTCCCGGTGCCATGTCCGTCCTGTCGATATCTTCCCTCAGGCCAACACCCGAAGCGCCCGCCGAATTTTTCTCATTCGAGGACGAACACGATCGTTTAGATGCTTTGGTCAAAGTTCAAGAAGACGAAATAGACTCGCTCAAGACGTCGTTGGATTCTGCCAAAACAGCAGCTAAGGTGGCCGAAGAAGCGGCCCAGGTTTTCCAGAAGAATGTCGAAGACTCACAAAGAGAGCTCGAGGGCATGAAGGAGACCATGCAAGCCAAGGACAGCGAGATCCGGAGACTAGTGGATGAGAGTGGCAAACTGGAGAAGGAGATCGAAGGCTTGAAGTCGAATCTTCAGTCTACCAAAGACATTGTCGTTGCTACGGAGGTTACAAACGAGCAGAAGAAGGAAGCACCTGTTGATGCTAGTCTGCTAGAACAGTCTAAGAAAGATCTCGGAAGCCTGAAAGAAGAGCACGACAAGTTGAAAGCTCAAATCAAGGATTCCGAGGATGAGCTTGCAAAGACCAAAGCCGACTTTGAGACTCAGAACGAAGATTTCCGGAAGGACTACGAAGATAAACTGAAAGCGACCGAAAGTAAGCTACAAGAGTTGAAGCAAGAGAAAGAGAGGGAAGTCGAGGAGCTTGAGAGCAAGATCGAGGAGCTGGAGGGCGAGACATTGATGCTCAAAGCTGTTTCTAACGAACTCAATAGCGTTAGAGACGCTAAAGTGAAGGTGGAGAAGTTGCTAAAAGAAGCCGAATCAAACAAGGAGGAAGCGGAAACGAAACTTGACAAAGTCAAGAAGGATAAGACATCGCTCGAATCTAAAGTCTCCATGCTGGAAGACCGTCTCCTGGACGCTTCTAGAAAGGCGAAGGATCAATCCGCTCTCAAAACCCCAACTGACGACAACACCAAACCGACGAGTGGCTCCCAGGATACATTGGCCGTTCCGGATAAAGGACTTTCTGCTTCCCAGAAACGCAATCGCAGCAGGAGAAACAAGAAGAAGCGAGATAACACAGCACTCACAGATAAAACATTCAAACCCGAAGACGATGAGGATGACGCGATATCGGAAAACAAATCTGAAGATTTGACATCGCCAACATCACCGGGCCTTGAGGAAGACGAGGCGCTGTCTACCGCTGATCTCATTATATCCAATCTTAGAGTCGAAATTACTGCCCTCCGTAAGGAGTTGGAAGACTCCGAATCCCAGATTTCTAGGTTACGCGGCGAAGTATCTCGAGCGGCTGACCACACTGCGGAGTACGAAGTCCTCCGCGATTCATTCCTAAATATTAGCGAAGAATGCGTGGAGGCGAAAGACCGCGTCCAAGAGTTGCTTCAGGAGAAGAAGACCCTAGAGGCTAGCAAGCAGGAAGCAGAACAAGAGCTTGAAAAACTAACGAAAGAGTTGGAAGGCGTAACTACAGAAAGCAAAAAGATCCAGGAATCCCACGGAGCGGTGCAAGAAGAACTGGGCAAAATCAAAGACGAGGCGGGTGCACTGAGCCATAACCTCACTAAACTTACGCAGGAGTTTGAAGACCACAAAAACTCAAGTGATAAGGTTTCTGATGAATCCGATGCCAAATACGAATCTCTCAAGAAAGATTTTGATGCTGCCAAAGCGGAGGTTGACTCTACCAAGGCGGACTTGGCAATCGCTCAACAGCTTGCTGCTACCAGATTCAAGGATTTGGCGGAGCGTAAGACTCTATTGGAGAAGTTCCAGACAGAGCTCAACAGCCAAAAGTCCGAATCCTCAAAACTCACATCGGCAAATAACGAACTCAACCAGAAAGTGGCTCTCCTCAAGAAACTAGAGAAGGCAGAGAGTGAATTGAAGTTCGAAGTCGATAGCTTGAAACGCCGTCTTTCGGAGAGAGAAACCGACCTTGATAATGTCCGAGAGAAAGCCCGAACAGAAGTCAGAAGCGAGACTGCTAGGAGGACGAAAGCGGAAGAATCTGTCAAATCTTTGCAGAAAGACCTCCGCGTGTGCGAGGAAGACAGGAAAGAAGCCCAGGAACTCGTGGAATCGCTATCAAAAACCCTGTCGAAGGCCCAGGAAGAACTGTCAACCCTCCGACCAAAGTTTCTTGCGTTGGAACGGGATTACCAGAAATTGAGGTCAGAGCGTGACGGATTTCAGGAAGAAATTGACCTCAAGACTGCCCAACACTCCTCCGCGCAGAGTCTGATGTCTTCGCTACGAGATCAGACTTCCGAACTGGCCATGCAAATGAAGGAATTGAAAGAAAAGAACGAGAGTATGGAAGAAGAACTCGCGGAAGCTCAGAAGCTGCTTAGCGAACGTAGTCGTGAGGCGGAGACGATGAGGCGATTGCTTAGAGATGTTGAGACTAAGCAAGATTCAAGGATCAGGGAGATGAAGGAGCGTATGGAACAGGCTATTGATGAGAGAGACAAGGCGGAGGAAGAAGCAGCAACGATTAGCAAAAGGAAAATGAGAGAGCTGGAAGATGTTAAAGACAAGCTCCGCGAGAGTGAGAAAATTCTTAAGAGGGTTCAGGAGGAGAAAGCGGATGCCGAGAAAGAGAGGAACGGACTGAAGAGCGCGAAAGAGAGGGCTGAAGCTGCTCTGGAAAACACAACCAAGGAGTTTGAGGATACGAAGAAGGCTATGATTAACATGAGAGACGCTTTGGTATGTTTACTGATTCTTAAAACTATCGGATCTAGATATGGGCTAACAATAGCGCAGGATGAAACCGAGAAACAGATGAGGGACTTTGACAAGCAGAAACTTGACCTTCGAAAGCACACTGATGACATCGGCCTCAAATATGACAAGTTGCAAAAAGCGTACAGGATCGCTACGGATGAGCTGAGAATGGTTCAAAGTGCGAAAACAAGATCCGATGACAGCTCGCGTCCCGTTTCTCGCCAGTCCATGGATAAAGCATTGTCTCCGACGAGAAGGGGATCTGCTACACCTTCGATAGAAGGTGGCAGCGACAATATCAACGTCGATTATATCAAGAACATTGTGTTGCAGAGTCTAGAGGTTAGGAATAAGAAGATGCAGATGCAGATGCTACCAGTGCTGAAGATGCTTCTGCGATTTGATGAGTAAGTCAAAACTATAATGAGGAAGTCCATTGGTTCGGAAGATGCTAATCCTGGTGTGAATCGTACAGTAAGGATGAACAACGATGGCTGACCATCGTAAGTTCTATCAAATAACGGATTGTTTGAACAAACGATCGTGTAAAGGTTTGTATTTTCGACAATTATTTTGCTCTTGGAATGGTTCAACGGTGTTCCTGCATATCAGCTGAAATTATTTTATATCATTTTCCTCTCTAAAAATTATCAAAAGCTGGAATCGACAATTTTGTCATGACGATTAGAGGATCCGTTTCTGTAACATTTACGGCATAACTTGCTGCCATTTACGACGAATTCACTTGATTACTGTTCCGTTTTCACAGCACTCTTGTTTCGGGATTACAATCGTTCCCATAATATTTAATGTATATATCCGTTGGCCGGAAACTGTTGGGTCCTCGTGTTTGACAGCGGTGTTCACGTGGGCGGCGAATTTACTTTTGTTACTATAGTTTTTGACTTTGGCTTTTGCCTCAAACCACGACGCTGCGGCGACGCATGGAGAACGTTGGAAGGGATTATATGCGGCCCGACGGCTTCCGATGTCGACCGCATGTGACTTTAATTCGCAGTACTTCGCCCGCGCGATGACGGAGCGGTGAAAGCACGTCGGCAGGACACGAACGAAGCTGGCTGTCTGAGTTAAAAGTACTCAATAGCTAAAATAGGGGTTTTTGGGGAGCAGGGTACGAATTGTCCCTCTCTGCGAAACTGAAACGAAACGACGTCTAGCTTGAGCACACAGCTCGATGCGAACTAGTTGGGAGGAAGAATATCCTAACCGGGTCTGGCTGGCAACAATAGCACAATGCAGCGAGCAGCAAGCCTCTTTTGCCAGCTTCGTCGCCCCCTGCTTGGCTGCAGGAGCTGCTCCGTAATGTCGTCGTCAATAGTAAATGACCCTGTTAGTTCCTATTTCCGGGCGGCGATTGAATCAACTGTCGGGCGGTGTCGTTGGCTGTCCTGTCTGGGTCTGAGGGCGGTAACTAAATAAATACTTTGTCGTGGTGGTGTTGGGCCAAGTCTGGCTGTCTGGCTGTCTGGCTGCTGTCCGTCTCTGGCTGTCCGCCTTAAGTGTGTGTCGACACCTCACCCATTCCCTTCCTTCCATCCCATCACCATCCAACCCATCCACACTCCCTGGCCCAGCCATCTCTCACGAATCCACTCCACGACGTCTGCCATTCTCAAGTAAATCATCTTACCACGCTCGTCCTACAAGCACTTTCGCTTCCTCGTAACCAACCCGTCGGCCTTGCTTTCCCTCTGTCTCTCTGTTTGACCCTTTGGTGCTATCGCAATGGCGGGTTCCCGTAACTACGACTTTCTGGTACGTCTGCACAGCAAGCTCGCCACCCTGCATGTCGGCAGCGTCGCGTTCGGAAACGAGGGCTTTGTTAGCTAATTTACATCCGTCACGTTCGTCTCTCGATAGATAAAACTGCTTCTCATCGGCGATTCCGGTGTTGGCAAGTCCTGCTGTCTGCTACGCTTCAGCGAAGACTCCTTCACGCCTTCTTTCATCACAACGATCGGAATCGACTTTAAGATCCGAACTATCGACTTGGACGGCAAGAGGATCAAGCTTCAGATATGGGATACAGCTGGTAAGTTGCACCACCCAAAGAACCGTGGATTCGCAGCTTCCGGGGAACCGCTCCCGCCAGCAGCATTCCGGTGGCGTCCAAAAAGAGCGAACTGGCAGCTAACATGCATTTTCTTGTGACTGAACAGGTCAAGAACGTTTCCGGACCATAACGACCGCGTACTATAGAGGTGCTATGGGAATACTATTAGTCTACGACGTTACCGACGAGAGATCCTTCAACAGTACGTTTCCTCCCCAACCGCCTCCTGAAAAATGCCTCCCCAACTGCGCTTCTGGTCCGACACCGAATCGCTGACATGGTTTGATTACGTAACACAGACATCCAAACATGGTTCCAAAACGTAGAACAGCATGCGACGGAAGGTGTCAACAAAATCCTAATTGGAAACAAGTGTGACTGGGAAGAAAAGCGTGTGGTCTCAACAGAGCGAGGCCAGGCTCTCGCCAACGAACTCGGCATTCCCTTCATGGAAGTCTCGGCAAAGGCCAACATCAACGTGGAAGAAGCATTCCTCCTTCTCGCTCGCGATATCAAGAAGCGGATCATGGACACGTCTACTGGGGAGAAGGAACAGCGAGGCACCGTTAACGTCAACGAGACAAATAACGCCGCTGGTGGCAAATGCTGCTAAAAAAGCACAACAGAACATATTGCATGTATGGCTTTGCCTGGTAGCAGATACCGCAGCTCGATATGAAGAGGACGTATCGCACGTCCCTACTATGCATAAACCATCCTCCATAATCCGTTCCCCCGGAAAGCTTGCCCGCAAGCCAAGCTTAACAATCTAGTCCACCGAAACGTTTTAATTTGCATATTGCCGAATACCCCCATAATCTATTACATTTTTCTTATATTTTTAACAATACCGACGGAAACGAACGAAAGCGAAGAAGGGGCAAGAGAGGGGGGGAAAATATGAAGGAGTTCATTGGAGTTTTTCTTCGTCTTTGGAGCTAAATGGAAATCGATATTTTCACAAACTTCCTTCATGTTGGCATATCCCGTGCTTTCTTTCTCTTGGTTTATAATCATTATCTCCCACTCAGATACAATCGAACTTTACAAGTTGTATCTAGTATTCTTCTCGTGCCTTTTCCTTTCTTTTTTGACCTGTCATTACTTGGAGGATATAACAAATCAGGGTGTTTTTTTTTCTTCTTCCTTTCTTTCTACAATCCATGCAGTATTGAACCGGCCTTGTTTCCTAGTCGCTGCTCTTTTCTACACAACCTTCCTCTTTCCTGTTGGTTCTTTACGACTTGTGTGTTTTAGCTATTCTGCCTTGTTTGTATTATCAATGCTAGATTGTTCATTTTTCCCTACTAGGACAGCGGCCGGTACGAACAGACCGTTTCGCTTGTGATTCTCAACCTTTTGTAAACTTTGGACGTTGTTTGGCGCCCACGGCGAAATTTCGCATACGTCACTCCAATCGAGATGCGACGGAACTGTTATGCGATGCCAACCGCAGGGGTTCAACGACACACCATGCGGATGCGTCTTTTTCCCATTTGTGAGCACCAACATTGCTTCGTGACGCGAGCCAGGGTGACAGATTTTATATAAAACAAATATCGTCGGACTTTGTGTAATTGGGACACACTACCCCGGTACTTGCAACAAATTTGAGGCTGTTGGCGAATGGGAAAGAAAGAAAGAAAACCGCTCGATGGCCCTATACCAGCCGGTTTGGTTTTCGAGACTATCGATGGCCACCATGTCGTGACATTGGCGACTATGAAAGGATAACTCGAGACAGCACTTCTCCCTTGAACAGCGCAAAGGTTAGGGAACACTCCACCCACAATCCATGGAGACCTCCGCTTCGTTATGTTTGTCATGACGCCGCCGGTGATCATTTGGTATCTTGTGAAAAACATTTCAATTGTGACTGTCTTGTGAGTTCGAGAATGGATTTGACCCCCTGGTATATTTATTTTAGATTTGGCTTTTTGCTATAATCGTACAAATATCATCGTACACACACGCAAACATCGCGGCGACAACTCCTATCGTCCACTCCGTAGGAATCCTAAAACACCCCCGCAATATCCGACCAACTCGCTGACCCTCCCGGCTTCCTGCCTCATCTCTTCCCTGTACATCTCAAGGGCATCCTTGATCATTGGCTGGTCTTGCCTGAGTTTCAGTATTTCGTCATCGTCGCTATCATCCTCATCCTCGTCCTCAGTATTCCGATCCGCCTTTTCCAACTCTTCCTCTTCTTTAGCGATGACTTCTCCGTGTATCTTGAGGAAAACTCTCATCCACGTGAGAACTAGTTCGTAATCCTTCCTACTACGTAATCTCTGCGTTAACGCTTCGACGAAAGCGATCAGTTCAAAGTACGGCGCGGAAGAGGTATCCAGAGTTCGAATCTCGAGATCTGTTGTGGACGGCGGTAATGTCTTCAAATGTTCTATGAATCGGGTATCTAAGTTTCGAGGTTAAAAAAAATTAGCGATCAAGGTTCAAAAGGGGAGGAAGCGTGGTTGGAAATTAATTACAGTCGCCGTCTTCGCTTCCTTTGATCAACAGTTTCGTGAAACCTCTTTCAAACTCAATATCGCCGGTCCTGACCCTGCTCAACTCTGCTCTCTCGATTGCTCGTCTCGACGCTTCCGCGACGCTCAAATCTAAACCATTATCCTTATTCGCGTCCTCGGGCACAGCGATCTTTGCCACACCATCTTTAGAGCTCGCAAGACTACCAAGGAAGAATGGCGCTTTCTCCGGTTTCTTCACGGGATCCTTTGGTCTGTTCCGACTCTTTATAGCTTCGAGGTTTAGCAGGTTCATCCACCGGTTTTTGGGCAGCAAACTCATGGTGAGCATTTGATCCGAGAGCTGATCAACCGTGGTGTATCGTCCTTCCGAATCGGCCTCCTCCGTATCCTCAGCGAATGCGGACTCCACGAGGCCGGTACCACCCTCACCGGTGGAGGTGGGTCCCGCGAGTTTCCTAATGTCGTCCTCGGATATGCGACGGGTAGGAACATGCGTGAAAACCGTCTTGTTGGTATAGATCCCGATGCCCACGCTATCGATCGAGGCTGTCGCCAGAAAATTGCCATCCGGTGAGAATGCGATAGAGTTGACTACGCTTTGGGTTTTAAACCCATCGATGAGATGACCCGTCGGCAGATCCCAAACACGTATCGTAGAGTCCATGCTAGAAGCGATGAGCCAACGTGAATCGTTGGAGAAGCAAAGATCCGAAATGCGGCCTCCGCAACCCCACAGCTCACGGACCACCTTCCTGGTCTCGATATCAACAACCCGAATACCTAGATCGTCGCAAGATATCGCGATCAAACCCGATGATCGATGCATCCTGAGCGCCGTGCAGGCCGTTCGCTCCGTAAAAGATATCTGTTGCTGGAGGAGGCCCGATTTGAACTCCCAAAACTTGACAAAACCGTCCAATCCGCAGGATATCATGACCTTGTTGACAGAATCAACCGCCAGCCCCGTAACAGCTCCGACGTGCTTCCAGCCCACCCGGCTACCTTGTCCGTTCCTTCTTGCCGCGATCTGGGCTTTTGTCGCTCTTGCGGGGAACCTAGCTCTGTGCAGTCCACTTTGCAAGTTGTACATGTCGATAGCACCCTTTGCACTCCCCACGATCCCAAAAGTGCCGCAAGGGCTGATGGCTACGCTTTTGACCTCTCCGCCGTCACCGGTAGGTAACGTCCACCTCCCGACTTTCCGCTTCGTCCATGACCACGATCTCGCGAATGCCTCTTCTCTTCCACCGGTGAGCACGCCTTCCCACCCGAGCTCGTTGGATCCCCACTCGGCCCCAGCGCCGTCCCGATTGCCTTCCACCGCGATGCAAGTGATGACAGCGCCCTTGAGCAGCGACACATCTGCAATTCTGTCGTACATTCCCGATTTCTTCAACTTGTTCATCGTGCTTTCCATATTTCCCTGTGAAAGCTCCGTGGATTGCGCATCTGACCGTAGAGAGAAACCCCACAGCGAATGATCCAACGAGGCGGAGAGTATAAAGTGCGTGCTCGGATGGAACAGGATCGTATTCGGAGCCAAGGCGTGACCACCACGTTGCCTCAAAATCCGGGGTAACACAGTAGTAGGGGTGTCGAACACCCAAAGTTTGATCGCATTGTCTCCACCGGACGTCACTATAACATTTTGTCCCGGTAAAAAAGTGGCTTTGGTGATGCCGCCGGTTGTAGCGGAGTGTACGCCTCTCATGATGCCGATTACCTTGCGAGACTTGAGCGACCAGAGCGTAATGTTCCCGTTCGACGATGCAGAGGCAAGCATGTCAGAGGGGGACGGAGGGTCCGAGGACGATTTCAAGGGGGGCGGTATCAGATCTGAGCGGAAGGATAACGAAGTGACGGGAGCGGAAGACGATAGCTGGAAGAGCGAGGTGTCGGTTTGGAGGTTATGGAGGTTTATCACACCGGAAGAGAATCCCATGGCCACAATCGAATGGTGGGTGGATAACGCGAGGGACGTGAGGTGTCCGATGTCGGTACCGTTGGGGGTATTTGGCGGTAGGATGGAGTAAACGAGCTTGCCGCTTCTGATGTTCCATATCTCCACACCGCCGTCGGAGGTGCCTATACATATTTTGTTCAGAAGAGTCGGTGGGTGGACGATATTGACGATATCAGCTTCTCCAAACAGTTCGATGACGGTGTAAAGTTCTATCCCAAACGGTCAGCACAGTTCCACCGTCTTTACATATTAGGTAATCCCAACTGTACCTCTGGTCCCAATGTTCCAGATACCGACACTCTTTGGTCCAATGATTCCAATGAGCCAATCGCCGAAGCCAAATATATCTTTGATTCCAGTTCGTCCTCTCTTCACCTCGTCTACTTGCATCTCCCCCTTCTTCTTGCCTCTTTCGAAAATCCATATTCCAGTCCTGAAGCCGACATACAACTCCTTCCCTCGAGCGTATATCGACGTTATCTCGGATGGAGTCTGAGGACTCGTCACAAAGAGGAGATTGAGCCTGCGAATATCATACGTGGAGACAGAGTAGCCGGTCGACGTTGATATTTGAAAGGTAGCAGAATGTTGTAAGAGGGCGAAAGGAGCGGACGTTGTGACATGGCCAAGAGACTGGACAGTTGTGTTAGTGTGAGAGCAAATTTTTTATAATTTGTTTGCAAAAGCAGGAATCTTTACTCTGAATGGTGCGAATATTCGAGATTGCGACCTGTGCGATGAGATAGAAGCAGCCTTTGCAACTTCTAGGCGTGCTCGTTTGGCTGGCGGGTTGGCGGTATCGGGGCTCATTTTGATGGATGAGCAGGAAGGAGTGGTAGCTACAGTTGCAGCACCTAGTGAGTGAAATATAATGTGAGTGAGAATATCAGGCCGTCTGGGCCATTGTCGCGATCTGTCGCAGCTGTTTTTTTGAAGATTGAAATTTTTCTAGTGCGGCAACCAAACGAGATTCGCGACGCCGATTGAATAAACGGCGTGTTGCTGAGAGTCAAACACGTTCGACATCACATGACTATCGGAAATATTGTGAAATATCCAAGTCGTATATGATATTAAATGCTCGTCGAAGCTATAGTACGGCATTCTCATGTTTTGTCCAGCGGGGAGCCGGTGTGTCAGCTGCTAGAGGCGTCATGTCAGACGGTTGAGCTCTGGAAGAATGGATTTATCCCAGTCGGATCCCAAGACGCAAAGCATGGTCGAGTCGGTTTTTCGAACCTTTGCCATTGCCATTGCCATTGGCGACCGCCAGTGCACGGCCATCCCCGTTCCGACGGCGGGCAGGCTAAGGAATCGATTTGTAACGGTATAACGGATGACAGCTGCACCCAGCAAAGTATGGCTTGATTGCTTGCCGGCGGCTGACAGACCGAAGCGTTCTCTAGCACTACTCATGTCGAGCGAGATTTCATAACAGCGGTCAGGAATTCAAGGCGTGCATGGAATATATTCGAATACGACTCCAAGCTCTTAGGAGAATGGGAAATATGTGATATCCGAGTCTACGTGTCACTAACAGTAGTAGGTGCACATTCTTTCTGCGGACAGGCGTGTCAATTGATTGTCCATCCTCTGTTCTCTTCGCGTGATGACTCGGAAATAGCAAGTGGTCGTGTGCGCGGTCTAGAGTCCCACCATTGGTTTCAAAGATCGGTTGACATGCGGGCAGGGAACAGGCCGGACTGGCAACTAAGTAAGTACTTACTTGGCTTCTCAAGGAGCAACTTACGAGAGATGATGAAATAATAATTAAGAAGAAACCAGCACACACGCCTCGTTCTTGCGCAGGTGGATTTGGGGGGACAGGCACCTACCCCGACCTAACCTACCTCTAACCCCCAGCTGGGAACCGGTCGGATGAGTGCGTGTATGTACCTGATCGGTTGAATGACGGTACTTGTGAATAAATCATTCGTGTATCGCGGGGCTTATGGAATTCCGATCCATTAGGCGAGAAGGTGGAGAGGTGGAGAGGTGGAGGTTCGCTGCCTTGAAGCTGTGCAGCTGGCTGTGGACGATGTATAAAACAGGCTGCCTTGACCGATGCGAACCCATCTCTCGCGATAGAATATACTCGCCTCCAGCTCTGTCGTCTTCTTTTTTTCTACGGTCTCACGAGTCTTTCCTCCATACGGTTCCTCCATCGGCGGACAGGGAGAGAGAGAGCCTTTGATTGTTGCTTACTTGCTTGCAATTGCTGGTGCGGCCGTCAACTGGACTGCAGCATGTTCCTTGCCCTCAATCACCTCGCATGAGCCCTCCGACCACACGTCGTCACCGTCAGGACGAGATCAAACGGTCATCGGTTTGCCGTTCTCGAGCTGGATTATTGGTATTGTCATTATTATTGTTATTATCCTCTCCCTCCGTCGGACGAAGCTAGCTACTTGGTAGCCAGCCAGCGGGCGACCCACAACCCCAAATCTCCGGCACAGCATTGCTCGGAGCGGTATTTCAATGCGCAAGGTGGTTTGAGACCCCCATTCTCCAGATCTGATTCCAAGGACGAGTGCGAGTGCACCTCTCTGCGACTCATTTTGGCAAAGCGCCAGATCTCTCACTCGCTCCAGAAACTGTGTCGTGTGCTCAGGCTGGCTACGCTCGAACAGGAAAGCTGGAATCAAATCAGCGGCAACATTTGCAGCCTCCGGATTTCGGTCAGGATAAAGGAGGAATCAGCAATCTGACATAACTCGGACTCTTATCTCTTCTTATTTTATATACGTCTTATCCTGCTAGCTTGAGGTCCGTGTCTCCGTCGCATACATATATACATACATAAGGTACATATACATATTCCAGCGGTACCTTTTTCGTCCCAAGTATACGACCGATCGAAATACAGAGCAGCTAAACCGGAGCCGGATACTAACAAAGATACACCTTCGACTCCACCAGTGCATCCTGTCTAGCAGGGGACGTTCGGACAGGATCCCTACACAGGACGCACCACCGCTACCACCATCTGTCTATTCTCTCTCACACACCCCTCCGTCTGATATACCCCGATCTACTTGGCGGATCTGTATTTTTATGACAAACGGCAGGCAGGATTGAGCAACCGGGCCCCGATTGAAAGCCGTGATACCGAGGGATCTCGTTGGGTTTTCCTGCTGGAGTTTCCTTGAATTCGAGTGCACCCATGTCCACACCGTCATCGAATCAGTCGGCCCTCCGTGGCAGCAGCGGCGGTGGCAGCAGTGGCAGCAGCACTACGAGCAGTAATCATAACGGTGAGACCAAGCTTCAGTCCATTCCGGAGGCAGACTCCACCACCGTTGCTGCTGCTGCTGCTGCTGCTCCAGATGTAGACGCCGCTAGCAGCGCTGTTAGCTTGGCCAGCAGCAGCGTTGCGAACAATCCCGGCTCCGATACGTCAACGAAATCTTCCTTATCTCCCCGTCCGAGTGGGCCAGCCGAAGCCATCGTTGGAGCTCCCGACAATGGCTCCAGTGGCTCCAATGGCTCTGATGGCTCTGATGGCTCTGATGGCTCCAACGGCGGCAGCGACAAGTCTGCGGGTGCTGTCGTCCGACCCGACGCTGCTCCAATAACCAACGACGGCCGTCCTTCGACGACGACTAATCACTCAATAATAATAGAAGTCTCCGAGAGTACCAAACACCAGAGCAATCATACTAGTAATAATAATAATAATGAGAATGAACCCCAGCTGGCTTCCTCTCTGTCAAGTACCTCTTCGATCCCTCCCCCTCGCTTGAATCGCCCTCCCGCGGCTACCTCTGTCACCGGCCCATCCGCCCAGCAGATTCCTGTGCGTAAAAACTCAATTTCGGGAACATCCAAGTCGCAATCCTCATCCCGCCAGTCGTCTTATCACGCTACCGCTTCGGGTTTTTTCAAGGATTTGCTAGCGTCCACCACTGCTACTTTTCTGCCGTCTTCGTCCTCCGGAAAACGACGTCCCAGCATAACTTTCAGGCATCGCAGGTCAACCTCTTCAAATTCGTTCCCTGGACCTTCCACCGTGCCAATGGCGGCAACCCAAGCGGACAGCGTCGTACACGATGATTCCCCTGCATTCTCGTCAACTCTCGAACGGACGGCTTCACACTCGAGCACAAACACCTCCAACTCTCGTTTCACCCACTCTCCCATCGTTGGAACCCCAGCGGCCACCTCTTCGGGACCTCAATCGTACAAAAGCCAAGGTGACGCTCACTTGCCAACAAAGGACCAGAAAGCTTCGGACTGCGACAAGGTAACTGTTTCCGCTGGAGGCTTTATACAACAACCCGCCATCATGCCTGCCGGCGCCGTCTTTGTTCCCGCTGGTCCGCTCTCGCCGATTGCTTCTTCTCCGGAGATCAGGCCGACCGATCAACATCTCCCCGTGCAGAAGAACACTCAACCTAACCATTCGCATTCTGCGCCTCCGCTAGCATCCCAAAACTCTCTCGCGCAGGCTCTCGCACAGACGAATCTGAACACTGGCAACAGCACACCTACTACGATCTCACCGCCTCCTAGCGATGACGGACATGTCCACATTCCTGTCAAGAGACGGCCGTCCGTCTCAGCAACGTCGGCGCCGTCAGAACCAAAAGTTGGGAGAATTGGAGTATGCGCTCTGGATATCAAAGCTCGATCGAAACCCTGTCGTCATATTTTGAATCGATTGATGGTTAACAACGAGTTTGAAATTGTGATTTTTGGAGACAAGGTGATTTTGGATGAAGGTGAGATGGCGGGATCTGGATTGTTTTTTGTAAAAAAAAGTTAAAAATTTAAAGAAAGGGTATGCTAACTGAATTGCTGTGTGACAGACGTTGAGAACTGGCCTACATGGTATGTATCCTTCTGCAGCATCCCATTCGTCAAATACCTTTGACACTTCCAGTCCAATTGCCTAATTAATCCATGCACCACCACCACTCAACACAAAAAGCCATGCCTCTCACGAACAGGCAACCACGCTTGAGAATCTCATCATAAATCTTGATTTACTGACTCTTGGCTTCTGACAGTGATTTTTTGATATCCTTCTTTTCATCTGGATTTCCCTTGGACAAGGCCATCCGTTATGTTGCCCTCCGAAAACCGTTTTGTGTCAACTCGCTGTCTATGCAGAAGGTTCTATGGGACCGGCGACTGGTTCTTCGGGTACTGGACTCTATCAAGGTCCCAACGCCCAAGAGGATTGAAGTATCACGGGATGGTGGCCCGCACCTTTCACCTGATGCTTCTGCCGCTATGCTTGAACACACCGGAATCAAGTTACCCCCATCCGGAGACCCGGCCTGGAAAGCCCCTCAAACAGTGGAACTGCTCGATGACGATACCATAAGTGTGGACGGGGTTACTCTGAAGAAACCGTTTGTCGAAAAGCCTGTCAACGGAGAGGACCATAATATTCGTATCTACTACTCGAAAGCACAAGGCGGCGGTGGGCGCAAGTTGTTCCGCAAGGTCGGCAACAAGTCCTCCGAATACGACCCGAATCTCATCAAACCCCGTACATCCGGATCGTTTATATATGAACAGTTTATGGTGGTAGATAATTCTGAGGACGTCAAAGGTTATACCGTCGGGACCGAGTTTTGCCATGCCGAGACGAGAAAATCGCCCGTTGTCGATGGTCTGGTCCGTCGCAATACGAATGGAAAGGAAATCAGATTTGTCACAACGTTAACCACAGTTGAGGCTTCCATGGCGGCAAAGATTGTAAAATCATTCGGTCAAAATGTCTGCGGCTTTGATTTGCTACGCGTGAACGGGAAGAGCTTTGTTATCGATGTTAACGGCTGGAGTTTCGTGAAAGACAACAATGAGTATTACGATAAATGTTCGTCGAAACTGAGGGTTATCTTTATTGACGCCAAGGAAAAGCGTAGCGCAACAGGCAGAACCAGATCCGGCAGCGGTGCCCACCCGGCATCCTTGGATCGGAGCCAGTCGCAGTCGCGAATCAACAGGTTTAGTGCTACCAAACAATCCATCGGAAACTCGTTAAATCAGCTGCTTCACCGAAGCCCTTCAACATCCCGTCTTAGTATAGATCGGACTTCTTCGAAGGACAAAGAGCCACCTCCTAGCCCAGGACCGGGAACCCCTCCGGCTCATCATTCAGCATTCCTCCAACCATCCTCCTCGTCGGGAAATCTCCAGGTCACTGCACCAGTTCCTATACCTGGGTCGGTTCGCAGCAATCCTGAGCTAACGCAACCTGCCCCGGAACCCGTCGTTCCCGCAGCTCCTAAACACACGTGGAAACTAAAGGGCATGGTTGCCGTCCTAAGACATGCCGATAGAACGCCAAAGCAAAAGTTCAAGTTTAGTTTTCACACCCAACCATTCGTGGACTTGCTCAAGGGTCATAAGGATGAAGTAATTTTAGTAGAAGAAGGCCTCGAACAAGTCTTGCTAGCTACGGAAGCTGCTCTAAAGGAAGGTATCGAGGATAGAGAAAAGGTTCGATTGCTTCGAAATGCTCTTCAGCGTAAAATGACGTATCCCGGAACGAAGGTTCAAATCAAACCACAAGGTCTGAAGAAGAAAAGCAGTGTGAAATTGAAAGGAGCGCATCTGGATGTGACGAAAGATACGCCGACGGATCTTTCCTCTACAGAGTCATTCATCCCAGATACCCTTCACGACTCCGAGGAAATAATCATTCCTAACAAAGGTCCGACGATAAGATCGGCGAAAGATGTTTTGCCTGTGGCTATAAACGATGATTATGTCGTGGACAAGCTGCAGTTGATCATAAAGTGGGGGGGTGAACCAACGCACTCTGCTCGGTATCAGTCGCAAGATCTCGGAGAAAATATGAGAAAGGACTTGTTGCTCATGAATAGGGAGGTTCTGAACGACGCTACGATATATACATCTTCGGAAAGAAGGGTTTCGACGAGTGCTCATATCTGGGCGGCTAGTTTTCTCGATGTCAAGGAGGTCGGCCCTGGTAGGATAACCATCCGCAAAGATCTCCTTGATGATAGCAATGCGGCGAAGGATGAGATGGATAAAGTCAAGAAGGAGCTCAAGACTTTACTTCGAAAGGGTGCAGAGGCGCCGCCGCAGTTTGCGTGGCCTAGAGAGAATTTCCCTGAGCCATCCGTTGTTATGCAAAACGTCGTCCAGTTGATGAAGTTTCACCAAAAGGTGATGAAACATAACTACAAAAAGTACTTTGGTGACTCGACAGATAGCACGTTCCCAAGCGTTATAGCGGCGGCCCAAGGTAACCCGCAAATTGCCAGATCTCAATCCTCGGCAGCATCCACAGGATCGACCACAGGCGCCATGGCAGGTGCCCTCGCGCAAGCGAATGCCACAAACGCGATTCAAAGCCGGTGGTGCTGTGGCGAGGATCCGGCCCTCTTCCGTGAGCGCTGGGAGAAACTTTTCGTTGAGTTTTGCGAGACCAAGGGGAAGGAGCCCGACCCGAGCAAGATTTCGGAATTGTACGACACTATGAAGTTTGATGCTTTGCACAATCGGCAGTTCTTGGAAACCATATTCACGCCTTCCTCCGATATCATGGAGGAAGTAGGCATCATTGATTCAGGCAGTAGCGGGTTTGGATCGCTTAGTGGACCGTCCGGAGCCCCTACCGAGAACATTGACGAGGAAGGAAGAAACGGTGGCGGTATACTTCGCTCGCATCGCCTAGGAAGGAGAAGAAACAGCCGTAGGGCAGGTAGTCCTCAAGGGCGGCCGAGTATGACAGATGACAGCATGGATGCCGGCGCAAAGGCAGACAAATACCGTGCCCCTCTGAGGGATGACTTTCGACTCACAAAACTTCGGGAGTTGTATCGGTTGGCAAAAGTTCTTTTCGAGTAAGTTAACTCCCAAACCTAGCATTAACTCAGCACTAACTTTATGAACAGTTTCGTATCCCCACAAGAATACGGTATCGATAACAACGAGAAGCTCGAAATCGGACTTTTGACGTCATTGCCGTTACTGAAACAGATTGTGAAGGACCTAGAGGAGGTTCAAGCTAGTGACACAGCAAAGTCTTTCTTCTACTTTACCAAAGGTTCGTCATATCTGAGATTTACTTTTGCTCGTAATCGCTTTATACTCATGTAAGAATCCAGAGTCCCATGTTTACACCCTGCTCAATTGCATCATGGAATCCGGCATCAAGACAAAGATGGAACGAAACGCGATCCCAGAGCTCGACTATCTTACGCAGATATGTTTTGAGCTCTACGAATCTGAAAACAAGAATGTACCCGGAGCGACACCATGCGATCCCAGCACGTCCAGCTATTCGATACGTATTAGTATCTCGCCTGGTTGCCACTCCAACGATCCCTTGGATATGCAGTTAGATGCCAAGCACTGTATTGGTGTAACGCCTCGAAGAAACTTGATTGGACATCACGATTGGAAAGAGCTATTGGCGATGTTTAGAGAAAAGTTTGATCGGTACGTTACATCTTGAGATTTTCGGTTTATTTTCTGTTACTGATTGGAGTGATAGTGTTCAATTGCCAAAGCGGTTTATACCTATAAACTTAGCTGAAGAAGACTAACATGCTTTGGAATCCACAAAGACTTGTAATGCTTGGAGGTTCTTTCACAAGTAGTTTTAACAGCATGCGCCTTGCCGATATCCTTCCTATAGACATCTTAGGTTTTTTTGGTCCACTCAAGACATACCTTTAGCAACGAGTGGCCTTACCATTGGGCACGTCCTCTGTACGATAGACGAGTTTGATTAGAGCGATAGAAGCAAACAATGATAGAGATCCGTTTAAAGTCCCGCTGAGATTTCTGGTGAGAATCAAATTTGACAAACGTTCCCGCCCCGTGAATACTTTATAAAAAGGCCACCCCCTCAACGAGATAATTACTTCCCCCCCCCAGACACTTTCTGCAGTCTTCATTCTCTTCTTTAAATCATACACACACTCCCATAGAAACCCACTCAAGTAAAGAGAAATCGCAATGTTGGGTCGTCCACCGCCGTTCCGTCCTCCCACCACGGGGCTCCTTCCGGTCCGCAAGGCTCCAGTCTTCGAAACCCGAGAACGAAAGCTGGCTCGCATGCCTCCGGTCGCCACTACTAGAAAGAAGGGTCCTACTACTACTTCTACTACTACTCGTCTCACGTACGATCCGTACCGCACCTCCGAGTCCTCTTCCTCCAAGGGGTCGGTCACATACTACTGTCCGGGTAAAGACTGCAAACTCGAGTTTGATAACGAAAAGGACCGAAACGACCACGCTTTTTGGAGACACGGCTTTTGCCGTGAATGTAACAGTGAGTTCGGGAACGTCAAAGGTTTAGATCAAGTATGCCGTCCCTCTCCGAGATATCCCCCAGTCGCCAGTGAAGTGTTACAATTGAACAGTTGATGACTAATTTTTGCATTCAATCTCGAAAAGCACTATCGAACCACTCTCCACACCGGACGCGAATAGTCTTGCGTCCCGGGCTGCCAGGAGAAATTTGACAAACCGTCACAGTTGCTCGAGCACATTGAATCCAACCGCTGCGGGACCACGATGGACAACCTCGTTTCCTCGCACTGGCTCGGTCACCTCGTCCTCCTCGATCACACCAGCCTCTTTTGCAACGAGGAAAAGGTCTGGCTCGCCAACCTCGAATGCAAAGTCATCACCCTCGGCAAAACTTCCGCGTGGTTGATCGATCCGCTCGGAAAGTTCTACGAGGGGTACAAGGGGTTCGAAACTAGTTCCAGATTGAGGTACGGGTTTCAGCTCTGGGGTGAGACCATGGGTGGTAAGATCATTACGGATAGGAAGTTTACGTGTCTCTGCTGCGGGGGAAAGTGGGGGGATGCGCCTTGGTTGCGTGTCCATTTGAAAGGAGGAGATGATGAGAAGGTGGCTTCGTTTGTCATCTGGAAATGTGAGGAATGCGAAGCTGGCTTCAAGTGTTTGAGTGGTTTGGCGGACCATTACGAGAGAGGATGTGGGAGCGAGGTCATTTTGATGAGCGAGATGATGAAGAGGGAGGATAAGCTCGGAAAGTACGATAATGGGAAGTCCGCGCAGGGACAGTTGACGGGCTTGGAGCAGATGGTTGAGGATATGGATGTTGATTGATTATGACGTACGGCCTGGCCGGTCAAGACCGGGCTTTCTGTCGAGGAGATACATGCAATGTCTCCCTTGCCCATATTTCGAAATGCGGGTCTTCTTGTATTGCATCAAAACTGTCTTCTTGATTGATCCTGCTTAACAACCATGATACATAAAACCGAATTGGCACAGACGACCGATATCTGCTCTGGATCCACCTATTTGGGCGGTACCAAGCTATTCGTTTCTGTACGTCGTCCGATTTTTTAGCATGAGAACGATGCGAATAATTTTATATTGATCGATAAGTCGTCCCGTACCTTCGAGATTCATCTCCAGATAGCTTTGATAGTTCTGCCACATGTGCGAGAAGAGCTCTGCCTCCAGGTTCGCAGCATTTATTTCCTGTTTACGGGCCCGCATCAGCCATGTTCGTGGCGTGGGTACCGGCGATACTCTCGTACCCGGATACGATTATTGAACTCTTTGACGGCTTCGTTCAGTTTCTCCTGCGAAATTTAGCTTAGCAAGTGTGACCAATCGAATATAGAACGGCAGGACATGCCACTTACAACGTTGCCAATGATACGGGCGAGCAGCAGCGACTGCTGACTCTCGTGCGGCGACTCCATCTCGTCCGTTCGATACCTGGTTTGACGGGGTGTTGGGATGATGTTTGGACGAAGTGACAAACACGCGAGCGGCAACGGTCTTTGATTCCGCCTAATCAATTTAATCATAACCGCGTCGCGAAACTGTCGACGTCGCCTTGCTTGCCGGGCAATGGGACCAATCTGATTTTGAACCTCCCATCTCTTCGCTTCTTTACCCAGCAACCTCCGACTTCCGCGATCAACCACCGAATTCACCCTTCACGATGGCTCCGAGCGCGACAGAATCCGCCCAGAGTTCATCTGCCAAATCTCCTCCCACGCTCTACCATGTATCCGAGCCCAAATTCCCCGGCCAGATACACCAGTCGACGGATTACGCCTCCAAGTTCAAGGGTCGGAGCGACGCGGTCATAGTGATTGATAATGGTAAATATCATCATGTTTCCTCCCCCACAACTTGCGACAATCGTCTTTTATCACGAGCTGACAATGATTTGTATTTCGCGGTCTCAAGGCAGCTGGAACACCCGTGTCGGTTGGTCCACAGATGCGGCCCCCAGAATCAACTTCCCGCCCATATGCTCCCGCTATCGAGATCGGAAAATCAATCGAACCTTCACACTCGTCGGACACGATGCTTACGCCGACAGCAACTCCCGTACCGCCTCAAAAAACGCCTTTGACACCGACGTGATATCCAATTTTGATGTCATGGAGAACATTCTGGACTACAGCTTCCTCAAGCTCGGGATTACCAGTCAAAACGGGATCGGACATCCGATACTTTTGACGGAGACGCTGTGTAATCCGACATACACGAGGAGAAGTAAGGCTCACGCTTTGAAGAATTATATACCGATACGTGCAAAAACTAACAGATTATGCTCAAACGAACAGTGATGACCGAACTCATATTTGAAGCATACAACGCCCCAGCACTTCTTTACGGTGTCGACTCTCTGTTCTCTTACCATTACAACGGCGGCAAAAGCGGTCTTGTCGTCTCTTCCTCCAACACTACAACCCACCTTATTCCCGTGGTCAACTCCAAAGGCATCATGAATATGGCTGCACGCCTGAATTGGGGTGGATCACAGGCTGTTGAATTTCTGACAAAACTCCTAAACCTCAAGTATCCTGGATTCCCGACAAAAGTTTATCAGCCGCAGCTGGAGAAGTTGGTGCAGGATCATTGCTATATCGCCCAGGAGTACAAGGCTGAGATATCGGGTTATCTGGAGATGGGCACATTGGACGAGAGAGACAGGGTCGTTCAATTTCCATTCACCGAGATTATCAAAGAACAAAAGACCGAAGAGGAACTCGCGAAAATAGCGGAGAGGAGGAAGGAGAGCGGTAGGAGGTTACAGGAACAGGCGGCGAAAATGAGACTCGAGAAGCTTAAAAAGAAAGAGGAGGAATTGGCTTACTACCAGCAGCTCCTGGAGAAGGGCAAGGTTGAGACGAAGAAGAACTATAGCAGGATGCTAGAGAATGACGGATTCCGTGATGAAGGGCAGCTTGAGAAGCGCGTCAAGGAATTGGAAAAATCGATCCGAAGGTCGAGAAATAAAGATTTGGGGATTGAGGAAGAGGAAGAGGAAGAGATCCCTACTTTCCCGCTTCTCGAAATCGCAGACGAGGATCTCGATGAGGATGGCATCAAGCAGAAGAGGGCTCAGAAATTGGTCAAAGCGAATTACGAGGCACGGTTAAGAGTACGAGCAGAAAAAGAAAAGGAGCGGGAACGATTACGACTGGAAGAAGAAAAGGAGGAGGAGAGGCGATCCAATGATTTGGAAGGATGGATTGCAGAGAAGAGGTCGATGAGAGAAGGATTGCTTGCCAAACTTAAGGAACGCGAACAGAGGAAAACGCAACTATCGGATAGAAAATCGCTCGCTTCACTGAACAGAATGAAGGCGATTGCTCACCTTGCTTCGGATGAACCGACTCGGAAACGAAGACGGGGCAATGACGAGGATACTTTTGGTGCTGATGACGATGACTGGGCAATCTATCGCGATATCGCTACCGTCAACGAAGAAGAAGAAGAAGAGGACGAGGAAATGCAAACAGAGCTGAAGACCCTCGAGACAGAGCTGTTACGCTTCGATCCCGAGTTTACAGAAGAGAGCCTGCAAGCGTCAAAATCGGATTGGACCAAAAGCTTGATCCACGCGTTCCTGAGAGGCACACGCCCATTTGACTCTGAAAACCAAGCTGAGGCGAATCAGATGCATCTGAACGTGGAGAGGATACGAGTTCCGGAGGTCATCTTCCAGCCAAGCATGGCTGGAGTAGACCAGGCTGGAATCGTAGAGATTACAACGGAAATGTTGCTCAACAGGTTCACAGACGAAAAACAACGAGAGACGATTTACAGAGATGTCTTCCTGACGGGAGGGTACACCTTGTTCAAAGGGTTCGAAGAACGAATGAGAACATCACTGACAGGTGTACTGCCGTTTGAAGCCAAATTTGGTGTCAGAACAGCCAAGGACCCATTGTTGGATGCATGGAAGGGAGCGGCGTTGTGGAGCAAGACGAACATCGGGCAGCCGGCGTGGAAGTCGGCTGCCATAACCAGGGCAGAATATCTGGAGAAGGGATCCGACTATATAAAAGAGCACAACCTGGGGAATGTCATGAGTTAGGAACCTGGCATGTTACGGGTTGCGGATACTTCTCGGGCGCAACAGGTCTCGATTCTTCCTCAGTTGCAAAATGGCTGGTCCTCTAAAAGGACCGGCAAGACTTCGGTCGTGCCCCAAGGTAGCCATGGCAATCGTCACATGAACTGACTTTACCCTGGTAATTGATTTATACGAATGTACTCGTTATTGCAAACTTATGGTGGCGACGGCGTTTATGTGATTGCTTACAATCGAAGAATTACATGCTCCCCCTTGTTATATTTTAATATCGATGTTAATTAATTGGTGAAAATATATACCACGGGAAACAGCTCGGCGCAAACCTCTGCGCCCCTCCCCCGGGAATAAATACACTCCCCTTCACCCCCAACCGGGTAGTCGTCAAGTAAAGCCTTGCTAACCAGGTGAGCGAGGAGTCCTAGTGGGGTCGAAGGGTATGGAACGGTCTGTGCGTTGCTATTCCGGGGGACGAGTTGCAGATGTGATATTTTTATACTCGTATCGAAACGCAAATGCAATCCCATTTAAAAAAAACACACACATTTCGGTCTGATATGCATACGAACGTTTACTCATGCGACCCGCTCACTTGCAACTGCGCAGCTCGTTCCACCGTCGTACGTCTCATCCAACCCCGTAAGTGACCCCACCCACATATACACACACCTGCTCGCATATATATATATACACATTTGATGCATTGTTGATATGCTCACGAAACTACGTCATAGATCTCTGCGTCTGTTTTACAACTCTGCGGCCCGCGGAGCAAGCCGGTCGTTGGTATATCTACCATCATATCAGCACACCTGCAATCGCATAACCCCCGGATCACTACTACCACCACCACTACCAATTCGTCAGCGTACAACTCTCATAAATCCCGTTCGAGGACTAGCCCGTTCCGCGATGGCCGACGCCGATTACGAACCCGGAACCGAGGTGGAAATCCTCGCCGGGCTGCAGGATAAGCTGCAAAATGACTGGGAGACTCAAGAGAGAGCTCACGAGCTGGCGCGGAACCTTCAGGATATCCAGGCGAGAATGGAGGCGGCGAAGGCTGGTGCCGGGACACACAGACGCGGGAATGATGAAGGGGTAAGAAAGAGAAAAAAAAGGCCTAGCATCCGGGGGGGAGGCAAATTCTCCCGTATCAATTCACTTTATCGGATTTGCTAACGAAAAGTACGAGAATTACAACGGTAGTAGCTATTGCTTATCGCTGTCTCGAAGCTAAAACCTGCGCTCGACGTGCTCTCTTTGCATATTAACGGGCAAATCCATTTTGGAGAGAATTACGTTCAAGGTATGTCATATCGTACTTGTGCTAATCCCAGGCAAGAGGCCGAAGGAAACTCATATATGTTTGGTTCGCAGAACTGTCGAAAAAGGCTCCGATCCTCCCGTCCACCATCTCTTGGCACTTTATCGGTTCCCTCCAATCGTCAGCCATCTCGAAACTCGCACGTATCAAGAACCTTTACGCGGTTCACTCCATCGATGCTGCTAAGAAGGCAGTAACGCTCAACCGCCTCCGTCCTGATGACCTCTCGCCGATCAACGTCTTTGTTCAGGTGAACACTTCCGGCGAGGATTCCAAGTCTGGAATCGAGCCGGATAGTGAAGATCTCTGGGAGACTATTCGAATCATCAGGAAAGAATGTCCAAAGTTGAAGTTTAAAGGGTTGATGACTATTGGTGCCATTGCGAGAAGTCAGGCGGCGAAGGAAGGGGAGGAGAATGAAGACTTTATCACGTTGGTCAAAGTTGCAGAGGGGCTTGAGAAACGTATCGAAGAGGAAGATGGCGAGCGAGTCACTCTGAGTTTGAGTATGGGTATGAGCGACGATTTTGAGAGTGCTATTAGTATGGGGGCGAGCTGTGTGAGGGTGGGAAGCAGTATATTTGGGGTTAGGCCGCAAAAGGCGGATGCTACTGTTCTGTGATGTAGAGTTATAGAAGAAATTAGACGCTCCAATGACAGTTGAGCTTAGAGAAATCAAAAAAAGTTGTAATCGTTGGAACGAATCACGAAATAGCATTCTATAGTTTCTAAAAGTTTCTAAAAGTTTTCTGTCTATATCTACGATGTAAACACGGATAACAATTAAATCCTACTCAAAAGTATCACGTTTGTATATTTATCCGAAAAAGAAATGTCCGCTTTGTTCTCTTACACCCCCGCCACACCCATCAGTAAAGACGGGCATAGACGGCGATGTCTTCTTTGGGCGACATAATCCATTCCCCTCAGTTAAAAACCAAAGGTTCAAAATTAAAATTTCTACTCTTCCAACGCTCCGTTAAGAACACTCCCTGCTTCCTACTACCAAGCAGAGCTTGATCGTAGGCAAAGGGGATCCCTGCAGACTCTACAGTCTGCATCGCTGGTGATAAAGGTATATCTCTGATATGAATGGTAACCAAAAAGGCTTCGGTCCAAGGCATTAATTAGCATCTTGGCCGGTTGCAATTTGTTGTTTCGTAAGAATAAAGCGCCTTTGAGTCGCTCAATCAATGCTGTTATCACTACCCTTGATAAAGAATGTGAGTGACCAGACGTGGGAAAAAACTCCATACCGATTGAAATAGTATAAAGACCTACAGGTACTTAGGTACCTGTTGGGGGGGGGGACAAAGAAAAAAGTTTAAATTAAAGATTCGCTGTATCAAAGAGTCTTCTAATCCCAGTAATAATTATAAAGGGGCGTAATGGTCTCGCCGTGATGGTTTCGTCTTATCGCCTCGCTCAGGAGGTGCGATAAATCGATAACAATAAGTTTCTTGTACTTTCGAGTGACTTCATCTCCAAGTGGAAAGGAGTTTGTCACAACAATCTAGGTAGATTTCCGTTAGCATAGCCGAGAGAGGGTAAGAGAAACCGAGGGTAACTTACCTTGTCGATATACTTACACTCTTCCATCTCATCGAGTGTGCCATAGCCGAACAATCCGTGCGTTGCTATGCAGTAGACTTTTGTCGCACCGCATCTCTTGACAGCGAGCTCTGCTGCCGCGACCCAGCTCCCAGCACGATCAATCATATCATCTACAAGAAATATAGTCTTGTTCCTAACTTCTCCAACGAGAGTTATCATTCTCTCAATTTGATCTTGAGGCCCATCATCTTCATCAGAAGCGTCCGCATCCACACCACCTAATGCATGACTATCAGGGCCAATGACAGACGATGTTGTTGAATAGATGCTCGACAACATGTGATTCAAGTTGCCCTCATCGTCTTTTTCGAGGACAAGACTCGCGGTCATCGATGGAGATGGGTAATCGTCATCGACGATATGACCTTGAACCAGGCGACTGGTGGTGACGTTGGACACTTGGTCATCATTGTATGCATCTTCCTCGTCCTCCTCTTCGGCTTCTGGTATTCCAATATGTTGCTCCTTCAACGGATGTCCCGATAAGCTCGAGAGGCTATGATGGTGGCTATGATGAGGCGACATGTGAGAGTCAGGGTGTGGGACGGTACGATGATTGATGTGAGTGTTCAACCCCAGGTGTCGGGGAGAGGAGTCTGAGGATCCGGACCGTTGATGATACAGATATGTACTCAAGCCCTGGCGACGGAACGGGGGGTTATCGGAGCCTCCCTCCCGTCCGCTCTGGGATTTCTCGGATTGCGGCTTGGAGATGACTTCCTGGTGTTCCCCGGATTTGTCATTGGCTGGGGCTTCAATGGGATTATTGCCCGTTTCGGACTGTGCCGGTGAATGTTTGCGGGATTGCAGGGCTGAATCATGGATCGCTCGACGCTTGTCCGTCGTGATCAATGCAAAGTTGAGTTTCAGAGCATCAGCGAGTGATGTCACTCTGTACAACGTAGCCGGGTTAGAGAAACCATGGTGTGACCATCTGAAATTTCTGAAGAAAATACCTCTTCGTGCCACCGGGATTCTTCGACACAACGACAGCTTCTCGCCAGTTGGGGACGTTTTGTCTGATCCACTTGGCAAAAATGGGTTCTGCGGAAAGATTGTCCACAGGTTTTGAAAAGAATCCTTTCATTTGGGAAGCCTAAGGTTCGTGATGTATCAGTGACACCTGAGCGTCCCACGAAATCCCACACGTTGCTCACATGTAAATCCACTGTAATAACATGATCCACGCCAGCAACGGTCAACAAATTCGCGAGCACTGCAGCGATATGCATGTTAGCACATGCATCTACAACGGTAGACGACTTGCTTCGGAACCACAGCGGAGGTAGACCGTACTTCTGGCGGTTATGGCCCCTCTATGAGATTTCTTTTTGGATTGTTTTGAGTATGGAAAGTATGGTAGCACAGCTGCATCATATAACTGTCAGCAAACCAATTCTGCATGTCTGACTCAGAAAACCCTCAAAACCTTGTAGGGCTGATAAAATTATGGGAAATGGAAGAAGCATACCCGTAACTTTATTCGCTGATCCGCCTTTGCAGGCAGAAATCAAGATCAAGGTCTCCATGATGGCGTCGTTGACCCTGTTCCACAAACATCAACCGGATCACCGGTTTGCTTGTCAGCCATCAACATGAATCTCCCCGTGTACCGAAAAAGGTAAACGCAGAGAGTGTCCGGCATACTTTGCCCCTCCGCCCTGGACAATAAACACATCCTGCTCTCTGATCGAGCATCCTATTCAAGAGATGGCTTGTTAACGGCACGTCCAAGACAATACGATATACGGGTATCATCCCGGGGAGGTCCATGGCACCGTACCAACCTGCACACTGGTCTCGCCGTTTGCGAACTTTTTCAACTCGCACTTGGACGGAGATCGACCCAGCCTCTCGCATATGGCGTCGCAAAGAGCCGGGTTCGAAGACCCCGAGAAGATCTGGACACGGCGCATATTTCTTCTTCCTCGCCGGCTGGCTTGTCAAAAGTAGAAGGCTGAGTGCCGGAGGAAGATGCGGTTATGAACGATATTACTCCGATAAGCTGTGCTGTGCTGTGCTGTGCTGTACTGTGCTGTGCTGTGCTGTGCTGTCCTACGTTGTTGTGGTGGTAGTCAATTGGCTGACTTGAATGCAGGTGAATGATCTCGAGGAATCATTTGGAGCGTCGATACAGTCCACCCTCATCGGTTGGCTGACGTGACTGACGGGCGAATGGATGGCGCGGTTGACGAGAAGAGGAGGGTGAACAAAGATATACGAGGTATTGTTCCATCATCGGGGTTGTCCAAGGGAAAAAAAAAAGTCTAGTGAAAATTTTGGCTTCGGGCCCCGTTCAAACCTTCCGCATTCCTCGGTTAGACTTAATTGCAGCCAACGGCCGCCCGCGTTGGCCAATCGCACGCTCTGATACGTCCAGGCTCATCGCAACACATAATATCTCCGACCCGCCCACCTCGACCACGACCTCGACCCCGCCAAACGATGGAGACAAATCCTTGGATGCCGTGAGTATATGAAATATCGGTTGATGAATCGAGGCCCGAAGATTCAGACATGATGCGTGGAGACGACGAGGGTGATGCGGCTGATATAAGATACTTCGCTCAATCAAACGGAGCAGAGCTTCCACGTGCACAAACCTGCATAATCCCAGGCCAGGAAACAGCGCTGGAGTGAGACAGCAAACCAGGCCGGGCCGGTTCGACGAGGTTCGCATGTTAAATAACGTAGACGAGGGCCACGGGAGCTACCGGACCTGCTTACGTACATGTGTGGATGATATTGCCGCATACCTGCAACGCGTAGACGTTTCTGCTCCGCCTTTTCTAATCATCACATATGCACATATGCGCATGCGTCGCGCATCCTTGTGTAACATTTGTCATCGAAAAGGTGCGACGGCTGTCAAACCCTACGAGGAGGGAAACAAAGCTCTCTTCGGTATTCGTTCGCCTTCGCATGCATCGGGAGTCATTTCGATTCAATTCCATACACATTCGCAGTTTGTCTCGCCAGCTCAAAGCTCGTCACGAACATGGGGATTTTGATACCATTTGAGTAATCCGGATCGAGCCCAAAGATATACACATGCGTGCGTACCTATAACCCCCAAAAGTCCTCGTGAAATACAGCCTGATTTATCACCGGATCTTCATTCACATCCTCGGATATTCGGGCGCAGCAGAACGCACCCTGTTGAACCCTGTGAAGCTTCGGCCTGTCTCTTCTCCAGGCCACATGTCAGTTCTCTGCCCGTCGTCGGCTTTTTCATTATATTAATTAGTCCGGACATAGTCCGGACTCCGCGCTCTTTGCCTCAGGGGGAAAGAAAACACCTCGTTTAAATGTTATAACGGCAGAAACGGCCGCCATCGCTCCGTAAGATTTTCCGGAGTACCCCAGATTGCCTCGTAAATTTTTTATATTAGGCAAAAGTATCCAAACCCTACATAGAAGCGAACTGATGCTCATCGCAGATTCGCAGTCGCGTGATTCACCGAGGAAAGAAATAATTGGTTGGAAGAGAAAAAATATTTTTTTGTGCGATTTTCTTCTAGTCTAATTACAAAGTATTATATTTCATCAAAGAAGACAAATAGGAGAGAGAGGGTCCGAATCAGCTTTTGGGTATCATGCTGTTTACGGAAAGAGAAATTATAAAGAAATGAGACGTTTGAGTATTTTGATAGAAAAGAAAAAGAAAATAGACGTTATAGTAATACAATGAGATATAATAACGAAAAGAAACAAAAACAATTCTAAAAAAATAGTGATATATAGTACAGTAGCGAAACGTCGAAAAAAAGAGAAATCCGACTTTTTACCCGTTAAACCGTAGCTTGCGCTTAACCATGTATGTGGTATATAAAGGAAATGCAAAGAGAAACTGGTATCGAAGAGAACGATTAACAAAATGACAGAGAAGAGATGAAACGAAACGCGGCTTATTAGGTATTAAAGTGTTAGAGGTAAAGAGGCGAGAAGAAAACCGCTTTGCTTTTGGGGTATAAAAGTCGCTGGAAAAACATTGCGCCGTCCCGATGAGTTATCCTGAAAAGAGAAACGAGCAAGCAGGAAAATTCAACAGATGATTTCGGATAAAATGGCTGAGAAGAGATAAACCGAGAGGAAAGTCAGAGGCGATGGCGAAAGGCAACGTTAAAGGATAAATCGCTGGCGCAGAAATGAGAATGTGACCGTTCCGTAAAATGCATGCGGAGGGTATCGTGGCTGAAAATCCAAGATTGCGAAGGCATGGTGGTCATGAAAGCAGGATCAAGCGGAGATGAAATATTTTGCCGCTACAGGGAAGAAACGATGGGCCAATCGTCAAACCAGTTGAGAAGGCTGTTCTGCTGGGATACCACGAAGAGATGGCAAAAGAAGAGATGGCATGAGGTTGAAAGACCAGGTTGAGTGAACCATAAAATCGTCATCGAGTGTCTTGTGATATGCTGTGTTGCATCCCCATATAAACTCCGGCGTCTCCGATATCCTTGATGGTTTGTCATCTTTGGGCAGGTGAACCAGGGTATATGGAATATCGTAGAGAATTCTTGTTGCTTCGAGGAAATCGCAACGGCGACGGAGGGATAATTGGTTGCAAATGCACAGCCTTTTGTCGAGAGGATTCGGTGACTCAAAGCGGTCGTTGGCTGCCATCCTTTTGCGCTGTTTCGTTTACAGGCCGTGAGTGCACGGTCTGCAGGTCTTGAGCTGGCAGTGTTGGCATTCGAAAATGAACCAGTGAGGCTCCGAGTGGCACATCCCACATGTCCACATAACAGCGGTGGTATCGCTCTTGATGATTTTGAAGCTGTGGTGGCAGTGGGCCGCTGGAGCTTGGGAGATTGCGCCTGGCATTTTGGATATAAATGTGTAGAACGGGAGTTTGTGTTGTGTGGTTTCGGATTAGGGAAGTGCCAAAGCAGAGCTGGTCGAGGTTGGATAATTAAGGACTGAGAAGAGAATAATACTGTTCTTATTATACTAAGCCGTTCGAATATTGGATCCTTAGGCAGAAACTGGATTGGATTGTCGATGGAGGGTATCTTGGTTTGTATGCAAGGGAATGGTGCTGGAATGAAGAGGTATTGGAAGGAGGTGGAATGGCCGATATATATATCATGAGAAAGGGAGCTAATCCAGAGATGAGGTGTGGGCGAGGCTCGTCCGGCGAGCAAAGGGAAACCCAGGAGTCCGGTATGAAGTTTGAATCATCACCTCGAAACAAAGAAGAAAAGAAAGGCAGCGAAAAAGAAAAATGCAAGCCAGAAAAGCCAGTGGTTTCGTGGGCTTGGGTCCGAAATCTTGTGTGTGCGTCTCTATGTACGCATCAAATTACGGGAGCTGCTTCCACTTCCGCTTGCACACTCCGGGCCTCGTTCCTTTTTCTTCTGGATACTTCATTTGGTGCAGTTTTTCCCTCCCAGGGGGGCCGGTGAAACTCAAATGTTCCGGTTATCAAAGGGGGCACCAACTGCTAGCTCCCCCGGTTGGCTGCACCGCAATGCCACATGGGACCAGACCGAAAACCGCACTAGAGGCTGCGAGAGGGATCACTGGAAGTGAATTTTGGGGAGATGGCGATTCGGTTTGCGAAAGGACTCTTGTGCCTGAGTGAGAGGACATGGGTGGAAAATCCCTGGACAAAGAATAGCCCTGCCCTCCAGGATTCGTCTTCTACGCACCGTTCCAGAAACAAATAACTTGCTTCTTCTTTTCGCCTTCCCCTGCATATACCATAACTGCTAACCGTTGCTCAGGTCCCAACTTTTCCACCGCGAAGAAGGGGAAATCTCGTGAGCTTCACTCACCAACAAAGCTGGATTCCGCATCTATGGCTGCCTGCAGCCACACCGCCGTTCAAAAAGCCGATCTCAAGGCTGGTGCGGGTCCGGCTTGAATTCCGTCTGCTTGTGCCCGTATCTTTGCGATTTCTCTCACTGGATGAGATCTCGATCTCTCAAGAGCTGATCAGCTAGAGCAGAGGTGTCTTAGTGGCCTGGTCGCCTTTCTCTTTGCGCGTAAATCCACCGGAACTAGGTTTTAACCAATTGGCAAGCATCTTTCCTCGCGGGTTCAGACGCGTGGATAGCCTAGCTCCTGTTGCTAGGTTGCTAGACTCACAGAAAATGTCCGTGATTTGAGGCAAAATAGTCAAAGGCACAGCAGACCCGGACCTGCAGCTTCGCACAATATCGGCATCCCGAAGCCGTTTCCTATGGTGAAAGAAAGAGGTCGAATCGGCTCATGCAAGCATGATACACCGTCGTACAAAGCAAAGTGAACTGTTTGGAATCCTTTTTTCTTTGCTTTTCGCTTCCGAAAATACTCACGTTCATTTCTCCGAATCTCCATCAGCATTGACTGATTGCAATATTTCGGTTGGCGCAGCCCCTTCTCTTTCGAGTTACGATTTTTGGCAGTTTCAGCGAGCGAACAGGTCTTTGAAAGAGGCGGCATCTCCCATAAAAAAAAGTGGCCGTGGCACATCGGTACTGCAACCCAGATTCGCGTGGGATGCCCTATGTCGAGTGAAGTCATACCTCATCGCATCTCATTGGCAGCGTGGGGGTGTCATGAAATCTCGAACAAATTTTTTTGTTTTGCGGTCGCCGGTATGCGAGTCTGAGAAGTTTCAGAGGTTGTCTGGGAGGAGAAACTCCATGAGATTGACGGTTTGGACAATTAACTGGATGTCGATGCTTGATCAACCAAAACTGTCTAAGGCCAGAAAATCGCTCAGTCGCGGTCACTTTCGTATTAATTATAAATCTATAGGCTAGGAAAATTTATAACTGGGTACGGTTATTTCTCCTAACGTTTGCGGAGGTATGAACCCTGGCCATAAATCGAGGAAAGCCATGGTGAAGCTGGAAATCGCAATATCGAGCTGTTCGATAACCACGCTGCAGCGCTGAAGCGAGCCACGTTCGACAGTCGTAACGAGCATCATGCATCCCAAGGTTCCGTTCGGTTCGACATCAGACACCACGCAAATAGCCACGAGCCCGCGCAACCAAGGTATCATCCACAGCATATCTTCATGCACTGCAATAGCGGTTATCGATATCAGCATGCATAATTAATAACTGATGCTTTAACACTGCGAACTAACTTAAGCAACAACAGTATCGTCAATCCAATGATCACGATATCACTCTGCAGCAGTAGGGCGAAAATGAAACTGCACCGCCCGGTGAAAAAATATTCTAGCAACTCCAAAGCAAGTTAGCGTCTACGGAGGGCACCGTATACGGTATCTGCACAGCTCAATACGGATACAATATGCGGATGTAACGTACGTCTACGTAGCCACCTTTTACCTCTTTTGTAGGTAGCCCAAAAATTATTTGCCATCTGCGCCACAAGTACACAGTAGATTTAGAACTGGAAAAGAAGAGGCAGGGGATCGTCTTCTAGCGTATTTCTGGAAGATCTGGCAGATTAAGACATCTCGTTTCAGACTGAAATATTCCCGGCACACGGGAACACATGCAATCTCTCCCCGAACTAGGAGATCCACTCGGGCACAAACAAAAAAAAGATTGCACCAGGTAAATGCTCAGGGGAGTGTCCTTCTGCCAAGAATCTTTAATCTCTCACCAACAAAAATAAAAAGTTCGCGGTCTTGTCATATCGCTTGTTCCCCAACGAGTGATTTTCTAGAACAGGTACAAGTCGCGACTGGAGCCTCCTAATTTAAAATGTCTAAGAAGGAGAAGCTCGAAAGCTAAGGTTGCATTAGCTGCCTGTGCGAGCTGGGTGAAGTTGCGATACAAGGTATTTTACCAGCGGTGGCCGGGAAACCGAAGTTGTGTGAATGAAAGGGGGAGGCCCGGGTGGCAACGAAGGGATACATGACTGGGATTGCCCAGGCTCGCTCTCCACCAAGCCAGCTTCGCCAGAAAGGAGACTTTCTCGTACCTGCATTAGCTCCAATTTCGAAAGGAAAAGGATTGGCCTGCACATCCTTCGTCACGCTGCAGTTGCAGTTACCGAAGGTATGGTTTGCCCTGGAAGAAAATGATTTGGTGAGCAATCTGAGCGCGAGATGCAAGAGAGCTTCTTCTGTTGGAATGGACAGCCGCCCATTAGTCAGTCAATTCGTGGTATGGAAAAGACGATCTTTGAGAGATACGAAAATGCTTCATGACTCGGGAGGGTAATGCTGAGAGAGAGTGAGTGAGAGAGAGAGAGAGAGAGAGAAAGAAACACTGGCATTTCGCACTTGAATCGATCAGCGTCTGCTATAATTAATCACATCGTATTGACGGATTCCGTCGCATGCAGACATTTTTTCCTACCTGCTTGTCCTTGCCAAACCCGGATAGCCAACCCTTTTGACACTTGTAGCACACAGCGCTTTCAAGTTCTGAAACTCGAGAAGAGATACGGCCGCAACGGGCCTTCCCAGGAATTCGGGAATAGAAACAGCCTTACTATCTCGAGCGCCGCGTCCCACATCCTGTTTTGTCATGCCCAAAGCCGTTTTCCGAACGCACTCTTTTTTTAATTTTTTTTTATCCTTTGGCGCCAGTTCGCGATCCGAGTTGTTGGGATCCTAATGCCAACATTATTGCGCGGTTGCAATCAATCGATCAATTTGAATCGCCAGTGCTGTTCAATTTGACCAGGGCTGATCGCATGTGGATACGCTGTTCACTTCGCGAGGACGTGCGAAATTAGAAAGCTTGACGGATCCGGTGGTATGACTTATTTTAGATTTCCGGCGGGTGTTCTTCTCGTATTTTCACGCCCATGCTAATGAATTTTTCGCGCCCAAAGAGTAGCAAGTTTATGGCAACTGTAACTCTCACCGACCTGGTTCGAAGCTAGCACAGCTACCTAGCTAAAGTGCCCGAGCTGGAGGTCGAATCGAACGGGTGAACTGGCGGACCAGAGCTTCAGACTTTGTGCCCTTTATTTCGTGCGTCCGGGGTTCACTGCAAAACGCCCCGCTTCCGTGCATGAAGGAAGCTCCTTTCCTCAAGTGCACGATAACTACTGACAAACAAAGCAGCTTCTGAAAATCGGATGAAAGAGAGGAGATCCCGCAGTCCGACGTTGACCTGGCCTAGCAGATGCGCTGTGAAAAGGTTGGGGTGCCATGTAAAAAGACAACTCAACACAAGACACGTCAGCTTGCGTGCAAAGCACACGAGTGTCCTCCATCGCGTCCACCAATCGAGATCCAGTCGACGGCTGCACGACGAAAACGGATATGTACGATTACGATAGTGCAAGCTAATCCTTCCAGCAAAAGAGCAGATTTTTTTTAAAAGTTTGGACGGAACTCTCATGCTTTATCGTAAAATGTAGAGCTCTGGAACATGCATATCTTCCTCCTCTTCCTCCTCCGCAGCGGCCAGCTGTGCAGATGCAAGAGCAGCTGGATGCTCGATGTCCATCCCGGGGAAAAAATATTGTTTCGATGCAGATGCTCCCGATGCTCTTCTCGGGAGTCTTGAGGAGCTAGCAGATACTTTTCTTGCTTCAAAAATTTCTTCATGTCCAATATCGGACTGCCTTTTGTGACATTCCATTGCCCTAATAGTAGGGCTTCGTGAGCTGAGCAGCTTTCGCTTTCAGCCGTGGTTATGCGATATGACATCGCCGCTCGGTTCTGCAATTGTTCATTTCCAAAAATCTATATATCTAATCTTAAAGACTTTTGGTAGGCTTTCGTGTGGGAATAGAGGCTAGTACGGCGTAAAGCTAGTCCGGGTATTTAAAGTCATTTTGACTGAATCTTATGGCAGTTGCCAAAGCACCAATATATCTATATATATGATTGGTTTCGCGTGAATATTTAGTTTTATAAATTGATGCTATTAAATAAGCATATTTTATATCAGTCTCGGATTTTATATGCGTGTTCAACATGTAAGAGTGTTATTATAGATGATAACGGCATTTTGAATGTGAAAATAAAATGCTGGTTTTGAGCTTTGCTATAACCGCTATAGTTACTACTTTTTTTATTTTCAGGCACAGGTCTATTGTTGAATATGGCAACGTTTAAGACCCAATCTGAACACCCTTGGGTAGTTTCTAATGGAAGTATAGGGGCTCAAAAACGAGAACTCAAGAACCCTGGAGCTTACACTGTTAATTGTTAGTTATATCAGTACTTAGATGATGTATTATAAGCTTGTCACCCTTGGCCTTCGTAAGCACGAATTCTGTTCCGATTTGGGAACGTGATTCGATAACAAAGCTCTGATACTCGTGCATTCATAACCCTAAGATACTAGTCTCGTCGTTCATATTGTTTGGTGGCTTGGCTTATATATATATAGCTCTAAGATATATATCATTGTATTTTGGGTAGATTTAGAGATGCGAAATTCTTTAGATTAGCAGTATCGATACCGGCGCAAGCAGCCCGTTGCCCGGCTGATCAAGTAACTGGTGTTTTTTAATCATAACGAATACGTTAGCTTAACAACGTTGCAGATCACTGCGACTTGCACGCCGCCGCCGACTCGCATTGTGCTCGAGTATACTATTGTAAACAATAAAACATCAGTAAATAATTGTGTAGAATAGTTCCGTAAACCAATCTTCTGTACTCCTGTCTCGCAACGGCCTGTCAATCATACCATACCCACGATTAGATCGTCTCACTACCACGATCCAAGCCATTAGGCCGATATTATGCCTTTTTACAAACGATTCGATCACGATTAAGAGTTCAAGGAAACAGAGAACTCGATTACAATTACCCACGGCCAAAGAAATACAAAACTCAGTTTGAGATATCTTTCAAAGATATGGCATCTCCAACCCCCGCCGTCGACGAGGCAGCCTTGCCTCCTCTGCCTGATATGCGTACAATCCCAATCGATCAGCTATTACAAGAGTACAGTAACGTTAAAGTTGAAGAGTTGGAAGAATCAGAAGAGGAGGAAGAATATGTACCACCACCGCCATCATCCAAGTATATCACCCCCGAATCTTGGAACAGGTTCCGAGACGAAGGTGAAGCCTGGAGAGACCGGGTCGCCGAAGCTTTGCGCAACTACAAAGCCAGCCTCCTCCAGCCTCCCGGACCGTTGGTTCGGTTCTCCGCCGAGTCGAATTACAAGTTTTCCAGCCGAGAGATGGTAAGCTTCGAAATGGGAGCAAAATCCTGGCAGAGTATGAAACGACTTTTGGAATCAAAATACGCTATTGGCGCGAAAATGGCCTCGGACTATGCCAGAGTCTCAGTCGACAACGCCGATCGAGATCGATTTCTATACTCGCTCGCTGTATCGCCTAAAAACAGAACGCTCGTGGTCTGCGAAGCATACAAAGTTCCAGATCAAGGGAAACCCAGGGCTCATTGGTCGGATATTTTGTTTACCGCTTGGTATACGTACGCTCATCTTACTCTCGGCCGACCAAAGCTAGTCAAAATGCTGCGACACATCGCATTGTACAGTATCGAGCACCAACAGACCGATGCCATTATCAAAGAAAGTTTTCGGAGGCTAAGATTGAGCAAACAAACCGATGTTTTGGTCGTCGAGAGATCTGATAAAGGAATGGAAAGCGAAATATACAATGCTCTGATGGTAGCGCCGGTTTTCAAGGGTGTTACGCGCATGTTGGTGGACCACGCCAATGAGCTTGGTTACCGTGTTATTTCGAGAGTCCAAATCGAGTACGAATCAAGGAATTTGAGGCAAAAAAGGATGTATCCGAACGTTGTGATGAACCTGCAGCTGGAAGGACTGCCAACGTCCTCGAAGGCCACGGCCGTGCTTGCAATTGATAACGGCTTCAATCCTGCTAAGGTGGGATATATCGCCATGATTTGAAGATTTAGATGGGGTGGAATCTGTTGTTGAATAAATACGCAACTTCAAAGCGGTTTATAAAAGTTAGGAGTTTTACTACTGTAACAAAACTCACAATATGTATTGACTGTGTATCATAGATTAGAGGAATTAGTGGTTACCCCACCACATATATTTAATGAACAAAGGAAGAATGGTAACCAGAGACTAATGATCAATAAAATCAATGTAACTAAATTGATCAGCTGATAAGATCATTACATTTGTCTACCTTTTCCTGGCTTAATTCTGCTCAAAATACGTCGTATCGTAGTCCCGTTAGTCATATCGTATAGTTACAAGAGAAAGCCGCATTTACAGCAAGGATATAGTCGTGTTGCGTTGTATTTTTGCAATGTGTCCTGTTTTGGACGAAAGTCCCGGATTGGTCCCGAGATTAGGCCCAGATCGAGGAAGAGTGGAGAGGGGTAGTCTATCGAGAGAAAGAGTCCACAGCCCAATTGCTCGCATTGTATTGAACTGCGTCATTCTCATTTCAGTCAAACTATTATAGGGGTTCTATTCTTCCTTAGAATCAATTTCTCTCAATCTTTAACCCATTATTGGTTGCAACCATCCTGTCGGACGTCGGTATATCATGCATGCATAGTCCTTTCCCGTGTACCCAAACATAGATAACGGTACCGAGCTAGACAGCAGCTTCGTCCAACCCACCTTCATAAACGAGTTTCTCTATCAATTGACTTCTTTCTACGACTGAGACATCGATTTCAACATGGAAAAGTTACCGGTGATAGCAATCGCTGGCGGAACTGGAGCGCTTGGGAAAGAGCTCGTTGAGTACGTATGCCACTTGTCTTCAATCACTCAAGCCTCCTCGCTGCCACAATCTCTTTCTTGGAGAAAAGTTTCTAACTAGGATTTCTGAGATAGGGCGCTGCTAGAGCCTCAATTCCGAAGCAAATACCAAGATGTCATCATATTGACTCGCAGTGTGGACACTCCTGTAATTGCTAAATGGACAACCCACGGTGCTACTGCGAGAAAATACTCCGCAGATGATGAGCAAAGTATTCCGAATGCTCTGGATGGTGTGGACGTTCTTATAAATGTGTAAGTGTCTATCAAGACATCTCCGGGTGACCAATTGCTAGAGCTAACGTGTAATTGAATCATATGTAGAGTTGGCTCTCGGGACGGCGGCTTCAAGTCAAAACTGGCTGCAGCTGTCGCTTCATCTTTATCTTCTGTCAAGCTCTACATCCCGTCAGAGTTTGGCGTTGATCATTACCTTCACGACTTCAAACATCCAGAGTGGGACAAAAAAAAAGATCATTTTGAAATCGTTAGCCAACGGCGAGGCCTCAAGGTCTGTCGAGTATTCCCGGGGCTGTTCATGGAACATTCTGTCGGCCCCTGGTACGGGTTAAATACCAAGGAAGGGAAGTACGAGTTTGTGGGATCGGGAAACACCCGGATATCATTCACATCAATTCCAGATATCGGGAGAGCAGTCGCGAGTGTATTGGCCAATGTACCAATTGAAGAAGTTCCGGACAAGTTGTATTTGTCCGGAGACTCGGTTAGCTTGCGACAGATATCCGAATTGATGGAAGCTGCCGGTGCTGGAGATATCGAGACTTCTTCGTTGGATTTAGCGGAGTACAAGGAAAAGACATTGTCAGCGACTGGGTCGGATCCTGCTTCGTATCTGCGTTTCCTGATGGCAGAGGGGAATATTGATAACAGAGATTTGGGTAATAATGAACTCGTTAACCCTGGAGAAACCTTTTGGAAGTGGAAGAAAATGAAAGACCATGCTGAGGAGACTAATGGTCGGCCATGGGTGGACGCTTAGTCTAATATTTTTGGGAAGGGGATGGAAATGCATCTTGAAAAGCAAGGTTGCATGAGATTATCTACTAAAATACCTGAAACTTCATCTGAAAAGATGGGATACTAGACACAAGTTCGATTGCATCTTCAATTACAAATTCATTTACACGAGAGATCCAGAGAAAAGAGGTGGGAGGTTGGCTTTTTCTTGTCGATAACTTATGAGATCTTAAGTAAGGTTGGCCTGCTTTAATTATTGATGGGGATTACTCATGTTTCTCCGTATATGCGCTAAGAAGGGGAACCTGGCGTTTAACCAGCTGATTTCTGGAGTTGCTTAAATGGAGGCTTGGGTTGGTGTCTGCGGCTGAACATGGTCGCCTAAAATCTCCGGATGTTGTTCGATCGATCGCTGAACTCCAACCAACAAACACAATGGCCCCAAAGAGAACGTGTTATACTATTCTCTTCTATTAACGGGCCGCTCGATTTAAAGTCTCTCCCGCTTTCATTATTTGGTTGTTGGGAAAGTTTCAAAGTGTGATGGCTTCCGAGGGATATTCGGAATCTAGGAATCGAGAGTCCCAATGTAATCGCAGACTGCAGAGTGAGTGACGGCTGCGAACCCTTGTGTTTGCGGGATCAAGATGGGGGAGAGGCGCTTCTTGGCAGACGCATGTCCGATCCCACGGATTGCTATTCAGGAATCCGAGAATTGGCTCCTCCGTGGGGATAGATGCAGGTGGCAACAGCATTTCCCCTTCTTTGTTGTCAGGGCCGGTCGTCTCTTCGCTTGTGCGACCTATAAGCACCGATAGTATGAATGGTTCCCTGTCCGCCAAGGAGGGCACAGATGGGCCAGAATCCGTCTAATCGAAGGTGTGCATCATTATTTTTATGAAGGTGCACTATTGCCTTGCTTTGGTTCGGCGCGACGGCTGCACCTGGTTTTCATTGAATGTTGCGACCTGTAGCGCCGACTAATGCAAGCTTGATTGAACCGCAGAGGTGCCAGCGTTATTTAAAAGTCGGTGCCCTGTCGCCTGTTTTTATTGTTTCTTTCTTTCATGCTTTCTTATTAGCAGGACCTTCGTTACTGTTCAGCGCCATCAAGTTGAGCCAATTCGTCGGGATCTTTCAAGATGGGTGTATTGTCTGTTCTTCGCTTCGTCCTCGCCCTAAGCGCTGGCGTCGCACAATGTGCGACTATCCCTTTTGGCCACCCAGAGCACGCCGACAGGATCAAACTCGCGGTTCGACAGATTTTTGAGAGACAGGAAGGACCTAGCGAATACGACTTTCTTTTCGAGACTTTGGAACCATCTACAACGCTCCAATGGGTGAATTGCTACGGCTCATTCAAATGTTCCAGGCTTAAGGTTCGTCACCACAATCATATCCCATCCATTTTAAATAACTATTCTTAACGTAAATAATACTATACGCAGGTGCCGTTGGACTACAAGGATCCTTCGAAGGGAAACGCGGCTGTCGCAATCACCATGCTCCCAGCGGATCCCTCCGTACCGTTTCTCGGAACAATCTACTCCTTCCCAGGCGGCGCAGGAAACCCCAGCGAACCGTTCTTCATCTCTGCGGCGCAAATATTTCGCGACTACATTCTCACCCCGGGCTGGAACTTTGTCACCTGGGACGCCAGAGGCGCGGGACAGACGACCCCGACCCTCACGTGTTTCGCATCGCAGGATGAGCGGTATGCGTTCGAACAGCGTGCGCGCTCGCTTCCCGCGCTCACAAAGTCCAGCTGGCCGGCGTGGCAGTCCTACTATCGTGATTACAATACAAAGTGCCAGGCCTTGAGCGGGAACGTTATCCCGTACCTGGGGTTCATCCAGACCACCCGCGATCTGGTCAGCATTGCGAACGCTATGGGTATCTCCAAGATCAACCTGTGGGGTTTCTCCTACGGAGCTAACATTGGGGCTCTACTTACCGCTTTGTATCCTCAGAAAGTCGGTAAATTGGTTCTCGATTGTGAGTAGATTGTCCTATAAGTTTTTCTTTTGACGAAAAAAAACAGGAAAAACAGGAATAAAAGTTTCGGATGATTCTGACTTTTGCTCGCAGCCGTCAGCAACATTGAGAAGAGATTCTCTCCGGGAACCAGCGTCGAGTACGAGCTTCAAGATCACGGTAAAATGTTGGAATACTTTTTCCGCGCCTGCCAGTCCACCGGTAGCGTGGAGGGCTGCGCCTTCTACTCGCCCACCGTCGCGGAAATGTACACCCGTCTCGAAAATATCGAAAAGGCGTTACTCGCAAAGCCGCTCAAGTTTACCTCACCGCCCGGCAACTACAGCGTTGAGAATTTCAAGGGAGACGTATTTGTGGTCCTCGCCGGTCTCGCGGGATCGACAGGCGCTCTGTGGCCCATCCTCGGCACCCTGCTCGTCGAAGTGGAAGCTGCTATCGGAGGCGCGGCGCCCGGGTTCACCATCAGCGCCTTTTACGGGTCCGCGTTCGATCCGAGACCTGTCAGCCCGCCGGTGAACGGTAGACAGCAGGGTTCGACGGACGCTGGCTTGGGAATTCCGTGTACGGATTCCGGTCCGCTGGGCAAGATCTCGCAGAAGGAATTCGAATCCTTGCTATCAAAGTTTAATAGGAAGGATCCGCATTTCGGCACAACGTTTCTTCAAAACTATCTCGTCTGCTCCGGTACGCATCCACCTTTGTGGTATTTTCTTTGGTACTTTTTTGTGTTGTATCGACTTATGTGCTGACTTTGACGATTGATATAGAATGGACGGGTGTGAATGTTGAAAAGTTGAACTGTAAGCTTCTCTAATGTTGATATGGACGAATGGAATAGATTCTGACCTTCTTTTAACCGCAGTTGCTTCGCTTAATCAGAAGACGGAGAATACAATCACGTTTATCACGCACAATATAGACCCACTCGGTCCTCTGGAGGGGTGAGTTTTTGTTCAAACCTGCCAGTTCTGCAGTCTCGTCGAGTAAGAACTGAAGCTAAAAGCTAATCTGACTTTGTCATTAACAGAGCCAAGAGCACGAGCCGCAAATTCAGGAACTCGAGGGTTATCACTATCGATGCGGTTGGTGTAAGTACACCCCCCTTCCTGATCTATAGAACCCGTCAAACCTGCATAGACGCCGCTATAATTTCTAGAGGCCACAAAACTAAAACTGCTAAATATAGCACACGCAACTACTCGGACCGAACTCCACACCAGCTTATATGCAGGTGTACTCATTGTTCAACGTTCCTAAGTATAAAGCGCCAAGAGGCCTAGTAGTACAGGTGGACGAAAGTGCACGGCCTTTCGGGTACACCGGGTCAACTTTTGACTTGTGAAATCAGACGGATATTGTGACTCTTTCGATTTTATGAATGTTTTGTTTCTACGGCTGCTTCGTCTCGGCGGAGAAATAAAAAATGTAATTGTAATCAAGATGGTTTTAGGAGTTCGATATGAAATGGTTGGCGCATTTTGTGACCTTTAACTCGGACGCTATAACGCTAAGATAAAATATATATGTATATGATAGGAAAAAAAAGTTTGATACTGATTGAAAAGGTTCGTATTCGTTATGCTGCCAAATCGGGGAGCGGGATCCCGTGGGCTTTCAAGATGCGCCAGATCTCTCTACTATCGAAACCGATATGCGTCTTCACCCTATTTGCAAACGCTTCTTTAATTCTTAACAGCCCAATCGCATCATTAGGATTATAGCCACCGTTCTTCAAAGCCCAAGCGACACCCCCGGGCTGCCCTTGCTCGATAGCGCACCCCAGCGGCGTCATATCCGTGTTGAAAATCCGACGGGGCAGCGATATATCGCCTCCCGCGTCCAAAATTTCATCCAACAGGTTCTCAATCTCAGCAAACGTAAAATCTCGTCTCGACGTCAGATTACTGTCCGACTGAACCCTAACCTTCCGGTGAGGATCCGTCAGGGTGATGGCCTGATGCAACGCCGCGGAGGCGTTGACGTCCGCGCCCATCCTGACCAGGGCTTGCGCGGCGTCCACCCGTCCGTACCGTAGGCACCACCATAGGGACGTGTGGACGGCACCAGTGATCGGATCGGCCATCATCGCATCGACGGACTCGTACCAAGGCGCGAGCGCGACGAGCGTCATGAAATTATCGGAATCGTCCCGGATGGCTTTCGCCAGCGCGTCCCTGTACCATTTGATCTCGCTCTCGCGCGGGGTGTACTTTTCATTTTTGACGTTCAGTTCGGATTCTCCGATGGTTATCACTCTTTTCAGATGAAAGATTCTGCGTATAGGGATCCAATGGGACGAGTACTCTGATGTTGGGAGGAGGATTTTCATTTTTGTCCTGCTGTTGTACCCTGTCCAGAGGTGTTCTCGCACCGCTTCTATTACGTATATTATATCACCCGGTATCACTCCGGGAAATATCTTCGAGTGTTCCTTGTACACGGCGTTGGCTTGAACGATGGATATGACATTCTCGGGTAGGAAGCCGAAAAGTTCTGGTTTCGGAGTGGGGAGTTTGAATCTGGGTTCATCCAATGCATAAGACATTGCTCGATTTCCCCGGGACCTTTCCAAAACCCGATACCCTTCCATTTCTGTGACAACCAGACTCGGTAAGGGCGGCTTCTTGACAAAATGCGGTCGGCTGATGTTGTAGAATGTGCTCAGGTTCTTGACAACGTGATCAAAATAGGTTTCCATCTCGAATACGTCCCTAAGTTCCCGCGGGAGCTTATTTTCCACCAAATGATTCGAATATTTGGTCACCGGGCGCGGGTCCGATTCGGGGAAGGTCTGGCGCTCTTGTACCATCCTGTCAATCACGTACACAATCCCCAGGGAATCCGACATCTCCAACCTTTCAGAGCCGTGCGGCTGAGCAGAGTTATCGACGATGAAACCAAAGGTTGTCCACCGGATCTCCCTCGCCTCCTTTTTGAGGTCTGCGATTTTACTCAACCAACCGATCAAAAGTCTCATTTGCAGATGAGATGCAGGGCTGAGATCCAAAGCCGCCTGAGCTTGCAAATTTAGCTCGTTGAGAAAGAGGGTATTTATCTCGTGTTCTTCAACCAAACTGCAGTATAAAAATAAAAGCTGCGATTCGTAGACCCAAGTTTTGAGAGTCCACGGTCTATTATCTATATTTCCATCGCTCTCGGTCTTGTGGATTTCTTTGTGGATCGCATGCAGCCTGTCCGTCCACTTTTTGAACGAGGGCATGTCATCTCTCAACAAGGCGTTGATCGCATCCCTGAGGTACGAATACCGGAGGTGCGCGCCGGAATTATCAATTTCAATGTGGGAAAGCATATACTTGGCAAACTTTGCGCCGTTGATCTGGAAGAAGTGCTTGATGGTTCGGAGGTAGAACTCGCTCGCTGACATTTTAAACAAAGCATCGGAGAGATCGTAAGGAGATAATCCCGAGTATTTTGGCAATCGTGGAAGGACGGCCACCGGGGCGCTGGGATTGGAAGCATTCCTTAGCCGTCCCAATTTGAAGATATTCGGGCTATCGAGCGGGATATCAGTGACTTTGACATCGGCGTTGATTGGTAGTACCGTGTCAACGGTACTGTTCTCTGATTCTGCGATAATGTTAGTTTTTTGATACCGTTCGATGTATCTCCGAATCAAGCAGAGAAAAAAAACTTGAAGAGTTTAAAGTTAATAATACCTTTGGATCTGGGTGTAGGTACACTATGCTCAAGACTGCCTATCAATGATGTGGGGACACTGTGCTCGAGATTACCAGTCGATGGTGTAGGAGCACTATGTTCAGGATTGCCGGTCGATGATATATGGACACTGTGTTCAGGACCGCTTGTCGATGCATCGAGAATCCTACTAGTAGACCTTGAGGTCTGGCCAACCGGTTTACGGGACACCTTTGGGCGAAAAATGGCGTTCTCGGACCTTGAAGCCGCAGGGTTCTCTACAGCCACATTTTCGGTAGCATTGTTCCCACGGAAGCTGTAGAAGTCCACGGATTCAACGTGTTCCTGACGCAATCTCAACCACTCGGCCGTTTCGACTGGCGATGAGAATGCGATAGTGTGCTCTATGCCAGGTCGACTGAGTGTCTTTCCCTCGTGAAATACTGATTCAGTCTTGATCGAGACTTGAGCTGTCTGGGACTCGAAAAGAGGATTACGAGTTGCCAGCGGGCTGACGGATTTCGACAGCGAGCTTGTGACAGGCAAGCTCTTGACGGTTGTGGATACTTTGTTCTTCATTTCGGGATCTTTTGCAGCCCACCTTGAGAGAGAATCCATGCTGTCCTCCGTTGAGTACGCTTGGCCCGGCTTGAAATATTTTGTTTCAAAGCAAAGTATCCAGACGGAGCTAGTTTGGTGGTCTCAATGCGGGTCGTTGCGTTGTTTCATTTGCATTCCTTGGGTCCCCGTAATCGGGATGGAGAATGCAAGGTATCCTACGATGGATAGATGGATGCTGGAGAGTTTGTAAAAGACGCAGGGTTAAGAGCTGCGGAGCATGTAGCCTTGTACAAATTGCGAATCGCTTGTAAAGTTGTGTGAGTGGAGGGGTATCCGGTGAAACATATTGGTTTTTCGGTCACTTATTGGTCAGGTCTTCTTGGAGCTCCAGCGTTCGATAGATGATGGTTTAAAAAATGAAATATAAACATGTAGTCCGCGGTGGCGATTGATTGTCTGACGAAGACGGGAGAGGGGGCAGATGTGTATATATATATAAACTCGGGTATATAACCTCTGACAGTTCCGGGGTTCGCGGTCTGTTCTAAGAATCTACTCTGGTTTTCGAGAATGGAGCCTACTACTTATCACCTAGCACCGCAGAATGCAAGGTGCCATACCGTATACGCCGTAGGATATGTCTTTGAGCACATTTGATACCAGCCTGGGAGCGGTTTCCGCCAGATATCAGCATCATACAGCGGCCCCAGCGGCAAAAAAATAAAATAAAATAGGAAACTTCATGTTAGAAAGGGCCGATCCTATTCTCGTGGTAGTGACGATATCGCGATGGTAATGATGCGGGAGCGATGGCCGTCTTCTATAAAGAGGGAGTTATTCCGCCCTCCAGATGCTCTCTAGCCCTCGACTCAGATCAACAGCTGCTTCTGGTCCACGTGTAATAAACACTCAGTCGCTCGTGTATAATTAGGATTCTGCAAAACCGAGGTGCACAGAATAGAGGTATTTCTATTGTCTTCATGCACAGGTACGTTCATGTACGTCGAATATTCCAGAACATTAAGTGAGGCTCCGGCCCCGGCTTTTGGACCGTCGGATTCAAAAAGGCCGCCTCGCCAAGTCTTCTTCGCCGACAGTCATTGCGTAGCATTGCTAACCAGATCCTTCGACATCATCGTTGTTTAAAAGGGACTACCGGACTCTCCTTCGCTCCTTCATGTAAGCTGCCCTCTCATTCTCCCTTTTCCTCCAGAAGTAGCACACCGGGCGGAGGCTCATCCAGTTGTGTCGCTCGCCCTCAAGATCCGAACCATGAGCCGCTCGTCACCCATCCAAATGATGCTTCTTTCACTTCAAAGAGATGCCGCTTTCACTTGGAACGAACCTCGCGTTCTCTTTCTAAAGATATCAGGGAATGAAGAACCCGCTACGACGCCGATCGAAATAGCCAAGACGCTGACTCGGCTCCCGTTCAACGTTCGCGATCTGATGCTCAAATCCATCGACGAAAAGAACATAGGCCGAACAGATTCTCATATTTGGATGATAGCAAACCTCTGGACTTGGTCGAAAAAGGCTTCCGGAGACGCCAACGCCAACGACGATCCTGCGGAAACACTTCAGGACGTAATAGCCTATCTCAACCTAGTTCCCAGCAAGGAAATACCGGGATCTGAGGAGTAGAGATAGGTAGAGTTCAACCTTTTCATTCCTGCAGGATTCTCAACAAGACTGCAACCGCTACAGGAGAAAATGGGGCGAAATTGGGTATCGTCAACCTCAGTAAACACACCGTGCTCACAATCCTCCGAGCGAGTTCCTCTAGAGGGAAGCAGAAAAACCAGCCTCCCATGGATCGGAAATATGACTGTACGGCCATTAAATTCAGTTCTCTACTTGATCTTTTGCACACACACCAAATTGCCATGTATCTCACAAATATCTACAAAATTGATTCGGTCTCCCTCGCAGGGACTACCTTCCCCCCTCCAAGCGTTAGTTTTTGTATTGCTCGGAGCGTTTCATTTAGAAATAAATTTTGTTTATCTCAGCACAAAAATTGCTAAATTTGCTAGTTTGACAGCCCGCCCAACGAGAAAAATATATAATCCACAAAAAAATTATAAAAATAAAAAAAAAAGTTACTGTTGGTCCTTCCCGTTTCTTGGTCCACGAACGGCGACAACCTTTCCACCACAGCGACACCCCCGCGTGGACCATATCCCCACCAAACGCGTGGGAAACGACGACAGTACGTATCTACATATTTACAGCAATCCTTCGAAAATCTAAGCCTCTGAGACGCGAGGCTCTGTTTTCCCTTGGATCCTTTCGGACCGTCTTCAGCCGACCCGTTCCGAAAGACTCAGACCGCTCAGTTCTATTCGCTGGCGAATTGTTTCGTATTGCGATGATGCACCGCCCTCGTGAGTATCTCATTGCTCGAATGACAAATTCTACCGCCAAGCCAAGTTTCAAAAGAGAAGACTCATGGCAGGAAAAGAAATAACGGGAGTTTTGCCACATGGGTACACCTGCTAACAAAGTCTTCCTCGTCGAAGGAAACCGGTGAATCCTCCTGTCTTCCCCTTCTCCGACCAGCTGGGTTGACTCGCCCTAAAAATTGGGGAATCCTAAATCCTCGCGGAAATCCCCCCAGATTCTTCACGGAGCCACCCGGGTTTAAGCTCTGGATTACCCCTCTTCGCGTTCAAGACGGCAGACCCCTCATTTTGAAAGAACGCTAGAAGCGGAGAACCTTTCCTGATGAAAATAGCCCCTCCACCTTATGCCTCACACCGTTGTGAATAGGATGCGACCGGGATAGTCTCAGCTGGGGTGCGGTGGATTTTGGCAGGTGCTTGCGAGAGGGTTATATCGAGCGTCAGTTCGAGGGGTGGGCCGAAGTGGTAGATTTCCCAAGGGAGCGGGTGTGTATCTGCAAAAGACAGTCAGGATAATTATGAGATGGTTTAGAGAACCGGACAGACTGGAAGCGGACAGACTAGAAGCAAATGGGGGGGGTTTGGGGTTTGGGGTTTTAAAAAAGGTGCAGAATGTTTGAGAGATAAAATGTTTGGGGCTGAATTTGAGTTTAAAGTAAGGTTTGCTTTTAAACTACAGAAGGATTCGACTGTAGAGCGGGGTTAGAATATTTGCCATCTACGGATAGCAATACTCCACGTCGATGGTGTGTTTGCGGGTGTGTTTGCGTGTGTTTAGTATTTAAAGGCTGATGGATAAGTGCCAATTTTGCTCGAGTGCTTGAAAGGAGAGAATGAAAGAAATTTCAATCATAAAAATCGGTGGGATCGCTCTAGTTCGACTCACTTGGAACAATAAATTGAGCCTCCTCTGGAATTCCACTGGATTGTTTAGTAGGATTGACTACTCGTTGGCTGAGCAAGAGTGAGAATGTATATATGCAATGCAATGTAGACTTGGAGTGCCATGATTGGTGGTGTCGAGTGAGATACGTCGACGGTGCGGCACGAAGCCCTCATTCCTGAGAAACGGCATGTTTGGGAGACCCGATTATACTGCTTTACAGTCCGGGCGTTTATTAAACATTCGGGCGAGTGTAATCCGGAGAGGGACCGCGTCGGCTAGCTGACCGTCACCGTATGCTAAAATCCCGTATGAGATTATAAATTAATTGGCGCCGGCGGGTATTCTCGTCGGCGGATATGCTATATGGGGTAACGTGTTGTGTTGGATTTCCACAATGGGCATTCGATCGGTCGAATTGATTTAGTCTGGGGGACACTCTGTTGACAGTTGAGGGAACCTCCGGCGCTTGCTTGTAGATATATTTATCTATCAGTCGGAGGATATGTAAAGGGGACGGGGGGGAAGGTTGTGCGGGGGTGTCAACAAAATGTCTCAATTGTTTCTCTTTCGGACCGTGGGGAGGTTTAGTCCAAGCGCCGGGTCCGCCTGCCCCATCTGGCCTCGTACATGTGTTAACATAATCCGCATATCCTCGAGCGGACGAGAGCGGTCGCTATGCCGCATTCAGAGCCTTTGCTGATGGGCCGTTCCCAGATCTGACCCGGATGAGGCTCTCGCAGCCAAGCCGGGTCACCGTGGTTGAAGAGGCCATCGTGTTTAAATTCCATGGCAAGAAAGTAGATGAGTGTGCATTGTATCGCGACGGTTCCGGGGGCTGGTGTTCCCCGTCGGCAACCTCAAACCTCTCTCCCTGCCTTGTATTTGTGTCGTATACAAGTATCAGTACGGACAGATCTGCCGGTCAGAGCGCTTGTATCTCCAGCCGCCGCACTGACGGCTAATACAATAATATTAAGGATACCAGCTACGTCAATCCGGAGAATAGTGATCGCAGAGTGAGAGAGGCCAAGGAATGTTTATCGCGTGAGGCCAAGTCAGCCAGAAAAGATTACTTTGTATGCGCAATGACGTCAGGGCTCCTCGAAACGCTGACCAACCGGTCTTTGATGTCCACCTTTGACAGCGTCCCATTCCAGGGAAGTGCCGGAAGAGACGCTAAATTAGCTAAATTGATGACTTATCAATCATCGCAGGACCGGATCAGATTTTTCCATCATTTCTATATCATCAACTAGTGCCTCGCTGCATTCGCCCCCCTCCTTCGCTCTCCTTTTCCTCTTTCTCATGATGTCCGGTTAGCTGGCAACAACAGCAGCAACACCATCACCGCCACCACCACCACCACCACCACCGCCATCCGCAGCATCATCACCATCGACCGATCTCGAACACATCGGTCGCCATGGCTAACCCGAACAGACGTCCGTCCGAGCCGGTCGGACGAAGCCGTGCGGGTTCCCTTTCCGTGAACACCAACAATGGCAGCTTCAGCGGCGCCCAACACAACGCCCTCCCGCCCATCGACAACATCGAGCCTTCCACCAGGCGCTTCTTCCCCCGTCGGGTGGTCGGTTCGCGGCCTGTCAATTACAACCGGCCCGAGATTACTCAATCCATCCCGTCCGTCATTTCCGCTGCCAGCGGCACCCGAAACAGCCGGGCGAGTTCGGTATCTGCCGCCAGCCGCCCACCCACAATTAGAATTCGACGGCTCCCTTCCAATTCCGACCTCAACGATGCCTACGATCGAGGCTCCCTGTCAATCCCGCCAACCATGGCCCCTCGATCCGCCCAGAACCTCGCGGTTCCCTCGCAGTCTCATACTAGAGCTCGCAGCTCTTCCGATCCGGCGAGACACTCATGGCTCAACGATCCTTCCACCAATCGGGCTTCGCAGATCATGTCACCCGTGCAGGAGGTCCCGTTCGACATACCACCCACACCGCCTCCCAAGATCCCGTTGGCAGGTGGTCCGAATCCTCCCGTCCCGCCGAAAGAACCGCTGGACGACGCTCCATTGCCTCCGCTTGAGAGGCCGACGACGAATCGGCTCGGCAGCACCTTCTCGATAGCCGGTGCCAGGTCTCTTTTGGGGATGAGGCAGAGGATGGAAGATGTGGATCGCATGATGTCACAGCCTCCGCCTCCTCAAAAACCCCTGCCTCCACCGAGGAGAGAGTACAATCAAGACGTCGTGGATCTGCTAGACGTCATAGGTATACCATCACATAATTCGCACTAAATTTCTTCGATTAGTATACTGATAATGTGTGAAACCCACAGATCCCGAGGTCTCGACACTGTCAACCCTTACAAACGTTCAAAATTCTCTCTTTATTCCAAATTTGGGCAGTCTGTTGAACAGACACCCCACATACGACCTCAGTTCCCTCTCGGGCCGAGAATCCCGCCGTGGGTCCCGGGTCGAACCTCCGAGAACACCAACTATCGATGAATACCCCCAAGACGACGACGAGAATATAGCCCCTGATGACATCACAAGTTCCATTACGCCGGCACTCCAGCGGCGGCGTAGTCGGGCCATGAGCATCACTTCTAACCTGACCGAATCCCATTATGCTGTATTACCGCACGGAGTAACGATCGATGATTGGAGCGAGGACGAAAAGGCCTTGCTGGACGACCATGTACGACATTTGCTTCACTCCAAGCGGGAAAAATTCAAGCGTGGGTGGAGGGGCTTCAAGCAATATGTCAAAAGACGTACGTCATGAAATCCGACATGAAAATGACTATTTTTGATAAGCTAACGGTTTTTTTTAGCGATGGGTTTCTTTGTCACCGTTTATGCCACTTTGATCACGCTGTTCGGTCTCGCCTGGGTTCTCTTCTTGATCGGTTGGATATACGTCGGCGAGAGGCAATACTACGCCATCAATGTCATCGACAACGTCCTCGTAGCCCTCTTCGCCATCGTCGGTGACGGCTTGGCTCCATTCCGTGCCGTGGACACCTACCACATGATATTTATCGCCCGATATCATTTCCTAACCTGGAAGCTGCGTAGAAAGAAGCGTTTACCCGAGCTACAAAATCACAACGACTTGCCAACTCGCCAATTCGTCTCGATTGAAGCGGACCGAGCATCTGTTATCAACGATCTCGAAGCCGCATGGGAGGAGCGCCACGAAGAACCCGTGCTCAACGAGAAACAGCAAGCGCGATTCGAGCATCACTCCATGAAATTTTCAAAATCGCACACGTACTATCGCCCTCACGAGACCAGGACACATTTTGCGTTCCCGGTCAAACTGTTGATTTTGGTCACGGTCTTGCTTGACTTCCACTCCATGTTTCAGATCTCTCTTGGGGCTGTGACGTGGGGTATCAGCTATCACAAGCGTCCGGGCTCATTGACGGCCGCTATCCTGTGCTGCTCGATCACTTGTAATATCGCAGCTGGTATTGTGATATCTATCGGAGATCGAATGTCCAGAAAGAAGCGAATCATTGAACAGGAGTTCAGACAAGGTCTCACAGAAGAAGCGATAGAGAAGGTGGAAAAGAAACGGCAGAAGGAGCAGGAGAAGGAGCCACTAGATGGTCTGGCTGGGACGGCGAGCACCAGTGCTGACGCGCTGGAAACTACTCCAAAGGCGAGTTCTAATTTGAGCTTGCTGGGTGACGAAAAGGAGAAGGAGAAGGAGAAACCGAAGAAGACGTCGAAATGGAAGTTGAAGTCAAAGTCGAAGGCGGGATCAGAATAACCAAAACACATTTAATCGGATTTGCAGAATTCGCTTCTCAGGTATGAAATCACGGCGGATGGTGTTTTACAGAGTCGAAAAAATCAGTTCCCGGTAGTTTCTAGTTTACGATCACACACGCTTTTAATGTTTGATATTTATAATGCTGTTCCTTTTGAAGCGATATTTAGCGGGAAAATACGATACCTAAAAAGCAAGATAAATATATATCGATGCTCCAATATACTTAGTTTATAAAAATTTTTATCACCAATACACTCTTGAACCTAGAACACAATCATACTCCTGCACGACCATATAAATAAAATATGAAAAAGCTGTTCACGTATCTCTCGTCTGTCAGAAATCCCCAGAAAGCCCTCCGAAAAACTCCATCTCCTCCTCATTCCTATCTCTCAAAGCTTCCACATCAAGCCTCGCATCCCCCATCAGCTCCACACTCGGCAACGGCTCCCTGATCAACCTAAAAACCACTCCTTCCACCCTCGTCCTCTCATCCATCACCCTCTGCGGGTAAGCCCAATCCGTCACAAACCTACCCCTCGCATCAATCTCTTCGTCGCTCAACCTCTTCACCTTCCACTTTTTCGCCGGATCCTTCCCCTCCCACGCAAACTCGTACATCAACTGGTAAGCGTCCTCGATCGAAGGATCCTTCCTGTAAATATACTTCAAATGCCGCCACGGCTTCGGACACTTATCATCCTCATCCTTCAACCAATTCGGATAAACCAGTTCCAACTCTTCAATCCTGCCGGTATCGTACCACTTCATCATCGTTCTCAACGCGGCGAGATCCGTGGTGTGCTGCCGTACCTCTATCGCGACTTTTCGAAGGTTCGGTAATCCCGACGAGATCATGTGTTCAAACTCGCTGATATCGACGGGCTCGTCCGGGCGACCCGAGCTCAAGGTCCACCGATGAGCGTTCCCCGGCATCTGCAATGAAATCATGGATTGGGTTATAAATATGCTTCGAATACTATCCTTGACCCGCTTGTCCGTCTTGGGTAGGTTGTTTTTGGTGCTGTGGCCGAAACCGGCAAAGACGACGCGGCTCTCGGAGATGAGGGTGAGGAGGCGGGTGGTGATTTTCGCGGGGTCAAAGTTGCGGTTCCAATCCGCGATGGTCGTGGTGCAGTCCGCTAGGGTCTTGGTGACCTGCTGGTGCTGGCGGTGGAAACTGGCTTGGACTTCTTGGGAGAAGAGATGGCTGACCTGGCGGTATTTGGGGAGTCCCGCGGCTGCGGTGTCAGTTATATCAAAGGTCAGGCCGCATCCGAACTGCGAAGAGGGTATGATATATATTAGTCTTTTTCTTTTTTCTTCTTTTTTTTGGTGATAAGTTTTGGATCATCTGGTATCCTAGAAGGATAATATATGAGGTGGCATACGTGTTTCATTTTTTCGTTCGATCTGTGGTAGTCTTCGAATAGCCAGGGGGACTTGTAGACAAAATTGACAGGAACGGGGAGGAGATTCTCGTAGATTTGCTCCCGGATCTCGAGGGGTAAGTTGAAGAAGCTGGTTCTTTTAATTTTGAAAACGGCATGACTTTGTTAGTTTAATTCTGTAAACTTTGGACTTTTACAAGTCCAAAAGGTGTATCTGATTGTCATTGGGTTTTGGCTGGTGGACCGAGAAACTTACGGGGATGCCCCTCCTTCGCCGCCCTCGAATTCCATCTTTGCAATTGATGCACTGTTTGTGATTTCTTGCAGATTAGATCACTTAGAAAGGAGCGGGTCTACTGTTAGTTTATAATTTGAAGGGCTTGGTGAAGGATCCACTATTAATATGGAGTTTCCGGAACAAACTTTTGTGAGATTCAGAGCGACTTATTATATACAACATGAACCTCAATCATTGCGTTGAGTAAGGTTGGAAAAGGGTGCGCTGGTCCAATTAACCCCAGATCTGAGGCCACAAGTGCAATTCGGTTTCCACAGTTTTCCCCTTCTTGACTCATTTTTACAATCAAAGGGTCGTGTTTACGGTATAGTGCTTATAAAAAAAAGTGGTTGTCAATGTGAGTCTGGGAGAGTCATGCTGAGTCTCCGATATATATTCGGTTTACAAATCGACTTTGACTTTGTGACTTCCATCTGCGCGAGTCGGGGTGAATTTGCAGCTTGCATTTGCGGATATAAGCAAAATTGAAATGTTAAACTTCCAGAAAACGAATAGAATTGCCTTCTCTTGGTTTATTTTTAGAAGACTATTACAGCTGCATTGAAAATCATTACATGATACTCCCGGTTACTTAATAAGCATTAGCTCTGCTGCTGCAGCGAAATACCATTGAGAATCTATAACAAAAACAACACATGATATCTTTTTCGTCCATCCATATGACCCTCCATTGTGACAACACCGTTGAAAAATTAATTAAGGAAAGAAAGATATCTACGACATCTCCTACTCTTACATCTCAAAAAAGAGAAGGTTTGAAAAAGCTACCGAGTTACCCACACCACCATTAATTGATACCCTCACTTTTTACTAAGATGCTTGAATGTCGGATCGTACCCTGACCCGAACGGTCCGTCAGGCCCATGTCGTCCGTATGCTATATCGTAGAATTCCTCTTCGTACCACGGCATCCCTCCCGCAGTAGGTTTCTCCTCGGCACCCTTCCCGTCGGCCAGGGGCCCTTTGATCGTGGCGTGGTATCTTTCCGAGGAGGATCGCGGGAGCGGTACCGGTACGCGGGGCGGTGCCCTTGGCGGGGGAGGAGGGGTCACGGGACGGACCTCCCAGGCTTCCGGTTGTCGTTTGTACTCCCAGGCTCTCTTGGGAGGTGAGGGCGGAAATGTGGGTGGGGTTGGGGACGGAGAATCCTGGGATTTTTTTGCAGGTGGGGAAGGGGTGCTGGATTTGAACCTTTTTATGTTTTCTTTGTATTTGGAGGAGGGGGAGGGGAAGTTTTGGGGATTCGACATTGTGATGAGTATATCTTTCGTTTCTTATAAGAATAAGCTGAGCTTTTTGGTGAACTTCAAAATGCCGATTTGAAAGGGATAGGATTGGGGATAGCTATAATCTGGGATGGCTTTAATTTGGAATGGTATACTCATTTCTTAAGATTCATGTCGAGTACTTATACACGTTCAATCAGATATATTTAAACTCCCATTCTAGTTGTTTGAATAAATCAAATGATTGAAAACCAGGCTTTCGAGCACGGCGAACGCTAGTTTCAGTGGTCAGAACTACTCTGAGTTCCAGAAACGTATACCGACCGTTACACAAGTTTTCTACCCAAACAGAGCTATCAAAACTTAGTCTGGGATGGCGAATGCTCACACCATGTGATCTCAGGTAACAAGTATAGGAGTATTCGCGAAAGATAGAATTGCAAAGCGATGTGTTCATTTGCCTCGTGTAGATGATGCAATTATACTATGTCTACGATCGAATGTTTGTTGGAAATATCTCTTGTTACAATTTAGCAAATAAATTGATGAAAAATAGCTTTTGAAAAAAGTATGATATACATAATGCGCTGGTGAAATCGCAAGCAGAATCCTTTCCCACGTACCCCTGTGTTTACCCAAACCTTTTATAAAAAAATTATCAAATATGTACAACAGAAATAATGCTTTACGGCTAAGCGTTATATTTTTTCTATCTGCTCTCGTCATCCGATTTCTTCGTGGCAGGCATGGAGTGGACTTGCACACCATCGATATCGCCATCTGCCAACTCACCGAACTCGCGGTCATAATGGTCTGGAGCGTCGCTGTCCTCGGATCGCGGCTGTCCCTCTTTCGTTTCCTTTGCCTGTTGAATCTTCTCTTGAAGGTTACTTAGTTCCAAGAATGCAGCAAATATCTGGTCCTGGGCTTCTTGAAACTCCTTCGCCTCTTCTTCTGTCAGACCTTCAGCTACCTCGAGGGGTGTATCTGCTAGGTCTTTCAGTTCTGGAGGGATCTCGGTTGCTTTTGTGGGTTCGGAAGATTCAGTGGTTGTTGTTTCGGGGGCGTCTTCGGGGATGAAGTGCGGACCATCCTGGAGTTCCACTGGCTCGTAGATGGAGGGTGAATCATCTGGGTCATTTTCGTCTTCTCTTGTTTCCGCCTCCACCTTCTCTTCTTCCAGGGATGGTTCTTCGGCTGTAGGTTCTTCTGAAGACTCAGCGCTTGATTCGGGGTTCAAACCACCCTCTAGAACAGGCGAGACTGTTTCTACCGGGGCAGTAGTGTTTTGTTTCGATTGTATGGGTTCGAATGAATCTTCAAACTCATTCGCATCTTCCTTGGTTTCTTTTCTTTCGGAAACTATCGAAGAAATAGAACTAGGGATCCGAATTGTCGCCTGAGGGGTTTCATCAAATGGCAAAAACTCATAACCCTCCTCGGACCCAGCCTCCTCCGATTTTGGAGATTTTGTCTCCAAATCCACGCCATCCTCCCAAGGGATATCTTCATTCATTCCTGGGAATTTGGCGCCGTGAGCGCCGTCGCTCTCCACCCCTCTCAGCATGACACCATAAGGCTCATCTTCACCAAAGTACTTTTCGACTTTTGCGCCGCACAGTCCGTACATCCGGTGTATCCTACGCCACGCGAGAGCCTCAACGGGACTATCAACCTGAACAACTCCGTCTACCAACGGAGCGTACTCGTGGTCTCCAACAGGTTCTTCCAAGAATATAGTAGTAACCTGTCCCTTGGGCTCCGGCATCCCCGAAACCTCCCTCGCAAAGGGATATCGTGCGATCCGACCCGCCATCTGTGTGTACTTTTGGTAGCCAGTGGTAGGGGCCAGAATGTATGCGTGAGTAAAGTGCGGCGTATCCAACCCTCGCAAACCTATGTTGGATGAAATCCAAATTGTAGTATCGGTTTTGGTTCGAACCTGTTTATCAGAAGGTGGAGGAGGCGGCAGATCCGAGCGACCGATTTCAAACCCGTGTGCCCGACATGCATCGGTTCGTATTTGCTCAACTTTGAACCCGGCATCCTCTAGCGCTTCAGTGTACTGTCTCTTCGCGGCAATCGGCGTAAGGTACAAAATCACCCGCTCGGGGTAGTTGTCACGCTTTAGCAATTCATCCAAAACCTCGACGACTATATTCCTGGGAATGCTGGTGTGTCTGAAATCATTCGCGAGTTCCGTAACGATATCTTTCACTTCGATGTCGGGAGGGATTTCCCCAAAGTATTTGTATCTTGACATGCTGCCTTCCTCGTCCGTCAGGATTTCTTCCTGGGCTGCTTCAACGGCGAGGGCATCTTTGCTCATAACTGCCGTGCGAGGATCGTGATGGGATTTGAGGATTCCAACGTATTTTTCGATTTCTGCCCGCTCATCTTGCGTTCGGATGAGAGCATCCTGGTCTTGCGGTGGTATGTCTCTCATCATGCCTGTGGTGATATCGACACTCAAGGCGTGGTGTCTTATCCTTTGAGGTAAGGCCACAATCGGTTCAAGCTTCTCATGCTCAAACATCTTTGAGAAGTCCTGGATACCGAGGTTCAACATTGAGTTTGCTTTGGAGGCGCTATTCGAATGTCCCACCCATTTCTTTTGATAAATCAACTTTGACTTTAGGACAGGTGACAAATTTGGTGTTATACAGCAAAACTGCACCGGCTCCGCGACTTCGCCCATTCCGGACGCTATGATTTCTCGTCTTTCGATGAGAAAATCGACACACGTTTCTAGCGGTGTTGGTTTTGCCCACTTTATCTCGTGTCGTATTTTCGATTGTTTCGTCGTGACTGCAATCCTCTTGGGGGCTGGCCTTTGGGCCATCATCGCATCAACTTCGTCCGCAACAATCATTTTGAGATTTTGAAAGTCCACCAATCCTTTAGCTTCCGGGTCGTTCAGTATGTCAAGGAATCTATTAGGTGTGGTGAGGATAATGTGGGGGCTTGGATATTTGGCCAGCGTTGTTAGTTGTGCATTTTCTGCCTCAATGGAGGCCTGATCGAGACGTGTGAATGCCTGAAATATAGATTCCTTTGGCGGCACCGGCTGGCCGGGTTCAACGAAAGCGTCGATAACATTATTCAGCAGCTGCGTGTACTGATTTATAAGTTCTATAGTCGGCACAAATAGAATGCTGGTCGTGGTGGGTGTCCTCCGCTCTGTCCCATCAGGCATGGTTACAGTTTTGGTACTTCTCATCAACTGTAACAGCCATAGAGCGATTGCGAAGCTCTTTCCAGACGCCGGGGGCCCTGTGGCACACAAGCTATAGCCTTCCTCCAGCAACAGCAGCATATTCCTCTGCGTTTGTGACATGAATTTGACGTTTGGGTACGCTTTTGAGAGTGCCTTCTTGACAATCGGCCGCAGGGATGACTCTTGGAAGGTATTGGGCTTTTTCTCCAGTTTCAACAGGATCTGCTGCGCGAGATCCCGTCGCTCCAACTCTTCACGCTTCAGTTTGTGCAGCTGCCTTGAGAAATCGGCATCGCGTGCGTTGGACATGATTGCTTGCAGGTCTGGCGAGTATTGTTCCTCCTCCCTGCCCCCACTGTTTCTGTTCATGCCCCGCCTGTTCCCACCATATCGATCTCCACCATACTTCTCCCCGCCAAATCGATTCCCACCATGTCGGTCCCCACCGTGTCGCCCCCCACCGTGTCGGTCTCCATTATGACGTTGCCCGCCACGGTGCTGATACCGTTTCTCATCGAATTGCAAATTGCGATCGTCGTCAGGATAGTCATCCTGAACTGGTTTGAACCTCCTTCGTGTGTTCCCGTAGGGTTTTCGTGGTTCGTATGGTTCCACGTCATATTCTCCCTTCTGCCGAATCTCTGAGACCCGGGTCAGTTGGCCCCAGCGGTCTTGCAGGCACGCTGCGGTTGCGTGGTATTCCCGGGAGCATAACGGTTTCCGTAGCGAATTGGACGGCGAGGGTGACCATCTTGCGGTTTGGAAGCAGCGGTGACAAATGTAAGACGTCGTCGGCGAGGTGGCTTGTTTGCCTAAAAGTCGGCTGTTGAGACGAAGCATCTTCTGCGCAGATGCAAGGTTTGCGGGATGGAAGCCTGTCGCTTAAGGAAAAAATTATAGAAATTTTGGCGGCAGCCTTGGCATTTGTCTTGGTGGGATGGGATGCATTGGAGCAACGCACGATTTGCAACACTGTCACTTTTGAGCCTCATCACGGGATCACGAGAGCCAGTCCGGGGAGCCCGGGGAGGAAAAGTATCCAGATATCATTTGCGCACTGCTATCAACAGACTGTATCACAGGCCCTGAATGCCACAGACATATCAACCACGGATCGGATACGGCCGTATAGATACAGCTGCAGATATACCATACGGTATCTTCTGAGGCGATGCGCCTGGTAGCATTGTGCCTATACCATATATGCATATGTCCCACTTTTCTTGCAAACAATTAACTATTACACTAATAGATGAGATACCCCTCACTCTACCGGTGCCCTCCAATGAGAGCTTGGGTCATGGTTTAGCTCCTTGAGCGAAATGCTGAAACGCAAGCTGCATCCGCACATAGGCGAGATACGGAGTCGAGTCCACGGTATCGGATCACGGCGCAGTGATGAGATAGGAGCAAACGGAGCAGGAATGCTGTGGCGCCGTTAGCTTGGTCACCATGGTGGCTCTGTATCCGCTCATGTCGAAGGGATATCGATAGTATATCTCAATCATACGCCGCCCTCCTAAACAGGAAGGAGACAATGTCCACATCGACGCTGATTTATTGCTGGAATTGGTATCTGGTGACTTGGAATCTAGCTGCCTATATGCAATGCAATATGTTTTATAGTTCCTCTCATTGGCTGTATAAGGAAGCTTTTGAGATGATAAGAACAGTATTGGTGTCGATTACTTGGATCTGGCCCTAAATTAACTCTGTTGTTCCTGCAGGCTGAATCCATTCCAATCAACGATGTTTCGATTCCTGGTAAGCAGGCAGTAGGCAGGCATCTACACGATAACGTCAAATTTGATATAATGTTCTCATATGTAGATTCTATCTCGCGTATAGATCGATGGCTTGCTTCTGAGATCTTGATGACCTATGGATCTACCGAGCGGAGTGTCAGAATATTGGTATGAGCTGCTGCTGGATAGAAGGTTTCGTACAACAGCGGATTGACCTCTGACCCCGAGACTCGCAATCGACGTTCACAAGCCTCCTCATTATTTCCCTCACACCTTGTTAACTCCGAACGCGAACCGTATTTGTCGTCCAGTCAGTTGGTTTTTCTCTCCATCGATTAGTAACGGGCAGTGCATGAAAAAGTTTGCAAAAATTGTTTCCTTGAGCTTAAAAAACTGATCAATTGACCAGCACCGATTCTAATAAGGTCGCCTGACCGTTTGACTGCATGCAAGAGCAAGATCGATGCAACTCCGATCCTAGGAGACTTCCTAGCCACCGCTCGCATAATTCGTTCTCTAATGGATCAATTAGCCTTTGAGAGGTTGGGCAGTATTTTGTCGATGCTACAACTCAAAGCTTAACAGAAGACGATTGTAATAGCGCGCGAAGACATTCCAATCAAACCTTGCTATGATCACAGGCTTGGTGGGATGATAGCTCGGTCAAGTCAAAGGTATAAGATATCGCGATTGCCCCGCACTTGACCGAATTTGGAAGACGCGATAGGATCAAAACCATAACGGTTGGAAGCTCGATATTAATACCTCGTCACGAGTCGAACCCTGTTGCTTCTAGTGTTTGTATTTGTAGATTTGAACGGAAATGGGCTCAACTTCCCACATTTTGACGTGCGACTAAGACAGAAGCATTGACCCTCGGTATGAGCTACCTCTGTGTTCACAAACGGTCGACTGGAGTGAGGGGCAGACCCCCATCCAACCACCTCTGCAAGTAATGAGCATGTGCTTGCGTGCGGGGGTAACATCGGAGTCTGCGGCCAACATGTTCGGAATCTGGTCGCAGGACAATGCCAAGATCCGCGAGCTCGAGCTTTTGTCAAGTGAAGCCGGGGTGCAGAGCCGTGCAGCGATAGGACTTTTAAAATGCTATAGCGGTAAGTCGAGCATGATATCGGATGCTGGTCAATATGCATGATCCGGAAACAATGTAGCTGCATGTCTTAAGAGCTTGGGAGCTTGAGAGCTTGAGAGCCGACCCTTGTATCGATATCTAGGATCGCTGCTGGGGATCGCATGGACGGTAACAACAGGACGGGGTTAACAGCCTCATTGCATAATATGATAGATGTGGCTGCCACTATGTCTTGACCTTTTTAAAGGTCATGATGACCGGGGAACATGACAGGCGCATGCGCGACACCGCCGCGAGCGAGCGGAGGACGAGGGTGCGGGTCCGGTCCCATTGGACGAGCGGTGAGACGTATTTGGCTCCCGGTGGCGTGGCAGCAAGTTCACCCGGCTCGAGTGTCGGGTCCGGCTCCCTTGATTGAGGCGTGAGGCCATCTATCGCAGACCCGGATTGGACGCTTGGAGACCGAGATGGACGTCTACAGACGAGGTAGCTCGTCGACGGTCGACTCTGGCTCATGCGATTCGCATCTACATGTATTCCACGCCGCATCTACCTGCACTGAACAAGAAGAAGACATCTTGCCGTTGGGAGGAAGCGGCGAGGAAGCAGCGAGAAAGTGTTGACAGGATGTACCACAAGTCATCTGACGACCGCTCCAACACTATCGAACATTCGTCAACATTGCATGGCCAACCCACTCCGGTTAGCCCCTGCGACAAAAGCTTGACCCATCGCCCTCGAAACAGCAAGTCTTCTCTGCGATGCTTCGATTCGATCTTCATCTGCCCAATCCGACAGGCAGTTCGTTCCCATTGCGAACAAAGGCAGGTCGTCTGGCATACTGAGGCCCTCACTTAGGTAATTTCGATCCAAATCAACTCTCTGCCATCGGGCCAATCGCTAGGTGCTAACGTTGCACATGTCCAATCTTCCACAGCCAAAAGTATGTGAAACTCCTGTGAGATTGTGCTGTCAAGGAGGAATTGCATCGGATTCCCAGGGTGACGAAAATGCCCACGACCGCTATTACAGCATGATCGTCATCGTCATCGGTTTATTTTAATTTTTATTATTGATATTCTGCTACACCGTCATGCCGCATCACCCAGAACCCGACTCTTCGCGTGCTCCGATGCAAAGTCCTAGGGTCGTGAGCCCGTGGTCGGCCAATGGCATCGGAGGGTGTGCTTGCCGGATTCAGGCGGCCGACTGCCTCAAGGCATCCACAACCGACACTCGAAAAAAAGTCGACACAGGTCCTCTGCTGCCCGACCGAAATCTCTACTGGGACCACGGGCAGGAATCAACTTGCTGGTTCGGGCTAGAGGCTCTCGCTCGCGCAAAGTTGACGTCCAGCAAAAAAGTCAAACTACGATTATTTGGGGAACTGCCGTTAAGGGAATTGGTCCCGTAAGTTCCTTGCTCCGACAGGCAACCCTGGCACTTCCCTCCTCGAAGAACCAATTCCGGGCAGGTTGAACCACCTTTTCGACTTGAAACTGTACGGATTGTCTGTTATGTCTATGCTTCCACGCTCGACATACCTCTTCGATATCTATGCGCACCAAAAAAAGAACCAGCGATCGATTTCCCCTCCTCACGCTTCCCATCCTATGCCCTTGTATCTTCCGAACACCCGTTCTCGAACGGCGTATCATCGCTGAAGGGTTCATTTCAATGCATCATCCTTTTTGATGTCTCAAGGAAGAAGAAAAATGGGATCCACTTTGCATATGTATGCACATACAGGGATGGGATGGGGATTCCACACCCAACTGCTTAAAAGAAAAGAAGAAAAGAAAAAAAAATTATAACCCGGCCCTTCCTCCATTGCCTACGCAGTAAATTTCTGGCCCTGCGCGAATATGATACTTAAGTATCGTAAAGGGTCTTCACATCTCATCCCATCCACCCATCAGCATCATCGAATCCTGCATTTTTCAATGCAAGTGTGAGCTAGAGACGTTTGAGAGCCACACATTTTGATACACGCCTGTCGCAACACATCCTCTCTTCCTCTTCCTCTTCACAAATCCACATTCGCGATGGCTTATGCGACATATTGCGACATGCCCGTCATGATTGACGGGTATGAGGCCGCCAAGGAAAGGCAGAGGTATCTGATCGAAAAGATGGAGACTTTGGACATGACATTGTGGTTGGCCAGAATACCTTCCGACCAGAGGTTCAACTACCCTGGCAAGCTCAACAGGATAGACGACGACAACATGGAGACCGAGATCTTGGACATCATGCGCGAGATTGAGAGTCTGCAGGAAATCGTTGATATTTACGAAGATGTCGATGATGACGTCGAATTCGAACTCGACGAGGAGGCATTGCGAGAATTCGAAATGATGTGCAGAGGGCGAAAGCCGTCTCTCACCATTCCAATTCCGGAGGGCTGTATATCGAGGAACCCATCGCCGTGCTCGAGGACCTGGGCGCCGCGATCTGAACAACTCGAAAAGCCATTCAACCCGTTCAGAGAAGACTTTTACATGGGATTCGAAGACCCAATCACAGACGAAACCGAATTCATCACGATTTCGGGAAAGGTGCCACATTCGTTCTCTACAATTTCGCAGAATTCGCTATTTGGCGAGCTCGTCGATTATGTAAGAGAATGGAACCCCTTCGAGGTTGGCAGCTCGTACTCCTCGCGATCATCTTCTATGGATTCTACCTTCTCCTTCAACGAGATGGTATCGGAATCGTCAGTATCATCCGATGCTGGTGATGATTGCTCGATGAGAAAGACATCTCAGGAAGCCTCAAACTCGAACGAGATCGATATGGACACGGAAATGACTGTCCCATTGATGCTCGATACCAGATGCTTCAACGAAGTTACCACAAGAAGATCATCTGTTTCTTCTCAGTGCCCGTGGCCCGACTATCTCGAGTACGAAGTCGATGTCGACGACGAGATGGACTACGATGACTACTATGAGTACGAGGAGATGGCCCACCAAACACTCGTCGACAATCCAACAAAATATGCAGACCTCGGGTCCAGTCTGCTCAACAGCACTTTTGAAAACATTCCTATCAACAATATGATTTATACCGAGCGAGAGCTATGCGAATCATCCATCTCGCTATCTACAACCTTGGAACCCAGCACACCGCACACCATCGACCCAAGCTTCATTCACATCGAGCTCCCAGCATACAAGGTCGACTATTATCTTGCGTTCGAAGATGCAGAGGACGAGTTCATCAGAACCAAGCTTTTAGGTAGGTTTTTTTTACCCTTGATAAGCCATCCCATCTTGAAACAATCCTTGTTCCTTCTGGAAGAAGCCTTCCGTTGGATAAAAAAACACCTCACACACCTGATCGCTTTTACCCCACCCCGTCCCGCAATCTCCACCTTTGTTTCCCGCGATAGAATCAATTTCTTGTGCATGTTTCGATGCCATTCCGGCTAAAGACACGCACGGACTGTCACGACCCCGCAATTGTGTTGATCTTTCTGGGGATAAACTTTTATACTAACGGGATAAATGAATAGATTCCGCTGTGGACTTCCAACAGCAGTTCCCTTCTTTCGAATCGGTGTTGTCAACATTTGACCCGTCGTTCGAGCCCCCGTCTTTCCTAAACAAGACGTCAACAACCAACCCACCAATGACCTTTTGCTCAAACTCTTCGATGGAGACCCTCAACCTGGACGACCCTGTTGAGATGCTCGAGGCCAAGAAGGTTGCTGCTTCCTATGCCAGGATGGCAGTATTCTGAGCAAATCCGGATCAAGTGACCGGACCAACCCTACCCGTTTCATATCTTATCTCCCGACATTTACCCTCCACCTACAACATCACCGAACATTTTGCTGATTCTTTGCGTCTTCTTACCCTTTCACACTGTATATACATTTTCGGTCTAACAGGCCATTGAACATATAATGTTTTTTCTTTCTTTTGGGACCTATAAACTTTGGGATTGTTTCTTTTTTTCTTTCTTTTTTGGGAGTTTGGCGTTTATCCGGCAAAAGGCGTTTTATACATTGAGCGGTGCATTGGATTCGGTTTTGCAAATCAGTCTATCATCTTCGTCTTCAAGCTTTCAGCTTTTTTGCGCTCTGTGTTTTCTCTTTCTTTCTTTCTTCTCTTTTCTCTTCTCTTCTCTATGAGGTTGACAAGATTCAACCCCTCACACTCCTTTGTTCAAAAGATACCCGGGCACAACGACCCAGTACACTCCTTCGACTCCGCCAGCTTGCAAGCTTATTGACCGTTCAAGGTCTCTCACACTCCTTCGACACGCGCGTGTCCTATACTGACTGACCCCTCCTTCATTCATTCATTATTCGCAAGGATACCAGCCCCAACACGATACCGGGCGATCACATTCATTACAAACCAAAAAGAGGATAACATTCCTTTTACACTCCTTCAAATTTCCTTAATTTCTATTCTATTTATTTTTTTTAGCGAATACTTGGAAACACACACTCCTTCATATCTACCCCCAAGAAACCACATTCACTTATTGGACTCCTTGTTCCAAAGACAACTTACACACTTACACTCACTTGCCAGACAAAACTTTCACAGACACATTTTTCCAAAGAATCTGTTTCAAGAAACATCGATCACACTCACTGTCACTGCTGCCTTTCTTTTTTTTGATCAAATAACTGGAACCAGATGATTTTGTTGTTTCTCACTAAAGAAAAACACATCTCGGTATCCTGAGCACTCATTCTTTTGCATACTTTGATCTTGTACCGCGTTTTTTATATAGCTGAGCTGCTCTATGTGATTAGCACATGGTTGCGAACACCTTTTTTTTCAAAAAAGAGAAAGAAATCAAAAAAAGAATTGGAAACACACATACACAAAAAAAAAAGGAACATATATGCCTATTTCCACCGTAACAGTAGAATCAGACCCAAGAGAGAAGCTCGCGTGACATGTCTCAGAAAGAAAGAAAAATCCAATGCTTGAAATCCAAAGCTCCGAGTACATGGCCAAGCTCCCAAGTCCGCGGAGCTGTCGAGCTTACCCTCCCCCCATGTTCTTTTTCATGCGTTTTAACGAATATTACAATGTTACACCGAGTAGCTGGCGTCAAGTTTCAAAAAATTCCCACAACTCCACGTCCTATCGGGACAAACTTCCGTATTCTGGTGTTCTCTTTTTATTCTCTTTTACTTTTAGTCTATGAGATACTGAGTACGAGAAGAGCCTTTTGTTTTTTGTCCCCTTTTTTCAAGATACCGCGCAGAATCGAAAACACCTGTGGCTGATGTGGGCGCTCGCGCACAAGCCCGAGAAAGGCGCGAAACTGTTTTTCTTGCGTTGATTGCTTAGGCAGCAAAGACGGCTTTCGCCAGCGACTCCGGAAACGCAGATTCTCGGTCACCAAAAAAAAAAAAAAAAAGGTATTCACACGTTTAATCGAAATTAAGCATATTCTTTTTCTTCTTATTTTCTCTTCAGATTTGTATTCGCCGTAAGGTAGCGGTGACGTTTTGCATGGAAGGAATACGTGCGTGCATATTATTGTCATTTAATATCGAAAAAAAGACACACACATGCAGCCTTACCCACCCATTGTTTTTTCAAACACACGATCGATAAGTAAATCGCCGAATGTTCACGGAAAAGGGTCTGGTTTCATCAAAGTACGGGATCCTTCTAGCCCCTTCTTCTTCTTCTACTATTGTTACGTCGAAATAATGGCGGAAACTTGCAAGGGTGGTTTAATTTTGGTCCCTCCATTTCATGCAACTTCTTCGCTCGCCGGTTTACCTGGTCTCGCGAAAAGCGGATGGGTACCTTTTCCTCGAACGAGTGACCAATTATAGACAGTTCGGATCCGCGACCAATGCCAAAGCTCGAAAGAGACACGAGGTGAAGAGCTGTGAAGATGGAGTAAATAGATCTCGTGACTGTGAACCCGCATAAACTCTCGTTGAAAGAAACGAAAGAGCTGCATCTAGATGCATCTTGGTGGAGAATCTTTAAATCGTCGAGCTGCGACTATATTTACAGCGCGCCGCGGCTCCGCGATTGTTCGCTAGATTTTCTAGTGATACTTCGACGCCCCGTGGCGTTTTTTTATACGATCGCACTATCGATAGACTGCATCGATTGCAAGCATCTTATCCTATAAACCCCACACCAAAGCAAGCCTAGCAATTTTGGGACTATAATATAGTAGCTTTCTCTCTCTCTCATTATCTCTAATGTTAATAATACATAGCGCACGGATACTTATCAGTGCACTCTCTCTCTTAGCTTCCCGCTATCGTGGTAACTCGTCTCCCTCCTCTCCGTGATAATATGCTTGCTATTCAAATCAAATCGTCCCCACAGGTTCACCCCGAATAATCGTGAGCCTCGTCACCCACCCCAAATATGCGCCACCCTCGTCCGATACGGTACCAAACCCAAGAGAGACCCTACGCCCTCCGGGCACCAATCTCCTCCTCCTCCAACTTTTGCAGGTCGCTGGCGCTGATACCTGCCAACCCGTACTGCGCACCGTCAGATTCCCGGGTACGCGCCGGTGTTTCCTCGGCCGCCGCGACCTTGGTAGTATTCACTTGCTCGATCGCGGTGCCCGGGGGCGGCGGCAGCATCGCCTTCTCTTCTCCCCTCGCCTTCTTCCCAGCTCTCCTCTTCCTCTTCCCCGCACTCTCCTCGCTGCTCTCCCTCTCGCGCCCTCCCACCTCCAACTCCTTTCTCGCCTCCTTCTCCATCCTCCTCCTCTCGTCCTTCTGAGCGTTCCCCTGCTTGCTCAACTCCTCGGCCGTCATCCCCTTCTTGTTGGCCTTGGACATTGGCCCCCAATAACTGTCCGGGTTGATCTGGTAAAAGACCTCCCCGGGTACCTTCTCCTGCTCCTTCCCCAACGCCGTATCAAAGACGACGTCGTCGTACTTGTCATCAGGGTCTCCACCCTTGATGATCCGATACCCCGCATTGCCCTCGTTCAAGGTCCCTTCCTTGAGGGGCTTGTGGTTCTTCACCCAGGCGCGCATGATGCGCCATAGAGCGCTCCACGGCGCATTGGTCTTGATGCTCCCGGGCCTGCAGTGGGACCTCGTGACATGGTAGCCCAAGCCGATGAGGGCGCCGCGGACGGCGGGGACGGAGGGGGCCTCGCAGTGCAAGACGCGACTGATCTGAGTTGGCATGAAGAAGAAGGCGATGGGGTCGGAGGTCGGGTTCCTGAGGGGTCTCCTCGCGGATGTGGTTGTGGCGGTGGTGGGGTTGGTGGGAGCCGCGGCTTCCGCGGCTTCGTTGCGCTGGCGGAATTTCCTCTTCAACGTCGGACGGCTCGGATTCTCATCGATCGACTGTGGAGTCATCTGTCCGTTATCAGGAGTGGCCGTATCTAGCTCGACCGGTTTCTGTGCCGGCGAGGGCGGTAACGAAGATGCGGGTGGCATTAGTTCTCCCAAAGCCAGCTTCAACATCCCCGTCATCCTCCCCAATGTCTCGTAACCTTGAACAGTCTCGTTTTGCAAAACCCTAGAGAGTAAATGCTTGATGAAAGCCTCGTTGTGGATCGGATCCGACCACATCGGTCCGACGACATGCGTTCGGAACCCGCAGTGTTCGCAGGTACCGGTATCGAGAACTTGAGCTGTTCCGTATTTATAGGCAGCATTGAAGCTCTTTGGGTTCGCGAGAGCGGAAACCTTCTTCTCCTGCTCATCACCCCCCTTCTTCCCATTATTATAGTTCCTGGTCCTCTTATCCTTTTGTCTCTCCCTCATCGTCCCCAACTCCTGAACTTTCCACGCCCCGCACCCGGCATCGCAGTTCGCCACAATCATGGCCTTGCTGGCCAATTTCTTCACATTCTCCGGACTTCTCCTAACTCTTACAAACACCCGGCAATAATAGTCGATGCTACAACTGAGAAGCGGTTCAATGTAGAGTCCGTACTTGCCGGCCGCCGTGGCGATGCTCAACAGCACCATCCTCAACCCCGTCTCGTGGCTGAAATCACCCTTCGAGGGAAGTCCGCCGTACGTCGCAAACGTCTTTTCTGGGTAACTGGTGCTGGCAAAGATTGCTGCATCCGTGCAGGTGACACTGAGAAGACCGCCGTCCTCTAAGGCCTGTAGCGCTGCATCTATGAATTGGGTAGCTGAACCGTAGGGGTCGAGATCTATAACATGATACTTTTCTGGGTTTGACGGTTTGGCATTGAAGGGGTTGCCTGGGGTGGGGTTGGGTATGTAAGGTGGGAAGGCGGTACGGTACATGTGGCCTATGGCATTATCGAAATTCGGAGTTATGATATCTGCGATTTCGTTGAACGTGATGTTTCGGTGTATCGAGTCAACGGCCGAGGTTGACATGTCGTTCGCCGTAACCGCCGTGACAAAAGGTAACTCTTTGGCGTATCTGATTGCTCGGAGACCTGTAGCTGATAATGCATCGAGAACCGCAAACCTCGGTCTCGGTCTGTTGGTATCGACCGCTGGGGTAACGGCATCGACCATCCCCACGTCGTCGTCGTTGATTTCGAAATCGATCGCGTCTTCGTCAAATACCTCCTCTTCTTCCACAGCCGTCACGATTGGTTCCGCAGAGCTTTCGTTACTTCTGCGTTTCTTGTTCTTGTGCTTGACACCGCCTCTGTGCTTTCGTTTTGAGAATTTGCTCTCGATATCGAGAATTTCGCCGTACGCTCGGGTGACGGCCATTGTCAGGTCGCGATTGAACTGCTGTCTGTAATTATAAAACACCGCTGTCGGTTTATCGTCCGGGAGAAGGATTCTTGCCAACCCTTCGGGCTGGACCTTGTACGTGACATTGTCGACGACCGTGGTCTCGAGGGGAGGATCCTCAGGCTTTTTCACCTCAGGCTTTTTCGACTTTTTGGATTGCTCTTGGCCGCCGGGAGGAGGGCCATTGGTCTGTTCTACGGACGGAGCATCGGGAAGTGTTTCGTCTGGTGGAGATGCGCCCTCGTTTTCGAGATTTTCTTTGGACTTGTCGGTGATGGTAGTAGTAGTAGCGGCAGCGGCCAGCGCAGCTTTTGCAGCTTTGGCCGCCTTTCGCCTGGCCATATCGAGGATATCTGTTGCTGGTAACGAGGACGGTAGAAGCGTAGATGGTAAAGATGGTAGATTCGAGGTTGAGCAGAAGCGATGAGGTGAGAATGGTATGAGTCGGAGGGTGGTGGTGGTTGTGGTTGTGGTGGGATGAGAGATGAGCAAGAAGTTGAGCTTCAAGTAGCCAACGTTGCAGTGTCGCCCAGCCACTCGGACGGCGCCGGCGCGGACAAACAGACGGCCTGACAGCTTGAACGACTCCGTCCTCGGCACTTCTAGCTGGCTCTCTCGATTTCTTGGTGTTCAATTGAAGCTTCAAGTTGCAAGTTGGCGGCTCTCATCACCCTGGTCAAGTTCTTTTTTTTCGCTGGCGAGAAACTGCGCATCGCCAAGACGCAGGTCTCCGCAGAGCCTCAATTCGACGTCGACACGAATTTCGCTGCTGGTGAACCTGATGGACATCAAAATTATTTGGTGCAAACATCTCATTAAACGCTTTTATATACATCCTCGCGATACAAGAAAACCGCAGAACCCAGCAGACCCCTCAAATCAAAGCCAAGTCATTACAGCAGTCTCCCGTCATATGTTGTAGACAAAAAGAGAAAGAACAGGAAACAAATATATATGCTACGAAAACCAGAGAAACGATCCCAAATTAAAGCGTTCTAAATAAATATATAATTCTATACCCGCCCTCGACTAATCTCGAGATATTCAATATTAAAAAACCTCATTTAAAAGGTAGACACCGCGACGGCAATCGCCTGCACATCGCTGTGGCTGATGGTAACCTGGACATCCTTTATTCCATTCTTCTCCGCCGCCGTCTGTGCGTCTCCGTGGAGCTGTAGAAAATATAGTTAGCATTTGATTCCATCATACTCGTCAAATAAATTCAGGTTAATCTTACCTTGACAACCGGCGCTCCTTTCTCGTTCCTTTCAATCTCGATATCGATCAATGGCGCCCCCGCACCTTTGCTCTCAACACCGAGAGTCTTCCACACCGCCTCCTTGGCGCTCCACCTTCCGGCGAAACTCGCCTGTGGGTTCGGCGCCTGTCTGCAGTACTCTTGCTCCCCCTTTGTGAAATTCCTCTCTATAAAAGTCTCATTCTCAATGTTGATCGAAGAGAGCAGTTCCACATCGACCCCGATCTTGCTGTTGCTGCCCTTGACGCTAGCCAGAGCCAACTGCTCCACGACCTTTCGAGTATCATCCGGATCCGAAACCTTCTTGGGCGGTCTATCGGGGAAAGAATACGACCCGCTCTTCTTGTCAGGTGTAACTCTCGCCAACGGATCCAGGTAGACGGAAGTCTCCAGCTCGGCGCTGTACGGGGCATGGCTCTTCGCAACAAACATATTGTTGTTGCACAGCGAAGAGTGGAAATATCTGTACGCCTTTTTGTGTCGGGCTTCCACCTTGGTCCTGTAGCCCTCGTACGTCTGTTCGTCAAGCGTGGCAAAGAGATACTTGGGGTGCACGCCGATGGCCTGAGCGCCCTTTTGTCCGAAACCGAACGAGGTGACGGAGAAGGCTTTGACGCCGTCGGTCTGAAGCGAGCGGTTGGGGAACAATAGGAAAGAAAACTTCTCGAGCACCTTGTCGACATTGTCCGCGTTCCTGTTGCCAGGTACTAGGCCGGTGTTGAGGATCTGGATGGCACCGTTCATCATCCAGGCACCGGCTGCACCCTTGGGATGACCGGTGAGGTACTTTTGACAAACTGCCAATAGCGCGTTACCCTTCGATCTGCCCAAATGTCCCAGCATTTCGTTGAGCGACTGCGACTCGTTCTTGTCGTTGGCAACGGTGGATGTACCGTGCAAACTGGCAACATCCAAGTCGTCAATGGTGAGACCCCAGGTAGCCAGAGCGCCACGGAGAGGTGCGATTCTGGGGTCGTTCCTCCAGAAATCATTGCCCCACGAGCTGAGCGCCTCGGATTCTTGACGTTTGGCTTCCCTCTCGATATGTTTGGCTCGGTCGTCCATGTACTCCCGCTCCGCGATACCTTCGAGCTCGCCGGATGACTTGAGAGCGGCGACTTCGTCTTGGAGGTACATGAGCTCGGACTCGGTCCACACCTTGATCTGAGCCTTGCGGTTCTCGAGCTGCCGCTTCCTGTATTTGATATCGAGGAGTGGCGATGGGAAACGGCTTGGAGCTTCGCGAGCTGTAGTCATGATACCACGACCAGGGGCTGGAATGCTTCGACCAGTCTTGTCGGTAGCTGTAGCGGTCAAGGCAACGATTCCGTAAATTGGAACACCCATCTCCAAAGCCAACTTGGCGTTCATCAGAACCTGGACACCGCAACCTTGAGCTTCCATGAATCCGCCTCTGGTCGTGGTGGTCGGTCGGGACATCTCCTGTGGCGTCCTACCGTGAGCAAACTCATCCTCAGCGTTGCTGGTGGCCTTCATGTTTGCAAACTCATAAGAGGCTTCCTCCTGGAAATCGTCGAAACCACCGACGAGGACGCACTTCGCCTTGCCACTGACAATGGTATCGTATCCGATATCCACAGACTCGATAGCAGTGGCGCAAGCACCAGAAGGAGACTTGATCGGACCGGAGGACGAAAGCAGCAACATGTTGACCCAAGCGCTCATGGTGTTGATGAAAGACTCCTGAAGAATATCCTTCTGGATTGGCTTGTCCACCCACCGGTCCTTGTACATGGACTTCAAGGCGTTCATGCCACCGACACCGGAACCGACGCAGTTACCGAGCTCGGAGACGTGGACGTACTTGTAGAACTCGTACGGGTCGGTGATACCGGAGCTCAGCAGAGCTTCGACGACGCAGACGAGGAGGTAGAGCGTAACACGGTCGACCTGGCTGATGATATCGTCTGGGATACCATAGTGCTTTGCGTTCCAACCGGTTGGGATCTGACCCGCAACCAGTCGGTCGAACTTGAGAGCCTTTGGAACGAGCAAAGTTGCACCCTTCTTGATGCGAACGGTCCATTCGCCAGTTTCCAAAATCTCAAAGGTCTCCACAAACTCATTGTGTCGTCGTCTGAACTCCTCGGCGGTCTCCTTGGAAGCCTCGAAGGGATCAAGATCTTCCTCAATGACGATTTCTTGAAGGATTTCCTTCTTGTTCGGGTCGTAACCTCCAAACAGCTCTGGTTCGATCAGACGGATACCAGAGTGCTCCAAAATCTCCTTTTCATATTTGGATTTGATGTCCTTGTCGTCGACCGGCTCGCTTGTTTTAGAATCAACCCAGCCAGAGTAGTGCTTGCCCTTGAGGGGACCGTTGTGATTCTTGATGAGACCCATGACCCAGGCCATCTCGACACATCCCTCCAGGGAAAACTTGCCGTAGGCTTCCATCTCCCAACGGGTTCTGGAATTTCCCCAGGGTCCGATTTCAGCGAAGCCGGTGATGACAACGACCTTCTCGAGATCAACCATCCCGCGGAGATCCTGAGCGAGCGGTTCGAGCGACTTGTACTCTGGAAGCTCGGGGAACTCGTACTTCATGTTGGCACGCGGAGCAATGGTGACCTTCTTGTAGAGTTCAGCGGAAGCATCGCCATTGATGACCTTGTTCTCAATGGCAGTTTCACGAGTGACAGCCTGTCGGACCTCAGAGGTGGCCATGATTTCGGCACGGCGGGAGCTCATAATGTCCTTCAAGTTGGGGAGGAAGTGCAAAGCACCGTTGAGGTCGGCAAAGACGGGCTCAACTTGGCAGAGATTGACAATGGTAGGAGCCATCAAACCCAACAGGTTGAAAGCCATCTCCTGACCGGAGAAAGTGCGGACGCCGAGTTTCTCGACGGCTTCAGCGGTGATGTTGTTCATGTTCATCAACCCGGTTCCGCGAGTCCAGCCGATGACGGCACCGCAGATTGTAAGGTAGCTGGCCCACGATTCCGAGTGCCATCTGTTGAAGAGGGTTTCGAGACCCAATTTGGACTCGGAGTACAGACCATCGTTACCAAAGGTTCCGTGGTTTGGAGACAAGGGGAGGACGACTTGAGCTGGTCTGGTCTGGATGCCAAGGGCGTGCTTCTGAGCCTTGACGGCACCAATGAGACGAATGACGTTGGTCAACTCGATACGGTGAGCAAGTTCGGACTTGGAATCGATGCCATCGATTTCACGGCCGTTTTCTGGGATGGCGGCGAACGGGATAATGTGGTCGAGATCCCAGCCGAGACCCTTCTTGGTATCGTAGATGTAGTCGACCAAAGCCTCGATATCCTGCTTGCTACCTTGATTGAAAGGGACGACGACGAGACTGGAACCCTTTGCTCCGTATCTGGAGTAAGTGGCTTGGTAGTACTCGGTCGTCTCACGAGAGAAGCGACTAGTGGTGACGATAACACGAGCACCACCGGATAGCAGACCTTCGAGAACACGAGAAGCGATGGATCCAGCACCGGCACCGGTGATCAAGACGTTTCGGTTGGCAAAGCTGATACCGTTGACGGAAGCCTTCTCCATGGTATCGAGGTAGATACCGGTCAGCTTTTTGCTGTATCCCCAATCTCCACCGTCTCTTGTCTTGAGATGCAAGAAAGGAATGCTCTGCATCTTCGCTTTGCCGTTCTTCGCAACAGCTGCTGCGACCCCTCGAGGCGTCTTTTTGGTTTTCTTCTCGCTGAACAACTGACCCTCGTTCATCGCAAGCGCTCTGTAGACGTTGGAGTAGAGCTGCTTGATCTGAAGCTGGTCGGTCTTGGAAAGCTTGTGCTGCTGACGGATTATCTTATAAACCTTTTGCAGGTCTTGCTGAACCTTGGTCTTGTTGCCATATTCGGATACCTTTCCACCGTTGGCCATCTCCTTGACGTAGTGCTCGAGCTTGCGGACCGCGGGGCGCGGTACTTCAGCGTATGAGAGGTTACCCTGGGCGTCAATTGTAGTTTGGGGACCTGTCGGGTAGTCGACATCCTTGTACACTGGGTCGCAGTGCAAAGCTTCGACGCAGTTGGCCATGAGTTGAAGGGCGAGCTCTTTCGCCAGCTTGTAAGTCTCACCGCGTTCGGTCGGGCAGTGGTCAATGTTGTACTGCATGAACTCTAGCAGGGTGGGGTTGCTCCTGTTCATGATGCGAATGCAATGGCTGACAATGTCTCGATCGACGAGCTTGAGTCTGCCGAAAATGATATCGTAGTACATGGTGAGAGCATCCTGTCGTACCCAATTCCACGAGGAGTCGTAGATACGGGCCTTCAAGCTCGAAAAGATGGGTGCGATACCCTCGGCGTAGTAGTCACCGTGCTCGGCAACCCACAGATCGAGTTGAGCCTGCAGGATAGATTGCGACTCTTTCGATCCAATGTGCGCCTTGTCGCCGCCTCGCAGGTCCATCTTGAGATATCGGGCGAGGAGTTCGAGTTGTTGCTTGAAGAGTGCCTTCTGGTCTTTGGTGAGGGCGTCGAGGGCGGCAGGGTCAACCATCATACCACCTCCAGCGGCAGCACCACCTCCAGCAGCCGGTGAGGAGAGGGATACACCGGATGCGGCAGCGTATTTCTGTGTGATATCATCGAAAAAGGCTTTGGCGTCGTTCTCGGAGCCCAGACGGGCGGCAGGTTCAGCTGTGATTGCCAGCAGCAGCACACCGTCCTGACGGCCGGGACCGAGGCCCCACCTTGTTTCGAGGTATTTTCTGGCGGACGTCATATTGAAGCCACCGGGCATCTTGGAACTGATCATACGAGCGATCAAAGAGGAGCTGTGCTTGCCGAGTTGACCGTTGAACGTAGCCTGCATGGCGGCACCCAGCTCGTCCAGGGGAGTATCTTCTGGCTTTTCCGGTGTGGATCCGAACTCCTTCTGAAGGTCACCGAGGATTTCATTTTGGAGTGTAGATTTCTACAACAAAATTGTTAGCTATTTGAAGGTTTCAGAAATAACGGTGAGGATAGCTACTTACGCCTCCGACTAAATCTTTGATAGCTTTGGAGAGCGGGATATCCGACAGACCCTTCTTCAGTTTCTGGGCGATCAAGCTTCGAACAACGTCTGTCGCTGTGACTGGAGCATCCGGGACCGATGCTGCCGGGCCGGCGGATGGTGGTGGGGCAGCGACAGCAGCGGCACCCGGTGCAGCTGCTGAAGAAGAAGGCGCCGAAGCAGAAGACGAGGGAGCAGCTACCGGCTCCGGTTCGTCGACTTCAGGTTCGGCTTGGTAGTAGATTTCCTTGCCGTCCTTGTTGTAGCTGAGAACCTGGCGCTGTAACGATAACGCAGCGTCGTAGGCTTCGTATTTGGCGGCCAGCGTCCGTCGGGCCATGCCGGCTAGTGTATCCTAGATTTTGGATTGGGGGTTAGAAAGATACTCATGTAATCTACAGAGCGATTGACACTTACGGCAGGTCCGACTTCGACGATTCGTTCGGCTCTCTGTTCGCTAAGTATGACATCCTGGGTTTCGATCCTGGTAAGCGATGGGGTTAGCTGTGGTTCTGGAAATGCAGAGAGAGGAAGGTGAGCATACCATCTGACCGGGGATGCGAACTGGTAGGCCAGGAGTTCTATGAGGAGCAAGTGGGAGAGCTCTTGCTCCTGCTCGTGGGTAGGCATCGTGAGGGAGCTACAAGACACGTCAGTCAGCAAGAAAGAAAGAGAAAAAAAATGAGAGGATCAGAAGGTGGTGGTTGTGAACTCACGATTACGATGAGGAGGAGGGGTAAAGGCAGGTGGGAGTGATTAATTGAGGGTTGAAATCGAGTTATCAGAAGGAAAGGAGGATGAGGAGAAAGAAGGAAGAAGTCGAGGTAAGAGCGTGTAGTGGCGAGAGGTATGCCAATGATGCTGCAAAAAAGTCAATTGCCACGCTGATTGAAGAGAATTAATGAAAGTCCCGTGTGAATATGATGTCCGTGATGAAGAGCGAGTTGCAACAGGGTCGGACAATTGAGGGTGGTGGTGGTGGTGTGTGAGGAGAGAAAGGAAGGGCGGAGGTGAGGTTGACTTTTTGATATGGTGGAGAGCTGGCTTGTTGCGACAACACGCAACGACGGCGCAGAAGGGAGATGAAGGGTAGATGGATAGATAGACAGATGGAGGGAGGAGGACGAGGGAAGGTTTTAGATGCAGAGTCTGCTTCTCCTTCCGTCCGGACGATACGATTGTTTCTACGAGATACCCAATTGCGATAATTTCAATCCGAAGCGTGAGTATTACTATTATCGAAGCGTGTCCCGTTGAACGGGCCCACCAATTGGAGGGATTCGAGCTCCACCTGAGAGGAGAGTCTGGGGACCGAGAGTATCAGACGGGGGAGGCCACGGGGAATGGGCCGACAGGGGTAGCTTTCCCAGCTGTTTTGGGGCCTCGATCAATTCCGTTGGGAAGGCCGGCATCACAACCAACTGCACCAACCATTCATTCATTCATTCCCATCAATATAATATTATCATCATCATCATCATCTACTACAGAGTTTGGTTTGGAATGGACGCAATCGCTCTCACTATCTCTCTCTCTCGGCTCAGCCGAGCGTCCGCCGCGATCCGTAATTAGCATCAGCAGTCTGCAGCAGAGAGCATACGTATGCCATTTCATATATATATTGACAAATATGGTAATTGTAATATCAATCGAGGGGATTGGATAATATACTTTTGTGATACGGTGGGACTGTGCAGATGTTGATGTTGATGTTGTCGCAACGGAACCTTCGTGTTATCGCGAGAGAGAAAGATGCCATCGGCTCGTGTAGGCCCCACGCGGCATTCTCTTCACTATCGATTTAAAATAAATAAAAAGTTTCAGGAACCAAAACATGAACCGGTCGTCCCAACCCCAACGACTCGCCGCTTGTTTGCTTGTTCCGACCGGACCCTCTTCTCGACGTCTGCTTCTCGTCTCGTCGCGGGCAGGGTTTCGTTAGATCCAAAAAGTCCGAACTTGGCTGGAACGGTAATCAGTCTTGGCGCCCGAGCTCGACCGCCGGTTCTCAACAAACAGGCCACTCGCATTTACCAATTATTATACACGCTATTCAAAGGCGACAGATACTATACTACTAAATACGATCCCCATCCTTCATATCGTAGGTGCCCGCCCCTTCGCAGTATTCTCCCGTATTCTGTACTGTATCAATCATCCCAAAGTCGAGTCAATTGGCCCTTCCTGAAGCTAGCTCGCACCGAGAGAGCTTCCTTTCCGCCGACTCTCTTTATCAGGGCGTGTCTTTGCCATATTAAACTCGGGCCCCAATCTTATCACCATTCCTCCTCATCCTCATCCTCATCCTCCATCTTCACTTCAATCCCTCTCTCTCCTTTACGATACAAGATATACCCATACCCTACAAATACATACCCGCCAGATAGCTGTTTTTGGTGGTTCCTCCCACTCAATTGACCTTTACATCTTCTCTTCCTCTCCTTTCTGTACAAGCTCAAGCTCTGCGCGGCTTCGACGGACCATCAAAACTAAACCCTTCTTATAACAACAGCTTCAATAATATTCTAATCGTCATCACCATCATAATCACATCCATCACAATCATTGTCTTTCCCCTCTCGTCATGTACGGAACCGGCATCGCCACCGGAGTCTCGACTCCTCACACCGCCTCCTCTCTTCGACCCCTCCTCCTCACCCACGGTTCTCTCGAACACACCCTCCTCATCCCCACCAGCTCTCACTTCCACGCCACACAGCTACGAGATCACTTCAACAGCTCGCTACCCGCCGCCACAGAAGAACTCGCCCAGGATGACGAGCCCTCGTCTGTTCCCGAGCTCGTAGCTCGTTTCCTGGGCTTTGTCGCCACACAGGTCAACGAAGGTGAGGATGACGAGCAGGGTTCTTACGAAGACGTCCTGCGGCTCGTCCTCGCCGAGTTTGAGAGCCGTTTCCTGCGCGGCAATGAAGTTCACGCCATAGTCTCGAGCTTGCCCGGGATACCCTCCAAACACCAGGTCACAATCAGATCCTACTACGCTGCCAGGCTGGCCGCCAACAGACCCATCAAGACCCACGCATCAGCTCTTCTGAGAGCCGCTGAAGCTGGTAATGCCAAGATCTTTGCTGCCTTTGGCGGCCAGGGAAACATTGAAGAGTACTTTGACGAGCTGCGCGAGATCTGGTCCATGTACAATGGCCTCATTGACGACTTTGTCTCAAGAGCCGCCCAACTACTGCTCAAGCTCTCCAGCGACCCACGAGCTGGCAAAGTCTACAGCAAGGGAATCGACATTATGAGATGGCTGCAAAATCCAGACATCACACCGGACATCACATATCTTGTTTCCGCACCTGTCTCCTTCCCGTTGATCGGTCTCATCCAACTCTGCCACTACGCTGTTGCCTGCAAAATCCTCGGTTTGGAACCCGGTCAGGTCAGGAGTCTCATCAAGGGTACGACCGGTCACTCGCAGGGCATCGTCACAGCCGCAGCGATCGCTCTGGCTTCCTCCTGGGAGTCTTTCGAAAAGGTCGCAACGGACACCATCGAACTGCTCTTCTGGATCGGATGTCGCTCGCAACAGACCTACCCGGTCACTGCGCTCGCCCCGTCCACTTTCCAAGACTCGATAGCCAAGGGTGAAGGCTCTCCGACCCCCATGTTGTCGGTGCGAGATATGCCCAAATCGGTGGTACAGACTTATGTCGATAAGACGAATCAGCACTTACCCGCCGAGAGGCACGTCCACATCTCTTTGATCAACGGCGCCAGGAACGTGGTTGTGACCGGCCCTCCCCAGTCGCTCTACGGTCTCAACTTGACGCTCCGAAAGGTCAAGGCTCCTACCGGTCTCGAACAGTCCAAGATTCCCTTCACCGAACGTAAATCTCGCTTCGTCAACCGATTCCTGCCCATCTCGGCGCCGTTTCACTCCCCCTACCTCGAGCCGGCAGCTGCGATCATCGAAGAGGACGTCAAGCACATTGTATTCTCACGCAACAACTTTGCCATCCCCGTCTACGAGACCCATGAAGGTCAGGATCTCAGAACCGCCGAAGGTGATGACAATGTCGTGCCGGAACTCATTCGCATGATCACTCACTACCAAGTGCAGTGGGAAAAGGCGACGTTGTTCCCCGGAGCCACGCATATTCTCGACCTCGGACCGGGTGGTATCTCCGGCATCGGTGCTTTGACCCATCGTAACAAGGACGGCACTGGTGTCAGAGTGATCCTCGCGGGCACGATCGAGGGATCCAACGCGGAGTTGGGTTTCAAGCCGGAACTCTTCGACCGAGATGACGCCCATGCCATCAAATACAACGTGGATTGGGTCAAGGAGCACGGTCCCAAGCTCATCAAGACGAAAACCGGTGAGACCTACGTTGACACAAAGTTCAGCCGACTTTTGGGTCTCCCGCCCATCGTTGTCGCTGGTATGACACCCGCAACTGTCCCTTGGGACTTTGTCGCCGCCACCATGAACGCTGGGTATCACATCGAGCTCGGTGGTGGTGGCTACTACAATGCCAAAGGTATGACTGAGGCGCTACGAAAGATCGAGACCGGAACCACACCAGGAGCCGGTATCACCATCAATTGTATCTATGTCAACCCGCGTGCTATGGCGTGGCAGATTCCTCTAATTCAAACTCTTCGCGCTGAGGGTGTACCTATCAACGGTCTTACCATCGGTGCCGGTGTTCCGTCTCTCGAAGTTGCCAACGAGTACATTGAAACTCTCGGTTTGAAACACATCGCGTTCAAACCAGGCTCCCTCGATGGTATCCAGCAGGTGATCAATATCGCGCAAGCCAACCCGCACTTCCCGGTTATCCTGCAATGGACCGGAGGTCGTGGTGGTGGCCATCACAGCTACGAAGATTTCCACCAACCGATTCTTGCCATGTACGGTAGAATCAGAAGATGTTCCAACATCATCTTGATCGCTGGATCTGGTTTTGGTGGCAGCGAGGATACTTATCCTTACCTCACCGGTAAATGGGCGGAAAAGTATGCTTACCCACCTATGCCTTTTGATGGTATCCTGTTTGGAAGCAGAATGATGGTTGCGAAGGAAGCCCATACGAGCAAGAACGTAAGTACCATTCATTATCTATACTTATATAGCTTTCGCAGGATCGTGCTTACGAAAATAATATAGGCCAAACAAGCCATCTGCGATGCACCCGGTTTGGATGACAAGGACTGGGAAAAGACTTACAAGGGCGCCGCTGGCGGCGTCATCACTGTCAAATCCGAGATGGGCGAACCGATCCACAAGCTTGCCACACGTGGTGTTCTCTTCTGGCATGAGATGGATCAAACCATCTTCAACCTGGACAAGGCGAAGAGAATCCCCGAGCTCAAGAAACGTCGAGACCACATTATCAAAAAGCTCAACGCCGACTTTCACAAGACATGGTTTGGCCAGAACGCTGCTGGAGAGGCCGTCGATCTTGAAGACATGACATATGCCGAGGTCATCAATCGTATGGTTGAGCTCATGTACGTCAAGCACGAGAGCCGATGGATCGACAAGTCCCTGAAGAGTCTCACCGGCGATTTCATCCGACGTGTCGAGGAGCGCTTCACATCTGGCGAAGGAAAGCCGTCATTGTTGCAGAATTATGCGGACCTGGATGACCCGTTCGCTACTGCTGCGAGAATCATCGAAGCTTACCCGGAGGCGAAGAGTCAGCTGATCAACGCGCAAGATTTGCAGCACTTCCTCATGCTCTGTCAGCGCCGTGGACAAAAGCCGGTTCCATTCGTTCCCTCGTTGGATGAGAACTTTGAGTTCTGGTTCAAGAAGGATTCCCTGTGGCAATCCGAGGATCTGGAAGCCGTTGTCGGCCAAGACGTTCAGAGAACTTGTATCTTGCAAGGTCCCATGTCCGTCAAGTACTCCAAAGTTGCAGACGAGCCAATCAAGGACATATTGGATAACGTCCACAACGGCCACATCAATGCCTTGCTAGCTGACCTTTACGGCAGCAACGAATCTTCGATCCCCGTGGTCGAGTACTTTGGAGGCAAAGTGGTGGAAGAAGTTGACGAACCGGATGTCGACGGCCTGACCATCATCAAAGACGGCAATAAGATTGTCTACAGACTCTCCACATCGCCATCTTCGCTTCCCGATGCGGATACGTGGCTCCGTCTTCTTGCTGGTAATGCTCACAGCTGGCGCCACGCTCTCTTCACCACCGATGTCTTGGTTCAGGGCAGCAAGTATCAATATAACCCGATCAAGCGCATCTTCGCACCTGCTGCTGGGTCTCTGATCCAGATTGTAAACCCGGACGACCCTGAGAGTACCGTTATAACACTTCAGGAAGCCAGCCAGGGCCACTGGACCAAAACGATTGAAGCGAGAAAGGATGGCGATATTGTCAAGCTCGATTTGATCGAACACCGGACCGCCGATGGCAAGCCGTGCGCTATGCCTCTTCTCTTCAATTACAACCCTAGGACTGGTTACACTCCGCTGATCGAGGTCATGGAGGGACGCAACGATCGTATCAAGGACTTTTACTACAAATTGTGGTTCGGCTCGAACGACAAGTTTGACAACTCCACTTCTGTCGAAGACGTATTTGACGGCGGCGAGGCTACTGTGACCGGTCAAGCGATCGCAGAGTTTGTGGATGCGGTTGGAAATCGTGGCGAGGCGTTCGTCGAGCGCTCCGGTTCCGAAAAGACAATATCCGCACCCATGGACTTTGCGATCGTTGTTGGCTGGAAGGCCATCATCAAGGCTATCTTCCCCAAGGCTATTGACGGGGACTTGCTCAAGCTCGTCCACCTTTCCAACGGTTTTAGGATGCTTCCAGGAGCAGAGCCGCTTCAGAAGGGTGACACCGTCACGACAACGGCCCAGATCAATGCCGTCTTGAACCAAGACTCCGGCAAGATGGTCGAAGTGACCGGTACAATTTCCCGAGAAGGAAAGGCGGTCATGGAGGTGACCAGCCAGTTCTTGTACCGGGGTGTCTACACAGACTTTGAGAATACCTTTCAGAGAAAGCAGGAAACCCCCATGCAGGTCTATCTCGCAACTACCAAGGACGTTGCGGTTCTCCGCTCCAAGGAGTGGTTCTGTCTTGATGACCAGGACGTCGATCTTCTCAACAAGAACCTCACTTTCCGTCTCTCCACTCTCCTTCGCTACAAGAACAAGGAAACCTATAGCAGCGTCCGCACTCTCGGCCAAGTCTTGTATGAGCTCCCAACAAAGGAGATAATCCAGGTCGCCACTGTCGAGTACGAAGCCGGCGCGTCGCAGGGTAACCCTGTCATCGACTACCTCCAGCGCAACGGCACCTCCATCGAGCAACCCGTCTTGTTTGAGAACGCTATTCCGTTACATTCCAAGACGCCATTGGAGATCCGCGCGCCGGCGTCGAACGAAGCCTACGCCAGGGTGTCCGGTGATTACAACCCCATTCACGTGTCGAGGACGTTCTCAAACTATGCAGACTTGAAGGGAACGATCACGCACGGGATGTACAGCAGCGCCGCTGTCAGGGCCTTTGTGGAGACGTGGGCGGCTGAGAATAACATCGGTCGTGTGAGGAGCTACACCGTCAGCTTTGTGGGTATGGTGCTGCCGAACGATGACATTTCGATCAGCTTGAAGCACTCTGGTATGGTAGGTGGTAGGAAGATTATCAGCGTGGAGGTTGTGAACAAGGAGACGGAGGAGAAGGTGTTGGTGGGTGAGGCGGAGGTTGAGCAGCCTGTGAGTGCCTACGTGTTTACGGGCCAGGGATCGCAGGAGCAAGGTATGGGTATGGACCTGTACGACAGCTCGCCGGTAGCGAGAGCGGTCTGGGATCGGGCTGACAAGCACTTTATGGACAATTATGGTGAGTTTGTACGATATTTCCTGTGGAGATGGAATCTGGGCTAACATTTTGCGCAGGCTTCTCGATCGTCGAGATTGTGCGACGCAATCCCAAGGAACTCACGGTGCACTTTGGTGGACCCATCGGCAAAGCCATCCGCCAGAATTACATGGCCATGACCTTCGAGACGGTCAACGCGGATGGGAGCACAAAGTCGGAGCGGATGTTCAAGGAGATTGACGAGAGCACCACTTCGTACACTTACCGCTCGCCAACGGGTCTGCTTTCAGCGACGCAATTCACGCAGCCGGCGCTGACGCTGATGGAGAAGGCCAGCTTTGAAGATATGAGGATGAGGGGCCTGGTTCAGCGGGACAGCATGTTTGCCGGTCACTCGCTGGGAGAGTACTCCGCTCTGGCGGCGTTGGCAGAGGTCATGCCGATCGAATCTTTGGTGTCCGTCGTGTTTTACCGTGGGTTGACCATGCAGGTCGCCGTGGAGCGAGACGAGCAAGGAAGGTCAAACTACAGCATGTGCGCGGTGAACCCGTCGCGCGTGTCCAAGAACTTTAGCGAGCAGGCGCTGCAATTTGTGGTGGACAACATTTCGACCGAGACGGGGTGGCTGTTGGAGATTGTCAACTTGAACGTTTACAACCAGCAGTACGTCTGCGCTGGTGATCTCAGGGCGTTGGACACGCTCACGGCGGTGCTCAACTATCTCAAGTTCCAAAAGATTGACATTCAGAGCTTGATGCAAAACATGAGCTTGGATGACGTGAAGGTCAAGCTCTTGGAGATTGTCCGCGAGTGCCAAAAGCAGACGGAGGCCAAACCGCGACCGCTCGAACTGCAGCGCGGGTTGGCGACGATACCGCTGCGGGGCATCGACGTACCCTTCCACTCTACTTTCCTCAGAAGCGGGGTTAAGCCCTTCCGCAACTTTTTGATGAAGAAGATAAACAAGAGTTCGATCGATCCGAGCAAGCTGATCGGCAAGTACATTCCGAACGTGACGGCGAGACCGTTCGCGATCACCAAGGAGTACTTTGAGGACGTGTACAGGCTGACAAACAGCCCGAGGATCGGGAACGTGCTGGCCAATTGGGACAAATACGCCGGGGAAGGGGGTACGTTGAGCGGGGTTGGTCTGGGAGAGGAGATTGCTGCTTGATTTTTTACAATATTCCTTTTACACTCTTATAGTTTTCTCGCGGCTCTCAAAAGTGGATGATTTTTGCGCATGGCGTATCGTATTGTCTTTTTTTTCTTGCTGTTATTTTATATTTCTTTTGGAGTTCGGGAGCATCTTTAAGGCTCTAGTGATGCTGTTTTAGATATCTTACCTTTATAGATTCTTTTTCGTTTTAGAGTCTCAATTCTTTTCAATCCACTTGCTACTTTTAGAAGCCATTCGTGTTAGGTTTTGTATAGGCCCTCATCGCGAAAGTAAATAGAAGGGTCCCAGTCATAAGTAATCGCAATAATCGGAATAATCTGTACCATACCCGTCATAGTAACCTTCTGGTACTGTTATACCGCGGAGGAAATTGAGAAACCTTGCCTCATGCTCGGTGATCCTCCATAAATCTTCATTAGTATACTCTGCTAGATAATCGTCCCGTTCACCTGCTCGATTATAGCCGTGGCGGCCATCATCGAGAGGAGAGCTCGCACGCTTCCGAAGTCTCTCATCCCTCTCATCTTCTCTTCTACTCTCGTATCGAGGTGCGCTGCTCAGCCCGGCGGACGTGAGGGTGCTCCAGAGGTGTCTGTGCCAGCACATGAGAACAGGTGACGGCAGAGGTAGAGATTCTGGATCCGGAGTGATTATCCTGATCATATCGCCATCCTTGAGGTGACGACCGCGACCGGACCGTTGGACGGCACGTTCCGGCGGTTCGTTTTGATAAAAGGTGTACTGTTCTTCAACGCCAAGTTTATCAAAGGTTTCGATACGCTGGATCATCTGGTCTGCTGAGTACAGACCGACTTTTACGTCGAGGTATTCATAAGTATCTTGCGTGAGCCGACGGACTGGGATTAATGATATTTTCCCCCATTCGAAATATTCGCGTAGATGGGGGAAGACGCAGATTGCATTCTTGGTGGTTTGGGTTCCTTTGGTTTCGGACCACAGCTCATCCGCTAGAAGCTGCGTGTTTGCGGTTCCTAGGAAGATGTGGATAAACCTCCACGTCAGAATCGTTGCTGCATTTGTGGGATCGAGGGAGGAGATGGGGAATAGATGGACGGTTTGCTGGGCACCGGCGAGTTCCCCTCCTATGATGAGGTCGAGGTGCTGCTGTCTGAGTACGCAGTCGTCTTGTACAGATCCCCCGGGTCTTGAGAACGACGACGAGGACGTTGAAGGGAAATCACCACCGGGGAAGAAGGCATCTTTGAGTCCTAGGGAAGCGAGGATGCCGAGACCTATTTTTCCCTCTCAATATCAATTTCGATCCGCGATTTTTGCTAGTCAGGAGAATTATATCTTTATGGATAGTATGCAGGCGGTTAAGATATATTCCTACCTAAAGGATTATCCAGCTCTCTTCTCTCTATCGATTTCAGTTTTCTATTCCAGTGGATGTCGGATGGGGATTCTCTCCCCGAGGGACTCCCCTGATGACTCCCCGTAGGTGTTCCCTCAGGCGTCACTACGGTTGTCGCGGGCCGTCCGTCCCAATTCCTGAGGTTCTTCAAGGCAATCTCGGATAGATGAGCGAGTTCTTGGAGATGAGAGACGGTCAACTTGTCAAATGTTCGGAATAGCTTCTCGTTCGTGGTGAAGGCGAGCACCGCTAGTAGGATACACTTGTCAGGATTGCTGACCAGCCTTGCGTCTTCGATCGCTTTTAAGTTTCTGCAGTAGATGAGGGCTTGTTTCTCGCGTTGAGGTTTGAACGGGGACTTGAGGTCCTTGGAATTTGCCATTGTTTGTTTAAATATTTGCGAGAGACTGTGATGTATCAATTTATTGAATTCGATAGATTGAGGTTTTCTCGAAGGAAGGTTGTTCGTTTATTAAAGATGAGAAAGAAACAAAGTATGTTAATTATAGTTTCGGTCAAGCTCTTGGGAAGGATTTTATAGATGAAAGGATACTCGGATCTCTCTCCAACCCTTTTTTAAATGTGATTCCCAACTTGGGTAATTAGAGTTTTACTTTTAGGGTAAATATATCTGTATTCTCGCGGTGTTTTTCTCTCTTTTCTTTTGAAGTTTTGGATAAAGAAACAAATTTACTACGGTAGCTTGGATAGATAACGACATGTCAACTACGTTCCAGAATATTGTGTATATGTGTCTGCAGTGACGGATGTTAGCAGTTATATTCAATATTTACTATACCAAACATGCAGCTTGAGGGCGTCTTTGCGTTGCTGTTGTATATAGCTGGCGACAAGCTCCCTCACGTCGATTGTTGACAGAAGGACTAGTCCTATTTTATACTGCCGCCTGTTTCTAACTCCTTCTTCGGAAATCTCACTTGTTCTTCCATAAGTAGATGTTAATCTTGTTTGGTATTTGTTTTCGAGAGAAAGAGGAAGCTGGAAACTAATCTAATTCTGCGTGTACTGTTTGAGTTGATAGATTAATCAATGGAACCATCTATCGATACATCTACTTGAACATATATGCACGTATGTACAAGTAAATACATACGTATATACACAAGTACAACAGTATACCTAGTGAGCAGGCGCCTTGACTGCCGTCATTACATGACTCGCAAAACTACCTTGGTATTGCTGACCGCGAAGGCATCTGATCTTGGCTAAGGAGGCGACGGACACCCGATCACCGCTGCAAGCTTCACAACCGGGTGCATGCAGCCCGGCAGCCCTCCCGCCCTGATGAGAATGCGACAGCCGGCGTATCCGATCGCGCCTCGGATCTCCATCTCCATCATCTCCATCATCATCTGGACCTCCGAGGAGAAGGAGATGTATTTCTGGTGGAGTTTTGTGGTCGCGCCTTCGCCGGCCGGGCTGCGGGCTTGGCGTCAATTTTGGCCGGAACCCGTCCAGCCGACTTGTCTTGCCTTTGCCCTCAGGCCACTGTCAGTCGTCGTCCGTCTGCAGATATTTAAAGTGAACGGAAGAAGGAATCGAGTAGAGCTCCCAATAGACTATTCCTTTCGAGCTGCGATCCGATCTGTAAAAAAAGTTGGGGTTCTGAGATATATTTTCTGAGCTGTCCGTGTGGGTTCCAATATCCCTTTCTGGCGGCGAGGAATCCAACATTTTTTTCCCGCTCTTTTTAAAGCTGTTGGCTCCCCTTCTCTCCTTTCCCTCTTCTTCACCCCCAACAGCTTTCTCCTCGCCCATTGACGGAGACACCATCGTGAACACACCGCTGGAGCCATGTAAGTACATTCCTACCTTCATCGCAAAGTTCTATTCTGACTGTCGGCAGGTCCAACGCCACTTATTTCCCGGAAGGGACCTACTGGCAGCACTACGACCGCATCGGCGAGATCAACGGCTCCTTCAACATTTTCGAGAAGCTATGGGCCGCCTGGTACGCCTACATGCAGAATGACGTCCTCGCCACCGGCATCATGTCCTTTGTCATGCATGAGATAGTCTATTTCGGCCGCTCCTTGCCCTGGATCATCGTCGACTCCATACCGTATTTCAGGCGCTGGAAGCTTCAGGAGGTAATTTATCCTAAAATCTGTATTCGTATCGTAGACCTTTTATACTGACAAGGTTGTCTACTAGACAAAACTGCCCACCGCCGCTCAGCAGTGGCGCTGCACCAAGGGTGTCCTCATGCTTCATTTTACCATCGAACTCCCCCAGATTTGGCTCTTCCACCCCATGGCCCACGCCGCGGGCATGTCAGTCGACATCCCCTTCCCCGCCTGGACCACCATGGCCACCCAGATCGCCATCTTTTTCGTCCTCGAGGACGCCTGGCACTATTGGTTCCACCGTCTCTTCCACTGGGGTCCCTTCTACAAGCACATCCACAAGGTCCACCACGAGCACTCGGCCCCCTTTGGCCTCGCCGCCGAATACGCCCACCCGGCCGAAGTGCTCATGCTGGGCATCGGCACCATCTTCTCCCCGGTTCTCTACTGCTTCATCACCCGCGATTTCCACATTCTCACAATGTACATTTGGATCTGCCTCCGTCTCTTCCAGGCCATCGACGCCCACTCCGGTTACGATTTCCCCTGGTCGCTGCACAATTTCATCCCCTTCTTCACCGGAGCCCAGCACCACGACATTCATCACGAGAAGTTTATCGGCAACTACGCTAGCAGCTTCAGGTGGTGGGATTACGTTATGGACACCCAGGCCGGACCCGAGGCCCAGAAGAGGCGAAGGGACAAGAAGAGAGCTGAGAGGGATGCTGCCGCTATTAAGGAGCAGCAGAAGCTGAGCATGGAGAGCATGGGAACGGAGGCGGGTATCATGAACTCCCAGATTTCGGTGGGTGTTGAGAAGACCTTGTAGATTTCTTCTCTCCCTGTTTACGATGAGATGGGGGAGGATTGAGAAGAGTGAAGTAAAAGGAAAAGAAAGGTAGTAGACGACGAGATGACATGCGAATATTGGCTTCTACTTATTAATTGTTTGAGACGGCGGCACCATTAAAAAAAACCATAGACTGTGTTTTCCTGTTCCGGGGTGGAGTTGAGTGCTTTTTCTCTTTTTCTCTTTGGAGATGCGCAACTAGAGCACTATTAATATCATTGGTGGGGGAAGCAAAGGTAACCGGACTGTATATAATAATAGTAATACATTCTCCTATATAGCATCATCATTACAATCACAATCATATCATATCATATTATATAATACATTGTAACAGTGGAATGAAATACTTTTGCAAGTGAACCGGTGTTGCGGCTTAAACCCGCCTGCGAGCCCAAATTTTCCGAAACGCGTTTTTTTTTTTTTCTTTGTTCGCTTCCCTTTCAACGTTCATCGCAACCTTCTTCCTTCCCATCAACCCAACCTCCACAATCAATCACTCACACCAAACCTTCTCCCTTCGCATCCATCTTTTTTCAACAATCACTCTTGACGAAAACAAAACCGGATCGAGAAGGACAACCCAAAAAAAAATGCCATCCCCCTCACCGCCCCCGCACCGCGGGCGCTCCTACTCTCGTTCCCGCTCTCCACGTCCCTCCGCACGCGACTACTCACAATCTCGCTCTCCGGTCCGTGACGCCAACAACAATATCATCAGCAACAACAAGAACAACCATCCAAATACTGCCGGAAGGGATAGAAACCGCTCGCGATCCTACTCCCGTTCATCACGTTCGCGAACTCCGCGTTCCGTTGTTGTCGTCGCCGGTGGTAGTGGTAGTGCTGCGGCCGCAGCTCCGGGAGGTAGATCTCGCAGTCAGCGTTCCTTCTCGGGATCACGCAGTCCGCGTGGCGGTAACAACAACAACAATAACGGTGGACCGACAGGAGGAGGCGGGCAAGGCAATCGTAGAGGTGGCGGGAATAATAATGGCGGTAGAGGGAGGAGTTTTTCGCGAAGCATGAGTCGGAGCCGGAGCAGGAGTTATTCGCGCAGCCGGAGTCCGTACGCACGACGACAGGGAGAAGGAGGACGTGGAGGCGGTGGCGGCGCTGCAGGAGGTGGTGGTGGGCAGAGGGGCAGGTACAGGTCCAGAAGCTACAGCAGAAGTTTGAGTCCTGCGGGACCGTTGGGATTGCCCGGTGGGAAGAGTTCCAAGGTTTGTCTTTTTTCCCCCCAAATATATTCCTCCACTTTCGTTTGGTACGTTTTCTTCCTAAGGAACCGACGAGCTAATACACACGTGTGTGTTTTAAATACAGATTGTCATTGAGAAACTCACGAAAAACATCACGATAAACCACATCACCGAGATATTCTCCGTCTACGGCACCATCAAAGATATCGACATGCCCATGAATCGGATATTCAACACAAACAGAGGAGTCGCGTATGTAATTTTCAATTCCCCGCAGGCGGCCCAGAACGCTATCGCGCACATGCACGAAGGGCAGATTGATGGGAGCGTGGTCGCTGTTTCGTTGGTTATTCCGAAGAGACCGGTGGGCGGTTACAGAGGTGGTGGTGGCGGCGGTGGCGGACCGACAGGAGGCGACAGGGGCCCGCCTGGTGGCAGGAGGGGACGGTTTGGTGGCGGCGTGGGAGGTGCTGGAGGAGCAGGGAGGAGCAGGAGCAGGAGCCCAAGGGGTGGGGACAGCTACAGACCTGGGAGAGGTGGTGGCGGTGGTGCTAGTGGCGGGGGTGGAGGTGCCGCTGGGAGAGGAAGGAGGAGTCCGAGTTACAGTACCTATGAGAGTCGAAGCAGGAGTCGGTCGAGATCGAGATCGAGGTCGAGGACTAGAAGCCGGAGCCGGAGCAGGAGCAGGTCGGATAGCAGGAGCAGATCGAGGAGTAGGAGCTACTCTGCTTCGCCGAAGAGGCGGTCTGGTGGCGGTGGAGGTGGAGGAGGCGGCGGGAGGAGACGTTGAATCTGAACACTTGATTGCAAATTTGACAGGGGGGAAACGTCAAACTGGTTAACGGAGCGAGCTGATATGGATATTATTTTCAGGCTGGGAATGTGGTCATTTTTCTTCCGTTTTGCTTTCGAGGCTCGACACGTGACTGGAGAGATGATATAAAAAGACTTCCTTTTATTCACTTTTCGTGTACTAATAGTGGTGTTGACGCGGATCTTCTTTGTTTCTTCCTTTTTATTCGTTACGGGAAATTTCGGTTTTTACATATCCCTAAGAGAGAGATATATAACTACACTATGAATAGAAAAATCAAAAAATCAAAAAGCACACTTTATGATGAAATAAAGCTTCGCGTGGATCGGTGTACTCTAAGCCGGATAACGGCAAAGCTGCTGCTTTCCTTCACACTGAATACCAGTTCGGTACACCTCGCGGATTGGAAGGTGTCAAGGTGGTGCGGCCAGGCTCCGAGGTTTCACGATCGGATCTAATGTATCAATACCGTCGGTACACTAGCTCCCTACGCGAGCCAACGGCTACATCCCCAAAGGATTGTGGTAGCACAGGTGTTTATATCGGTGTTGTATCGAGTACGTGCTTACAATTCCGGATATTCCTAGCCACGTCGATTGTGTAACCAGGATGGTAGCAAAAGCAGCCCCCGTGATCTTTTTCGTGAGACTTACTTTTTTAATCATGATCGAGCTTTAATTCCTTATATTACCAAAATTCAGCGAGGAGAACCAAAGTCTGTATATATAGACAAACATTTATCCGGAAAAGCTTCCAAAACTGACTTTGAACGCATATTTTTCTTCTCCACTCGCAAATAGTCACAAGCATCAGTATCATAAAGGGGAAGGCAAAAAATCTACATTTCCGGATCCTGCCCCTTGTAACATCTTCGACAGCGGAGTATATATATATATATCTGAGTGTTCGAGGTACGAACAAATTGCGCAATAGGATTTAAATATTTTCCTTAGTAAGTTTGATACTTGAACGCTCCCTCCCTCGTGACGGATTTCCTAAAGTTTTCCGATCGACATTTTACCATATACCCAGATTTTTCAGAATATCAAAAGAAAAACCATAAAAAAACTAACAGCCATCTCCAGTTTCTATCTCCGAAATGTCCTCTCAGAATAAATCTCCCGAAACTTCCCCTTCTTCCGCCTTCATGGGAACAGCCGTAACTACTGGTGTCGAAAATACATCTTCGTCTGCGCAATCGGTATTTCCCGCTCGCCCTCCTTCGGAGAAACAGAGCTGGGTGTTGAAACAAGTAGAATACGATCCTCACTACCAGAATGGGGATCAATTCGCGTAGGTGTTTTTTTATAATTTACTTTGCCCTGTTGTCTGATATTTTTCCTTCTAGAAAGCTTTCCTGTTGATGTTGATGTGGTATAATGCTTACAGGTTTGAGATTGTCGTGCAGAAATAGATGGAACGTTGGATTGATGTACTGCGCCCTTTGAGATCTTGTTTCATTTTGGGGGAGCTAGAAACTATTCGGGTGGTAAAGGGAGCTAGAATGGAGTCTTTCCCGTTGTAAACCTAATATATATATATATATATATATATGTAGGGTACGAAGGCATAAGAAATGATACTGTCGGCCAATACAATTAGAGTTTCGAGTCATATAATACCTCCGAAGCGTCAATATTTAATTTCTTATTCCTACAGTCCCATCTAAAAACGTATACATTCGGATGCGACTGTAGAAATGTGCTGAAAACTAAAAAAAACTTGTATCTCTCAAAATTATACAGCGGATTAGTTCAAGGCTAGGCAAAAACCTCCTCGGAAAGGTTATCTTGGGACGAAATAATTCAATTGCCCTACCGGTCACCGACTAACAGATATTGCTGCCACGAAACACAATCGCTTCCAGGAATCAAATTAATCCCACGAAGAATACTGAAACTAAAACGTAGTAATACCTAATAAACAAGCCCGGCTATTTCTCTTTAAGTGAAAACCCCAGTATCTCAAACCTTCCCTTCGCCTAGATCCAACCGAGTCACCGCCGTAAAACCCCCAGCCTCAAATATTAATCAATAGAAGGTCATCGTCTTCCGGCTTAGGTATATATTTTAGCATAGGCAACGCTAGCTTGGGGGGAATCGGTCTACCAAAATCTGGCGGTATGACAATACTCGTAGCAAAGTTGGAACCTCCCAGCCCCTTTGCAGTTTTTGGTAGTCTTTTGCCGAAATAGGTTTCCGGGTGCACCTTGTTGGCTATCGTCTGGAGGTTCTCCTTGAGCGTTGCTGCGTTAATAGCACTTTTGACCGAGACTGCATCCCACGGAAAGGTACTGGTGGTCTTTGTCGAAAACTTGGCTCCTTCCTTCAACTGATTACTTGCTGGCAGGTATTCGATCAGTTCTTGGTTAGGGTCCCAAACACAGATGTCAGGCGGATGTAAAGCCGGACGCTTCTTGGAGGCAGGCTTGCTCCGTTCACTGATAGTATGCTGATTGAGAGAAACAGTCAACGGTTTCTTCATCGAATATGACGAAGAATCTTCCTCTACCTGCAGAACCCCTCTCAACATTTCCGGGTCGAGGAGAAAATTCTTTTGAACAGCCTTCTCCTCATCGCGATATTTTTGGGTGGCATGTTCTTCCTCTTGCAGCAATTTCTCTCGTTCGTCGAGAATTTTACGAAGAGTGCTGCGAAGGGGAACCTGAATCTTTTCGAGCTTCTTCTTAAGGTCAGCCGCGAGGGTCGAGGTGTATTTATTCAAAGCCCGCTGTTGGGTACCGCCTTCTGAGACCCCCAGGGCATCGATAAGCACCAGGACACCCGTAAGTAGCTCGTAAAGCTCCGAGGTGCTGAGCTGTTGGCGTTTGGAGATCAAATCGTGAACCTCACTCGCCGAGTCAAACAAGTTTGTATTCAAAGCACTCAGTTCAGCGAGCTTGCGCTGGGTTTCGGGCTGGTGCTTGTAAGCGTCTGGAAGTTGTATTGCGTCCTGTATCATCAACACCCATTGGCCGAGAGAGCTTGAAGCTGGGTACTCGTAAGATCTGCAGCAGAGCTTCTCGGGAAGATACTGCTTTGTAAACTCATACAGCGTCGTCTTCAGAATCCTTTGCGTCTCCTTGAGGATGGTTCGTTGCGTTGGATAGGGAAAGTAGGTGCTGTAAGGATCAACCGTGGATGAGGTTTCTTTGGAATAGCCGAAGCTTGTAACACTGCGATCGTCATCGTCGAAGTATGATGAGCTTGAGATTCTGAAAGATGGCGCCTGAAGGCACTCTTTGGGGGACAACGCCAAAGGAGCGTCAACCAAAGTTAGACCATCATGACCATTATAGTTTGCAAGATCTTTGCATTTCGCCATATCTTCTATATTGGCCGTAGGCCCAGTAGAGCGAGAAAGAGATCCATTATCACCAGAAGAGATGTTTGAGACGTCGGTGTTTAAAAGCCATGGCCATTTCTCTTTGACATCTTCGGACGTCGAGCCGTAAACACGTTGAGCGTGCATTCTAACCACGGCTTCCACGAGATCATCCATCTTGTACAGCTTGGTAAGCTGTGGCAGCTCTCTGACGTGGTTCTTGAGGATATGTTGGGCTGTACTAGCGCTCAAACAAGTCATACACTTGTAGAGACTCTGCTCAAAGATATGTCGAGTTGCAAAATAGACTGAGCACTCGAGCTTTTGCTGTGCTTCATGATTCGTCTGGACTTCGGTGTCGGCATTTCTGACTTTGGAGGTTCCTGGGGAGCGGAAGAGACTCAGGTCTTTCAGAACGATTTTAACGATATCAGGAGAACCATCGCGAGCAATTATCTCAAATCTAGAAGATTCACTGCCATCAGAATTTGATGTTGGTTCTGGATTCTTCCAAAACTGTGTATCAGTATCTTCATGGTTGATATTTGCAGCAAAAGCGAAGGTAGGTAGGGATGGAAGGGTGGTTGGACTGAAGATCGGAGCGGATGGATTCAGGGACAACTTTGCAGAAAAGCCAGCCATCGCGATATTATGATGTTGCGAAAGAGTAAGAACGAGCTTGAAGAACAAAAAAGCCTCGGAGACACCCCGAGTAGGCCGTAGATGGTATGAAGGATATATCGAGCGGAGGAAATCCCGAAGATGAGTTCAAAGTTGGGAAAGAGATCAAGGTCAAAGCCGAGGTTACAGTGTCATTGCAAGAAATGCTATCAATTCCTAGAAGCTACTAGCACCAAAATCAGAAAACAATCAGAATTACACAAAAGTCCAGTTGATAAAAGAGATGGCATGACGATACAGCCCAGCATCTTTCGGACCGCTAGTTGCTATACAATGTGCGGCTTGTTGCATTTTGCCGTGAGATATAAATATAATAAAACAAGTTCCTTCCTACCCACCCTCTTTTCCATAGAAAAGCAATAACTTATTGAAAACTATCCTGTCAGATAGCCAAAGAAGAAAAACAAAGAAAAATAAGAAAAATAAATTGTCTTTCTCGTTTCCCCGGACTATCCGTAGAGACCGACGTTCTGGAAGGTCTTCGGGTCGCCTCTACCCGGCTACCAGGTGAGGATTGACGCCTTGGCCCCAGCCAGCACCTCCAACTCCTGGCGCAAGTTTTCGCTTTGGCTGTCGAGTATTTTCACCGCAGCAAGAATCGTTCGCTTCTTTAGAGCTTCAAAGGTACCCCCACAAGCGTAATCGCTAATGATTCCCATTCCATCACAGCAGTCCTTTATCAGTTTCGTCAGGGCATCGATGGGCATCCCCTTGTGCCACTTCAACGCGTCTTCGATTTCCCGGAACTTGGGAAACGGTAGCATGTCGTGAACCAAGTCCGTTTGGCAGGCACTTAGGGCCTGAAATACGTTCTCGTATTCCGAGAGACGAAGATCTTCTGGCCCCGACACCCCTACTTGTACTAGTAGGTTTGAATTCTGGCACTCGACATACCTAAATAAGGTATGTCCGATCGATGCCTCTGCCTCTTTGAGGACTTTTGTCGTTTCTTCTTTCGAGAAGAATAGCGCTACGGCTGGAAGGGGGCCCGGAGGCTTTTGCTGGCTAGGCAAAGTATAGCCGCTTGAAATACTCATCGCCGCGCTCCCAGTTTCACTGAGATTCTTGGCCGTGGGAATCTCTGGAGTCGGTTGTTTTGCCGTCTCCTGTGTGGTAAACCAGGGGTCCTCCTGTTTGAGGTTGAGCTTCATCCCTCTGTCGAGGCTAGCCACGGGAACTAGATCCTCAGACCCGGAAGTAGGAGGTGATGGTGGTAGTGCGACTCGGGCAGTTGCGAGGGGCCCTCCCCACGACCCAACCAACCCGCCTTCTCTTTGCCTTTCAACATGCTGCTGGGTGGAGGTGGCAGTTCCTCTACTGGGGCGATGGGGAGGAATTGGAGAAGCAGATGGTGGTATCAAAACCCGAGAGCAGACACCCGGAGGTGCTGCAACTTGAGTAGGAGGATTCGATGGTGGTTGTGGCGGTGGTGGTGCAACCCGAGCAACTGGCAAGGGTCCTGCCCATTTCCCAATGGGATTCCCCTCTTTGATGTGCCGCTCAACGGCCTTGATTCGTTTCTCCAGCTCCTTGACCGGAACACAGCCCTTTCTACGGCCTGTGGTCGACTTGTTGTTGGCTTCGGCTTCGGCCTGAGCCTTAGCCTCCGCCGCCCTCTTTACCCTCTTCTTCGGTGAGGGTCTGTTCTTCTTGACCCTCTTCCCGTCTCCACCATGTTGCATCGGTTTCAAGACTTCTGGTGTCTTGGGTGGTTTCTCACCCACCCGTCTTGCACGCCCTTGGGTAGAATCGGCGCCCGGTGCCCACTTGGACTGAAGCAATTCATCTTCTTCGACCTTCTTCTGATGTTCCGTACCGATATTAGCTTTGTTATACTTTGTGTGGGGAACATTGCTCTTGTGTCTGCCTACCTCTGCCAGAACTGGCATTGAAGACCCTGAAGCGTCCTCATGGACGGCTCCCGTCGTTCCTCCCACCTCAATATCCCTCTTCTCGAGGAAGGGTTCCGGGTTGGCTCTCTCTGGAAAGATACTGCCAAAGGGGGTGTGCTTTTGGAAAGCTTTATACTTTATGAGGTTCTGAATTGCCTTCTCAACGTATGGCAGGCCCTTGGCCTTGATGATTCCTTTTACGTTTTCGTTTTCTTGATTGGCACGCAACACTCGGTTGATGGCCCTCAGATTATGGTGGTCCGATCCGTATTCGAGGAAACAGCGCTTGAAAGCGCAGTAGACGCGGTAGTCAAGGGCCGCGTTTGGCGGTGTTCGGATTTTGGCAACGGCCTGTCGTTGCGACTTGAGGCAGTTCTTGGACTTCCCTTTTGCCATCGCTGCGATTTGTCCGGGCCCGGAATGGTTGACCAACGGAAGGCTAATGCTGCTGGTTGAAAGGAAGAGAAAAAAGTTCTTAATTGTAGGGAATTGAGTTGTGGAATAGCTTGTTGAAACGGATGAGATGGCTGGATGGAACGGAGGCTTTGGTGGACGCGGGGCTTTGAGAGGAAGAGTTGGAGAGGAAAGAAAAGAAAGAAGAGAGCCAAAGTGCGGGAACCGTTTATTTATCTTGACAGTGAGGGTTTGTAGTGTTCCCTTGTCGATACGACTGCGTGCAAAGAAGGCTTACCGAAACATGAAGTCACCGTATAAACTTCGCACACCGACATGACACAACTCAGTGGATAGCAGCCTTATAACCCCAGGCATCTTTGTGACAAAACAGGAAATTCTACTCGGGGACACGCCAAAAGGTATACTGTGTAATACTGTAGACCTTATAATAACGATCATTTAACTGAATCCGAGAACCTCTAACCTATTACATATGTGATTTTGGTGTCTAGATTGACAATCGGGCTGTTTCCTTCAACAACACTACTCTTCGGAAGCCTATTTTCTTATGGAAAAAATACTTTCGCAAGCCTTAGAAAATGATCAAGAACGGAAAAATCCACACAGATTGGCATCTTCTCATGTTAAATCACATTCATACCTACATCTGCCTGTTTGTGCACGACCTGGTCAAAATTACACAGTGGGATGTGTTGAGCTCGAAGTTGAGAAATTCCAGATCCGGATTTGGGTCTCGTTGTGTTGCACGGCGAGAAACTAAAATTCAACACCAGAAGATTCGAAAAGCGTGTGCTTTACTGAGATCCTACAAGTCTCAAGCGAGGAAGGTTCATACTGCCTAGGGTTCGGACACTATTGTTCCCACACTACGGTCATGTATCAACTGCTAGTAGCCTCCGAGTGGAATGGATGCACCTTGGTACGGTATAAAAACTCAGATATAAAAATCCAGCAGTATTGTCTGTTGACACAGGCGCAAGTAAGGATTAGCTTCTGATTTGTAAGTCAATTTCCCAGAGAAAACTTACAGTGATCGCATCCATCTTAGACTGGTACTGGGATGCTATAGTTTCTATAAAGCGAAACGTTTGAGGTATAAAGTACTGGTAGATGCCGATGAAGGGTATGCTCTTCGAGTGCCTGCATGACTGCAACAACATGGTCGAAAGAGTTTTGTTGAGAGGGCAAGCACTAAAGATCTTAAGAGAAGTTCAAATGTTTGGTCTTATCCTTCTTTCTGTTAGACCGGGCGGATTAGTGCCAGTGATTTTGATGACTATCGTTGAAATTGAATTGATGTAGATTGGAACCAGTTACGTGAACGCTCCTGAACAATAACATGCTGTTGAGTTATTTGCATTTGCATAGTTCCCTGAAAGTAGGCCTTTGATCACACGTCAACATGTGCTTTCGCGAGATGCCTTCACATCTTTCACTATGTCGTAAACGCTGACTGCAAAGATCTTTCACTGAGAACTTGTTGGATATTGTGCGTTGAACGAAAGCCACCAATCAGCTCTGGCGATTGTTCCGACGGACCGATATTCCGCCCACAAGATCTTCCGAGAACGAAGCGTATTGCCCGGAAAGACCGCGACTTGGAAAACTAACCCAAAACACGATCTCGAGATGAAATACGAGCCTTGTCGCCCTGTGGAGCTCAACCACGGATGATTGTCGGCATGCCCTCCAACAGACCCCCAACTTTTGTCTCATGCTGCGGTTCCTGGCGTCTCGCGGATGGGGTAAGCTAACTAGCTTGCGACTTACTTAGGCTATTTAGACTGCCTTCTGCTTCCGTAAGTAAGGCCCCTCTTCACAACTTTATTCGCGTTCTCGACATACAATCTCGAAACACGACTTCAGAAAAAAAATTAGTGCACTAAACGAAGAAATCTCGAATCCCACTGACCATGGCACCGCAGCAGATTTTTGTCGGTGGATACGACCACGCCATTGACAGCTTCCTCTTCGATGAGGCAGCCGGAACTTTGATAAAGACGCATTCCACCCTCGAAAGCAGCCCGGGACCTTCGTGGCAACATCTCGTTCCGGAACATGGACTGATATTTTCAGGCTGCGAAGGTCCGGAAGGAGGCATCGGATATCTCGACTCTTACAAAATCGGGGAGGACGGCGGTTTGACCAAGGTCGACCGTAAGGAGTGCGTCCAAGGATGTGTCAGCATGGATATGGGCAAGAATGGCTTTTTGGTGACGGCAAGCTAGTAAGATATCTGATTTTCCATGTTCGGGATCAATAGTTTTCTAATGCGTATCGAATTCAAGTGATGCTTCCGGTGTCAACACCTATTATACCAAAGAAACTGGCGAGATTGTGCCTTTGCAAAAACTTCTGTTCACTCTTCCCGACGGTCAGGCGGGCCATCCCGATATCGACCCGGTCCGTCAGGATGCCGCCCATCCTCACGAAGCCAGGATAGATCCTACAGGGAGATTCCTTCTCATTCCCGACCTCGGTTCTGACTACCTTCGCATTTTCGCAATCACCTACGGCGAGAAGGGAGAGGACACCACGATAGAGGAGGTGGAACCTTTGAAAAATGTTACTCGAGCCGGGCCCAGGCACTGCTATTTTGACCGAACTGGCAAGTTTATGTACCTCGTTGAAGAACTGGCCAGTATGGTCAGAGTCTACCAGGTGGAATACACCGGACCGCGCGGTATTGACTTTACCCCGATCCAGCGGATAAGCACTCTCGGGCTTGGTAAAGGGCCTGCGGATACCAGAGTGCAAAAGTTGAAAGCCGCCGAAGTTGCCATCAGCGTGAGTGCCGTTCAGAGTTACATTCGAAAGGCGGATCTCAGATGCTAATATGATATTACAGCCTGACGACAAACATCTTTACGTTTCTAACCGATACGATAGATCCATGCCTGATGGAACTGACTCTATCGCGCACTTTTTGATCAACACGGATGATGGAACCTTAACATTCGCCGAGCTCACTAGCGCCGGAGGCATTAATCCTCGTCATATAAGGCTGAGCCACGACGGAAGCTGGATTTGTATCGCGACACAGGACACAAACAGAGTCGCAATGTTCAAGATTGATCAGGTCACCGGAACGATTTTGGACGAAGTTGTTGCAGAAGGACAGAGCGGACAACCCGTTTGCATAACTTGGTAGTCGGATGTTCCCCAACTAACAGCCTTGACGGAGAGGTCTTCAAAAGACCAGAGGAGTGTATATAATGCCAATACTACTGCCGTATCCTCTTTTTATTGTGTGAGATCCCGATATTCTTGTGCATACTCTTTGTCGCGTGTTGGGCGTGCGTTATCGATAAGAATGCTGTGCCGACGGTCTTGGCATGCAGGTACCAAAAAAAAAAGTAGTTCACAAAGCTCATCCAAAAATTATATTTGGGCCAGAAATTCATTGACGGCGAACAAACATTAAGACAAACCTTTTCACACCGTCACCGCCCTATTCTAGGTGCAAATTTATATATGCAGGTACACAACGGCCCTTCAAGCCCACGCCAGGATTAGACCTTATTTAATCAGTTCTTTTTTTTTTTTTTTTTGATCAATCGAGCGCTTTTGAGACCGTTTTAGCTAACTTCGAGCTTTGGCAGGGTCTAGGAGCCTGCGCTCGCGACCTTTTTCTTCTGAAGGTCCCCGGGACCCCAATACTTTGCAATGCTGGGGATCCGACGGGCCCCCAGCAGAGTCATAGCAGGAGGCGTGTTCGCACCGCGACCGTCAACACCAATCCTTCCGATAAACCAATGCCGCCATTCTTCGACCAAGAAAAAGGCAGAAGTCGTCGCCTCCGCCCAGCTTTTAGCTCGAGCGAACGATATACTACGGATACAACACGCTTTTGAGAAAACCATAAGCAAAGAGCAAGCGCTAGCCTGCCAGTCCGATGAACAGAGAAGGGATCTATTATGGGCCAAAAGCAAACAAATCGAGGCGATAATAAAGGGCCGGAGTTGGGAAAAGGTGTACGGTATCGGGCGTAGGCTCTGGGAGAAAGGATTGATGTTCAGGGCCGGATCGGGGAAACCTGAGAAAGATGTCCTCAAGAAGTTGTACGAGAACTCTGGGGTTCTCATGACGACGATTGAACAAACGCCGACATGGTTATCTCGAGAGATCACGGCGTTGCTCAAGAAGAGTGCACTGACAGAGCCTGTTACGAAAAAGAAGGAGGATGAAGACCCAAAGGCTGCCAAGTCTGAGCCCAGCATGATTGTGCCGGATATATCGTCGGAGTTTATTGGGACAAAGAAGCTCGAAGGCGCCAATGATGGTAACATCAAACCAAATCCTGAACCCAAGGACAAGGATCTGCTGAAGGAGGAATTGAAAAAGGCGACGAAACCCGAAAAAGTAGTAGATATAATATACGCGGAGGAAATGGCGGACGCCTCGCTGAAAGAGGTAAGAGTTGCTGAAACCATCCCTTTGCTTCCAAGTTATTTTGCTGACGGTGACTAGCTTCGGCTATTGCCCACCATCGAACCGGACCCGAAGGTCATATTGTCTCGCGGGAAGCCAGAGGAAGCGATGACCTTGGAAAGACTGGCGAAATTACGAGTGGAGGATGACGATATGCCAGCCGAGATTCGCACCCTACAAAGCCTCAGTAAAACATTAGTAGAGGCCAACATGCGGCCGGACCTGAAACCTGTCTTTTATCCCAACCAAGCGTCGCACGCCGTACTGTCTGAAGCTACAGCGCTTCTGGAAGAGGCCTGTTTTCGATATATTTCAAGGGCAGCGCCTTCGATAACGGAATGGCCCTCTTACGATTGCCCCGAAGCGCAAGAATACAAGGAATGGGTCGCTCTGATTACCAGACTATCTAAAATGTACAAGAAAAGTCTACCGTTACCAGCGGGATTTGCGGAATCGGTCGTCTACGGCGACGTTATCCGCAACGCCGCCGCCCACCGACTACCCGTAAACGCACCAAAGCTAAGAGAGCTCCTAACACGTTCCAAAAAGCTGGTGGAGCTTCTCGACGTGCCCGAAGTGGCCACCAAATTCGAAAAACTGCAAGAAACGGCAGCGAAGATGCAAGATGAGCTGGAAACTGCGTTAGAGCCTGTGGCCGTCGAAGTCCAGGGAGGTCTGGATAGGATTAAGAGCAGAATGGCTGACATTAAAAAGCTGGAGGCCAAGATTCTGACGTTAAGGCAGAGAATATCTACTGAGATGACAGGGATCCAGAATGAGGAGTTTTTGATGGTGGAGAGGCTCAAGAAGGGGCAGCAAATAAGATCCGAGCGAGGACAGGCTTTCAGTCGAGAAAGCTTGCGAATTTATCTACACGGAAACCCTGTTGGTGAAACCGCCATTCAGCAGGACCAGACGGACCGGCTAAATATTCTGGATGAGAAGGCACCCAAGAATGATCAAAAGGCTAAGCTCTCGTCCAAAGAGCTGCCAGCAGAAGACTCTGAAGAGATATTAGTGGTGGAGGGCGACCACTTCACAGAGGTGGATAAGAAACACATTCACCGGGATCAGGACTACGGCTTGATTTCCTTTTCCGAGGATACCCTAAAAAATATTGCCGAAGAAGGGCCCGAAGAAGAAGTCGTGGCAGACAAAGCATCGAAAAAGACTCGTAAAGTAAACTCAGGTCTTCGAACGGAAGAAACGTCGAAAACAGAAGCAAAGCAGCCTCAGTTTGAGGGATCCAATCTCTCCAGGGACTCAAATCTGGATAACACGACGAGCACAAGCGCCCGGTGGTACAATCCTCTATCTTGGTTGAAATGAACAACCAAGTTTTACCCTACCCTCCAGTTTTTACAATTATACCTGGAATACCATTTGTTCTATTGATGATGAGCTATCTACTCGATTTTCAAGGCAGGTACCCAAAACCACTTCAGACCCATTTCGCTGTACATATACTTTTCTCGTATATACATTTCGACATATTTTTTGTTACCCCATAGACCATTCACTTATCTGCTCAATTTACTGTTGCATATATAGATATCATTTGGCCTGGCGCTTTTGATTTTTCCAGCGTGAAAACAACACGCCTGTAATATAGCTCGAATACGATCATATTCTTCTCTCCTTCAAGTATTTTGGGAAACAATTGCTCACGTTTCCAACGATAATAATAGCGCACGTTATGTGCTCACTTCGGCCATGCAGATGCCATACAGATCCCACCTGCCATGCATCGTGTATCTTCAATCTAGAAAACTCGGACACTGCCTAGCGGGTGCCAGAAATCTACAGATTTTGGATTTTGGATATCGTCAGATATCGAATACAGTCCAACATGGCGCCAAAACTTAGCAGAAGATTACTCGTCTTCGTCTGCTTGACCGCAGCAGCAGATCTCACTCACGCCTACAGTGTCTTCTTTCAGGAACACAACCTCCCCCCGACAAATATCCAACTCCACGACTACGTTGACACGAACGCCGAAGCTTGTTACCTGGTCTCGGAAACCCACCCCTTGCCGGATATCAGTGCCGTCGGCGTGATAAATGGCGGTGATGCCGCCGACTTTTACCTGCGCTCGCGCGGTGAAGTCGCCCAGAATCTCCGAGCCATGGCCCTCTACGTCGGAAACTCCAATTACGACTGCGTCGGCCCCGCCGACGTGGTTATCCGTTTCCACGACGTGGGCGAACGCACCACCCTCCAAGTGATAAATCTGAACGCAGTGGTTCCTTCCCTCGCGGGGAGATATCGGTTCTGGAAACCGGTCGATCCGGACGACGAGGATTGGGTGCCGTACATGCTGCCCGAAGACGGAACGGGGTATATCAGTGTGATCTACGGCGGGGTCACGGATCCGGCGTATGTTGACGCGGAGGGTACGCCGTTGATTATCGTGGAAGAGTTTGCCGCTTACGAGCAGGCGGCTGAGGCGTTGTTGGGTGCGGATAGGGAAGGGGTTTTGCAGGCTTATGGGATTCCCGAGGACGATGATGGGGCTCCCGAGGATGCGAGGTGGGATCAGGATGTCCTAAGTGACCCGCAGACGCCCTCTGAAGTTTCAGCATCGGTGGGTAATAATAATGATGAGGATTATGATCCACTGCAGGATATGCCGGGTAGGATGAATTCGGCGTGGAATCGAAACGCGCGTAATTCCCTGTGGCGGGTTGGGGTCCCGGATCCTGTTGGCGCTCCTGAAGGTGAAATTGAGGAGCTGCCAGACCAGGAAGTTTGGAACTCCGGGGTGTCCGAATCGGCTGACGCTACTCCTCCCGTCGAGCAGGAAGAGAATGACGGTAGGGATAACTTTGATCTGAGGTGGCGTTGGGAGGGTGAAGATATTGCTGGCTCAGAAGCGTTTGAGAACCCTATTGAAGAAGAAATGCTAGATCGTAGGCAGCGGGTTTCTGCGAGCTCGTTGGATTCAGAGGATCCGTCGAGTGTGCAGGATGCATGGGATCCTCAACCATTGGAGAATATAAGGCGGTTTGGCATCGAAGAAGAATTGCTGGCGGACGAGGTGGAGGAACTGGTGCAAGGACCTCGTTCGATCAGGCTACGTCCAGACGAGGATTTGGACCGTGATCTCCCGCACGTGGAGCCGTTTTATATGCCCGAAGCACGCAGGCCGGTGCAAGCTGTCACCGGCCACCGAGCGGTCGAGGATGTGGTGCGAAACTTGGACCCGCGTCCCTTCTTAGACCCAGGTCCCGTCGACCCCAATTTGAGAAGCATCGAGGACTACCTCGCCTCGATCGGTAGACGGGACGCAAGGATAGATATGGGCATGGTTGTATTGATGAACGAAATGAGCCAAGAACTCGCGTACGGGTCACCTGAATGGGAAGCACTGCTGCAACGGCTACGGAATGCGAGAGAGGAACTCCACCGTCGAGAGCAGAGAAGGAGAGTGTACGCACCGTATGCAAACGCGAATCTGGACGATGAGACGGCGCAATCGATGGTCGAGCTGGGGATCGCGTTCAGAGAGTGGCAGCGGCAGGATGAGGAGTTGGAGAATATACTGATGAATCACGATTTACAAAACGTGGAGCCCATGGACGAAACGGTGGCGAGGTTTTTGAGCCCGGAGCAATTGGCGAACCTGGGGACACAGCAGTTACTACAATATTATGTGGCCTTGGATCCGGAGAGAGTGGAGGATTTGAGGAGAAGACAGCAGCAGAACCGGGATCAGGGAGAGCAGTGAGTTGAAAATAGTTCTGAGATATGCTACGTATTACCTCGCCGAAAGAAGCCATTTTTAGTCTAGTCATGTGTATGAATCAGTTCCGTATATCAGAATACTATTCGTTTACAATATAATAAAGTCTCGAAGGCTTATTTCAAGCGTAGACTGAGGTGCGGATATGCGTTGCGTGTGGTATTAACGTTATAGTGACAAATAACAGGAAAGGTTTTCCAAAAGTGACGGAAAGTCGTCGGTGATCGGGCTGGACATCTTACCGGCGGTGATACAACCCGGCAGCCCGGTAATAGAGATCGTTACCATTTAGCTAAAGTGGGTTTACCGCGGCTCCGAATCCTGCGCACATGCCTGTTCCTGTTGCGTGATTGCACCTTCCACATCGGTCCGTCGTGTCGTATACTGGCCGGCCTTCAGCCCCAGGTTTTTTCCAAACTCAAAGACATACTTGGTAGCGTTTTGCGGGGAACCACGTGCCGGGAATCAAGAAAAATATATACTCGGTCTCATCTCCTGAAATTTTAAAATTTTAGACTTTACCGCCCTTTAACTTTGCACATTGCGATCTGTACAGTCGAATTTCGTTGAGAAATACCGTCGACAACGCGATATCTCCAACATATCAGAATGTCTTCTCCTTCGCCACCATTTCCGACGTCAGCGGTCGTCAACTGCGTCGTCAATCTTATTCTCCTATCGTTGAACGGTATGAAATAAATCTTGACTTCGAAATCTCCGAAACTAAATTACAAGCTATAATTTCGCTAATCTGATAAACAGCCTACAAAATGATCTTTGACCCTAAATCGGCCCTTAACGATCCTCTCTACCCAATCTTCGTCAAACTCTTCAACCTCCCCGAATTCGCCATCAAAACTCGCATAAATGCCGCCGGAATAGCAGAACCTGAGCTGGACACTTTTACTCTCCAACTCACCACGATCATCGCCATCCTCTGTGCTCATTCCGCGGTTTTGTACGCCGTCACATTGTATCACAGACAGTGGGAATATGTATACATGACCGTCTTATCCAAGGCGGTTGGTGTCGTTGGGGTGGCGGCTACGGCTTGGATATTATTCCCTGAGAGGGCCAGCCCTCCCATAGCGCTGTTTGTGGTTTGGGATTCCATGTGCGTGTTGCATCTCTGGTACGTGCTGGGGACTGCGAAGGGGAGTTCTAAAGGGTTGGTGAAGGGGAAGACCGCTTGATCACTCTAACAAGCCAAATAAGCGGGAAAGTAGCCCGGTGCTAGTCGCGTATATATCGCAGGAAAGATATAACCTGCATGTATATTTTATATATTTATATGATTATATATCCTCTCCATAATGTATTTTACCCATCATTGTCTCAGAAAACCAGACTTCCATCTCTTCTTCTATATGAATACAGGCCTCTCCCCCGATATTCTTTTCACTCATCCGAGTAGACCAGATAAGCGCATAACCCCAACTCGTAGGGTCCCGGAAAGTTGTCTCCATTGTACGGGTCATAAATCTCCAACAACCCGTTCCTGCAGGCGCTATCGTTCGGCTGCGGTTGGCTGCTGCCCTCCGCCCTGATGATCCCGCATTGTCCGAACGCTGGGCCCGGCTCCGAACGTATAAAATACGCGACGCAGTTGAAGGTGTGGAAGCAAATGTTGCAGCATTCTTGCACGTTGGTCGTGGGGAAGCCAAATGTGGTAAATGTGGCGGAACGGTCGACGAAATCGCCTCTGTAGTTTGGGCGAAGGTCGACTGTAGCTGTAGCACGGCAGACGTCAATGGTAGCTGTGTAGGTTGTTTGGGTTATGGTTCTGAAGCGAGTCTATTACCTAATTAGCGAGGATTGTTAAATTGAGAAGGATATTAGGGAATCTTACGGATACGTCAGCGGTATATCCGATCAGACAGGTACAGGCACTCGAGAGGCGATCGGGAGCGCCTGTGCAAGACGACGCGAGAGCCGGTGGTGCTTGACGGCCTCGAATTGGCGCTGCGGTTACAACGGGAACCGAGACGGGGACGGGGACAGGGTTTCTTTGGATGATTTCCCCATCTCTCTTGCGCTTGTTAGGGGCGATATACGGTGCCCCCTTGCGCGTGACATATTCGACCGGTTTATTGGGGTCCGGAGAATGAACGGCAAATACGGTTCGGCTGGCTGTAACTACAATTGTTCTATATTACGTTTTTAGTTCTCAGTATATCGATACTTTTTTCAACTACAGAGTATGATACTCACGTCGTTGGTGGTGTGATAGCAGGGTAGTTGGTAGTTAAATAGCGACTGCAATACGACCTCGCAGAGTAGCCATTACTTTTCAGCTGTCGAAGACAATTGTCTGCATTGCAGACCGAAACTGCCTCCACAAAAGTGGAAGAAAAAGCCGCGAGCGCGAACAAGGCAAGACTTTTGACCATTTTTCGTGTTGCGAATGTGGTAAAACTACAACATTGATGATATGGCGAATGATGTTGGGAGGGTATTTCGTAGGAAGAAATCGCGCGATAAGAGCTTTCTGATTCCCCTTGGCGGTCTTGCAAGCATTTTAACGTTTGGTGGGTCCGGGTACCCGTTATATAAGTGCTTGCAATCTCGATTGTGAGGATGGTCAAGAAATTCGTTCCAGGTTGTACCAACTCGAAAGAAGCTGTGAATTGACCCTGCATATGCATGTATCCCAAACGGGATTCAATTGCCAAACCTCAAGTTCTCTCCAGCGACGCGACAGGTTCAGCCGCAAGCCATGGGTGCCACCGGCCGCTCGGCACGATGTTAGATCAGGCTCGTGCTGATATTGATACTTCGCGTAGGAGCGGTTCCGATAGGTCGGAACTCCTAGTCTGCATGACGAGAACCGTGTCGGCAAGTATGTAGCAAGCTTTGGACTTGTGATATCAGGACCCGCCTGCCAGTCACCGAATCTAAGAATAACTTCACAGGTTGATTCCCCACGAATCTGATGGGCTGTAAACTTTTGCTTTGTCGGTGATTTCGGTAACTGCCGTGATGCATGACGCACAATGCAGAATTGCATTCGAGGTAGTATCGAAGACGCACGGTGGTGATAATACGGTTGGTAAACCCGATTTTTACGTATTCATCTCTTATCAACTCGGAACTCGCAGAACAAAGCTATTAGATTGGAGATTTGGACCCCACGGGCCGGAAGATACAACATACATACAAATGAGACCGCCAACAGCTCCGAACGCCACCCCCAGACCAGCCAAATACAGAATTAAGGAAATCGCCCCAATAATTCATTACATCCAGAAACACATATCAAAAATAAATCAGACAGCCGATTTCCGAAACATTCAACTTCCAGTCGCAATGACAAAAGCTCAAGACTATCAAAGCCGAGTAGTTATATAATGCCTAACGCTCCTCTATTATAATAGGGATATTCTCCCAAATGATCAATTCAACCAATCGAAAAAAGCCAACCGAAAGCAACAGTAATAACGGGGCCTAGTAGGGCTTAGATTAGATATTTTTATTGATCCACTCCTGGGTATGATTAGGTTGCTGTATAACTTCTGTTTGCTCCTTCGTTAAAGGGATACCAGTCCGTCTGCTAGCCTCATGGAGCGCGGCCTGGCGATCTCGCTGCGTCCGCCATTCTTTGGTATCAGCTAACGGTACAGAGCTCGCCGTTCCGTGCAGCCAGTCGAAAATCCCAAAAGTGCCAAAGTTGGTAGCGTTTTTCGGATCAAATGCGCGCTCGTGGTGAAAATCGTGCTTTCCCGGGTCGTTCCAGGTGGACCGGTAACCCGTGTGGGCGAGGACCGATGCCATGGCTGCGACGGTGAGCCAGACGTACAGCACGACGAGATGCGTCCCCCAGATCTTCTCCACCCCGGCGGCGTCCGCGAGAACCTGTGTTATGAGAGGGCCGATGAAGGCTGGGAATAGGTTGAACATGACCTGTTCCCAAGGAGAGCAGTACCATGCCGCGATGCCCAGGTTGGCTTTCGTCCGGTGGTGCATCCTATGCGATTCCTTGAAATGGTTGTGCAAGGCCCGGGCGACACGCTGAGGAAGAAGTCTGTAATACAGCGCATTTGTAGACGGCGCCGTGTGGGCTATCCAATGCGGATAAAAGTAGAAGAAGTCGTTGATAAAATACCAAACGAGACCTTGAATCGGAGGGACGTATGACTTTGGCAGCGCGGAGATATCGTGGCTTTCTACTTTGGTCTGCAGCAGACAAATCCACAGGACCAGGACACCAACCACGGATATGAACAGATTGAGACCGACGACTCGTAAGATCTTGACGAATGCCTTCGAGTCCTCCAACGCCAGGTGCTTGCGTCTCTGTATATTGTTCGCGACATGTTTCCGATGCTGGTCTTCGTAATGCCGAAAGAAGCGGTCTAGGATAGCGGGTGGTATGTACCGCCCAATTTTTGATTTCTTGGTCACCTCGAAGTAATGCTCAAGAAGCTCCGGCTTCCAATGGTACAGCTCGTGGCGCAGACAGAGCAGTGATGCGATAACGTAGGTGGACCCGGCGAGAAAAGAAGGAACGACCCATCCCCGCCACAGCGAGTACTTGTCGAGCGACGGGGAGTCCAAACGTGCTGCGCGTCCGACGTTGGTTCTCGTAAGCAACTCGCGATACTGCGTAGACAGGTTGGTAAAAGAGTCCCAGAAGCCCAAGCGCCGGACATTGTTGGATACGAACAATAGAGTCCAGAGGAAAAGGAGAAGGCTCTTCTCGAGGCCTACGTGAGTTGAAAGGTTTTCGGGAAATCTCTTGATTTTGAAGAGGTACTCCTGCTGGATCTGATCTGCTACCTTTTCATTTGTCGCCGGGTCCTGGTGAGAAGCAGCGTCGCCGCTATTGCCATTTTTGTGTTGGGCATCTTTTCTCCCCGCGACTCGCGACCCTTTCGGTGCAGGCATCCCTTAAAATCAGGTAGATTGTTCGATAAGATATTTTGTGAACGGGTGCTTGCTTTTTATGTCTAGCCGAGAAACAGTATTCGCGAAAAACTATCTCTGTAGAATCTGAACACAGATAATGAAACTATGATCATCCAGGTGCCGACCCGGAGAACTTAAATAAAAGATTACCTGAGCTAGAAGTGGTATCTTCGTGAAGGATAGATATTCTTCAAAGCATTCACATCATCTCAACCTCGGATCTCAGCTTTCCCATCTTCATCTGAAAAAGGGGCCGCGCCAGCAATGACAGTGTTGAGAGTTAAATAGCCTGCAGCAACTTTCAGGGTGGCGTAATGCTCTTTTGGACCTTTTCCTTTGATATCTTGGCCCCGGTCCCAGCGGATCCAATATTTGGTCGCCCATCCACCATTCACAATCTTTTTGACCCCGCCAGGCCCGCCAGTATGAGGACGCCCTACGCGACACTTCTCCAGCTGAGCCCCAATAACAAGAACCACGCTTATCAATTACGCGAACAAAAGCAAAAAGCACAGTATATATCCAAGGTTGTCCTTCTCAATATATAGATTAACATCTGCATACCAACATGGAACTGGAGCAAACATCGTGCATCGCGCTCGCACTCTCGCGAACGTCGTAATTCAAATGCGCGTCGTTTTAAACCTCTAAGAAAGCTATTATATTGCCCAGGATGATATCTGTGGAGACTGGTTGGTATATATCCGATCTGGTTTCTGCAAAGCTGGCATTCTGCTATGCAGAGGATGGCAGGTCAGGTCTCGAGATCTCTTGATACTGGAGAAACCGTTTTCTATTGATAATACCGTCGATAGGCTGCAGGAAGGAAGACCAAGAAACAAGGGAAAGCAACCATGGAAGTTAACAACATGAGTTAACTTGAGATCCATGAAACTAAAATGCACCATATTTGGGGGTAGTTTGTCATCATTTATCAACATTAGTACGATAACTGTCGCCTGAATGGACCCTAAGGGCATTGTTTTCCAGTCGGTGGTGTTGAAGATACCTCCAAAACTTGCGAATGACCTTTCGCCTCGCAGCGTTGCACCAAGCCAACCGTTCACAATGTGCCAATACCCTCCGGATAGGATGATCGGATCGCCATTTTAGTCGGTTTAGTTATCTAACTCCAAGATTTTGGGACTTGCAATTGGCTCCGCACCCCAAGGCTCTTGCAGACATCTTGTAGTCTGGTTTGAAGAATAACAGGCTAAAAAGAAGTAGGTCGCGTGGAACACTCAAGTTAATTAGTTCTTCCGCAAGTTACAAGCAAGACATGTTCTTGGTATATTCACACTCTAACCTGGCTATCCTAGGTATCAATACCGATAACTCCTTAGGCATCATGATGGAATGATAGCGTTGCTATTGCTTATCCATTTTAGGAATATGGCCAATTCTTTTAAGGGCTGAAAACTTTAGATAGTTGTTAGATCACACATATAGCAGTTAAAAAACAGACACTTTCGTATTCCAGGGTTATAACTAGAGTTCTGGGGCCAATGAATCTCTCAATCATTCTGCTCCGCAAATTCAAAGTCTCGAACAATTCCGCCCTTGGGTTTGAATTTTGGCTCAACACAAAATCTCAGGTAACCGATTGATTGGCCATAATTAACTGCAGATGGGCTGGTTTCAGGACTGATCCATCACCAGCAGTCTCATTACAAGTGCTAGAACTTTGCTGTAGCGAACAACACTGTTCCGTGGCCCATTAGCATCAATAGAATTTCTCGGCACTGGTTGCTTTTGCACAGGCCGAGTCCCGATCTAGTTTTACGAATGCAAGGGTGCTATTTTTTACATTGCGAGGTTAGTCCCCTCACAGCACCCTCAAAAATCTTCTGGGGTCTGCAAATAGAGTGGATTTCCTGCACGCAAAAGTTTGGTGGGAGAAATTAAGAAGAGGAGATCTTCTCCCTTTTGAGACCAGTCAAAAAGATGATGATGGATACCCGCCAACCAATAAGTAATGCTCCGGACTGGTTGATCCCCTTAACTTGACTTCGAGGGAGCCAAACATTTTTATTCGCTCGAGATGCGATATTGATGGTAGAAAGGATCCCTTGACTTTACGTCGGATCCAAGATACAACTATTTATATACGAAACGCGTTAACGGAGCCTAATTAGCATCACTTCATCCAACTCCAATATATATATGGTCAACTATTTCTGTTAAGCTAGCCACGTGCTACCCTACAGGTAGTTCCGATCTCGCGCAAAGGCATACAGGTGCCAAAATTGAGGATTAGGCTGGCGCTTGCGAGGTGCGTTTTTTCTAAATATATGAAGGAAGAAAACCGGCATTCAATCTTGCAATGTTTTACGAAATCGTTAGCGCTGATTAGCAAGAATGAAAATCCTTTCCAACAATATACTCAGTCTCGGAACCAGACCACACAAACAAAGCAGGCCTACGAAATAGAATTCTTGCTGAAACACACAAGAGGAAGTCGTATAGATGAAAAGAATGTAACTCAAATATGAGTCGTTGTTATCCGAGTTTGAGGCAGTCACTTTTAGCGTGTAGCTGATTGGCTTCGCGTATAAACAAGCCTGTTGAAAATTCCTAATCTTGAGTCTACTATTCTGATTATTGCATATGGAAAAGGTAGATGGTCTGACCCCAGGTAACTCTATAGATTGCTCAACTAAATAAACCTACCCCTTGCCTATCGATTAGATTTCCGGTTCATACTATAATCTTGGCGCTACTAAGTTTTAAATTGATTCTAGAGGATCAAGCATGCATATCTGTATTGTACAGTTACTTATAAAGGTCTGGGATCCGCCCTCAGACCGGGTCTTGTCCTTGAATCGATTTTAGCCCTTTTAAAGCTCATACCTTTTATCGTTGTTAAGTTCAAAACCACGGCTTTCCAGAATCAAAAAGTTTCAATGATGAAGTGGAATATTTATCACACGGTAGCTATTGCATACCTCAGTGGTAGTGCACAGGCTATTGTCGGAGGATCATCAACAACTATCGAACAGATTCCATACATGGCCGCTCTCGAATCCCCCGAGGGGTTGGTTTGCGGAGCCGTTATTATCGGCGCTCAATATATTCTGACTTCGTATTCATGCATAAAACCAAGGATTGAGAGACTCGGCCCCTTCGAGTTCGGTCCGGCACCACTCTAAGAGGTTCCCAAGGTCAGGTCAATGCTATTGCATCTATCGCCACGTCGCCGCCGCGACTTAGTCCATCCGTGCAAGGTCCGAGTGTCAAACTCGAAACAGTTGATCTCGCTCTTCTAAATTTATCAGAGCCTTTGGCATTTGGCGCTGGGGTGCAACTTGCAAGATTACCTTCTTCCACTGAAAACATACCCGATGATGCCAGCCTTCAGATCAGCGGCTGGGGTGCAATATTAAATGAATATCCAAGAGTTCTTCAGGTGGCGAAGACTTCCAAATACAACAAGCTACTTTGCGAAGTCAATGCAGCGGCTGGGGGTTTTGTGAACCAGCACATTATCTGCGGTTTATTTAAACGCGGAGGGAGGGGCGCATGCCTTTTGGACGAGGGAGGACCTGTTCAATATGCCGGAAAATTGGTGGGGATCATTAGTGAAAATTATCACTGCGGTGAGACGGGTCGTGCAGACATCTACGTAGATGTTGCTTCTTATTTGCCTTGGATCGAGAGTGTAATGAATGGATAGGCCGTGGCTCGTAGGATACAAGACTTCAAACTGCCTCTCTCTTTTTTTGTAATTCAATCTCTCCTGATCTCTTTATTTCCTTTCTCTCTGCTACATATGCGCACATACGCATGTTCTCCCTCTTTGGGGTAATTATCTTACTAGGCCACTTGATACTTCGGTCTAGATTGTCAGCGTTGTATCTTTTAGTCCAAGCCAATTTTACCAAATCATTGAAAGAAAGCTTGTACATATGTTACCTATTTCGAGTCTGGGAAATTGACTTAAGATGTGCAATATCTTGATGAGGCACACACTAGAATATAAAGATGACGAGTCATGGGGTTCTACAGCGTGAGATTGGCCCTTTGGTGTCCGCCTGTCCTATGGAGCTCGGGGATAAAAAGAAATGAAAAAGGACTTAATGTTTTCGTATTGTCAGTCTCATCACCAACTGCAAACGTTGCAAACCCTCTGTTGTGTTTGTGTGAAGGGCTGGTTAATTACGAGGTTGTGGCACCCGCAAGTTGAGGTACCATTGACAACTGTGTTGACGTGTTGCAAGAAGTCTGTTGCCAAGACCCACTCAGACGAAGTCACGTTACTCAATCGACCATCTTTCAATCACAACTTGCAACCCTCATCAGCTACGTCGACGACGCGTCCGAGTTTGGCCTTCACCATTAGTTTCGGGTATCTCCGATTACCCAATCCGTCTGCTTCTTGAACTTGAATCAACTCCGTACCTCGGCTTTCTTGCAGCTCTTACGGCCGCTGAGCTGCCTGTCATGCCGCCCTTCCGCGATGACCATATCCTGGTAAGACCTCAGCGCGCCCTAATAAGCTTGAATTTTTAAAGGGACGATAACCTGACACAAAATTTCACCTTCGTCATAGTTGATAGCGCCGGGTTCGAGCTGGACTCTGGCTCAATTGGGTCTCCCCGAGTCATTTACTCCCGCTAAACTCCGAATGCCATCGCGCATGTTTCCTGGTATCGAGCCAGGCCAGTACCTCCCGAACAAAGTCCGCGAGGTTGAAGAAGGACAGGAAATCGTGCTCGGCAACGGCGAGACCGTAACAGTCGGGGCGAACGGGAAGCCTTACAAGAAGAGGAAAGTCGGCGAACACAACTCGAGTACAACCGCATCAGCTGGCGCGAACGGGGTCGATGGGGTCGCCACGAAAACGACAGATACCGCTGGAGTATCAAAAGGCGACACCACGATGGCCGATGCTAGCGACGAGAAGGAAAACCGTGATGATGAAAACGAAGACGAAGGAAATGAAGAAGATGAAGATCAAGAAATGAACGGAACAAAGGAAAAGGAGGAAGAGGGCACCAATGGAAAGCTCTATTACGACGACGACTTTGACGAAGAAGGCGCAGTATGGTGCATGGAGGAGGGGAAAATTGTTAACTGGGATTGCTTCTTCGCGATGCTGTAAGCATTCTGACTGAACTCGGATAAAAACCGAGAAGTGCTAACCATACAAACTAGGTCCCATGTTCACGAACACTTCAACCCGACTTTCCACACGCCAATTCTCATGATTTCCCAGCCGTGCTGGACGTCTTGGGATAAGGAGAAGATCTGCAAGTTCATCTTTGAGAAAATCAATGCGCCTGGATTTTGTATGATGGATGCTGCGACGGCTATTCTATCGGCCTACAATACCCAGACCTCGTTGATCATCGACGTAGGATATGAGAAGACGGATATTACTGCTATAATTGAGTTCAACATTCAAGAACTCGGCAGAACCACAATCCCATTTGGAGGAAACTCTATGAACAAGCATCTTCAGAAGCTTTTGCCTCATCTATCGGAAGATGAGATTGAACAGTTGAAGCAAAACAGTATCTGCGAAATCCTACCCTTAGGTGTTCCCATACCAGGGGAAGAAGAAGATACGGACGAGGATATAAGAAGGCGACTCTCAGAAGTTAACCCAATAGGAATGGGAGGCGTGGTCGCACTAAAGGTCCTAGAAGATGACGGAAATGAGGAAGAAGACGAAGGTGTTACAAACATTGCCGCAATCGTTGCAGCGGGTAAAACTCAAGAATACCTCGCGAAGAAGGAGAAGGAGAAGGCCGACAAGAAGGCCGGGCTTGCTCTCGGTGAAAAGCGGTTACCAAACTATAAGAGGGAAAATAACAGCTTTCACTACGTGGAGAAGGTTCAAGAACATGGTTTTAGCAGTGGTGCTAAGGTTGATCATTCGATCGAAGTTCCAGATGGGGAGCACATGGATGTTGACCCTGCACCTGCATCTACTATTGAAGAGAAAGCGCCTCCTGCCGCCGAGGGTGATGTCCCCCCTCCTACACAGGAGGATCAAGCGACGGCCCCACCAGCCGGTCCTGACGCATCGAACGCGGCACCAACAGATGAAGATCCTAGCAAAGGCGGGCGATCATTAATGGATACTATGTTCTCAGGCGCCAAGGACGACGACGAAGCTAAGCGAGCTCAAGAAAAAGCTTTTCGGCGAGAGGAGAAGAGACGACAAGAGGCAGCCCAATCTGGCGAGAAAAGGAAAGAGATCGAAGTAGGCACGGAGAGATTCAAGGCAGCTGAAGGAGGTATTCTGGAACATATCGCCGATGCGGCGCATCGTGTTATGAGCAATGCGGATGACTACAATCAGCGTAACGACTGCTGGAAGTCTCTCATTATTGTTGGCAATGGCAGTCGCGTCAGAGGATTCAAGGATGCGCTTCTGAACAAGTTGATTGAGAAATACCAGGTTTCGCCCTCTTCTGGAACCATCTTCACCTCCGAACTCCCATCTAACATCCCTACACCGTCCGGTACTGGTACCAACACCCCCCAACCTTCATCCTACAGCACACAGCCAAATGCTCTCCTCCTGCAAGCTGCCGCGAACAATGCAGCGGCGGCGGCAGCAGCTCAGCATCACTCACCAATCCCACAAGGCTACCAAGCCCCGAGCGAAATTAAAATAGCCAAGATACCAGAATACTTCCCCGAATGGAAAGATGCCGGTTTCGAGGAGTGCGTTTTCCTAGGTGCGCAAGTCGGTGCCAAAACCTACTTTATCATCGACCAAGGCGCGAACAAAGGATTTGTCACGAGAGCAGACTACAACTCCCAAGGTCCACAGGCCATTCACTACATCTAGAAGATGCAGATGTCTACCCATGGATCATTCCTTGAAAAGCTTCTACGACCGCCAAGGGAATTGATATTGCCAAAACTGAATTCGAAGAGACGTATGTCAACGCCTCTCCAGACGCCCAGGAAATCGAAGCGTACACGTGTATGATATGTAGTCCTCTTTCGAGGTGTTCAAATTCTGGAAACCTCTTTTGATGTTCCAATTTTGTTTTGTTTTATAGAACTACCGAAGAAAGAGCCTAATCCTAATCAAACCAATTGGACAATTGTGCCTTTTCTATTGTCTGTTTCTATTATTATTATTATCCCTCGAAACCATCCTTTTCAAAGTGTGTTGTCGACAAACTATAATTTTTTCCAAGCAGGCGCTAAACCTCAAAGCTTCAAATCGTAGTTCATACCGACAACATCTCGCGATATAATCGCCATGTCTGGCCCGAAAACCCCTTCGCGGAACACCAACTTGAACTCACCTTCCAAAGGTGTCTCTGCAACTCATATATCCCAGCTCTTGACCATACGTCCGCCCAACTCCCAGGCCATCGCCGCCAAAACAGTGCGACGGGTAACCCTCCATCCGTCGATATACAATCTGCTATCACTCTCAGTCGCCAGTCCCCAGCACAACAATCTCGTAGAGCTCAAGGTAGATGACTCCACAGCCTCTACCATCGCGGTCGCCTGGTGCGGTAGCCAAGGCGGCGATGCAAAATGTATACAGATCCCGGGTTCAGTTGCAGACGATCTCAAAGAACTCGCATGGGAGATGCCTGTCAACCTAGATTTTTCAGATAAATCTAAATCGAGAGTAGAGGTGAAAAAGTATCTTGGCTCGATAGGGTACGCTGCGTTTATCGAGGTGGAGGATTACGTACGGCAAGTGCCCGGCTATGCCAGCGAAGGGTGGAAGTACTATTTAGAACACTATCTGAGTACGTGGGTCTACCTTGTTCACATCTGGGAACGGAAAGAAATCAAGAAGAGTTAGCTGACTGCGGAGCCGCTACTATAGTTGACGTACGCTATATCAGCGAGGGTATGAGATTTTCCTGTGACTATAAGGGAGCTTCGATTTCGTTGAAAATCAAGTCTATATCGCCAGGCGAGAAGCCGGCGCATGCTCACAGCTCAACTTCGAACGGCTTTAATCTCGAGTCTCGTCTGGGCGGGCTCAGTGTTCATGAACCCCGGGTCTACGAGTTTGACAAGTTGTCGAGCGTCACCTTCAGAGGACAGCAAGACGGACCAGCTCCTTCGACCCCAAAACCGAAGGCGGTGCCGATGACCCCTAGAAAACTTGGGAAATCACAGGCTCTAGAATCGGCTTCGATAATAAAATCTTTCCCTGTTACCAAGTCGTCCGCTATAGGTGGACTAGACCGTCAGCTGGAAATATTACGAACCCACATCGCCTCCTCTCTCCTCCACTTTCGACGCTTCACACGCAGCAACCTCACCCCTCCCCTCGGAATCCTCCTCTACGGCCCTCCGGGAACCGGTAAAACAATGCTGCTCCGTAGCATAGCCACGGAAGCCGGCACTAACAACTACATCATTGACTCCTCTCTCATCGGTAAATTTCTAGGCGAGAGTGAAGCTAGCATCCGTAAAGTCTTCACAGAGGCCAAAAAACCTGCGAACGGGAAAAAGAGAAGCATAATTTTCATCGACGAGATTGATGCGTTCGCTCCGAAGAGAGGAGATACCGACACCACCAGTGATTCAAGACTGGTTACGACTTTGCTCACGGAGATGGATGCGTTAGCGGATGTGGGTGGGGATGAAGAGGGCGATGAGAGTAGGGTTATGGTTATAGCGGCTACAAACAGGCCGAACGGGATCGATCCGGCGTTGAGGAGGCCAGGTAGGTTTGATCTCGAAATTGAGATTTCGATACCAGATGCGAAAGCGCGGTTGGAGATATTGAAGTTGCTGCTGAAGGATGTGGAGACAGAGTTTGATAAATCGGTTGATGGGGGGTATGTTACCAGTTGGGCCAATCGGGCTCATGGGTTTGTTGGTGCGGATCTTGAGACGGTGGTGAAGAAGGCTGCGACGAGAAGTGTTCATCGCTCTTTGAAGAAGACAGAAGATGCATCTTTGTTTCCTGGGTTCTTCTTTGATGAAGTTGATACTTCTGATGGAGCTTTGTCAATATCGGCAGACGATATTGAAACGGCGTTGAAGGAGACAAAGCCATCTGCTATCAAGGATATCGTCCTCGAGCTTCCGGAAACTAGGTGGGCTGATATTGGTGGGCAACAAGACGTCAAGGCGAAATTGAAAGAGGCCGTCGAGTGGCCACTTCGAGTGCGTATCCTCACCTCTATATAGTGGTTATATGAATGCTAAAGTGAATTAAATACAGCACCCTGAGGTTTTCCATCGTCTCGGTGGCCAACCTCGCAAAGGCTTGTTGCTTTATGGCCCCCCTGGATGTTCGAAAACGCTTACAGCCAAAGCGCTCGCTACCGAAGCAGGCTTAAATTTTATCGCTGTCAAAGGCCCGGAGCTATTGAACAAATATGTTGGAGAATCGGAACGCGCTGTACGCGAGTTATTCCGAAAAGCGAGAGCCGCGAGTCCTTCGATCATATTTTTCGACGAAGTGGATGCCTTGGGGTTGAATAGAGAGGATAGTGGTGGGAATAGCGGTGGGAATAGCACAGGCGTTTTAACCGCATTACTCAATGAGATGGACGGGATTGAAGAACTTGGAAATGTGATGATATTGGCCGCGACGAATAAACCGGAGGTTATAGATCCGGCATTACTGAGACCGGGTAGATTGGATTATATACTCTATGTCGGTCCGCCAGATCTTTCCTCGAGAAAGGAAATACTGAGCATAAAGTTTCGAAAAATGAAACTGGATGAAGATGTGGATATTGAGTATTTGGCGGGTAAAACTGGGGGCTATTCAGGGGCGGACTTGATAAAGATTTGTGATGAGGCGGTGTTGGCGGCTATGAGGGAGGATTTGGGGATCGATAGTGTCAAGTGGAGGCATTTTGAAGAGGCGTTGAATGGGGTCAAAAGTGTGATTACAGAGGAGATGATTAGCAGGTATAAGAATTGGAGGGTTGGAGGGGTTAAGAGAGTCTGAAATGATTCGACGATAATCCTCCAACTTCATATCTTCTTTTCCGCTAGTAACAGACTTCACTTTGTAAATATCCTCCCGGAAGTTATCCCTACTTTGAGATATAGTCCAAAGCTTTCGGATTAAATATGGCGGTTTGAGTCTGGTAATGCCATGATGGTCATTTAACTAGCGTCAATGAATATATTAAACCTGGCCCTGGTTTTCAAATTTCAAACACGATCTAATTACTGTTTCTTGTTTCAAAAGCCACTCATATAATCTCTTTTGCTTAGATACAAAATGGTAGCGCTAGGATGAATATTTGTCTCGTCGAAGACCAGAAGCTAGATACAAAGAAGGTTCTTTAAAGCACATGTCTTTTTACTTAATAATGCGATATGAGCTCTCTCATCTAAAGCAGCGCCTTCTGGAAATATGGAATTTAAAGTTCAGGCTTTGAGTTTCATTTCAAGTAGCATGGCAAATACTTCCTTCAAGCGATATAACATCCGAAAGCTGTGGAACTTCATTCTGAGGAACTCTTCGAAGCGGTGTTGGATTTGCCATCGTTTCCAACTTCAGGATCATCTTCTCCTTCTCTCTCTTCACCATCCTCCTCCTCCTCATCATCATCTTCGTCCTCCTCTGAATCGTCTTCCAATTCGGACATCTTTAAAAGCTCCTCAATTCCTGCCATCATCGTTACCTCATCCTTAATCTCGAAGATCTCTGCAAGCTGCCTTGCCCGGGAGAATGCTTCTGGCTTCTGGGTGTATCCAAAATCTTGGTCGGGAAGGGGGTTATCAAGATCGATGGTGAAGAAGAGTTTACGGAACCTTTCAATTCTCTTCTTCATTAGAACGAAGGCGCTGGGATTTGGATGCCCGCAGTATATGCTTCTGAGCATAGCAAGGTCCTCAATAATGCGACCCGAAATCGAATCGAACCTATTTCTTTGCAAGGAAATCTTGAAGAATTCTTCCTTACAGATATATTGCTCAGCTCTAGCTCTGATTTCTTGCAGGAAATACTTCTCCGGAACGGTGGAATCAACAGCGGCTTTGAGAATGTCATCGGCATAAGGAGTATCCGGCTTAATAGGGATTTCAAACTTCTCGCTCGCGGTGACGGAGAGCTGGTTATTGCGGGCCTTTTGCAAAACTTCTCGGAACTGGTCGAGCTCGAATCTGTATTCCTCGGACTCTACTTGTTCGTCTATGAGATCCAGATATAACTGGTGCCAGTTCAATTTGTCGAAGAGGATGTTAAACTCCCCAAAACAGACCTCACGGAATTTTGCGAGATTTTCTTGCGACATCATTCCGTAGCATTTTAGCAGTCTGTATTCACCCAAAGACTGTCTGGTAGCCATCAGAAAGGTGTACAACTCGCCCCCTTCGTGGATTTTGACGAGGTTCAGGATGAAGAAGCCCTTTCCTCAGCTCGTTAGCAAATATGATGCGTTAATAGCCAACTCAGGCTCAAGGTGTACTCACTTCATCAATATCGAGCTCCTTGATCATACTCTTCCAATTATCATCATAACTATAGTTCGTCTTGTTCAGAAGTTGGTTGATCTGCTTCAGAATCTGGGAAATGAAATCAAGGAAGTGATCACGGGGTTTTTCTGGACCAGGGCTGATTAGTTGCATCGAACCGTCTTTATTCTCATTCTCAATGCTTTCAGTCTCGTTTCCAGGCTCCCAAGTTCGTTTGTTGTTTGATAGGATGAAGGCTTTAATAAACTCATTTTTTTCATATTGTCGGCGAGCTTTCTCGTAGTAGATGAGGCTTTCCTTGAGGATAGAAGTAGATGTCTGGTTTTTTCCGCTACTCAGCCATCGGTAGTCATCTCCTCGGGGAGGCAGATCTGCTAGAAGCGGCTTATCGGGAAGCCAGTTTGTGGGAGCCTTTACTGGCTCAACTGCTAGTACTTTTTCTGCAGGGAGATCGGCATCTTCAAGTATATCGCTTGCTTCAGATAGTAAAGAGAGGACATCGTTGCTTTCAGAAATTTTGTCCATGCTGGAAGTATGCGGTGATCTGTGGAGAGGAATGTTTTGGGGGTTTAGTTTGGTTTGATAAGATATCTTGTTTCTCAGCGTGGTAAGGTTCTTTAAATATGAGAGCTCAAAAGCATTTAGGGCAGCCTCGAGCTGGTTTGATCTTTGACGTTGTCTCTAGGGCACAACGACTAGAGTACTCTTTAATTTAACGTTCCAGACTCGTTTCTGAAGACTAACGTAATCTTGTAAAACGGAAAAGTCTGTGGATAGAAACTTTTCAGCGTCGTAGAGAGTGTACATTCGTCAATTATGAAGCTACCTACGCAACATTCAAACGTGCCAATCGCAATTACTTGTCCAAGAAACTCACTGCACACAATACGGTATGGAAATTGGCTACTTGGTCTTACCGTATACAAATATGACCTAGATCTTATGAAATTGCAGCAGAATTCTACAAAGCTTCCGAACACCATTCTCAAGAAAATAATTATGATCATATAGCGAAGCAGAGAGCGTCACGATCATCAGTAAGTATAACCTTTCTTCGGGTTCCAAAAAGACCAAAGTCCGCCCTGGTTCCTGCAAATAAGCAAAAAGGCTCACAAGAGCCGTTTGCAACAAGTTTAGCATATTTATAATTTATTTAAGCGGTACTGTTGAATAAAACCCTGCCAGACGAGTACTTCGTGAAAGAACAGTAGCAGTAAGTTAACAGGAAGTAAAATCAAAGAAACACAATTTAAATTTTAGAGTGCGAATATGTATTTGGGGGCGTGGGGGTAGTATAGGAAGAGAATTGGATTGAAATGTGGAACGGAAAAGATTCGACCGGTTGAACATCAAGAACCATTGATTAATTTGCCTCACCAAAGCATATCAGTTTAAGTCTAGATCTTTATATGGAGCACTTCTATTGGCTCGTGTAACGTAACATACCAGGCATCTGTGCTCCATTTCCGTTCGTTCTCCACCGAGCTCGGTGACCATGCATGATTAGGTTGGACGAAATTTTCACTCGGAATGTGTTGATATGCTCACTTTGGGAAAATGCAACAAAGATGGAAAAATTTCCTGCGATGGCCAATCCGAACATGGGAAGATTACACCATCCCGTACATTAGTCCGAGACTAACCATACTTACCCACGTGTCGGCCCGAAGCATTTCCGGAAGGTCAAATTAACGCCAATATTATTGCAAGTACCTTCCTCGATCGGACACATAACGTAACGAATGTCTAGATTTGAACATTCTTCGCTGCGGCTCTTGATTCAAAGTTTACATAATTGCCGTTTCATCCTTGCGACAATTTGCTCGAGCTCAGGTCGGACGGCTCGTTCCACGAGCTCGGTGTCAATCACTAGGCTAGCAACGGGTCCAGGGAGACTATTTAAGTCGTGGGGGACCCCGGATGCGGTGCAGAAATCCGTTAGAGCCATAGATAATCCCTCCATTTGATACCCATTGAAGAGCTGGAAAGGCTTATCAACTTTACCGACCTTTCGTCTCCTTGTGACCAACCTTACTCCCATCTCAACGGCTTAAAATCTTTAAAGAATGTCCAAATCTGTTTGCGTGATTGGTAAGTACTTAAGTTCAAGTAACCTTGGAATGCGCGTATACGTGGGGTTTATAAATATACACTAGCTGACTTTGCGCAGGCGCCGGGCCGTCTGGTCTCGCCGCAGCGAAGACCTTGCTGCATGATGCTCCCGCAGGCACCAGCTTCGATGTCACTATTTTCGAGGCTCAGTCCCGTATCGGAGGGCTCTGGCCAACCAAGAAGGAAGATGGATCAGGGCTGGTACATCCACTCATGATTGCCAACCAAAGCCGTCACACCATGTATTTCAGTGATTTCGCCTGGCAGGATACTGCGCATCAGATTCCGCGGGCTTGGCAAGTTGGTAGGTACCTCGACCAATACAGGCAAAGATATTGCGAGAACGTAAAATTGCGTCTTGGTTGGCGAATCGAACAGGCAGATTTGCAACTTGATCAGACTGGCGGGGCGGACCATCGCTGGGCGGTACGAGCACAGTCACTGGAACAAGGTGCAATCGAAGAATTTACATTTGACTATTTGGTCATCGCTAGTGGGTTCTTCGGGAAGCCCGCTATCCCGTCGGGACTAAAAGATGGCCAGTTCGAGATACCGGTTATACATAGCAGCAAGTACAGAAACCTTGAACAGCTACTCGGGAAGCCGAAAGAAAAAAGAGGAAAGATTCTAGTTGTCGGTGGTCAGCTCTCCGGGGTCGAAATCGCTGGTACTATTGCAACCCATCTATCTTCTGTCACGAATTCACCAAGCTCCGAACGAGATGCATACATAGATGAAAGTACTCAAGCTTCAAAGTTCACAATTCACCACCTTACTCAAAGGCCAACATGGGTTCTTCCTCTTACTACCTGTTCAACTGTAGGATTCCCCAGCTACCGCAGATGCCAATGATACCTGAGCCTCAAATAACTAATCCCTTCTTTAGCCAGATTCTTCAACCCCAGTATTTCTTCCAATCGACTTGAACTTTCAAAATCTCACAAATCGTCCACCTGGCCCTCTTAAGAACACCCAGGGACATATCACAGTCGAAGCTGCACGCTTCGTTAATTCTATCTTCCATAAAGCGCTACGAACCGACCAGTCCGAGTTCTCACCCCACCTCACAGTCCAAGAGAGCGACTATGACAAACAACCTTTCATCGGGGTTAGTGATACCTATATGGATTTTGTTCGGTCCGGTTTGATACAGATTTCCCGTGGCAAGCTCGCATCTCTATCCGGCCGTGTTGCCACTCTTCAACCTTCAGAGGAGCAGATTGAAGACGTTGCCGCTATAGTTTTAGCGACAGGTTTCGAGGCCTCCTGCTCTCTATCATTCCTATCTGAAGAACTCCGCCAAAAGCTATCACTGGTACCGGGTGACCTTAACAATACTGTCGCGCTGGCTTTCCATAATACCCACCACCCCGACATCCCGAACCTCGGTTTCGTGGGATTCTACCGCTCTCCATACTGGGGTGCTATTGAGATGCAAGCTCGAGTAGTTACACATTTGTTCAGTTCGGGCGGCCCTACGTCCTCCTCACTCTTACCCAGCCTGGCTGAGGCTCTGAAAAATGACGATTCTATCGAGCGAACGTTGGCACTTCGTACCGATCCGAGGGCTTCACAGTTCCCTATGGGTGACTACGCTTGGCTCATGCAAGAACTTGGAAAAGCGCTCGATTTAGAACGAGTGCCCCATCTGGGAAAGATGCCAACTCTCCCTCCCGCGAACTTGGAGATGAACGTCTTGACAGCAGCGAGGTATCCAGGGAAGAATCTTACAGAGGATCGAAAAGCCGAAGTCGAGAAGAGCTTGAAACAAACTGAAAGTACCATCCACGCAGGCATCGACAGCGGACGATTCATCCCGCGTGCGATATTCCGCTCTCTTCTGGGAGAATGGAAGGTGGAACGCGACCTGGTGAGCCGACGGTCGGAACAACCGAGCGGGCGGTTCAAAGGTACTGCAAAGTTTCTCCTGCGAAATGGTACCGCGGACGGGCGAGAGGAAGATTTTGCCAAGATTGAGGCTGAAGGAGGGGATCAAGGATTCGAATATCTCTACATCGAAGAAGGCGAGTTTATCGACGAAACCAAGGGATTAAAATTCACTGCGAAGAGGCGATATGTCTGGCGATATACCGAGCGGGATAACAGGCTGAGTGTTTGGTTTGTCAAAACCGATGATGAGAGGACTGCGGATTATCTATTCCACGACATTGAGGCTGTCCTGCCGGAAGAAGGAGAGAAACATGGTGGATGGAAGGCGAAAGGAAGTCATCTGTGCATCAAGGATCAGTACGATGTTCAGTATCAGTTTAATTTCAAGTCAGTGAACTTGGAAGGGTGGAGATTGGCATACAGTGTCAATGGACCAAAGAAGGACTACAGTATTGACAGCGTCTATGGACGTTAGGTTGCGTTGAATTATGGATAGATCACAAGATAAAATGCGTTAAAAAAGTGATTTTAGCATCATATGATCGTCTTGTATCATTGTAGCTTGGACCTGTAATTATAGTCATATTTTGTCATTCTAGCGAATTATATTTGGAATATCAATGGATACACTCTATCAAGTATTCTGTAATATACCCATCAAATACAACTAATTGTTGAAAGTATTATCGAGTTAGAATTGGATTTAAAGCTGGCACTTTGCGGCCGCTAATAGCAAGCATCTAATTACAATACTGGCCCCCTGAGGAGACAAGATCTAGAAAGTGAAAACCATGACGTTCCTTGCAAAGTCCATAATAATATAGGAGGAAAAAGACAGAATCTTGCGAGCTCGATCCGTTTTAAAACATCAGCAGGAAAGTAAAGGGGCAATGTAGAGGTGCTAAAAGAAAGAACGCCGATTGGTATCCCGATCATATGTAAGCAGGAGCAGCACAGGAAATTTTAATCGCAAAACAAATATTCTAGACATGATTGAAAGATGCAAAAGGAATAATCTATCTCTTTTTTCTATACCTTCTTGTCCGTTCTTAAGAGGAGCAAAGAAACAAAAAGAAAAGGGGGAAAAGGAGTAAAAAGGCGGTGCAATTAAAAAAAATATATAACCAAGGGAAAAAAGATTTATAAGTTGAAGAGAAATCTGAATCGCGTGTGTGAAAGGGTAGTCCTTGACGCCGACATTATAAGAGTTGAAGCAGAACCGATCGCTGAAATGAAGCAATATAGTGGGAGTAATTTAGACAGTCGTTCGTCGAAATCGTGATAGTTGAGGCAAATATGTTTAAAAGCCAGGGAATTCGAAACGGCCTTCCATGGTATCCCATAGTTCCTCAACGACGGCGATCTGATCTTCTGCCGGCGCGGAGCGAACAGCAAGATATCGACGACCCTCGACAGTTGGCTTCCAGTTACCTGGGTTGGCATCTGCAACGATACCGCCAGCTTCAGTAAGGATACACCAACCGGCAGCTACATCCCATGCCCAGCAACCTCCCTCCTATTGAGAAAGTTAGTATATTATCCAAAAAAAACACCCGTTTTCAATCTTCAAAATACGTACCCAGAAAACATCCAGATAACCAGCAGCAACGCCACACATATCCAAAGCCGCACTTCCTTGGCATCTAACGCTGTGACACATGCTGCCACCTTGACTCGCTAGCTTGACCATAGTCTTGGTTCTGACATCCCAGTTGTTGCCCTTCCGTTCAGATCCCCATTCAATGGCAACTAGCGCTTTGTTGAGACCGGGAAGTGGTTCGTTGCGATCACGAAGAGGAAGACGTTCGGTACGGTTGAGAAAAGCGCCTTTGCCTTTGATCGCTGTGAAAAGACGATTCTGGAAGGGGTTGTAGACGACACCAACGACTGGGATCTTGTTGATAACAAAGGCAAGCGAGATGCACACATTCTACAAAAAGCACTCGGTTAGATTTCCATAGAAATCAAAGAATCTTATCGACATCAATACATACCGGAACTCCGTGGACAAAGTTAATGGTACCATCGATGGGATCACAGATGAAAGTCGGATTGTCGCTGATCTTACGCCCTGGGATATACGATTCCTCGCCGAGAAGGTCATAGTTGGGATATTTGTACTTGAGGTTTGTTAAAACCATCTTTTCGATGGATTTGTCCGTGTCGGTAACCAAATCGACAGCTAGAGCGAAGGTTGACCATGTTAGTCCTCTGAAACGGGCCCGAAATACCAGGACTTATCAGCCAAACTTACAGTTTTTCTTGGAGCCTGAAGTGGACGCCGACGGATTCGCGTCTAACATCATCTGGCCCCCTCTAAGAGCCAATTCAATGAGGAAGTCATGAATCTGTTGGAGTTCCGCCACGGTCATCTCGTCGACGGCTTGCTTGTGGTGGGAAGGAATTTTGGCGGTAGTACAAAGCCCCAACGCAATGGGACTTTCTCGGTTAGAAATGGGTTGGTGGGTTTCTGGAAGGGTTGGAGACTACTTGGCTGAAGTCTCACGAGGGTATGGTGACTTTGCGAGAGCTTGAACTTCGAGGGGCGGCTTGGAAGTTGATAGGAGAAGATTTGAAGTTGGGAAGATGAGAGGAGCGTGAAATCTGGCGTGTGATGTCAGGTGGTTGATATCCGGGGGCCTGATTTTTGTGGGCGGTTCCGATTTATTATATATCAGTTAGGCGCCAGAAGAGAAGATGCACCAATTGCACGTTTTCCTGACTAAGAAACTGGAGACCCTGATTCGATTTTAATTGCCAGGCCGATTGCTTTAGGAAATTGATGGATTTTTTGATAGCTCACGTTTGGGAAAGTGAGGAAGTGGTCAAGACAGAAATCTGGGGAAACCGAAATGTCGCGCAGAAACAGGAAGGTCCCAGAACAACAATGATGTGTCAGGGCTTCGAAAAAGCGAATCTGATGAATTGAGGGCAACTGGCTTGTTTTAGGGAAGGTAAGCGAGTTTTTTTTTATTTGCGGAGAATTCGTTCGAGATAGTGCAAGGTGAATAATAACTAATTCAGAGATCGCTCGAGTTTGCTCTGATCGATTGGAATATCCGAGCTTATGAGAGGTAAGTTTAAAAGATACAGTTGCAACTTGACAGCTGGCTGGTCTAGGGGATTGAAAATTTTCTCTGGAAAGGTTCGACAGAGAGATTACAGAACGAGTTATGTTTATACAACAGCAGGAGCTTCGGAGTGAAAACGTGGAGGCATTGAAGTGGGAAGACATCATAGACTTTATATCTGCTGGTGGGAAGTCTGTCACCAGTTAAACACGGCAGGTACATGGCGCTTTCGCCTTGCGGGCAAGCGCAATCCCGTCATGAAACAGCTAGCTCCGGTCAATTGGCGTATCTCCTTAGGCTTGGGATACGTGCGCACGAATTTGCCGTCTATCAGCAGCCATATCATCGCGAGCTTGAGCTGTGCCAAATAGATTCCAGACGGACTGGGTCTTATCAGGATGAATGGAAAAAACCGTGATGAGACGACGGAAATCACAAGCTTGAACCTAACGACAGGTGGGGCCACTAGCTGCAAGCCTTTACAGGGCGGGGCGCTATTGGACAGGGGTAGAAAACTACCCTAGTCTGGTCCGGTTCCCAATTTACTTTTTATTATTATTTCTTTTCCTTCAACGAGATTTATTACATATGTCGACACTGATAACCTGGTCAGCCAGGCAAAGTCCGAGACGGAGACGGCGGCTTGCCAACTGCCAGCCGGCAGGAAATTTGCCATCGAGCGCTCCAGCAGCGACTTATATCAATACCTCATAGAGTATATCTGGCAATAGAAGCTTGAGTTCGAGCCGCTGAACATCTAGGTCTAGGACCAGATATGAGGATTGGGTCAAATTAATTAGTGAGCACAACTCACCCCGCCGGACGCTTCGTAATTCCTCGTAAATCGACAATCCACTGGGCCGTCCGTTGGGCATGTATCTTCCAAAAGCAGCTTTGAGCTGCTCCTGCATCGGAACTAGCTACGAAAATGACACCGTGCTGTGACTGGATCCGACCAGGGTCCCGTCCGGTATGTTCTGTGGACGGCCGTCCCTTCTCAATTTCCTCTCGGATAAATATGTAGAGCTGGCTGACGTGACAGTTCGCAATAACTTCGACCTCCCTGTCACCGACTATTGGAAACAGGAGCCGTTCCCGGCCTTCGAATACCCCGAACTTTTCTGCCCGATCTCCGCCCCGACGGATTCCAATGACTCGGACTCGGGCGCCCGGATGTGTTGTCTCTTGGGTGGTACAAAGGAGACCACCTTCGAGACATCAGAATTCGAAACTTGCACTTGCAAAGCCACCTCGAAATTGATCGATTGAAACTATGATCGAGGCTGGGGCCATCACGGTTAGATTTTTCGGGCAGTTATTCTAAGCTTTTCCGTTACTCATTCCTTCTACTAATATGAAATCCGTCCATGCGTTTCCACGATAAGAAACAGACATCAATTGGTCAACCCTGCAGAAATACGGACTTGGAGAACCATTGCACTGGGAATTTGATGCGACGAGAAACTCGAGAAAGCTGTTTCGTCCGAATATCGCCTGCAAAACAAAAATCTTCACGTAGAATTACAAACACGCAGGCAATTTGAATGCGGGCAGTCCCGTACGAGGAGGGAGAGCCCAGTCGACCTCTGCATTCGTGTCGGTCTGCAAGCATGGCATGCTCTGAAGCTCGACGGCTGTTTCGGCGCAGTCAACCTTGGTTCTGCAGAAACCCCAAGCCCAAGAGCTAGTTGTATCTGCTACTGCATGTTACCCCTCCAAAATTTGTTGCCAGTCCTGTATTTATCGATAAGACATGCATGGTGCTTCTGCAGACAGTCGAGAACATGCCCTAGCACCCCTCATATCTACCTGATCTGAAGTGGTGTATTTCTAATACTCAAGTCGCGATATCTCGACATGATGTGCCTCATGAGGAGATGATGTTCGGGCTTCCAAACGCGCTCCCTGAGAACCGAACCTCGGATTAATCGCCACAACTGTCGGCCTATATCCCAAATATTCGACCCCGTTTAATTAACAGGCATCTTCGGGCGAAACCTTCACCGAGGTACGAAAGCACATGTGCATGGTATATGTTTGGGGAAAGCCATGACGATCTTGCCCCTCCATCCCCAAGGGATAGTTGCCAACCGCACCCACACCATTCTGCATCTCGAAGGAAAGAATACTTTAAATCCAACGTCAACTTGACTCGACTCATTCCTACTTGATGTACAAATCGACCTGCAGCAAACCATATGCATGGGCAGGGTTCCTCTGAATTTACTGCGCTGGTTTCTTCAAGGTATTGTCACGGTTACTAGCCGATGGATCACTGTTGAATTGAATCGCTTGAAGCCCACCTTCGTGATCACTGCGGCAAAGCATTCAATTTTACAGCTCCAGGCGGTGATTGAGATCATACGCACTGTAGTCGGTCGCCTTCGAGTCTAGCAATCTCGATTATCACACCGGTCAGCTTAGATGTGTAGCCCATATGCATCGATCACTAAGACTAAATTACAAATGGTTTTCAAACTCTCTTCCAGTAATCAAGCAACAAGTTTGAGACAAGAATACGAAGCAGACACTGAAATATTGCAGTAATATGCATTCGAATCCACCTAGATTTTCTGCACTTCAAAGCAAAAAAAAATGGCTAGCTCTTTTAAGTCGAAGCGAATAATATCCTGTCCTTGAGAAGCATGCAAGATATCAGCAAGCGAAAACGGCTGGGTCAGCGCTCTCTCCATCTACGCAGAATTTCGAGATCCAAAGAACCGACAGGTTGCGCCGGCCGGCCAACCAAGGTGGATCGCACTGCATGCATTAGCAAGCCTACGAGAACCTAGATCCCAGGTTTCAATTCAATTTTGATGAGATTGTCCCCAACAAATAATTTTGCAAATATAGGCGCGTCTACATGCCCACATTACAGTCGATTCACCGCCCCGTCGTTTCTTGCCAGTCCAGAAACAGGACGCATGCCGAACCGCAACGATGACACCATGTTATCTGGGGGATCTTGTCAAATAACAAGCTCGTTACGACCATAGAGATCCTTTCTTCCAGAAACACATTTTTGGATCAAGTTCCCTGATTCGAATACTAGGTCCGGTCCTAAGCTCGGAATTGATAATTTGAGATTAAAGGGCAGCTCCACAACACCAAACTAACAACTTCAAAGATTGATGGGGATGAACGGTTTTTTATCTAGCGGCTGTCAAAATGGCGCAAACTTAGTGTCAATCTCGAACGGGTCGGGTCATCACGGAGGCCAAAGAATGAAAATAACAACTATTCCCCTGCTTAGCCCTGTTGGATTCATCTAACGGTCCTGAGATGCGGCTTGCAACCTCAAGACTGAGATCACATGTGAAAAGCAGTCCTATTTCTCAGTTGCAGTTTCATAAAAGAGCATTGAGTTTTATTTCAGCGATAGGACCCAGGGTCATTTCCAGCGCCGCAGGCCTACGGGCACGGACAAATTGTAATTTGTCGCCCTGACTCCAGAACCGCCCGACAGTCTGATATTAAAACATGGTCGAAGATCCCAATGCTGTTTGAGTGCTCACAGGGATACCTCTCCGATTATCAGTCTATCAGCATGTAACTATATCTCAACCATGCAATCTACAAGCGTGATCGCCACAACGGCCCAGCGGCTCATGTATGCCACACCTATCAGGTCCATGCCGCCTATTATGCCAGATATTATACGCCATGCCGACCTCATGTCATACTTCGAGTCTCAGGATTGGTGATGGCTACACCACCTTTTGACCGTCATGCAGGCGTTCAACCGGACAGGAACCACTCGCAACACACCCACCGGATTAATTCTGCTTTGCCTCGGATTAATTCAGCCACTAGGAGCACTTACCTGGAATTTTGCCTATGCCGTCTGCTGGTTTCTTCGGTTCCGCAATTTCATCAAGCTGCATGTCTGGGCATGTCGAGCTGTTCCCGGTTCCATATTATCGTGTAGCCGATGGCCTGAAGCCGTCGATATGCAGCCCTCAGAGAGCGCCGCAACGGGAAATCCCAATGATGACCGTGCTCATCTTGAAACGTGGATTTTGAAGCTGCATATGTATTCTCCACCGAAAATAATACCTGACGCGATAGATAAAGACCATACACTCTCCGAGACGTACCCAACTCTTCTCGATGGTTCAAACGTGGATAAATTCGTCAAGAAACCTTGCATCATTCTACGAACATGGGCCTACAACAGTAATAGCAGCATGCCTTTTTTTTTTTTCGCAATCCCCCCTACTAGTCACTTCGTGCAAACAGACAGGCCCCTAAAGCAGAATGGGATCTGTGCAACGGGTGTTATAATTCTGAATCAGAACCCGCTTAAAATCAACGATATCACATCTTCTTGCCCCTTGATGCTGCAACAAATCATTTGGAGGTGAAATTTATCCGGCCCATTTACCCAGCAAATCCACCAATGCACGCCAGTTCTGATATCTCGGATTCTATCTCACCGGGATCCATATCCATTCCTTTATCTTTCCAGAAGTCTTCTCCTTCTTCGAGATGGCGAGGACGAGGGGCCCGTGCAGCACAATCAATCAGTCGGGTTGCTACGAATAGAAGCACGCATGCATACCATGAACACCGCTTGCTCTTGAACAGCTAGTATCCCTCGTACCTGTCATCTCGGGTATTTCGCTTCCCCTGGCGTTCCACCGTCGATAGCTTCTCTTCAAGCTTCTGGAAGTTCTTGGTCTCGGAGCCACAAGGTGGGAACCCGGCACCAACTATCAACACCACATCAACATTCCGATCCAAAGAAGTGGCCACCACGAGGTTCGCTACGACACATACTAAATCTAACGAGTTTGGGAGCAGTTTATCCTTGCACGTCATTTGAGATATCTCAAACAGATCCACATTGATCACTTTTGTGGCGTACAAGCCGGCGTATTCTGGAAGGTGATTCTGGAAGCTCGGATCTTAATATCCGGAACGAAACTATTCTAGAATCTTGGCCTCTTCGAGTGGCGTTCCAGTTTCTGCAGGTTCAACAAAAGATATCCACTTTCTCAAGGCTCTGCAGTAACCTTACTTGAATTACCGGCGGATTCCTATTACTAGGTTCAAATCGTCACTGTGATGGCCATGTAGCTTCGGAGTTTCAAGGTGGTGGTGAACTTTTGGGGGGTAGCGTTTCCTACGTGCGCCCCCAAAATCGGACGAAATTGGTAGGACCCTGTTGATCCTATCTTCTGGAAGCCAAACTTCCGGATCGGTGGGCCGGTGGGAGCGATAGCTGAATTGTAATGATCTTTTCGCGAACACGAGGCTGTTCGCGGGCGTGTCTGGACTACTTCCTCGGGACCATTCTCGCATCGAGAATACGACGTCCACGTTCGTACGACGATATCGGATAATGCGCAACGGGTTTCTTTTTTTAATACCGATCACCTCGATATTAGGATCGGATTTATTTCCTTCCCCTTTTTTTTCTTTTCTTTCTGGGAACCAGGCTCTCGCAGGGATGCGCGAGTTCGGATTATCTTCATGCGAACAGTCCACCCTCGTCCCGAATACGTTTGCCGCACACACCCAGAAACACTATTGCAACATGCAACGCATGATGTCCTCATAAGGAGCCCAAAAAAGTTTAATAGATTGATTGAACTTCCAATCAGTTGGTACCTAGGTAACTCCTTATCACAGATTTACCCGGATCTCAATACTTCCTTATAGCTCAGGCGTATCGTCTGATGATTCTTGCCGTAAAGGAGTCCTCCGGACCTGCTGGCGATCTATGACATGTTTTTGAAAGCTTCAGGCAAAGCTAAATAACCCCCATTCAAAACCTAGTAACTGTTGATCCGTATATATTCACGTGCACATTCGCTCGCTGGGGTTGCGAGATCGAGTTGATGGACTGCCATCGGAGTTTGAGCCATTGGTTAATCAACTAGATTCTGGGGATGGATAAAATATCAGCTGTGTTTCACAGTTCGGAATGGAGACCTTGTAGTGATGCACAAGTAGAAGCTCATCTGCTTGGATCTACTTTTTACCTCGTTGGCCATTGGAAGATATATGATCGGATTCCCACAACTCAGCCGGAAAGATTCTGCTAATATCCATTCTTGTGCAAGAATAGACTAGCTGAAGGTATGAGCTTCATTTCATATACATCTTCCAAAGCAACGTCTTGAAGCTGGAAAGTTTGGGGGAAGAGATAGCTTTTTTGTGACCAATATATCCAATAAGAACTCTATCATGCGGTTTCCTTATCGGGATGCTGCTATGAAACTTTGGCCTTCGCATCAAGCAACCATCCACTAACAAAACAAGTATATGAATATACATTGTTGGTCGCTCAAGTGCTTATAAACTGGATTTTCTCTTTACATTACGATATGGTACATATACTAAATAATATACCAATTATTTACCGGTTAGACATATACAGAGCTTCAACTAGGTAATTTTATATATATATACAACCTTACTTTCATACCCCTCTATAAATCCTCCAAATACTCAAAATCTCCCACCCAGCTCTCCTCTCAATCATACACTCCATCTTCCACCCCCTCTCCATACCCTGTACCCTCTCCAAAACCTCGGCCGGCTTGTTCCCCGCGCACAAGAGCAAATATAGCACCCCTCTCTCACTTAACACCTTGTGCAGCTGATCCAGCAACCGATCCGTAGTCTCCATCCCCTTCTCGCCTCCCGCATAAGTTAACGAGAGCAGATACTCCTCCATATCATAATCCTCCTTGCTCTTCGAATTCACCATGACCTTCTGCTGCCGTTCCCCGTCGCGTAGTTGAGAGAGCGAAGGGTGCTCCGAGGTGGGAACGTAGGGTGGGTTGAAAACCAGTATATCCACGCAAGAAGGTTTTAGGCAGGATGTGAGATCGGAGGTCACGCTGTCGAGGAAGGCAGCAGAGGTTGAAGGGTACTCAAGGCAGGCATTGGAGATGGTGGTGTTTGTGACGGTGTTGGCTGTGAAGCTCACGTCGAGGCCGAGGGTTATGAGATCCTGCCGGCCGAAGAGGGTGGAGGCATGGGCGGCTAGGAAGGCGGATACCACGCCGGAGCCCGTACCAATTTCTACAAGCAGAGGCGAGGGTGTAGACAGAGGGAAGCGGGCCGCCAGGAAGGCGATTTCGGAGGGTAGCGAGAAGGCATCGAGGAGGAGGTAAGAGTCTTCGGACGGTGGGTAGACCGGCTGGGAGGTTATATGGGAGGTTGACGGTGTCGGCAGCTTGAGCGGAGTACCCGATGGCGGCGTCAAAGTCGATGTCATCGTGGGCGTTTGGTGTACGGCATCGTCTACGAAGCCTTCGTCGAGGCTGATGCCTCCGTGCAAAAGCTATCACGCCAAGGTGAAGCGAAGGGTGTTGCGCCTTGTGATGAAAGATCCGTGAATCCTAGATATCCTGCCCTTCACCTTTTCAGAATCGCAATGCAATGCGAAACCGAGGATATTGATATAATGGATACAACTTCGGAGCCAACCGATCCCATAGTGCCCGTCGAAGGGCCACAATTCTCCGTTCTGGCTCTCGGGGCCCTCTATCGCGACGTCATCGTCAAGGTTCCAAACTTCCCGGCCGAAGATGCCAAGCTGTCGGCCGTCTCTGAGACCGTCCGCGTCGGTGGCAACATCTCAAATACCCTTTCCGTTCTTTCGCAGGTAGTCGCACCGAATACTCAATTACTCTATGCGACTGCTGTTGGAGGCCCTGAGCCGATATGGCGGTGCGTGAGCTGCTTGACAATCTCTCCGATATATTCTGATTAGTCAGCTATTCTCAAAATATAACACTGACAACGCAATGGCGTAGGCGATAGACCATTGATATCGACCCTCGAGGCGAAGGGAATCACTATGATGTATGAGATTCGGGAAGGAGAAGGTCATGTAACTCCTACGGCATACATATTTGAGTCGCAGAGTACCGGTTCGAGGACAATTATATCTCACCAACTGTTAGTGAACTGATTATTTTGTCTATTGTGGACGTCGCAAGCTGATGTACACATCCTTTCAGCATCCCTCCTTTGAAAACGTCGGAAGTTCTTTCCCTGTTGTTCACCCACTTCTTTCCAAAATCCACTTTTTTGTCCAATGCTTACGACGACATGCTCTCCCGCGTGTACAACGCGCATTCGAGCTTCTTTCCCTCGTGGGTTCATTTTGAAGGTAGGGAGTGCTTTATGGTCGAAGGTGTCATAGACCACTTTGTTGGAAGAAGGGAGTATAAAGCGAGTCCCTGTATCATAAGTGTCGAGTTTGAAACGTTTGGCCGGCCGGGGTTGGATAGGCTAATGAGTATGTGCGATGTGGCCTTCGTGGCGGTGGGGTACATGAAGGCCTTTTTGGAGGAGATAGGGACTTGGGATGCTGGAGATATTGCTTATATGACTGAGGTATTCGTAAATCGGCTAAGGAAGATTGTTAAGAGATCTACAAAGGTATATGTTACTGTGGGCGCTGCAGGGGCATATGTGGCGCGGTATAACTCTGGTTCTTCTGTGGAGCTTACCCATATACCCGCCCCCGATATTCCTGCTTCAGAGATATTAGAGACCACTGGAGCGGGGGACACATTTATCGGAGCTACGATATATGCTTTGGGATACAAGAGTTTGGACCCGGTTAAGGCTGGCAAGATCGCTGTCAACGTGGCTAGCAGGAAATGCATGCAAGTCGGGTACGATAGGCTTGGTAACGTCGATGACGGTTTCGGGATACTGGAGGCTGGTGACGATGCTTTGGCAGGTGTTGAAGGGTCTGCGAGGAGTCCTGGTGGTCCTCAAATGAGACCTGCAGACGGGTTGTTGTGATATAATATTATTCGAGTTATTCTACGGATGTAGAACATCAAGCTATGCTATAACAAACAGCCTCGGACTTTGCTCTACAGGTGTAATTGTTACTGAATAGATACCAAGTAAAGAATATATTTGTTTCGCCTAGTGTAGCTACAATATTTCAAAGCCCACCCAACGTGGCAGTTCCCCTTCCAATTCTCACCGTCAAATTGCAATCACACGCTCCCAGGCAACCCATAGGACCCTGAGGCTGGAGTTTTCAACTCGGGAATAGTATCCAACAGCTCCTGAAGAGAACTAACGGGACCAATCAAATCCGGCTGTTCGGAGTCAATCTTCGAGGCCGAAGACTCCAACAAGCTCTGCGTCGAATCCGAGAAGGTTTTCCCAAACGGGTAGTCCGTTTCGCTGTCTGCAGGAGCCTCGCAAGGCAAAACGGGATCTGCTTGCTTCTTTTCCGGTTTCTTTTCCTTGTGAGTTCCATCGAAGACGAATTGATCAAACTCGTCAAACGTAAAATCATTTGGGTCCCGACGACGAATGGCACCTCCTGCTGGCGTAACGGCTCTATCTTGGGCTTTCCCAATGGTCATGATGAGGGTGCTGAAAAGGGGATTTCTCTGTTAAACCCAAAAGATGAGATTGTTAGTTGCGAGATTGGATGGTCAGAATAAGCTTTCAATATCTATGGGTAGACTTACCTTCAAGCAACGACGAACGTACCGGTTAGCCTCATCTTCAGCATTATCTGCAGTGGCCATACCTCGGATTATGAGTTCTTCGCCGATGGGCTCGTACCAGGTTTCTGGGTCGTCCCAAGTTGTAGAGCGAAGAATCAAGGCCATGATACCCTAGGTGAAAAAGTGACTTAGAATAAAGATCTAGGATTTTGGCGGTGGGTAAACAGAGGAGCTGAAGCCTACCTCTTCGGTCATCGGCTGGGGAATTCGCTTCATCGTGAATGGATTGCAAACTGTATGAGTTATTCAAATGTACTAGATGGTGGAAAGAAGAGTGTTCGGGACGAAATGACAGGTGGGTTGGAGACTGTATGTAGATAGGTACGTGCGCACAGATAGTATACTGAGAGAAGATTGATAGTTAAGCAACCATGTAATCAACGGCTCGCCGCTACCACCGTTATATTCCCTCGGCGGCAATTTTGAACTTAGCAACAGAGACTAAATGGAATTGTCTTGCTGACAGGACAGAACACCATGGAAACCCAGTTTCTCTTTGCTATTGGAAATAGCTGAAACCCCAGTATAAGGAATCTCAATGCAAACCCAACTTAACATATGTCACATCCACTGCCTTCCCATGGCTATAGACTGAACACAAAAGTGTAGCAATATAATTAATCCTTATCGCACCCAAGATGTACCAGCGCATCCTTCAGCTCTGCAAATCCGAACTAACGCCTTCCTTCTTCACCTGATACACAATCCAAACATTCTCCGCAGATATAACCCCCCTCTGCATCAATATAACCATCACTGCTCCCATTAGGTGTAGCATCCGGCTTGTAGCCCAGCCCTAACAGCCTCATCGATTCGTATTATATATATGCCGACCTAGTCTCGTAAACCAAACCTCTTTCATACTTTGGTAGTTCTAAGTCTCAAAAAACGTCGCCAAAAAACGTCTGAAAGGCATAAGCCTTAAAATGCACAAAAGGACAGCAGGATAAATACAGTCAGTAATCTTATCTTCAGTGTATCGCGCAATTGGTAGTTATCCCAAGCCAGTTCTAAGGTTTCTCAAGCCGATGAAGGTGTAAACATAATCTGTCTCCAATTGCGAGCTCGGTCGCGTAATGTTGAGCAAATGGCGGTTTGGCTGTTTTAATAATCGTTTTGATATAGTAATATTGAAAAGTTAAACTATATATCTTACAAAAAGCTAAAAATGGAATTCCGGTTCATATTCGTAGGTATCCATGAAAAAGTTCCCGGCGGCAGCGCCGCCTACAATCTCCATAGCATCGATAGCCTTGCCAGCCCCCGGAGACACAAAAGCGACAGCCGCCTTGGCCCCTGCGATGTGGCCATCGATAATGCCGTCGATAAGAAACCCGGAGAATTTTTTCAAAAAGGTCGAGTCCGAACTTAGAGTCATCATGAGTTTACTCGTCGCCTTCTCGAATCCAAATGCAAACAGTAGGTCATCTGAGTCTCTCAGCCTGCCAATACCAAGTATTGTGGTTCTAGGTGGCGCACAAGCCCAACCGTATGCAACCGTAACGTAGTCCGGGCGTGTTGCACGTCCGTACGGGGTTGTGCTAACCGTAATGAAACCCGGTTGCTTTATATTTACTGAAGACTCTTTGCCCTTGCTATCCTTGGACTTGTATTTCCCTTCTAGCATAAACTTGATTTCAATAGTTCCGGGATCCATATTTTCGGTATTCCAAAATTTGAGTTCAAGTTTGACGGGAGCTTCTCGTCTGAATATTGCCCAGCCGATATTAACGGGTGCATCCGGCTTGCCCTTGATCGTTGGAACCTCAAAGGGGAATTTAATGTTGCGAATGGACTACGCACAGTGTTAGATAAGAAACCATAACCTTTTAACAGGTAAATAACGAACTTCTTTGGGGTCTTGTTTGTCCTTGTTTGTCACGGAGCCTGTTGTACCCCATCCTTTGAACTGGGTCGTGTAACCACCAGGAGCGGTTCTGCAAACAGCGCCTGTGATGTGTAGTTTGATGCCCTCGGGCAAACCTGCTAGGTTTAGCTTTAGTTCGACGCTACCAACAGCAGTCATTTTCAAAATAAAGACAGGGAGCGGTTGTGAGCTTCTAATTTGTGAGGATCGAATTGTTCTGTGGTGTAAACTTTTGTACGTGCGCACTAGTGCAAGTCTTAGTGGTGTAACTAAAGGATTAAACCCATCCATCCGATCACAGCAACCTAAGGTCGCTTATATACCCTCATCAATCTAGTGAAAAAAGATTCCTTAGACATATATCAGAGAAAATGAAGAAAACCTCAGATTACACAGCATTTGCTCGGTTAAAAAAAACAAGGCACTGCAGTATCTATGCTGAAAGCAATTAAAACCGTCCGTGTCACCACGTTATGCATGAAATCGTAAACAGCCTTTCGTCTTGCATTACTCCGAATTCGCTTCAACTTCGCCATATTAAGGTTTCCGAAGGCCCTGAAATAGGAGAATATAGCTCTGCTATCCCGTATTCGGTACGCTTTGAAATAACATATTTCCTGCAATGCCACGACGTGGCCTCGCCAAATCTATAAATTCGCTCCGAAATTTATAGGTAAACCGGACAAGTTGCCTATGTAGGTTTTGATATCCGAAACGCACGAAGGCAGTTAGCACCACCTTTAACCTGTATACAAGCCAAGACGGGCCGGCTTGATTGGCTGAATTCGTGAATATTGATATCAAAATAGGGCAATGATAAAACCACCGACTTAGAGAATCAATAGTAGTTGTGCTATAGATCACTTGGACAAAATATTGACCAGCGAGACCAATAGTATTTTTCACCTTGATAGGATGCGAAGGTGACAACTCAACAACTTGATAACATATAACATGTAACATGCAACACTAATTGGGGAGGTCTGTCGGCGTTAAGTTTGTCTCGTAGACCAAACGCTGACCGCAAAGCGTTAAGTCAAATTCGTATCGCGATTACTTAGCCAAATCATGACGTATAATCATGATTAGAGAGGCATTCGGGATTTATTCGGCTACGAATTTAAAATAGTTAAAACTTGCTGATGATTTGAAGGTTATCCGTTCAGGTGCACTGAAATGAAGTTGACGATGATTGGCGGTGTTTATGTATTTGTTTTGGGAAAAGGCGTTCGTCACGTCCACACTGATTGCCACATTAGGGACGTCGTACATGAAGGACCCTACTTGATTCGAGATTCAGTGCAAGGCTATAAGCCTGCAGGCCGACAGGTAGTGGCAATCATTTTATGAATTTTGTCTATCAACCGCATGCTAGCATCGGAACCGGGACTGCGTGTGAGCCAATCGCGTCTTTTAAAGATCTTTAGCTTGCAGCTAGGATTGGTTCGTCAGGCCCTAACCCAATGGACGAATAGAGCTACATCATGTAGATATTTTATGCTCGTGTGATCTTGATAGTAATAGAAAGGTAGCCCCTCTCGAATCAAATGCCGATTGCTCATAATATCAAATCTAGAAGCAAATCACAAATGATTCAGCACAGCAGCTTCCTCTTTATCGTCTTGCCTTATATCCTCCCAGTCACCTTCTTCATCATCGTCTGAAATCTCCATCTCCGCTTCTCCGAGCTAAAGAATAATCAGACGTCTATCTCTCGGATTTATATCGGGTAAACCGCTTTATTAACCTCATCAACAGTCACCTCGCGCACAGCAACCTCGCGAATAGTAACCCTGCGAATAGCAGTCTCCCGTATTGACTTCTTCCGTTTCAACCTCCTTCGTTTCTTTCTAGCTTGCTTGAGTTGCTTCTTGGGATCCTCTAGCGATTTTTTACAACGTTCATGCTGAACAATACCTAACGCTTCTGTGACCAGAGGGCATTGCTTTAAGATACGGTTCCCACGCGTTAGCAACTCCAACTCTCAAAACAAGGGAAAACATAACAATTTTCGAGGATAATCAAACCTTCCAGATTCTCCCTGCTAGAATCGTCGCCCTCCTCGTCGCATCCTCTCCTTCGGGGGCTCCTCTACGGATAAACTCTTTTTTGATGATAGACTCCCATTGGTCTTTGTAGCAGTTCTCGTTTGCTTGTAGGATCAGGGCGAGAATCTCCTAGATCAAGAGTCACTTCAGTGTTTTTTCTTATGACCTTTGGCGAGAAATCATGTTCGATGATGAGTGGCTAGTAAACACTCACCGCGTTGGAAATCCGGTAAATCTCAGGAATATATCTTCGAGTCATGATGAGAGGTCGGCCTGCGTATATCCCGAGACTATGCGTATATTTTTGTAGTGAGATATGTCGATAGAGCTAAGATTTAGATAGCTTTCTTTGATGGAAGTTTCCGGGAGACTTCAGTCGTTGACCCTGGATATATTGTGTGATGATATTTCGACGGCAGCCTGCATCGACTGGCCAGGCAACGCCGCGGATCAACCAAACGTGGTGCAATAAACATGATCGTAGGATGAATGTTCCTCTGGCGTAGAGCAAGAACGTCTCTTTCTTTGTCGTGCGACTTAGTTATGAGACCGCTTGTCTCCTGACTGGTGGACCTGGCAAGCGAGGATGTCTTCATAGCTTCGTTGCAGGTGTGTTGGTAGTTGCCAAGGACTGTGATATTTTGGTACTGTCCAATCAAACTTCGAGAATGGCCGATTTGTGGTTAGCTTGACAAGATGACATGCTATTTTGATAGAAAGATCACGAACATGTTACGATAAATCAGAGGAGGGTTTATAACAGAAGTACGGTTTGGATATTCAAGATGATGTTTCCATTCATTGACAGGTATATACATGACTGGAGCTACTATCTATCTAATAATATATACAAGCAACGTTGCAACTTATGACACAACGTTGCAGGCTTCACCTAAATGATCAATGAAATGTTGAATCTTAGTCCACAACTCCAGAAGAAGAGGAGAAAGAAACCAATGGAAGAAGACATACATACCTTGCTGTCTAATATTATCATACTGTATACTTGAGTTGAGTTTGAATTGATTGACCCTAGATAAGATAAAAAAATGTTCGTCAGCCAAAGAAAAACTTTGAACCGAGTATTTCCATCGTGACCTCTTAAGGTCCCCATGAAGGGGGTCCCTCTTTCCGAAGAAATCGGTCCACTCCTTCACGTGCCTTCCAAAAATGGAAAGACCATATGGAACAGGCGTGTTGAAGCCTCCATATCTGACTACGGATCTTCCCGAGACTAATTTACGAACGATCAATCTGTTGAGGATCTCACGTACGTCACCCCCTCTGCCTTATGTCGTCCCTCAAGGGTATCAGATATTTCTATCCGTCCCCCTTCTGCGGTCCATTACACGCGAATGCGTAACCAGGCGGGGATGAAAAAGAGGCGAGTACCTTTTTCTCCTCCACCCGAATTCGCCGAAGCAAAATCGAGCTTTGGATACTTGGCTTCTCTTGTGTGCCGGTGACCAAGCACACCCCATACTGAAATGAGAGAAGGAACATATCTTGTAGATTTATAAGTCGATTGATAGTCTGATTGTGTGTTGCGATGTGCAACGTTGCTAATGTGATGATGATGAGGATGTGATGAAGAAGGATGAAGGAGAAGGAAGGAAGAGAAGAGAGGCAGGAGGCCGTTATTAAATAGGGCACAGAAGGAGGCAGGGGAATCAATAATGACAATTTTGTCTCCCGCTGAGCTGAGCCTCGTGTGGCGTGTCGGTGCCGTCCGGTCGTCGAATATATTCCCACAAAAGAAGATTTGAACAAAATAAAAAATAATAAAAGACGCTCGGCGTTATTTTGCTGTGGTGGGGGGTTGGATTTGCTGGCGACATCACTGTGCATCATAGTCTCGTTGCAATACCGCCCATAACAAAGGTTGCGGATCGGATCGATTTGAAAGTCTACACTGATATTGTACGCAATAAAATATTTCAAAAACCCTGAAATCGATTGGCAATATGATAACCGCCTTTTTAATAGCCTCAAATCCCTTGCTGACAAGGCAAAATTAAGTTTGACACCAAGACATGTAATCAGAAATTGGTACATCACCAAAGGTCGTCAGAGTGTGAGTAAGATACAATTGATAGAACAAGGTAATGGCAATGGTTTAAAGATAATGATAAAGAAACATTGTGAAACCAATCATCCAAGCGAGTTCCGATTATTCTTTCCAGCGTTAAATTTGATTGTAGCAGACCCGTATCGAGAAATCCGAACCTCGCCACCATGCTCGCTGAAAGTTGGAGCCAAAGAAGTAAGCATTTGAACGACGGCGGGGGCAGCTGCAGAAATAGTTCTCATTAGAAAGATATCAACATCTATCATAATGGAATTATGAAACTTACGAGCATTGTTGGTGATAGTACTTTCATGGGTGTTTCCCGTCTCGGAATGACGCATCCTAAACTGGCTTTCTCCCCCGTAACCACCTTCACTCGCTTCGTAGTAACCTTCTTGAAGGTTCACAAATCGATTCTGGCTGCGAAAGCTTACCTCCGGGCTTTGGTGGCCTTTGGTATTGGGGATACGCTCCGTTTGGACCCTGTTGCCCCGTCCGCCAGCTAGGTAATTTTCTTCCGAATCAATACTTCCATCACCTTGATAATCCTCATCGTCCATATCCATCTGTTCATCCCTAGAGCCCAAGCTCATATCATCTTCAAGAATCACACTAGGCACAGCCTCTTCATATTCATCGTCATCATAATCTTCAAAAGCAGAATCATAGTCAAGCTGAGAATCATAGGCGCTGGTGACTTCAGCGTTCCAAGAATCAACTTCGGTAACGCTTCCGCCGTTGAAACTTCCACCCCTTTGAGCTATAAAGTTGGCTCTGGCGATCAGGGAATCAGGAGCGAGTTTCAAGTTATCGTAAAAAGCCCACCCGTCCTGGTTTTAAAGAAGAGTGTTAGCTAGGAACGATAAGTGTCTAGCGGATTTACATACGCCTGGATTCATATTTAGCAGCATACCGGAGAACCCAGACTATATTAATTCTCACGGGTTAGAATGCCCTCTATCGCGTGGGCTTGGTAGATCAGCATACCCGTTTGAAACGCCCAATAAGCGAGGAAACCAGATTAGAAGAGTGCTTGAAATCTTTGTCATCCTCAGTGACAAAGTGATAAAGAATCACATTTCTCCACCGAAAAGCATCAGATGTGTCCCAGAGAACGCAACATATAGCGTAGAATGCATCCTATTTGATGATAAGTCATTGTTAAAGTCTATCCTTGCTAATACAGAGAGGTAAGCCTGACCTGCTCTGTGAATTTTGGAATTTTGGAATTCGAGTAGACTTCGTTGTCCTGAAACTTGCATAGGCAGCCTGGTGTTTTCTTGGGGTCATTCGTGGCGAGAGAGCAGGTGCATTGAATTTGAGGAGTGGGGGCTACAGAGGTGAGTATCTGGGGCCCAGCTTGGACTTGAGCGAAAGCCTGAGATGCCATTTATGTTGTGTCAAGGAGTAATTGTGATGGTGTAATGTGATTGTAAGACATGAGGGAGAAAGATTCAGGGAGCCTCCCACCAGTAATTCTACTAAATACCTGGGGTAGAGACCTAGGGATATCCACCGCTCACTCGATTGTTCTCCAGAGTCTTCAACAGCGTGCTAACGTTTGTTTACGAGACTCCTCCAAAGCATTCGTTGCGGTCCGATATGTGTTGCCATGTGGTTTCTGCAACACCCCCCGAAACGGCATGTTTAGGCGCGACTCCGTTCCGGCTGCGATTGCTTGTTTTTGGAGGTGCACACGTCGGACGCGGAGAATGTCATTGGCTGGTCCCGCATATGTGTCTGTCCGTCTGTCTGCCTGTCTATCACAAGCTCGAGCTCGAGTTCAAGTGCAAAGGCTCTCCCACCATTCGGTTCTTCTTCCTGCATACTATTCTTCTCCTCCCGGTACGACTTCATAACGGACCGTAGCATCGGCTTTGGGACGAAAAGTCGCCGCGTCGACTTTATCCTTTCTGTCCTAGTTCGCTAAGGAATCCACTCGGACATCAAGACATGCATGGGCCCTTGCATCTCATGATATTACATCATAGCATCTGAACATGCCGAGGAACCTTCCCTCTACAGCCTAAACCCCAGTCCGAAACTCCACCTCAGCTCGCGAAACAGGAACATTCCTCTCGATATACCTCGTACAATCGAAGGTCCGTCTTGTTTGGAACAAGCTGACGTTATTCACATCGTCTTAGCGCTGGTGGGAACTCTAAAGCCTTTAAACTCTCTCGACGTCCATATATTCCACGCGACTCCTCCCCTCCCTCGATTACGCTTTTGAAAATGGACTCACTATCTTCTGCCTCCGCCGTCCTAGACGGTAACTTAACGGCCTCGGGCATACCAACAGTCATGACTACCGCGCCACCAACCCAAAGTCTAAGCTTCTTGGGGAACCTAATCTACTACAGTCTGTGGACGTTCCAAATACTACCATGGGTCACCTACTGGATCCTAAGCTTCACCACTTATACCATCCCCGCTTTGCTGTTCACGTTAGCCAGCACCAGCTTCTCGATAACAATGAATTTTACGACATTGTATGTCTCAATAGGCCTTTTATTCCCAATGCATGATGCCTAAACGGGAGGGTTCTAACGTGTATTATAGATTGGCGATAGCCCTATTATTCGCCTCCTTAGTATCGTATATCCTCCGCTACCGTTACCTCAACATGTACGCCCATCTACCACCGGAGCCACAACGCAAGGAGCCCCAGATCGATCTCTTCACCGATGAACCGGAGGCAGATGATACCAAACCCGGCATCGCGAGCTACTTGGACGAGTTTCTCAGTGCTATCAAGGTGTTCGGCTACCTCGAACGGCCGGTATTCCACGAGTTAACGAGGAGCATGCAGACAAGGAAGCTCATCGCCGGCGAAACCTTGCTGCTCGAAGAGGAGAAGGGCTTCTGCGTAGTTGTTGACGGGCTGGTGCAAGTGTTTGTCAAGTCCACTGCCACCACTCCTGGTGGCTCCAGTGATGAAGATGAAGACAATGCGGGCGGTCAGGGATACCAGCTTTTAACAGAAGTAAAGAATGGAGCTCCGATGAGTAGTATGTTCACCATCTTGAGCCTGTTTACAGAGGACGTCCAGCTACGGCAGGAAGATGATGATGAAGGAAGTATGGCACCCACCCCGCCACGGCACCACGATAGCTTTTCTAGCTCTGGCGGTGGTGATCTGAGAAGAGGGCCGCGAGATTACCCTCATCTTCAAACTGGCCCTGCAATGCAGGATCACCCGTTTTCCAACAACATGTCCAGGCAGTAAGTACTTTCGGCCGCCATGTAAATGTAAATATGGCTAATAAATATATAGAAACTCGGAAAACCCGGCCTTAGGAAGGGTACCCACGTTCCCAATGCTCGCCGATGACATATCAGATTCCACATCTCCTTATCCGCAATTCTCGCAACCAAATACACCTGGCTATGGGTTTCCTCCAAAGTCAGGAAGACCGGTTCGACCTCGCCTCTACAAATCCAAATCGGTGCATCCGGACATCATCGCTCGCGCGACGGTGGATACCACGATAGCGGTTATCCCAGCGGCAGCATTCAAAAGGCTTACCCGGAGTTACCCAAAAGCATCGGCCCATATCGTTTCCGTCATTCTGACGAGATTCCTGCGAGTTACATTTGCGACCGCTAGAAATTATCTGGGTCTCACCGGCGAGGTGCTCCGTGCCGAAAAGAGCATGAACAACTACACCTCCTACGACCTTCCGAACCACCTCCGAGGGTCTGCTTTGGACAGATTGAAACAGAAATTCGCCAAAGAAAAATCTGCTGCGAAAGACGATGAGGAGCTCAAGCGGGGCATGGTGCTACACAGCAACACAGCCGGCTTGAAGAGGAGACGAAGATCGTCTTTTTCTATTCAAACAAGGATTGATCTCGCTGCGAAAAACGCGAGCATGAGTGGCCTCAGCAGTCCATGGGTTACCAGCACCCACCCCGGAGATTTGTTCAGTAATGTCCCATTAAATCGCCCTAGGAGTAGTTCGAGTGGTTACTTTTCACCTCAACAAGAGGCATTCGGAAAGGGCTTCACCATCGCTGTTCCACCCAAAATTGACAACCCTATCAATGGTCTCCAGCACATTAGTACCGCCAGTTCGGATAATTCCGGTTCTACCTTATCACTGGTAAACAGCCGCACTTCTCAAATGGATGATATTCCGGAAGAGGAAGACGAGGGTAGCTTTAGAGAGGCGGTATTGGAGTGCATGTTTAAGGCTATCGGTTTATCGAGCGCAAAGGTGGATGCATTTAAGCGTCCGCCGACATCTGTTGAAGCTAGCCCGAGGCTGGTGTCATACGATGCGAAGCGACAGAAAGCGGTGTTTAACTCTTTCGGCCAATTGGATCCCTTCGAAGATGCGGAAACCGAATCATTGGCGTCAACTACCATGTCAAACAGCAGTACTCTGGGCTCGGGAACCAGCAATTTGGATGTTATGAAGGACGATGTAGATATCGTATTCTTCCCCAAAGGCAGCATTCTAGTCGAAGAGGGGGAGCGAAGCCCGGGTTTATATTATGTTATCGATGGCTTCTTGGATATCACGATGGCTGTTGAGGACGACAAGAATACCGGGGTGTTGGGAAACATTGCATCGAGAAAAGGAAGCACCGTGAACCTAGCTACGATGCTACCCGCTCTTAATCGCACTAGTACTAGCAATTCTAAAGGTCTTCCTACAACATCATCACCCAAGAAATCTACCAGGAAATCGCTTTTCATGGTAAAGCCCGGTGGTGTTGCAGGTTATATCGGTTGCATATCGGGAAGTCGCAGTTTTGTGGAGATCCGGGCAAAGACAGATGTCTATGTTGGGTTTTTGCGAAGGAATAGCTTTGAAAGGATTATGGACAAAAATCCCGTGATTCTCTTGACAATGGCGAAGAGGATTACGAGTTTGCTTCCGAGGTTGATGCTGCATATCGATTTCGCGTTGGAATGGTTGCAGATTGATGCCGGGCAGGCTATTTACAGGGAAGGAGAAGAAAGGTAATCTCGAATATCTCCCTAGACTATTTTGAAGACATTAGATGCTAACGATTGGTAGTGACGCCATATACATAATTCTCAACGGCCGTTTGCGTGCAATCAGGGGCAGCGCGGAAGATGGCGATATGCAGGTGGTTGGCGAATACGGTCAGGGCGAGTCTGTTGGCGAACTAGAAGTATTGACGGAGTCCACCCGCCCAGTGACCCTACACGCCATCCGTGATACAGAAGTAGCCAGGTTTCCCAAAACGCTGTTCAACAGTCTTGCCTTGGAGCATCCCGGAATCACAATCCAGATATCAAAAATTATAGCGACAAGGATGAGATCACTCGTCGAGGACCCTCTTGACAGGAAAGATAACGCTGCGCTTGGGAGCACAAAGACGGCGAACAAGATGAATCTGAGGACTGTTTGTATTCTACCCGTGGCGAGTGGTGTTCCTGTTACGGACTTTAGCAACAGGCTCTGGACCGCTCTCCAGCAGATTGGTGTACCGAATGGTGCTGTGACTTTGAACCAAGCCGCCATCCTCAAACATCTCGGTCGACACGCGTTTAGCAGGATTGGCAGATTAAAGCTTAGCCAGTTCTTAGCTGATCAGGAGGAGAAATATGGGATGGTGTTATATGTCGCTGATACCACTGTCAACGCACGCTGGACGCAGACTTGTATCACTCAAGCGGATTGTATCTTGCTCGTTGCGCTAGCTGACGGTAATCCCGGCATCGGGGACTATGAGAGATATCTGATTGGGATGAAGACCACCGCACGGAAGGAACTTGTCCTCTTGCACCAGGAACGATTTGTCAGACCTGGTTTGACAAGACAGTGGCTCAAGGTAAGCACCTTCACACGAATATTCCTATATAATATATATGTACTAATTTTTTTTCAGAACCGCATATGGATCAACGGGGGCCACCATCATATACAAATGACGGTCAATCTGAAAAACGTTCCGGAACCGGTCCACATGCAGAACAAACGCTTCGGGTCCTCTATTAGAAAGCGGGTCAAGAATCTTCAGGACGAGATATCAATCTACATTTCTAGACGCCCCCGACAAACCGTATACCCCTCGGAAGCACCCTTCAAAGGCGACTTTCACCGTTTAGCTCGAAGACTTTGCGGTAAGAGTGTCGGCCTCGTGTTGGGTGGAGGTGGCGCGCGTGGTATTGCGCACGTGGGTGTAATCCGGGCACTCGAAGAAGAAGGGATCCCTATTGATCTCGTCGGTGGAACCAGTATCGGCAGTTTTGTCGGAGCGTTGTACGCACGAGACTCGGATATTGTCCCCGTCTACGGTTGGGTTAAAAAGTTCTCGGGCAGAATGGCCAGTCTGTGGCGGTTGGTGTTGGATCTTACATACCCGGCCGTCAGTTACACCACCGGCCACGAGTTCAACCGGGGCATCTTCAAAACTTTCGGGGACTCCCAGATTGAAGACTTTTGGTTGGAATTTTACTGCAACACGACGAGTATCAGCCATAGCAGGATGGAGATTCACACCAGCGGGTACGCGTGGCGGTACGTCAGGGCGTCGATGAGTCTGGCGGGTCTGTTGCCACCTCTGTGCGACGAAGGCAGCATGCTGCTCGACGGTGGGTACGTGGACAATCTAACGGTATCGCACATGAAGAGTCTGGGAGCGGACACTATATTTGCGATCGATGTGGGAGCCATCGACGACAACACGCCCCAAAACTACGGTGACACGTTGAGCGGCGGGTGGACGCTGTTCAATCGGTGGAATCCGTTCAGTTACACGCCCAACCCACCGACGTTGGCGGAGATTCAGGCGAGGCTGGCGTACGTGAGCAGCGTTGATGCTTTAGAGAGGGCCAAGCAGGCGCCTGGTTGTTACTACATGAGGCCACCGATCGATCCTTACGGGACCTTGGACTTTGGAAAGTTTGATGAGATTTACAATGTAGGTTATGTTTACGGCAAGAGGTTTTTGAGAGAATTAAGGGAGGTCAAGGGCGGTTTGAGGCTTTGGGGTGGGGATAACGGCGGGGAAGGGGTCGGTGGGAAGGGTATTAGATGGAGGATGGCGGGCAGAAGAGCTAGTATTTGATAGAGAGGAGATTTTCTCCTCTGTTTTGGATGTTTTGGCGATGAAGCATGGTAGAGGCTGCATATGCATATTGGGATGGCGTTCTTCTCATGACACGTGTATAAATTTGGTATTCTTTTAGACGCATAAAACGAAGAGCATGTATATAACATACCAGATAGATGATGTTTTGGAGAAGTTTTGATGATTGGCAATGAAAGCTGGCATTTTATCTCATAATCTCAACGACGGAGTTTACACCTACGGTTAAGAGAGCGGTCGGTAAAATTCCTCCAAAGATTCAAACCTTCCCAGCATTAAATCTCAAAACCACGAAAGACAACTGCAATCCCGCTCTTCCTGCTCGAGAACATACGATTCTCCAGCTTCAATGTTTGACTGTGTTGCAGCAGCCAATTTCCAACGTTCGGAAGCAGCCGACTTCCACGGACGTTGTCTTCCGGCACAACCTGGCAGCTCCCCCCTGCAAACAAAGAAGAGCAAGAACCTGCGACCGCCAACCTCGATCCCCTTTCAGCTGCAGCTCGACGTATCGGAGATCTGCTGGACCCGAGCGAATGAATCGAAACCCTCGCAGAAGGGGAAGGTGGGGGCCTCCCCAGCCGACGGCCATTGGCATGGATAAGGCAGCTCACCGACCAGCTAGTCGCACACGGTGTGTATGACCCAGGCAAGCCCGGCGGAAATCTATATCTAGATCGCAGCTTTTCCACCGAAAACCCGAATCTTTTACATTCCTCGATCCTCTGAGAGCTTTTCTTTCCAATTGAGGTCATTTCTTTTTCGGGGACGCTTCATGTTCAATCGCTGGATCCGACGCCCAATCGCACTTTACAAACCAGCAGCAGCAACAGCAGCAGTACTTCAGCGCTCCGCTTATCAGCATTATTACCACGTGCATAACCGAACCGTCACCATGGCCGCCGTCTCCCCTCGAAAATACCATGTCGTGAACGACCCAACCATCTACTTTGGTACCTTTATCCACAGTCCTCGTGATGATGCTTGCAAGCTCGACATTTGCGAGTCCGGAGCCATTGGCGTCAATTCCGACGGCGTGATCGAATTTGTGGAACGGGACGTCGACGGGGTCGATTCTGTCGTGGACAAGCACCCAGCCTACAAAGATGCCCAGGTCGTCACTGCGAGACCGGGAGGAACTCAATTCTTTTTTCCGGGCTTCATCGGTACCTACCGTTCCCTACCTTTACCTATATCTAAAGAATATTTAAAAAAAAAACTAATATTTTCCAAACAGACACCCACATCCACGCTCCCCAATACCCCAATGCTGGCGTCTTTGGCTCTTCCACCCTCCTTGACTGGCTGAACAAGTACACTTTTCCCCGAGAATCCTCGCTGTCCTCCCTCTCCGTCGCCCGAACGGTATACTCCCGTTGCGTCGCCCGCACCCTCGCCCACGGCACCACCACGGCAGCCTATTACGCCACAATCCACGTCCCCGCCACGAACCTCCTCGCCGACATTTGCTCCTCCGCGGGTCAGAGAGCCTTTGTCGGCCGCGTGTGCATGGACCACAAGGAGATCAACCCGGACTACTACCGTGACGAGAGCGCCGACGAGAGCGTGAAAAACACCCACCTCTGCATCGATCACATCAAGAAGATCGATCCAAACTACGAACTCGTCTCACCAATCATCACCCCGCGTTTCGCACCCAGCTGCACCGCGGAAGCCCTGCAGAAACTGGGGGATCTGGCGAGGGAGACGAATCTCCCCTGCCAGACGCACATTAGCGAGAACAGAAACGAGATCCAGCTGGTCAAGAAATTGTTCCCGGAGCACGATAGTTACGCCGAGGTGTACGACGCTTTCGGCCTGCTGACGCCAAAGATGATATTGGGACACGCGATACACCTAAGCAACAAGGAGATGGAGCTGATCAGGAGCAGACAGGCTAAAGTGTCGCACTGCCCGGCGAGCAACAGCGCTCTGACGAGCGGCGGAGCCAGGGTCAGATGGTTGCTGGACAGCGGCATCACGGTGGGACTGGGGACGGATGTCAGCGGCGGGTACAGTCCGAGCATGCTGGAGGCGGTGAGGTCAACGGCGCTGGTGAGCCGTCACGTGGCCATGTCGGACGGCGAGGAGTGCAAGCTGAGCGTCGAGGAAGCTCTCCATCTGGGTACGAGAGGTGGTGCCAAGGTTGTGAACCTTGAGGATAAGATTGGTGGGTTCGAGGTCGGGATGGAGTGGGATGCGCAATTGATCGGGTTGGAGCTGGTGAAGGAGGAGGAAGGCGAGAAGGAAGAGTTTGCGGACGACGAGGTGGTGGATAAAGTTGTATTTGAAGGTCCGAAGGGCGCCGGGCCGGTTGACGTTTTCGGATGGGAGAGCTGGGATGATAGGGTCGCCAAGTGGGTTTATAACGGTGACGACAGAAACACGCTGTCGGTTTGGGTCAAGGGGAGGAAGGTGTGGAGCCGGGAGTAGATACTTCGGCGGGAGGCGTGGGAGCATATGCATGTCATGATGGGCCGTTGGGAGGCTCGATAATTTACCGTTTTATTCTAGTTGTAATTGTTGTCTAGCAGAGCACACATATAGAGAGCATAGAAGGGAAGCATATTATTATTCATGAATTTATCCGGCCACTTCCAGATTCCCAATCGAAGCTTCAATCACGTAGTCGAGTTTGGTATCTGGTGTTTAGCTTAGGTATGCATGCATTGCCGGCACACTCCGCTAGAAAACTAATTAGATGTGTCGATAACGAAGTCTTCCTTCGCATGAAAGCGAGATATTCCATATTTGTGATGAAGCTTCTGGCTGTCATTGCATCCTCTGCGAATCTTGTAACTTAATCAGAAAAGTGGTAAAGTACCTTTCACACCAATTTCACGTGGTGCGGTACCTCCACCGGAGTTCCCCGCCGTCAGATTTTTTGTGGCCTGATCCTCACCACAATTCCACACCATCCAAGCAGCCTTATGACCTACACAAAAAGAAACTGTCACACCACAGTCGTTCCAACTCCACGCTACCCAAAGCAGAAAACTAAACAGAAGATGTATACTGTGCGGCTCCTGTCGCGCTGTCGCTCGACTGTGGCCTGACTTTGACCTTTCCCAACTCGTTTTTTCCGTCATTTATTGTTAATTGTTGCAATTATGCGCTGGGTTTTGCGTTGTTTCTGCCATTCTTTGATATCAATGGTATCTTCGTGAAGAGAATTAAACTCGCGGGCGTAAGACAATACGAGATTTTCCGAAGATGATGCCATGCGAGATCCATCTTGATGTTTAGTTCCGTAAATTATTCGCAGGGCCATTAGGGATAGATTGTATATAAGATTCTCTCAAGCAGGAGTAGAGTGTGACTTTTTTTTTCTTATATCCATCATCATCAGATCATATCACTACATCGAGATATTCAAATCTACAATCAAGCCTTTTCTATATATATACTTTAAGTCCATTAGTATATATCAAATACCAATCAATCAATCAATATACATATTCTAAATCTATAGAATATCTACATCCTAAGACTTTAAAGTCCGTACAATCTTACAATCGAATATTCGAACACAAGAAACCTACCCCCTCCTCCTCAATCGATACCTTCCCACCGATACAAACTACTCCATACAAATTACAAATCACAAAATAACTATGCTCTCAACAATTACCCGTCGCGCCGCCCTCACGGCCTTCCAAACCACCTCCCGCCGCATGGCCAGCACGCACGCCCCATCCAGCGTTCACACGAAAATATCCGCAGGTCTTAGCGGTGGCGTCAAGTCTTCGAATCCCGCGCTGTCGTTCTACACTGCCCGGTTGGGCAGGACCCTGAGTCTCGTTCTTCCCGGTATGGCGTTCATGAGTTGGCCGTGGATCACCAGGGCTATCGAGTACGATAATGGGAGGTAGATACCTATGAAGAGGTGATGAAGAGTTCGGTTTAGGGATTTTTCTTTATTGTCTATTATCAGTATATAATTGTTTTTTCGTTTCCGAATTATGGTTGCTGCTAAAGAAAAAGGGTTCAGTTATACGGGAGTTTTACTGCTTTTTATTGTCCATTGTTTGAATTTTCGGGAGATAATCGAGCGCTTGGATATTGTATATAAAATACTTACTTATCGAGAAATATAACATTTCATACTTAAACCTGTCCCGATCTTTAACATTATTACCTTAATACAATATCATAGATCGCTTCAAGACAATTACATGAATGTAACGCTCGGGATACGGTGATGATCGGTCCATTTTAACTTCTTCGCAGCTCAGCTAAATGCACACACACGTCCCAGTGAATAAAAACAAATAGAAAACTCCTTTATATAACAGAAATGAAAAGGCAATGGGTTGTACTCTGATGTAGCCCGGGAAAACATTCCGGTATGCAAAAATAAAACAGGAAACAAAAAATATAAACGAGAATACATCCATCGAAAAGATGAAGAGGGGGGCGTTCGTTGAGAAGAATCGAATGTATCAAAGAAAATTAAGAAAAATGACAGTTTTTGTTTTTATATGGTAAAAAGAATTTCGAACTCCCCAATTCGCCTTTCCAATCGGATGGTCGGACAAAATGCGCCTCTAGCCAGTTTTTGTCCAAAATATTCTCGTGAATTATGCGTACGGTGCAATCTAAGAGCTCGCGTTCGGCTCCACCAAGCTCGAAGCTTTGGGAGGCGTGCTCGACTCCCCGGTTGGGCTGCTCGCTTCGGCGTACGATGGCAGGGCCGCAACGCTCTGCTTCACATCCTTCTTTTTCTTCAAACGGCGGTCTCGCATCGAGAGCTTCTTCGCGGGTTCGGTTGCTGCGGAAGAATTACGGCGGTTAGTTCTCTTTCTCTCTCTTATTATTCCTAAAATGTGAGATTCGTGTAATAGGTATGACAGATTGTAAACTTACGCATCTCCCACTGTTCCGTTCGGCTCCTGGTCCCCTGATAGTAAGCAAATTTACCCTCCTTGTCATCCCATTTCGCGGTCCAACCCTGTGGTAAAGACATTGGCGGAGGTGGCGGGGGAGCAAAACCGTCCGGTATCGCGGCTTTACCCGCGGGCGCCCTCTTGAACTGCGGTGCCTTTCCGGACGGCGTGCGTTCCAACGACGTCGTCGTCTTCGTCGGTGCCGGTGCCGGTTTCGATGCTTCCGCCGGTGCCGCTGGCGGTGGTGCGATTGCTTTGATGGGTGCCCTCGTCGCTGCGGCAGCCGATTCCTCGCTCAGATCTCTAAAGGGGTTGTTTGCTGCAAGCGTGACCGACGGTGAGGAATGCGTCGATGTCGGAGGCGTGATCTGTGTAGGAGTGGCTTCGACCGGTGGCGGTGCGAACGAGAACCTCAGGCCGTTCATGAGACCCTTGGTGGCAGTTCTGGGGGACGCAGTTTCGAGATCGGCGTCGACGCCGACGTTCGATACGTTGGTGTCCAGCCTTGGGGATTCGAACCCTCTCTGCTCGAGGACCGGGGATATCGGCTTGAAGGGCCCGTCGGCGAGGTCAGCGAGATTGGGAGACGTGGATCCGAATTTTCGGAAGGGGTTCGTGCCCGTGGGGCTTATCGGGGAGTGCATCGTGCTGGCCGGTGACGCGGGGATCGTGGGGAGAACTTGGGAATTCGTGCCTGGGATATACATCTGAGGTCTGGGTGGTGGGCCACTGTGACCGTACGGCTGCTGCAGCGGCTGAGGTTGGGATTGTGGTTCCGGTTTGGGTTCTGCTTGTTCTTGATTCTGCGAATTCGCCGAGGCTTCCGCTTTTTTGGCTGCAGCTTCCGCTTTTAACCTGTCCCGTACCGGGTCGCTGTACAGATCGTCCTCCGAATCATCGTAGGGAATAGTTGGGGGGGTGGGCTGGTTGTGAGTGACGAGGTCGAGCCGCGGTGGTGGTGACTTTTTCCCAGCGGAAGGAGGCGGTGTCAGTTCGGACTGCGGACTCTGCGCGGCTTCCTGGGTAGGAATTGGCGGCGGCTGCTGCTGCTCGTTCTGAAGGCCGTAATTGTTGACAGACGTCGAACTCCTGCCTGCGAACGAGCTCTTCCGCAATTCTTTCAGCGAGGCTTTGGAGCTAATCTTTCTCAAGATGGAACCCGATCTCGACGGCGGCCTTTCCTTGCCGCCGTCGGCTTGGATGGTGGTCTCGACACCGGTCTTCGAGCCCTTTTTCAACTTGTACTGGCTGGGAACCGGCGGCGGTGGCGGTGGGGGCTCCGCGAAGTGTTCCGAGTAAGCCGGCAGCGGTTGTCGTGAGAATTCTCTCGATTTCTTGTTTCGTAGGTCCTGCACCAGGGAGGCGAACTTGGTCTTGAACGACGACATTGTTGGGATTGCTAGATGCGATAGACTCTGTTGTGATATGAAAAAGAATGAAGGGACCGGCCTTGGGAGGAGGTCGATAAGAAATAAGAGGTACTTTGAATGATTTTCACAAGTCCTTATACTTTCGAGGTCTGGCTACTAGACGCCCGTGGTCCCAGGAGGTATTTCGCTTTCGGGTTTTATTATCAGCGCCTACGTAACCCAGCCAAAATTTGAAGCCTCCAAAAATAGGGCTTTCCGAGGGGGCTTTCGTTCAACTGTGTAGATTCGATTTCTGTGGTGGCGGTCCCTGAATATGTAAGCTGGCCTTCCTTAATCTCGATGCTTTCTAAGCGCGGAGATGGTTCGAGCTCGTTTGTGCGAAATGCAGTGAGGTTATTACGAGGGTATCTTGTCGCTAAGGGCTGCAGGTAACGCAGGAACGGGAATAATTGGGAATAAACGAAGGACTACGTTCGGTCGGGCAGATGCAAAGTCTCGCGAGAGAGAATAGAAGGGACGGAGAATCAAGACGGTGGTTGATTGCTATAAGAACAATGAGCTGCGAGTCTGCGAGCGAGCAAGTGATCCGGGAAAGAAGGAGAGAGAAAAGGAGACGACGGCAAGGCAATCGTCGACAGGAGGGAAAATCTCCGACCTGCTTCGACTCGATGCTGCTCCAGCCAGCCAGCCAGCCAGCCAACAGAAAGAGTCAGCGGCGGCCCCAGGTGAACACAATTTTCGTGGGCGAATTGGACCTAGCCGTTCGAGGTTTGCGCACCACAGATGGGCCCATCCCGCCCTGCAAGTCTCTCGGTTCGGCATTATGATTGATCCAATGGCAGTTCCCCTTGTAGGGAAAGCCAAGTGTGCCCGGCGCTTATTTGGCTGGTCCCCGCTTTCAGACTCGGGTCATGTAGGTGGGCAAACCGCGGTGATTGGGTGGCACTCGATATTCGGGCTGTCTCAATGTGGGCCAGTCGTTGCGAGCACGAAGAGGGGAAAGAGGCACAATAGCTTTGTTCTCTCTCCCTCTCTTCTTTCGAACGTTCTCCCATGGTTGACAGGTTCTCAGAATTCATTCATTCATTTGTTCATTCAGGGTTGTCTCGTGATTTTCTCTTTGGTTCTTTCAAGACGGGCGATTCAGCTGAATGTCCCGAGTTCCGAATTTCATTAATTTTTATTGATAGCAAACATGACCGGTTTTGTATCAAGCCCGTTTCATCGAAAATCAAAAAAATGTCCCCCAATGGCAATTACCAGCAGCAAACAACATTTATCGAATCAATGCGCGTGAATATGAACTTTATTTCCATCTGAGAAACCCCCCGGGGAAATGAAATCAGCAACGTGGCTCGAATACGGAGATGCAAATCGGAATCGAGGACTTACAGAAAGCGACATGGTCTTTGATGTGAACAGCCTTCTCGTACGGTTCGGGATAGTACCAAGCAGCGTCGGTCAGAGGATTATCTGTACTCGAAATCGCGCCCGTCGTCAGCAAGTCTTTGCCTGAGAATTAGCGCCACACAAGAGCCTTGGCTCTCGTGAAGCTAACGCCGCCCCCGCCATGAACGGGAAACATTCAACGTACTGTCATTAACATCGATCGTATAATAACTCGCCACACCCTTCCAGGGGCAGGTGGTGTGGAGTTCGGTCGTCGTAAAGTACTCCTTCTTGATGGATTCGGGCGGGAAGTAGACGTTGCCCTCGACGGTCTTGTAGTCGTTAGTTTCGGCGATGACAACACCGTTGACGGTGGCGGATGCGTGCGGCATTTTGGATTTGGAACCTGAGGATTCGGATTTGAAGATGGATTTGATCTTGTCTGAGAGACTCATTTGCTTTGATTCTTTGTGATTCGAGATGTGGGTTCAATCGAAGCCTTTTATGTCCTCGAGGTCGATGGAGTTTGTCAGCAGCTGGCGTGGATTGGGATGGCGGGGTAAGCTAAGCAGCTTATCCTGCAAGACGGCCGGCACAGAACACAGAAACACGGCTGTCAATGACGCTGATATCTTACGCTGACAATTAGCATGTATTATATCGTGCCCATCCGACAGGGCCTGGAAAGCTTGTATTGCGTGATCGAGGCTGAAACGGGCAATCCGACATTTCAAATATCCGATATCAAATAGCCAGACTCCGATAGTTTGGAGAGCATTTGCTTACAATTGAAATATCAGTCTCGAATCTCGACCCGATCCTCATGCCTCAAGGCACCGTCTACAGCTACAACGCATCCCACATTTGTCAGCACTCACATCTAATATATAGCGGCCTACGTACGCTCTCCGTATTCGGCATGTCTTATATCACGTTGATACTCAAAAACATGCTATCTCTCGATACGTGATTAACAATTATCCGGCACTTCTCCAAAGCAATCAATGATTATTTGAATTCAGTGCATTGGCTTATTCATAGTCGGAATAATACCCGTGGATTCTACTCGAGATATATGTTGCCGTTCCGACATCAGTGCATAAACAGCTAGGCCTAGATCATCCAACTATTCAACAACGGTTAGCTGCGGTATCGAGCAACTGAAAAGTAGCCTGTCGTTATCTTACTCCCGGATGACGGGGTCTCGAGCCAGTCATTACCGATCAACAAGGTTCTGGTCGGAACCGCCCATTGACTGAAAACAATCATATATCCCGCCTGTAGACGTCCCTACTTTACAGCTCAGAACATAGCTTCCAACCTACGACACTCACCGCGGGACCCACAGGACTCATGCGTTTTCCGGTTGGATATCCATGCTGACCAAAAACAGATTTTATGAGACGGGTGGTAGATTATCATAACAATCAACTCTTACATGAGACGTGAAAGATCGAAAGGTGGTCTTTTTATAGAATCAAACCACTGGGGGACTTCTGCGATAATATCTCGGTTTCCCCTGCCTCCGATCGAACGGCAACCTTGGTTGACACCAGCATTTTACCCTTCAGGTGCCATGGAAGGTATTGTGTTGCAAGTTGAGCCATTTCTGTACCCTGCTCCTGAAATCTGTGGAGAGGTACAAGAGTAATATATGAGGCCGATAGGACCATATTCTGTGTGTTTCGTATCTGGTAGAAGGGTTTAGCAATAGAAGAATCGAACTGTCATCCGATGACCGGATACTGCTCCAAAGGTGGTTATAGAGGGCATATGGTTTTATAATTTGTCTTTTCTCGCAGCTCATCTTCAAAAGATATTTTTTCACCCGAACATATCTGGGAATGAACATTCCGGCTGAAACTAGTGGTACCTCGTGGTTCTCGCCTTATTTCTCGACCCCAGTTCGTGTCACGATTTTTGCACAATTCAAGATCAGGAAATCCAGCTCTACCGAACGAATCGAGCTTGAGATGAAAGCCATGTACGTGATTACTATATTAGAATAATGATATTGCATTCATAATGCTTAACTGCAGCTGTTTGCCTAGTTGTTTCTCTATCAAAGCTATGCAACAGATCTAGACGTCAGACTAGACGCAACGATTAAAAGATCCATTATAAACCGTGACAGTTTTTTATCGTTACAAATCCCAACAAGTTCAACGCAACCAGTCCAATTTTTATCCAAACCGAAACACCTATACACAAGATCAAGGCCTTTCCTTGTCTCCTACATATCCCTATATGCCCGCCTCTTGTGAACAACAGCGACCAACCCAGGCGGTATACTCATCACAGCGATCACACCTACAGCCACTCCAACTCCAACCTCTACCTTTTTGGTGAGCAGGCCGGCACAGACCCCAAACACGACGGAGAGGATCAGAAGAACAAAGGTGGCGATGCAAACCACCTTGGTCCTATTTATCTGTCGCAAGATAACGATAGCGGAGATTCTATCCCCGGCGCTGATATTCTGCGATGTTTGGAAGCAACCGGGATAGCTGGCGAGGAGGTCGAACGGGCGGGCTTGTTTCGGATGGTTCAGGTAATAGGTAAGCCGAGAGTCGTACGTCGTGTACTGGACTTCCACGGCGTGCGAGCCAGGTACCGCCATAGAAGAAACCGGCAACTTAGACAGAGGCCATTGTTAGAAAGGCTGTTCGGAAAGAAAAAGAAGGAAAATGTGGACTCTATCAATTGGGAGTGATGATAACCTACAACTGCACAACTTCCGGTGTGGACTTCGATCTTTTCGAACCAGCGCTTGACAGGACCGACAACGCCGCGAGGAGATTCATCTTCAGAAAGAATACGGCAGCGGATGTCTGAAAACTCTTCGTCGGCCTCGAGCTCCAATAGAGTAACTTTGCCATCGAATAGGTTCTCTGTATATGAAACTCTCAGAAAGTTCTGAATTTGCTGCGTTTGCAAAGTTATGTCTTCCCCGTCTTGGTTTTGAGGGGTGATTATAAGATCGGAGACCCCAGGGAGGCCAGTCTCGTGGAGGTCCATCTCTGGTAAGGAGATATCCGCAGACATTCAAATATAGGTAAATAAAAGCACTTCGAATGGAAAATATAAATTGATACAGTATAGAAAGCGGGTGCTTGGTTTTTGGAGTGAAGTTCACTAACAGAAGACGATAATAGACTGTGGACCCAAGGTGTGCTTTTAAATCTATACCACATTACACCTTCGAAGCTTCCGCACACACGCCCATGCAAAGAAAGCCTGTCATAAAAAGGCGTGTGTTACTGTTGAGTGGGATATCACTTAAATTTAAACTGCACGAGTACTGCGACTGCGACTGCGACTGCGATCGCAATCGACCCCCTCGTCTATCGCTTGATGCACACCGCGTCAACGAGCAATGTCCGTAATTATGATGCTACCGTATGCATGCCAACTTTCTAAATGACCATATGAGTGCATGTCTGAGAAATCTGCGCCCCGGAGGTAGCGTCCCGAGACTAATATCTGCGGAGGGAAGCCACAGGTGAACCTCATTGCAAGCGTATGTACTGCTTAAATGAATGGAAAAGCCTGTAGCTGCCTGCAATGGTCATTGGTATGCATCTGAAGGCAGCTGCAGGCTTAAATTTCCCCGTGGCCCCCATACTAGCGCGATTAGCAGTCGCAGTTTGCTACTTTGATCCTGAAGTACTTCTCCGTACATATAATAGCGAAAAGAAAACATAAAAAGGAAAGTAACTTATGCTTGCAACTGCGGGCACATGGCCCTGGCAGCGATTTCAACAGTTGAGAGGATGGTCTACTCCCAGTCTTGATACCAGCGCTCTGTTGCCGAACAATACAAACTCCGGTCCGCACCCTTGAATATCGTTTTCACAAAGATTTGCAAATTTGTATGCAGATGCAAACTTTTGGCGGCCCAACAACAACTTAGTCAGAACCGAGACTGGACTTGCATCGAACTTGCAAACGGCCGGGATACTTCAACACATCATATCAATATATCCCCATCAAGCTATATGCAGATAATCGATAAAGGAATATTAATACTTTACGATATCAAAAATATAAAGGTGCTCTCCCGTCTCGTACCTGAAAACTCTGTGATGTTAAAATTATATTTTTAAAGATACTTTGAGTCTTCTGGATTGTCTAGCAGATTTGAAGATCTTGTGTGCAGATAGCTCCAAGAAAAGAGTAATGCCAACCAACAGCGAGAGGACTTGGGAGCTTGCGGACTATCAGAATTTGCTCGGGGGCATCCGCGGTCTTCCCCAGAAAAACGCCCTGGTCACCATGTCTCGATTTGCGTCTGGGACACGTCCTGAGATATTGAAAATACGAAGTAAGGCTGTCTGTTTTGCGAGACAACTCGCAGTGCATATCCAATCTGACCAATCAACCGACTGTGTAGGAGGTCGTCATCCCCAGAAATGCCCATCAGTCGCAGTCGCAGTCGCAGTCGCGGTCGCAGTCAAATGGTACCAATTTTTACACCAAATCTGCGCGGTTAGCTTTTCGTGGCCGGCTCCTGTGAGGCTCAGGGCCAACACTCATGCAGCTTGATTCCGGTTAGATAGCAGTACTTGGTCTCGTTGAACCAGACTCTGATGCAGTACTCGCAGGTGCATATATCGCAAGGCTGCTCTCATACAAGGGCCTCTAAGCACCAAAATAGTTTAAATAGTCCTCTCTTGAACTCTTCAGCTTAAACTTTCGAAATTTCACATGGCACACAGTATTCCCTAAGCTACGTACCAAAACTACGGGAATTTCATGGGTTTTTTGCCCCACGAGGCTGCACTGATACCTGAGAGACACCAACACACCCTCATCTCCTGATTTGCTATTTGGGTTCTTCAAAATCCTAACTGCCAGTCGAAACCGAGAGAACCTGAAACTCTCATCAATTCAATAGCTTACAGACTTTTCTGTCTGCTTCTGGTCACCGGGGCGATTATAGATAGCGGTCTTATTTCTTATCTCAACCGAGGTCTCCATATCCAAACTTGCTTTGAAACCTGCAACTCTGTAGTTCAGATAGTCAATATGCACGCTCGGAAGTGCACATTCTGTCGGAAATCTAAAAAGGGGGTACGTCCATTTGCATATGCGAATATACACATATATATATACACCATATCCTCGAGTCGAGAGAGCAACCTGTTATTAGTATATTGTAACGCGATTCTAATTTATTTTTTTACTACTAGTGTACTCCTGCAGACCGAAAATGGCCACAAAAGTGCGACCGGTGCATCAAATTGAACCATTTCTGTTCGGCACCATTGCTGACTCGCGATGCTTCGTCAAACGCCCATATTGGTCAACTTATCACTGCTCGATCGAATATCCGGCCGACCCACGAGATGTAAGTATTTCCGGCCGCCGGGTATTCAAGAGAAGATTGAATGCCCAACTTGCACTTACACATATTCTAATTAGACACAATGTAATACCTTAGTATCCAAGATATCGATTGTCTGTTATATCTCCTCGCTGGGCTCTGGGACTATGAGTTTAAGAACGATTGGCCAAAATCGATCGGGCTGCCTAGTACGGAAGATCTCGATTTGCTAGGAGACTACCCGCAAGTATTAAAGCAGCGGTTTTATACAGATTATAACTATGCTTCTCCGGAAAGTCGCGGGTATCTGGGGGGCAATTTCAGGAAATTCATACATATCAAGGCCAGGGCGGTGGAAGCCCTCGAGGTAGCCTTAGAAAAACTAAAGAGAGAAGCTGAAGCGGCCATCGAATACCGGAATGCCAACTGCCAACCCCACGACGCATTTTCACTGACAAGTGTTCTCATACTTACAGCACAGTCGTACACGATCGAAGGTATTATTGATAGTGCTAGTGAGAGGGAGAAAGGTCTGGGCATATCAAATCATAATCTTATCTTACGAAGTAAGAAGAGCCATGGACAGCTCTTCTTCTTCATCAAATACACAACACACAATCTTGGTGCACGTGGACTGGACGATGATATCTGCTGTGCGACACTTGATGACATAGTAGAGGCTGAAGAAAGGTTAACGGAAGTAACAGAGCGCCTCAATCTACCAAACCTTCTCGAGGAAAGTGCTTATCCTTCTGTTTCTGGCTACTGTCGTATATCCCCTCTCTGGACCTGGGCACTCATCCTCGTGCAAAATGACAAGCGTGTGATGGAAAGAGTATTAGCACGGTATTCTCAAGATGGCTACAAACTGTGGAAGCCCGATCTTCTAGGTCGCACTATTATACATCAAATACTGGACTCTACAAGATTTGGAACGTGGGCTGAGGAAGTCCGATATCTGATTTTCAACTCGGATATCCCTGCAAACCACACTGATATTCGAGGGATGAATATTTTCACAGCATCAATATTCTATGGGGCGTTTGATATGCTCCCAGAATGGAAACAGCCGAAGGCCCTACCACCCTCTTGCTTTATTCGCGGCTCGGAGGTTGCCGATCATATAATGTGGTTAACCTGTGATCCGCTTTTCAATTCTAAGTTTAAGACGACAGATTTCTTCCTTCTCGATGCGTTCCAACTTGCCGCTTATTTCGGAAAGTTGAAAGATGTTCAGATTCTTGAGGATTTGAAATCTCACAATTCTTGGCCAGCTATCCGTTACGATTATACCGAAGAAACCCTCAAAAACAATCTGTCGTCTTCAGCACCGGCTTCAGCTCAGTCTTTTGAGAATTTTCATCCTGCAGCAATGGCAGTGATGGGGGGCAATCTGGATATTGGCAGGTTTTACCTCAATAACTTGCACGAGGAGTTACCTGATACTCAATATACTATATACACACTGGTTCTTGCGGTGGCGCTTACCGGGCGAGTAACTATCTTAAAAGACATTGTAGCTTTTATGCAAGATTCTTTGCATGCTAAAAATATGCTTTTGACCTACTCTACCATTATAGCAGATGTGGGAGCAGAATATCTGCTTGGTTGCTGGCTTGATATAAACTATTCATACCGGGACCAGAATGATACTTGTCACATCATAATGGCCGGGCTCATACGATGCAACCTTTTTCGGTCTGTTGGGAGGGAAATGAAATATTCGGACAAGAAACGATGGAGGAATATAATACAAACCTTGAACGATAAAACGACGGGATTTCATAGGTGCACTTGTCGGGATTGTGCAACCAGTTGGAACATTATATTTAATGGACCACCATTGGTCTGGTAGGACCGCTATATGAGATAAACCAGATAGCACCAAGACCCATAGACTTTCTTTAACCGGGATTGAAAATACATGCATTTTCAGAGATAGGCATAACCTTCAGTCCTTATATGTGAGCCGCGTTTAAACCGTGGTTTTTACCTGAGACGATACAAATAACGGCTCATGTACTTATATTTCCTGCCATGTATTGTTTTTTGAACACTCCTTTAGCGCGAAACAGAGGACAAGCTATTGATACGAATTATATTTGTCAAATAAAATAAAAGCGATCCAAAATTGGATCTGAATATAATATCGACTACTCTGACGAAGGACGACGAGTTGAAAAAGTGACACCGCAAATTGTCAAAAAAGACTTGGTCTTACAGAATTGCTCGTAATAGGGTATGGTTTTTACGAAAGGCGATATATGCCGGGTTTTACACGAAAATTCAAAGCTAAAAGGGTATGGAATAAAAAAATAATTGATGTGAAAGTAGAAAGCTAGAAGGTGCACCATATGAAGTGAAAAGTAAAATAAAAAGCTAAAAGTGGTGCAGCCTAAACATCAGAGGCTAAGTAGCGAATAATACATGAAGGAGAATCGAAGGTAGAATGTAAGAGTATCGTAGAAGGCATAAGTTTAAAATGACGTTACAAGCGGCGAACTAAGAAAAAAGGCGCCAAAGTTAAATGTATTGGAGTGAAAATAAGTGACAGAAGAAGAGAAGAAGGGTTTTAAAGTTCGAATATAATGGTAAGGGTATAAGGTAAAATGTGGTGTTACATTGAAGTGAAGAAATTAAGTAGTAGAATGAATAAATGCTTTTGAGGAAGCAAAGCTTTTGGTACTCCGAGATGGAAAATCAAGAAAATATTTGAATGCCAAAGCTTTTGAGTGGATAATTGACTACCTGCGCTTCTTCTTCTGCGCCTTGGGCCTGTTTCCGATGAACGTGCATTGGCAGGAGTCATCTCGTCGGCCTTGGGGAAGGAAGCAGTCGGCGCCAGATGACACCATTTGCTTCTCGGTGATCTTGTAGGTTGGGATGCCGTCTTCAAAGGTAACGAGACTATTTTATTCGTTAGCATTCAGATACACCTTATCGACTATAAGCAAATAGAATACTCACACTAGAGCAGACCTCTGATAAGAACAACCTTCAGAGGATAATTTGCCTTCGACGCCGTCCGCAGTATTAATCCAGATGGACATGAACCCGTATCTGCTTGCCGTCAACTTTGCCTCGGTCTTTCCGCTTTGACTAAAGATACCCTCGTCAAAGATACCGGTGAAGGATCCGTCGTCGTCCATTCTAAGATCGAAAGTGTACTTTTCGCCAGCGCCGGGGACGAGGAATCTGCTATCGACGCATCTTTCGAATTCTGTGTCCTTGGAGCTGCACTGATCGATAACGGTTGGATCTTCGGCTGAAACTGTCTTGAGTTGGGCCGTGGTCATGTTCCAGTAGCCGGTGAGTGATCGAGCGCTTAGGACACCATTATCGGAATCATCGTCGCCGTTACCGTTTCTGAGTTTCGGGAGGATGTAACAGTAGTTTAAGAGCAGGGCGATTACGAGAAGAGTCAGCGAGACACCGAGGACAGAGGCAATGTTGCGACGTTTTTCGTGCCATCTGCGATCGTCGATGGGGGATTTGGACGGATTGATTGATGAGACGCGAGTATGATTGGCGTTGATTTTTGGGAGATTGAGGCGACGTTGGCGATTGGTGAGGTTGGCGGTTTCAGTTGGTGAAGCGGTGGTGGTGTAAGCTGGAGGGGGGTGCGACGGCATGTCTCTCGGTGGGAAGGAGAACTGGCGATCCAATCCAGCCTGTTCTGTTGTTAGCCGGGGAGCTCGCGATCTCATCAGGCGAGCAGACATGTTTGCCTGTCGGATGCATGTGAAGTCGTGCATGACGATGATGGGATTCTTACCTCTTGTTCTTTCCAGTTGGCGGGCTGGTTGTTATTATTATAGGGCGTAGTTGGAGTTCCTTCGAATGGAGGAGGAGCGACAGGCGCGGTTTCGCCAGACGGAGTGGTAACCTCAATAATCGGCAGGGGGCTAATTGGCGGGAGAGTGGGCGCGGGGCTATGAGGTCTCGATCGAGGATTGTGTTCCTGTTCCTCCGGTCGACTGTTGATGTCCGTTCGAAGAACGAGCGACTTGAGGTTGAGCACCATCCTCTTTGGATTTTGGATCGGATCGCTTAAGGAAATTAAATTGAGATACCGTATAGGAGAAGATGTGTCCCTGTCGCTGAGCGCCCAACGTCCTTCTTGATCGAATTGAAGCGTATGCCTTTGCTGATGGAACTTCGACTTTGGCGGACCAAGACGACGTCGAGGTGATGCTGGTGATGCTGGTGATGCTGGTGATGCTGGTGATGCTGGTGATGTTGGTGCTTGAGGAGGAAGTGTTGCGTGTGACGTTGAAGTTTCCAGCGACTCAATCGAACCGTCAAATGTGTACAAAAATCCAGTCCGGCGCAGATTCCCACAAAGAATAAAGCAAAATGTTAATGAAAGACTGGCTTCCTCTGTTCCTTTCCTCCTCTTGGACCCTTGACGAACGATGAATGACTGTGGAAAGCGACAATCGGTGAGAGAAAAGGGAAGCAAAAGAGACCGTCCGGGCAAAACGGTGGGCGGTGCCTGATCTTATTAAGGGGAAAAGCAACCAATTCCCAGAAGATTGGTCGCAGTGCATCCGACCGGCTTGTCAGGCACAGAAAATAAAGCTTGTGCCCGCGACTCGCTGGAGCCAATCTCATTTGCCGGGGTCCGTTCAATCAGAACGGGTTTCGGGGGGTCATGACTGGTGCCTGGTCTCTGGCCTGAGAGGCATTCTTCACGTTCACGTTTCCGCCCTCCCGCCAATCGGCGCGGTCCAACAAGGGGCGATTTGCTTCTGGGCGCCATGATCGAGGCTTCATTCATTCATTCATTTCGCGATGGCCCACAGAAATTGCAAAAATTGGCTGCCGGTGATAAGCTCAAGCCACGTTCCCCATCGTGGACCCTCGGGCAAATTTGACAATCTCTCTCGCTGGCAAATTTGCTAGTCTGGGGAACCGCTTGCCAAATCAGTCCCTTGTCTGTCGTCACCAATCAATTGATTTTATTCAGGGGCAAGCAAAGATGTTTCAGAACCTCGAAAAGTGAGCCCATTCCGATCGCGGGAATTCGAGCCCTTCGAAGAAGCTCTGAAAGCCTGGAATTCGAACAATAATATTGCAATGATTTCTATCGATATCTGATATTGGCATAAACTATTACATCTCTATCATTTTATATAACCATAAAATATGTCTCAAAACTAAGTCCAACGCCACTGCGATACACAATTTGTCCGAGCCTACCTGCAGTACCTGTGATACCTTTTTCTTAAAATGAATATTATTGCAAATACTTTGAACCGAGGTTTTATCACCCTAAATCTTGTGATAGCTGGCCGACAGTTTTAATTATGCTCTTGTTCAATTCACGAGCAATTTCTAAAATTACTCGACACAGCGATCAATGACTTGATTGAGCTAGACTTATCAATCCGAAAGCAGACCTTATATCTCTGGCACCCATATATTTGGGCTAGATTTACATGTTGGGAATTGAGGTTACGAAATCTTGAATCTTCAGTTTCCCTCACCAAATGTGAGATCAATATATAGCTTGCGACTGGAGCAACCATCCGTCGAGCTTGTGAGCTTCTTATATATGACTGTTTTCGTCAAGATGGTGGCACCATAGCTTACACTCGCGCCAATTAATTGTCTAGATTGTTGTAAATGTAGCAAACTAGGCATCGAGCAGCCAAATCCGTAACTATATACACCCTAGAGGTTGTAAATACGCTTGCATTTCGGTGTTCGATTTTTTTTTGGCATCGTGTCAAGAAATATCGACTGAAATTCAAGCCGATACTGAAACTCTCGAGTGACCCCTCGTGTGTGTTCAAATGAGATCTCGGGGCCGTGAAAGGTCTACGCGAAAAATGCTAGCAGAGGTTGAGACTCAATTTCTAGATTTGTGATTTCATTGTTGATTGACCAAAATTGTCCCTCACTTTCCATTTTGTGGTTCTAGGTAACAAGACCTCAATCAAAATATTTTTTATAACGCATAACCATGAGAGCTCATCCACGGAAATTGTAAAGTACTATTACGGGAATAAGGGATGCTTGATAGGAAGAATAATAATTATATCGCTAACCAAAATAAGACTTGTTTGACGCGGATTATCAAAAAACTAAAGGGGTATATTATATACAATAAAATACGGCAATTGTCCGCTTTTCAAATGCCGCGATAAAGAAGCGAAAAAAGTATTAAAAACAAAAACGCCAGAACAAATGAAAAGGAATTAAAACGACAGTCGTTAGAACGTGTATCAAGAATGAACCTTATGAGGCCAAAGAAATATATATCGAAAGGTAGCATCCCGGTCGAAAAAAGGCAGGGAGGGGAAACATTCCCCAGTATCATATCGCGCCCCACCATGCATACCGCCCGGCATCATCATCAGCAGCATTAATCCTAGATCCATGTCATCCATACCCCAACGCTAAATCATTGGCATTTTCATATAAGATGCTTCCCTGGGTCGTCCGGAGCTATAAACCTTGTCTCTCTCGTCTTCGAGCTCGAGCATCATCGCTAGCTTGAAGCTTTCCTCCAGCTCCGTTTCCAATTTCTTCCTCTTGTATTCATCCTTTTGCGCTTCAAATTGAATGGCTAGGTGTTCCTTGCGAATCTCCTTGACTGCTGCGAACCACTTTTCATCGGCGTATTCTCTTCTCGCTGCTTCGTGCCACTCTTCATACTGCCCTTCTAGTTCAGAGTCTCGCTGGCGCATAATGTTTTGTTTGATTATTTCGATATCATCGAGAACCCGGCCTCTAAGCTCTGCAAATTGAGAGGAAAATGTGTGCCTAACTTCATCCTTCTCTTCCTCCTGTTGGAGCTTGAGTCTGTCCACCGCCGATGCGATGCGCTCGTCACGGTTTGGCTTGCCTCGATGTTGCCTCGTGAGTACCATAATGATGTCATCTTCCTCTTCTTCGAATCTGCCGTCGAGCGCCCTCAGCTCTGCTTCCAGTTGAAGGTCCAACTCTATCGACCGCTCCGAAACCCGAGTGTCCAATGTGTCATCTTCTTCAGCCATAATCGCCTCGAGTCTAGCTTCCCCTTCCTCGTGCTTATCCATCAGCTCGGCTCGGGCAGCTGCCAACCTAGCTTGCATCAGAGATGACTGGGCGTCGAGCAGATTCTGAAGCTGCTTTGTAAGTTTATCGTACTTTTTCGACAGATCCGTCATCCTCGCTTCTTCCTTGCGCTTCTTCTCCATTTTTTCTTTGACTTTTCTCACCCGTAACGCCTCGTCCGCCGCAAATTGATCCCGTGCAGCCCTCCGCTCGTAGGCCATCATATCCGCGATCGCGGAATGTACAGTCATCTCCTCCACCCGTCGATCTGTATCTTCGGATTCGTACATTCGTGTTTTACCCCAGTCCATCGTTTTATCCTCGTCGTATTTACACACGCAGTTGTCATCACCGTTCTCGCCGCAGCCGAAGCAGAGATCCTCGTCTTCCTTCGGGCACGTGGCGCCGTCGAAATGCGCTCGACCTTTGCAAGTGAGGCAGACTCTGGTCTGGCAAAACTGGCACACGAGACACTTTGCCCTAAAGTCGTTGATGGACTCGGGAGGGACGAAACGACCGCACGACTCGGACGGGCAGTACACCCTGTCCTCTGGCGATTGAGCGTATTCGCGGATTTTGTGGTTCAGCGCTGCCTGTTCCGAGAGATTGCAGACGGCTCGGATCGCCCTGACGGGGATTCGGGAAGTGCAACACTTTGGCGGAAACGCAATCTCGTCGTTGAGTGCCGCGAGCACGATGGATCGAAGACACGCGTTGCAGTACTTGTGATGGCAGTCGATGAGAATCATCCGTCGGGCGGTGAGATCTTCCATGCACATGGCGCACCCGGTGTCGTTCTTCCGAGGACTGAATCCTGCCATGAAGGATTCCCTCATGGGAGAATAAGCCGGTAGGGAATCCCGGTTGGACGGGCCCCATTTGCTGAACGCGGTCCATCGGGCCATGGCAGCAGCGGACGGTTGCGTCGGGGACACGGGAGATGTGCTCTCGGGCGCGCCAGCATCGGATACGCTAGTGGCCGTGGTCGCGATGGACCTCCGACTGAATATTGTACCTTCCGCTGTGTGTGTTGACGCCCGATGGCTGTTGTATCCAACCTCTTCAACACTCACGCTAATCTCCTCGCCGATATCGTTCCGTCTCGTCTTAGATTCGGCTGTGACTTCGATATTGGGTTGGGTCGGCGCTAAATTCTGAATCCGCTTGATGTCGAACTCGAGTTGTTCGTCGTTGTAAAGATTTAGAATTTCGACAGAGGTGATTTCAGGAACATAAGAAAGTTCCGGCGGAGGTGCGTACAGCCTCCACCATTCGCCAGCACGGTCTGAGCCCCTCAAGTGTACCTTTAGGTCTTCTGAGAATTCTGGTTTGGGTACTGTCTCTTCCTCCTCGAAAGGAGGAGGCGGCGGGTAGTCGGCTGGGAACTCCCCAGGCACTTCTGGATCCGGTCTTGGCGCGAAGATGGACGGGTCCTTTTCAGGTCGGGGTGCTGACTTTGACGGGCCTGGGTCTGTCGGCATCTCCGATGTGTCTAGCGGGAGCTCGTTGTACAGTTTTTCGTTGATAATGTTTGTATGGGGGCTCGAAGGTATCAACCAGTGTTGACGCTTTTTGTCTTTCTCTCCGTCCAGATCTGAAGAGTCTGAACCCTTTCGGATACGTTCCAACTCAATGTCGTCCGATCCTGGTGGGATGTGTCTCTCCAGCGGTGGGGGTATCGATGGTAATGTTGGTTCGGAGTGGGTTTGCAGAGGTGGAGGTCGACTGCGGATGGGGCTCGTTACAGGGCTACCTGGTCCGGTGATTGGTGTTTTCGGCTTTACTATCGTAGCTGGCGATAACGACGACATGATGGGGTCTTCCTTGAGATTGGGTATCACAGGGGCAACGTATGGCTTGGGAGGAGGAGGAGGGGGTATACTTTGTCTGCCGCCGAACAAGATGTCGTTCGCAGATAGGTTCGTTTTGGGTTCCATCGTATCGACATGATAGATTCGTGTCGAATGAACGGAAGGTATCGACTCCAGCGAGGTTCGAATTTCGGGTAGGTCGCCAGGTGTCGGCGAGAGGACTCTGAGGGAATTTGAAGATGGGGCAGGTGAATTCGGTCGTCCGTCTGGGGGAATTGGTGATTGGGACCGTAATCCAAACATGGGGGACGACGGCCTGAAGGAGAGGAGATCGAAACGAGAGTGTGTCGTCGAGCCAGAGTCGTGCTTTATGTCCTTGGACTTCTTCTTCCTCCTGTGGCCAAAGAGGTTCAGCCCTCGCTTGAGCAGTGTCTCTTCGGATTCGGTCGACGTCGATGCCTTAGTAGACCCTGTAACCGTGCGTCCAATCCCAGGCCGTTCGCCGGCTACATCGCCTGTATCCACGCCCAACATCATTGTTCTCCGTCCGGCGTTCTGTCGTTCTGCTTCAACTGCTGCTGCTGCTGCTTCTTTTTCGAGTTTTCGTTGTTTACGGATATCTTGTAGAAATGGTGGTCCTGTCATGAGCATATAACCAGACATGCTACTCATGATGGAAAAAGGAAGAGGTTTGGCGGGATCCGTTCCGCCTGGCGACTATATAGTATTCCTTAATGCAATCCTGGTCAGCCAGCAATATGCGGGCTGTCAATTAATGGAGGTGTGTGTGTGTGGGTTTGGGGTGTGCGAAAGAGCGCTGGGGCGAGTTTGGCTCTGCAGGGCGGCCCAGATTGGCTGCGAGAGTTCAGGGTAGGACGCCCGCCAAAACGTCGCCTTTTTGGATCAAGATGCGAGAATGGGACGATAGTAAAGTTGCTCGGGGCATTAGATTGTTTATTATCTATCCGTTAAAAGGTAATGATATTGCCGTTCAAGGTAATATTTTGTGGCCCGCTGGTTTGTTCTCCCGAGGTGGGAAGAAGGTCGGGCAGCCGTGTCTACGGTTATCCCCATGCAATCGCCGTATTCGTGAATGATATAATGAAGAAGAAGAAAAGAGACGGAAAAAAGTGGTGGCTTTTACTAGAGTAAAAGTATAATCTGGGAGGATTGTTCAATGGAATTGGAATATGCAGTTTCACAGGTGTTTGCGAGTGGTCCTGTTCGACCGTCGAGACGTTGAATCCAATTGCAAGGGTCTTGTTCGCTCTCCCGTCTGAGATCCCGTTTCTTGTTTCCTTCAGCCCACGAACAGTCGGTACGCCGTCAATCTTCAGATGAATAGGAAGAAAAAATAAAATGCTACCGAGACCGCCGCTAGCCAAATTGCCTCCCGGCTCCAAATGCGTAGCCCGTGAGGGTGGTGGTTATGGTGAGGGTATGTGCATAAGCACGGGGCTTGAGTTGTTTCTGCACTGAAACCGATGTCCGCTCCTTTCGGGAGAAACTGGCATCAATCGTGACGAAGGGTGGCTTTCGAGACCGCGATTGTATAAACGTGCGACTCTGCCTCTCCAAGGAGATCCTCATCTGCTGATTGTTAGGAGTAGGCAATCGCTAATGCGGTCTCGAATGTCTTCGGAGAGGGGGTCGATCGATGAGAAAAACGATATCAGGTTTCGATGCAATGCCTACGCATGCCGGCACACATGCGCATCCTCCTCCACGCCTACACGGTGGGTAGTAATTTCTCTGGCCGAAGATTTCCCCACCCATCAGCATGAGCACCTTCAGCCCGCTGCTCCCCTGTTGGCGCAGCAAGACGAGGAGTGAGACACTTGCGACCCACGTCTGGAGCCCCACCATCGACGACCGACCTCCTGGGCTCACGATTCCAATCTGTGCCACTGTACATATGTACGAAGGACTGTAATCGCAATTTATTCAGGGTATCGGTGTCTGATAAAATTGCGGAAGATGTACATCATCTGCCGTTAGTTTCGAAGGGGAATGCCTGTCCCCCCCGTTGACCACAATATGATCGATCGGCTGTAAGACCATGTCATTGTCGAACGGCGACTGTGTAATGTTCCTCCTCCTCATGCTCCGTTCACGTCATCTGGCGGAACCATACAAACGGCTTCATCAAAGGGATTTAAAAGTGGCGGCCGTCCTATCTCGGGCTGAAATCGCAGTTTCGAAGGTTTGTCGACCTCCTGCAACCAAGGAACGCGAACGTCACTCCGACATACGGAGGCATCGACTTCGGTTTCGAGAGCCTCCTCGAAATGCAGCTTGCCGTTCACTCGTTGCATTTCTCTGCAACTGGTGCCGATAACCATTCAATTCGGAAGCATGGCAATCAAGGATATCCGCTGTCGCTGCTGCCAAGCGTAGGAGCCCGAACTCTGGTACCAACCGTCTGCCTATCAAAACATGGTAGCCGAAGGTACCGTCTCAAGTTTTCCACCTATTCCGGCAGGTAGACATAAGATCAAGAGAGTTAGTTTGGCTTCCGTCTTGTTCAGAACAGGTGACGGACAGGCCACAGAATCCCAAAGGAATTTGATTGGGGTCCTCTTAGCTGCTTTGATAACTATGAAAAGCTGCATCTGACACTGCGGCCTGCAGCTTGTCTTTGGTGGCGTTTGAAAAGCGCTTGCAAATGTCCCCAAATAGCCGGGCAGAAATTAAGGTGCTTTCGGGGCCTACTAATCACCAATTATTTCTCGTAGAACTGCTGTATTCGGTTATGCTGTCATCAAAAAGAGCCTTTTAGCATTTGCACCACTCGAGATTGCGACACGGCGACATTCAGATGTCTGGCACCCTTGGATTTTGTATTCGGAGCCGCTTTCCAAGGTTCATCGACCTACTCGTGACAGAGTATTTGATACTTTTTTTGGTCCTCCATCGCTGCTGCTGCATCGGCTGAAGGTACGGCCTGCCCTTGTGCGGTTTCTCACAGCCTGCGGTATTGCCAGTCCGACGCATGCAGGTAGTACAGAAATAATATACTCCAAACTGCGGTTAAGTGTCGATAGAGCTTACCAATACGTTCAGCCGTCGGACGTACTGTCAGCTGTCAGATGTGTTATCGATAGTCTTTCTCGTGGTTGGAAGCCAATGAACGCTTCTCGTTTTTGCTGTTTCAACGTGAGAATATGCAGGAGTTGTGGATCCGAAACGGCCAGAAAAATATTAATAGACGGGCCTGGGGAATGGCAACGCAGAAAATAAAAACACCCCGCGGTCATGTCGAAAATACTAATTGCGGGCTGGAAATTGAGCAGGAAAAGTGCATTGAGGCTAAGGCACGAAAGAAACCTGACTCGGCCACGAGGGATTGCGACATCGAATAGGACAGGAACATATTACTCGAGTCAGTCGGGTTCCACCGGTATGACGACTAAAGCCCTTCACCTCTAGTCGGATCAAGTTCGAATCGAGCCTCCTGCGGATCATCATCGCATTAGTTACCCTACATGCTTTGCTACACGTGTTAAAGAGAATCTATGCTTCATCGATCCGGATATCCGTTTCTCTTTTTGTTTGGTCATGCATCATGCACGTGCCTACGTAGAGTGCGACTAGGAGCACAGGTTTCTTGTCAAAAAAAAGCCGACTGATTGTTTCCGTCCCGTTCAGAGCTCCGGAGCATGGGGGCAGGAACTTTGGAACCGGGAATCCCATGCATACGCCCCCCAGATGATCCGGTTCTGCATGCCATAATCCGCATCTACCCCTCGAGATTGCCGATCAGACTCTCTGTTAAGGTTTGACGCCTAGGCCAACGAACATTTGAAGCCGCCTAAGTTCTTCGCTTCTCTGAGATCCTATATGTAGCCTGCCGTTTCTCCTTGAGACATGTGGAGAACTTGAGCTGCCATTTATTCTATTTCTGTTTTTTATAATTTGAAATATTTGTAACTGGTGTTTCGATCCAATTTCGGGACTCAGTAACATGTTACAAAGTATATACTAAACATCAGTGATCACAATCATGACTATATGACTACTCAAGTATGCTTTTCACAAGAACATGGGCATATAGACACCGGGATGCTAAAAGATAAAGCTAGCTTCACGCATCAACTTTTAAGCTAACGAAGTTTACAAGACGAATACAAGGCGTTATTTGAAAGGTATATCCGGATATCCGAACAATTACCTGTTGAACATACGAACAAAGTAATTGTAAGCTGGCCATTTTGTAATCTTATTGTTTTCGGGTGGAGCCTAATTACAAGCCTTCGCCTAACTGAAGCTGAGGGAAGCTGCGATATACGAACTAGCTTTCATCCATTCCTTACTCTACAAGGGTTCCTAGGGTTTCAACGTTTTTCTCATTTTGATAAGGATTTGTCCATTTTTTAATTATTGATTATCGAATACAATTAGAAGGAGCGTAGCTGGCGGCTATGCTGCCAGCTACTCGACCACATAGTGCAACTGCTAAGTGCAAATGCTAAGTGCTAATCATCCGTTTCCCTTTCCACATCAATGCCATGCAGTTTTGATCATGAATAACCCATTTCGTCCTCCGATAAGTAGATAAAAGAACACCGACGTGAAATCATGCGATACCCTTCCGCCTGTTTTGGTTAATAGCTTTGTTCCTGGACATTATGCGGCGATACAAAGAAAAAGAAATAAATACAACAACGCCTCATGCAAAGTAAAAAAATGAAATTAAAGAAAAATTCGTTGGAATCAGGATCCGATGAGAGCGACTTCAGCAACAGTAGCTCCGTACCTGGCACTAGGGCCAGCTTGGTTACCTGCAATTGTTAATCTGACAAATCGTCCTTCGTAATCTCTATCGAATACAACCGAAGTACTGTTACCATCTTCCAGATTTGGCTCAATGTATCTCTTTGCATCGTACTCGATGGAAATTGCAACGTTCTCCTGGCCCCAGATACGTTCCCAAGTATCGGTATCGTTGGAGATCTCGAGAACCCAACTATGTGGTACGGCGGAACCCCAAGTGAAAATGACTTCACGGACCTTGCGGTGATCGCTTGTAACTTCCGCATCATCCGGAGGTGGGGGAAAGGCGGCCGAAAGGTCGATAGTGATGCTGCTCGGGCCTTTGCTCGCCGGTTGCCAGGTTGTGGCATTGCTGCCGTCAACCGCAGCGAGAGGGAAGTGAGATGCCGCCCAAGTGACGTTGCTGGTTACTGGAACACATTGGGCTAGATTACCAGGTTGAAATGGCGGGTTTTTGTGTGGAAGACGAGTTGGGATGACGAGCTCCTCGTTGAGGTATAGGCGGTAGAGACCAGCCTTGGGATTTTTCTCACCAATGCGAACTGGCACGGCACCTTTGTATTCAAGATATGAGTTGCGCGAGACAACACGCTTGATTGTGGTATTTTGTTGCCCAATGTAGACTTCGAAGCTTGCGCCTTGCCATTTAATAGTCTTGTAGCGGATACCACCGCTTAGATGAGGAGGGAGAGATGGCTCGAGGTAGAAAGCGTCCTTCATCGATCGGAATCCTGTATACCCGTGCGTCCAGACTTGGAGGTATCCACCATGACCGGTGAGAAAGGGAAATGCGGGATTGGTTCCTCCGTTTGTGTAGAAATTGTCGTCTACTTGCTCGGAGAAATGGTACCAGGGAGCTCGAAGATAAGTCTGGGATCCTTGGAGAGCATGTGTCCAAGACTGACATCCGGTATCGATTAACTCTGCAGAAACGATAGAGTAGATTGACCATGTCATCGCGGGACCGTCCGGAGACTGAGCTTTGGCGTAAAAGAAAAGATCGTTACGGGCTTGCGTATCATTGAATTTAAACCCTAGAGGATAAGAAATAAGAGCAACATCAACTTGCTTGATTGTGACGGACCCGTTCATGCCAGTGAACTCTGGTATTATACCAGCTTCAGCATCGTACGGGATGAACATCTTTTGCTCGATCGATGTCCATTTAGACGGAGCTGTGAACCCGACCAACTTGGCGAGGTCAAGCGCAACAGCAAAGAGCTTTTTGATTGAAGCATTTGTGAACGCGCCGTCATCAACTTGATTTGCATATTCGTCCTGCGGTCCCGAGTTAGTAAGCTGTTATCCCCAGGTCAGATATCTGATTTGACTTAGACTTACGGGATCCGTCAAGTTTGAAGTATGATAAGTGCCATTGATTAAAGTCACGTATTCAGCCATGAAGTTTGTAACTTTACGGATAATTGGCCATCCCTCGTTCTGGAGGAAGTCCATGTCTCCGGTGTTCAAGTAGTATTCCCATACTGCAAACGCAATGTCTGTGTTCAAGTGATACTGGTAGTCGACACATGGACCTGTTCCAGTGCAGTTTCCGAATCTGCCTGTAGTCCAAGAGTAAATAGCAGTATCCTCACCGTACCCGTATTCGCGAGCATTACGTTCGGACTGTTCCAGTAATCTGCTTCTGAAGTTGATAATGGGCAACGCATATTCCGGCCAAAGTGTCACGAGGCCAGGATACATCCAAAGATCAGCATCCCAGAAAACAACTGCGCATTACCTGTTAGTGAATAACATGACAAGACTTGGGATCATCAGGACCACTTACACCCTGCATAACTGTCGCTCGTCAACCCGCCGACAGAGATGGAGGCATTGTTTCCCAGATTTTCCGGTTCCTTCCCACTTCGAACGGCGGAAAGCAAATGGAACAAGGTTGCTTGTAAGCTGATCTGGAGCTCTTCATCGTATTCAGCCAAAATTGAACCATCCTCCCAAATGTCGTCCCAAGCTTCGTTATGTTCAGATAGAATCTGGGCATATCCAGCATCAGATGCCGCCAGAGCAGCGGTTCTGGCAACTTTATCTGTGCTTTCTGGGAAGGCCTCGGTGCTCGCAATTCCCACGGACTTGAAAACTGTGAATTTTTTGCCGTTGCTGAGCTTTGCTTTGAATGTCTGAGAAACCGTGGAGGCGTTTTTGGGAACCCATTCAATGCTCTCGCCTGAGGCTCGACCGGATACGGGATCACTGAACTTGACAGTAGAGTAAACATAGGCCGTGATATCGGGGAGACCTTGCGGGTGCACGGCGGACCAGATTATATTTTCTGCTCCCGTTTCCGTTCCGGTTCCGGCAGGCCAGGTACGTAGGGCACCCCGTCCGTCGAGAAGATCCAGGACGGAAACTTCAACGTCGTGACCGGCTACAACATCCAATTGAATGTATCCCACGTTGGCACGGAATCGACTGGCTAGAACGGTATAGGTAAGGTTGTAAGTGTTGCCCCCGGGTGGGTTCCATGTGACGGATGTCTTCACAACCCCGTTTCTCAAGCTCATCGATTGAACGAAATTGGAGAGAGTAGAATTAGGAGTTCCAGGTCCGTAGGTAGCACCCTGAGGAGTGATCAAATACAAAGAAGCCCAATGAGGTAATCCTGAGATGGCGCTTTCGCCTCCCTTTGCGGCAAGCTCCGGGAAGTTCGTGCGACTGGTGTTCGGTTGGCTATCCCAAAAGCCAGAAACGGTGCCAAATGTGGCTCGACGATTGTCCAATGGCCATCCGTTTACGGGTTGAAGAGGGCCATCTGGGTCCGAGACGTTGTAATCTTGCTGGAAGCCGTGGCCTTCAGCTCCAAAGCGTTGACCAAAGTATCCATTGGCGACATAGGGAGTGTGCTGGTAAGCGTTTTGGACCAACTGTTTGGTGTACAAGGTGAAGGTTTCATTATCCCAGTGAGGAGTCTCCAATGGCTCGTCCGACCAAACATTCTCAGCTGGTGGCGGATTTTCAACTTGACGAGACTCTAAGTTTTCGAATGGGTCTTTAACTAGCTTGGACCATGGATAGGCGGTTGAGGTCCCGAGAAGGGTAGAGAGGAGCGAAATGGAGAGAGAGTAGCGAGCGAGGACCTTCATCTTAGCGAGCGACCTTTTCTGCAGCGCGGCACAGGGCCAATTTGATGTTATTTTTGATAGGCTCTGCTCAATTGATGGAGAATGGTTAGCTGCGCTCAAAATGAGGGTAGTTCAGTATTTTTGGCGTATTTGATGAAGTTGGAAGGAGGGTAGATTTGGCTGGAGGTTTTGATTGAGGGTTGCAATTGCCTTCGAGCAGCATATTCAAGTCAACACTCGCAGACCGCACTCCACTCTGTTCGCAGACATCAACCCAATGCGTACTCGGTGCTCATATGAGGTTATAATGCACCAATGCTAACCGTTGCGCGAATAGGGCACGGGAATAGCGAGTACCCAGGGGCGCCCCAGTGGAGACGTATGACATAGGAGCGATAATTGGTTGGTGAGGAGCGTATTTCTCATGGCTTACTTACTATGCGATTTTGAGCATCCGAGCGAACGAGATTGGCCCAATGGGTTCCGCGCAACTTCTTAGCCACAAAAAAACTTACTTGCTGCGATCCGGATCTCCGTGAGGTTTCTTGAGAGATACCTTGAGGACATGATCAAGATTGTTCCTACGGGCTCCCCGCCTTCTTATAATCCTGCATTTCCGAAAACTCGTCTCGAGAAACCCAGGAACCATGGCATTGCAGCGCCGGCATGTAACCGTCAGTAGACACAAGTCGACGAGCAGGAAAACGTCAGTTAGCAGCTACATGCCGATGATCCAACCGTTGTCTCGCACGATCCCCGCAAAATTTTCTAAATATTTTTTTTTAAACTTTCTTTTCATGCGAGGACATGGAAGCTGCCTGCTGGGCGATGCGGATGGGACGAGAGACTAATCGCAAAAAGGCTCTAGGCGGGGTGCATGGGTCCGGGATGCATGTCGTATGTCATGAAATTGCTTCGAGAAAGTGAAATCAAGGTAGCAGATACCTTGCAAACTTATCGGCCAAGGTTGCGATCGTGTGCGATGGGCTGATTCAAAGAGCTGCTGACCATGCGAAACATGGCCGTCCAGATGTTCAACGGTTCCCTGTACAAAACGGCGACTTTGGACCCTCTTGTCCAACCAACCAGTGAGCGCAGGAAATCTTTGAAGATATAAGCACAATCGGATATTAAGAAACCAGTGCTTGTTTTTTCTTTTCTATGCATCAAGCGTGTCTGACTGACAGTTCCATTTCTTCAATCAGATGTCGCAAATCCTGCCGGATATTAGACCCGCTCTTGGAGAATCCGGGGTTATTGCTGCATGATATCATCGCCAAGGGACGCCATCCGCATGCAAGTGTTGGTCGGTGGCGCTATCAACCTCATGTTCTGATGTTCACAAGGATAAAACATTCTGGGCCAAAACGGACGTCCTGCCACCTGAAGCACGCCAAATAAAAAATATCTACTTTCTTTTCGCGTTTTTTAGGAAGGGAACTCAGCCGACAGGTAAGCTTTCAAAAACCGCGAGCTTGATATTGGCCCAATAATGCATTTTGCGTTCCAGTGTTGCCTCTCCTTTGGTGTTACCAGTACCCCGGCTTCTCAAAACCCGATGTTTGCTTGATTTTGCGAGTGGAGTCGAACCACATGAAATGACCTCATTAGGAGCACCATCTTTGCTTCTGGAAGGCATCTCCGACTTCCTTTTAGACATGCAATCACCAATAGAATCGTACTTCGCCTAATCATGGAGTCGGTAGTCGCAATCGGCTCTGCTGAGGCGTATTACGAGGAACTTGCGCTGCAGCGCGCTGCTATTTGCGTCTTAGGCTGTGTTGGAATCACAGCGTTTGACATTACTAATTCCACCGATGATCCAACGGTTGTGGTTTAGGTAGCTGCCTTACAAGCTTGGCAGGCGAGACCGATACTCAACCGCCGGCCGGCCGGTTGAGCAAAATCTGGGGATGCAGAATGCGGGGTTTGGGGATCCTGCAATGTAACTCTCGGAAAGATGCATGTTACCTTCGATTCTTCTAAGAAAATACGATCAATCGAGCCGAGTCACTACCTGAGTTGCCACTAGCTCCTTTGAATCCTACAATATCTGGGATTGCATTGCTAGTAGCGAGGTATAGAGGAATCAATCGCGGAGCCCCTACTTCTTTGGGGAAAACTGGATAGCCTATATCGATGCAGGCACGGGGTAAAATTTGTTAGATGTTGCTTGTTGGTTCACCGTTTCTCTTATCGATATCCTTCCAGTACTGCAGTGCTGACGCAAACACGGAACTGGAGAGCTTATATTAGATATAACCGCGGCTGCGAACCTGGTTCTGATTGAAGGGTAACGCTTGAAACTTTTAAAAGTCAACGGCTGTGATGTATGCCCTGAATTTCATGGGTATACCATGTGGTTCCAGATATCTAGATCCTCGAACTGATCTGCCTCCCACGATCTCTATACCGCGTGGCTCGAACGTACTATAATTCCGGAATCTTTGTGGAACATACTTTTTGGGAAAGTGACAACCTGCCTTGTTGGCAACACAAAACCTCTCTTCACGAGGAACCGATGCAAATGCGGTGATCAGAGCTATGCAAGGGGCAATTGATTGGAGTGTTATCTCGGTAGACGAAGCCGCGCAGAGATTTGGTGACTGACCTGTACGATATACTCACGAGCGAGGACCGGTCGACCGAGGCCAACTCACAAGCCGTCTTTGACTAGATCCATGTGCTTGAAGAACTCATCTGACCTGGTGAAACCGACATAATTGCGCAAGCTCCACGGGCCCTGGCTGTGTTATTCAAGGCCTAAGCTGAGATGGAAATGAGGGGAGCTCCAATGCTCTGATGTATTACAAGGACCCTGGAGAACACGGATTTCGAAGTGTAGAAAAATCTTCAACGTCTCTGCCGACCCTTAACAGACGCCCTGAGTTAGTATTCATCCCTGGCTACGGCTGAGACCATCAGCTAGATGATGCTGGATCATATTCTCGCATGCGAAGGGATTTTATTGGACAACTATACATACAAGGGGGAATAGATACAGGAGATAATAATCAAATGCAGGGGTAATTGACAACAGCATATGCGTACTTAGTATGTACTAGATGTGAAAAGAAAATCTTGGCTGATTGACTAGCAACTCTTGAGTCGCTTCGTCTCCAAAATTTACAGGATATACTTTTTGTTTTTCCAACTCTTGAAAATGATTGCATTCACACGGTGCCCGGGTTGTGTGAATCCAACCATGTCCCTTGGATATCTTCCGTGGCGATGAAACCTTATCTAGAGGCTTTCCATCTAAGCCAAACCAGCGGCTCTGATCCTGGCGGTCAAAAAGCTGACGGCCTCTGGAACCCTTCGGACGTAATCGAGATGGGCTGGGAGGATGGTGAGGGTCCCGGCACAGACGGCGTCCCCAACATTGCAGATAATTTTAGTCTTTTCAGTGGGGAAGTTCTTGATGCGACCACCATCCTGGAGATTCTGGGTATCACCAAAGGTAACAATGCCTGCGATCTTGGCCTTGACAGCAGTAGAGAGATTCTCGACAGCACGATGGGTAAGGGCAGCTCCCTGGCTGTATCCACCTCCAACGAGGATCGAGTTTGGACATCTGGTAGCGGCGTCGTTGAACAAGTCGCGCATCTCGGCAATACCGGCGAGGTCAGCGCCACCTGGGAGAAAATTGGTAGAGAGAAGAGCTCCATAGTCGATTCCCTCCACGGCAACCGAAGTCGAGCCGAAGGCGCTCTTCAAGCCATTTCCAGTCGGTGGTCCAACGGTGGAGCCCTGATGGTATGTTAGCCAGTCTCTCGACAAATGAAACATTTGCAGGTTGAAATATCGGGTTGTGTCCTTACCAGGTTTCCAACCTCAGTCGATCCTCTAGCGAAGAAGAAGATCACAGGGCGGCATCCGTATCGAGTATACTCGTTGGCAGTAGTTCCAACAGTTTGGCGTTTCTCGATTTCGACATCTGGGGTTGGAGCAGCAGCAGCGAGAGCAGCGAGGGTAGCGATGATGAGTTGGAACTTCATTTTGGCTGTTAGGAGTGAAAGACTTTAAGATACTCAATATCTTTGTAAGCTGGAGATGGGGCGATTGGAGCTGCTCTAGGCAATGCTGGCTGGGTAAGAAGCTGGATGGGGTGGAACTCGAGATGAGAAGATATCCAAGAGACTTGCTGATGCTGATGATGGAAGTGAAGTGGATGGATGAGGAGGGCATTCTCACTCTTTTTATAACCTACCATCGATATTGAAGTTTAGGTTCATCTTCTAAACCTACATCGTGACATTTTGCCAAAGGGGATTCTGCCGCTCCTTACCCTCGGCTAGCTGTCCGGGTTATTGCGAGTTGAGGTTCTACGAACTGATCGCAGTCAAGATGTTTTGGGAGCTTCGTTTCATCCGGGCCTCAAGGGCCAAATGAGTCGCTAAGACTAAACCATTCATTCTGCCTCGGAACCCCGCTTTCCTTTTGGGCTAGATCCATTGGGCGATCCCTACCCCTTCCTTGTACTTCCTACCTTGATGATATTGTAAACATCTAACGGTGAGGGTGGTAAGGACAGTGCGCAATATTACCATGGATTTATTGAACGCAATGCCTCGGTTGCTCTTAATGAATCCCATATTGACAAAGCGACATCTACCCCTGCATTTAGATGAGATGAGACTTCAACCAGGGTTAGAACACATATAGAGAATGCTCTGCTGAAGATCTCGCTCTAGAAAATGCTCGACTCATGACCATCCATCGTTTTCTTGGCGGGACTATGAGTCCTTCGATGTCCTAGCAAGTCGTGCCGTGTTTTAAGCCGTTCTTAAAACTTGGAAGTAAGCAGAGGTAAGGTCTCTACCACTGATTTGCAATCTCCACGAGGTTTGTTTGCTGATTCTTGGAGAAAAAGTTGAGTCTCATCGCAGATGAACTGCGCTGGATCTGCCCCGCACTAGCTTTTCATAGTCAATGCCCCAGAAAGTCAAGCGAACCTACCCCAGACAAGCTTAGCGGTTTGCGGGGTAGACGGGATGGCTGAGGAAATCTTGCATTCTGATTGGAATAGCTTCGCACAGAGGGTGGCAGTCACGGGTACTGAAGCAGGTGGGTGTGGCTTACAGGCGAGTTTTTTTCTGTACTCTACTTGTACAATTCTACGGTGGCAGTTACTGCCCCTGAATGGTATAGACGTGCATAGTTCTTCGAAGCGTAACCACTACAGATATGCTTTGTAGCTATCAAACTTTCCCCTTGCTACTTTATTATATATTTCGAGTATATTAAACTATTTCCCAACGATCTTTCTGCTGGACTTGAACCATCGAACAATATGTTTGACGTGGGGAGGCCGGAGGGGCAACATGTTCCCATAGCTACTAAGCGAACATGTAGTTGATCATAAAATGGTTATTCCGCTAGAATTTGAGAAAACTCAACCTTCATGGATCCTCGAATCTTACCGGAAAGAAAAGGCGAAGATTCCGGGCCCAGAACTGTTTTCGACAAGGCACTCCAGTTTCAAATTCTCGACCTTTCCTCGTCAACTCGACCCACTTACCGAGGCATATGTACAGGAGTGGAGACGAAAAGCTGCCAATTGCGCCAAGAGCAGGGGTCGTCTGTGCAACCAAGAAAACGTTTCTAGCGATCCTGGGGTCAGAGACGGGCGCGTGCACCAATTTTTTACACTGAGCCAGGTTTTCCCTTTTGATATTGCGATCATGCGGTGTGCATTCGCAGAGGCAACCATTTTAACCCCCTGAGACGTGATCGCGCCTGCATGCTGTAGAATGGCTTGCACTTGGCGGAAAAACTTCAACTACCATCAAAAAAGCCCGGAAGTATTCGTGGGTTGGCTGCCACCTGGTAGTTCATTTACGCGTGTCGAGTAGACGAGCTCGAGCCATAGATCGACCGTAGGGTATGTCGGCTTAAATTTCGGTTAACGGTATTACCATGTCTTCTAATTGCAAGAACACAAATGCGAGTATCTTGAAATCGTTAGTTAGGATCGGTTACTGCTGGGCATCAAGATAAAACACATGACGATACGATCTCTGGCGGCAAAAGAACAAGTGGTGGAAGCCATATCAACTGATATCTAGACAGAGAAGCATCGAGTAATCTTTTCTAAGGCGAGTTTGTAGCTGGTTCGCCGCCGAGAAAAAGTCCTATCCGCCAAGTGCAAGAGCATGTGGAGCTTGGATTGAGACTGAATTATTAATATTCCTAGGATGCCACCATTTTTTCGAGCCTCTCTAGTGACATAGACATGGTATTGAAAAACCCTTTGGTCAAGGTTTACGGGAAATTACAGCCATCAGCTTAACAGACTGGTAACGAATACGGGCGCGCGTATTGATAACCAGCTAACGACCCTCACATAGCCAAAAAAACGTCAAACAGGTTTTTGCGATTGAACCGGCAAAAGTTATCAGTTTACAGTCTCGGCCAAATTAAAACATCAGCCTTTATCCATGTGTATATTAATCTACAGGGGCTACTTAAGCTTCTCCGCACACATGCATACCCCTTTATGCATGCAAGATTCCCATATAACCATGTGGGAACTCCACTCCCCGGACTACGAGGTCCAGATCTCCCTCTTTGTGCGGGTTAATTCCAAAGCCAGCACCTCGGTTATCCTTCATAAAAGTCGCTTTTCGGGGTTATATCTCGCAGAAACGAGGAGAAAATTAAGCCTTTTTGTAATTCTGCTTCCGAGAGATCAGGTTTTGCCGGGTGATGCTCCGATATAGTCTAAAGTGCTGCGGCTGTTGAGCCAACTACACTAGAATATGTACAATAACTCATTGATAAAAATATGAGGCCCCACTCGTCCGAAATATAGCTATAGACGATTTCCTTATGTCAACTAATGGACCGATATCCGAACACCAACAATGCCTACGTTTGCCGGTTCCGTCTGAGATAAAATCTGAAAATGAAAATGAAAATGAAAATGAAATACCGCAATGAAACCGACGAAACCGAGTTTTTCTCGTGAGTCAAGGAAGCCAAATAAAGCGCGGAATTTCACATGCGCATAATTTTCCTTCAATGGTGCTCGGAGAGTTACTTCGTCGGAGCTCCCGTTTGTTAACCATATCGACATCTCGCATGCATCGCAATTAACTAGTCGACTGCGTTACGACAATTACAATCAATGAATACAAGCTTCGGACCGAAATATTGCAAAGTTAAGTGTGATTGCCTAATGGATATGGATGGCTTTTCGACGAATGTAAGAATGAGAAATAAACTGGTCCAGCTTACAGCCGCCATAGCAGCCGGTATTGCCCTTATCAAAACTGATACGTGCTATCCACCAAATCAATCTAAACGCAGCCTACTTACCACACGATGGTTATTTTGTTTACAATTGTCACGATTGATGATTCGTTGCTAGATTTACTATTGCACAACCTATCACTCAATTCACCTACACGGAAAGTCGAGAACTGACTCTCGCCACTAGAAAAGCAAAAACGGTAAAATTTATTGAATTTCCAGAAATTTAATGTCAAAATTCATGGAAAAGGTAAGTTCAGCTCTATGTCAATTGCCTGAGATTTGAATTCATGCTTATATCTTTCAAGCCGGCAGTATTGCAAACGACATCAGGAATATTTTCCTGCAGGAGTCATCGATCGAGCCCATATCCCATATATATCCATGTTTCATACTTGTGGCAGTTTTACGGTTTACCTTGTTTCTACCTTATCCACACAGGGCGAGCCGACTATAAGCTTAAATCCAAGCTGCCCATTGGGTTGTGTATAGGCTGTGGAAATGTGTTGAAATGTGTTGCATTTTTACAATAGTGTAGGCTGGCAATAGTCCTGCAAAATGGCATCATGCATGACACTTTTATCGAGATTTCAGATTGATAGTGTGCTCTCATGGATAAGAGGATACATGGAACATCTGTATGGTCTCCTTCGTTATAATGTTCACTTGTTGAAGAAACCGATCAATGCTATCTTGGAGTTGGTTGCCAGGATTTGCATTGACCGGTTGCAGCATAATGATTACCGCTCCAAGATCAAACCCTCGTGCGCTGCACTGCAATCACAAAAGCACAAAGACAGGATAGCACTTCCAATGCAAGGAGCTAGCAAACCCACGATGTTGTCATGCGTCTGATCCTGTTCCAACAGCGCTCCGATCGCCTGTACGTGCATTTCGAACCGAGTTAGGCCAATCAGCAAACCCCATTTGCCGAAGGCATCCATGGTCATGGTGACCGCATTTACATCGTCGATCAGGTACCGAGCTCAGGACTTCCTTAAAAAGGATTTTTTAAAGGCACGCTTGGAGGAAGAGTTGTTGGTGAAGGGATCTTGTTCGCGATTTTTGCGCTTGCGTTGCTTGACCTGTTTGGTTCTGTTCGCAATGCGGCAGACCTGTTCAGCCTGGTCTCGTTGTTTTCAAGCCCAGTTATTGTTGGAACCCCTTGATTCAACTATATTGATATATTCTTGATTTAGTTATCGACTTGGGCTCGCCGAAATGCACCAAAGAGGGAATTTTAAACAATTTCACAAATATCGATTGCAGGGTAAACTTTTGCGCTTTAGCTACGTTTTCGGTTTGGGTGCTGACTAAAAAGAGCTCCAGTCGCAATAACCTGCATATCTGTAAGGGGACGTTATTATCTTGCATATGACCACGAGCAACACTCGATCTGTTCAATCAAAACCGACCGACCCAGTAAATTTATGAGTTTCCACAGGGAATATATTCGGAATATAACGCAATGAACGCAAGGAGAGGATAGCGGGTACTCGCTTTTCTCCGTAGATAAGAGGGTCGTATCGAGTGGGATGCTTTGCTAGTGCCTTGACGATCTTAATGATGAACGCTCGTTTAAACGTCGAGTTAATACCGCCGTTGCCGAACCCCTCCGTTCCAAGTGTATTTCTAGCTACCAGCCAGCATATTCCCTCGCCTTCCAGGAGAAACACGGCTGAGGAGCCAACGGCCATAGGCCACACGGAATGTCAGCTGGAGTACTAATTAATCATGGCGAAGAAAAATTTGATTCTCGCTTCGGCATGCAGGGAATCTCACGGAAGGGGTCTTCCTGTCAAGCCGAACGTTCAGACTTTCCCCAAAACTTCATATTCTGAGACAGCCGCAACCGTGGATTAAGTTGCTGCTATGAACGAAATACGAGAAAATTTCCGATCGAGTTTTTGAAACTGCTTTTCCATTTCACACATTCTATTTCTGTCTCAACTACTCTAAAAGGTTCTAATTGATAAAATGAAACCAGTTTCCATCCCACTCAGACGCAAATAATTGCATTACCGTTTATCGTTAAAGAGCCCTTGCCTTAACATCACCACCACTACCAGTTATCAGCGCCAAGGGTTGGATGCGTCGGCGGCCAAAAGCTCAAGATCAGTTTAGATAAGTCTCAGGAGAAAAAAACAGAAACGAAAAAGTGGACAATCGAAGAGTGCACCGCACATCTTAAGAAAAGTAACTTTTTGGGTAAAGAGGCAACGGCAAGAAGAGGAAAGCAAACTGGCCCTCCTGCATTATTTTTGCATGAAAAAGAAATTGTACCAAAAAGGTTTTTGAAGCAAGGAACGTGAGCAAAAGTGGGGATAACGGACAACCGAAATGCATCTTGCCTTCCAGATACAGCCCTGATCAACCCAGTTTCGCCCAACGATGGAGTATGGAACAGAGTTTTGCGGGCGTGTCCTTTCACAGTCGGGGCGGTTATAAAACTGTCAACTCAAAAATCCGGACCTGGGTGTTAGAATTGACGGAGTCTACGTCGATGCATTGCGATATGCCTTGTTGATCAATTGATTCGGGCCGCTGCCTATCGGGCATACCTATCCTGAACTCGTTGCCGCGAGATGTTGCAGCCTCAAACGTTGGAATCGAGACATTCTCAACGGAATGCCAGGAGTTTGGACGAGATCAACCGAGTTTGCTGTTGTGTGACAAGGCCATGACATGGTATTCGGTGCGTGTGGATGTGAGTTCTTCGCAGGGAGGCGCCACAATTTGATCACGAAAAGAGTTTTGACCCTGACTGAATTCCAGTCAGGAGAATGGTACGTACGTTAAATGGCTTCGTCGGCCGTCGGGGAAGCTAGTCTAGTGCTCCAGAGACCGATACCCCGTCCGTGCGGAAGGCGCTAACTAACAATGATTTGTGCTCGCATGTTGGGTTGGCGTTTTGTCTTTCTCGCTCGTTTGCAGCACAGATCTATCGCCTGTTGAAAAACCATGTCTCGGTGCGCAGGGAAGAGTTTTAGACATACCCAAGCGGGATGCTTGTGCGATTCCGTCTAGAATGATCGGGGCAACTTTTGAAGCCCCGCATATTTGGAAATTGAGATGATACGAGGAAACTAGGGAATTATTTTCTTGTGTTTTTCAAGTGAAGCTAGAAACCCATCGCCGTATCCGTCCGATATGATCGTCATAAGTGCTTGGAAGTCTCCCCTCTGCCCCGGAGGGTACCTTGTGGTATGTGTTTGCCGTGCCGGTGGAGGAGTTGTTAGGTGTCGACATCCCTTCGTTCGAGCGCATGAAATGTTACTTTCTGGCGGAGCTGCAAAACTGAGTGGGCTTCTACAGGATGTGCACCCCCCTGGCCTCGATTGACAACGACCCGCCGGCTTCAGTTAAGGAAAACCTGGTTCTGTTATTGATGGTGTCTTTCGAGGGGATACTTTTGGAAGACTAGCCTTGACCCTCGCCGTAGTAGTAATTTGGACGGCCGGACCTCCTTCAGATTCAATACTAATAGTGCGTGCGCCCTGGCCTCGCCCTTGTATTTGCAATATTTGTTCTCTCGAATATAAGTGTTAATGCTTCCCCGGAAATCTTTTTCTGGAAGTATTGCGTATCATATCCTTTAAAGAATTGTATAGCCCAACGGGGCCTTGGATTCTTCCCTCACTCCTTCACCAACAATCAACGTTTTCATTTGTTCAGCTTAATTTTGCACTTCAAGGACGTCTTGCCAACACAAAAATAACATCATCAGCCGGGATATCATTCGATTCACCGATTCCTTCATTCCAGCCTCGATATCGTCGACATTGTGCGAATTCCAAGGCAGTTTATCGATAGTTCTTATATTTCGCTCATCAGCGGCTTACCTCATACACTCCTTCGAACACCCAGGTTCCTGTCAATTCCATTGCATCTTTACGTCACATTTCGTATTTTTTTCCCATTCGAATTCCAGACTCAGAACACCAACCAGAAAAAAAAAATATATCGAGCAACGCCACTGGCTGTCGAGAGCAAGGGAGACGTGTTCGACGTGCAACGATTGGGGAATCCTTGGAGAGATTACAGCACACAGTTCCAGCTACCCCAAAAACAAGAGGTATTTGGGTGCCCCAGAAAGATAGACTGAGAGTTGTCTTGTCTTGGGTGAATCGGGTCGCAAATTGCAGTTTTTTTTTTTGGTGACAAGGACGGTGAACTCGGACCTCTTTCTGCCTGAAAAACGAATTGCGAACTTGTCGGCTGCCGTACTGGGAACCCCGTCATAGCATAACGGATTTATTGTTCAGTCGCCTGACAACTCATCAATACTTGACGCTAATGCGAAGCATCTCAACTCTTCAACCCTCATCACTTGCAAGTCATCACAGACAGATTTCTACATCACTGAGGCTGGTGACATGATACCGGCTTGACGGAGGTTAAAAAGAAGAAAAGGAAGAAGACCACAATCAGGGACGACTCTCCGAATCGAGAACCCCATTCGGCCTGTCACTGTCACGTTCCCAGGCGAGACATCGGGAGATAGGAAACGGAAACGGCGTGCCGTACGAAATATCCACTAGGTTATCGATCGAGGTTAGTGGTGAGTTCCGTCGTCGCCAGTCGACGTGGACAGCATCAATTGCGGTGTCTGGAGCCCAACTTGTTAGCTGCAGCCGGCCTCCCACCCCTTCTTTAGCTTCCCTCGGGCGGCAGACTAATCCCCACATTACGACAATAGGTAAGGACGAACCCCAAGCCGGCAGTCCTTAGCGACGCTGCCATTGGCTGTAGAGGCCCAGAAGTGTATCAGCTAAGCCCTTTCGCTAGAAACCACGATGGAGGTGATTCAGCTTGGTGCTAGCAATGCGAGTGTCTCTGCTAAGCACAGCGGTGGCGGCAGCAGAGCTCAACATCGACGGCAATCTCAGGTTTCCTTATTAATATCTCCTAATCCTGTATCTGTTCTGGCGTCTTCTCCGGTTTCTTTTCGTTATTCTTGCATTTCTTCTCCGCAATCTTCTGTTCGTTCTGCTTCTTCTTCTGCTTCTTCTTCTCCCTTTTTTCTCAACGACGACGACGAAGACGACCGTACCGAAGAGGTCAGCAGCAGGAGCAACACATCTTCCCCTGGCGACCTCCCGTCGTATATAACCTCGACCGCAGCTGCGGCTGGTTATCACCGTCGTTCTCAGTATCGTCCGTCGTTGTCTCGTCCGCTTTCGTGCTGTAATCCTATAAAGGGTACTCTTCCTGCTGTGTCTTGTGATACCACCGCTGGCGTTTCTGGCTCCAAGGCTCGTATTACTAGACAATCCCGTTCTTCAACACTTCCGTCGTTCGATTCCAAGCCCGGCAGCCTCACCGCCTCGAAGCCTTTGACAACAGGCAACTGTCTTATTGCTTCTTCTTCCTCTTCGTCTTTTTCTCAAAGAACGGATACAGGCAGCAGATCAAGCTGGTACAACCCCCTGCTATCAGACAGATTCCAGCTGCAATACGTGGACGAATCCCCAGAAGACCTCTACGATATCGATTCTTGCGAATCCTCGGATACAGAAACACCAGCCGACGGGAAGTCCGTTTTTGAAGCCATTCAGGAGTCCATTCTTTACTTCAATACTCTTTCCGACATTCCGGTCCCTGCATTCGTTGAAAATCACATTTGCAGTCAAGACTCGCTAGCGCTGCCATCATCACCCAATCAGAACTCCCAGTCGTCGGTTGACAGCCAGACGGCATCAAGGTTCTCAGTCTCGGGTACCCACGTCAGGAAACCTTCGTTGGTGTCTCTTGACGCCACTGAGGAATCTGCGCCCATTCTCGAGCAAGATCCTGACTCGGTGGCCGACTCGGAATCTCTATATAACTTCTCACACCCTAGCGACTCTGCCAGCACATCAATTACATCAGCTTCCCTCTTTCCTTCTAAGGAAACCAAGGAAACAGCCGAAGCCTATGCCCGGGAACAAATCGACCTTGAAATAGAAGCTGCCATCAAGGAAAGCACACGTCTAGAAGAAGAACGAAGAGCCCGGGAAGCGGAAGAAGACGCGGAGTTCTTAAAAGCACTGCACGAAAGCATCATCGCTGAGAAGGAAGCACAGGCTAGAAGAGAAGATCTCGAGTTTCTCGACCGACTTTTCAGCCCTGACCGGCCCGTTTCTCCTTTCAGTGATTGTAGCAGTGTCTCCTCCAGATCATCCGTTTATTCCACCTATCGGAACTCTATAGTCTTGACTGCCTTGTCGCCTCCTCCTTCAAAATCTACAATCAGATTGCACTATTCCCCAGACACGTCACCGGAAATGCCTTCCACACCGGAGGAGTTATCCACTCCACTGTCGCACAGGTCAAAAGAGCGACCGATATCTGCTGTCACAGAAAAGAAGCCTAGAGTCAAAGGTTCCGCCGGTGATCTTTACGAGACATCGCGGGATGGGCCAAGCATCCGCCCCACCCTGCAAAGGGCGCAGACAGCTACCACTGGTGGCTTTAGGCGACTTCTCGGTCTCAGTGGACGGAGCACACATGCCGATAACAGCGAAGACGAGAGATAGTAGGTCTTTCTAGTTTCACCTTTTGCGATTTCATGCACATATTCTTCAAACGTCATGCTCTTTTGCCTGCTACCTTTTTTTTTTAATTGAAAAAATTAATAGTCCTGTAAATAAAAATGCAAATTAATCATATATGCATACTGATCTTAATTCACGATAGCCATGCCAAAACACCCCGTTCAAGCAAGAAAGGTGATGAAAGGCCTCCCATGGAACGACACACCAGCGACCCTAGCACACCCCGCAGCTCACACCGACATCGACACCATCGTCACACGCAGAGCGATGAAATTGTAGAGAGAGACAGCAGCCATCATAGAAGTCATCGACATCACCATCGGCACTCTGAAGGCTCCTCTCCTACTAAGGAACCTAGAGAAAAACGTGGGTCTAGAGAGAAGTCCAGGACTCCCCAGGACACTCCTTCGAAGCGAACATCTCGTGATAGAATATCGGATGAAGTCAATGCTCCAAGTCCAATTGTCGTTGCGCCTCCTGAAACCCCGGCACCTCAAAACGTACCGGAGCAACTTGGAACCCCTGCCGAGAAGCAAGAAAAGGCAACGGGAGAAAAGAAAAAGCGACGGAAGAGGCATGCATCCCTTGGCGATATCCTCAGGGCATCGCGCAAGGTCAAGGCGGCCGTCCCTGCCGAACCATCGGCGCCTCCCGAACCTCCTAAAATGTAAGCAACTCGGAGTTTCCAACATCGTGGTTATCAAAATGCTAACTCAACAAATTTCAGGGTCGAATGCGTTACATGCATGTCGGATGATATCCCAGAAACAGAAGCTGCCCAACTCGAATGCGGTCACGCCTTTTGCAATGAGTGCTTGGTTCGGCTGTTCGACCTTTCTTTGACCGATCCAGCTCATATGCCCCCTCGGTGCTGCCAGCCTGCTCAACACATCCCCCTTCAGCACGTGGACAAGCTTCTTCCCACAAAGACGAAGGTGCTCTGGAATAAGAAATATCAAGAATTCACAAGTACCAACCGCCGCTATTGTCCGGCGACGGACTGCGGCGAATGGATCAGGCCGAAAGATTTCAGCACGCTGGAAGGGGTCGAGATTGGAACCTGCCCCCGTTGTAAATTACAGATTTGCGCCCTTTGCGGGCTCCAAGAACACGGCAAGGAAGAATGTCCAAAGGATGAGTTCTTGAACCAGGTTCGTGAACTCGGAAAGGAGCTGGGATGGCAGAGATGCTACAGTTGTAGAGCAATGGTTGAATTGGAAAGGGGTTGCAACCATATGACCTGCCGGTGTACCGCAGAGTTCTGTATGATCTGCGGTCTCAAATGGAAGACATGCGAATGCCCGTGGTTCAACTTCCCACCAGAGGAGGATGACGCTCCACCACCCCACATGGATCGCGATGGTCACTTGGTGGATGATTTGGCTTGGGGTTACGAAGCACGCACCAACGACGACGAGCGTGTCGCGCGACAACTCGCCGAAGACTTTGCGGAACTCGATGTGAATGACCGCAATCCAAACTCACGAGGCGCTTGGGCACCATTGTTCACCGGAGCGATCGGGGAGGGAGTTTTGCGACTCCTCGATAGAACCCGGCATCTTGAGGGGAATGCATTGGATAGGCTTCGTCGTGCTTACGCAACCGCGTTTGATGACGATTTCATGCTTGGAGATAGTGATGGCGAGAGTGACGATGAAGTATCAGAATTCATGGGCGGTAATCGAGGCCATCAGAGCCACACAGCCCGCCCAACCCTTCGTCCATCTCAAACGGACGACCATGAACACCGTCGCCGAAAGCGAGACTCTACGTATAATCTCGACTGGAGCCCGCATCATTCCCGGGAATCTTTGCACGATGGTGCAGATTTTGGATTTCTGCCTCAATTAACAAAGGCATTCCTGCCACGTATGTTTGGTGGTCACCACCATCACCGTCACGCCGACAGCGATATCGGCGGAGTTCAACGCTCATTCACTGATAGCGCTGCTACCGGTGGCATGGGTGATGATCTGGGGCGCTATGGAGATCTTTTGGAAGGTGATCTCAATCGAATTAGGAGAGAGTTTGATAGTGTTCGCTGGGGTGGTGTGGGTGCCTCTTAGAAAGGAGCGCTCATATGCAGGTCGAAACCTACTCAACCACCAAGCAAGCCTGAACGACAGACTTTAACTCGCGAACCGAGTTGTTCGTTTCCTCACTGCTGCACGCACAGGTTTCAGGAACTTGCGGGACAGCATGCGTAACAATGGGACGATCCATCATTTGATGATTTTTCATGACCCAAATCTAAGGTGGCAGCCGGTAATCATTCTAAGGCTGTCTATCACCACATATCACGATGAATACGAAAAATTAATACGTCGGAGTAAATCAGCATTTCCAAATACGAATCTCTTATTATCATCATTATCATTATCATTATTAGTTTACGGCTGTACAATGAGTTCACGTCTTCATCTGCATGTTATACTTCTTGGCGACTATAGCGACTCGTTCATCAAATTAATATTTCTTCATTGGTTGTACTATTACAAAAACGGTCGGGTTTTATGCCTCAGATTGCTAAACGGTTTCCTTATTGCCGCTTTTCGAGCGAGGTTGCAAGCGTTGTTCAGCGGATTATGTTTCGTACGGGTCATGGATGGGTAGATAGGTACATACACACATATAGGGAATCAGATCGTTCACATGAACTTTAATTTTGACTGCATATGTAGTATCGACGCTCATCATGCAATGTTAATAGGGCTGCCACTGCTACGGAACCACATCGTACCTGCTCTTCCGCATATGCGATGGATTTATGCGTCGGTAATAGGCCTGTGCGGAGCTGCATACCATCTCGAAGCCGAGTTGATAGGGGTAAAAAAAAGCTGGTTCTATTTGCTGTAATAAAGCCCTTGTGACACGATTGGAGGGGTGGTTTCGTTGCTGGCCGCCTCACACTAGATTGGAGGCGATGAGGAGAGGGGACGAGGCCGCGAGGTCTTGAACGAAAAACCAGGATGTGTTGACCATGTGTTAATTTTGCTGTCACACTTGCATTTGGAATTGGGACCTTGTTACCTAACCGCCCTATATCTGGCTCTTTATATCATTTTTCCCTGGTTATCCGGGTCAAACCATGTCCAGGGGAATTTTTGATTATTCTATCATTAATTACAAATCTTTAGGGCGAATTGGTCTCGTAAACCAAACTCCTCCTTACTTGTGCGAATATCTAGAAGTGAACCGGAGCATATATCGTACGTAGTCCTCGGATCACGTTTCAATTACAAATGGCAACCTATGGAAATCGAGTTTATACCACCTATACATAGGGCTTGCTTTTACCAATTGGGGTATAATCGAAATATTATATCAGAATAGTCTCCATTTCATTGCGGAAATATAACAATAGTATGATATTTTGAATTGTGCTATATTATCAAAAGCCAGATTATTGTAGAGGAGTTTGCAAAATCGATGAAGACACCCCCAATAGGGCTTCATACCTACTTCATTCAAAAATATGCACGAATAGCAGCACAGTTGCCTTTACCGGTTACCATGTCTACAAACTTGGTAATGATATCCCTCAGCTCTGAAAAATGCCCTTGACCGTGTGGCCCAATGATAGACTCTCTTGGCCGAATTTACGCGGGCCCGTCTACGTTCGCTATCCGCGAAGCAGCACTTCCGGGAGAAACTTGGTGGCGTTTTCACAAATATGCAGATGGGCACGTGAATCACATTGTTACATGACTCAGATGCCATGGTTGGGGGTGTGAAAAGGAGAAAACCCAGAATCTTGTTCTCGGTGGTTCGGAGTTTCTGATCCTTCTGACGAATTTTTTTTCCATCTCCATCTTTACGATTCGACCAATTTGGGCTTCAAATGCTTGGGCCATACCAAAAGTCACCGCAGGAGCTCCCTCGAACAAGCAATAACATACCGCTTTAAGCAGATCAAAACAATTGATGGGAATGGAAACCCTGGGGTGGCTCCGGCCTATCCAAGGCGTTCGATCGAGGAATCCCATATGGACCACCAGCTATCGTCTTTCAACGGCATCACCAGACCTACGACTATACGAGCTCCAGAGCTATATCAAGAACCCTTCGCGAGTTGTATAATCTTAATATATATCTCATGAAGGACGAATATATTGCATCAAAACAGACGTCTGGAGCTGCATTGCACAGATGAATCCTGTCAACTCGTCCTGACCGAATGGATAAAGTTGTCGATGAACAAATCAAAAGTAAGAATTCCAGTTTCGTCCTCTCCGAGCAAGGCCGAAGGTCTAACTGGTCAATCCAATATAGAACCATGGCTATGGTTAAATGAGGAACATGATCAAGTCATTTCAACGTCATGTCAACCTGCTGGCTCGACGTCGCAACACAGAAAGGCTCCAGACTGCAACGCAAACCGCTCACCCGATATGCCCAAATACAGATACAACGATACACGCTGTGCGAACGAACGGTCGCATGTCCTAGATTTTATAATAAACCACTCGCTCAGAGAATAACGAAGCTGAAGCTTCAGTTATATCGTCTGCATGGTAGCTGCTGCCAAGTTTCTGCCAACGGGAAGCGCGATTCGCAACCCAAATTTAGGCCAGGTTATGAGACACGAGACCCCTCGGTAGTTGGCATGGCTCTTTTCATCTCTTCCAAAATAAGGTTACACAACCCTGCGAGCCGATTGGATTGGATCCACCCGGTCGGAAACTCAAAATTCGGCGTCTCCGAGGACCTATAGGGCGCATTCCAGTTCGAAGGAAGGGTGACTTTGGGGTAGCGGTGCGATGGGATGAATCACTCGTCGGGTCCTAAAAATTGCGACAGGTCTTTGCGAATCACTATCGAGGAAACAGTCAATCAATCGATCGATTCACGATACGAGATCCTGTCGACTGAACCTTCCGCAACCGCTTACTTATGTCTGGTTCGAACTAACCCCCTCAGCTGGACATGGGGCCCAGCGACTCGCCTAAATATTTAATATTCTCGAAACTACGAGAGGATTTTTCGATCAGTAATCAGCCCCATGTCCAACACTGCAGAAGAGTGCATGCAGGATCAGATTTTGGTCTGCATAATGACGCCGCAGACCCAAACTTGACAACCATGGATTTCCATGACGAAAAAGATGCAATACAATGCCTTTGAATATTAATCCGTACCCCTCGTTCGCATTCTTTTTTTCCCTTCCGGCTAGGCGATGCATGCACTCTTCGTACCTGAGAACCGAGAATCAGGCCTTCTGATGGTGAATACCCTGGCGAACAAAAAACCGGAGGATCCGACCCGCGCAGTCTCTCCCCTTCACAGCTGAAACCTCTCGATTACTCATAATTGACAGCGATACCACGATCATCCATATCATTGAAACATCGTCCATTGGTCGAAATCAACATCACATGCAACACAAATTTGACTGTTGGGAAATATTTAGTTTCTTTCGACATGCAGTCGTTCGTAGCCGGCGATCTTGCAGGTCACATTTGTGGAGTGCGAACAAAAATCAATTCGATGAATCATGATATATATCTTTTGGTTATGGTATTTTAGTTACAAGAAAAAAACAAAAACAAGGTTTATTGATTGGTTCCTCCGTGTATAATGCCATCTATGACGAATTGTGTTTTTTGTCTTCTTTCTTTCTTTGGATCTTTACGTGGAAGACTCCGTTCGCAATGCAGATATGAGAGGTGACAATTTCTTAAAGAAACGATTTGAACTCCAGGGCCAGGGCATTGAGCCGGCCATTTGATAAGCTTTCAGAGCTGTGGTATGATAACGCTAAATGCAGGGGCATAAGATAAAACGCTTCGACATACTCAAATAACAGGAAAGGGGATACATCATTCGGAACTACATTATTGTATTATTAAATAGGAGAAGCAAGGGGGGTACGTGGCGAAGTGCTGTAAGAAGTTATAGCCCTAGCCAGTAGGAACTCGTATAAAATAAATAGAGAAAAAGAGGGAAAAATACGACATGGGGGGGAGGCTCGGGTGAAAATGTCGGTACAGGAGAAGAATTACAAAAGTGGTGGATACTAAAACGGAAGAGGGTAAACATGGCCGCGGACAGCGAAGATGGGGGTTTCAAAAAAGCGAGCGGGAAATGACAAAAAGGATTCAAAATCAAAGTGAAAAGAGAAGAGGGAAACAAACAAACGTGGCATTCCAAGAACTGTCATAGCGCCGCTTCCTTCTAGTTCAAGTTTCATTCCAGAGGGACTGGGGCCCCCATATCGCTGTTCAAACTGTTAACGCTTCCTCGGGAAGACCCGGCGTAGACAGTTGGAATGGCTTCATGAACCCTTCGTTGGATTTCCCCAGCAATCCATTTCCGCACCTCAGGGGCAAGATTACTCTTCCCCTCTTCAAGATCTTCGATCATTTTGTGAACTCCCGTCAGTTTCAAACAAACCTCCCAGGTGCGGTTTGCCGGATTACAGATTGTGGCTTTGGCGAGCTCAAAGTCGTCATCCGTTGCATGCTCTAGAGTACTCAGGAAAGCGTTTGAAGCGTAAGGGTCAATCAAAAGAATTTCGGGTGATAAAGTATCAACCAAAGACTGCCATCTTGAGCCCCTCTTGTCTTCGTGCGCAATTGGATTTGTTGGCATGGCTCCTGACGAACCATGGTACTCCCATTGCGATGACATGGAAGACGAGCGACGCTGCGGTCCTCCGACTTCTTCGTAAAATTTATTGACTTGGCCCGTCATTTCGTACATTCGATGTCGTTCCATGCTTGTCCTTCGTTTCTCAAGAGCTTTGAACAACCTGCGTATTTCGTTGTTATCCTCCACGGCGAGGTAATTATAACCATAAACGTAATTCGTAAAATTAAGAGTAAGAAGCCAATCGAAAGCGACGGTTGGGGCCTGCAAAAGATTCGGCTGTACAGTTGCAGCAAAGCCATAGGCCGATGGAGACCTCGAAAGCACTGGTGGCGACCTATGAGTTGGTGTAATTTGCGAGGTCGCCATGCGAATAGTCGCAGCGTAGATGTCGTCGTCCACGTATGGCTGCATGGTGGTACTTGGTAACGGAGGGATCATTGGCCCCGTGGTGTAAATGTCGGTGGCTACCATCGTCCTTGAAGCTGCCGCGGACGACTGAGCGTGCGACATTTCTCTGCTGCTATAGACGGGTGGTTCCTCTCCGGATTTCGAAACATTCGCTGAGCAAGTGTAACGATACTTGATGCATCGATCACATTTTACGCCTGGCCATGGCCGTTCACGAGGTACACACTATTTTGAAGGCAAAGTTAGTACAAATTTTTTTTCTTGGCTAGAGCGTAGACATGTTGCACGCTGGCAGAAAAGGGGAAAGGCTTCAGATGTTGTCCGAAACCCCTCTTTACCGTGACTTCGAAAAACCAACAGCAAAAGGAACCGCCTTGTGAAAATTTCCGCTTGGAAAGAAACAACGCTGGGATTCAGACGTACCTTTTGTCTGTCTTTACGACACCGCATGCATTTAAAATATTCTAATTTGCTAGCCTTGGGCATATTGGCGTTTGGGTAGTCGCGATCGTAGTAAGACTCAGAAGACATATTAGGGTATCTAAGCAGCTGCTCCTTGTAGAAAAGAGAGGCTCTGTTTAAGCTTGGACTACTCGTCCGACTAATGAGCTCGTCTGAAGATATTTTGCAGGTTTTCTTGAGCGATAAAGTTCGCTCTCTGAAGTGTGTAAATCGTGGTAAGGTGATCGAGTATAACGGTGAAGATTATGGCGGCAGTAAAAGTTATTCTGAAATATAAGTGTCCTAAGATGAGATGCTTTATTCTTAGATAAATTCTTTTTGAATAATTTGTCGCGGTGAACGAAAAAGATGGTAAAGGCCAGTGTTGGTGATGTTGAACTTTGAGGGTGCCTCTGAGTTCACGATCAACCTGGTTATATAAATTTTTCCGTACGGCAAGACTTGCATATGCAGGTTTATAGGGTGTGACAAAATTTTGGGCGTCTCTACATGCCCTTGTCTTCAAACAAAATAACAAGCATTGACGGGGTAGAAAAGTCTTACCTGGAGGAAGAAAAAAAAAAAAAATACAGATCTAGTTGCGGCTGGAAATTGTATATGGCTTCAAACTGGTAATTCGATTGCAACGTAACTCTGATGAACTGGGGTATAATTTGAGTGATAATCAAAGATATCTCCTGAGTAAGCCAGCCACTGTTAGGATCGTAGAATAGCGAAACTATGTCGAATCCGAGCCGTCTGCAGGCAAGAGCGAAGAAGCGATCCTCAAAGGTCGAAGGCCTGGCAATGACCAAAAAAAAACAAAAGTGTTGATTTTGTCGGCCAGTGTTGTCGCATTCACCAGGGTCGATTGTTCGGAACCGAGTATATGTTGAAAGGCCGCTGTCGTATCGAAAAACTAGTATTTGGAACTCTGCGAATATGGATACCGGCTGAGAATGACTAATATTAGTCTTGGGTTTTAATATCTCAAGTTCTGACGCTATAGTTTCCCTGATTTACGTTGTCTTGATATCTCGGGTTGTCTCGATATCCAGCAAATCTGGTTGACCGGTACTATTTCCAGAACTAGCCGCAAAATGGGTAAGACTGAAATTTACCTAAGGTATTGCTGGCCGCCACCGTTTCTTGCGAGTGTTCGCTCAGAAGTACTGGGTAATACCTCAAAAATAGCACAGGCCGATGCCCAGGTATCTACGGCACCAGGCCAGATATTTGGCGTTAATTACTGGAAGATTTCTACGTTGCGGAGACGGGCGGGCGACAGGGTCTCTTTTGGGATGAATTCCGAAGCTGGTGTCAAATCTAGGGTGGCCTGAGCAATAGCGGTCGATCGGTCAATATTTCGTTGCCAAACTCTTAAATCGTTCGGTGCTGAACTAATTGTTCTCTGAAATTATTTTGAATGTTTAAACTGCAGTACTGGCCGTCCAATTAAGGATTTATGGAGCCAACGATCCAGTCTTAAGTATCCGAAGCTCGAATGAGTCGAAGCAACAAAATTTTTCCCCAGGATCCATTTGTATATGCTAGAACGGCAGGCAATACGCCTTTCCCTAATTTTGAGCTTGAAACGTAGTAGTGGATCTAGTTGCGAGCAAGATTTCCCATGGGACCTATGGTACGATCGTGGAAATCGCGATATCGAAAGAGCGAACGACAATTTTTCCCACACGGTCCTTCCGACGAAGAACCATGCTGGGCCCAAAGTTCAGGGCACTCCGTACCTGACCTTGCTTGGTGGTGTTCACAAACAGTTGCATCATATTGCTTTCCCAGCCTAAAGAGGGGAGTGGGTGTATTAAAAGGTTAACGTTCGCTCTTCGCGAATTGGGGCTGCTTCCAATGATCACGCCTATTTCTACAGGGCTTTGCTAGTTAGTCCTAAATGGGTGGAGCAGCACATGCAGACCCTAGCAGCCTACAAGCTTGGCGCATTGTTTGCATGCCCATGGCCAGGCCTCTCACAGGGATTTCGGTACGCCAGCCACATGATTGGAGCTTCGCTTCATTCCTGGTGATACGAGCCACTTGAGCCTCCTCGATCCTCTCGCACTTGCTGCAGATATGCAGAGATGTCGGGTGCCGGCTATGCAAGATGCACGTTTCGTGACTGTTTTCTGATCATGATCGGATCTTGAAGAGCTGAGGCTTGTTCGCTCTCTCAATATACCTACATATGACCGCGAGTTATGCAATAATTGTCTTTTTTCTTGATACTCCTTTTTTTTGGATCACAACGTTCTCTACGCCCCACAAGCATACTTCGATAGACGCTATTCTGAATATGCGGTTCCAAGGTTTTTAGGCAGTATGACCTCTTTGTTTGACAAAAGGCCCAGACCCTATAGGTATGGTCCCTGTAAGGTTAACCGAAACCACTGCTGACCTCCCATTAAAACGCTGACAAACGGCAGAACATCACGGCTCTCCAAATAATCAACCGCTTGTTCGCAGTGCACTCTGCAGAGCGCCGTCATAGGTTCGGTGATCCGATTGACAGGAAATCTAGACTCCCACACTCAGCTATGCAGGGGCTCCCGTCCAGAAGATTTAATATGCATTTAATTCATGCTAGACGTCTGTTAGTCACCGCACATAGGGTACCTTGATCATGACTACTAAGCTCCCGTTAGAGGGAGCATACAAAAACACCGAAGTATCCAATTCTCATGTCGGCGGCGTTGTCTTGCTCGAAGATAGTTCTAGAACTATTTTCGGATCTCGCCCTGTTTTGTTGGTCAATTATGACGTTTTGCCCGTGTTTGTCGGATGCAGTCTCGAAAACAAGAAGGTCGGATGGACACTCAATAGAGAGGTGCTGAATCCTCGAAAACAAATCATATCGAAGTTCAAGATCCGACTGGCACCGCCGAACCCGACCAATCAAACGTCGTAGCTGCAAAAAGGTTGATCCGTCGGCTGTCGGGAAATACAGAATACTCCACAGATCTAAGATTAACACGAATCCTGTGAGGCAAACATTGAGCAATTGCGTATTGACAGGTGATTATCGTTTCCTGATGCGCGAAAAAAAAAAACATTGCTGCGATGCACTGTCGCAAAATAAAATAAAAAACTATGATTAGTATACCAAACTCGTGGGAATATTACGCTGTCGACGCTTCGGACATGCCATTGTCCTAGCCGATTCCGTGGGACGCGGGAGGAGAATAACTGCTTTTCCCGCTTGCAAGTTCCCCACAAGCCAGCTGGTTCTGTGCCTGTGAGTGCGAATGTGGGAGAATCAACATGTAGGAAGGTAATTTTAGCCTAGATATTGCGGTTTTCGGTAGGCGAGGCTAGTGTATCTCACCAGCCACGCGAGATAGTGTGGCTTCTGCTCCAAGTTTGGGAGCTTGGAAATGAGGTAGTTAGCTAGGGTGTCGCGAATCGCGTCTGAGGTCCCATGCGAGATGCCCGGATGTCCCGGGGGATCTGTGCAACAGATGGGCCCCCTGGGAGTTGGTTACAGTTGCCTACCCGTTGTTCCATCCATGCAGAGCTGATCTTAGAGTGCAAGTGCTTGTGAAGCAGCAGAAACAAGCATACAATAAGAGCATGGGAATCCTTTGGGAGGGGTGTGGCACCTCCAGGGCAGCCTGCGGGAAAGCCTCATACTCCTTTTTTCGCTGGGCCAGCAGACATAAAACTATCCCCTGTTCAGAGCCGCACAGCCATCCCCTGCCGATTGTGGCTTTGTGGCTTGATCGCGCTGGAAGCTTTCGGAAGGTGCGTTGCTCACAGCCCCAGAAGTGCCTCTCTTATCGATTAGAGCCACCAAATGCTGACGTTGATTCGCTCGCAAATTCCAAATGGACTATCATTAGACCCCCAAGTTTGCAGATGGTTTCCTAAAAGAATGCCCCCATTAGGTGACGGGGTCAGAAATTTATCCGGGAGTGAGGTTATACGAGACTCTGGTCGTGGTGACGAGCTGAGCTGTTGTTAAAATAGGGTTACACATACGTATGAAAGTCGAGTCTCTCGGTCTATCCTCAGGCTACCCCAATTGCTTGTTTCTGGTATTCGGCGTCACCCGAGTAGATAGAAGCGTGGGTTCTGGGGTGGTCCTGGCAAATTGAGGCCAGCAAACACCGAGATGGAGGTTTCGAGAAACCAAAATAGCGGATGAGCACACTGGGCATGTCGCAGAAACCCATACGCGATCTGGAGCCCTTGCTGAAACTGAGGACTTGAAAGATTGGATTATGGTAGACCACGGTATAGAACCGGGGCCCTAGCTGTGCGACTTAGCGACGTGTCGTACATATTTTAGGCCGTGGCCTGAATTGCTAGTTGAGTCTTCGACGCTGCAGATGGTTTTCGTAGTAGCGTCGGAGTGAGCGTGTGCCAAAATAGACCCAACCCAACACAAAAACCCACCACCAATTTACAACATTCTCAGGCCGTAACTGACTTACATTGGTGCATAATTCTTTTTTTCTTCAACAGCTTTCCGGTACCTCGGTTCATGAAACTTGACTTGGCTGTAGAAAATTGCGAAAACCTCACGTTCGCTCTTGCGAGTTATCCAAATGAAATATGCGGTTGTGATTTCCCACGCTGCAGCTGATTGATGGGACGACCAAAGGAACCAAGCACCCCTCCGCCATAAGCGATACTGACTATGATATTGCTTCTGAAAGTTTCAAATGAAAGAGGGGTATCATTTTAGACATGCATGGCAGGTCGACGCAATACGATCGTCCCCGAGTTCCAAATATGTTGCATTTAATCTAAAATATGATATGTTCAGCTGCGCTCTGCCGTATACGGTTGTAGAGGCTTGGCTTCAAGAGCAATCAGGCACGCCTAGAAGCGGCTTCACTTACGGAAAGTTCCGACTAGCTCTCCTGTGATCTTCGCAGGGACTACTCTGATTTGCTGGTCAAAAGATGCGACGGTCATGTGGATATCCTGCCGTATCGCCTGTGGGAGTCAGAGCGACTCATGGTTGCCCCACAGCTATAGGGCCGCAAGGGTGACTTTTGAATACTATAAGATAATTGGGCCGTTATCCGTTGAAACCTCTTGCCGCTTGCGCCTGTCAGATTGCAACATTATGGAGCTAGCTTCCTTCTTTGAGTAATTCGGGTCGCTGACTAAATTATTCCTGTACCATATTCGGAGAATTTACTGAGACATCGGTCTCCCTGGCTTCTGATTTGTTAGATTTGTCCCGCTTTTACATCAGCCATTGGATACATATCATCGGACGCCTGTCGCTGTGGGGGGTTCGTCTAGGCTCACAAACGAAACGTGGACCGAACTAATGTTTCGCCTACATAGCTATACGATGTGGGTCCAGCACTAACTACGGCCTGATCCTTCACGGTATTTCGCGAACGTTCCGGAGACGCTTTAGTCTTTTACGGCTGTGATACTCTGCATGCAGATTGAAGGGGTCGCAGCCTATAGGCTAATGAGCAGACACACCCTTGGTTGTAGCCTCCATTGGCCAGCCATTATCGCAAATTCGAGGTCTCGTAATTAAGTCGCCTGGTGCAATCGGGTGATTTATAAGTTGAACTGGCCTGGCTTACTTTGCATATTTGACGTTCAAGGATGGGACAAACACCCTCCCAGGCACAGGACGGGCGCAGGTCGGCCGGTTGTCCTGAAGTGCATGACACTATTGCGCACGCACGCTGCAGCTTACGTTTCTTCGGGCGATTGGCCGAGTCTGGAAGTTACCCCCAGGAAAATTACCAATTACGGTTCTCGTATGGATAGATATCTGCATGATTATAGTAGAAGGATCGCCGGATGGATTTGAATACTCCTGCATGAAGATCAACTGATCGATCATATCAAATACCTCTGGTACGTTCGCTCGTACATATTCTATATAGCCTGAGCAGTGCGATTTAGGTTAGGACCAATTGTAATCTCATACCCGTCTATGGCCCGAGTGCTCGGTGACGCTTATCTGGCTTTTCTGGGGTGCTAACATGGTTTTCTTTTCGGGGGAAACCTGAGTACCTTTGTATCAAAAGAATCTTATTTGTCAATTTGGAACCGCTGAGATTAAAACGCTCTAGTATTGCTACCCCGCGGGGATAGAGAAATGTACCAAAATTCAAGCCAAGATTTTGAGTTGCGGATCTAGATGCCGGGCGCTTTGCTATTCTCGCGCGTCTGACTTGTAAAACCATACCTCCGAATAATTGAGTTTGATTCTCTAAGGTAATGTACTTTGCAGACCTACTTAATTAATTATAGCAGGGTCTAAGCTGGAGTAAAGATACTAGTAATAGCCCGGAAAAGGCATTCCATTAATGGAATTCAGGTGAGAGTGGCGCAATCAACTACAATCCGGCCCAGATCGCAGAAAATGGTACAAACTAGATAGGGTAATCAAACTTGCAGATATTTCTTCCTTTCTGCACTTTCTGCTAAACTGGTTTCCGTGAAAGCGGCATCTCAAAGGTAACTAAAGGAAATACCAGAAAATAAGAATTGATAGCATTTCCATCGCCAAGATAGAACAATTGTACAATTCAACTTTTCATAAAGCAAATTCGACATTGATATTATACTACATTAATATGATAGATCATCTAAAGCTGCGATCTTTACCCCCAGAATAGCAGCTGGGAATAAAATGTTTAATTTCAGCTTCTATGTGTATGTGTAAATGCAATCGGCCTTATCGTATAAGTGTAGTATGACATGCACCTGGCGGCTTGCATGGTTAGAGCCTGGACTGCCGCAACCTATGGGGTTGAAATACGAGGACCCTGGGAGCAATTCAGGAACACGGTTTCTATCTATATAGCGCAATTCATAATCTGAAAAAACAGTCTGATAACTACAAGATGGTAAAATCCTCATATATTAGTAACCAATCCATAAATAGGTAGATTTAAGAGGTGATTGTATCGGTATTAAGCAATATACTCTACAGTCTAGGCCTCCTTCTAGGCTAGCTGTGTATTAGTAGAAAGTCATAAATCCGCGAACATAACAAGTCGCGGTTAAGTGCTGCGACGCGGCCTTTTAGTCAAAAGGCTCCAACTTGCCTCAACAATAGTCTCGCATTGCCTCAACGTGTCTAGTTTCTGGTCTTCGACGGACAAGCTTCAACAAGAAGGCCTTACAGGCCCGACGAGAATGCGTTGCAGTGATACAATCCAACATTTCAAGTAATCAAAGTTCAAGCTTGAACAACGTACAACCAAACCCCCTGATTGAAAAAGTTACGTCTCCTCCGACTGGATGTTCGTACGTGGACACCTGATTGAAAAAATCGACTTCCAGCTTCCCCGGATGCCAATATCCGCCGAAAAGTGCCCTCCGCTCGGATACACGACCTTTGCTAGTTCCCTTCGGAGACTTTTTATGTCAAGGTTACCTGAGAAAAACCGCTCGAGACGGCCCGAATGCGTTGTCCGCCGGAGCCAGAGTTTGCGACCTGCGGGCCTCGAGTGACCTCTGGATGCCACCAGACGAGGCCGTGCGATGATGTACACATCGGAAACCTACCGAGGGACCCAATTGGCCCCGAGTTTACCCGTTATCGCAGTTGCAGACGGATCGATGGATGGATGGCGACATGAACAAGCGTGCATTCAGGCTACGGTTGGACATGTGCGCCCGTCTGGTGTGAAAATGGCCAGACATTGCAGGTTTCCTTACAACCGGTCCCTTGCTTATCGGTGGGTCCCCATGCAGCAGCTTCCATCGTGCTTTGGAGGGGCAGGCAGGCAGGCAGGCAGGCAAGCAGGCAGGCAGGCAACTGGCGCAAGCAAACCTTTGATAGCTACCGGTGCTAGCTAGCTTCAAGCGAGAGCTCGATAGCCGAATTGCGAAAAGTCTACGAGAAGTTTTTCTCAAGGCCAATTGGTTTGGATTCAGGAAGTCTAGAGAGAAAAAAGTTTAGTCGGGCTGTCTCAGAAGGTTCGTATCCGTCCTAATCAAAAATTTTTTATGCCGGGGTAGACCTTTGATACGGGATTTCTGTGCGGTTCGTCCCAACGTTGCTTTGTTATCGCGAAAAAATTCTCATCCATACATCCACAACCTCCCATCAAAATCATTACTCCGCAAATTCCATCAGTAGATGCATGATACAGCGTCTTTGCAGCTGATACATTGATTGTATCTTCTCATCTGACACTTCATTGTACAGGCGAAGCGTCCACCACGGTTCAACCAAAAAGCTTCGCAAAGCTACTCTCCGTCGCTATAGCAGGACTGTCAATTTTGTGGCGTTTGCGGCCCAAACAACTAAAATAAAAGCAAATGACGACACTTCTCACCGCTTCCCGCCGAATCCTCCTCCCCACGCGACACCAGCTCGCAGCTCGCAGCGCGCGCGTCTACATCCCTCCAACATGGAACCAAACAAGATGTCTGGCAACAGAGGCGGCAACAACACCAGCTTCGGATGCTAGCTCCAATACAGAGCCGGGCTTCAAAATAAAGAAGACATTTTTTAAGGGTTCGAATGCGAGACAAGGCTCAAAGCCATTCAATAAGCCGGGGAAACCTATCGACTTTACGTACAAAGGCGAGCCGATCGAGCTGCCCTTCCTGCAAGAGGAGACCGTCTATCCCGACCAAGAATCCCTAACTTCGAAAACCCCCTTCTCGGGCCTCGATACGCTCCCGAGGCGACATATCGGACCAGATGCCCGAGATGTCAAGCAGATGCTGGAAACCGTCGGTGCAACCACGATGGAAGAATTTGTCAACAGCGTTATTCCCGAGCAGATCAGGTCCGGAAACGAGCTTGCTATCGAACCGAAATATGGACTTTCGGAGACTGAATGGGCGGAAAAGTGGGACAAAATCTTGAAGGACAACACCCAGGGCTTGAGGCTGCTGGGATTGGGTTACTACGGGACTAAAGTTCCCGAGGTCATCAAACGTAATATCTTGGAGTGCCCAGAGTGGTATACCAGCTACACACCGTATCAGGCCGAGATCAGTCAAGGTTAGTTCACTGTGAGATGGATGGTTCCAATGGAAATGGAGGCGCTGACGTGTTTATAGGAAGATTGGAGTCGCTGATCAACTTTCAGACCATGATAACCGAACTAACGGGTCTTCAAATCGCAAATGCCTCCGTGCTCGACGAATTGACCGCCGCAGCTGAAGCGATGACGTTTGCATACGCATGTCTGCCATCATCGAGGCAAAAGTCGGCGAACAAGGTTTTCTTGGTCTCCGATAAGATGTTCCCTCAGACAATCGCTGGACTCTACCCGCGCGCCGAAGGGTTCAACATCAAGGTTGTGGTGGCTGATCTTGAAAATGCCAATCTGGACGAGATAATTGATGGTGGGGATATGATTGGAGCCATGGTGCAATACCCGGACGTCAATTCGGTCACCGGCGAGTGGTTGCCGACATTTACGGAGGAGATTCACAAGAGAGGCGGGATCGTTTGCTGCGGAACCGACCTGTTGGCGCTTACTCTGTTCAAGCCTCCCGGTGAATGGGGTGCCGATGTTGCCTTTGGAAGCGCTCAGCGATTCGGAGTGCCAATGGGGATGGGTGGACCGCACGCCGGGTTCTTCGCTACAACCGACAAGCATAAACGGAAGCTCCCCGGTCGTTTGATCGGTGCCTCGAAGGATAGGCTGGGCGATAAAGCCTACCGCCTGGCATTGCAAACCCGCGAACAGCATATCCGGCGTGAAAAAGCCACGAGCAACATTTGCACCGCACAAGCTCTTCTGGCAAACATGAGTGCTATGTACGCCATATATCATGGTCCTAAGGGCCTTAAACAGATCGCTCAGACGGTCGTTGCCACCCGGCAGGTGTTTGTCCAGACTCTTCTCGACATCGGCTGGCCAGAAGATTTGATCAAAGAGAGCGATTTTGACACCGTCCAGGTTGGGTTTAATACTCGGACCTCGGCAAATTCGTTTGTATCGAAGGCACCCCAATTCTCAGAATGGAATAGAATGAAGGAGGTCGATCAGAAGTATTGGACAAGCCTCTCGTTCGACGAGACGGTTGATTGGAAAGATCTGTGCCAGCTCACTTTCAGTCTATCGCATGGACCAGGTGGTAAACCCGAAATCGGTAAGTTTAAGATCGCGGAAGCCGTTGCGGAAGCTACGAAGAAAGTTCGAGACTCTGGAAACATGGCCCAGGTCCGTGACGCATTGAGTCGGGACACGCCTTTCTTGGTCCAACCGGTCTTCAACTCTCATCATTCGGAGACCGAAATGCTGCGATATATCCATCACCTTCAGTCGAAAGATCTATCGCTAGCTCACTCAATGATCCCGCTGGGTTCCTGTACGATGAAGCTGAACGCAACGTCGGAAATGATAACCTTGGCGTCTCCAAAGCTCGCAAATTTGCACCCCCTGCAACATTATGGCGATTTCAACGGCCTGAGGCAGATGGTCAAAACGCTCGAGAACGATCTGGCGAAAATTACAGGTTTTGCGGCTTGCAGCATCCAGCCGAATTCTGGAGCTCAAGGTGAATTCACCGGACTGAGGATGATCAGAAACTACCTCAGGTCTATCGATCAAAAGCAGCGGGACACTTTGTTGATTCCTGTGAGCGCTCACGGAACCAACCCAGCGAGCGCTACGATGGTCGGCTTCAAGGTCCAGGCGGTCAAATGTGACCCGAAGACCGGCAATTTGGACATCGAGGATCTCAAGGTGAAAGCTGAGAAACTCGGAGACAAGCTTGCGGGTGCCATGATTACCTACCCGTCGACTTATGGTGTACGTAACCCCTTCCGTGTTTCTCACTGAGTTTTCAAACTAACATTAACATCTTTCTTCTCTTTAGGTCTTTGAGCCTGCCATCAAGGAGGCAATCAAAATCGTCCACGACAACGGCGGTCAAGTCTACATGGACGGAGCCAATATGAATGCTCAGATCGGCCTGACTTCTCCCGGCTACCTGGGTGCTGACGTATGCCACCTGAATCTCCACAAGACCTTTTGCATCCCCCACGGTGGCGGCGGGCCCGGCGTCGGCCCCGTCTGCGTTGCCGAGCACCTCTCGACGTTCCTACCATCGCATACAGCTCCCTTCTACATCAGAACAACAGCAACTGCGACCATAGGGCCAGTCGCTTCAGCTCCCTATGGTAGCGCGAGCATTCTCCCCATCAGTTACTCTTACATCAAGATGATGGGGGCCAAAGGGTTGAAGCAAGCCACCGAGATGTGCCTGTTGAATGCGAATTACATGGCCAAGAGACTGAGCGAGCATTACAACATTTTATACACGAACGAGAATGGACGTTGCGCTCACGAGTTCATCTTGGATCCCCGGCCGTTGAAGGATTCAGCGGGTATCGAGGCGGTAGACATCGCCAAACGTCTGATGGACTACGGCTTCCATGCGCCGACGATGAGCTGGCCGGTTGCCGGAACTCTGATGATTGAGCCGACAGAAAGTGAGAGCAAAGAGGAGATGGATAGGTATTGCGACGCTCTGATCGAGATTCGCAAGGAGATCGGGGAGGTCGAGGAAGGGAAGCTGAGCAGGGAGGTGAACATGTTGAAGATGGCACCGCATCCGATGAAGGATTTGCTGAAGGGCGAGGAGGTGTGGAAGGACAGAGGGTACGATAGGGAGAGGGCTGCGTACCCGCTACCATATCTGAGAGAGAAGAAGTTTTGGCCGTCGGTGGCGAGGGTGGATGATGGTGAGTTTTTCTTTCTTTCTTTTCGACCCCTGATTGATTCAGTTTCGGAATCCTAGAGCAACGGTGACGAAGGATGCTAATATTGGGGTAGCATATGGCGACACGAATCTGTTTTGCACATGCGATCCGATGCCCCAGGAGGGAGACGCCCTCGACTGAAACGGTGAAGCGACAATACTAACCTTTAATTCTTTAATGCCTGGCCTTGGGCTCGATGGCTTGTAACATTCGAAACCCGGCGTATTATATTTCATTTTTTCCTTCGGTGGTTTTTTTTTAACATGAGGGACCTCTACATTTAACATGGAGTTCAAAAATATCTTGTTGGTGGGACATGCGGCTACATAGAGAAAAGCGCTTCAACGCCTTTGCCATTTTTATTACCGTTACATACTTCTTACTTTGTTGTTTTATTCTCATTCTGACAGACCGGACAAATGTACCATATGATAATATCGTTATGACCTCTTGCATCAATTCTGCCCTGCCGTATGCGTCCGAGGGATCCGATCCGGGCTCTGATTGGCGTCTGGCTGCAAGCGATAAGAAATGAATGAGAACGCGGTTGTCGGGAGAACAGCTTCCCAATTGCCTCAGCTTCTTTCCGACCACCGACTGGCAACCTACGTAACACTGCTACGTACGCCGTTAAAAGGCCACAGTTCTCTCTCTCTCTCTCTCCACCTCCCCGGCAGACGAATCCATTCTCCAAGTCGTGCTTCGTTCGTTCCTACGTATCTCAGACGCTGAATTGACCCGTTCTTTTTTAAAAAGCGGTGCTGGTGCCTCCCGGAGGTCCTAGTAATTTTTTTGCCATCTCGCATTTCAGACAGCATCACAAAACACACATCGTCCCGGACAGCAATCAAATATATTTTGACCGCACCAAAAAAGACTCTCATTAAGGACTACGATACCTATCGTTTCGTATTCAAAGCCATGTCGGATTATCCGTATCGCACATACTCGCCGTCCGCTGGGTCCAATCGCAGTCCGACGAGACGGACGGCACCGGTGATTCCACCGGCGGGGACGTACCCCGCAGAATGGAATGTGCACGGATCCGAAGTCTGGAGAGAGGACGGAGAGGCGTAAGTTCCCATCCCCTTGTTCTTCTGCTGTTTCGAAAGTGTACACGCAGGGCTGCCGGCTGCGAGGTGGTGGTGCTGCTGCCGCTGGACGACGTCTCGTGATGTCTACATGCCACTGGGACGACGTGCCTGATGCAGCTGGCCGTCTCTACAAATATACTTGCGTTTTCGTCACGGAAACATGCTCTGCCACGTCTTTTCTGTACTCCATCGGAACGGGCGTTTTCGACTGGGAACTTCATCGCTGACATGCTACCTTTAGACCGGTCCCCTACGCTGCCAGCACTCCAAACATCGTCCCTGAAGTCGTCCCAAAGTACGGCGCCGCAGCCCCCGACCCGTTCGCGTTCTTGGTCCCACAATCAGGTCCGCCTCTCCAGCAGCCTTCCCCATACGACCACATCCCACCATCGCTTCAAGCAGGTTCCAGATCTTCCGTCTCCTCCTCCTCAGCACACCGAAACACCTACTATCCGACAGCTAGTCCCGACCGACGTGCCGAGTCCCCCTTCAAACGACGTCAAGTCCGCACCCCTTCTACAAGCTCTACGGAATCGGGCTCTCGTTCTCGCGACCGCGAACGTCGTGGCAGCCGTCAGGTCAGAACCCCGAGCGTTTCCCCTTCCCGTGCCATCGGCAACGTATCCGCGAATTCCAACCTCAGAACCCCATCCGGCAACCTCATGTCCTCCATATTCAACTCGCAGAATGCGGCCGCCGTCGGCAGCGCTCTGGGAAGTGCGGCTTCCTTCATCGGGTCCAGAGCCGGACTCGTAAAACCTGAGGATCAGCACCAACGTCCCGAATATGACGCCGTTCCCGGAGGGTACAACAACAGACCGGTGCCCGATACTGCCAACAACAACAGCGGGTTCAATATCGGTGATGCGGTGAATTACCTATCCCATCTGACAGCAGGACAGCAGGAAACGCCACAGCAACCCCCACCACCACAACAGCAGGGAAGCCCGTTCACGCTATCAAATGCGCTAAACTATCTAGCGAATCAGCAACCCAACGCCGCTGGTACCGGTCCCGGCGGCCTACCCAATAACTTTCAGCTCGCCGGTATCGATATAGACTTCAACTGGCTGATTAAAAAAGCTGGTGAACAGAACCCCTGGGTGCTCTTGGGAGGAGGGGTGGTTGCCTTTTGGATTATTAGCAGTATCATCGCGACGTTGATGTGGTACGGCATCGTGGCTGGTGTTTTGTACGTGATTTATATCGTTGGCGTGAAGAATGGAGGGTTCGAAGCTATCAGCGGGGGTAACAGGCCGCCACCGAGGAGGATCAGTACGCCAGGAAACAGCGGCGGCTGGAGTAGGAATAGTGGGAGTGGGACGGGAGCGGGAGCGGGAGGTGGAACTGCGGACTGGAGGAAGCGGTATTAGGTGTACCATGGTTACGGTAGAGCTGTGATTCATAAGATGGGTCCGAGGTAGCACAAGAGGGCAGCAGATGACGATGATGACAATGCTTTCGATTGGGAACGGCAATTGCGAAATTCAGAGGGGATACATGTACTTCTAGTCGGTCGTTATACTTAAGAGATTGCAAAGAAGGGTATACACAGGGGGGTGCATTCGTTGGATTTCAGTTGACAAAATTTTTTAAATTTTTTCATTCTTTTTCTGCATGTTCTGTACGAGTCAAACGAATACATGACGGGAATTATCTTCTCTCTTCGGACGCATTGAACTGAACCTTTGAGCCCTGTCGGGGATTGGCGACGTGGGTTGCTGACCCGCTGCAGGTCGGAGTCATCGTCCAGAATAGATAGAATCTTGGCGGGCTGCTTTGGAGTTAGTCGGCTGTTGCGGATTAGTTTAGTGGCTGGCCTGCACTTAAAAGGCTAACCCAGGCCTCCTCTCCCCATCTTCTCTTCTTCTTCTTCTTCTTTCCTCAAAACCAGAGCCCAGCTCTTTAGTGACCCTCACCTCTACCCTCTCTCAGACACCGGAGGCTTCCAAGCTAGGACCTCCGAGAAGCCACAAGCGTCCCCCCTCCAGGTCTCCCCGTGGGGCCTTCAAGTACAGACGAAAACACAACACTGCTATCATGTCTCAATCGCTATCCATCGTCATCTTTACCTCGAGCTTCGTCCGAATGTTCTTCCAGCCCCAGCGGCTGGAAGGACTCACCGAGCCACCGTGGTAAACACCATAGTAGCAAAGACAAAAGTTTAATATTTTCTCCTTCTTCTGCTTTCAATTGTACCGATTTGAATTTTGTAACGCCGGGCGCCGATACCATCGATTGTAATTTCGACGAATTTCTTTCCGTCGACGCTTTTCTTTCTGCTTCCGCTGCTTCTGTTAATTTTGATTTCGCATCCGGGTTTCTGGGTGGAGGAGGAGGACAGCCGGACGTTGATATCGATTCCTTCCTCGACTTTGGAAGCATAGATACCTCCCCAGCTTCCTCCGGGGAACACATCACCACCGCGGCGACCACTCCCTCGCTGACGACGGCGGCCGGGAGCTCCCAGCCATCGTTCACTTCCATGACGTCTTCATCTTTTGATAGCGCCAACATGGTCTCTACCGGAAATCTAGATTCGTTGCTATCCCTGCAACCGCACCTGCAACTCGACGACTACTCCATGGGGATTCCTCTGTTCCCCACACCTCCGACCCTATCATCTTCTCCGTTGCAGGAGTCCCCGACTTCGACAACATCACCGTCTACCGCTTCTCCCTCGTCTTACCATCAATATACTCCGTCTCTCCCTCCCCTGAATACCAACCACCGTGTCCACAAGAAATCCAAACCGGGTCCCAAGCCCAAAGTCAAGCTTCCCTCGGCGTCACCGCCTTTACCTTTAGAGGAAGAAGACGAAAACTCACCTGCCGTGTTGGATAAACGGTTTCGTAACAACGTGGCTGCGAAAAAGTATCGTCAGAAAAAGGTGGATCGGATTTCGGATCTCGAAGGCGCGTTGGCTGATATGACGAGGCAGAGGGATGAGTTGAGATTGTTGCTGGCGAGGAAGGAGGCCGAGGGACAGGTTTTGAGGGAGGTTATGGCGAAGGGTAGCAAGTCCTAACTAGAGATGCAATTGTGTATACTTTCTCAGGGTTTATATAAAATGAATACAATAGAGTTAGCTGTGGATACTAGTCTTTCCCTCCCAAGGAATTGGTCAACGTGATTATGTATATGTACATGCATACCGGTGTGTGCATGTAAAGAAACGGACATTCAATTTGTAAAGGTGGGGGAAAACGAGTACATGAATTCAGTCGATGTCAGCTAAAGGTCCTCATCGATTTGATGGCTATGGATTGTTCGAAAAGCATCAGATTTGTTAGGCCATATAATCTTTTTTTCATCATTTTAGGTACTTCCTCTCCTTCCACCCCCCTTCCGTGGCCGCTTGATTGAAACATCGTATGAGCCATTGAAGGCGGCCAAAGACGCATTCTTGAATATATAAAAACTCGTACAATATCTCTTACCATTTCACATTTCATCCTCTGCTTCCACATCGCTCTATTTTCGTAAACTTTGAATGTAAATTATCGTATTCGACTCGACTGCTCCCTCTAATCATCTGGTATATCTACATTACGAAAAATACACAGTTCTCTTTATACATGAATCGATAATACTCAAAATCCTCTCCCATTCCCTTCGGAAGCTATTCATACCGTAACCGTGATACCCATCGTTAGAACAAAAAGTCAACAGCTCCACTATTCACAAATCCACCGTGTTTGAAGCAACCGTTCTCTCTAACAATACATCATCGCAGCCGGATCGATAGTGTTGTTGATTCCTCCCCAACTCATGCGGTGTTCATTATGGTGCGTGTTTGAATGCGGTGTGGTGGCGAAATGATTGAGAATGATTCATAGCTTGGCGTTTTTCCGGACCGGGGGGTCGTGCCGTATTAGGAAAGAGGTGGCACTCTTTGTGTTACTTGACCGTGTTGGGGTCATCACACCATCTGGAAGTGCCGGGTGAACGAGCACAGTTTCATTGAAATGATTCTTGAACGGTCTATTGAGCGCTGTTACGATATATTATGAGTTGAAATTGTATGGTGCTGAACTCGGACTGAAAGTTTGAGGTCGACGTGACAATAGAAGACCAAGGAAATCTCGGAGAGCGGATAACCACCGGATGTGTGTTTTTCCGTTCGAACCGGCCCCCGCTATGAGAATCATCGTGCATCAGACCCTTTTGGCTGCGGATAGTAGACGATCCGGTCGAGTGCAAAGTTATATTACTATGAGCTGAACAATGGACCAGGCCTCTCCCCATCTATATTTTATTACTACAATTGAAATTACTATAAAAAATTCCTTGCCAACCCGGTACCCCCAAATACTGAACCTTTTTATCGATAATCATCCCTTATACTTGCATTAAAATTTTGTCTCGTTGACCAGAAGTCAGATACGAACAATCAACATTGCTATCAGTCTATCCATGACCCGATTTCTCGATTTTCCCGTATTCATTTCCCTTAAGAAAATATCAAATTAATGGTAACAGTGAATAGACTGTCGGAAACAATTTACACAGGATCCAGCGCATACGGTATCGAACCAAATACTATACGACTTGTAATATTGCTAACTTGCGTGGAATTTAGGACCTCCCGGTGTCGAAAGCATTGGCATCCGGTTCCTTAATCTCAGTTCACTTGATATACCTTATCAGATCCTACTCTGTTGGAGGAAGGCACGCACTAGTTTTCAAACTCAAATCTGTTATAGCACCTCCTCCGATACAAGTGTATATTTTCCAAAAATGAAAAATGAAAATCAAATAGCCCAATGTTCTATTGAACGGCACGGAATACTTACATCCTTGATCGGTTGCTCAAGCATACAAATAATAAGCTATCAGCAGTCCAAATCATGCATCTTATGCACCAAAAATGGATGCTCTCGATGCATCCTGTCTCGTCAAGTATAACCTACGTGACTGCAACGAGCAAGCAGGGTGCAAGAATATTCGAAGATGCACAAATTTGCATAAGTTTAAAGCTTAATTCGGTATATCTTCTACTCTCGGGTGGCGGTTGAATGCCTTCGTATCGGACGACTCAAATTCAAATCAGAGCTAGTAGCCACGGCTCAACGTGATATAATTGACGAGTCCATAGTTTTCAAAGTTGTAGGGTATATGAAGCCGCGATACTGCCCACGGCCATCTTTAAAAAGACTCGGACGTCCGTTTGTACATGGCTTGAATACGGGTTCGGAGTGGCCTAACGATCTACCGGGCTGCGGAGGTGTAAGCCAGGGGTCTGTTGGATTCTAGTTCAAGTACGCCAGATCTCTGGTGCCTGGGGAATTACCAAAGCTCTTAGCGGATAGGAACAAGGATATTATTTTCGGTGCTTATACCGTAAATATAAGGGTGCATATACGAAGACGCAACTTGGAAGACTTGTCCAAAGGGTTTCAACCGGATTTGATTTTACATAAATTACTATTTCCAAGGACTGTTTACCAAAACTAGCTCAAACAAAGCCTTTAGGAGCATCGGGATAGCAGCATCCAGTAAAGCGTTTTGCGGATATGCCGCGCCGCCCTAATATTCTCTTATTAGCTCAACCCTCATCCGCACAGCCTAGTTGTTAAAGTAGCTCGCGTGGACTAGCTAGACATGCAGTCAATTGTATACAAATCCAGCAGAATCGAGATATAGAGGCAACAAGAGTATGGGGTCCCCTACGCCGTTCAGATTTATTTAGCTCCGTACATCGAAATGCAACATTACTGCTGGCTCACAGCCAGCATCATACTTATCACTCACTTCACCAAACTCGCAGTAGCACCTCCCCCGGAGGTCCCCGAATGGGAGAATTTTGTCTACGAAATTGAAGGCGAAGCTATGATAGATAATCAAAAGACCGTCGTTTCGATCGAGGGTTGGGACGTCCACAAGGGCACTAGATATCCAGAACCCTGTTACAAACTTCAAGATGCCGATAGTCTTGCCACATTTGTGTTTACGAGTGTCACAAAGCTCGCCATCAATGTGGTATACTATTCAGACAGCAAGTTGGATAACGATATGACTTGGGAGTTCTTTCAAGATGACGATTGCAGGCTCGAGAACCATCCTAGGTTGCTGGTGAAGAGCGGTACCTACAAGTTCGCGGAGAGCGCTAGACGACGAGCGGGGAGTTTTAAGCTCATAGATCCGTTGGCTCTGAGATGGAGTGATGATCCTAAACTCACAAGGATCGATGAGGTGGAAGAACAATTCATTCTGACAGAGGAAGAGTGGAAGGAGACACGCATTCAATTTGACGACGCACATGATAAATTGATATCGGGTGACACGGATGTTGTGTGCGCTATATGTCACGTCGAGCTCGCGGGAAGACACCCATCGAAGGCGTATGTGGGCCCAGAATGCGGTCATGCATACCATGAAAATTGTATCGCGGGCTGGGTGGCCAGTCGAAATCGCCACCGCCGCGATCCGGTGGAGTTTGTAAGTAGCAGTTCTCATGCGCATGTCAAAGGTTCCCGATTCGTTCTGAGAATTAACATAAATATATTACCGATGGGCAGGAGCGGCGAACAGGGTTCCCGTTAGTTCGGGTCGCTGACTGCCCTCAGTGCCGGCAGCTCGTCAACATGAGAACAATGGCCAAGATACCGACGCAACGTGCAAACGCGATCCAACAGGAAGGAGAGCTCATTGAAAACGGGTTTGGAACTCCGCCTCGGCGGCCGAATCGTAATGTCCTATTCTCCCCTAGCATCGGGCCGCCGTCGATCCTGAATACTCCGGGCAGTGAACTTGAAGATCTTGTGAATGCCCAAGACATGGACGAGCGGGTATGGGGGAGGTCCAGAGCAAACAGACCGTCTGACCGTGGTTTTCACACAGGAGACAATCCTCTTGTTGACCCCACAGATTTCAATGGAGAGGATACCTTGGAGTCAATGATACAACCGAACGGTCTTCAAATCCAGGTACCAGAGACTAATTCCAACATGAGCCCATTCGTCTCCGAAACAGATTATGACACCGCTGTAAATGAAGGGTTATCGAACTTTAATGGTGTCGGAAGGTCACTTAGAAATGGACAACTTGGAGACTAAGGCGAAGGGCTCTTTATTTACACGGTATAAACATTGCTATGAAATGATAATTCAATTTTGTCTTGTTATAACCGGAGATATGAAAGGATTAGGCGAACTGTCCACGTACATTCTCCTGACCAGGAACTCAGAAACAACTCGCTTTAATGCACACAATCCTCGATTCTATCACCTATATCAACAGCGTGCTTTTCAGATCTTGCATGATCCTTCATCTTTCGCAACTTGGCAAAGGTCTCTCCTCCATATCGTATCATGAGTAGGGAAGCATTTTTCATCTTCAGGTTTATTCTTCGATGAAAGTGGATCAAAGCCGCGAAGGTTCCACCGAGTCCGAGCATACCCATAGATCACAAGGTCGTTTTCCGCAGCTCCTGTAATTATAGTTTGTAACTTCAAATTTTTTCGGTGCTTTTTGTCCCGCCTGCAGTTGTCTATGATCTCTGGGGAACAGGACCCACAAGTTCCTTCGTACTCATCGTTCAAGGAATATGGGCCTGGATTTGGATCCCAAGCAATCCTAGAGGACAAAATCATCACGTCAATTTAATCTTCAATTGCAACCCCTCCAAAGATTTATTAGTTCTGTAAGGACATGCACAACTCACACTTTCCATTTCTGAAACCACCCAATGACCCCCCGAAATTGCAGGTTTTCCCAGTCTGGAAGTGTTTCCAGCCAAATCCTCCATTGCTGTTCCTCTCTGTGCGTACATGGACTGGACCTTATCGTCCCCAGTACCGCTGAGTCACCTTCCGCCGTGATGTCCGGCGGCGGGATGAAGTCTATCGATCCACCGAGCTCTTTCTTTCTGTCGAGATGAAGACACAGCCCGGTCCGAACGTTTTTTATCTCACCGTACCAACCGGCGCATCCTATTGTGGCATATCCGGTAAGCTGCCACTCACCAAAGTCACCGGCTTTACATTTCTCATAACCGACTCTTTGATCCGGGATGTTCGAGCGGTCGATAAGGCAGCCACCGGCCTGATTCTCTGATGGTAACATTACGAACACACGTTAGCGAGAAATTATCAACAGTCGGCTGGTGGAATCAGCGCTATAGATCTGAAAATCTGAAATTTGACACTTTGGGTTTCAAGTTCCTACCGATTATCCCAGTCCAGTTATACGGCCAGGCTCCACTTATCGGCCGATATTGCAGTCCGAGTGAGGTCAGAATGAATGCAATTGGCAAGCGTATGATTGGTAAATATATCTTCATTATTGTTCTAGTTCGTGTCCATTCGAAAAACAATTGTACTGTATATGCTCTGACTGTGGGAGAGTACGAATCTGGATGGCACCGATATTCGATGTATGAAATGGTGAAATGGAATGTCCAACTGTGCAGCTTAGGCATCGCTGTGTTTTATATAGTATCAATGACATGTGGCACAATAGAGCACAGTAGCTAATGCAAAACCAACAGTTATTGCCACAAAAGTGTCCAACGATTCAGCTTTTCGGTTGCCGAATATTCAATGAAGGAGTACACTAGTAAAATATGGACACCATTTTCAGAGAGTGTATTATTAGAATACAAGTTGCAAATTAGAGAGTTGCTGAAAGCAGTGTAATATGTTTTATGTTATACTTGGAATGACACATAGGTAATAGTATTAGAATATGTATCATCACCATGAGGACAAGGAGTTGCGGCTTGTTGGTTGTAAACTAAATGTTTCTCGGTATAACAAATGTAAACCTCTCACAGGTCAATTACCACATAACTGGCAAAGATCAATGCAAGGTTGGTCGCATTAATAAAAGATACTATTGAAATGATGGGACCCACAGGCCTATCGCTGCTTAAAATATTGACAGGTGGAGTCTGGTTCTCGATCGCCAATGGGGACGTGTTGCATCATGCATCATGTAGCTTTAAGAACCAGGACCCTATATTTCCACCCGAACAGTCGCAAAGACCGCATCCTTGAACCAACGTATTTATCCATACTTAGTAGCATGTATTGGCTTTTCAGTCGAGCGTGTGCGTTGAAGACTGTCAAAGCTTAATATAATTCCGTATAAAATATAAATTCGGTCGGCATCAATCAATCACTGGCGTTACTTAGTCAGAAAGGTTGTCTCGCCAGAAGGTCTCCAGGACTAGGCGTTTACTCTATGGCCAGAGCACCGAAGTATTCTCTCTCTGCTACGAATATCATCCAACACAACTTCCTCAACTCAGCAGAGGTAGAATCGCAACCCAAGCTCTGTCAAGTTACCAAGAGTCGGGTCTGTAACCCGAATCATTTTAACAGGCTCGCGAGACTTCTAGAAGGCAATCACTCCTAAGCTTATTCGTCCTACTACAAAGGAATGCTCGCCGTTTCGCCGCTCGCTTCACAACACTCCTTGGCGTCAATGGCATCATGAGGCATTCTCATAACGTACTCTTTACGTAAAATCACACCCAAATGAGCAGCACTCGCCGTCGACCAAAAGAAAAACTTCAAGTTCTAAATATTCCGAAGCCTGCCTCATGGCCACGCGAGAATTTAAGCTTAATATCTATCCGCAGATCGAAGTTCGCTAATCATTCTGACAGGAAGTCGGAAGGCAGTTGAATGAACGGGATATGTAGCCAAGCCGGGAATGGCGTGTGTATACATCGAGACGTCAGATCAACACTTTCAACCGTATCCATAAGCAAATGCCATATTTCTTCGATATTTGCAGTCGGCAGTTGGACAAGACGAAATCTGGAAGGCGGAGTGAAAACCTAGTAAAGGTTTCCCGCTTATTTCCCTGATAGAAAGAGGCATCGAATCCCAACCTTGCTGTGTTTCTTGTATTCCTGCTGTCTTGTGTTACCCTAATCAACTCTTTGCATTGTGTCGGTGGTCCAATCGCCCCGCCCGTTTAAAGGCTACTTGCAGCAAAAATCTCCAAACCACTGGATGTCCGTCCAACAGAACGGCCCCGCTAGTCTCGGGACGCTGCCTGCGACAGGCCCACACCATACACCCCAATCATGTTCATCTCTCGTTAACGTAACAGGCAAACTGCACGTTCCAGTTTTCTTGGAAGATCCCACGGTTTCTCTATTATTTGACCCTTTCCTGCAGTTACGCGATGGTAAGTTTCCACGGCCAAGGGGAGCAAAACCACCTTGCTGCGGAATTTCTACCGTCTTTCCGATGCCATCCAGAGGTCTCGATGTTTCCGAGTGGACGGTTTTCTTCGTGCTGGCGGAGGAAGCCCTTGCCCTCAAGGATCATATGTGTCATCCCATGTTTTGGGTATCTATTTGAGGTTGCAGGCGGGAAGCTGCTGGTGTGAGGTGTCTATCCTAAAGATTATTTTTCTCGCTTGCCGGTGTTCTGGAACGCGACCCAGTGTTCATTAATGTTTCGACAACGGATGCGGGCCTTCAATACGCGGAATGTGTTGGATTCGATTTCGGTGATGCTCCGAATGGTTGAGTCGAACTTGCCGGCTGGAGTCGCTTTTCAAGATGGTCCCTCCGCAAAGGTTTCGATTAGCTCATATGTATTACAGAGAATATTGATGGTTAGGTGTGCATCAATTTTTCAGGGCACCCGATGGTACTTTTATGGCCTGTGGACCGTTCGCATCAGATATACCATTTGGGGTGCAAGATTGGGGGGCTTTTATCGATATCGACGCGGGAAACCGTAAGGTTAATTGGTCAGAGAAACTAGCCTCTCCCAGATTTTCCGGTTTAGTGTCTACACGAAGAAATCGAAATCCGGTGGAAGATGGAAAGTGTCGTGAAGCTGGGACGATCCAGGTACCAAAGTTTATCCTTTTCTCCTCGCTCGTGTCCCCGAGTTCACCCGGCGCCTGGATCAACTTCAACGAGATCTTGAAAGTTCACGTTATCAACAGTTCAGATCAAGATTTTAAACATGTTTTGGTAATCATCCCGAAGATGTGCATATGCGTTCCAGAGTTCGTGACGAGGTCATCCAACCCTGAGTCAGATGAGGTGACATTGATCTAACATCACAACGAAGACCCTTCCGCGTATACGGGTGAAGTCTATTCTACTTAATTCTGCGGGCGCTTGAGTGCGGAGCAGAACATTGTAAGCTGACTGGATATTAGTGATATCGTATCGGGGGATTCAAGGTTCTCCAAATATTGGAAGTCTTTGGAGAACCAACACGAAAAAGTTCGTGACCCATCTCGAACATCATGAAATCGCTCAAGCATACATACATAGTACGTAGGTACGTACATGTATACCGGCCCTTCGAACAAAGCAAACCTGGGTAAAAGACAACAATAAGACTTCGCCTACTGGAACCAGGTCTGGCTCCATTTCTCAACCGCCGCCATGGAGGCAGCTTTGTGGTCATGCCCGTCATTTTACCTTATCTCGGAAGGGATGTGCAGCAGAAACAGCGAGGGTGGTTCTCTTCGGCGACCTCCAAAAGAAGCGGCGTTTGGGTGGGTTTGCGATCTTGTCTCTCAAATTGTGGAGCTTGTGCCCTCTTGCATCTGGTGGTGGTGGTGGGTGCGAAATTGAATGAAGGGTTCCCACATGTCCCGACATGTAGACTCGCTTGCATTCTGCATGCAAAATTACCTGTCCGTCCTGAAAATACCCCTCCGCAGAGAACCTAAAAACCCAGAATTCAAAGTCGAACCAACAAAGATGCATCTGAAGCGGCGTCCAGTTCTCATGCATAACATGGGGGTCAGCGAAGAGATTGTCCAGATCCGCCCGCCTGCAGGTCTCGTCGACGCAGGCCAAGATCGTTCCTTATCTTTGTGGCGTCCACCCCCAACGCGCCGTCTTGGCGAGCCATTCAGCCTATAAGAATATACGCTTTCCTTATCTCTGCGGTTTCAAACCACAAAGAAAAGACAGAGATGGTCTGATTTTCGATGCGAATTTCTACCTTTCGCCTCATCGATTTGCTGCTAGTTCGCTTCTTCGATCAATCAGAGGTCGTGTATTGGCTGCTCCGTCGCTAACCTGCTCGCCCCTCATGTTATATTACAACCTTGATATCAAAAAAAGAATCTCGCAACCAACCATGCGACCTTGACAAGCGTGCCAACTAATCCCAGACAGTTCGGCGACGATATCTGTTAAAAAGCGAAAGGCTTCTTTTGCCCGCGTGTCTGAACCGAGCTATCCGAACAGGACGCCATTTTTCTTGGGCACGCTGGCGGTGCGTGGTTCGGAATGCAGCAAAGCTGGGCACATTCTCGGATATCGAAACGTGAGCAAACGGTCAGATGAGACACAAGGTGACAAGTTCTCTCAATTCTCGGGCCTCGTTGGATCTTGAACTCGTCCCTCAGAAGGAATTATGACTGTTGAATTGTTCACCCTTATCTCTGAAACTGTATCCGGGCCAGCCTCCTTCTGTTTTCTGTTTGTTGCTTTTGTCCCAAATGTTTGATTGGAAGCGAGCTGGTCCGGCCGGATATGGAGGCCACGGCGAACATCACATCTTCAGCTTCACGAAACCAACCAGCATTACGCGCAACGGGCAAGAAAAACCAACACCGAAGGAAATAATGAATCTGCGAAGTTCTAAAATAGAAACCCGGCGAGAAGGCATCTACGGTGCTACTTGTTATTTCGGTGATCAAATGCTTCCAATACAAAAAAATTATTCACAGCCTGGTAGCTTATCTACTGGGTGTCTTCCAAATTATGGCAAGGTTTGCTTTTTCGTTGTGTCATGCAATCTTTCGCCTGTCGTGTTGGAGGCTTCGGGAACCAAAAACTGCAGCTGGATGGTATGAGATCCCATGTAACTCCCGTAATCACGAACGCCGGGAGGTACATCTTTGGCTCTCCATTCGTGGGAGACAGCGATAGGAGGCCAAGAGCTTTGAGCCCATGCAAGTGGGTCATCCTTCAATGGAAGCTGCAAAGTTGCTCTTGCTTGGGGGTCTCACTATCCCATCCCACCTATCGGGGCCCCTGTTCGGGTTGTGTGTGCCTACATACTTGCACCCGCGAAAAGCTAAAATATCGCTGATCCTAACCGTGCGATATTGCTGCGGGCGCCGATATTGCGATATTCCATAGCGATTTTAATAAAAAAATGGTATCAAAAGTAAAAAAACTGAAGACCGAATGTGTGTGACCTGACTCTGCGACAGGTATGTATGTATGTGCATGCTGCTATGTGCCATACATACACTTGTTTTGTCCTTGCTTGTATGCAGGCTGGTTAGCTGGTATCCCCAGGGCTTATCCATGAAAAAGAAAGGAAGCAACTTTGGGGCTTCGGTATTTCCCCCCCAGGCATTCTAGGTTGCCCGCCAGTGGTGCACATCTTATATATATCTGGGGCTCTGATCCCCCTCTCCTCCTCTTCTGGTCCCGCCTTTTTTTTCTTTCTCATTCAAGTCAATTTTATTAATCTATTTCTGCTCTTCTCGAACGACGCAGAAGTAATATCGGGAAGAACAGTGTGCTGTTTTCCTGTACTACTTTTCTTCAGAGCGGTTCTCTCGTCTCTTTGATTGTTCGTTAGCGGAAACCCGGGTGCGAACCCACACTCAAAACAATCATGTCGACCGAAGAGCCGATCGACTTGACAGGCTACGGCCTGGAGGGAGGAGACTCCAACAATGGTATGTTTATCTTCTACGATCTGTTTTCCAAGGTGGTGAAATCTTGGGGGAAGCGGCAACTTTTGCACGATCTAGAACATGCGGGAAGACTAATCTGGGATCCGTTCGACCGCGCGCAGTTACCATTGCCGCAGCAATGAACGCCCAATACGACCGCGGTGATCTCGCCTGGGTTCTCGTCGCCGCCGTCTTGGTCTGGCTGATGATTCCCGGTGTTGGTCTGCTGTACGCCGGTCTATCCAGAAAACACGCCTCTGCAGCTCAATTATGGCAGGGTATCGTGGCCGTTGGTATCGTCACATTCCAATGGTATGTTCAACTCAAGAAATAGCGCGGTTCTTAAACATTCTCAACGAACGTCAAATACTCATGCACGATATTTTAGGTTCTTCTGGGGCTATTCCTTGACCTTCTCCCACAGCGCCAATGTTTTCATCGGTGATCTCACAAACTTCGGCTCAATGCACGTCCTCGGTGCGCCATCCGTTGGCTCCTCCTTGGTCCCAGATATCCTCTTCTATCTCTTCCAACTTGTCTTCGCCTGTGTTACCGGTGTTATCATGTTGGGTGGCGCCGTAGAGCGTGGCCGTCTGCTCCCATCCATGATATTCCTGTTCATCTGGACCACCATCGTTTACGACCCAATTGCATGCTGGACCTGGAACAGCTCTGGCTGGCTCTTCAAGCTCGGTTCTCTCGACTTTGCTGGCGGTGGTCCGGTTCACATGTCATCCGGTGCTGGTGCTCTTGCATACGCCCTGATGGTTGGTCGCAGAACTAGTAATAGCGATGGTAAATTGCTCGTTCACAAGCCAGGAAACGTCTTCTTCGTTGCCCTCGGGACAATCTTCCTCTGGTTCGGTTGGTTCGGTTTCAACGGTGGTTCCGCTGTCAACATGAGCATCCGTTCCATCTACGCCGCCGTTAACACCAACCTTGCTGCGTCTTGTGGTGCCTTGACCTTCTGTATCCTCGATTACTTCCGAAAGGGTAAGAAGTGGTCTATTGTCTCACTGTGCACTGGTGCCGTCGCCGGTCTCGTTGGTATCACCCCAGCCTGCGGTTACGTTCCAATCTACACCGCCGTCCCAATCGGTGTCATCACCGCCGCCGCCTGCAACTTCGCTTTCGACATCAAGCACCTCATCAAGATCGACGACGGTCTTGACGTCTTTGCTCTCCACGGTGTTGGTGGTTTTGTTGGAAACGTTCTTACTGGTCTCTTCGCCGCCGACTACGTTGCCGCACTCGATGGACTGTCCGTGATCCCAGGCGGTTGGATCAACCACAACTGGGTCCAGCTCGGTTACCAGCTTGCCGGCTGCGTCGCCATTCTTTCATACTCCTTCGTTCTTACATGTATCATCCTCTTCATCATTGACAAGATCCCTGGTCTCGATCTCCGTATCCCATCGGAATTTGAAGATAAGGGTATCGATGATTATGATATTGGTGAGATGCTTTTGGAGTACGGCCTCCTTGAGGTCATCGAGGCTGGTGTTGAGGCCAAGCGTTCATCCAAGATCCCTCCTGGGGCTCATGCCGCTTCCTCTGACGGCGAGAACGCCACACTGGAAGAGTCGAAGCCGTAAAGGAGTTTGATATTTTAGCTTGTCCCTTTTTGCGCTTAAACATATGTGTATGACTTCGTAATGCATATCTCTAGTCCTTTCTTTGCGGCGCCAAATCTTGTACCGGTCTACAATTTTCAACTATCATATATTTTTTGGTTACATCAAGTACTTTCTTCATAATTATATCATGGGAATCTACTTTCTCCTCGAGGCTGTATACAATTTATTGAAAAATTGAAAGGCTCTTGTGTCAGGCTGTATTTTCTTCATTTTGTCCTTCACGTTCGTACTCATACACACATTAGGAAGTGGACAAGAGCTGTTCTCCTTTCTATATTTTTTCATAGACCGCACTACCTGTTTTGTGTAACGGAAGAAAGTACCAATGCAACGAATATAATTCACAATTGAACAAAATTCGCAGAAAACAACTGCCGGAATCAAAGTGTCTATATCCAAAGAGGCATCTACTCACGCGCTGTGCCATGGGCGATGTAGCTTCAATGCCAAATCGAAACAATGTGACGTCAAGGGTCCGCCCGGTCAAGGGGCTTACGGGGGGTTACTTTAAAATATTACGGTACCTGTCGAAATTTTTACTCAGCACTAACCATATAAAGGTCTATTGGATGCTACCTATGGAGTCGTAAAATGAATCCATAAACGTTTAAACATGATGGGAAGTGAAGGATTTAGATTGAATGCTAGCAGATTGTAACGGTGAGTGGTGTAATCCTCGTACGAGAGGATTATCTGTGAAGCCCAACAGTGATCACACGATGGCAGTGCAGCGGCACAGGTGCGAAGGTATCCAGGGGGAGGCGGGGGCACATGCGTTGTCGCGTTGTCGCGTTTGTCCCCCGCCGACATCGGCTTGGCATCAGTCGGCGTTACGTTTTCTCTTTAGTCATATCAAAGGGGGCCCGACCCTATCCCCAAGCAGGGTCTCCTCTCGATATCGTTTTCTAATCTCTGATATGAAAGCGGGAATTTGCTAAGACACTCGGAATCCGGTTGTCCCATTTATATGTGATTTCGCGTTCTGAAACATAAAACCGGGAATATTTGGGCCTTTTGTCAAGACAAATAGCCTTTCGATTTCGCCGTCCCAGCGGGGCAAGCTTGTGATAGCGGTTCCCGAGTGTGCGCAGATTCCGGGCCTCGAGGCCTCGCGTCGAGATCCAAAATGCCGCTTACAGACGAGGAGGAATCTTTATGCTTTCGATCGGGTGCTAGCAACAGGCAGTTAGCGGAGCAATATTTGTGAGATAAAATATGAACGAGACAACGCTGCGAGATAGAGTATATCGATGGACGGCGACCTGGTTAATTATAGACCGGTTTGGCCTCCTGGCTCTCTAATTTGTTAGCCTCCTAATACTTCCGTCACCCTGCGTTTACACGAGGGGTCTCAGCCATGCAGCTGGGAGATGTGGATGCCTTGGTAGCCGTCCCGCAGTTAAATTGTGGGTCTCCTTCTTTGTGGTCCGCAACGCAAAAGATAACAACAGTCCAGTGGGAAGTACTTGCAGCCTGTGTGATACAAATTTGATAATGGCCCAGGTATCCAGACGAATTTTTGACAGATATCGAATCCAAGACGCCGAGATCCAAATAACTAGACTACTGGTATCCAATAATTAGCCCTGTTAGTTAAACTCCTTCCGCTTTGGGGTGGAGTATACCAACCATAGGATAATATATCTCCTCCATCTGGAGCATTGGATTGGTCGCGAGGGTTCGAATCGTCCGGATTTCATGCTTCCCTGTCCATGCAACGACAAGATGAGACGCCGTTGTCGATCAGTATGCAGGTCGCTTAGTTGTGTCTATCATTGGGCCCAGATCCTGATTTCTGGAATCTTCCCCGGCCCAAAATATACCAAACGGGAGAGCAACCGTGCTTGTTCGGGACTTGGGATCTGGGATCCGGATGAGTTGTTCCGGGCATATTTCCTTTGCTTATCAGATCTCTTCCGTTCAAATGATACAGGGGCCGTTAAGTATGCAGTGATGTGCTTGTGGGGTGTAACGTTGATAAAGTGAGATAGGTAGCTATCGACGCGGATGCCATATTGAGTAAGAGTAACTATCAATCTTGATACATTCCACATCTCTCGCCTCTTCAGGCTGCTGTTGAATCTCCTTTGTCAAATTATCTCGCAACAGTAACCGATATCGGTCGATACGTATCCTTAAATATCCTTGTCTACCCCCAAGTTAAAAAAGACGCGCCAGGGTGCTCCTTTTTCAAGGAGGGTTGGGGGAATCCACGCGATTCTGCTAATACCGATGCAAGCGGGGTCTACCTGCAGCGGTTCATACACAGTAATTCACTGATGTATTTCCCCGACTAATGAAACGCATGGATATATATCACAAGTGCTAAAACACGTGCGAGTTAGGGTACGAGAGAGGGTGAGAACCAGATTACCTACTTCCGAAATCCATAAAATCACTTATTTAAGTGACCATATAAGATTCTGGAGCCTTATGTATCTCCTGTGATCGTTAATCCTGTACCACTCTATACGCCTCAGTTTGTAGCTGAAGCTGGAAGGGCCGTTTTGCTTCAAACTGCTTAACTATAGTAATATTTAGAAATGATAATTATCGATCTCTTATTCAAGCTCTACCTTGCCCGCTTAGTGATTTGGATTTTATGCGTGTATGCTAGTGATATATCTTGCTTTCAACACAGGTTCCGACTGAGTAAGTGATAACCTGGGGGCAAGTTTCTCGAAATTATTGTAGAATTGATCTGCGGATTTGGGATTTTATGGATTTGTATTTGAGTAGCTTAAAACGCATGGTTTCTTCATTAGCGAGTACTCCAGTTGAATTATCAACAAATTGATGTCAAAGATTTTATATTATTTGGGGGTCAGGTCTCCAGTTAGGTGTTTGGATGGGTTGCTGCGGGCTTTGTTAGGATAAAGTCTTAAGTCTGGCTCTAAGTCCGTTTGCCTACTATGATTGTGAGAAGGGGTCATCAATCGACCAACATTGCATGCGGTCTCGTAACCTGCTCATCCGCGGTTCTTTAGCGACGAGACTGCCTTGCATCTGCCCTCGAGATAGTCAGCTACGCTTAGTTGATATTGTGTTTTAATAAATAATTTCTCGACTGAGGGTATACCGGATGTACTTAGCTAGTGGATATTTCAGGGACGAGACCGCCAGTGCGCCCACAACTGAGCAAAACTTGCGCGAATTGATCGAGCAGACTCTGGTATACGCGATTAGTATAGAAAAAGCCACCCTCATAAGTATTATTTCGATGTATCTGCAAGAGACTTCTCAGTTACTCAAAAGTATTAAAATCAAGTTAGTATGTTTCAGACCAAGGTGGCCTGATATTAGTACTGTAATGGTTCCTCAAATAACCTGAAGAGGCTCAGCATCATATGGTGTACACGCCAGGAGACTAGAGTTAAAAGAGCACCCGGTTGGTTTCATAATTCAAACTCATATATCAGCTATTAGTACCACCACATGTGTCCAAGCAAAGTAGTCTGATTTTATTGGGAATTCGTATGCATAATATCATAATAACTTGACACCAGCAGCGCTTCCGCTACAAGATATTCCGTCATCTTGGCGCGACTTTATCTGAGAATATTACTCGTAGTGGGTTATTACATTAAGCTTGAAAATATCCCATCAGGGTTCTTCGAATCCATGCTCTCATATCCATTGATACACTCTTGTTTTACCGCAATTGATTTTTGGGTCGCATCTCACTAGGATTAGGTCAGGGTTATACCCCACAGATCCAACCAAGGCCTGTATCATATTGATCTTGTATTCTTGAAGTTTGCTGGTTGCTGGTCTCGTTAAACTAGTTACCTCGGGGTTTACTTCTAAAGTCGTCGATATTATAAATAAGTAACTAAAACTTAAAACCTCTACCAATTACCACTGAGAGGGTAGGTTAAATTTAATGTGATATTACGTATTATCTTGGCGGTATTACACGTTGATACGGAGAGTCCGAATATGAGGTTGCAAATGTGTGAATTTTTCCGTACGTGCATATGAAATCTAGCAATTATATTGGATCTCACACCCTGGAAACAGGGAGGCTCCCTCGCCGTGCAAGCTATTAGCGATATTAAAGTATGCTCGGCTATCTCCTTCTAGAAGTATTCTGCGACAGAGCCTTTTTAGGAGTTATTCTGCGAGCTGGATACACTAACATGACCTGACTTCACCTTGCAGCACTTGGCTCTCACGGGTAGATCCGAACTGCGCAGCGGTGTTCCTTCGCTCTGTTCTCCGCCTCATTCCAACAACCAGCGACAAGGTATTTTTTCTACCAAGAGGTCGATTTAGGAAATAGCTTCCAACCGAACCTGTGTTTCTAATTGTGTCCTGAGCTTCGCCATTGGATAGTTTGATTTTCCTAGCCAATTGGGTTGAAATATGGCTCTATCCTTGCAAGATTTATCCAATAGAATCAAAAGGGCTTTTCCAACGCAAGATTCGCACCAATCTGCAACAGCTCTCGGGTGCTAAGTGCTTGCATGTGGCGTTTCTTCATGTAACGGTACTAGATTGTGGGGTGTTGGTAAAGGCGCAACTCCGTTGATGCAGTATGACGATGGAGTCCACGGAGACGCTCATTGTCTTGTAGAGCCCCAACGTTACTACGGAGAAAATATTTTCAATGCGAGATTTGATTCATCGATATACCGAGGCATAGATCTCAGCCTTGAAGCTGGGCGCCTTGGCATGGCGGAGACGGTGTATAGCGGCGCCGATATTGATATTGGGAGAAAGGCTTCATTTTCCATGGGCCATTGTCGTGATATGAAAAATATAAAGATGTCCGAGTTCGCTCGATGTATCTCAATTTTATTCTCCATCATCAGCATCAACAAGTATCTTTCTCAGCATATCAATTCCATTCTACACAGCTACAATTTAATCTCTATCTTCTTAATACCAAATTCGAAACTATATACTCTCGCTTTAAGAACATCTTCTTGAAAACCCAAATCCATCAAAATGCCTTCCTTCACTCAGACCATCATCCTCTCCATCGCCGCCCTGGCCACCGCTGTATCAGCTAGCCCAATAGTCGGACTCGCTTCTCGCGATGTTACCGTCTGCTGGGGACCAAACTCCAACGGAACCGACAAATATACCGGTCCAACCCCAGCTCGCTGCGGCGCCAACGTCTGGACCGAAAATGCCTTTACCGCTCCTTTCGCCCTGGTCAAGGACGGTGGCCCATCCATCCCTGTTATCACCGAAACCCATCAAACATACGGTCCATGGCATTGCTGCACCTCCTGCAAAGCCGCAGATGGATGCATCGGATGGCAAATCAACAAGGACTGCGGCTGCGTCTTATGGAAGGCTGCCACCACTGTCGGTGCCGACGTTGTCTTTGGTGTTTACGGTGGTCCATTCCAAAATCAATCCGGTACTTTCCACCGTGGCCCAGCTTTCCCTGTTGGTCCAAACCTGTTCGGTAACTCTACCACTATCTAGAGGGCATTGTATCCGCACCTCAAAACTCGATGAGCATGTACAGGCGGGCTATACGTAGCATTGGGGACAAGAACATAAATAGCATAACACGGCATCGCATTAGTATAGCATATATAAACTAGCATTTTTGGAACGGCGTAGTTTAGCATATCTCATTATTTTCTTACTACTTTTTTATCTGAGTTTCAGCATCCTGGCGAGTCTCCGGATTACAGCATGGAAATAGTCAGCAAATCCACTCCTTTGTGTTTCCTGTATACTATGTAATCGATAATGTAATTATTTCGCGTGAATTCTATTAAAACCATCACTTTCATTCAAAAATAGAAGTTTCATTTCTCGTGCTTTCGTTTTCCATTAGAAATTAAGTACAATATGTGTCAAGGAGCGTCAAGAAGTCAAAAAAAAGCTAATATCCCTCAAAATTGGCCGAAACCCCAAAACGGTCTTGCATTGATCGAGAAACGTTTGCAAATATGATGGTGAACATGGTACCCAAGGGTTTCGCAATCTTGGGGGTCCAAGTTTAATAAAAAGGAAATAAGGAGGATCAAGAAAAGAAATAATGAAGAGCTGCTGGAGGCGCCGTGCATCTGTGGTATTTTCCCAGGGGAGGCAAAGGCAATGACTATCAAGATTAATATCTTGAGTTCTAAGAAGGGCGTAAAGATAAGTTATTTAACCACGGTATCTGCCATAGGGGCGGGGAGTTGGCTTGTAAGTTGGTGGACAGTAGGAGACCGTGGTTGTCGCATTATAATTATAGTAGTTCCATGGCCAGGGGCAATCGCTCGTGACTTTGGTAGTAGTGTATCGGATGGTGGAGTACTTGGTGGAATACCTGGTGGAATACCTGGTGGAGTACTTGGTTGAAGTCCTGTACACGATTGTGGTGGCATATCTAGTGATGGTCACAGGTGGTGGGCGGGCCGTAATGGTGGAATATTGGATGACTGGCGGTATGTTAGGGTCATGTACATCAAAATGCTTGAATCTCAAAGGGTTTCACTGAAGATACTCACAAGTAGCGGTATGCCACGTGGTAAAAGTAACATATCTAGTAGTTGGAGCAAGACTGGAAACGACAGTTGTGGCGATAGTCGTGGTAGCGGTCGCCGTCTCAGTTTCAGTTTCAGTAACTATTCCAGCTGCTGGGCACGATGTTGCGTTGGTAGTCTCCGGAATGCCGCTGGTGGAAGCGGAGCTGGTGTTTGTGGCTTCGCTAGCGGCGCTAGAGGATGTAGTCTCACCTGTGGAGCTAGTAGTATCTGTGGTGGTAGTTGATGTCGTCTGATATGGCTCGCTGACAGTCGAGCTGCTTGTTTCCGAGGAAGAAGAAGAATAGGAGGAAGAGGAGGAAGAAAAATACGGAGGAACTGATGAAGTGGAGGTTATTTCCGTTGCTTCACTAACTGTTGAGCTAGTCTCTGAGGAGGACGAAGAAGAAGGGTAATATGGAGGAGCAGACCGAGCAGAAGTAGTTTCAGTGGCCTCGCTCACAGTAGAGCTTGTCTCTGAAGACGTAGACACGGGAGGGTAGTATGAAGGGATAGATGAAGCTGAAGTGGTTTCTGTTGCGCTGACAGTTGAGCTTGAGGTATCTGCAGTAGTGCCAGGAGGGATATAATAAGGTGGAGGAGTGTAGACAGGGTACGAAGTCGTTTCAACCGGGAGAGATACAATGCTAGAGAGAGTATCTGTGATCTCGGTGCTCACAGCTGGAGGCAACGTAGGGATATAAAAGGCCGTTGTGCTCGTAGTCTCATAGGGAAGAGAGACGGTAGAAGATGTAGAACCTGGGTAATATGGGGGGACAGACCCAGTCGACGTAGTATCAACAGCTTCAGCGGTGGTACTGGTTGGCGCGATAGTACTGGTTATAGTAACAGAGCTTGTGTAGTAAGGAGCTGGAACGTAGTAAGAGGGTGGACGAGGTGGATAATATGGTGGAGGGCCATAGTTTCCCTGTGGCTCCGCATCACGTCGCTCCTGGTCCCCTGTTGGAGCAGCGAGAACAAGTGGGAGAAGCAAGATCCCAGATATGGATAGGAAGAATTGGAACAACATCTTGACGACTGTGAGGACGATCGGTTGAGTTGAAAGTACCTTTGAACGATATTGACGATAGTTGCGATGTTGTTTTTGAGAAAGAAGGAGAGAGGCTACGCTGCGTCACGATATTTATTGACGTAGACGTCTACGGAGGCGAGTGTTGCAAATTTCGCGTTGTTTGGGTACACTGCACGCTGCAAAAAAGACGAGGGCAAGGTGAACATCGAAGGTCCTGTAGCTTCTGTTAATCTGCTCGAACTCCCACCGGTAGAATTTATAACAGATGATTCCCATCACGGGACCTGATACCAGATTCCGGGCATCTGATAGCATGGACATAATTTTTCATTTCGGAAGCATTCAACTGGCGGTTGCACCATAACTAATTACCTCTTTCGTCCCACCGGCGACCGTCGAGATCCTTGTTGGAATAATTGAATGGAACGGGATAGGCATAAATGGTTATTCCCGAAGTAAGAAGGAAAGCTAAAATGCCCACATAGCTTTCAACATCAACTAGTTCGTAAAGATGATGTCCACAAAGATGCGTCTTTAGTTGCTTCGGTGCCACAAAAGTAGAGGAACTCGCCATTTCTCATGATTCACGCCGGGCTATTCTAGAGCTCATGGAGATTAGTTTGGGCCTAAGGACATATTAAATTGACATCCGAGAGCGATTATTGCATAATTTTTCATTTGGTTACATAGAGAGAACTATATATTTCATCTCAAACCGATTTCCACACGAATGAGGCAGCCACCTAAGTGCCTTGTTTCTTGATAAAGTGAGGCTGAGGACGAGACCAGGCCACCTGGTTGGACGAGGTCTTGCACGAATATCGAATATTGAACCCACGCAATCTAGGTTATAAAATTTATATCTCTCCTACGTAAGAGGTTTGGGGCGGCTGTATTTGGGTTAATATCTCGAAGCCGCGGAGCCAACGGGATAACCTCGTAAAACAATGCGAAAAGCGATTTCCGTTGGACCGTTAGTTATATTGGGGTTTCTTCCAAACCCAATTGGCTTGTGTAGGCCTAGTGAATTATGAAGGTGGTGCAAATGCAAGTCTCTCACCTTCTGGAACCATGAACTTGACAATCGTGGCAGCCATTCCAAGTCATGCGACCCGGTGTTAAGAAATAAGAAATCTTTGGGGGTTTAAGGCTTTGAGGTCAGATGGCATACATCCCAGACGCCTTTGTAGCAGAGACGAATCAGCTGTCGCGAGGAAACACGGCGAAATCATCCAACCAATCGTCGTGAACAACTTGTTGGATTGTTGGAAAGACTTCAATGGGATTTCCGCTTTAGTCTTCAACGTTCACCAAAAGAATATTTCCACGTTCCGCGATAACTGCTGACGTTGAACACGTGGAACCACCGACATTACCAACGCATGTCCATGCCCTTTAATAGTGTCGCTTCGAACTTTCTAGGATATTCGGCCCGCAAACTGGAAGAGAACGAGAAAATAGGAGGTGCATAATGTCGTATGAGGTATCATGTCGGTTGGGTTCGTGCATGCACATGGGTACGGAAGTTGATCTTATCCAGGTTTAGGACTGAAAAGCGGAGGTTGGGAAACGGTGGTGAAGACGGCTAAGGGTGCGAGGTCGGGCTCCGAGATTTATAGAGTTCTATACCTTGCTTTATATAGATGGTTGGAATCAGATCTGAAGCAGAAGCAGGCGGAATATAAATTCAATCATAGAAGAGAGATAAGGCTAAAATCTAAGTTTCGGAGCATATTGCCTCCTTTGAACTTGTTCCCCAAGCGTTATCTTGTACATGAAATACACGTTACCCAAGAAATCAAGCTGTATACATGCTGTAATTGTTCCCGCGGGAAAAAATTGTCCCGGGAGAGTTGTAAAGGGCGGGTATGTCATGTGGGCGCCCCACAGCTCGGGATTTCGGAGACCCTGCTAGCCCTTATATTTGTTCCTGAAGATCAAGGATGGGCCAGGTTGATCGGCCTTTAGATCTTCTTGCATATTGTAAAACCTCACTACCATCATAAACGTACTTTTATTTGGCAGGCTGATAATACCAAACCGCAGGAACTAGGATTGGATGCGTAAAGAGGAAGCATGCTTGAGCGTCGTGTACTAATCGTGAGCATTCTGCAATTAGCTAAATAGATCCGGAAGTCTCTATAGAGGGTCGAAGTTGAAGATCCATGCACCAAATTTTACTTTGTCTTGCTGCGTTGTTACTTCATTGACTCGCATCATGTACAAAGCCTTTCGGAGTTATCAAGAATAATTTTTCATGATCAAGTATGATGATCCATATTGTTACACAAGCAGCTCTATTAGGAATATAAAGGCACTTTGCAGCTGTGTCTAGGTCACCACGGTAATACAAGACCAGGAGATTCAACAAACGACTGATAGGTTGTCTTAGTTTCGGAGATGGAACAATCTGACGCTTTTGTCTGCAGGTACAGTTGTACTAGTCGGCCGGTTTTTGTTTACGAGGTATTGAAAGTGTATCGTTTATTAATGGGGGCTATCATTTCCTCCCAAAGCTAGGACCAAATTTCAATCAACTTCACAAAGCAATATTATTGGTTGAGGGAGAAACAAAACTCTATACAAGATGACCGATGAAAATTAAGAGAAGTGGATTGAGGTCTAGGCCCTATCAAGTATTGGGGACCGTGAATTATGCATACTCTTCATCGAAATGCTTTGAGAATCGAATCTGGGGTTTAGTGAGCTCTAACACAAGAACACCGTCCGGATATTTCCTTGGCACACAAGGCAACCAAAAGTAACGTAACATCGTTTAATTTGCACTTTCTTCATAGAAGAGCCTTTCGTAAGCGCCAAGTTGTAGGGTTCTGCTGGCACAACGGAAAGTAACTCGAAAATTGGCCCGTCAATGGCGCATTGGGCAAAATTTAAACCCAATATTGGCGGTCTTTGTCCGCGGCGTGGTACGGAAAAGACAACCAACGAGGTTGCCTGAGCTAACTCTGGCTACGCATTTTGTGTGGTGGCAAAAAGCGTTGACCTAAATTCTTGCCCACACATCCGGGCTGGCCGGAATGCCTCGGCATCAAGTTTCGAATAAGTTTGTATTGAAAACTTGTGCTCTGCTTAGAAATATATCATGTAGATTCGAGTAATGTTGGGCACATTTGCGATCTTTACGCTCCGGAGCCGATATCGCAACCGAGCTCGAGAAATTCATACCGTTTTGGTGCATTAATTAACGAGTTCCGTCGACCACCTCCGAAGTAGGTTGCTGACCCATGCCCATGGACCGAAAGTCTCAAACTTCGGTCTGCATTGAGCATTAGCACCGTAGGTGCTCGGTATATCACCAAGAGCCTCTCACACTCTCAGTCAGGGCAATCCGGAATAATCGCAGCCGAGTTTATGTGAGTCTAACCTAGCTCGTGAGCAGCTCCGAGCTTGAACCACAATCAGATACCGAGATCAGAAGAACCAGATAAACTGAGGCCTAAATGTCGTACTTCATGTGATTAGATAACGACCCGCTCTACGGTATGGAATCACCAAGCTCTGACCCACACAATTTTAGAGGCTGTTCTATAAAGAATATATGCAATATCGGCTTAAGCTACCAGGAATCGCTAATTTTTGAAAACCCAGAAATCTCATAATTTTGCACAACTGAATCTATAGCTATCGATAAAGGGACATCAATGCATTCCTTGATTCAGGTAGCGAAGGTAGCGAAGGTCCAAGTCTAGAATTCAAGATTTTACCAAGGACCAACAACCAGGTTATTCTAAATCTGAATTCAATGAATAATTCACCGTTTGCCTCTGCTGGGCCATCACGTTCGACCTTGTGTCATTTTGTCGTAATAACGATCGTAAAGTGTGTTGATGAGCGTACCTACGTCGGTGTACGAGAGCCAAGGCACAACTTCGCTTCCTGATCTATTCCTTGATGGCAAATATAAATGAGAGAACCTGCTAGTCAGTTTTCACGAGGTATCCGAAGCCATGGTAACTGCGCACCAGTGCTCCAAGAACTCAAAACTCGAATTTCGGCTCTTGGATCGGCATCGTAATTTTCCTTTGTTGGGTTCTCTCGGGTTTATCCCTTAAACCGTTGGAAGGCTATGGAGGCAAGCGCAAGTTCTGCACTGCATGATAAACCCAAGCACTATCAAAGCTCCATGACTCCGAACCGAGAATGAACCGGGTAACGATCTTTTAAGCCTTCGTGCGAGAGAGCGCTTCTCAATTGAAACCATTCTGCGAAAATTTGGCGATGTCTCGGGCGGTCCGACAAATCACAGGCGGGGTTTCCAGACCCACGCGACTTTTTGAGAGCCCTAAAGGCGAATTTTCCACCACTCCCAACCAGATATATGCGGGGATGTGGGGAAGCTAAACATCCACCGGGTATGATCTGCAGCTTTCTTGCAGCCTGGCCATGAGGTCAGCGTGATTAGAGAGCGGACGAAGCAGTACCATCCAGCGTGCCACCCAGAAAATTTTCTTGGTTTCCGTGCGGCTACCATCGTCTGCCACCGATTTTTAGCGGCAAATGAGCGAAATGCGAAAGGCAACCAACAGCCTCCGAAACCTCCAAGCTAGCATGTTGCCTCACAGCAGCTTCCACGATAGCCGACAGCAGAGACCATCTGCTCGATTTTTCTGGGGTAAAAAACGAGAAACAAGTGAAAATCCGGGGCAGTCGAGCTCAAGACTCGACGCAGAGCTGGAATGGCAAAAATGTCGCCGCTAAAGGCAAAATGAATTTCTGAGTCTATATAAGGTCGCTGGGAATCCGTTTTCGTATAGACTTTTCTCTCATTCGGTTCCGTTCGATATCGCCTTGCTCTAGTATTGGGTTCGACGTTGTGCGACCAATAAGATTTATATTAACAGGAGAACCTGCCTCAACAGAACTCGACTTCCTTCTTCAAGAAGTCTTGCCAGGGTCCTTGTCTTTAAGTCTTGCGTCGTATCCCCGTCGCTTTTTTTTGTTATTTAATCTTCTGACCAAGTAATCATGTCAGGTTCGTCACAACTCTCGCTTCTTTATATCGGTGTTACTTTTCGCACGTACTAACTGACGTCCGATATGACTGTAGAAAAACCATCGAGGGATTTGCATAGAGGCAGTCTCGAAGCAGGAGGCGACCTGGTGGAGGAATATCCCGGTTATGTTGATCCGGCAAAATATGGCGTCAACGAGAAGCGGCTTATGACCAAAATCGACTTTCGGGTCGTGCCGGTGCTTTGCATTTTGTATCTCCTGGCTTTCTTGGACCGAGTCAACATCTCCAACGCTGCTCTATATGGGTTGAAGGAAGATCTTGGGTTGCTGCAAGGCACCAAGTACAACACCGTCCTGGTCATCTTCTTCGTCCCGTATATTCTTTTCGAAATCCCGAGCAATATTATTCTCAAGAAGTTCAAGCCGCATATGTGGGTGAGTAGCTTATACCGATATCTATATCGATGTTACCTATATACTGACAGCTTCTTATAGTTATCCGCATGTATGTTCATGTTTGGCCTTATGACAGTCATGTAAGAGCAATCAACCAACGCCAGAAGAAAACAGCGTACTAACGATAACGAATAGTATGGGATTTACGCAAAACTACGGCGGCATTTTGGCAGTTCGGTTTTTCCTAGGTGTGAGTACCAGACTGGTCGACGCGGTCTAAATTAAAAGCAATATATATATTAACAATAATTTTAGTTATTTGAAGCTGGCATGTTTCCGGGTTGCTTCTATCTTCTTGCATGCTGGTATAAGCGATCCGAAGCGCAGAAAAGATATTCGTTCTTCTTTTCTTCCACGACACTAGCAGGCGCTTTCGGTGGTCTCCTAGCTGCGGCAATCGGCAAGATGGACGGCGTTCACGGATACAGAGCCTGGAGATGGGTTTTCATCCTAGAAGGAATTCTTACCGCCGTCGTAGGGATCATCTTCTGGTTTTGCATCCCCGATTTCCCAGAAGATGCCAAATGGATCACTGAGGAAGAGCGCGCTTTCATCAAGGCCAAGCTCGAAGCTGATACCGGAGAATCTCACCGCCACGGAAAGATGACAGCCAAGAGTGTTTTCAAGATCCTCTCCGACTGGAAGATTCTCGTTGGAGGATTCATGTATCTCGGTCTCATCGTCCCTGCTTACGGTTACGCCTATTTCGCGCCTCAGATCGTGCGCAACCTCGGATATTCGCCAATTCAGACCCAATTGCGCTCCGTTCCCCCGTGGGCGTGTGCCTTCGGTCTGGCCATGATTACAGCCACATTCTCTGATTTTGTCCGTCATCGATTCTTATTCACAATCATTCCGATCTGTATTTCTCTTTCTGGGTTTATCATCTTGTTTAAGATTCACGGACCCGTCAACATTATGACGCAGTACGCAGCCTTATTTCTGTGCGCCATGGGAACGTACAGCGCCATGCCCATCATCAGTGAGTTTAAACAACCAATCAACTTCAAAGTACTTCGTGTATGCGATTGCTAACCTTTAAAATAGTCTGTTGGTTCGCCTGCAATCTCGGTTCCCACGCCAGAAGAGCCGTTGGTACTGGTTGGCAAGTTGGCTTTGGAAACATCGGTGGTATTATAGCCACCTTTGCCTTCCTCGCTAAGGAAGCTCCAGTATATCCGACCGGCTACAAGCTTTGCATCTCATTCATCTGCCTATCAGCTCTTGCCTGCACCATCTACTTCATCGGCATTACCTTGGAAAATAAAAAGCGAGACCAAGGAAAGCACAAGCTTTCGGGTCTCAGCAAAGAGGAATTGTCAGCGATGGAGCTTGGCGATGAGCATCCGGTTTTCAGATATATGACCTAACGACAAGAATGATATTATCAAAAGAAAAAATTTATTATGTTGCCTGTAATACTAGGGGGGTTTTGGTTTACGCATCTAGAGACCATTTTCAAGGCGCACTTTCATTTTGGAGGGTTGTCTCAGGATCTTTGAATTCATTTGGATTGGATCTGTTTTCACTTTATATAAAAACCCTTAATATTAATACCACATTCATTTCATTGCTGCAGTCTGAGGAAGGGTTTGAAGAATTTAAAAGGGTTTAAAATCTCGATATGGGATTGCCCGTGTTATTCTTGTGGATTGGTTAATCTCCACCAGCGGGCCACCCCGCCAGCTTCTTACTATGGTAGCGTTGGCTCACGATACAGCCAGCATACGTAGATGCGAGTACCCTAGCCACAGACACGATTCTTAGGTACGGGTTTAACTCAAGCTAAAAACACAACGATTTTAGGTATCAGCAATAGACAAATAGACAGACCAATCATGAACGCGCTTCTTACTACCCACTTGTATCAGGGAACATTGGAAATGACTACATTTATGGACCTTACGAATCCCAAAAGATTCTACTACTATGCAAAACGTAAGGCTAATTTGCATTTCGATCTAGTTGGCCAGAGCTACGCGCAGAATGCAATTTCGGTATAACGTTATAACGCAGTGCGAGGCTTCTAAAGACTTGGGATGCTTCAAAGTTAGCTTGTTACCACACACAGAGGCTATGGCATAAACTAGGCGGCCAAGCATAGAGAGGTTTGGATACTTCGTAACTTCGGGGCACTAGCGCTAGCTTGAGTCTATTATAGAATGGACGCCTTGAACGTGAACACGAATATGTACAACGAAGACTTCGAAATTGAAGCTCGAAGAAAGAATATAAAACGCGGATTCGATATTGGCAGGGTGAGGTATATTACGAGCATTCCTACCGACATTCCACATCCTGCACTTTGCTGTGTCCAAGATTTAAAGAACTTCCAAGCCACCATCCGCGCCTCGTTCTTGTCCAGCCTCAAAATTTGCGTTGGCTGGGTATTAATCTACCACGCGAACAACGCATAACCTCCCAAAACAGCATGGCGAGCAGAAGTTATATTACCTGCATTCTCCGAGGGTATCCGGTCGCCAACATATGGTGTGTTTGTACCCCCGTCGGGCCAACATATCCTTATGCCCAGCCCGCCTTGGATTTCCTCAGAAAGGCTATCATATACGCAACATACGTACGCGTGGCCGGAATAGTTTGTAAGGATATAAAATGAGTCTTCTGGACTATCTTTCCGTTACCACGAACACAGAATCAGAAAGTTGGAAACGGATGTCGAGAACTAGTTCACTTGGGACAATAACACAGCGAGGGGGCACCAGCGCATCCTTTCGAAAGATCGGGCTGAGTATTACTCCCACTTGAAACTGTATATATATGCTATATACAGCTTGGGATCCAGAGACCTACTACTCACTTTCAACGAACCCTCGAGGACGACATCACTGCCAATAGACCAAAATCCTCAATCAGTATCATTATCACCCCGAAAAGCCTTTTTCTTTCCACGATGCAGATACTTCTACCTATCTTTCAACACCCCCGATCTCGACCTCCTCCCTCAACAAAGTCAAATCTAGCATCTCGTCGAAGACAAACACAAAGCCGAAAGTACCCTATGATGGCCGCTCTCCTGTCAACAATTTTGATTCGGATCCAAGGGAGAAATCATTCACAACAAAGTCGGAAGCAGCGAGGGAATAGCAAAAGAAGATGAACCGGAAGAACTTTATGACCGGTATTCGAGATATATGTCGACAACTCAGCAAATATTGGTTGCCGATCTGTCTTGGACGTACAAAGATGTCGCGGGGTAACAGCTCATGGAGAGAGATATACCTTGAATACGACCAACCCACACAAAACTGCAAAGCATCAAGTTAGCAATAGTAATATCAGCGATCGCGACCGCGTCGGTTCGGCGGTGGTTCAACAAAAGCCGAATCCCGCTCCCACGCATTAACCGACGAACACGGTGATAAATCGACGAATATTATTATTGCTCTTGCAACGGCTATACTCCGGACGTTATGGTTATGGCGGGAATGGAGATGCGTTAAGTAATGGTTCGGCTTACGAGACAAGAGGATATGAAAAGAGCGATTCTTACCCGGCCAGTAGGGGTTGAGAGGAAGAGCAGAGCTTCGGATAGCTCTTCATTCCTAAAATAGTTATCTATAACAGCCGTAGTAAGGACAACGACCGATGGGTCATGGGACGGGTACTAGCTATTTGAGCTACTATTCGAGTGTTAGTGACATGGGAGGGCCCAAAGAGTATAGCTACAGAGGAACTATGGTTTGTCTCATATCGGGGTGGATTCTGTGAAACGCATACGCCTTGGGAAAGTGTATTGTAATTTCCGCAATTTTTAGTTGCGTTTTATTAATATCCAGAACGAATAATTGTATACTAAAGTCGTGCTTTATAGATGACAGAGTATGGATTAATGTTTCAATGATATCAAGGTTATTAGTATATATCGAAAAATTTAATACATTGCATCCCAGATTTGCTATCCAGAATTTTGATGATTGATTCTGATAGTATGCTAGTATAAGCGGCAGGAGCTCACCAAATCAACTCTGATTTCATACGCCCCCACTTTCCGCGAATTTTGACCCATTTCCCATCCCACTCCCTCACCAATCTTTCTGCTTCGCTCTCATAGCCCTCACGGAACCTCACCACCCACCTCCCTCCGAGATATGGTTCGGGGCGTTTCGGACTGGCTAAACGAATTCTTTCCAAACCATAGCCCTCGCTATCACCTCCAGCTACTAACCACCTCCCAAACCCGTGTTGCTCAAGCACCGAATACTTCAACCAAACTTGAAGATACTGCGGATCAGAATTCGCGCACAGACGTATCAAAACTGTGCGTCCAGGGGCTCCCCCGCTATCGTACAGGACATTGGGAGTTACACCAGCTAGTGGCATTTTTAGACTATTGACCACTGATAACTTTGTCGACCATCTCAGCATCGATGTAGGATGACCTTCCATGTCCTTATCCTGACTAGAACGACCATCCTGTGATTCCTTTGCAGTTTGTGTTGCAGCTGGAGGGGGGAGCGTAACGAGGGTCCAATCTATCTCTCCGGTATTTTTACGAAAGCCAACAAAGTGCTCTAGATGATGCCTGACCGCATTTTTAGAGTGAAAGTAGACGTAATAGCGCCCTAGGCGCTCCAACCGCGGGGTTCGTGCCTGTACAACTGTTCGTTATATCTTTAGCGCTAGTTCACCCCAGATGCGAAAAATGTGACCTCACTATGTAAAATGTCCATGCCGGCGAGCTTCCACCCTTTCAACCGGGCATCATGATTAAGAAATACCCTCTCAATATCGCTCTTTATCATAGTGCTGCCGCAGTTTTGCATGCGGAGTACATGATAGGTCGCGCCAGCTTTAGCCTGCCACGGCTGCGCGACATTTTTGAGATTGATGAATACGCTATTGTCGTCGTCGTCTTGCTCGTAGGTTGCTGCTCCTTCTCCAATAGGAGAAGGTTCCGTTCGGCTAGTTATAGAAGTAGGTCTCCCAAGACCTGCTTTGGGAGCTGATATTGACTGCAGGAGGGCATCAATCGAGAGTTTGGATTTCTTAGAAATATCGCTGGTGGGATTTTGAGTCGTGGTCGTGGTCCCGGCTGCAGATATACTCGCTGGGTTATCTTTGGTGCCCACAGCCTTGATTTCAGCCTTTCTACTCGTATCGAATCCGTTCAAGGTCGTGGAAGTAGCCTGGAGACGCCTTTGACCGAGGTAACGTGTGGCGGACGAGGGCGTCCTAGAGTACAGAGAACGTGGCGTCAAACTCGTCCATTGGGGACGGAAAAGGCGCATCAAGACCTAGAAGGTAGACTGAACGATACAGCGGGAGGAGTTGAGCGTCGGTCCTTCATGGATATCGGGTTGTCAAATACAGTAAGTCGCTCGCGAAGTGCGCGGAAAGAGTGAAGACTTTGAGGTTTTGCAGACTTGTGTTGTCGACGAGATTTGGTATCTGATGCATCTAATCTAATCAACCACACGCCCGTTTATTCTCTCCCACTTGCCTCCTCGATTCTCTCGACGCGACGAAGTATCCCGAAACACAGACTAGCTCTTCTGGCGCTTAATATACACACTCTTTCTTTTATCTCAGAGTCAGTCCCTTCCTTGATCATAGATTAACTCCATCATGGCCGCTCTTCGAATTGTCGGTGCTGGCATACGCCGACTGGCTGTTCAAAGACCCCTCACCAACACCACTTCGGTATCATCGCGATACACACTCTCAATCATTAACTCTCGTCAGATCGCTACATCTCCACCGAAAAGACAGACTCCTGCAACATTAGCTGCATCACCGGTTGAAAAGCCGGTATCAACACGCCCTACCGCTATTCAAGATGGACCTGCAGCAACACAAGATCTGGAGTTTGGAGATGAAGTGATCGGGGCAACCGACTGGTCCCGTTCATTTGCTGGATTGTCGCAGACGCCGTTTGCAAAAGAAGTCGCCGATGTATTGCTAAAACCTCTCGATGCTGCTGAAGTCGAGATCAAACCAGGTGCTCATCATTCCAGTTCTCCTTTGTAACATAGCAATGCTAACAATCGATCTAAATTACTCTTAGATGGCATAATATATCTCCCTGAAATCAAGTACCGACGAATACTCAACCGTGCGTTCGGACCTGGAGGATGGGGTTTGGCTCCTCGTGGTGCGACACAAATCTCAGAAAAGCCAAATGGTGGTGGTATGGTCACACGTGAATACGCTCTCGTTTGTCACGGCCGATTAGTGTCAGTTGCTCGCGGTGAGCAGGATTACTTTGACGAGTTTGGAATCCCTACTGCTATGGAAGCATGCAAATCAAATGCCATGATGAGGTGCTGCAAGGACCTGGGCGTCGCAAGCGAACTATGGGATCCACGATTTATCAAGAAATGGAAGAAGGAAAACGCGTCCGAACTGTTCGGAGAGCACGTAGTCACAAAGAAGAAGAAGAAATTATGGGTTCGAAAGGGCGAGTCTTTAGAGTACCCATTCCAAGTCTCGAAATATGGGTCCTAGGATCTTGCAGCTTGACGTGACAGGTATTGTTTCTTGAGTTTGAGAATCTCCGCCACGAGGGACGGTAGCACGGTAGTTACCGCGTCGTATAATCTCATATTGTATATATTATCCTTATTCATATTCTCCAGGGTTGTACGATATTATTCGGTTGGGTGGCGTGGAGGTCAAGTACTATTACTTCATAGATTTTGTTCATGGGGGATCGGAACGGATATAAAACTCTGCTTATGCGCATGATTGGTTTCTATCACATTATTCGCTTCGGAATTGATACAGCTCGTATCTACCATTGGGTTAGATAGCCGATGTGGGTTCATGCTTTCTTGACAGTCTGCCACCCGGAATGAATCCCTAGGTCTCCACCTACCTGCAGCCACAAGTCGAACAGGCACCAACCTTCCGCTGCATTATAAGGTGCAACATCCCGACAGCGAGCAAGTACTTCAGTCTTTACTCAAGTACTAGGTACTGTTTAATTTCGAACAAATAATTTCTTACAGCCCACCTGAAGGCGTCTCACCACGGTGGGTTGACTACGTTTGGCTCCCTAGCTCATAAGAGGCTCCTAATTTGGAATTCCAAGAGCGAAGATCGGGACATCAATCAATCAATCAATCGCAATGGGCACCGGGTGGCGCTAGTGCATCAAACTTAATGTTTGTTGTGTGCTGCAGGAGCTCGAGCACCAGAAGAGAGACAAGGGTGTACAATATGCCGGCACGGGGCGAATTCGAATTTAACCTCTGGATGAAAAAAATAGCACGTCCAGGCCAGCCGCCCTCCGGAGGTTTTCAGTTCGAAATTTGGAATCTCCAGAGATGGGGTGTCCGTCGCAGCCATAGCTATATACATCCCGTGTTTCGAAATTCCGCGAGTTCTTGAGTTCTGCAAATGTGGAAGATCACCTGCAATGTTCGGCTTTGGTTGACTAGATTTGGCTGTCGTGGCGCGAAAGACTTCTCTGCCTACTCGCGAAATGTTTCACAATCTCAAACGCCGCCGATGTTGCGCGTGTGCACTACGATAGATTCCGATTCACTCTAACGAGAAATATGAGAAAGAAAGAGAGAAGAAGAAAAAAGCCGCCTCCATGGCATCGACCTACATGCAAAAGTGAGATCGCTAAAGCTAGCAATTGGCGACAGGCATTGGGTGATAAAAATCCCTCCAGAGGCGATTGCCAAAGAGTTCAAGATGGCAGGTTATTCACGGCCCTCGCAACCGCTTGCCCTGCAGAGAAATCGGAAGCTAAAGAAAAACGTTTCGCCGGAGCATCCCAAGGCTCGTCCTTCTGGTGACAGCTGAAGACTCTGATAGGAGCGCATTCGCTTCCGGTACAAGCTCTTCCCAACCGTTGATATTTGCCAATATCGAAACAGGGTTTACACCAGAACAATATAGCCTGGCCTTCAGAAACCGAACGCCATCGGGGCTGGATGCAACTGTTGGAAGCAGCGGGATCCAAGCAGGCGTCTGCAAGTTACACAGAAAAAGTAACACTAGTCCGAACATTGCAGGTGTTCCTCCAATCTTACCAGCAAATTGGCGCAAATAGCTGGACATTTTATACATTTTTCAAAACTGTCGATAATGGTGCTGACTACCCTTCACCCCTTGGGGCCTAGTGCTGCAGCAATTCTGCACATCCCTTCCTTGTAGCTACCTGCTACCCTCGCAATGTCTACTTCCCCGTAACCGGAATTTTCCTTCTGTTCGCACAAGCATATTCTTTCGGAAGTTGCGAAGGGACCAGAGCGAAGCGGTGGCCTGCTCCAGAGCGGGCACGGGCGCGGACATGGGCAATGGCAACAACTCTACATCTTTATATTGGCCAGGATCCACCTACCTGAAAGTTGATCCGCCCGTCTGGAAGTTTTCGCTGTTCACTAATCACCCGCATCCCTCTTTTATATGCACATTTGATGTACATCTCCACATTCACCTTCGCTTCTCGCCATTCAAAGAACACAATCGAAACTTCTCGTTTAGGCTTTTCGAACTGCGAACGTGCGGGCAAGTAGAGCCTCTGAGTTCGCCTGGTCCTTGCGCAACCCGCAGTTTGCGTTTTTCCCCAGTCGGTTGATACGACCCAGTTTTTGGATTCTGATCCGGGGTTCGTAAAGACGGTCAAGAAGGACTGAACCCATTTCGGCCGAATTAAAAAAACTGCGAATTCTCGACAGCGGCACAGCATATAAAATTTCGAAGATGGTTAGATCTAGGGTCCTTGTCGAAGCCTTCACCCTGGCGACGACTGCCTTTCTACTAGTTACCCCGGCGGTTACACAGAAAACATCCAAGGCACCAAAATTGGACCCAGTAGAGAACTTCTGTAAAAGATACCAGCATCAGAGTCAGTATTTTGCAATGCCCTGGTATACCAATATTCAAGCTCTTTGTCTAATCGGAGTTTTTTTGTGTGACAACTAGGCGTAGTAACTTCGGATACACTCTACATCGATGGAGGCACCGAATGGTTCCATGACGACCCGATTGTGTGGGGGCCTGCGACCCAGGGAATTAGTACGTAGCTTGTTTTCCTAGGAACACAATTAATTAGGAAGCTAACGAGTCGACAAATCTGTCCAGATACATATTTGATTACGACCGACATGTCCGATAGCTGGGACTGGAAGGGCAACATTTCGCAGAATTCGATATATAAAACGAGGGAGCCTGGTCGCAAGACCGGGGACGTTCCATCTTTGAACGGCGGAGCGATATGGTCCAACCAAAACGAAACCTACTTGTACTTTTACGGCGGAACTACTAACTCAAGTTTGAGCAACTTTACTCTGTACGCGGAACCGGAGTCGGACGCGCAGACATTATGGAAGTATAACATTGCCGATAAGTTTTGGGACCCGGTTATATACGCTAGAAGGTCTGCGGACATAACGAGGGCAGCATTTGGAGGTAGCATTGTGGCTCCCAATCTTAACAAGGCGTACTATCTCGGCGGTATCGTAGATCGTGGATCGACGGATAGAAGCGGCGACCTTCAATCTCCCAGATTCCTTGATGGAATGCTGGAGTTTGACTTTGAAACTGAAGGCGTTCGAAATATCTCGACATCTGGGCTTGGAAACAGGGCCAGAGCTTATTCTCAAATGGTTTATATTCCAGACTATGGAAGTGTGAACGCGTCGATGCCGGGTAAAAGACAGGGTATCTTGGTAGTTCTGGGCGGAGAAGTAAAGAGCAGCCAAATTATTGATGTCAGCGGGACCCGTAGAGGTGACGGGGTAAGTTATATCTCAACTGTTGTTAACCTAGAAGGGAATCTTACAACTTCATTTAGGTTCCCATGTCGGATATCGCTTTGTTTGACATCGAGACAGACACCTGGTATGTTCAACAAGCATCACCACATGCCAACGAATACCCGAAGTCCAGGACGGATCATTGTGTAGTCGTCAAGAGCGCCCCGGATAACTCTAGCCACGCCATGTGAGTTTTAATTTCTATTCGTATTGTCCATTTGTGATGCTGTTTCTAATCGTCGGAATAGCTACATGTACGGCGGTATCACGTATGATCAGGATAAAAAGCCAAAATACCTCGACGACGTCTGGATCCTTACCCTTCCAAGTTTCCAATGGGTCAAAGTATGTGTTTTCCTGTACCATATTCTACTTGCGCATCGAAAAAACAATTAACATTGGATCTAGATCTTCGAAGGTGAATCACCTCGCTATGGGCACACATGTCACATCGCTCCACAGGGACGTCAAATGATCACAGTCGGGGGTCTCGGTGGCTACTACAATGCGAATTTCAACAACAGCGACTGCGACTGGGAGGCTAAATCGGTTGCATTGTACGACCTTACAACCTTGCAGTGGGGAAGCGCCTATCTTGCTCATAATGACACCTACGAATTGCCCGTCGAAGTGGCGCAGAAAATAAACGGAACGTAAGTTTACAAAACCATGGATGCCAATCTTTGATACTCTGCTAACGCTGAAAAAATATATATAGCCAAACCGGTGGCGCAACTATTGTCTCCCCCCCAGGCGGTTGGTCTGGTTCCGAAATTCGTGCTTTGTTTGTGGAATCAATCCCGCCGGTCCAGAAGAAATCACACACTGGAGCTATCGCTGGTGGCGTCGTTGGCGGTATAGTCGGTCTTGGGTTGATCATTGCTGCTGCTCTCTATTATCATAGACGGTACATTAGGAAGTCCGATCGGCCAAACCCACCACCGGCCGAAGCCCAGCAATGGATCAAGCCGGAGCTCGAAGGGCCGGTACCAGATGCCATATCACCAAAGAAGGAGACAGGACCGAAGGTGTTCTACGAGATTGATGACGGCGTCAAGCCTGAACCTTTGGAAACCAAAGGGAGAGAGATACCCTCGGAATTACCATGAAACCTACCGGGGAGGTACGCTTTATGATATAACGACTAATCATGAGCCTGGAGCACGGATTTATTTAGCATTCCTTTATTCAATTTGGAGTTTTTTGCATACTCTTCAGCCTTTTTCTTAGAATATATGATACCACCTTCCTTTATACAATTTTGGCATGAAACACTTCTCTTTCAAAATATAGTAGCTGGCCATGGGCGGAGGCACCAGCGTCCAGACGACTGTCAGTGCACAGGGCATAAACTTGCATGTATATAATACATACATAAATATGAGTATACACGACTCGCTGTAAATTTAACAAAAATCATAAACAGATCGAGGCTTGACCCTTAAATCTCGTAAAACTCTTAGTATACGTTGATATAGACCGACACCCTAGAAACTTATGCCTTGGAGGTCTTGGAGTTGATGAAATCGGGAGCGTGTGTACACCCTGCATAGCTTGGTATTCTCGGTTGACTAATCGCTCGGGTAGATAGATGAGAAACACACATGGAAGATAAGTAAGACGGGAACTAAAGATGCTAGGATTTACGGCGTTGGATAATGGCATGATATCCTGTTAATCTATTCCTCGGGCCAAGATCCTGGGGTAAGAATTTCTGTAATCACGATCTTGCCCAAACGCAAAATGGTGTGTAACACGAGGTGTTTATCCAAGATTTTTGCATGTTTGACACCCAGGGCCTAGTGTCAAACAACTCTAGATACGGCACCTGTATATTGACAAAAGCCTGCATGATTGGCCCCGGCTAGGTAGCCCCCTTGCGTAAACATTTGATTGTCGCCTACAAGAGTACAAATATACCTCCAATTATAGTGTCGTAGGTATTCAAGGGATATGTCAAGAATAATGTATTTCTAGAAAGTAGCCTCATGCTAAATTCCAAAATTAGGGAGGCAAACATCTTGTTAATTCTTCAAAAGTTGCGGTTTCATGTCTAGCGCAAATTGACGGTGTAGCATGCTGGCAAGTCCTTTGAATTGGTGTTGTTGGATTGGGTCCATAAGTTCTGATACCTCTTAAGCCGATGCTCCACCCCTTATGCTGCAGAATTCAATAAGTTCCGGACTTCTGGTGTTAGGAAGGGTCGCTGCAGCGTTAACGGCGTGAGTGGCGTCCTATTCTGCGGGTTTGGTCAAGCATTGAAATAGATCCTCAGTAGATCCTCACTTTGCATGTTTGTGGTTCTGGATACTGGGATCAGGCCCTCTACACCTGACTTGTAGCTTGTCACGCAGCCAAAATGCGCTGCAATACGGATCCCCAACATGGCATAGCTCTTGAAGGATACTAAGCAAAAATGTCTAATTGCGACCCAATTGTGAGTCTCTATTAAGATTCTACTCAACTTAAACATCATGATATATCTTGTCTCGTCGAAGACCAGAAGCTAGACACAGGGGATATCGGTTGAGGACTTTAATTCAAAAATGGTGTTGATCGCGTTGAGTGCGGCAATTCCGAGGTAACGTGGAGGATTCGTGAAGTGTCTGTGAAAATGCACGCCAAATATCAAAACAGCATCTATGGATCCAGTTGATTCAAGTTGACATAATTGCGCTTTTCTCTTTCTTCACAACACCACTGCCAAGATGGATCCTTTGCACTTGATTTTTTGTGCCTTCTTCCGAGGAGGGCAGCGGAAACACCCGCTCTTAAGCACTTTTCCATCGTCGGTGAAGCTAAAGTAATATAACAACTCCATAGCAATAAATCTTTGGCAACAGCAGATCATGAGTGAGGTTTTTCTTTCATTTTTCTTCCATTTTTCTTCCTGCGACATACATTACATCTTCTTCAAGTGGATAACGAGACAAAGGTTGGCAACGCAACACGAACTGCCGAAATGGAGACGGTTCCTTTCCAAATCGAAGATGAAATGGTTCAGTTGATTGAAGATATAGCAGATGAGGATTTGAGTAGTTTCGCTGAAGCGAATAACAATTCTACAAGTGACAAGGAAACCGAACTATACGTGTACATCTGTTATGTTGAATTCGTTAGATCGAACTCTATAGATCATCTCAGAGCTGCGCTTCGTAGACTTGAAGGGTGGATCGAGTCCACAAAGAACGAAAACCCAGATAAGGAACGGCGGCTCGAGATATTCTCCTCACTGTCGTTCCGGCTATGGCAAAACACAGAGAGCAATTTTTCGATTGTTAAAGACAATGGGGCTTCGGACTAGTGAGTTGACTCTTAATTTTCCGAATATGATAACATCTTGTCATTTAAAAGTTTAGAGGGCCTAAAAATAGCGATTTGGTTACATCGTCACTTGCTGCAAGTTATTTTGGTGGTCGAGATTGTAAAAGGATACAAATATTCGAATTGGCAAAATAATTATATAAGCTAACTAGCCTTTGTATCATCTTAGCCAGGAGAGATTTCAGTACGTCGCCGAAACGATGACATCAATGGTGAAACAGAGATTTAAATACAGAGGTACCCCGATGTCTCAAGTGGCACGTGGATTTATTGAGACGGAGGGCTTTGAAATGGGAGGTAGGTGATATTTTATTCAACCCCCAAGTAGGCGTAACTGCATAAAGTGCCGAAAATTAGAGAAGTGATAATACGGACCGTAAAGCGCCCACTGGCTCACCTATGCGTTGGATACAGATCACGATTCAGAGGGTCGGATGTCTATGCAACAAATTGATCAAGAAATTTCGATCCTGAATATAACAAACAACGTCTTCAGTCAGCCTGACGCACTCCAGTTGAACAGGCTTGCTAATGTCTACAATGCACGGTTCAAGAGAACAAGAATCTTGAAGGAGAGCGACAGGGCAATCGCACTCGCTCGTGAAGCATTGGATGCCACATCAACCGATGCTAAATACGAAGGCCTGGTTTCAAGTACCCTAGGAGTGCTTTTCAAGTCCCGATTTGAAATCTACAGAAACTTTGAAGATCTTACACTTTCGATCAGGTTTACTAAACGGAGCGTTGAAAGCACAAATTTAGAGGACCCACGGAGAGAGCCCTACCGAGATAATCTCGCAGAGTTGCTTGACTTTCGTCCATTTCTGACGGGGCTATCTATGAGCGATCTAGACGAGCGTATAGAAGCTGCCGAGACAGCGGCTGACGCCTGTGCAATTATCGAAATAGATAATGGCGTTATATTAGCAAGTTTATTTACGTTGTTAATCTTCCGCTCGGGTCGCCATTCAACTCTTCCTGATATCGACCGGATTATCGAGATTTCAAAGCTGCGAGCAGCAGAATTAAGCTTTGAGAAAGGCCGGCTAGACGTGGAAATGCTATCTATCATTGCGCACTATCAAACTCAACGCTTCGGAATGACCGGAGATCTGGGTGATTTGAATAAGAGTATAGAAGCTACGCAGATAACTTTCGCAGTCTCACACGACAGTCCTATCAATTGGGTACGCCAAATCGACCAACTGAGTTACCTACTTCGGGCTAGATATGAGGCTACGGAGTTCATATCTGCCCAAGATTTGAAGCACGCTACAGATTTGTCTGAACTAAAGACTGCAATATCTCGCGATAGATCTCTGCAGATGGCAAGAGGTCCCGTTGATTTATTCAAAGTATTATTGGATGTATGCATCCTGACATTGGACAAAAAAGAAGTTCAAAAAACCCTTGAAATTGCTCGGACCGTATTGATACTTACGCCGCACGAGCTCCCCGTCATCCGAGGATACATCACGTCGACAATTTCAATATTATACGTCGTACTCTACTATAATCATACAGGAACGATAAAACATATCAATAAAGCAATAGACTTATTGACCGAGCTGATAACACGTGCTGAGGACCCGGATTCGGTATACGTGGAGACTTTAGTGAAATTTCTGGGAATACGGTTCAAACAAACTAAATCTATGGAGGATATATCAAATGCAATCAATAAAATGAACACCTTGGTCGGAAAGACCCACGCAAGCGATCAAAACCATGAACAAAATCTAGCGACCATGGTAGATTTACTTCTTTTGCGATGGGATCAGGTCCCGGATAACGAGGATAGGGACCTACATACCGCTATCAAGATACTTGGTGAAAATTTACTTTCAGAGCGAGCGAATCATTGCTTGATTTTAATGCAACTTGGAATGTGCTACCAGTTCAAGTATCGCCGTTACGGACTGGTTGCTGACCTTAACGAGGCTATCGATTTTACATCTCTCGCGAATGATTTAGTCTCTGGTTCCTCCGCCAGTTCTATCCCGGCGAATTTCGGAATACAGTCTCGTATCCGATCCAACCTTGCAACTTTAATTCGTTATCGTTACGATGTAGAGAAAAGTATTAACGATCTAGAAACTACTATAGAGCTGATGGAAACTATTTTGAGTGAAACAGGCCCTGGGGTAATGGATAGATGCAACGACTTGCTTAGCCAGGGTTTTAACTGGGGTCACCGATATCTGATCCTGAGAGATCCACAGGACCACAAACGAGGGATACGCTGCCTGGAAGAGGCTTGGCAGTGCTTAAACGCACCAGCTAGAGATCGTATCTTCGTTGGTATAACACTTGCTCACTTTCTCTTGAAAGATATGAGGTGGAAGGAGGCGAGTATTATGTACCGAGAGACTGTACATTACTAACGACCATCGGCTCCCGATCTTTGAAGAATAGTGATAAACACCAAGGTCTCAAAGGGTTTCAGGGGTTGGGTTCGATTGCTGCAGCTGCTAGCCTAATTGCTGGAGAAGATCCCATTCAAGCTTTGAAGCTCCTAGAGATGAGCCGCGGAATCGCTGCTGGCCTCATGTTAGACGTGCGAAGTGACGTTTCAGATCTCCGAGAAAAGCATCCTAAACTCGCTGCAGACTTTATATCACTTCGAGAGCAACTGGAGTCGCCTGTTACGTTTGATCCTATAATCCAAATGAAAAATAACGGTTTTCAGATGGAGCCAGGGATGAGGCGACGCGCAGCAGAGGAGCAGTTCAACGAGCTTCTCAAAGAAATCCGCGTCAAACCTGGATTCAAAAGCTTTCTCCAACCCCCTACGTCGAAGGATATCATGGCGGCTGCCGGTGTGGGCTCAATCGTGGTAGTAAACTGCAGCCGGTATCGCTCCGACGCGTTTTTGATTACCCGGGAATCTATCACTTCCATTTGTTTACACGAATTGGACCACAATGATATTGAAGAGAATATCAAAAGTCTAAAAGACCATAACGAATTAGAAGCATGGGACGTATTGAGCTGGCTCTGGGATACGGTTGCTTGTCCGATCCTTGAAGCACTCGGAATCACCGCCGCGCCAAAAGATGAAAATTGGCCCCATATTCGGTGGATACTTACTGGAATGCTTTCTCAGTTTCCGATACACGCAGCTGGAAAGCACTTCGAAGACTCTGACCAATCCGTGCTAGATAGAGCTATATCGTCGTATAGCTTATCTTTAAAATCACTAGTGTACAACAGTCAGGATACTTCTTCGAGCTCTGGGAATTTTGGTGACGCCTTACTGGTTTCAATGCCACACACCGTAGGACAGTCTCCACTTCGTTTCGCACAAAGCGAAGTGGAGATGCTGGAGAGATTATGTCCATCGATGGCGTTGAACGCGGTTAGGTTAAATTCACCTGTTGGACGGAAAGAGGTGATGGAAGGTTTACGGAATTGCAAGATCTTTCATTTTGCAGGACACGGTCTCACGAGTCCATTCGAGCCCTCCCTGAGTCAGCTGGTTTTGGATGACTGGAAAGAGAACCCGTTGACCATACAAGCCCTATGGGACTAGAGATTACAAGATAACCCGCCTTTTCTTGCATATCTTTCCGCTTGCTCTACAGGTGCTATCGAAGCCACAGACTTCCAAGATGAAGGTATTCACTTAATCAATGCATGCCAATTAGCTGGATTCCGACACGCAATAGGTACACTTTGGGAGGTGAATGATCTTCACTGTGTAGAAGTGGCGAAAACTTTGTATGAAACACTTCGAGATGAGGGTATGACAGACAAAGCCGTCTCTCTGGGGCTCCATCGAGCACTTCGAGCACTTCGACACAGGTCTGTTGAGAAAAGTCAAGAGCGAGGTATTCGTCCTCTCGGTCAATTAACAAACTCCCGATTTACCAGAAGGGACAACAAGCCTTTCTCAACCCCGCAACTAGACACCGGGAAGGGCGCCCAGTACAATCTAAGTCATGAGGTAGATCTTGATCTGGGATTTAGAACCATGCTTACGTCAATCGGAACGCGACAGATTGGGCGACACAAAGAGCGTGGTACATCCCAGAAATATGTTGACCTGTATAACGACGTGGGACCCCTGGGAAACAACAGTGATGAAGAAGTCGAAACACCAGATACGAGAAACGGCAGGCGTATTCGCTCCTTAGAATCGGACCTATACTGGGTCCCTTATGTCCATTTTGGAGCTTCCTGAAGTTGTATTGGATCTTCTGACGACCCGAGGGTCCTCGCTTACATCCTACTTTGTTATGATTTCAGATTCTATTCTCACGATATCGGCTTATATATAGCTGTAGCTCTTGACTCACGATCATTTTATCACAAATTCATAGTTGCGTACAACTTTCTTGATAAGTTACTTTCAAGAACGCGAACATCTTACATTTATTGTTATATAACAGATATATTTATAATTTTTGGTCAACCTAAGTTCTGTTTCCACCCGTTATACATTCATACACAGCATTGGGATCAAGTCGAGGATTATAAATCGATGATGGACCATACTATTAAGGTATCACAGACGGTCACTTGATATCAGCTAAGCCTACAAGCCTGCATATATATGTACCATCACCTTGAGATTTCTCTCCTCCACCTACAGCCCCTGGAGCAACTTATCACGGTTCTTCCGGTGTCTGGATCAACACTGACCCAAGACGAAGCACCACACATTTCGCAATTTGGGTAGTCTTTTAGAGGGCCGAATTTTTTCTGGTGGATCGAGTTGGAGGGAAGGGAAGTTCCTCTCATTGTGAACAAGTTGACGAAGTTGGGTAGAGTTTATATGCAAATATAGGACGTTGGGAATTTGGGAAACTAAAATATATTCGAGTATTTAATGGTTATATAGCTCTAGATCAAGATGATGGGTGTTGTGGATGGTGGATGGAGAATATTTGGTGGGGTGCTCTCAATTTATATAATTATAGATGCGAATGTATTCTGAAGAGCATTTCATGCTCAAGGTACCCTGAAAGTACCACCAAGATACACCGTGATGTAATGAAGGTATTTGATTCACATTTTCATTCTCCTATTTCAACGAGTCACTGAAATCAAGCGATGTAAGATATACGAGCTTGCGGTATGCCATAATTCTTGAGATCCACCTACACCATAAGTATGCATGTTAAATATGCTTCTAAGCATCTCTTTTCAAAGTTGAACGTATTCCACATACCTCTAATTAATATGGAAATCAAGGTCAACTAGGTATGTAGCAGACGACTTGATAGGAAATGTATTGGAATCGAGGTTTAGAGAATAGAGATACCTAGACAACAAGATCAGACATTTTATCCCAAGGTTCGCTTCTGGGAAGCCCAGTCCTAAGCTTTTGATTATGTTTCCTTTGGATGTAAAGTTTTGTTATATTTAGACCTAAGTTACTAGAAAAAGGCGATAGATTGAGCCCAGGAGCTGAATTTGGGTATGGGCATATACATATACCAGCTGAAGCTTATGTTATTCAATTGGGCTGCTTAGTACTTCCGATCGACCCCCGTTATGCATGTGACCTACCAGACTTCCTTCCACCAGCCACATTGGATGTTACAAACCAAAACAACAGCTCTCGTATAAATATCAACACCGTATTTAGTTTTACCTTTACACCACGCGCACTTCTTTTTAGCATACTTTGGCTGACTCCTACCTTGGTCAGGAAAACTGAAACGAGAAGAATCTGTCGACATGATTACAACGAGCCCGGTGAAGCTGGTCAGCTATAGTTATCGTTTTTTCACTGTGGGAATTGGGGTGTGGCTTTGATGCAAGCGATGAAGGTACGTCCCGAGATCTATGAGCCTGGTCTATCGAAAGCAATATATTGTTGTATCATTTAGCCTGAACAGCCGGATTTATAGGTTTAGACATTCGTCTACTTAGTGCAGTAGGTAAGTTTGTATGGTTTAAGCGGCTCGATCTCAAAAAGTCGATAATCTGCGACCTAGTTCCCCAAGCTCGAAGTGATATTGAGGCTGTCAAATTGGTGACATCCCACCAAATTTGTGCTTTTAGATCTCATATATGCATATATATCATGCGTAGACCTTTGCTCACTAAAATGTAGGCACCTGTCTGAAACACTATCTGCAGATTATCTACAGATTTTGACACAAATATCTGTAACTCAAACTTATACTTAAATGGCTATGGTTTGTATATGCACGTAGTTTGGGCATTAAATGGCTGCTAACATGGGCTGTGATGCATAACCTAAGCACCAACCACCAAGCTTGGATTCTGAAGCTAGATAGTGGATATACAATTATACTGGGGCCTGCAAAAAGCGGCCACAGTTGACGCAGGTGTACCTTACTGCTTCTTGACCTTTGTGGCCGTATGTATTCTTTGCTATCTTGTCTCCATAGCTAACGCAGATATCTTCGGTTATCTCAAATACTGAGGTGTATTTCTTTGTTCTATATCCTTCACTTGCGTCTAAGCTGGATTGCGTGGCCTTCTTTCTCCGCGCAAGGAATTCTTGAAACGACTCAAATGGCATGGTATAGACAATATTTTATGCGAAGTATCCTGCTTCCTGGTTGGCTGGCTAGCTGTTTTCAAGTTGCAACGTTGAAATGTATAGAGCTGATCCCTAGATAATCCGATGAAATTTAAGCAAGTTAGTGTTGTTTCTGTCTGGTGATGAATTATTACATCAGTTATTTGAAACCCGTCTTTAATTTGTTAGCAGGAGGCGAGCTTGGCCTACCGACATAATTTTGGAATAGAAACCTTAAAAGAGATATTGAGTTGCAATTATAGACTTTTGTTGTGAGAAATTTATGTCAGATCAATAAACATTGGTGTTCCATAATGCATAGCGTCGTGCTCTAGATCTACTAGTATACGAAGAAGCAGTGACCTGAGGACGTAAAGGTAAATCGAAAGTAACCCATTATTAATAACTTTTCCTTTCAAAGTTGACGCATATGTCCTTAATACGTTGTATGTAAGTAATGCCCCTTCTTTCTTTCATGTATCGATTCAGGCTTTAATGTGAGTACTTGAAGCGACTACAAGTTGCAACGTTGACCAATATACCGAAACAGAAGCTGCACATTCTCTAACGTCTCCAGGTCGGGACCAGGACCCCTTACTCCATACGACCATTTGAAGCCTTAAAAACCAAGGTATATAATCTTCGATCGCATTCTCCGCTTAGAATAATTCTAATTTATTCCTTTAGAGCCCGTGGAAAAATCGATCAGTACGAAAAATGAGTAGATTGAAGCCTAGGCCTGCTAAGTATTACAAAGAAATCGGCCAGTACTACAACCTTGATTCTGCTGCCAGCTTTATCCAATCTTGGGAAGCATGTCCTACTATCTCGCAAGAAATGGGCCTCCCAAGCCTTCCACCAACAGACGACGTTGAGATGTTAGTGTACACTCGCGCTATGGAGTTTATATTGTTGGAAAGACCTAAGCTCACGGTACCAGATCTGGCGGAACCAGTGAATAAGAAACTCTTTCCGTTAAATTGCGTCCGCTGCGGATATAATTATTTCATGGTTCTACCTGGTGCTATGGGATGTCAAAGTTCTAGAAAAGATAATGAGTTAATTCTGAGATGCGCGAACTTGGAAGAGGAATGTAGGAATCATTTCCATTTAAAAATATAAGGAATAAACTTGGTCGGCGTTTATGATTGTTGAATTATTTTGAAAGACCTGAGTTATAATTAGAAAGGGGATACGTGGGGCCCTCTTAAACTTTCAGTTTTCTACAAAGATTAAATCAAACAATACAGTATTGTTATAAAAATTGCTTGGGGATTTTTAATTGTTTCTAATCGTTATTTATGCATTATGCACATATATCTGAGTGTTGATTTGGTTAGACTTAAGGAATGTGTATTGACTTCGATGGCTTGATGAGCGCTAGCAAGTTTTAATGCAAATTAGAGTTCTTTCAAGCCCTCCAGTTTAGTCATACTGTGTGTTTCCGAAAAGGTAAGCTGCCTACAGTAAAGTAAAATAGTTCTCAGGATTTTTATTCTCGCTACTGCCAGAACTAGTGTCATTGGAGGTACTGGTGTTATCTTTACTTTTGTTTGACCGATCTGCCAAATCTTTCGCTACCTTTCCTTGCAGTCTCTGTCGAAGTATTTCCTTTTCATCATCTGTTCGAAATCCGGCTCGCTCAACTGCATCTGCAAATGTAACTGCTCGACGTTGCAATTGGCGACGAAGAGAGGCTAGCTCTTCTTCTGTGTACAGATTGGTCTGGGACTTTTTGCTTGAGTCTTCCATACTTATTATTTCGAGGTTTTTTTTGTTTCAACTCTGCTTGTCTGGTAAACTGTTTGATAAATTGTCTGGCAAATAACTAATCCGGTAGCAACAGTATGATATCCTTGATCACGCGGTTGACTCCTGCTAGCCCCTTTTTGGTAACTTAGTGGTAATGATGGTGGTGAGAAGTAATTGTTAGATCAAGTACAGAACACAATGCTGGTGGCTATTATATACCTTTTGGTTGCCATCATGGTAATGCCAGCAAACTTGCATATCGTTGAGGACTTCAAGCTCCATACTAAACATTGTCGCAATTCTGGATGATACAGGCACTTTATAAACTCGAATGATATATGCATTTCACATTCACAAGTTAAATATGGAACTCGAGTTCGTGGGTAGAAGGCCTCGCGAAAGCAATATGGTACCAACTCAGACATCTCATGGAGTTTGATAATCTAGTTTAACGAGACTCGAATAATCTATCTTATGTGTAAAATAGTGGCGAACCCTGCATTGAAGCTTATTGTTCACTAAACCCTCAATTTGGCCAATCTGTAGAAGATCAGGTGTAAGGGATAACTACGTTCATCTTAAGTATGTAGATCTGCTATAAACAAGCACCAAACAATGTATAAAATGGTTCCGAGGATCTAATGGATAATAAAAAGAGGAGCGATGCTGTAATGATGATGAACCCAACAAAATACAAAGTTCAATCGCTTAGTGTACATAATATCCTACCTTCCCCTCATTCATGCTTCTGCTTATCTGCCTTCTCCCTAACCTTCTCCAAACTCTGTCTTGCCTGCAGGGTAGGTTCAGTCGTTGTAGCGCCAAGACCTATTCCCACCTTTGTCGCACTTCCTAACCCCGACGTCAACCCTTTCGCAGTGACACCACTAATCTCCGTATCCGTCTCGTCGTGATGAGCTTTTTGTTTCTTCTTCCTCTTCGTTTCAAGAGTTCCTGACGAAGGTTTCCCCAAAAAACTATTGATAACATCCATTCTCCTCATTTCATCACCCCTCTCCTCCCTTCCCTTCCTATGATCTTCGTCTTCTTCCTCCTCCCCACTTTCACTGGAACAATCGCCCCGATCGCTCCACACGGGACTCATTGGTCTCTCCTTCACCCTTCTTGGCGTCACACTCCCCGAACTACGCCCATCTCTTTCGTCGGCACCAATAACTGACAACGCATCCTCAACTTCCCTCTCCCCACCCTTCCAAGGAATAGTTTCATCCTTTCCATCAACTGCAAGCCCAACAGGCGTATCAACCTCCAAAGCTCTCTCCCCACCCTCCTCTTCATCGTCTCTCATCTTTGCAGCAACCGTATCTCCAAAATGCGTCTCTACCAGATGCTTTACAACCGGCCATCCATACGCGTTGGAAAACTCGCGACGGACAATGATGTTATTATGCGCGTCAGGCTCGAGTCTTACGAGCACTTTACGCCATGAAATGTTGTCGTGGAAAGCGCGGGCGATCTTTTCTTCAGGTTTGAGGTTCCGGCCTGAGGTAGTTGGAGATTTTATGCTACCGGTTGGTGAATGCGGGAAAGTGGGGGAGTGGCTGTTATCTTTGCCGGAGTTGCTTGTTCCGGAGTTGACCAGAACTGAGAGGTTTCCGGAGGAAGGTTGGGTGGTAGAGGGAGGATTGCTGTTGCTTGGGGTGGGGAATTCGCCGGTCTCAGAGTTGTAAGATGCGGAACGGGAGATACGGCCAGAGGTTTGGGAGCGTTTAATTGTTGGTGCTGGCATCGGTGGGATGTCAGAAGGATGATAAACTCTGTCGTGGAAGATAGTCCGAGGTCGCGTTTCCGGGTTTATCAAGAAGGCTAGGGGCGGTAGGGGCGGGTTGAGGATATCTCCTGCGGCTTCCAGAAGAGTTGTACGAGGTGGTGCCATCATCTTTTCGTAGTTTTCAGCGTCCGGATTATCGTCTGCCGCAGTGGCCTTACCGCCTGCGGTGATTGGGGGGTCGTCAGCGAGAATTGAGGATGATGTGTCTGCCGACTTGGAAGAGTTACCGGGAGTAACGGTACTCGAAGAGCTGTCCGACAAAACGCTTCCCGTAAGAGTGGCCGATGATGGAGCTGAACTTATTGCCACCGGCGAATCTACTAGATCCTCGGTGATTGTAGGATTCAAAGATGTCGAACTCGGTGTGCTTGGGTGTGAATATCCACTTTCGGTGCTGGACATGGATCCGATCACTTGTGAGCGGGACATAATTTTTTGCACTCTACGATCATGTCTTGCTCCTGCGTGTGGTTTGAATAATGTCCAAAAAGAGGAAAAGGCACTTGGTGCTGGGTGTTCTGGCTTCGCGGAGGGAACAACTTCGTGGCTGTTTGAATAACGTCGACGGACAGCGCCTTTGGTCAATGGCGCTTCGCTGACTTGGTTTTCATCAGGTTCGCTCTCCGCTAAAGTAGTTTCATCTAATGAAGACCGCCGTTGCCAGGAGCGTCTTGGTGTGCTGGTACCACTAGTAAGTTGCCCTAAACCCCAGCCCACAAGACCGCTAACCTGGCCCATAGGCCCTTCGTTCGCCCGTCTGGCCTTCTCGACCCTTCCAAGACCCTTCCAATCGAGGAATAAGAGACAAGAGGTTCTTAGAGGCACAACTCCGTCATTTACAACGTTGGCATAAACGGTTCGGTTTCTGAACATCTTCAGGACCTCTTTCGCGGGCCCCATTGGTAGTATTCTCAGCAGTGGTTTCGCCCCGGGCGCTTGCGACTCGTCGCTCTTCATGCTTGCGCTGCTAGGCATAAGACTAAACCCACTCATAGCGGAGGTTGCCATATTGGGTGCTCTCCAAGTGAGCCCCAAATCCTGGCCCGTCCTTCCGACCAATCCAAAATCCAACGCGAACTTGACATATATCGGATTCTCGTTAGATAGACCCAGGAACGGTGTTGCAAGAGCCACAAAGTTGATAGGTTCTATATCTTGAAAGAAATTCGGGTCGTGAGCGTGGATGTAGGCGATCGCATAGGTTTGTACCAGCCCGCCAAGCGAATGACCGATGAAGCTAATTTTGGTAACTTTGTACCTTGCTTCGTCGATCGGTTCGTGAAGGTCATTCGTAGAATGTCTCCAAAGGCCGTTGGACCTTTGACTTCGCAAACTCGCGGGCAAGGGGCGAGCCGGGTAAGCTAGAGAGAAAACATATCTGGCGAGCCGTTTCCCTAGATATTTGATGCCCTTTTCCGTTCTGCAGACGTTTCCATGAAATCCCCGAGTGATTACTTGCTCTTCATCGTCGTCGTCGCCCTCTTCCTCGCCAACCTGCTCGACATCTCCAGTGGAAACACCATCAACCTCCGCCGGTTTTTTTTTCCCTTGGCGTTTCTGCCTTCGGGCCTCGCGAAGCTCTTTGGTTGTTCTGTCGATGGACTCTTTCACAAATAGCATATCGGCGCCACAGTTGGAGTGAATTCCGTGTGTGATTAACACAAGGTGAACATTATTCGGTCCTTTGTTCTCCTCCTTCTCCTTTTGCGGTCCGGACTCCCCGGAGACCAACGTTTTCTCATTGACCTCTCCAGGAAACGGTGGCAGGCTCCAAATATGATTTGTATTCAAGACCGAAAACTCCACCGCATTCGAGAACGTCCCCTTGTCGAAGCCTATCCCGTAGTGATGCAAAGACTTCTGATCTCTAGCAACCGCTAGATCGAACGATATCCTGGCCGTGCTAGAAAAAATCATTTGCGATATGACTTCTACTATCCACGTGATCTTTTCCTCTCCCTCTCCAAACCCTTCTACCCGATCTCCGATTTTATGGCCAGGGTTGGCCCGTCTTTCTCGCTCTCTGGCCATTACTTTCTTTCTCATCGTAGCGGGAATCGGCAGCTCGCATTCCCAAGTACTCCCTGCCTTGAGGTTTGGCTCGAACTCGGGATATCCGCCTTCCTCGCGTGGGTTCAAGACGGGAGACCAATGCGAGAAATGCTCAGATTTGACGGAACAGTACAGGACATATGGGCCGTGGAGGTAAGCAGCCCTAAGGGGCATAACCTCGGTGTTTTTGACACGGAGATGTAGCGAGGTTGGCAGAGGCAGAATTCGGTCCCGACCAGGAAAATAGGTAATCTTGTAGCTAGACATGAAAATAACATTAGCATCGGACGCTTACTAGAAATCGCAGGATAAAGCTCTTTACCGTAAGATTTCGCCAATCTTGACGTTACCGGTGGTATGTAGGAGCAACATATCGGCTTCTTTACGGGTAGCCTCGTGGTGTAGCAGTAAGCTCCGTCTGGCAAGAGATTGATTCGAGGCGAAGGGTTCGTCGTGTAAATGCGAAGGATGAGCTGGGTCGTTTATCGTAGCAGCTACAGTGGGAGATGGAGAGCGAAGATTTTGGAGAAAGTTCATCTGGGGTGAAAGATGTTGAGGGCGTCGGTGCAGTCTACTCGTAGACTGCTTGTCGCACCAACCAGTCGCACCAGTACGGACCCACTATAAGCAGAACGACGTAGGTATATCGGTAGATTGTCGTCCCGAGAGACGATGAGAGTCGAAGATGTTAAGGCGACAGTCTCGATAAAGTAGATGTCGAGGGGCCGAATCGCAGATTGATGCTCATGGTGCTGCGGCTGGAGCTGCGAGAGGGAACTACCATCAAGGTGAGGTGAGGAGGCACGCGAGAGGTCGGTGAGACTGCGAGGAATGACGTCGGAACTGGCCGTTGTACAGCGATTAGCTACTTCGGTACTAAGGTGGAATTTGCTTGTGATACTGACTGGAAGCTGGAGAGTATGCAGGTCAGATGCCGGATGATGTTATAAGATCCGACAGGTTTGGACGAGACTGTCTCCTTTTCGGTATTCGCAGGCAACGTTAGCTGGATTCGGATGCTCTCACGTTCCAGGCCCACGGTACACAGCCCATGCCCGAAATGGAAACTACTGGAAACAACGCATATTCTCCAACAATCCACCCTTCTGTATTTTCTTGCCCACCTCCTACACGAACATATTTGAGCAACAGACATCCAAAGTCCCACGGGATAGTTTGCCGTGGCGAGCAAAAGAGAACTATTAAGCTGCTGTTGATATGGCGCTATAGTAATATTCGTGAACTTTTCTTCTAAAGACCGTTCAAGAATTCAACGAAGCTTCGAAGCAGTCTGTGGTGTGGGATGTAGTTAGTTTTGAAAACTGTGGTACCCCAATACTGTATTGATACTCTGAAGAAGATTCATCTCTCAATGAAACACTCAAACTATATGGTGGTAAGGATTATGCTAGATGATTTATGGTATATCCCGAGTCTGAGCTCCGAACGCGCCGTCGAGAAGACTACAAAAGTGTGAATAATAATATATCTAGTATGTTCTGAATGCAGAGGAGGATGTAGTCTCAAAGTTACTCTGGAGAGACTTTGTTCACAAGAGACTATTCTGAGGGGTTGTTCTGTCAGATATACAAGCTAGACCTAAGCGTTGACTCGCACCTATGACTAAGTAATTAATAAGATGTAACTGTCTCTATTATGGCCATAGCAAGCCGTGATATTACCTCTGAATACCAACCAGTGGGTGTAATAGCGCTTCTAATATATTGGTAATCCCGAATCCCGTATCTGATCGTGTCGGTGTGTCATAGACTAAACTTGTACAATTGTATCTTTATATAGTTTTTGTCACTATAAAAAGAATAATGATAGTGGTAATTCTCCCTAAGGTATAGCTTCAGAAATGCAAGAATAAGCTCAACTATTATAATTTTGGTGACAAGAAGTGCACTAGTGGCTCTCCATATATCGAATTGCATTACCTGGTATGGGATAGGTCACCAAGCTTTTCTCCTTATTCTGTATTGCATCATATTTTAGCACCCTAAACCGAGGTATTTGATTGGCTTATCTCCTTGACCAGGTGTGCTTGAGACCGAGTGCCAAGTAAAAACCTCAGCCTTGTGCAGTTTCGTAACTAGACAATTTCCTTGTGCAACTCACACCCCCACTTGTGGTCGTGACGCCAACACGCAATGTTCTTCCCGAATTCCCTTTTCTGGTCGCAGGCAGTGAATGAATCCCCACGTGACCATCTCCAGCCAGCTTTCCGGATCCCCCAAAGCGGCATAGCGGGAAACGCCTTTCGAACCCTGTGATGGTATTTAGGAGGTGGTACAGCGCCGCGAATGCCTGCCTTCAACCCTACACAGCTTAATCATCCGTGTCAATAACAAAATCACTCCGAAGACCCATATTCGAGCCTTTATTTTCTGTTAATATTTCTTTTACGACTTTGCGATATGGCTTTTCCGGTAGAAGAACAGAATCTCTCTATAGATTCATACCTAGACAACTCTTCCCGAGTTGCATTCGATTGGGGGGAATACAATATGGTGAGAAATCTCTCAGCCTTGAAATTATATTGTCACTGGTGATCCTGGAAAGCGTATTGACGGTGGCTCTATGGTAACAGTTTGATGGCAACATTGGTTCGCAGGGTCAATCTCACCTTTCTACTGGCGTGGACGACTTGAATGATGCCAACTGGCTCACAAGAGCCCTAGAGGCCCCGAGCCCTGGACCGAACTGCCCTCTTTCCACGCCTAGCGATGCCATGGCGCTTGAAAATATAGATTTTGGCCTTCTAACAGCGGGGCTTCCGTGGGAGGTTCAGTTGAGTGGTGAAGATACCATCATGTCGAATTCATTAACTGCTAGCGACCCGTCGGAACCAAATAATACCCATTGGCTTACGAGCTTCCTGGGAGCTTCAGATTCTATGGAGGTGCCAGATTACTCCCTAGTCCCAACTAACAGAGTCCTTGAGCTTCACGACTCGGAGATGGATATATCAGCAAGCGAAGGTTACCAACAGTTACACACCCCACCCGCCACGCAAAACCACAGGAACCCGAACCCGGGAGCCTCAAACAATCTGCTCCTCACGGACTCGAGCCCACTTATTATCCCGCGACAGCCAGCGGTCATGACACTTGTGACAAAAAAAGCCGGCCGGAAGAGTAAAGTGAACAGTTTGAATGGCGTGATGACTTTTGCATTACCCAACCGGGTGGTGAAAAGGGAAAAACTGACAACGGAAAAGCGAAAAAGTCGGAACATGGTCCTCAAAGCCGGCGCCTGTTTTCGTTGCTCTTTGCTGCATTCCGAGGTAATTCTGGCCACATGTTCTTTTGGCATCGCAATTTTCCGAATGGGAAACTTTATCGGATGGAATAAGTTTTCTGAAGATTGATATTTTTTCTTTCCCACTTAGTGCTCGTATAACGATGAAAACCCTTCAGATCCGTGCGAAAAGTGTCGGAGAGTACCCTTCCTGTACGGTAGTATTTGCGTTCGGGTTGAGTTTGAGGATTGTACTTCTCATTCAGGTAGTTGTGAACCTCTCCGGCTTTAAATTTTGTCTTTGTTGGCGAAAAATATTTTTTATTGCATAAATCTCATAAAATGGCTAATGCTAACAGCTTTCCGAATCTCGTTAAAAAAAGCAGGGCTGATAATCGGTGAATTAATACAAGATGACTACGGAACGATAGGAATGATTCCCGAGGTTTGTAACTGGGGTGATTATGTTAGCAAAGCAGTGACGTCTCGGGGATATATTCACAAAGCGTACGTATATCCTCAGATAGATCCTTAAGTGCAATTATATCGTAATAACCGCCCATTAGCAATTTCGTCTCAGATCTTATCGGTCAATCTATAATTTTTGCCCGTCGAGGTGTAAATCCTATCGATGACGTCCGATCAATGTGGCCGCGCATTCGCGAAAACATAAACGGAATTAATACGGAGCTATCAATACTTCGGGGACGTTCAATTGGACTCAGAGATATGAGAGCTCTCAAAAGGAGTCTTGATTATTTAGTGATTGATATGACGAAGGTTAAAATACGGGCGGACCAGTCGATGAGAATGGCAAGTTTGACCTGGGAAGCGTTTATATACCAGTCGGAACCTAGAGAATATTCTAGGGCCGAATTCCTGAAAGGGGTGAGCTCAATACCCATACTTTCAGTAAGTTTAGATATTCCGACGTAAACTGAACTTATCTTGAGAAGTACCCAAGTTTATGATGACTAATATAAGCCAGGAAATTGCCATTGAGATGAGACACAGAGCTCTAATCTACCGAAGAATCGTGATGGAACGCATGAAGACAGTCTAAGAACTCGACGAATATTTCTACAATGCGATAGAGCTAGCTAATCGAGCTTTGAACGGGGAACAGCTGGGACTCTGAGTAGTGTTTTAAGCTTTGAGAGTCAGCGATCACTTATCCGTCGGATCGCTAATCAGAGTCCTCGGAAAATACAATTATCATTATATATTTCAATGTTGTATTTCAATACTTATAATTTGCCTTAATTATGATATATCAATATTCCGTTCATATTTCTATACGAAAATCCTGGATTCTACTCTGAACAAGCTGCGAGTATGAATATATATTAATACTGAACGCGGTAATGTTGGATCGCATATATATATATATATATATATATATATAGCGATAGACGTCGGGCTGTTATCAGCTTGTGAATGGTTTGGTTTTCGAGACTGTAAACAGGGCCTGTTAAACTTTGAGATTCGTCATGTCAAAGCGTTTGAAAGAGTAGATCTAGATCTATAAACACTTCACAAATCTTCTAGATAGTGAGGCTAATTTGGGTGTACAAGTGATTAGACGTCAAAGAAGACTTGATGGAACAGTGAAAAATAATATTGACCGGATTTCAAGGACTTGCTAAATCCAATATAAGGCAAAGAAAACCCCAAAACATAACAACAAGTATGAACGAGAAGCGGAAATGTATAACCTGAAGGACAACGAAAGGAGAGAGTCGTAATCATAGCCTTATAAAATAAAATAAAAAAAAGGGAATTTCAAGTTACTCCGATGCGAAAATCCAGACGTGGAAACTTTTCCGCTAGTTTTTAAAAAGAATGACCGGATGCATATATGCTGCTGCGCAACCATAAAGTCACCAAAAATGATTTCTACATCCCCGCTTCTCCGATCCAACGTTTCTTACAGCGAGAGCCACTTTCCAACTCTCATTTTTGATCCCTTCAAAATGTCTCCTCTGTAAAGACGCTACTCCTCCCCGTATCCGTGCTGTTCCTCACCACATTCTCATCCCCGAACGGATTGTTTCCATTCTTCGGACTCTTCTTGCCCTTGGTTCCGCTCTGCGGACCCCTCTTCGCCGCGACATCGTACCCGGGTCTCGGACTCCTGCTCCTGCTCCTCCCTCTGGGCGGGGAATCGTCTTCGGGCGTGTCCCCCCATCTGCCGGCCCGTCCGCTTCCCGGAGTATCGATGGTCCTGCTGTGACCGTTGTGATTTCTCGCGGCGTTGGTATCGACCCTCAGACCCATCTCCTGGTCTTCCTCGTAGTAGTTTCCGTAACCCCTGCTGTCCCACGCACCGTCGTCGGCACCGGCAGCGTTCCCGCCTACGAGGCCAAACTCGCCGCGGGAATTCGGTTTCTTCTTGCCGAATATGCCGAGGAAGCCGCCGCCACCGGATTTGGAGGATTTCTGGCGGGGAGGTCGGTTGCCCGTGGATTGGTAGACGGGGTTCGAGGATGGAGGACGAAAGTAGGAGATGAATGAGGGAGACGGGAGGCCGAGACGGCGGGCGCGGAGGTTCAGGTGGACGACCCATATCAAGCAGCCGGCAATGACACCGCCGGCGATGACGATGAGGAGGATGGCGAAGGAGGAGAGCATTGTGGGTTTTTGGTTGGCGTGTTGTGAGCTGAAGGGAGGGGTGGAACTGAGGGGAGCTTCGACGGTTTCGGAAGGGGAGGTGTTTCTATGACGTTCGGTGGCTCATATGATCATGCTGGGTTTGATGGATTGCTGTTGGAATGATAGAATAGTCGGGTAGGAGGGGGTGTGGATGATGGCGAGAAGGGCGAAGGAAGGAAGGGCGAAGGGAAGTCGCGGAAGGGAAGTGACGTTGGGGTGTTGCGATCAGCCAACCTTCCAACACTGAACAGGTAGATCACAACGAGGTAGGCGGATGCGAATGCGACGGACGGGGACTCCCAAACGGATATATTCTTGAGAACAGGAGAAGAAAAGAGAGACAAGATTCTAATTGTGAGCATCAGCAGCAGCACGTTATTCTCGTTTAACCATGGTAATCATGTCCGTCAAATGCTGTGCTGCTGCTGCTGCTGCTGCTGCTTGTGCGAGGCTCTAGGGCTGAGGGGCCATGCTGCCATGCTCTTCTGTCTCTGAGAGCGCGCCGGGATTACAATTCCAAATCCGAGGCTGACGCATCTACCACCACCCTCGCTTGGCGGGGCCTTGGCCGCCATTTCCCGGGAGAACAGAGCGTCTACGAAGGGTATGTATAAATATGGAACCGGATTTATCAGATCGATCAGGCTGAGGCGGATGCTTAGTCATTGTGTGTTAATATCGAGGCCGGTGGCTTGAGAGTGGATCAGTGGATTATATATATCCCCCGCCGGCTGCTTTTAGAACCCTTTAGCTGACCCTCAGAACGCCTAAGCACAGTAGTTCAAACTCGGAGGAATTATTTAAATACTTGGACGTTAATGCATTGGATCGCGATCTGATAATCAGTCGACCTTCAGTTGAGGAATCCCGGAGGATCTGATTAGCTAGCCCCCACGTACTGGCATGGTTTGATTGGGACCTGACTTCTTAGCTAGCTGCATGCTGTATCTGACCCCGCCGACTTTTCTGCTATATCAATGACTCTTGCTATCACCCCGCACTTTTAAATGTCGTCTGCGTCACGATATTGACGGTTAATGTGTAACCGATCCTGCTCCATGCTTTCGCTCCAGCTCTCGAAATTTCCAACAAGTTGACGTTTCAAGATCGGATGAATGGCCAATTCAACAAATCGGACAAGCAGGCAATATACATAATATTTCACATTGTAATATCCCACGAGTGCATGTACCGTAATGCAAGGGCTCAAAGCTGCATCCCCACGTAGGAAGAGCTCCGGTCCCAAGTCTCGCATTCGCATTTTGCTGTTTGTCGTGCCAGTTCCGAATGGATACAAAAGATGCCCGCCAATAAGCGGCCGCCCCTGTGCCAACCTGGGCCAACCTGTCTGCCTTCCGCATACGAACCTCTCACGCGGAAAAGCAAATTTTGTTACTCTTTCGCGACTGGTAACCCTCCGCTGAGAGTGACCTGATCTTTTTTTCCCTTGAAATTAGTAAAAATGACTAAAGGCTCGCGCCGAAGCGGCGAAAACCGTAAACTAAATACTAAAAGCTTGTGACCAGAGTGAAATAGTATAAAAGGACGAGTCCGTCCGGGTTATCCGATCGATCAGATTAGATTTCTTCCCTTCCAAAGGGCAACACATTTCCCGAATTACCGCCCAAAAAATTGGGACGAAAAATATCCGAAGCCAAGCAGAATCGGTGATAACTCGACGAGGGGACGTCATCGGACCGGATCACACGCAGGTTAGAATCTCTGATGCTTTCCTACTAGCACAATAACAAGCTAGTCGGACTGCTGCTTAAAAATCTCCTTTGTACACATTTTTTGTTATTATTTTTACCCTTCTGTCTTCCCGCATACGGAGATCGCCCTGATCCTGTTGTGTGTAACGGAATCCAGCTAGCTAGCTAGTCGGCTCGAGGTTCGAGATTGGTTGGTATGCAGATACGGTCACAAATCCACTACACGAATACCAGCAGATCCATTTCCCCGATCTTGATTCTCTCCTTTCCCCTGACATATCAATCTCGAACGAGGATAGCAATAACATCCTTCAAAAGTGGGGGTTATCGCAGTCTTACGTTGATTAATGGCAGCACGTGTGACATGACACCGAAATGTGAGAATGAGCTGACCACAATGGAAAGGCCTTCTAGTGACCGGACGAAAGAATATGACTGGCAGAAAGAGCTGAAATATACCACGCCTCTTCCTCTCCCTATTTTAAGATATCGCCAGGCTATTTTCTAGATTTCTATCGTTAATATTGAAGAAACACCGCCGTCTCTGGATTATCTGATGAGGGCCAGCAGCAACGCAGACGACTGTTGCGCGCCCGCCAAGAAGAGTTGCAGCTGGTGAAGATGGTCAAGCCGACTTCGTCCACGCCGCTGCTCATCCGCTCCTCGCCCGCCCTGGGAACAGGTTCCTACAGCGCCCTCCCCGACATCGCCAGCAGTCCCGAAGCCCCTCCTGCCCCTCCTTCTCCCGCCGCCTCCCGAAGAAAGAAGACCAAGAAGAGTGGCCTTCGAACCGCGGTAAACAGCACCGAAGCCAGCTCTTCAACTACTCTGAATGGACCGGAAGGAGAGACCGTATCGGCGACGACGGCAGAAGACATGCGCCGAAATGTATCGGACGAGGATACCACTGGCCTCAAGCTGACCAGAGTCCGGACGAAGGACAGCTTGTTGAACGATGAAACCGTCGGCAGCAGTTCGGCCGGTTTTGTGTTTCGAGACTCCAGCGAGAGCGACGGCGAAGGGGATGAGATACGGCCGCTGCGGGGCAGTGATACCGACAGCGAAGATGGAGAAACAACATTCAATCCACACGCAAATTCTCCGTAAGACAGATGCTTTCTCCAGCGGTTGCTTTTATTTTTATTATTTTATGCCGTCCTTTTTTGTGCAACGTTCCACAGCGAAAAGGTGTGGGTGTCGATGTCGCCATGCCTTTTATCAGATCCGACGATACTGACAGGCCCGCGTTGGTGTGCATAGCTATGCCCAGGTCCGTGCTTCGGTACCCATCACCGACGATACCTCGCTGTCGATAAGCAGTACGTTACCTTACCATCCCTGTACAGCGATCGATACGGCTGACAATAATTGTAGCACCTCGGATGTGGACCCTGGCCATCCTCTTCTCCATAGTCGGATCGTCCACCAACCTCTTCTTCTCGCTCCGATACCCTTCCGTCAGCATAACACCCTTCATCGCCTTATTACTCGCTCACCCGCTCGGTCGTATATGGGATCTCTGTTTCCCGGAAATCACCAATGCCACCACAACGTACAGCAGAATTAAGAGATGGCTGGGCCAGGGGAGATGGAACAAGAAGGAGCACGCATGCGTGTACATTAGCTCCAACGTGAGCTTTGGCTTTGCGTTCGCCACCGATGTGAGCCGTTAGAACGGATGAACACCCAATATTTTGACGACGAGGCTAACGGATTTTCCTTCCAATCAAAAGGTTATCGTGTCGCAAAATCACTTTTACAAACAGCCCACGCCGATTCTCTACCAGATACTGTTGACGCTATCGACCCAGTTTCTAGGGTATACTTTTGCCGGCTTGACTCGGCAATGGCTGGTGTACCCTTCCTCGATGATATGGCCGGTGACACTGCAGTCCACCGCCATGTTTACCACCCTGCACGACAGAGGGGACGAGGAGGAAGATGTTCGCGGTTGGGAAAACTGGGGCAGATGGAAGTTCTTCATGACCGTGCTGGGTAGCAGCGTGGCTTGGTACTTCTTTCCTGGCTTTATCTGGCCAGGACTTAGTTACTTTAACATCGGCACCTGGGCGAAACCGGACAGCCCCGTACTTGCAAATCTGGTGAGTTCGATCTTTATTTCAAAGAGGAATCCGCATCTAACGGCCGATAGTTTGGTGTTTCCTCCGGACTCGGATTGATCCCTATAACCTTCGACTGGGCACAAATATCTTACATCGGCTCCCCAATAATCACCCCCTTCTGGGCCGCCACAAACGTCCTCGTCGGCCTCATCGGTGTCATGTGGATCCTCGCTCCGATACTCTACTATTCCAACGTCTTCTTCTCATCCTACATGCCCATCCTCTCCTCCTCCGTATACGATAATACCGGCAAATTCTACGACGTGCAAAAGGTGCTCACCAATAATTTCATGTTTGACGAAGCTGGATACAAAGAGTACTCCAAGGTCTTCCTTCCGATCACCTACGTTCTCTCCTATGCCCTCCAATTCGCCGCCATGACCGCCCTGGTAACTCACACTGCGATATGGCACGGGAAGGATATTTGGAAACAGGGCAAACGAGCTTTGAAAATCGGATCCACGTCGCTCATTAAGACCGAGTCGACGAGCGGATCTTACCAGCGGCTCAATAATATTTTGGGGAAAAGGGTGGTGAACGAAGAGGATCTGACGGATGAGGAGTGGGCAGATATAGTCGGAGATGAGGACGTGCACGTTAGGCTGATGAAAAAGTACAAGGAGGCGCCGACGAGTTGGTATCTGGCAACCGGTGTGGTGACCACCTTTGTTGGGATGTGGTTGGTTGAAGCGTACGTTCTCTCACTCTCAAGATCCCCACATATAGTCTTGTACTAACGATATCTTTGCTACAGATACGAAATCCACCTCCCCTGGTGGGGTCTCCTCCTCGCCCTCTCAATCTGCACCGTCTTTTTCGTCCCCGTCGGCATCGTGATGGCTATAACCAACCAGCAATCCTCAATCTTCCTCATCTGCCAACTGGTCGCCGGCCACGTCTTCTCCGGCCGGGGTATCGCAAACATGGTCTTCGTAACCTACGGTTACATCACATCCACCCAGGGCCTAAAATTCGCCTCCGATCTAAAACTAGGCCAGTACGTCAAGATACCCCCCCGGATCCTATTCTCCGTGCAAATGGTGGCCACCGCCGTGGGCAGCCTGGTACAGATCGGTGTGCTCAATTGGATGTTTGGAAGCATCCCCGGTATCTGCACTCCGGACGCGATGAGCGGCTTCACATGTCCGCTCGCCCGTGTCCATTTCAACGGAAGCGTGCTATGGGGCGTGGTCGGTCCTTCGAGGTTTTTCGGACCCGGAGAGTTGTACCACCCTCTCGTGTGGGCGTTCCTCATAGGCCTGCTGGCGCCCGCTGTTGTGTGGGCTTACGGCAAATACTTTGGAAAGGACGTGAGGAAAGTTAGCCTGCCCGTGGTGTTTGGGAGTCTGAGTTGGATCCCACCCGCGACGGGTTTGAATTTTTCGACGTGGTGTTTGGTGTGCTGGGGGGTAAACGGGTACCTGAGGAAGAAGAGGTTGGATTGGTGGAAGAAGTACAGGATGGTTTTGAGCGCAGCGTTAGATACCGGGTTGGCGGTGGGTGTTGGGGTGGTGTTTTTCGCCGTTGTGTGGCCCGGGTGGGGGTGGGCTCGCGATTGGAGGTGGTGGGGGACGGAGGTTTACAAGCAAGGGTGCGATTGGAAGGGGTGCGCGTTGAAGACGGTGCCGGAGGGAGAGAGGTTCGGCCCTGGGACTTGGTGAGGTCGTCATTTGAATGAAATAAAAGCTCGAACAAGAAGGGTTTTTGAGACTCGACAGAGAGGTCCTCCAAAGCATTCAGACTGGAGCATTCTGTGTTGAATTGTTGCATAATTTAGAGTAAGCGAAGATTGGAGGTTACAAGACTTAGATTGAAGAGAGGGTCCGGGTTAGGAGAAGTATATATATTGCGGGGGCATTGCTATCATTATACGGTGTTTTGGAATTTTTTTAATACTCTGTTCTTAGCAAGTAATTAGCATAATCATCATAACTTCAATCCTTTTGATACAAAGAGTTTCGCGATATGTGATTGCCTAATTGCAACTAGAACGGCTGCCACGGGCAGCACTTAAACCCGGCTAACCCATATCTTACCGCTACCATTGTCTTTATACCACCCAGCTTTCTCATTTTCTATTTTTTTATCGTAAACTATAATCGATACAACCAAAGTCACGTCTAGAAGCTTCTAAGAAAAACAAATTTTGGACTTTTTTTGTACGAGACAAGGTGGACGACGAGACCAGGCATAGGCATCGTTTATATTGAACCCGAATATATAATTGGGCATAAATTTATGAAATCACACACAAGAGGGTATCCAAGGAAGTCTATGAACATCTAGAGTACTATTAAAGGGAACAACTGAACTCATGAATGGCAAGATCATTAAAACCAAGGTTATTGAGCTTCCTCAAAAAGGATTATGGTGGTGAGTTTATAAAACTAATGACTCTGAGGAGCACAATTGTGCAACTAGTACCAATTTGAGAAGGCGATACATAAATTCACAGTAGAAAAATTTGCAAAAATTTGAAGACAAGTACAACGATATTGACTGAGCACGATGATGTGGTAGGAATATTAATCTAGGTCATCTCTATCTTTTCTTTGATCGGAGTACCGCATGTGTTTTCAATTCCTCACCAAATTCAACAGATAAGCGAGTGATACCGACACAACGGTGATTTAACCAGGCTGAAAAAGTTGCATCAGCGGATCCAATTTTCATCTTAATGGTATACACCAGCTTATAAGCTTTAACGGATATACCCCCTTTGATAGTGGTGGTCGTCTCCAGATCTGCGAGATCGACAGATGAAAAGTCCGACTGTATAGTTCCTATAGTGTAGACACCTAAAATTTGCCATTAGATACTCAGCCAGTCCATATTGTTTGCAGAGGTCCTACCATGAATGTAGCTAAAAGTCGGGGCTGCTGGGTTCCTATATCCTAAAAGTTCCGTTTCTAAGGGCGTGGCTAATTCCTGGCTAGAATAAATAACCCGGTAAACACCAAATTCAATTTCTTTGTCGACTTCACATTCATCACCCTATATCAACAGCCCCAGAAAGGAGATCTTAGTCAACTCTTATTGCAAGTTCGCTTTTGAAGACGGCTGAAGATACCCAAACTTACCATATTAGCTGTCCATCGGACGCTGTCGTTAAGATACCATCCGCCAAAATCACATTCAGAGGCATCACCGATATCGTGTTTCGATTTATCAAAGGGAAGCCCACATTTGAAACCATAGTGTTGCCTCAAGCGTCTAGCTTTGACCACTGATTGAAGAGAGTGAATGACGGCGCCTCTCATGATAGCAGACCATCTAGTGAAAAATTAGCTTTAGGAGACATTTTATCACAGTTTGAGAAATGCCCCATTGATTTTAGAATCAGAGTACTTACGACTTTGTTGGATTGACAACCACAATAGGAGGGCTCTGTACATGTGCCCAGTCAACTAGGCATTTATAAAGGTATTGGGATTCTCCGAATCCTCCAACCAAAAAGATAGCCTATAATCATCAGTGAAAATACATCCAATTTAAGGGAGACGCAAATCTTACAGAAATAGTAACGCTAGAATTCCTGGCACGGATTGCATCAACTTGGTTTTTCACAAGTTCAATCACCTTTTGGACCACTGGGTCAAACAGTCCCTTAAGGTCAGCCCTACATTAGGCCCCTAAAATTAGCATCCCGCTATCTAGCAATTCCTATTATATGTTTCTGTTTACTTACGCTGTAAATTCAAGTTCGTTGTCCATGATCCCAGCTTCTTCATGATCTTTCACTTGGACAGGGAGTTCCAAAAACCATAGGTCGTTGGTCGTCTGACCGAAACTCTTTTTAATACAATCAAATGTCTTCATCAATTGGCTACCTCGTCCAATATACTTTTGACTCCAAATGTCTTCGTTATCAAAGTCTATTCCAATCTTCTGGCGAAGAAATCTGTGGAAAGCTTCATCTATATACGAAGAGCCACATTTCGCACCAGTACCGACTGCGGATTCTTTTAGCTTTAGACTAGGTGATGACTTATCGACCTCATATGATATTAGGTCAACAGTGCCACCACCCGCATCGCAAATCACAAAGTTGTCACCATGTTTGAGTGATGACGTTCCACCAACAGATATTCGACTAAAATTCTTCTCATTCATGGCTTGGAGGACAAACATCGCGGCCGCCTCGGGCTCGGAAACTAGCGTCAAATTATCCGAAGGTCGGCTACAAAAGCCGCCCGCTTTAGCCGCGTAACGCGTGGCCTCTTGGGCTTTATGGCCCCAGATCGCTGGTACGGTGAAAACGAACTCGATAGGGGTGATATCTAGCGTGTCTGGTAAACGCTTGTGTAGGATTTTCTCCATCAGCTCTGCGTACAGGAGACGAAGATAGTCCGTTGAGACATCTATTGCAGACTTTCCGGGTGGCAGTTTGATAGAATCTCGCAAACTGGGCTGTTTCCGACGATTAAACAACGTGCTATGCTCTGAATAGGCAAGGTTTCCGACGGTGGGATCAAGCAAGAGCTTAAAGCGATTGTAAATTGTCGCTGAGTTACTCGTGATACGACGTTCAGAGGAGAAAGAAGCCTCCGCTCCCCACAATGGCTCTTTATTCTCGATGTAACGAATCTCGGTCGGTGTTTTGGGAGCGATTCCATTGCTAGCCCATGCAGTGACTACTTCACTGTCGGTTAGGCCATTCTGAGTTGAATGGCAAAATGCGACCCCTGAATCGGTAAGACAGTTATATTAGATAAGTTAGGCCTTTTTAGAATGCTCATCATGAGATGCAGATTTGATGAATTCAAATCTGGATGGTTGTGCTATTCGAAGCTTGTAATTTGATATCGATAAACCAATCAAGGATTACACAATCGCCCAGTATCTCGGTAATCGATCGAGACTGTCCACATATTGATGGATTTTCTTTAAGACGCGGAATAAACGCAGCTTACCAGAGTAGGTGGTACCGAAATCCACCGCAACGATTAATCTTTCCCTTTCCATTGGTGGTTTTGGCTGTGTAGTTAGTATACTACGGTTCTTTATCCCCTTGTTGAATGTAAATTGGTGGAGACGAGAAACTACGATACAGATAAGTCAATCCGATAAAGCTGAGAGATAACAGCTTATTTGTACGTGGCATTTACAGCGTCCTTCAAACTTCTATGAAGAGATCTAGATGATTTCTAACGGATCGACAGCGCCGCGATCGTCACTGGCGACATATCAATACCACCGATTAGCAATTTATCGACCTTAAAGAGGTGTTATATCCTGGAAAACAAGTTTTTCGGCAGATCAGTCCCTCCCGATTGAATTGGCAATAAACTGTTACTACTCACCTACGTGTTTTTAGTCCGATCCTAGCACACAGGAGGGCTTCCTGGGATGCATAATGTATGGGGACCTATATGTCCGATAAATTTAGGCATATCTGAGAAACAAATAACTAATTTTAAGCTAACAAACTGTTAATTACGCTTTCCCTTTGTTTATATATCTTCATAGAATTATCCTGTTAAGATAGTTCCGTCAATTGGTCTATTCTGCGATGACACGAGGTTGTACGCTGCTCCTATTTGATCGCCACTAGCTCGGTAATCGATCAGTAAGATCCCTTGCGATCGTTTGTGAATCATTGATAGCACAGACGCTTCTAAGATTTGACATAGACCTTCTGCGGGTCCGTAATACATTAAGTATTTAATAGTTAACAGCGTAATACTTTGAGACCGAAGTAGATGTCACTCTTAAGATCTTACCATTAAATTCGATATTTAACAGACCTTTTCTTCTTTTATTTTCGGGAACTAGCAACTACTACCCACTAAGTTTATACGTATACGCTCTCAAAAGTTTGAAATTTACTATGGGGGGTCAAAGAGACGAAAGCTCAAAGGGTGGATACTCTTTCGTAAAGCTCGCAAGGGGTATTTTTGGATTTAGTTCCCAGGAGCAAGAAAAAGCATATGACTATTATAATGCAGGTTCAAGTGTGGGAGCGCCTGTAAGGAACCATGGAGGATCGCATTTGGTCAACCGTTCTCCAGAGCAGAGGCTGTCAGGAAGTAGTAAAATCCAAGGATCTGATAGCGATTATGGGAAGAGAACTACCCACGAACAGTCAGGAAATAAGCGTCGGCGTACCAAACCAGAACTAAAAGAAGAGAAAAACTGCGGCTTGAGATCGAAAGACGCTACTGAGATACCAGCGGTAAAAGCTAAGGCTCGCATTCGGATCGCAAAGGATTCGGATGTAGACAAGCCAATAATGTCGCTTCCGGCCACCACTCCACTTATCTCGTTCATTCCTCTTAAGCCTTCTACCACCTCTCCCCAACCTGGTGCACATGCTCCGCAAAACTTCACAGAAGACTCTGATGTTGTAATCGTGACTGAAGATTCCCTTTCGCAATCAATCGTCATACAACGCCGGACATTGAATTACTTGTGTGACACTTGCGAGGAAGGTGAGAACTTATCTTTCTGGACTGAAACCCTTTGTTTTGATATATATTACTCGGCCAAAATATCACTGCTGCGTTAGCAAAATATTTTCTGCGGCGTACCTCCCGAACAGGCTTATCTGTACTAGGACCGAATAAGTCTAACAGTATCTAATGTTGCAGCCAAACTTTGGTTCAAGTTGGCGGTCTTGAAGGGATTATTGCTAATAAGGTTATTGATAGGGTTTCAAGATGCTTACGATGTACAAGGAGGGTTTTGCTATGGCTGCAGTACAAAGGCCAAGCTTAATCAAGCAAATAACAAAGCCATTGGCCACTCAAAAGATGCAGGGCTTCTCAAGATAAATATCAGGGAAAGTGAAAAACTATCGAAGTCTCTTCAGAATAGTATCACTAAGAAAGAAGATGAGATCAAAACGCTTACTAACCAAGTTCAGGCTCAAACAATAAACGCAGATTCGTGGAAGGCAAAGTATGAACAGACGTTTCTGGAGTTCCAACAGAACGAGAAGGAGATTAGCAAGCTTCAAAAGACAGAACTGGCCATTAAACGACAAGATGACGTTTTAATGGACGATCAGGCCGAAGATCGTATCCATGATGTTCTTCGTACCAAAGTTCAAGGTATCAGCCGCAGATTCTTCAGGAAGATTCCATGGGTAGACCTTCTCCGAATCCATGGCGACAAATTGGAACAAATTCTGTCGCCATGCTTTTATTTCCCATGGTTGGCCGAAGATTGGACCTGGATACACAATAATGAGGATTTCTCAACCCATGCCATGGTCAATGCGCTACTATCTTGCACTATTACACAGTTATTTTTCCTAAACCCATTCTTTCGCTGCAACGAGAATACCCAAGCAGCTCTTTACGAGATATATGCGAAGGCTCTCGAAAAAGCTCTTCCTGGCGCAGATAGCTGGAGGGCAAAGACTGTCGATTTGCTCAACAAACTTTTATCAGCAGACGCTCCGGCCGTTCAGAGCTCCCCTGTCGACACGCCTCGGACGGAGCTATCAGAACGACTTCAACATATTTATCGCATGTTGTTCAACGGACTCCTTCAGTTAATCTTGCTGGACCACGAGATTTCAGATATTGAGTTCAGGAGTCTTTCAGACAAAGTCGTTGATTTGCTAGAATCATCTGCAAATCTGGCAGATGACTGGCACTCTAGAGAGTTCAGGCTCAATCTCATAGATATACGTTGGATTGGGCAAAAAAATATTCGATGGGGCCAGGATGGTGCATCGAAATATGTCACATCATTTCCCAATAGCAAAAGGCTTGAAGATGGGATAGACTATTTCATTGTCGCAGTAATTTCTCCTGGATTCATCCGGTACGAGAAAGAAGACGAAGGTGAAGGTTACAAGGAAATAGTTTGGGAGAAGGCTTCAGTACTTCTTGCAAAGCAGGAGCCCAAAGCTACTCGCTTCTCAAGCCTCCCCCCCTGGTAATATTCGAACCTAGCGAACTTTAAGGGAATCAGAGGGGTGTTGCGAGGCTCTTTACCTCTGTCTCGGGCAGGACCTTTAGGCTGTCAATTTGGTCAAGGTTCTGTCCAGATGTGAAGGCAAAGTATTTTGTTGCCCATATAATGCCCGATTGACCAAGGAGTTCGATATCGTACATGCTCATATACATCTATATGTGTGGTAGAATCCCACACGAGATCCGGTGTATTGGGGTGGTATGCGCTAAGACCGCTACTTCTTTTAGTTTCTTAAAAGTTCAAAGCATCAACCTAAAATGCGCATCTGCGTAAATCTGCATTACGGACTTCTAACAAGGTAGTTGAATACATTTTCTAGGTTAAAGGCTCTCAACAACTAATCTATTATATTGGTCGAGTATTCTCAAAGATGTTGTAATAAGATCTAATCTTTATGGTAGAGGGTATGCTTGGCTTTTTGATTTACACCTGCGTATGAGTGGGTGGTAGGCTGTTAAAGTAATCACGGCTATATATTGACAACCTGCAATATTGAGTGGTCTCGTCCCCGACCTCAACTTATCAAGAGACAAAGCATTTGGGTGTATTGAGGTATTGAGACATTTTCCTACGGCACCATGCAAACAAGAAAACCGAAAGATCCCACTAAGTTTTAATTAATACATAGATATCAAATTACCAATATAAAAGAGCACTAACGCCATAACACCAGCAAATCGTAATGATAAACCTATTCTCGCGTGCAAAATTAAAACTCCTCCCAATGCAACGAATCTTTGATGCAGTTATTCTTCCGATGATATGACAATATTTGACAAAGACGTAAGCTTTTTGGAGTCAACGGCTTGAAACCAAGATGCGCATCTGGTATCCCACTTTCAAATACCACTAGCCTCCTCGTTAAAAAGACGCGCAGCACTGAATCCAATCGAGGCAGCACGAGAAACACTCGCAACCGCATAGGCAGCACTCGCAGCAACAACAGCACGAAGAGTCTTCCGTTCCTCTCGTACCTGTCCCCTTCGAGACATTGTGGCCGTGGGAGTTGTTTGCTGAGCCCATATGGCCTGAAAACGAAGATTTGGATGAGAGAGAATTCCGTTGGCCTTGCTGCGATGTTGCTTGCATTTGTTGGACTGGTTGGTACGCCGGTACATCGGCTGTGCCCGTTATGAAAGCCGGTGGGGGAGGTGTAATTGTTGGTTGATTGTGGTTCCCGGTTCCGTAGTAAGAGGCGTTTTCGCCGATGTATGTTGGTTGAGAATTCATTTTGATTTTGAGAGGACGGGATGGAGGAAGATAGGATAGTATTAACGTGACAAGATAGTATTATATAAATATTTCTTGTAAATCAGTTTAAACCCAAGTAGGGCGGTTTTAATAACGAAAAAGTATCTCGAGTATGCCCTGAATGGGAAGTTTGGTATTTGATAGAAAGCTAGTTTGTTTGTGTGCCTAAACTATAATGAATCTAAAAAATTAAGAAACTCAAACCGCGAAAATACTGAGAATTTATATCACGTTGAATGAAAGTCTAAGACACATTAATGCCATGATCCTTCGTCTCCACTACGGGAGGCCATATTCCAAGTATAGTCTCTGCTTGGTCAGAATCTTGTTTTATCTTGGCTTTTAGCGGACGCTATCAAAAAACGTGTTGCTTACTGCGGCTTATTGGGCGATCGCACCAAGTAGATTGCCCAGCCGGCATATTTGAGCCTCCCAATCTGTCTATCACCCATTTTTAGCGATACATGTCTGCAGGGTATCCCAAGCCAGACGCAACACATGGGCGGTGCTTTGGTCTGATGCCCAGAATTGGCGGGGGGTTTCGATCGCAAGAGCGGAGGGTTTGACCGGAGAGTTCACTTGACAGACCAAATAGCTCGCTTAATTAGACCGGCGGAGGGTTTGCCTAGCATCCATCCTTAGTAGCCAACGCGATAAGTTACCGCGATAAGTTACCGCGCAGTTTTCCAATCTTAGACTGTTGATCATATCATTTGGCCTCCGAACTGCGGCTAAATATGTCAAAGATAATAGAGAATGTACACGATGGCTCGCAGCCAGTGTTTCGTTTACGAGACAACCCGGTGGCCATTTTCATACCTGATTCCGATGTGGCCTCGAAGACTCCAATGGTGTTGTTCAGTGTCGAAAACGAAAAAGGCTTTGTTGGTCAACAAAGCCTTGTTGATCAGAATCTGGTTCGACGAGACCAGTTGAGCCTTGTCTCGTAACCCATCGAGCCGCAAACTTTAACACGCAACACGGTCCACGATCTCGAACTCGGACATGATTTAGATCGATGGTAGTTAACAGAGTGATTCGATTATAGAAGCAAAACGCGATCCTTAAAGTACAAAAATAATGCGGTAGTCCCTTATTCAAAGTACCTATGAGAAGCTAGTCAAAGTAGCATGAAACACCTATTTTTAAAACAAGTTGATTGGCCGAGAAAATGGACCTAGGCGTGCTCGTCGCCTAGGAATCATATGAAATATTTGTTATTCCGATGCACTTGCCATTCAACCATGCGGAAAATGTTGCATCCGCAGAGCCGATCTTCATCCGTAAACTGTATAACAGCTTATATTTTGTAACAATTACACCCTTTTTAGCGACACGGGTGGATGGTAAATCACCCAACTTCACCGCAGAAAGGTCAATCGTGACATCTCCCATGGGATATACGCCTGTTCACACTGAGGTTAATCCACACTCTCCAGAACGCAACACTTCGTTGGAATTCATTTTAACTCACCATATTCCCATGTAAATGTAGGTGCTGCGACTACCTTGCTACCATACAAAAGCATTGGGTGTGGCTTGATAAGGTCGTTGGCCGACTCGATGGTTCGATAGACAGGGAAATCAATTTCATCGCTATTGTCGCATTGGGCTCCCTGGTATAGATTCTTTAGCGATTTTTAGGGGTTTAGAACGAGGACTGGGTTCAATCATACAAGTTTAGCTGTCCACATGACATGATTGGCGACTCTCTGCCCTCCGAACGGACAATCGTATGTCTCAGCCCCAGCATGCTTTGCAATGTCGAAAGGAGGATCCCCTCGAAAACCATAATGTTGTCGTAGACGTCTTGATTCTATTCGCGGTTGAAGCGCGTGTACGATCGCACCCCTCATTATGGCAGACCACCTAGCGAAATGGATTGTTAGGGCAATTATTCACGTTCGCTGGATCATAGAGGACGATAACGTACGATTTAGCCGGGTTTACTACCAGTAGTGGTGGCCTTTGATTTGTCCCCCACTCCAGCAGACGGCTGTACAGATATTGAGATTCTCCGAAACCACCAACTAGAAATATTTTCTTTTAAAATCGAGTAAGCCATCAGCAATCTTCAGAAATTTTGCATTTGATAGAGATGTGATTTACCGATAGGCGACCTCCGCCATCCCCCGAGCGAACAACTTCGACTTGCCCTTTCACAAGGTCAATCACACGCGCGACCACTGGATCGAAGAGACTTTTCATATCTTGACTTGAAAGCCCCGGCGAGTTGTTAGTGTATAGAACCCCCTAATATGGCGGTGGAATGCAATACTAACATTGTAAGCTCCAACTCGTTATCCATAATTCCCGCATCCTCATCGTCTTCCACCGACACTGGCAGCTCGATGAACCAAACGTCGGCTTGTGTCTGTCCGAAACTTTTCTTGATCAAGTCGAAACTTCTCATCAAGGCACTGCCTCTTCCGATGAGTTTTTTGTTCCAGACATTCTCATCATCAAAAGATATACCGATCTTTTGACGGAGCAGTTTGAGGAACGCCTCATCAATATATGAAGATCCGCATTTCTCGCCAGTTCCTATAGCCGCCTCTTTTAATTTCAACCCAGGCTCAACTTGAGTAACCTGGTAAGAAATTAAATCGACTGTTCCTCCGCCAGCATCGCATACGACGAATGTTTCCCCTATTTTCAGAGAGGGCAGTGCTTGACTTGAGTTGCGGCTGAAGTTGGCGTCATGCATCGCCTTGAGCACAAACATCGCAGCGGCTTCAGGTTCAGAGACAAGGGATATGGTGTCGGATGATCTATCACAGAATCCGGCTTGTCGAGCAGCGTACCTAGTCGCTTCTTGCGCTTTATGATCCCAGATCGCGGGAACCGTGAACAAGAACTGGATTGGTGTCAGATCTAAAGTCTCAGGTAGACGTTTGCTCAGCTTCTCCATCAGCTCCTTGTAGAGCCCTTTGAGAAAGTCCGTAGAAACGTTTATAGCGGACTTGCCCGCCGGGAGTTTGATCTGATTCGAAGCTGAGGCATCTCTGGCAGCCCCGGGCTTGTCTCCGTATACGGATTTCCCCACACCCAAGTCAAGGAGAAGCTTGAAACGGTTGTAAATAATCGCAGAGTTGCTCGTCTGTCGTCTCTCGGAGGCTAAAGAGGCCCCCGCACCCCACAGGGGGTCTTTACCCCCAATATACCGAATTTCTGTAGGCATTTTCGGGGCAATCCCATTACCAGACCAGGTTGATATCACCTCGATGTCGCTGAGATCTTTGTGGTCAGAATGACAGAATGCCACACCTTGGAGTCGCTAAGTTAGTACAAGATATCTTTGATATAGCTGAACAGACTGCTGCAAATTTAAAGGGAATACCTGAGTAGGTGGTTCCAAAGTCGACGGCCACGATTAACCTTCCGCGTTGCATATTGATCTGTGAGCTAGCTGAGCCCGAACTTGAACCTTGATCACCAAGCTTGTTAGATGAGACAACCATTTCGTCGGTTTTTTGATTGAAGTTTAGGTTTTGTTCTTGATGGCGTGGAAAGTAAGGTTAGTATCAAATCTCTTCTTGTATTCTGGGAGTGTCTAGAGTCTTTCAAATTAGGTCTTTTCATTCAGAAATAACGCGGGGTAAAATGCTAGTACTTGTAGATAGTTATAACATAGCTCACAATTCGGAGATAAAAGTCTCTATAAGCTCACGTGTGCGTGGCATGCAGTTATCATGCCTGAAGTTGATTTATGGCGTTCGCATTCATTGCCTGAACCTCACTTGTGACGAGCGGGGTTTTCGCAGGATCTATGCATCCAAACAATTCTTGCATTGTGATTTAATGCAAACCTCTGAGCCTTGGGGTGACAAAGGTCGCTCAAAAGAGGGCGAGAAAAAGTGATACCGCGAATTTCTGCAGGTATGCGGCGCGGATTTCTGCAGGTATGTGGTGGCATAGCACAGTTGCAGGTTGGGGGGTTCGAATTCTCCAGAAACAAAAAGAAACCGCAGCCTTGGCCATGGTGCAGCCAATCCCACGCAAAGCTTCAGAGAGTGTAAGTTTTATCAGGCACGATATCGGACGCTCTGGGCAATTAATCATCTTACGTAGATTGAAAAGTTTCTCGCCATCAGATCCCCCCCGCCTCGGTTGACGATCTAGGACCTTCCGCGAAACCTAACCAACTCAAATCTTCAATCATCGCGGGTCTTCATCCCAACTTCAGATCCGACAACACCTTAGCAAAGGCATTATTTTCTAATCGGGAATGAAAAGAATTTCGCGTTTGGCGCAGTGGTTTAGTCCCCCCGAACCAGAAATGGGGAGCACGACAACCACGCGATCAACCAGCCGTCGCTCTATCGGTGCTCCGAACCGTAGGCAAGATTCTGTAACGGAAAGTAACAAAAGAAAGGTACAATGTCCAAATGCCACAAGAAGACAATTTTCTAATACAATAATCAAAAACCTATGTCTATGACTTTTTACTGATGATCAGAGGGCAAGGCAGGAAGAGCAGCAGCGCCCAAGCTCCCACCGAAATAGCGGTACAAGCACACGGACTCCGAATTATTGCCCGCCACAGGGGTCTCCAGGTTACAGACCCGAACACTCAGATAGGCAACCACGCGATGGGCAAGGTCTTCACAAAGTCTCGGAAGCAACAAAATCAAATATATCTGTAAGCCGCGAAAAGAGATCGGACGAGGATGTATTACAGTCCCGTAACCAGAAGGGTCCTGTTGTGGTCGCAACACAACAGGAAGCAGATATACCGAGGACTGTCAATCCTCTAGTTGGAATTAAGTCTCACGCTGAGTCGGAGCATAAACCTGACCCTAAAGTCAAATCTGCTACTGAACATGTAGTTGAAAGAGGTGACACACCGGATACCCGGGATAAGTTTTACTCTGATACTGTGAAGCCTCGTAAATTCAAGTGTGGGGGTTGTAATTTAGGTGAGTATTCTTCGTTGTTTCTTTCAATGCATACTACCAGAACTAACTAATTACTATCTTTTAATTACTCCAGACCCTAAGGAGACTTGCAAATCTGATGAGAATATCTGCTGTGCATGTAGATATGGAGATAGGATGCAAAGAATGAAGCGCGACGCCAACACTGAAATCAACAAATATAGAGTCCAGATGGAGAAGATGAAAAAGGCAGCCGGTGTGCAAGTAGGAGGCTTACTCAGTGAAGCCGAGCAGCAAAAGAATGAAATGAAGCGCTTGAATGACAAACTATCTCAGCAAGAGAGCCACCTAAGACGAGCAGATATGCAGAGAAAGGCCCATGAACATGAAATAAACAGATTGTCTGGGCAGACCAATGAGTTGCAGCGGGCATTGGAGCAAAGCGAGACAGAAATAAGAAAACTCCAACGATCTGAGCTGGAATTGATGCGTCAAGACGACATTCTGATGGACGATCAAGCGAAAGATAGTATCACAGATATTTTTCGCACCAAATGTCAAGCGATCAGCCGCCCTCACTTTCGAAAAGTTCCCTGGAAGGGCGTCGTTCCGGATTCTCGAGATGAAGCTCTTGTTAGGGTACTATTCAACATGTTTGAGTTACCATGGGACTCTGCAGATTGGCCGTCAGTTCGAGATAGCCCTGAATTTTCGACGGTTGCATTTGTTGATTCACTACTCTCTTGCACCATCGCCAGCCGGTTCTTCAAGAATCCGTTCTTCTGCTGCAACGACCTAAATGTCAAGATTGCACTTGATATAATACACGGGGGAGCAATGCACGAAGATATCGCAACCGCCGATTCATGGAGAGCCAAAACTATAAACCTCATCAACGAGCTAGAACACGCTAGGGTCAAGAACCTTGATCCCTCTAGCGCTATTGAAACCTCGGATGTATCGATCCGGAAAGCATCTTTCGACTTATCCGAATCTCTCGTTAGTCTCTTATGTGTCACAAAGGACCCCTTCCAAGTCGAGCCCGAAATTCGAACCCTGCACAAGAAAATTACTGAATTGGTTCAATCTTCCGCCAAGCTTGCTGCCGATTGGCACAGTCGTGAGTTCAATCTGTCTGTAATTGACATGGGTTGGCTCCGTTTTACACGGCTTGACTGGGATTCGGAGAACGCGTCCAAATACGTTACACATTTCCCAAAGACAAAGAAATTCAAAGACGGGGCAACCTACAATATTATCGCAGTTATTTCCCCGGGGTTTATCCGCTACGAGAAGGCGGTGGAGGCTGGCCCACCAGTGGAGATAGTCTGGGAGAAAGCGTTAGTGCTTCTGAGGGAAACTGAAGGTATGGATGTGGATATGGTCTCATCCCTAGCCCCACCCTATCAAGAGACAAAGCACTTGGGGGAGGTGGATAGCAGTTCCTCACATGCGCAGTTTCCCGAAGGCCCGGAAAGTGGTATATCCCATCTGAGTTAAACCAGCTCTGGGCTACAAACTGCTTTTCTCATTTTGTTTCTTCTTTGCCATCTGATGTACCAACTCCCAAGGCCATTCCCGTTATGATCTTCGAGACAGCCTATGTAACCTCATTATACTAGCACACTTTTCTTAAAATATTCATTTTATGTAATTGCAGACCGGAATTTAATAAATTCTAAACTTTCCTTCTCATACGTTGGCCACATTGGTTGTCAAGTGAATGTATGTAGAGAACTATATATCGTGACGGCAATAGTGACGTTTAGGATTTGTCTTGTAGACCACAGCTCCACGGTGAAGTTTAGGTTCCTGGTAATGAGGTTACTAGGCATTAGCTGATTATACCTTATTATGGCAAAAAAACCCCATTTAAAAAAACCTTCATGTTCATCTCTGGGAGCCAAAGTGGACTTCTCTATGAGTCCATGGAATTCAACCAACATTTCATCACAGCTAGGCAAAAGGACACTCCAATATATCGCGAGTTCAGCTGTGGTAGTTGGGAACAACACAAAATTTGCAACGAAACACCTAGCAAAGTCTAGCCTGGTCATGGGTGCAAGGAAGAGTTTGGTTTACGAGCGGTCGAGCCTCGTCACCAAACGGGCAACGCACGAAAGCACAAGGCGGAAACCGTGGATGGGCTGGTTACCAGACCGAGACTAGCCTTCCTGTGTAACATGAGTGGTCAGCGGTTGGCTCACGAAATAAGCTATGGGAAAGGTGTGATTTTCAGCGATCTTCACAGCAAGGTCAACCACCCCTCCCCATTATTAAAGTAGTAGAACATAGAACGTCGTTCCCGAGCCCCGTTTTACCTTAAGATAAATGGCCAAAAGAAAGAAGAAGAAAAACTCCATTCCATATAATACAAAGTAGTCAGCGCTAAGTTTACTTTTCCAACCATTCCTCCCATTGACATTATTATAAATTAATTACAATCCTTCGTTATGAATAGACGTATGCCACAACTAGCCTCGAAAACCAAACAGGATGGCAGAGCGCTAGCCAGAGACGCCGTCATATCTATCACCCAGATAATATAACCACGCGGGGTTCCTCTAGTATAAGCCAAATTTACGGGAAATGTAGCCAATCCGCCGAATACCCGGCGTCCAGATATGGAGCTCGACATTTGTCCATCAGCGTACACCGTATTGAGTCGATCATTTTGTTCCAATTCGAGTTGCGAGTACCGACGAACCTAGGCGAGTTGTACAAATTAGAAAATGTGTACGAGATTAGAAAATTTGAAGGGTGGGTGCGACTCACGTATCGCACTCGATCGCCATCCAGAGTTGCATTATGTGGACTATTAGAGCATCCGTTCGATTTCGAGATAGCGCGAAATTATCGAAAGGGCTGCCGTCGAACCGTGGAATCTTGGAATAATACCTATTAAAAGAATGAGGAGTTAGCGGGTTTCTACAACAGCGAGGTATGTTGTGGAAGCTCAATTTACCAATTCCATTCCTGGTTCGCATAGCTGGTGTATGACGGGTTTATAAACGGAGTCTGCTTGATCTCTTCGATGGCGCCCGGATCCTCGGTCGTAACGAACGCGCGTTTTCGGTACGTTATCGGATTTCGCAAGACGAACCGTTCGGCGGCAACAATGTAGTCGCGGGTGGTGATGAGACGCCCCTCGATAGCTTTATCGCCATGGCGAATATGCATTGAGATTGTCGACGGCGGCAAGGGGAATGGAACGGATTCATATCTCGGCTGCGTTTGAAACGTGCGTTAGGATAAGGTTCCGCTCAACTCTACCGACCTATGTAGTAGTCAAGTATGGAGCTCCAAACTTACCTGATCCCTATGATCTCGATTTGTGACGACACCCACGTGCACAGTCTTATTCAACCTCATCTCCAACATCCGATCCAGCGTAGGTCGGTTCGGCCGGAAAAGATACGCGTACATCTGGGCGTGCCACCAATACCTCAGGACGGCGCCGCTCAACGACATGCCTGTCTGCTTCATATACGTCAAGAAAGCTACAGCAGGTAGCAGCGGAACGTATTTGTTACCGCCTAGGATAGGTTTTACTGGCAGTTTTCTGACAGAGTTTTCGTCTGTGGCATACGAAGCGCACGATGTGATATCCTCGATCACACATTCGATGGACGCATTTCGGCCTCGATATGCCCCGCAATCCTTGGCCATCAAGTTCCCCCCGGGAGGTTTCGCGGGGTCGAAGACCAGGATTCGGTCGTCGGAGATGGCAAGTTCGAGTTCGCGAAAGATGACACGGATGGCGGCACCTAGGCCGTACCTAGGGGCCCTTTCCTCGAGGATGTAGAATTTTTTGCCCTCGCAGCTTTTAGGATGCTGGTGGTCGTAAATGTATTTTTGGGCCCATTTTGTCCTTCAAGCGAGAGTAAGCAGGCAGGATGTCAGCTCGAATGATTAGTATACTGGTGATCCCGCCAAAAAGACGAGAGGGAGGCTGTAGACATACAGAGGGGCCAACCCTTCGTCATCCAGGCTTTCAATATGGTCTTGCCAACTTCCCTTCCGATTAATGCCATAAAAAGAATCAATCTTCGCCCGTTGCTTGGGAGAGAGTTCAGCTTGAGCGCCCAAAGTTGGTAATAACTGTCGTTGTTCTTCCGATAAAAGTCGGAGCAGCTCGTTCTCGTTCGGTGTTGGGAGTGCGTAGAACCATATTCTGGGATTTGTATAGCCCATGGGAAAATCTGCTTCGATTTGCTCTACGTCGAGTTCGCTGGGTTCGATTCTCGTCTGATTCGTCGCATCGATTCGTGTTCGAGGGCCGGTGGTAATCTCCTTTACATCCTGTCTTGTGATATTTAATAATGAACCGATGTTTTCAAAGTAGTAGAGAGTGAAGGATATCGATAGGAAGAAGATAGCAACAAATGCTATCTTCAAAGGCGGTGCTCGTGTCATATTGTTGAGTGGAAAAACTGGGACTGGAAAACTCGGAAAGCCGGAGGCTTGAAGGAAGGCTGCCGACTTATATATGAATCCAAATCATAATAATGACATTTTACAGCCTCACCCTCTTTGAGATGGAGGGTTGCAATGCATCCGTTATAGAACGGCTGGAGCGATTTTCGTATTGATTGTTTGCCAGTAATCCGCATATGTGTTGGCTAAATTCCGGGCCCGAGCCAAAATCCCTTGATTGATAAATTATTACGTGGGGGGCCCGAAGGATGAAGTGATAGGCCGAATTGCGATTTGATAGCCAAAGCATTCGCTATGCGCGATGGCTTTACCGTTTTACAATCCCACAGCCAGATTTATCCAGATATCCTCGCATCGATATCTTCGGTAACACTTTCGGGTATTGCACTGTTCAAACATTCTACATGGTCCCTGCTTCGTAGCTAGGTAGCTCACCCCAAAGGACAGAAGACTGTTATCGATTCTGGTGCATCGGCACCAAAATATTAAATACCACCTTTTTTTTTTTTTTTTGAATGTGTGTGACCTGTGTATGCGCTGGACGGCGTCAGGGGACGTATCAATGGCGGGTGGTTATGGTGTGACCCAAGTCTCCTTTGTTATCGCCAAGCGCAGACGTTTCACACCTGGAAACCCTGCGTCGGATTAATAAAAAGCTCAGCCGTTCAACCCCTTCACCACTACGAATTATATCACTTTTCTTAAATTATATTAGAGATCTGTCTGAAGTATTTCGCTTTAGCCCTCTGAGGACATCTGGATCTCTGAAATCTGGCGGACAAGGAGATGGAGAGTATGGGGTTAGAGTGGTTAACTGGACCGCTTGCTTGGGACGGACGGCACGACATATAATACAAGTAATTTATTGAACAAATCAAGACAGAGCTACTCCATTTTCAGTTTGCCAATGCATCTTGGCATTAATCATTCATCAAGCTATTGGGTGACTTGTACATATTTTATAGCTGGTATCGAGACTAGTTATTTGTGTTATTTGGAGGTTTGAGTGCTGCAATATTCATGCTCGATTGAGAGGCTGACGAGCCTCATCTCCACCTCTCGTCCGGCCATGAACAAAATTCATGGTTACACAGCCGGCTAGGATTTACATCACATAGATTGATTGTGCAGGAAATAATCGAGTGGCTATTCGGATTTAATCTAAGGGTACGAATACGCGATAATAGCCATTGATGACCCCTTTGCTTCGCTAGCAAGGACGCCTTCGGGAAACAGGCTGAATGTTTCCGCCAAACAGATTAGATAAGAAAACGATCATCGTCTCTGATACCTGCGCTGGTCCTTTTCGGAACGGAGCCTCTGTTCGCGACTTTGCCTAAGTAGATCAATAGCACTGCACTAGCGCATGTGTTGTGATTATTAATTTCCGACGGTAAGCTGACCAAGTAAGGGCGAGAAACACACATACGTAGACGCGATCCTAACAGATATTTTTAAGAGAAGAATGCTGGCCACAATTAGAGAATCATAGTATGGGCAGACGTGAGCTTTCTAGATTCTGTAAAAGCGTTCGAGTCTGCGTTCAATGACATGTCGATGCAAGACGTCTCGCGATATCCCGGTGCAAAAACGGTCGAATGCGCGACGTTACCCCTGAGACGACTGGCCACTGGTTGGAAAATACCCCGTCAGGAGCGGCCCCACATCGCCTACCGCGCCCGACAGGACCTTGTGGAGCAACTGATACCCTTGGCAGGAGCAAGGAAGGAATTGGCAGGCAATTTGGCCAACGGTGCTATTTTCGGCAGCCGGTTAGCATGCTCGCACGCGGTCCACGCTTCAAACACCCTCCGACCGCCGGCGGGAACGAAGCTCCTCGAGGGCGGATGATCCTGCTCGCGCTCGATCCGGCCAGTTACCAGGTACCCAGGGCATGGCCTTTGCTTACTTTCTACCGCAATGGGTCGCAGATCTACTCCGACCGATTGCTCGCAAACTCATTCCCTCTCCTGATCCCTTATCAAAGACCGGGCCTAGAGCAATCGACATACTGCGTACCCGTGTCTATGGAGAATCTTCGCATCCGACCAGGCCATCTTTCCTTCGTCATCTCGTCCTGAACTGCCAACGTTCGTTTTTAGTTCATTTCGCTCCTTATTCGCCCCTCATAACGTCACTGTTCCCTTTGCCCTTTTTTAAATAGCTTTCCCTTCGTCCTGTATATTCTAAGGTATTCGCTCATTCGCTCTTCGGACACGTTCACGCAATGTTGGCAATGTTCCGCCGGACCCGTGTGGTCGTCTTGGTGGTCTTCTTCATCGCCGGTTCGACCTTGTACACGTTACTCGACCGGTCGTCGGAGCCGTCGCTGGACGTCTTCTTCCCTCCCAGCGGGATACAGCTGGATTCCCAGGAGTTGAAATTCCGGACCGATGCGATCAAGGAAGCGTACCAGCATTCATGGCAGGGGTATATGAAGTACGCCTACCCGAAGGACGAGCTACTACCGCTTTCCAAGACGGGTGGAAATTCAATGTAGGAGCCACCCGAATATGCGAGATCGAAACGGTGATACCTGCTAAAACGTAATTAACGTGTAACAGGAGCGGATGGGGCGCAAGTGTCATCGACGGAATCGGAACGGCCGTGCTGATGGAGCTCCATGACGTCGTGGAGATACAGCTCAAGTTTATCGCCAACATCGATTACACCCAGAACGAACACCAGATCAGCTTGTTCGAAACTACGATTCGGTACCTCGGCGGTATGCTGTCGGCGTTTGACCTGCTGTCTGGGCCTTACGCCCAGTCTTTCGAGGCTAGGAAAGGCGAGAAGGTGGCTGCCCTTGAACCTCATTGTATCTCCTTGACTATTACTGACGAGAAAGCCGTAGAACTACGAAATCGTGAACGAGCTCATACGGCAATCGATAAAACTCGCTGACGCCCTCAAATTCGCATTCAACACCACCACCGGTATCCCCGTCGGCTTCTTCAAACTCAGCGATAAAGCCGTATCGTCCAACGATGTGAACATTATCGCAGGAATAGGGACTCTCGTGCTGGAGTGGTCGCATCTATCTGATATCACTGGGGATACACAGTACGCGTATCTGGCTCAGAAGGCGCAAGAGTTTCTCCTAGTGGTGGAGAACCCTGAGATTGGCGAACCCTTTCCAGGCTTGCTCGGAACACACGTTAGAGTCAACGACGGCAAATTCACCGATAGTTTCGGTGGATGGGGTGCGCTTGGTGATAGCTACTACGAGTACCTTATCAAGATGTGGGTTTACGATAAGCGTCGATTCAGGCGATACAAGCACAGGTGTGTATTATTCTAAGGTAGTTCTTTTATGGTAATAGCCTTCCGACTAATACCGCGGTAACAGATGGGTCGAAGCCGCCGAATCCACGATCAGCCATCTCGCCTCGAACCCTAAACCCCGACCTGACCTCGTTTTCGTCAGCGATTACAGCAATGCCAACTCCATCGCTCTTCGTAGTTCCCACCTCGCATGCTTCATCGGTGGAAACTTCCTCCTCGGCGGCCAGGTCCTCAAAGCCCAAAAGTACAACGTTTTTGGCCTCCGACTCGTCGAAGGCTGTCATGCCACCTACGCCGGCACGGCTTCTCGTATCGGGCCGGAGACGTTTGGCTGGGACGAGAGCCTCGTTCCGCACGGACAGATAGAGTTTTTCGAGAAGAACGGGTTTTACTTTCGAGGAGAAATTGATTATCGACTCCGCCCGGAGGTGATCGAGAGCTACTATCACGCGTACGTCGTGACCAAGGATAATAAATATCGTGAGTGGGCGTGGGACGCGTTCCTAGCCATCAACAAGACGTGCAGGACCGACCTGGGGTTCACATCAATTGACGATGTGTCGAGACCGGATGGAGGCAAACAGGCCGACAAGCAGGAGAGCTTTTGGTTCGCCGAGGTGCTCAAGTATCTGTTTTTGATCTTCAACGAAGAGGGGATACAGAGCAAGGAGAAAATTGGGTTTGTGAAGGGAGACAAACAAAAGTGGATCCTCAATACCGAAGCGCATCCGTTCAAAGTTTGGACGTGAAGCGGAAGCACGTTTCTATGTGAATTTTGGGATTGATTTTACAGCGAATGTCGCGGCTTGGGAGAAATCTATAAAAGTTATATTATGACGCCTCCATTTCCTTATTGTATTGGTTGGAACCTGGCTACAATTTATTAAATCTACTTAGGTATTCACTTAGTTACTTGATATATAGACATGGACATCTGGCGTTCTCGGACATTTGCATTTTCAGAATTCAGGGCTCACTGCTGCACTTTTAATTTGTACATCTACTTAACTAGCATCCTATAAACGTCCACACAAACTCCGGCATGGTTTCATTGATATCTTGTATAGCTGTAAAGCCAAATTTCGGCTTGCTTCCAAGTAAAGCCACTATATTAGTTAATCCTATTGTCAACTCTCATCTGCCTACAGCGATCGATTTCATACTTGTAAGAACCTAATCTGGTGATTTACTTCAAAGCTACAGAAACCTTTCGAACCTTTGGCTAAGCGGTAGTAGATTATCAGCGGAAGGTGTCAAAGAACCCCCCGAAACCGTCCAGCCAGCCACGAGGTCCTCTCCATCGTGCTTTAAATACCGCCGTCCCATTCGAAATTCCACCACTTCTAAATCATGTAACCCGTTCTGAATCCAATTCCGAACCTCGCCCTCCAACTTTGAGACCAATTCGTCTTCAGGGATCCCTAGTCTTCTCATCGGTAGAGACACCTTCTTGAGCAATCTCATTTTAATCGCATCCTCATAAATATAAAACCCTTCGTCGTAAGTCCTACTGCTCATAAACTCAGCTTCTAAAATTCTCAAGTCCTCAACTTTTGGAAACCGCCGACCGGCTGCGCGCAGATGCCAAGGGCTGAAACCCCTGATAGTCATATGTAGCTCAACCACGCTGCCAAATGTCGTGAACTCTGGCAGTTCCGGATCCCCTTTCTCCCATTCCCCGGGGAACACCCAACTCTCGGTTGTCAGATGTAGTACCTTCAAAGTAGTCGCAGCCGCTCGTGACAAGGAGTATATATCCACCGTGGGTCCCATGATATACGACGGCGGCTGCTCATCAATGCTGTACATCCCATGGCGGGTAAACCTAAGTTCCGCAGTTTCGAGCGCGAAGTCTAGCACATTACTAGGACCTCGGCTAACCTCCTTTAGCTCTGCGGGTTCGAGATACCCGGAGTCTTCAGGTGTGAGCTCCCACCGCTCTAGAATGACTCGCCATTCCTCTGGGCCTATTTTGGTAGCATATATTTCGAAAGCGAGATGCTTGATATTCTTGTGGAACGAACATGCATATATCGTTGAGAAAATTGCCCTGTGCAGATGCGGTTCAAAATTGACAACCGCGGGGTACTTTATACCAAGGCTGGTAATGTTGTGGAACCGTCTGACTTCAGAGAAATAGAGACGGTAATCCGAGGCGCGGGCTCCTGAATTGTGGGCGAAAGACAGGTGACTACTTTGCGTGTTAAAACTCCTTTTGTGTTATTTATACCGCGTACCGGATACGGACACGTACCGAGCATATTTGCAAAGATGGTGAAAACGGTCGTCTTGACTGAGGAGTTTTAGTGATTCAAGGGACACCCGAATGGCGCCGAATAATGATTCAAACACCAAATCACGGCAATATTTGGAACACAAGGAGAAAGGCAATGCGTCGGTGGTAGGCAACCAGGACACAATTTCCCGTTGGAGCTCTAACGGTAGGGTTTTGAACGTGGCCATAGCTGCAGAAAGTGTACAGGCAGAAGCACGTCAAGATTGGCAAAAAGTACAATTTATATCGAAGATTTTGCAAATTTTGTGCTTGAGGAATACCCAGTATTCTGGTAATGTTACATATTGGTGTCTGACGAGCTTACGTAAGACAACTCATCAAAGTATTGCAAATTAGTATCGTTAAGCATCTTAGTCTAACAGGAACATTAAAAGAAAGGAAGCAACGTTCTTGCTAAGTTGTTTTTCTAGAATAAGTTTAGCATACTACAGTGAGGAGTTAGCCATATTGAACGACGTGTTAAGAAACAGTGCAAATCTGATTGTCAATTTGAGAAAATTGTATGCTCATGGAAACCTCTTGTTATATTGGTAGAACCTCGCCCGACGTCGGCGGATAACAGAGTATCTAAGCAGAAAACCTGAAAATATATTTACCCAAGAGTCTAGGCCGAGAGAGCATTTAGGCTCTCTTCGTTCCGTTGAAAAGTAGGCTATTTTAGAGCGCGGTATAGTTCTTGTTTGTCAACTTTTTATATTGCAGATTTTCTACTTTGCAATATTTGCTCGTTGATATTAACCCGCTGCCTAAGGGAGTAATCATAAGTATGGGGCAGTGTAGCTGAGGCCTAGGCCGCTGAAAAGGTCCAGTTTCTATCATGTGGAACCCAGATTTCATGAAAGTAGATGGATATACAATTCGGGCTTGCATACTGCATCGCCGCACGCGCTATGAAGAAGTTTTTTTGGGCCAAGCTTAGGCTTAAATTACGTCTAGTTGCGGTCTCATACAAGACCGCTGATATCAGACAAAGCCAACCGACCCTACTTCGGTATTAGGACTGGATCACGACATATCCTCCCCTTTTCATCAATTCTGTGTTTGCTGTGCTGGAAACGACTGCAGGTTTCCTACTCTAACAAATAGGTCAGCATCTCCTATCAAGCCCCAGCTCCCATCATCTGATCGCCAAAGTACTCACTTTACTTGCGGCGGGCCCGGTGCGATCAATAGTCTCGGCTTCATCCAAATCTTCCCCTGCCACCACTTATTCTCCGGCTTATCCCATTCCTCTCTAATCAATGTCGGCGAAATAACCGCCACGACATGACTCACTCCACTTGCGGGCATCATTGAATTCAAAAACACCTCCTCGTCTCCAAAATTTAAGAACTGCCCACCCTGCTCTACTGGAGTTCTGAAATGCCAATGAGGACCCTGCTGTTTGAAAGCTAACGGCTTCTTGTGCCATTCTACCGTTAACTTGAAATTTGCAATCACCAAATCTTTCAGTAGAGACTTTAATTCTACCGTTTCCTCCGTCGAAAGGGGTACTTCCATCACTTCTCTCAGCAACCTCAACGTATCGTACAATACCCAAATGATATTTTTCGTGTTCTCCGATTCATCCACCGTCTTCACCTCGGGAATCTTAGCTTGGTATTCATATCTCGGATCGCTACGATCAGGGTACAGCATCTTGTGCATAACTTGCAACGTCAAAGCCATCCATTCTGCTGCATCGCGTGTGCCGGGACCAACGGCCATACATTGGTAGTAGAACGTATCCAAATACGACGCCAGTTCGCCTTCCACTTGGAGGGCGGGACAGTGGCACATTTGGTTCGCTAGGGTGTTGGATATTATACCTTCGATGAAGAGAGTGGATGTCATATCCGGGTGATTGGCGAGTTCTTCCCATGTTGAGGCGGTGCACGGGAGCTTTATATAAGGTGGGAAGAACTCTACCGCATCCGCGAGATTTGTGGTGAGGGTGGAGAGACGGGTCGAGAGTGCATTCCAGGATATACTTTCAGGAAAGAATTTTTGGGAGATGGAGAGAATCGGGAGATGGAAAGTCTGTTGGAGGGTGGAAGGGGCGAACGTGTCAAGTTCGGTCAGGTATTCGAGATTGAGGTCCCACCGGGATTTGGTCTTCAGGTGTTGTTCGTGTTCGAGTTCCCAGGCCAGGGCGGTGATGATCTCGTCACGTTCGTCTACGGGGGCATTTACGTATTTGCTAGTGGTTTGACGCGCTTCACGGGTCGAAGCTGACGGACGGGTTCGAGGGAGAGCGGCGTGCCGCAGTGGGGGGCCGGATGGCGGCCCTGAAGCGGAACGGGATCCCTTAGAGCGAGCCTCCTTCTCGTCCCGAGTGACGGATGGACCAGCTTCGGCGCTGCTATTTCTTATAGCCCTCTTACCCTTTCCCCAGCCTTTTAAACCCGTAGTCCCTGTCGCTGGCTTCTTGTGTGTCGCGGCGGCTGCCTCTGACGACTCATGTTGATCAATGAAAGCGAGATGGCGAGTTCGAGATTTGTTGGGTTTCTTGTCGGTGACAACGGTAAGGTATAAGGTATCCATTTGAATTTCTTCTTCTGTGTGGTGCTATTTGATTAGCTTGCTTTGGTGCCAAAGCCGTCCTTTCGTCGATGAGTCGATCTTCGTGGCGGTTTCCAGTTCTTCCGCGCCACATATATGTGCCTTTAGCCTATAAATGGGACCGAAGATTGAGGGCGCGACCGAATATTTATACACTTCGCTACTTGTTCCACTAAGAAACCCCGTCGATAGGCGGATATCCAATGTCTTGATTATTAGGGTTGGGTCGCCAAAATGATGAAACCTCTGTGCAGCCTTGCCAATCCAGGGCGAAAGACGCCCAAAGTGCGTTTGTGGCTACCTCCGCGAAACGATCTTGGCCAACTTTCAAGGGGTGTGTTCTGACGAAGCACATGCGCACAGCCAAGTTATCTTTATTTTTATTTGCAGTAAATTGTAGCAGAATTTGAGGACACGAAATCTATTTTTGGTCTACGAAGGAAAGAAGAATACTTGAGATCGAGACTAATCTTCTCGCACCAATCTCAGCTGCGTCGAACTTTCTGCTCGACTGAAAGGATGACTGATTTCTGCGTCCTGGACGAACTGCCAAGACCGCCAAACCACCACCAAAAAAACCTAGAGGGGATGCAGCCTGGCGGTAAACTGTTGATCCTGCACGTTTCGAACGTTTCGGCAAGCGCCATTGATCATTTCTCCGGCTCTCTTTCAGTCATATTTCGTGAGCTATCTATATGTCTAGCCAGTGGTCGTCTTCTAGACTTAAACGAGTTCTTTTGCCAAAGAGTAATACGTCCGGAAGGTTTGGAGGGTGGAGCAAGTACTTAAGTCTCAACTCAATTTCGTGTTGTATTCTGCAACGGCGTGCGCAGCTTTTCGTCAGAGCATTTCCTTTCATCCCGTCCTAACTATTGTGAAGAACCAGTTATGCAGATGATGCGAATATGCACTGCTGCCTCTCATTTATAGTATTTGAACTATTCTGCGGAGGTTCGGTTTGCCAAAAATATTCCTTGAGATTGCCTTGAAATATTCTAGACGTTGGCATTTAGCTAAAATACGGATATCTCTTTAGGAATAAACATGTTTCTTTCTCGAAAATTAGGGTAAGAAATAGCTTGGAACCGGGAAATACTTGCCTCTGCTACTTCAAGTTCAAGTTCAAATCTCTGAATGTCTCACTTTCGAATTCTTTCTTGTGATCTAGGCTCAGGAAGACTACAAAAACCCTGTCAACGCAACGAAGAAAATAGATCGCCACGCTCGATTTAGCGCTTGCGTTTAGACGCTCTATTTCTCGGATAAAAGGAAAGCCTGGGTTCATTGCAGTCCGGAATAAGCCGGTTATTGGTAAATTCCAAGGTCGGCGTCCTTGCGAGTTCTCGAGTTCGATCGTGCGCGTGACGTTAACAGAATATCTACTGGTATCCCGATCCAAACGTGCGTACGCATACCTAGGCTGTCTTGGGAGCCTTTAAAATCTTAAATCGAACTGGTGCCTAATTAGGGAATCGGATGAGTCGGCCATCGTGACTCCTTGACGTTTTAAATTGATCCAAATGGGAAAAATTAGACATTGACTGATGCATGATGGGATTCTCGTGCATATGCATATGCATAGGCCCATCGGAAGTTACAATAATCGACAACCTTGGCTTAGTGGAAAAGTGGATAACTAGAATATAAGACTTTGTCATGGAGATTTCCGATTCCTTGGTGTGCTTGAATATATATCTTCGATCCGGCACACAAAACCTTAAATGGGGGTCTGGTGCCGCTGACTAACCCAACTGCAGCTTGGTCTAAGCGTCGGTTGCAACTTTAACGATGCGCTTCAGCTACTACAAATGCATTTCTCATAGTGCTGAAATCCATGAATTGGAGTTTAGCTTTAGCTAAACACGAGGCGGTTTGAGGTGGGATTGGGTGCTCGGGTGTAGTCGTCCGCTAGAGACTGGCGGCTCAAGCTAAAAAATTGAGTTGGCACAAACCTCGCGTCTAAGACTTGTTGTGCAGCTACTCGAGCCGACTTAGCTAGGGCTCTCGGGTTGACAGGACGAAATTTCCCAGGTTCTACAGATATCTAGATTCCACTTACGATTTGATATCATGATCTGACCATTGCACCAACCTCATGACATGATGCAACGCATTCTTTTTGCCACTAAAGCTGGTGACTAAACTTGGTCTTGCGGAAGATGGTTGCCAAGATAAGAGCTTGTTTGCATTTAGTTACCTCGGCGCAGCGTGTTTCTTTACAGAGAAGGACGGTACGCGGTGCAGCATATATGGTATTATTGTCAATGTTCGTACTGTTCACAGAACACGGGCAAAACTATAAGAGAGCAAGGAAATCCTCATTAAAATGAATTCTTTTCTTCTTCATCGGCCAGTCATTCCTTCAAGCTGCTAGTTGACCTGATTAGCTTTTATTTCAATCTCACTCTCTTTAAGTGCATTGTGCACCAGCCTGTTACTTCTTCCTCGTTAAAACAGGATTATATTGAACACTCCTTTATAAGCTACATTCCTTCGAGATACATTTTAGGAACACAAATTGGTGACCTATTGGCCGAGAAGATAGAGACGGATAGAATGAGATCTACACCATATCTTACTGTCCTACTGGCAGCGTACGTCCTTCGTATTTCATGCATCGCTCATGTGAATAACGGCTTTTATACTGACATCTTTGATACATATAGTGTTTCTTCTCTCAACGGAGCTACGGCTATCGATATTTTCGGCCGTGCTACTCGCAGCAATGATGACCAATGTCGTGTGGTTAAATACACCAAGACTGCTACGACGTTGAAAACTTACGTTGAAACCACGACCCTTTGCGGACCTACGACGACCGATGGAGCGAGTTGTAGCACGATCACTCATACGCGAGACATTTTGAAGACCACTTCATTATGCGACTCTGACAAGCGCTGTACCACTTTGGTTTACAACAATCCAGCAATCGCTTTTGAGATCAAGTGCCGTAGTACCGACGCTACGTCTAGCACTAAGCCATCAGTCTCCGCGAAGACTACCAATGCGGCAGGCTGTAGCACAGTCACGGAAACGAGTCTTCACTTATCTGGGACAAAATCGTGCGATAAAGTGGGTTGCATGCAGTGGTACGTTACAAGTACGGAAAAGTTTGTATCGACCAAGTGTGGCAGTACTGCCAGATCGACTACTACTACTTCTACATCGCCATCCGTCACGGTTAAAACTACCCAAAAGCCAGGTTGTAGCACAGTCACGGAAACGAGTCTTCACTTATCTGAGACCAAATCGTGCGATAAAGTGGGTTGCATGCAGTGGTACGTTACGAGCACGGAAAAGTTCGTATCGACGAAATGTGGCGATGCTGCCAGCTCGACTACTACTACTTCTACATCGCCATCTGTCGCCGCTAAGACTACTCAAAAGCCAGGCTGTAGCGCAGTCACGGAAACAAGTATTTACTTATCTGCTACCCAATCGTGCGATACCGACAAAGGTTGCGAGGCGTGGTACGTTACGAGCACGAAGAAGTTCGTATCGACCAAATGTGGGAATCCTGCCAGCTCAATTGTCACGCCTAAAACCAGTAAGGCTACTGTTGAGTCCGTTCCTCCCCAAAAGTCCACTACTAGCACAGCTCTCAAGGACACTTGCCCGCCTTCTACGACAGTTACCGGAACTCGTACCTGCCCTCAGAAACCAGAGTGTACTGCATCGATAAGAACTATCACTACGAAATATTCTGTACCCTGTTCTTGTATTGGAGCTTCGAAGCAGGTTACAGCAACATATTGGAGTCCTTGCCCAGGTGACTGCTCACAGGCTACCATGACTGATTGGTCTCTACCGGAAGGTGGTTGCAAGACCAAGTCACCTAAACCGTCACCAACTGACGAAGTTGATGAAGAGGGTTACTATCGTATGACCTAAGCATACCATACCCGTCTCCGCTAGAAGTACTCAGCTGGTATATTATCAACGGCGAAAGAGTTTATTTCTAGAGTGTTAAATATCGGATCAGACGGGCTAGACCACATCTTACCTATACTATAGATAGTAGCTATGTATACCGTGATTGTTTCTGTTCTACTGGTTATCAAAACTATCGGTAGCTCTAGATGAGATCCTTATATATTTCTTTTAGAACCGCTTCTTCCGCTTTGGCGACAATGTGATTTATAGGCTGTATCCATAGGATAAGAGAAATATGAACATATATAAGATGATCGAAAGTGTTGAATGAACAAAAGGCAATCGATTATACACGATTTATCAAAGGCGGAACGATACCATTACACACCAACATAAAGGAAATTTCGAAAAGCAGTCAACAATTCCAATTAGCAATGCGGTAACCTCTCACGACACTAAAGAGATAAACCTCTTTTTCAACGATTTACTACTTAAGATCTTCATGGGAAACCTCATAAACAGTCAGATTATTAAGTAAATATCAGTATCTTCAATTGTAGAAGTTTTTTCTCCCATTGTAGCAATGGAATATCACACCGCACTGTGGTCTCGAGTCGACAAACCCACCAAAGGGGTCTGAATCTCTGAATCTTGAATGAATTACGTTGTGTATTTGGGAATTTCCCTTTGTATATAGATCCTTGTTCTAGTATAGTAAAGATATTCCGGTAGTGTGGAAGTCTTGAACTAAATTCCGTGTAGCAGCCGTTTAGCTTTAAACATCTTGAATGGCCTAATATTGATTCCATACCGTCTTTCTCGCTCCTACACATGCTTATGGAAGCAGTGAGACTTCTTTATCACGTAGGAGAAGCTAAGTTTAGTGTAATGGCAATTATAAAAAATAAAGAGAAATCTGATTTTTAAGGGACTTCTTGTAATCTATGATCGTGCATCGTCTTCGTAAAGCGCATTGTCTTCGTAAAGAAAACGTTGGGGGTTTGAGAGACTCTTACCCAAGCATCTCAAAAGTGAACCCCGAATCAACCCATCGCTATGGACATGCACCATTATTTTCAAGCGATCCCAAGTCTTATTTTCTCGGGAGAAAAAGATGGAAGCGTGTAAGCCCGAAGAAGCGAAATAAATAAAGATTAGAAACGGATTCGTAAAACTACCAAGTCTGGTGTTTCAAATCTTCCGCTTCTATTTTAAGATCTAGTCATTGTAAGCAATACGAGAGCTACCGTGACACTTGCTACCAATGCAGACGGAGAAAGCGGCATCGGCGGATCCGATACGCATCTTGACGGTACAGTTGTTTTGATAGTGTACCTTGCCATCAATTGTTTTTTTGGGCAGCTTTTTGAGATTCAAACCAGAAAAGTCCAATGGAACACTACCGATACCAAAGACTTCTGTTGGATATTACAGATTTATATGTATTAGCGCGCGTCGCCCACAAAGTGCAAGTCTAGTATTTTGCGATGACGAGAAAAGTACTTACTATCGCTTGTGGCTTCTCGTGGAGCATCATGGTATCTGCAACCAAGAAGTCTTAATTCGTAGCCTGATTTTAAGTTTGACTTCGAAGTCACATCGAAGAATACATCGAAAGTGATTTCCTTTTCTTCGGAGCAGTCATCGCCCTGATTAAAGCGTTAGAAAATAAGCTACCGAGCATCGGTGGATGTGTATAATTTAGGGATTGAGTGTACCAACCAGATTGGCAGCCCACTCTATATTATCATCAATCACCCAATCGCTTTTCCAAATGCATAGCCTAGCGTCCCTCTTCCTGTGATATTTAGGGTCATACTGCGTAGTTAGCTTAAACCCGTAGTGGCACCTTAGTTTGCGCGAGCGAACTGCAGGGCGAAGCGCTTGTAGGACGGCACCACGGACGATCGCACTCCAGCTTTGCGACACAAAATTGTATTAGATATAATTTCCTAACTTTTAGTTTATTCCTTCACGGGTCACAGCTCATACGTACGACTTGGTTGGATTGATGATCGTGAGGGGTGGACTCTGCTTGGAACCCCATTCTTGAAGTTTTTGATATAAATATTGGGATTCGCCGAAACCACCCACAAGGATCGCGGTGGTTAATTTCCCCTGGAAAGTAAATTTACCTTTTCAGATTTTTTTGCCAAATTGCGGGTTAGGATTATCTTACGCTTGGTTGTGGCCCATTTCCTTCCTCTTCCGTCTTAACCTTTCTGGCCTGAACCTCAACAAGCTTCATTATATCGTCAACCACGGGATCAAAGAGCCCTTTCATGTCGGCACTGCTCGAGTTAGCGACTGTTGAGCCGACCAATTTCAAGACTTAGCATCCAAACCTTGTAAGTTCAAGTTCGTTATCGGCAATGCCCATCTCTTCATTATCTTTGACGGGAACGGGAAGCTCCAAAAACCAGACATCATTCCCTTCCTGACCGAAACTTCGTTTGCAAATCTCAAACTTTTGCATCAATTGGCTTCCCTTGCCCTTTTTCTTTGGTGTCCAAATAGAGCCATTGTCGAAAGATGGTCCGATACGATCTTTCAGGAGACGATGAAAAGCTTCGTCGATATAAGTGGAACCACATTTCCCACCTCCGCCAACAACACTCTCACGGAGTTTCAAGTCTGGGAAGACCTGTTGAACCTGGTAGGTAATGAGGTCGACTGTACCACCACCAGCATCGCAGACGATAAAGTGCTCTCCAGGCTTCATCTCCGTGAAGTTCATTCCTGCCTTTTCCATGCTCTTCTTGTCTTCGTGAAGGGAAGTCAAAGAGTAAATAGCTGCGGCTTCTGGCTCTGAGATCATGCTCATGCTATCAATTGGTCGTCCGTTGCTACCAAAACCAGCTCTCGATGCTGCAGTTCTCGTAGCTTCCTGTGCCTTGTGGCTCCAGATGGCAGGAACAGTGAAAATGAATTCAATAGGAGTAGAAGCTAGAGTGTCAGGCATTCTCTTCTTTAGAATGCTCTCCATAATGTGTTTGTACAGCTGTTTCAGATAGTCGGAACAAAGCTGAATGGCAGTTTTGCTCGCTGGCAAGGGGATTCGAGAAGAGGCATCACCACGACCGTCCTCCAAGTCGCCGTATACATCATGACCAACGGATGGATCTAGCAAGAGTTTGAAACGGCCATAAACTTCCGGGTGGCCATTAGCACCTCTGGAGTAGTGTGAACCACTCGCTTCCGATCCCCACTTTGGATCTTGACCCAAAATGTAGGCAAGTTCTGTGGGAATCTTTTCAACACTACCACCGCTGCCAGGCCAGGTTGTGATAGTCTCTATTTGGGAAAGGCTAGCATTGCTAGAGAGACAGTAAGCGACGCCTGGGTGTAATGATGCACATTTAGATTTGACGTTCATGTCAGAGTACCTAATCGAAGGCTCGGGGCAGAATGAGAACTGACCAGTATAAGTAGTGCCGAAGTCAACAGCAACCAGCAGGCGGTGTCTCTGTGCCCGCCCTGCGGCAGCACTTTCAACATTCGACATTTTCGAGATTTCCGTAGGTTAAATATTTTAGTGTTTCTTGGGTAGCCGTGGATTTGATAGCGTTTAATATTTTAGTCAAGGATTCAAGTTTCTGAGTATGCCAGTGGAAGGAGTAGGTGATCTCCAAATTTGACGATGTGGGGGGTTTATTCAGCAGACGGAATATGTGGCGACATAAATCAGACTGAGGGTTTTGAAGAAGTCGATGGGACCGGAACTGGCACCTCGATAACAAGGGGAATTTGACAGAAGTGTCTGCTGAGCGTGACGGGAGTCGGCACTTGCGATGAAGTAGCCTGCCCAACACGATCGTTGCGACAAAGGCCGACAAAAATTCGGGCATCTCTTAGGCATGCACATATGCAGCTTCCCGTGAGAACAGCACAACCCACAGCCACCTGCATAACAGACACAACTTCAACTCTCGAGCTCTCTAGAGCTTACGAAAAAGCCTAATCCGGTCCTGTTCGGCTGTTCTACACCTGTTCGGGCTGTTTCCTTCCTGCGATCTTGAGGAGTCTCGGGACCCTACCTACGAGGCTTTGAAAACCAAAGCAGGTCTAAAGCTGAAAGTCTGGTTTCACGAAACAGCTTATGAAGTTCCCATATCGTGTAGGGAAAACACGCGCTAGTTCCATATCCTTCGGTTCGCAATATTTCACCTACCATATGAGTATAGCATCGGATTAACGTCAAAAATGGAAAGGTTGAAAGGGTTCTTCCTTTGTTCAAGCGAACTTGAAGAACCTCCTAGTCACCAGCCCGTCGAGTCTACCCCAGATGACTTTAACGATCTCAGCAGCTTAGACGAGAAAGATATTGAACTGCTTGAGCCCCAATTCCACGAGCTGGCGCCAGAATCATTCCAGCAAGCTCTAACTCAGGACACAATCGACGGAACGACCGACGAACTCTTGGTAGGAAGAAGAAGGATCACCGTTGAAAGATTTCCCTTTTCAAACAGCTAATTTTGCCATCAACCCATCAACAGATGCCTTTTTGGCCAGAATCGAGGAACATGCGGGATCGAGAAGAAGGTGTAGAAATTGGCTTTCCGGATAACAATCCATCAGACAGAGTACGTGAAATAAAGATCTAGCAATACTAGACTACTATTCGAGGTACGGAAGGATATTAACCTCGACTATTATAGAAGAGAAAGCGTTTTAAAGAGGAGCCAATATCACTTTCAAGGAATGAAGGTGGCTTTAATAAGTTGCTCGAGCGACCCGGCTATGGGAACTTTCCCTCTGGCCAACCACGGCCGCACGAATCTGGGGGTTCCAAGTCTAGACAGCTTTACGATCACATGAAATACGGCAGTGGTAAGTCAAAGTCTCTTTTTAACAAGATCATGTCATTGAATTGTATAGAACATTCCTGATAAACGGCTTCTTCAACCAGTCCAACGATTCAACAAGTCAGAACAGCGGGGAAAGCACGCACCTGCGGGGACAATAACCCTCGCCGAACATCACGAGATTTTGCAGAAACAATTCGGCAAACATAACAGCGCACTACAAGAGCATCGAAATGAGTCTCATATCGAAATGCAGCAGTTAAGACGCATAATATACAAGCTGGAAAAACAACAAAAATATCTCCAGTCACAATTGTCTCAAACGAACCTTCATACCCGAGAGCCAGAAGAAGAGTCTCAATATGGAAGTGCAACAACCCTTAGTAGTGAGGAGCTAAGGGTTCAAACTGCCATTCATGCGAAAAATCTCGAAATGGAGACACTAAATCGCCGTATACAGGGCTTAGACAAAGAAGCCCACCACTGGAAAAAGGCTTTTAAAGATGCTGATGAGAAAAGGATTGCGGCAGAATTTATTTCCGAGGGGCTTCAAACCGAAGTGAAGCGGCTACAAACCAAGGAGTACGAAGCTTCTAGGAAAAATCCCGTTCTTCTCGACGAAGAGGCCCAAAAGAGCATCGAAATAGTATTCGGTCAACGCCTTCGAACTTGGGCCCGTACTTCGTTCCGTGGTTTAAGCAAGGAGTCGGTTATATCGATTCTTCGAATCGAGGAGAATCAAGATTTTCTAGACTCTATTGCGAATGGCGCCTTCACCATTCCGATGCAATCAGTTGTTAATAAGATTGGACCTGTCGCTTTTTTTGAAGCACTTGTCGCCTCAAGTCTCTCTAAGCTAGTATTTAAAGATGCTTTTTTCCTGTCCAACATGGAGTTGCACAGAGCTTTCGTCTCCTTCCAAAGATCCGTGGATGATATCAACATGGAATTAGCATGTATATGGGGCTCTAAAACAGTGGAGCTATTGGAGCAACTTGCGAGGTGTTCCCACTCTAACCCTCTTGCCCCGAAACAGGTTGACACATTTTGCCAAGATTTTACCGAGACCTTGAACCGATACATGAGAATTTTCATGGAGAAGAACAAGAGACTGAACAAGCAACAGATCGTTGGAAACGAAAAAAAACTTGCAGGAATCGTCCGAGATTGTGTGAACCTTGCGATAAAATGGCACAAACATCAAATTAAATTCGAAGTCATTGATCAACACACTCTCGAGCTCAAACAAAGCGATTATGCTTGGGACTCCAACGAACTCCAGTCGCTTTGTATAGTCTCCAAAAGCACAGAAGATGAGGTGGAGGGTAGTGATGTTAGTCATAGAATCATTGCTGTTATAACACCAGGTTTTGCCAAAACTACAGATTCGGACGGAAGACTTTTGGAGAAACCAATCATTTGGTCTAAAGCGGTTGTGGCACTCATAAATGAGCGAGAACTGAAGGAGGGTGAGGATGAAGATGTTATTATGGGGGACTTACGCAAAACAGTTTGCACCCCAGAGCCTACTAGTGTTGTCCTAGTTCCTGCTACTCCGGAGGTAGAGATAGTAACTAGGTCGCGCGCCGCCGAAGCCGCACAGGCTACAGCAGCAGCTAAATCGGTATCGAGAAATGCCGAGGTCGTACTCGACAGTATACCAGGTAGGAGGACAATGGAATCCCACCCAAACAGTGTCGAATATCAGCGATAACACTAGCTTATTGGAACTGTGAAATTCTAGACAAAATCGATCAAATCAAGAATAGGACGCGGAACTCATCTCATAATCACAAAGTGGTTGTTTAAGTTAGTTTGGTTGGAAGAATACTTATTGATTCGATGAATTTAAACTTTTTCTTTCGAATTTTCTCTTTAGTTGGGGCGTTTACCGCCGCTGTCGAGGGGGTTGTTTGTTTATTCCCTGACCCAAAGGTCGACTTAGACACATTGTGCGTTCAAAGTTCATACTTTAAGCTAAGTGAGCGTCTTAAATCACAATGAATTGTGATTTTTGTAGATCACTTGCTCAGGTTTTGCTACTTATCATAGAACTTTTTCCGCTCTGTGCAATTCTGAATTTACTTGTGAATGTCGCAACTCAAGATTTGGCTGTCTGCATATCACGATCAGACGGGAATTTCGACATCTATGTAAATCTGAGAACCCGACTAAAGGAGGGTGGAATCTGAGGGTCCAGCAAATAGACCTTTCAATTTTGACATGAGCCAGTAATTATGATCATGGATTTGCTGAAAGAGTTAGGGTTCTGCCTCTACATATTTCCACAAAATATACAGTGCCAACGGACCTAGCCAACCCAGGTGAGACTGGTCTCGTAAACCAAACTCTTCCTTACACCCAGGTGAGACGGGACTTCCCATAGCATCTGTCCCCTATCCAGGCCGAGAAAGAACAGTTGGTAGATCGAATATACGTTTTCGCGCCGCAGAGAATCTTGTATTGACCTATTTTATTGCCGTATTTGCTGTAGAGTTGCCTGAGGTTAACGCTAGAAAATCCCATATTCTCCCGCGGCCGACCAAGAGATTTTTCCCTGAATAATTTACGTAGAGGCCTTTGTTTTGGCTTGAAGGTGGGTAATAATATCCACGGGTAATACAACGAAAATCTCTTAATCTCTTTGGTTCGATAGGTAGCATACGTAACTGCTGCTGGAAGCTGACTTGAAGGGATATATTATTGCTTTGAGTAATGGAGATTTAAATACCTGAGATATGTACTGATTTGATTCTTAAAAAGATAGCATTCAAACTCTTTGCCATCCGGGAATTGTTTGCCCTATAGGAAATGGTAGGTATGGTTCGGTGATCAAACGGCATTCTTAGCTAGGGGATACGTAATAGTTTTGTGACTAATTATTCATGGTGGTTGGAGACAAACACCTCAGACGAGACGCAATCCCTCTTACCCTTTGTGCAAATCTAAACCAAAGCCGGCGGACATTTGGAGTCCGTAATAATATTGAAGCTTGCTAATTCAATCTGCAGGCTAAAGGACTTGCAGAAGCTCTTCAGCCTGCAGAAATCTCCTTGTATAATTACGGTTTGTGCAGTGATTTCGCATAAAACTTAAGACCTTCTCTGACCGTCACCTGTGATCAAGTCCGAACAAAAGTAACGACAAGCTGAGCAAAAATTTTCAGAAGCAAAATTTAAAAGTAGCGGAACCAGGTTGTCGTCGTGGAATCAATCAGACCAAGAGTGGGCGGACCAGGTGTGGAGTATATTTATTTTACTCCGTGAACTACCAACCCATGTCGAGCGAGCTACACATGAGCTACACAGCCTAGAACCCGTTTTCTAGTTGGCATTGAAATATCATACTTGGTCAGGACTACTTTTCAAATCGGTAGTCGAAGTGTCACAAGCAAGCAAATTTGGTCACGGAATAAAAGAAGGTATGGCACGAGGCGTCAAAAACGGGAAAACTAAAGAAACCCGCCAAAAAAATCTAAACCGTAATGATGAATACACAAGAAAGCGCATGAAGAGCCAAGTGACGAAACTAAATTTGGGAAATATCTTTCGGAACACTGACAATACTCGCATAGATCACTATAATGGCAAAACTCAGAGTCAGCCAATCGACAGCTTATCTTGTTCCGGGTATGTTCCGAGGTGCCTAAGAGATAAAAAAGAAATACAGTTAGCACGCAAACAACCTAACTTATGAGCCAAGTTGCCACCGGAAAGAGCAATATGCAATCCGATGGCGGCAACGGTGCTTTTTCAAAGCAATAAATAATAAAGCAATTATGAAACCATGACCAGACACACGAAAGTAATCTTCTCGTACACCAGTTCGATTGCACCTAAAGGGTGAGGTAGATCTTAAGCACTTCAAAATTCAGCATATCGAAATGGCCAAGGGGGAAGACATGATAGTAAGGGGGGGTCAGGGTCGCATTGATGCTATCGAAGCCGAGTTCCTGTAAATTAACGAAAAGTGCAGGATTTTGAACGCGTTCACGGGAATAGGGTTGGACTTTAAATCTCTCAAGCGGACCCACCGACGAAATTAAAAGGCTACAAAAGAAGGGATACGAGACGACTGGGAAAAAGCCGGTTCTGGATCATGACGCACAAACCTCCATAAAGACAACCTTCAACGATCAACCTCGGGCGTGTGCAAAGCCAGCTCTTGTTGACTTAGACAAAGGGTGTTTATCCTGCTCGATCTCTAATTATGGTATGGCACCATAATTATACTTCCATAGACGGTCTTTTGTGTTTATGGTTGCTTGTTCTGGAAATTTTATCTACCGAAATAGATGCAGGTAGCTTACAGGTTTGGCAGCTGGTCTCCATTTGCAAGCGGTGTTTATAACATTTTATCCTCATTGGAGTGAGAAAGGGCTACGTATGGAAGGGGGAGTGGACGGAAGACCTTTCCCGGTCAATTTTGAACTTGGGGACCGGAACCGCAATTGACATATTAACCAATTTTCGTTTCCGACAGATGACGTCCAGAGATACGGGAGACCTCAACCATTGATGAAAGGCGAATCGCTGGCAAACGACAAATGCGAAAAACGGGGCCAACCGGAGGCTGGATTTTCGATCCGATATTTGACCAAAATTTTGACCGCATTAAATAGAGCTAAACTATTAGCAAGAGTATGCTTAACAATAAATTGATAAGCGAAACTGTTCCCAAGCGCGTTTCTGATTTCTAAAAACATTAGATGGGATCGCCTTCTTGAACCATTTTATGAGCGTAGCCAGTACGGTTAGTATCAAGTTGTTGTGGATTTATAATCCAAGCATAATATATCTTCCCTAACTCTTTAGGTATGGGTTGAGGACTATCATAGCAATGCAAGCACTTCAACCGTCTCTAGAGAGAAAGATTTAGATTCGTATATCAATTAATACATGAAAGATTTTTTCTTTTTCTGGTTGGGAACTTTTTGAATAGAAGCTAGGCTGTAAATCAAAGGCTTATTATATCGATCTAATACGAGAGTACATTTCTTGTTTCACACTAGCTCAAGTGGTTTCAAGGCTGCTATTCCAAGACCTCGTCGCCTACATTAGGGTCGATCATTTCAACGCAAGAAAGTTTAAGTTCCCATGCATGCAGCTCCACTGCAGGACCGCTATCCAGCTATATCTAGTACTCAAACTCCCGTCGACATCTGATATTCGGAAAACCAAAAGTCGGATTTCGGGACGGTCCTCCGTTAGATACACCAATAATTAAATATGTTTATGTATCCACCACGTGCGCGAGCCTGGTAAGGCCACGGTCATCTGGCGCCAACTTGAGCTTGGGGTATATAACTTGCATTGTTTAGATAATCAATACTATATGCATGCAAGCGCAAGCCGGATACCCATAGTTAATAGCTCGCTACAGCATGTTGACGCGTAACCGACCTGTTCTGCAGGGGAGGGACAGAAAGCTTCGAAAGCTTGGATGTTTAATGAAGAAACGGAAGAGCGAAACTTCATTTGGTCCGTGCCCAGATGATCAGCCTCGTACCTTAAAACATTGATTACTTGGGCAGTCTGCATATGCATTATAGTTGAGTAATCAATATACCACTTTTATATATTGGGGTTCGTGATTTGCTTGACAGAACTGAAAATTCAGGGAAATCCATGGGAGATCCAAGGACAATCGGTCGTATATTATACGAATACGGTTCACCTGTTTCAATCTATATTCATTTTTGATCAATTGCAATTGATAACTAGCCATGAGCCGACCTAGCAATTGGCAGATAGAACAATAAACCCGAATTTTGATCTTATTCATGGTTTTGCGCTGTGAATCAGCATTTGACCTGAATTAGCTAATAGTCGCTTAATCAACAGAATCACTGGTCCGGTAAAGGCAACAACCTTACCACTTCGCCTTACCACTTTTTTTTTTCCACTGCCGGTTAAATTAAAGTTTAAGAGAGCGCTCGAGCTCGGGAGCCCGGGGCCGGGGTGGATAATTATATAATGATATATAATGCATTACAACATATACATTGTTTTTACGTCTACGTTCACCTCAACCAAGGATACTAGACCAGCACAAAATAACCAGGCTACTGCGCGCATTATGAAACCTCTACGAGTTGTATTTCGTGTGTGATTCATGGGATTGATTGTGCGTACGCTTTGACCCCTCTCAGGGTCCAGCCTGCCTTTGCATTTTGTCCCGCGCAATCGTGCACAAGCCCCGGGACGAAGCGCACGCCTTACCAAAACGAGGAACACAACATCTGCAACACTATCTACTCCTAGAGCCCTCGCTGAGCAAGGAACACCATCTAGTCAGTTCAAGGAACACCAAAACATCGGAGGAACATCGTAAAAACACCATCCAGGATTCTAGGCTAGGCACACTTGATTCCGAGGAAGAGAAGCCAATCTGTATAACAACCCCTTTTGCTTCGTGCCGGTTAATAGGTAGAGTGGGACTACGCTAAAGCCGCAGATTGGAGAGTTGCAAAATATTCTGCGCTTGCAAATATCCAGGAATATCATGAGACGTCGTTTGAAAATAGGAAAGTCGTCAAAGAAAAGGGGAAGATCCAAGTCTCTTTCCCATAGCATCAGTGAAATTTATCCGTATCATAAGTCTATTTAAGCCAGTCCTTTTCCACTTCATGGACTCAATACCAACAGTCTACTATCAATCAGTTACCCATCAAAGTAAGATTTGAGCTCAACTTGCGGCTCTATCAATTGCAATTATCTCCAGATCTCAGTCGAGAATTCCAATCATCGCAAAGATGCGCTTCTCTATCCTCCTCAGTACTCTCGCTGCTATCACCGCAGTGGCAGGTCACCCCGCCTCCGCCCCGGTTGTCTCGGGAGACACGGCGCCCGATGGAGTTATCCACTTGAAAGATGTCGACCCTAATGCACCAAACGGTGATTTGGTAATCGGCAAAGTTTGGAATTTACCAAACATCACATCAGTATCCAAAGCAGCACCAACAAAAGCCCCTCTCGATAAACGCACATATATCCACTTTTGCTTCAGCACCGCCCACTGGGTCAGCCAAGACAATTTATACCGCGCCAAAAACGCTGTGTGCAATTGGATTCAAGAAAATAACCAGCTCAACTACGGCCAGGGTGTGACGGTCGAGTGGGAGCACTATCAAGATCCAAACAACCCTAGCAATTGGATCCATCTCACCGACCAAAACTACGCTCAGGTTAAAACTTATTGGTCCTTGTGGGCAGCTCCTTATGATGTCTGGAGCTGGGATAAGTGCTACAACACATTGTTTCAGATCGTTTGGGCATGCCCGGGAAGTAATCCCGATACTGCGGGTGGACAGATTAACGATTACTACGGATGGGATGCAAAACTCGAGATTCAAGGCTTGTAATCGGAGTTGCATTGCATTGTTGCGAAAGCCAAAACTTGTTTTGGATCTGTCCCACGGACAACTACAAGAAACAAAAATTACCTTCTACAAAGCACTGGTGATCTCCAATCTATCGATGCTGCTATACGAGACCACGGAGTTACCGGAATGCTTGTTAGCAACGTTGGTAATGTGGCTCGACCATATTATCACCTTGTTCATATTTTCATATTGAAAGAATAGATGTGTATAAATTATCGATAAATAAATAATAGAGTTTCCTAGAGATTCCTTAGTTTCTTTATATTGCTTAGCTGAATGTCAATAAGCCCCGTGCCCAAACATTATAGTAGCCATGGCTTCGGATTTGCACTTGTGCCCAATCCAACAGACAGTTGCGGTCACGATCTTACTACTCATTTTGTAACTCTTTGGGAACTACTTTCCAGTAACTTTAGAACTCATCTCCAATCTGAAACCATCTCGCTTCCATTGTTCGTGTGCAAACCGATGGGTACAGTACATACTAACCCGGTCTGGAGATTGTTCATATTGGATACGGCGTTCTTTGTTGCGTTGGCTCGCCGGAAATAACTGAACGCGATAACGCGATCGGTCGACAGCCTTGAAAACGAAGCAATACTCGGGGTTAGACAATCGAAGCATGTTTTTCGCGGATCCAGCTCCGGGGCCCAGGCTCTTCCCAAAGATATATTTGACTGTGGCCTGTTGGCATGTTGGAAAGTTTATTCTTTTTTGTTGTCATCTCATCATCGGATATATAACCGATATTATCATTACTAGTACCTCAACTCGTAGAACATCAAAAAGTGTTTCAGTTAGACAACGAGAAAAGAACTGTGAGTCCCATCTATCTAAGTTCGCAAACTTAAAATCGACTGATAGATGCACTCAAGGTCTTCACTTCTTAAGGCTATAAAAGGCGGGAATCCTACAAACTCAAATAGAAACTCATTATCCAACAGACATCTCATCCTCTTGCAAACGCTCTAGCGCTCTCAACTTGCCCTTCAAACAGAAGAAAACCTGCCAACATATTATATCGACACAAGTCCGAGAATATTATACACATAAATCTTTCCGTACAACAAGCTGACACATCCCCAACCATGTTCCTCGGAGACCAATACAAAGCCATTCAAGCCGAACTCGACTTGGAGCGTGCCAAGAATGAACTCTTGATCCAGGAAATCAGAAACCTGCGACGGGCCAACAAAGAACTTCTACGAAGAGAAAAGATTTACATCGCTAACGATGAGCAGTACGAAGAAGAGGCAGGGGCGCTGATAACGGCTATTTCAAATTTGGAAATTAGAGTAAAGGGTTTGGAGAAAGAACAGGTAGCGGAGAAAGAGCAAGTGTCGAAGAAGGACTAAGTGCCGAAGAAGAATCAAGTATCAGGGAGAATTAAAATACCAGAGAAGATGTAAGTTTCAGAAACGGAAGGTTGAGCTTCCATGCAAGGGTAGAGAAGAGGACTCAAGAAGACCAAGGAAATGATATTAGTACAAATATATAATTGCGAATTCAGAGAAACTCGCGAGATCGAAGCCTGGGGATGAGCACTGAACTTGAAATACAGTCCGGGCCTACGATAAAATTAATTGATACTAATTTGTTATAATCTGAGTAAAATTATACCCTTTCATGCGGCGGGTGGTTATTATTATAGCGAATCCCTCAAGGAAAAGGTTATGGCAAGTACCACGATGATAGGCTGGATTTAGACGAGACAAGGGTTGAGATATTCACCCTCTTCTCTGGATGCAGGCTTAGCTAGTGCCAATGCGTAGCATTTTAGAATAGCATGTACCCTATTTATCGACCTTGGCATTAGTAAACCAAAGCTGATCGTGAGGTTGAGACCGAGGGTTATGTATCCTTCTATTTGTAAAACAGTATATAACTTGTCGATTCTGGAACGAAATAAAATATGAACTGAGGTTATATGAGTCTGCGCAATACTTATTCCCCTCTCACCCTCCCCCTCCGTCTTGAATCGCAAATCATTCACAACTATTACTCAAAGCTATTCCGGCTAGAACACAACCACCGCAACATATACCTACAGATCTAGCTGGACGAAAGATCCACACCACAACCAAGATGAAATACTCGACACCCCGATTTTCAGCGAACGACTCGCCATCCAAGAGCCTTGGAAGTATCGACGATATCGGAACAAGCTTTTATCCCTATGAGGATCCTAGTAAAAGGACCGCAGAGACCTACTCTAAGAAAATATGGCACCCTCATGATAAAGAGTTTCGTCTTTTGCACGCGGTGGTCGACACCCTTTACTCGATATTACGCGAAAGGGCCGGCCCTGTTCACGCCCCGGTCGAGAAGGAGAAACGTACGAAACTCAAGCCGGAGGCGCCAAATAAAGAGATTAGATCCTTGGAGAGAGAGCTGAGCGTGGTGAAAAGATTGTTCGAGAATTTAGGGGACGATTACGGCGAGTTGCGCGAAAGTATCTACCGAGTCGGTCGACTTTGCGGTGAGAGTGGCGGGGAATATGGAGGCCATGTGAAGAGATTGCTCTTCGAACAGGCAGAAAAGATCGATAGGAAACAGGCGGCGCGGAAAGAGGCAGAGGAAAAGTTGCAGGAGTGGTTGTTTGAGGTTCCGGGGACTCCAGAGGAGAATGAAGAAAGCGAGGAAGATGGTGAAGAAGAGGAAGATAATGAAGAGAACGGAGAGGATGAAGAGCAAGAGCTAGCAGACGAAGAAGACCAGCAAGCCTTCAATGATCAACTACACGCTCAGAGCGAGCAGCTACCCGAGGCTGTACAGAAGGAAACTCGCAGTCGCAATATCACGGGCCTCACGTCGCAGACAGGGAGCTTCCTATACCGTGATCAGGTGCCAGAGTCTGTACGGGCGGAAAATGAGGAATTAAAGCTGGAATTGGCGAGAACCAAACAAGAGCTGGAGGAGACTCGGGAGAAGAATAAAATGATTGAAGATTATATCGACCATGTTAGAACCGCTAGTACTGAAATACGTAGAGTGTTAAAGTCGCTAGTTTGAGGTCCTTTAGTCGGTTTTCAGGGGCTAGAATAATATTTCCATGTAATGAGATAGGAGCGAGGCTTTAGAATGCTCATAGCGTTTCAATCAAGACGCTACAAAGCGGAGATGTTGATGAAGCTAGAGTACTAGATCTAAAACCCTGGTGGTAATTACTGGTAATGAACCCGCCCGGCGCTTGCGAGGTGTTGGATGTGTTGGATGTTGGATGTTGGATGTTGGATGTTTGCGCCTTGGCGTCCGGATCAGGAGCGTTTGTCACAGGTGTTGGCTCGGCGGTGGCACCCGGCTCCCCCACCCGGAAATTGAGCTGAGCAGAATAAAAAAATAAGAAATCTCTGCGCCTCTCCAATTAAATGGCACCTCCGGACGGTGCTGCTGCGATGCCAGATTCTCAACACATCAACACCTTCACCACCAACTTCACCTCCTCCAACACACGTTCGTCCGCCATCACAACTCTTCAACACATCCTCACAACCCATATCCATCCTCCCGCTTCGTCTCTCGATATCAAAAATATCTGGGAAGTGTCCCTCTTCAAGTATGGCTCGCACCAAAATCATAAAGCCTGCCACAAAGTTCGAGTCGGCCGCGAACCCTCAGTCCCCAGCTGAGGAAGTCGAGTCGGAGCACTCGGAGTTCGAGCAATCCAATGCCGACGGCGAGCCTGGCTCTGCAACGCGTTCCAATAAAAGAAAGAGCGTCTCCGGCCCAAAGACACCGAATTCCAAGAAGAAGCCAAAGAGGGCCAAAGTCAATACTCCTTCCGGGGGTGCGGAGTCCCCTTCCGGTCCCAAGACCAAGTACACGTCGCGAGATAACACGGTACAAGAGATCCGTGAAATCGCAGGCAGCCTCATCAGCAGTACGTATCTCGTCCTCGCCCGCTTGATATCGAGTCCGCGCAGACTCGCAAGCTTGTTTCTGTCCTTCTTAAATGCGCTGTTTCTCCTTTTCCGGCGGTTTCAATCCCAGGCCAATTGACCCTCAACCTCAATCAGCCCGCTTTTATTTCTGTGAAATGATAGCCTCGTGCTAACCTCATACAACTCTCTATAGACCTCCTTGGACGAGAATTTCCCGCCGAAGCCGTTCAATTTCGTGAAGTGAAGGCGTCCGCTAAAGGCTACTCCTGGTACGTCGACGAAGGGGAGGAATTCCCGGGATGTTTCGAACGGGAAGGACCTATGCGCTGGCTTGCTCCTGAGCGTAATGGTGTCTTGAAGATGTTGAAGGAGGGCAAACTTGGCGTTGAAGCTGTCATGATGGCCGACGAAGAGACGGCGGCCGAGCCACCAGCTGAGAGCGCCGCTCCATCCGAGGAACCCATCGCTCCTGTCGCCTTGGAAGTCGTCCCCGGCGAACCAATTCCCCCAGCGGTTCCTGACGTCGATGCCGAAGATAAAGATGCCGACAAATAGGATGCTCTGTGTCTCTACTAGTCTTCCCATTCGCCTTCGCCTACCGTCGATATACATCCTTAAAATGCGACCAGACCTTCTCGCTATCAATGTTTGCCCAACTCACGATTCATGGTGACGAGTCAATTTTTTCGCGTCCCCCCATAACCAAAATACCTCTTCAATTTTGAATCGCGACACTATCCTAGTGGGAAAAAAAACACTTTTCACATGTTGGCTAACCGTTTCCATCTCTTCCTTTTCTTCCAATTGTACTTTTACTCTGACTGTTTGACGGATAACTTTGTCCCAACCTACCGATCATCTGACAGATCCCATATCTTTCGAGGACTTTTTTCTCTTTATTAATTATAGGGACTTTTTTTTTTCCATATTGTTACTGGTGTTTATTCAGTCCGATCCGTCTTTCCGTTTCCCGCTGGAGTTCCCATCACTTTATTCATCTGTCTTTATGTCGGAATGAACTCTGGGTCTGCTTTCTATCATCTCTTTCCCTTTTCTTTTGGATACGCTCAATAATCAGAAGTAACTTAACTTGGCGGACGTGGAATTATCAGATATGTAGTCTTATACTACCTCAATTGAACACGCCCTAAGCGCTTATTAACACATCGTATGTCCTGCGTTCGTGATTATCGATTGCTCTTTGATGTCCGACGAAGTGCCGTGGACTCGAGCTCGGGCCCCTGCTTCCCACCTGCGTGCACGCGGTCAGAGCTTCGCTCAGCGAAAAATTTTCAACACAGCGTGTTGTTTATGTTTGTCACGTGAAGTCCTATTTTTGTTTCGGCTGGTCTCCCGCTTTGGCGATGCTGCTCCCTTCCGTGCTCGATCTCGATATCCCTGCTTCCATTCTTCCAAAGTAGACCGTCAACCACGGGATACTCGGACCTTTATAATAGCTAAAGGATCAAGTATAGCAGGAATGATCCCCATTCGTCTCCAGGAGGCGATTCATCTCCATAAATACGATGACCTTCCAGAAAAGTGCACTCTAAGCCTTTGCAATTAATATAATATAGGGCAACTCTTTTCTAGTGAAAGACTTTTGGTTCGCGATCAATTTATCTCGTTATCATATATCATATCACTGGGAGCTCTAGCTCTAGGTCAGCGCCTACGCTTTCTTATTTACGTTAGCGTCCCAAACTTTGAGCGTATGTGATTCAAGTCCGCCATCTCGAGCCTGTTTACTTGTCGATAATCGGCCATCCCGAAATAGAATTCTGAAAACAGATTTTGTGGAACCGAAGGCTGGAACCGTACCACCCAGCCAACGCAGTGCCTCCCAATATGGTCTGAGAGAAAGCTGATCCATATATATTGGTGTGTTGGTTCAGCGTTGGGTTGAGGATGGTCGATTTTAGATTGAGACCGGAGAATGCTCTCATTGTTATTCTTCTTCTTTATCGAGTCTCCGGATCCCGGGTGTTCCATTTCTTCATTGTTACCAAGGCTGGTTTCCAAAAACTCTACCTAAGAACCTGATTCGACCAAAATGTACTAGTAAGTTGCGTGGTTGCGTTTGCTCGAGAATGCGAATGTGGCGATTGTACGAATGGCTTTCCGCACGCCAAAACGATAACAAGGGCAAAGTGGGGTCAGCCTCCGTCACGAAAATCCTACAAGCTACAAAAGAAGTAATTGGTGGCCCGGTTTGCGTAATCAGCGTTCGGTCAAATGCAAGAGGAGGATTTAGTAGACGGAGCCGGCAGTTTAAATTTGTATCCTTTAAGAAACCGAGATCTTGAGAGTCGATAAAGCGATACCCTCTTTCCGAAAAATCACTTTGATGCTTCCCTCGTGGGAGGGATACTGCCAACGTTCATCGAAGCAAATCTACCGAAATATACCCGCGTTGCTTTTCAAGATCATAGAGCCGTCCAATACGGGACCAACAGCGGAAAGCGACAAAAAGAACGGCGCTGTACGACGCGACTAGGATGGAGGAGAGATCTGAAACATTTACCAACGCCTCGGTTCCTCATACCCAATGGGCAGTCTTGATCGGTGTGGATTCATACTTTCAGGGAAAGGAACGCCAGGTCCGGTATCGTAACTTGAAGGGTTGCGTCCGTGACGTCCGAGCGGTCGAAGCTTATTTGAGATCTGTTGGCGTTCAGAACATCAAACTACTCACAGCTTCCGGCTGCTCTGAAGGTGGGGGCCCAGAGGAAGATCCTGAAGACTTGCCAGTATATAATAATATTGAACGGGAGCTGGACCGCGTCACCAATGATTCTCATCCTGGTGATTTGGTGTATGTCCACTATTCTGGGCACGGAGTTAGGCGAGACGCTCTTGGAACCCAACAAAAGGGTGATGGCGATAGTATCACTGGAGCTGCATTGGCCCTTGCCGATGTCATGGCGGGTGGAGCATACCTCACCGGATATCAACTAGGGGTGTTCATAAAAAAGATGGTGGTCAAAAAGCAGCTGAGAGTAACCCTCGTTCTTGATAGCTGCTTTTCAGGCTTGGGAATCCGGAACTCTGACGCGGATCAAGCCACCATTCGAACCACTGAAAATGGAAACGACGATAGCTTACTCCTAACAAGTGACGAGGAAGCCAACAAACTGGCGCTAGCCGTTGATGATGATATAAGCGGTTCATCGACATCCAGAACCGCGGTGGTGAGGCGCTCATGGCTTTCAAATCCCGTTGGATGCACCGTTATAGCAGCCTGCGAATTCGATCAGGTTGCGCGGGAAAAGTCCTTCGGCGGAGATAGCCACGGCCTATTCACGTACTGCATGCTAGAAGCACTCAAAAGAAACCCTTCAATTCGTCGGCCGACTCATGCCAAAATCAAAGAATACGTTGCGTCTAAAATCCGTACCTACTACAAAACGAACCAGTCACCGGTACTTTACGGTGATGGCGAATACGTCTTCCTCAGCAAAGAGCAGTCTTCTGAAAAGCCAAACGCCCGGATCTTGAGACGAAACGGCAATGAAGTGGACTTGGATATTGGATATGCCCAGGGAGTTTTTGAGGGTGCGATTTATGCGATCTCCGCGCAGAACCAGGTCGTAAGAGAAGTGACACCCTCGCCTTTAGCATATATAATAAGTGCCCCCCAAGACACTCCTTTCCAGTGCACGGCACAATTTGCACTCGAGGGTTCAAATCAGGCTACAAACAAATCCCATACAAATTGTGACAACTGGCCGGAGTCTATCATCGAAAGTGCTCATAATCTAGTTCTCCAACAATGGGCATTGCCTGAAGATATTGTTGTCCATATCTCCCTCCCAAACAATGTAGCTCTGAAATCCGAACTGGAACTCCTGAGAACGAATGTCGAAAAAACTCCCGGGCTTCTCTTGGCGACCGCAGATACCACCGATCAAGTTATATTTAGCATTAGGCTGGATCACAATGATATTTTTATCATTGATCAAGATGGAAAGCGACTCTCTCGAATTCCGCGTTTATCAATTGCCGACAAACAATGGGTCGAAAGGCTTGGGTATATTATCAGGAGTTTAGCGCGACACAGAGCCCTCAAAGCTATCCGGAACGACGTTGAAGATACCCAAATTTTCCCCGAGGAACTCATACTCACCGTCGAAACCGGTGACAGACCTAAAAAAGAACTTGTTCCCGGCCCCGATGGAAAATATCACATCGCTCATGGAACTCGGGTGAAGCTATCCATCAAAAGGTCCTCGGAATGCGAACATCAAAATATATTTGTGAGCTTTTACAACTTTAGTCCCGAATGGGGGATCTTCAAACTTCACCCGGAGCCCGGCCAAGCTGCTCGCAAGGTACCCAGAGCAGGGAAGGAATGGTTCGAGGTGGATATGGAAGTTCCATCGCCCAGTAGCGATAACGATCCGAAGGATGTCGATGACATAATCAGAGCATTCGTTTGTACTAGTGCAGTGTCGTGGGAGGAGATTGCTCTTCCTGGTCTTCCGATCCATGGAACTTCAATCTCCGTGGATAATGAAAATGTCCCTCTGACGGAAGACCAAGTTGCTACAGGGGGGACTCGGAATGGTAAAGTTGTCGCTCAATCGTTAGCTGAGGAGAGCTGGGGAATCATTGATATTGTAATACATACATCGCTTGTAGAATAGGCATTATATTTCACTTATTGACATAGAATGATCTTCATCATTACCTTCATCTATTTGCTTTTGAATTGAAGCTCTAGGTTGTGGTTCCAAGCCTGCTCAGAAAGTGCTTGATACTCAGATTCCAGACCATATTGGCACAAATAAGTTTTAGCGAATTTAACCTCACCCGTCTTGCATGAAATCAATGCCGTGTTGGCATGCCTCATCGATGCATCCCCGATATAGATATGATCGCTTTAAAATTTAAACCTACTCAAGTCCTTACTAAGTACTTACCTACTTATATTTGAATCCTGCACGCAAAGACATGTTAATCACCAAATTCACTTGTGCCGTCTTGGCGGCGTTCCCATGCCATGCATCCTAGACCTGGAGCGCAGTTGCAACCGATTAGCGGGGTAAACCCAAGGCTGACCCAGGATCCGGAAGTGTGGTTTCTCGCGGCCAACAAGGTAGCTTTTGTATCAACATTGAAAGCCAGAACAGCTCCAGCGAGAAGTCTCTATTTCGATAACAGCTAGGTCTGTTTCTCACTCGCGAATAAAGTCAAAATAAATATTCAAAATAGACCTTGCAGATATCTTGCAATATCGGATACGCTCACAATACTTTTAATCCTCCGCCTTTCAAACACAAACAAACATGGAGATAATTCCCTGGGAAATCGATAAGGAAATGTTTCAGTTTATTCAAGAGATGGATGATGACGATTTGGAGGATTTCGCAAGGTCGCAAGACGATTGCGCGGATGATTACCAAATTGAGCTCCATGCTTATCTCTGTTTTATCCTCTCTATGAAGTCGAACTCGTCAGAATATTTGGACACATTAGTGCAAAGACTTGAGGGATGGGTGGCGGTCACACCGGAGGGGCATAAGGACCAGGCTCGCCGGTTTAGGCTTTTTCAACTCATGTCATTTCGAAAATCGCAAGTCGAAAGTCACGGTGCGAGGTAAACTATATCGACCCCATATATTTATAATAGAAGTCTTCTGCACGAGCATTTTGATTAAATCTTGCTGACTTCAAGATTCAACTGGTAGTGCGGGATTCAAAAGGTTGGAAGCTTCTCCGACTACGCTGAACTCTATCTCCCAGCAATATGCGACGAAATTTGAGGAGACCCATGACATCGGTGATCTCAACGCGGCCATTATAATGGGAGAACAGGCTCTAGAACTCGCATATGCCGATAAATCGGATACATCCGCAATATCTTATAATCTCGGTTCGATGTATTTTACACGCTTCGAGGAGACGGAAGCCCTGGAAGATCTCCACAAATGTATCGAAGTTTTGGAGAAGGCAAGAAAATCCGGAGGTGCTGATGGTGACGAGGCATATTTAAAATCTGGTAGCTTCTTGGCAAAGGCGCTAGCCTTTCGTCATAAATATACCGAGAACATGGAAGACCTTAACCGATCCGTTGAGTTGTTCGAGTTCAGTTTGCAAAAGATGGCTAATGAGCATCCGGATCGATGGGGCGTGATGGGAAACGCTGGAAGGATGATCAGTCATCGATTCAAGATAGGGAATGAGACGAGCGACCTTGATCGGGCCATCGCGATATACGAGAGCTATTTTAATGCGCCTGATCTAGATTTGACAGTAAAATGGGATTTATTTTACGACCTGGCAAGTTTGCATCAGTCACGATTCGAGCGGACAGAGGACATTGAAGCCCTTCAGCGCGCCATCGAAGTTTACGAGATTGCTACTGGCCTAATACCAATCGATAATCCCGATCGAGGGGGGTATCTCTTTAGTCTAGGAATAGCGTTTAGCAGTCGATTTCGATACCTCGGAGCAACCGAAGATCTCGAAAAGGCAATCGAGTTCACTAGTCTGGGTGCGGACTGTCTTAATGGCTTAGATAACTTTGAAGGCACGTCGCATACTCTTGCAACCACGACACACTGGATACTGGCGGATTTGCTAGTCAAGAGATTCGCAACGAAAGGAGAATTGGAAGATATCGAGAGGGCTGTTAGCTTGATGAACGCAATTCTGGAGGCCACACCAGCCGAAAGTCCCCAAAGAGTATTGAGACTGCGAATTCTTGTACGCGCGCTTGATGAACGATTCCAGCGAACTAAAGCAGCTGGAGATATAATCCGATTTGGAGAAGTAGTGGGAGAGCTCGCGACTCTTACCGATGAGCGTGACCCAGAAATTCTGATTTTCCGCGCAAAAGTTCACTTCTTTCGAAGTACCCTGCTTACTGGAGCACGAATGGTCTCCGAGCTCGATGAGGCTATCGAAATCATGAAACCGAGAAGTTCAGCAGAACTTTCCACGTTGGCGCGAACTAGTGGATACGATTCGGTTATTCAAATGCATTTCCTTCGGTTCCATGTCACTAAAGATGTGGAAAGTCTGAATCAGATCATCACGATTATTGATGGGTTGGATGCCAACCGTTACAACAGATCCGGCCAATTCATAAAGGCAGACGACCTACGCGGTCAAGCCCTTCTAGAGCGGTTCGAGCAGACGGGGGACCCAGAAGACCTTGTGCGAGCTGGCGGGTATTTGCAGAAAAGTTGGGATCGCACTGATGTTAGACCTAATATTCGTATCGCATTAGCCAGAAACTTGAGCAAAAGCCTAGCACTGCAGTCGAAATGGGAAGAGGCTTACACGATCTTGCATGATGCGACATACCTTATCTCGACTCTAAATTTGCGATCACTGCAGAACACCGACAAACAAGAACTGATTTCGCGGGGCTTCGGTATGGCTTGCAATGCCACCGCGATTGCTCTGAATGCCGGTAGAGATCCTTATGATGCATTAACTGTTCTTGAAATGGGTCGTGGGATCCTCGCTGGTCTTTTACTGGAAACGCAAGTCGATATTTCCGAACTTGACCTGGAGCATCCTCAACTCGCAAACGAATTTCGTTCCGTTCGAAAGATCCTAGATTTGCAAAATTTTGACGACTCTGCGGCGGTCCCCGAAGATAACCTGGCCCACTCTGAATCACAAAAGAGATTGCGCCGGGATGCTGAAGGTAGATACAATGACGCCGTTACAAAGATTCGCTCTCAACCTGGGTTCGAGGGTTTCCTCCTCCCGGAAACCAAAGATCAGCTCATGGCTGCTGCTACTTATCTCAACCCGATCGTCATAGTTAACGTCAGCAAATATCGATGTGATGCAATTATCGTTGAATCGAATCAGATTCGGGCAATAGAATTGCTAGGTTTGCGTTACGAAGATATCCAGCGATTAGGTTTCTTTATGAAACACGGTGAAGAATCAACGAAGTGGGACATACTGGAATGGTTGTGGGTGGCTATTGCGAACCCAATTCTGGAAGCATTAAACATCAGAGGCCCACCAGCGGATAATGGCCAGTGGCCTCGCATTACATGGATACCTACCGGGGACATCAGCTTACTTCCTCTTCATGCGGCGGGGAAGCATCTCGACGATACCGACGAGACGGTTCTAGATCGAGTTATCTCTTCTTACGGCGTATCCATTAGAGCGCTATTGAACGGCCGCAAAAGAGGTTCTATAGAAGCGAAACCGTCTCAATCAAATGCTCTTCTGGTTTCGATGCCGACAACGCCCGGTCAATCGGACCTTGACTTTGCACAGAAGGAAATTGATGCAGTGGAGGGTATATTCGCTAGTTTAAATCTAACGCCTGTTAAACCCAAACAACAACGGGACGCTGTTTTAGAGTGCTTGCGTACCTGCAAAATATTTCACTTTGCCGGACACGGTAGTGTCCATGCGAATGATCCGTCGCAGAGCTTCCTATTATTGAATGATTGGCAAACCTCTCCGTTGACAGTATCAAAGCTTTGGGACTACAAAATCCAAGACAACCCTCCCTTTTTAGCCTATCTTTCCGCCTGTTCAACCGGCGCGAGTTCGGCGAGGCTGCTAGCCGACGAAGGCATCCACCTCATCAGTGCTCATCAGATAGCAGGTTTCCGACACGCCATTGGAACTTTATGGGAAGTAGATGACCGGTGTTGCGTCGATGTGGCAAGAATGTTTTACGATACAATTCGAGATGAAGGCATGACAGACCAAGCGGTCAGCTTGGGTCTTCACAACGCCATCAGGACTCTTCGAAACGAGTGCGCAATCAACAGTGGCTTGAGAAAATCTCGACGTTTAGAATCCGGAGTAATAAGCGCAGATGATAGCTCTATAAAGAATACCGTGAAGGAGAATAGTGACGACACATCAACAACTGTACTAGCGACAAAATTAAGATCTGACCTTGACGAGAAGATGAGTGCACTAGTTGCGAAATATAACGAGATAGCACTGGAAAATGTCATGATCAGCGATATCAATTCTAGGGATTCTGGAAAACGAGACATGCGAGATGAAAGAACGGCGGTCCCTGTTCGTCGAAAGGCGGTTAATTTTTATTGGCTTCCATATATTCATTACGGTGTTTAAGTTTGAAAAAGTCTAGAAAGTCGTCAAATAGCTTCAATTTAAGATTTCAGGGAATGAAAGCATCATGAAGAGTCTTGTATGAAGTCTGGATCAATGAATGTGCATAAATCGCTGAGCTATGTATGTCCATCTAGTCGCTAAATATAAAAAGCAAAGAGCTGTCTCGTCGAAGACTGGAAGCTAGACACAAACTTATGATCTTTGACGAGACAAGCAAAGAGAGAGAAAAGATAAAACGCCATTCCTTATGCTCAAAATACTTGTAATTTTGAAAATGAAAAAAACTCCTAGAATAACCTGTATTCTATCAGCACCATCTCATTAGATCCCATGGTTATCTCCTCTCTGTGCCGCCTAGCTCGCTCAGTCCCTCCAACCTATTTTCACCTGGCAGCTCTCCAACCGGTGTTGCCCCCGTCTCTTCTCCTATCTCCGGTTGCTGTTGATGATGTGTCTGCTGAGTATGAGTCTGCATCATTTCAGCTCTCCTATCTGGTGACACGTATTTTGAGGGCACAACCACCCCCAACCCGTTTGCGTCACCGGTGCCGTTCCCACCTGGTGCCCATACTCCTCGCATGAAACCTTCCCTCTCACTGGCATCATGGCCGCCCGCGTATCCCATGTACGCCGTGTTCTCATCATACGCCCGCCCATTCAAAGCGGCAATATTGCCCCCTCTCGCGTTTCTCATCTTCCTTCGCTCCCGAAAATACATGAAGGCGAAAACCGCAGCTATAATTGACGGCAAAGATATTCCGACCGCCAAACCCGCTATTATGCCCGTGGGTGTTTCTTTTATCACTTCCGGTGTCGGAACTATCGTCAAATTTCCTGTTGATGAAGGTGTCGGAGAACGCGTTCGGGAGACAGCTTGACCGTTTATGAAGGCTATATCGCCGATTTCGAATGTAAAGAAATTGCTGTTGTCTGAGCAGCAGGATGGGTTGCTTCCTGTGCCGCAGCAGAAAGAATTTGTAGTATCAGCGCAAGCGAGGATGTTTTGGCCAGAAGATCTAAAGTCTGGAGGCACATCGTTAATTAGTTTACTATTTGCTGTACGTAGTAGTCAGATACTACGGAAAAGGCATACCTCTACATGGCCCCGGGCACGCATCACTCTGCCAACTCTGATCCGTGCACGCTCCTCTCTCAAAAAAACCTCGTTCGAGATAACAGAGTCCCGTAGAAAAACATGCCGTCTGGTTACTATTTCGGCAACAAGCGGAGTGGCCTGTGGCGGCATTGTTGCACGCTACATAATCACCTGCTCTGGTGCCATCAGGAAAGAAGCATGTACGATTTATTTGGTCGTCTTGCGCTGATACAACAGGATATCGGGATTGAAGGACGCTGAGGAGCAGCAAAGAGAGCGAGAATGTGGTTATGTGTTGCATGATCTTGAATATATTTCGGCGGCGGGTCACGGCTCTTTTTAGCAAAGGCGCGAGCTTGAGAGGAATCCCAAATCAAGAAGCTACTGATATTTTCTGATCGATATTTGCAGAATATTTTGAATGAGTGTAAAAAATCGTAAGATCGGTGAACCGAGAGGCTTAAAGGAAAGAAATGCCATATAAAAGGGGGGAAATCATCAACTGCCGATGAACAAAGGAGTCCCCCCTCTCTCTTTTAAAACTTTGCGAGCTTGAGAAATATGATCTACGCTTTACTCACGTGTTAGCTGGGTATTTTCTTACCGTACCCAAGCACCCAAGCACTCCAAGGCAGAATTGGCTGCTTCCTGTACCAGTAGTTTTCTTCGTGTTCTCGTGGACGCGGGGATCCTGTCCACTTGAAATGATCTATTTTTGAGTTCGAGTTGGTATCCATGGATTGTGTATGGGTAACCTGGTTCTTGGTCTACGGGAGACGGCTGGGCAATGCAGCCATCGGATTGTTCTGTGACGATCAACGGCAAACAAGCACTTGGACAGGTAAACTTTGCGACAGCGAGAGTTTGGAAACTAGCGGTCAGATAGCTAGCAAGAGCGCAGCGGATGCGGATGTTTCGCAGTTTGGGAGGCGATACGTTTGGCCGCTTCTGTGGCGGTCCCAACTCACAGCCTGGCGAGATAGGGCAAAAGTCCACAAATATTGACAAGCAAGCGTGCTTAGGGCTGCAGGATAGATGTATGCAGGTTTGGCATTCGGTACCTTGACATGCTTAGATATCGTACACACACCCCGGAGTTTCGAGGGAGCCGTTTGTTGGCCAAGAATAGAAAAATTCGGCAGTTGAGGGATGCTCAACGCATTGCCACAATCGATTTGGAATTGATGCGACGGGCTTTACCGTCGGCGGCAAACAAAATCTATCGCCAATTTAGTATAGCTGCTGGTGTCAAAGGTCTTTGGAACATTCGAAGAATGGCACGATCATGATCCGACAGGCAAAATTTCCCAAATTGGTTGCCTCGCGCTTGTAGACCTATGGATACGCAACAAGCTGTATAGGTGCATACTGAGGTACGAACAACCAGAAGAGAAGCGGAAGAAACCAATGTTCGATGGTAGCACTTTTGGATGAGCACAGTACTCTCCGTTGTGCTCTCGGTACAGTCGACGCGTCAGTTTAATGTAGTTTCGTAGTGCGACCCTCAAGTAACCCTCGAGAAACAACATTTTTCGAAATTTCCTTGTTTTGCTAAAGGCAAGAAGCCGTTCCCTTCTTCGTGCAACAAGACTTACCTAAGAAATACTGATGACATGCGGCTCCCGAAGGGACAGCTAGTGCAGTTATCATTTATAATGAACCGAGCTCCCTCAAGTAATCTTCTTCCAGAAACCTGCCTCAAAAGGTGATCCTTCTATATTCCAATTTGCGCACCAAAGTTAAGCTTCATTAATATATCATAGACCCGTTGCTACGTAATGAACAAAAGCTACGCGTATACGGGAAAGAGCAGATTCTAGACTTCTAGCCTGATCTATGCGTTTATCGTGTGATGCAAAATTCCCTCAATTTTGACTTGACTAATTGACTAGGACAAATATCGAACCTTCCACCCAGGCATTCAGGGAGTAGCCTCGCGGCCCAACTCGCCCCGTCAGTAACAAGCTGCGTTGGAAATTCGAGTAAAACAGGATGATAGAGCTGCTTGCAGGCTTCAAAGTCGCTTGTGAGCTCTGAGCTACTGTTGACTGCCATCTAGTCGTCGTCTTTGCAGGCTTTTAATCGACCCGGAAGACTACCATACCGCTTGCGCACCAGGGATATGCGAGTCATGCGAGAACCTCGGTAGCTCGCTGGGTTAATTTTATGGCGACCTGGTTCGCGAAATGCAAAATGCTAAGGCGGATGTGCGACCGCATCACGCCGATTAGATGGTGTTACCAGCATGCTAGCACTTTTACAAGCTCCTTCAGGAACAACCGGGAATTCCCCATTTAATAAATCTGTTGACGACCTGACGAAATAGACTAACGTAATCGTTAGATCTAAATGTTTCATCCGACCGGGGCGCAGACACGTCTTTTTTTATATTTAAAATCAAGGATTTTGGGGAGACTAGGTTCAATAGTCCCACGCTACATGACCCGTTTTCATCTGCATCGGTGGTGTATTCTGTTGCTCCAGCTTGGCGTTGATCGAACAATCCTATTATCCCGATATTTGCATACATGAAGGCCATTTGACTGGAATATCTCGGAGGAAACCTACCATTTCCAAGCTCTCCACCTTCAGCTCCGCATGTAGACTCCGTACGATGTCGTCATGCTCGTTGTGGGAAGATCCATGGGACCTGTATAATAGCTCGTAACATGCGACTTGGTGCACAAAGTTGGCGATCTTACTGGCTCGGCATAAGCTTGAATCCTAGGATAATTCGAGCCGCAAATTTTGTAAATTCTACTATGTTTACTTTGTAGCCTTCAGCCAAAACCGCCTGTAATGGCAAAATAATACCTGCGCTGTTGTGTTCGTTTGATGACGAATCCTCGGTTGGCAATGTAATGTTCGAGAACTCGGCCTGGAAGCAAATCAAAGTGCCCAAAGCATTTTCTGGCGCCTCGTGACTCCCCTCATTCCCTATAATTTCCTCGACACACAGCCGTGAAACCCTACCATCTTGGCTTCCAAAAAATCCCCGGCGAGCAGATCCGAAAGACAGGGTTGCCACCAGGTTCGACCAATGGCATCACCGAAAGAACCGGTTAAAGTTTCACTTGGCCCCGATCTGACAACACCCTCCCCGTGCGCTTGTCGGAGAACCAAAGTGGAGGTTGCAGGTGTGCGTCTGGTCACGTTCGACGATTTTACCGGCTGGCCTACCCGCGGTCCGCCATACCGCTGTCGGGTTGGGATTCCGTCTCCAGTATATTATTGAATTCTATATGGAATCCAACGATAATCTCGCTAACAATCAAGGAAGTTGTTGATATTGGATCGAGTTATACTGTCAGCCGGACGGGGTTTGACTATAAAATGGACTGGCCGTCTCCCCACAATTCAGATATCCAAGCAGCATCAACGGTATCCTAACGATCAGGATCATAATCAAAGGATATCGTAAGGGAACGGGTTTCCTCAATTCATTTTCCATTCTCCGCCATCTTGCAACAAAAACAACACGACCACCCTTTCCCTTGATTAAATTCACGGTATCGTAACATCAGGATGAAGTTCTCTGTGGCTGTTGCCACACTAGGCCTGGCTGCCTCTGCGAGTGCCCATGCCATCCTGCAAAAGGTCACCGTTAACGGAGCCGATCAAGGTCTCCTGAACGGTCTCCGCGCCCCAAGCGACAATAACCCCTTCGGAGATGTCAGCTCGCAAGATATCATCTGCGATTCCTCTGGATCCACCTCCAGCGTTGTCATTTCAGTCGCACCAGGTGACAAGCTCGGGCTTTGGTGGCAGCACGTCATCGGTGGCCCACAGGGCTCTAATGACGCGGACAACCCGATCGCTTCTTCCCACAAGGGACCTATCCAAGTTTACCTCGCAAAGGTCGACAATGCCGCCACGTCGTCCAAGACCGGATTGAAGTGGTTCAAGGTAGCATCTGAAGGCCTCAACGGTGGCAAATGGGGTGTCGATACCATGATCCAGGGCGGTGGTTGGTGGTACTTCAACCTTCCAAACTGCCTCGCTCCCGGTGACTACCTCGCTCGTGGCGAGCTCATCGCCCTTCACAACGGTTACAGCAGCCAGGGAGTCCAATTCTACATTTCCTGCATTCAATTGAGAGTTAGCGGTTCCGGCAGCTGGACCGGTTCCAACTTCCTCAGCTTCCCGGGCGCGTACTCCCAGAACGACCCCGGTATCCAGATCAACATCTACGGAAGCGGCGGTCAACCAAATAACAACAACCAGCCGTACACTGCTCCAGGTGGCCCCGTTCAAACACCAGTCTGCGGAGGCGGTAACCCCACAACCACCGCTCGCACCACCACGACCAGCAGCACCACCACTCGAACCACAACTCCAGGAACTACCCTACGAACCACCACTACCAGCAGGACAACGACGACGACCAGCACCACCACTACAGGTGGATCCACCGGTAGCGCTGCTCTATATACTCAGTGCGGTGGATCCGGATGGACCGGTCCAACGACCTGTAGTTCGGGTACCTGCAAGGTACTAAACGCGTACTACTCGCAGTGCTTGTAAAATGTCCGATAATCTCTTTTTGATTACACGACATAGAAAATGTTTTATCTGTGACAGGGGGAGGATTTTCACGACTGTACATATACCCAAAGCGAGCGGCGGATGCTTTTTATTTATTTATATATTCGAACAACTATGTATATATTAGTCTGCACCGGAGGATTTTAACAGATCCTCTTTGATGTAGCAACCGAATATTATTATTTTTATACCTCATGACCATATGGATCGATGGGTTTTTGAACTATCGTGAACGCCTGCCAATATTCCCATTTTGTGTATTTGTAGCAAACTAGTGTGATCGCGATATTAAGCTCTTTCCGAACCGACAAAATATAACCAACAACTTAATCAAAAACACCCTCTTAGCTGATTGAAACTATTAAAAGCTTCGTCAAACATTCAATCCGTGCTGATAATAATCCGCATATTCATATCTCCATAGTCCTTTGAAGCCTCGGTTGGAGACATGAGAACCGTTTCCAACAAAATGCCACTACCTCCTAGCGACGACCTTGGGGCGGCATGTGCAATCTCCTATGCTTCGCTCGCGCGTATATCGTAAATAATTATCGATGTCCACCTCCCGAAACTTTTCTGGGGGCAGGATATGTGGGACCAAATCTATTGCCATGAAATGCTCTCGTGGCAAATATTTATTCATTCTCGTTTATAATCCATCTCTTTTTATAAGAAGCTATAAAGACCTCGTCTCGCGTTTCGCAATCGGTGCCCAACTGGAACACGGAATTACGGCTTTATTCTGGCCGGGTCCGGAACATAGATAGGGACGGGAACTGGCGGGGGCAGGGGCGCGGCAGAGGCGATGGTGAGGATGAGGGCGAGGGAAGCAAATGCTGTCTTGATGAGCTTCATTTCGATGTTGACCTGGTTGGGATTTCGCTTCCTGTGAGGCTGGTTTCGAAAACCGGTATATCGGGTCTATCGGGTCCAAATAGTGTCTATCTTGCTAGTCCTGGCAACGCAGCTGGTGGGTTTCGTGACAGGGCTAGTTAGGCGATGTGTAACGAGGAATATTGTGTTGACTTTATTGTATTTGAATCAACTTTTGAAACGAATGTATTCGATGGTATGCAGGGTGGCGGGTAACTTGAGGAGGATCGTTGCGAAATTAAGAGGTATATTAAATCCCTAAAAATGGGGTACGACGAGTCTTTTATAACTTTGGAGGGTTAAAGTCCTTTTTCGTCCGAGCTCGTTGCTATAGTGAGCTATCTATAGAAGGGCTGAACTGACTAACGTGTTTACAAAGACAGTTATGACTTTGCCAGTGCAAGGCATTCTCTTCGATGTGTTGGAACTCAGCCCCAAAAGCTTGCCAGATGCAGGTTCCTGCCTTCTCACTTGATTCGTCCAAGAATTTCTTGCTTCGTCGTAAACAAAAACAAACTTTCCTATTTGGAGAAAAGAAAGGAATATTTCGCACAAGAGCGGGGTATTGGCGTGCAGACACGGCTGACGGTATGTGTTGGAATCTGCACGACGAGCTAGGAAAGCTTCATCCGGACCTAGTTACCATGCTGATTGTTTGGTTTGCATTTGGTTACCATACTGATCCGGGCCATAATATCACGGAAGAATGAGGTGAGCGAGAATTTTTTTTTTGCTTAGCAGAGGTAATCGGATTCGAAAATGATTCACTATAACTCTTGGCGTTTGTCGTATCGGTGAGAAATAGCGTGCGCATGCGTGATGATTACTCAATGTTGAAGAAAATTCGATTAGCAAAACCTATTTTGTCTGAGGATAGTGCCCTCCTGCCCAGCCGAGGTTTGGAACCCCAACTGCAGTTGAATAATTGGCTTTGTTACGACCAAGACCGCCATTATCTCTGACTGAGCTCGGTGACTTCAAAGTTGTCGTTATTATTCATTTGAGGATATATTTCTTGCGTATTCTCAAATCCAGGTCTGTAAGCTTCAGGTCGAGGTCCATCTAGAAGAGCTAGGCTGCTGAACTATCGCGCTCAACGTCGAGTCGACTCTCTCTATGCTATCTTGTTCTAACCACTTGTGTTGCGATAAACCTAATTTATCTCGGACGCCCAAGATATATTTCCTGAGCTGCTTGAACTCCTCCATGTCACCTGGGTGTTCTGTATAAATCCACCGCCTTGGTGTATCGGGGCGAGTGTAAGATCCGCGGGTGGACTGATACGCCAAGTTGCCGGCTTGGAAATCAGAGAGTTTAGGCAGTCTTGCGAGCACCTTGAACACGTCGCTCCAGTGCAATAGGGAGGTTGGTGCCGAGTTTGAAGGATTTGGAATGCCCAGAGAATGCGAACCGAATTGATCCACCATGTCGCAACCGTAAACGTGCACTTTCGAAGCGTTTATAAGACCTTCGAAAACTAACAATATGCTCGAATCGAAGGCGCCCCAACCTTCGATTACCAACGAGTTGAGATTTCTGACACACTTCAAATCGATTTTTTCGATGTGGCTATTGTAAATGTGAAAACATCGCACGGAGAGATCTCTCACAGCGGCTTGGAAAATCGGTGACATATTTTCCATCGACCAGCTGCTATAGATTTTGCAAAAGATGTTGAACGTTTCCACATTTTCGGCGAACGGGGGCGATCGACGGGAATATATCATACTTTGACCTTCGTTGTATAGGGCCCTGATGTACGCTTTACCGTCGGTGAACCATCGCCACAAATATTCAACGTTCTCGAGGTCTTGCGCGTATATGTTTATCTTTTGCAGCCGGGTCCTTGAGTTGGAACTAACTGAGAGTGCTATGAAGAAAGATTCTTTAAATTTCCAGTAGGTGGGTTTTTCGAACGAAGAGGGTTTGATATCTCCGATCGTGAATTGGGAAATCCAGGCTGGTAGATTGGTGAATAGCTTGCGTATCTCATTTATGAGTGTGGTCGCCCACAAAGGTACATTTGGAGACCGAGATGCGCCGGCTGGGAAAGTTGCATCAGGGAGTGCTTCAAATTCATATCGACAACGGCGAAGAACGATTCGCGTTAGCTTATTTGGCTTACTTGGCGAGACGAGTATCGTGCTTAAACAAGTAGCAAAAGTGTTGAGCCTACCGGTCAAAATATCCCCTTCGAATCCAAAGGCTCTGGGGAGCATGGAAGCGGGTGAGATGGTGATATGCCTGACGTATTTTACCAGGGGGTTTTCCTGTTGATTTACCAGCTTATCGATGATAGCTTGAGTGTGTTCCAAATTGTGGCACATTCGGACTGTTGAAAACGCCAAAGATGTGACCAATCTCTCTAATCTTCGACAGACGAGCCTGAGGTCGAACAGCGTTGCCCTATCGGGCTTCTGTGATATATTGGCCCTGTCATATTCATCAATGGTTGGACCGTTCACGAACCAATGGCCAAAGCTATAAGTCTGGGCTGGGTGAGCTTTGGGACCTCCTTCCCATTCAAAGGTAGTTTCGCGGTCGCAATCTAGGTAAGTAAAAACCTTTGATATATATCAGCACAATCTTGTAGCTTGATGAACATGTACCGGTATTGCGCGGTATTATTAAGTGCCAGAGTCGTAGCGCTTGCCTCGAGCAATATCTCGTCCGGACAGTCCAGCATGCCCATCTTGCTGTATTCGATAGTAAACTCCCTTGGCTTTGGTCTACTTGACGATTCCTGCTGTTGGTTGACGCGGTCGGAGAAAGATTGCGAGAACGAAAACTTGCATGCAGGACGACCGAAGCGAACGCCGAAGGCTAAAGAGGGGTACTGGTATGCTTCCTAACAAAGCTCAACGCCGACACACTGCGGTCTTTCTGCCAACTCTGCTGGGATGACAGGCTTATACTTTCAAAAAAAAGAAGCGAATGCGACCAGGTCCTAATTTTCGTTGCTGGGTTTAAGCGCCACTTATTTGACTGCATGAGGGCTCATTTGCTGCTCCCAAAGAGATCCCCTGCCTTTTAAGATTAGGAGTCCGAATGAGGACCGATACCGACGAGCTATATGCATATGGGGATTGAATATATCCTTTCGAAGTCGGAACTTTCATCTGCGGTGATGTCACGGCTGTGCACAGGCATGCGATTCCCAAACGTCGACAGAGAGGGCCAGCTGTCAATCACGGCGCCCCCGTAGGGCTGCCCAGCAAGAGTTTTCGACGCTAGCAGCTGAAACGTCGACGCAGCCCCAAAAGGGAGCTTTGTGGCGTCCGGACCTTGCCCAATCCAGCAAAGCCGTTGGACGAGGCACCCCCGTTGAGGTGGACTAGTCGGCACTAGGTCAGAGGCTATCCCTGCGTAGGCGTCGATTCCCTGTCAACCTCGCAAAGTTGAGAACGAAGCACTCTGTCGAAACACCATGCGCCTTTTTAGTCTGTTTGGACAACCAGCGAGGAAATGCATATATATTCCACGTCTGAATCCCCCACTTTCGAATCGAGGAAAATCAGAGTCGATCCTTTCATATTTATCACTTCATAAAATATATTTAGATACATACTACATACATTCATTACTAAACAAATAACATTGGGAGGAAACTCAACCAACACGAATTAATTACCGCAAATCCATACCACTATTCAGAGTCTCAAAATGGAATTCGCAACATACATGTCCCGGCTGTCCGCAAATACAACAGCATCGGATCCCATCATTCCCAGCGATACATCATTTCCCTCAAGCAAAACATATGAGCCCATACTAGCGATCGCCTTCCTGTACGGTGCCATCCTCCTTTCCTACGCCTCGAAAAGCTTCAACTCTTTCCGACAGAACCATAGTGTTTTGGTCACAACGCATGTCGTATCAAACCTTGTGGAGTTGGCGCAGTATTACACTCTCCCGTCAAGATACCCGGACGCATCGAGCCCGCCAGTTCCCATCACTTCTCTCCTCCTATGTCTTTTGCAAGTGCAGACAAACTTTGCTTTGGTGAGAAAGTTGAAACGTGGAAACCCGGCCATAGTTCGTAAGTAGCAACAACCTCTATCATATTTATTCCTCGAATCACTCGTATTAACATTAAATTTCTGCTTTTAGGAACCACCTACCAAGCTGCAGGCATCCTTCGTGCCGCCATCATCATTCCGGCATACTTTCTCCAGTCGAGAACGCTATACCATGATAGCATTGTTATCATTCACGCTTTCGTCTATGCTCGTTTCATCATCTGGCTCTTCACCATCCGACAGAGTTTCCCCAACGCCGAGCTATCGGAACTCGATCACTTGAACACCGATACCGACAAGGCCGTCATCAAGCAGCTCCACGAGGTCAGCGGTGCCAACAAATCCTTGATCACCACCCCTCAAGCGTACACTGCCGGCGTCTACGGATCCGCTTTGATCGTTATCGGCCACCAGGAGGACGAGGTGATGAGAAAGTTCGGTAGCGCCGCCTTCTTGATCACCATGGCGCTTTTGATCCGATTGGAACAATGGGTCGGTGATGTTCTTGTCGAGTACCTTCAGGGCAAGGAGATGGTAACCTTGGAGCAAAAGTTGGCTTGGAAACTTTACGAGATTGGATTCTGCAGGATGCAGGTCCTCTCGCAAGTTGACAAGGCTGTTGCTCCCAAGAAGAAGGAATAATTTATAGCATATATATATATACCCCCTACTGTCATATTTTAGCGCCGCATTGCATTGGCATAACATAGAATTGGATATCAATAGAGCGCTGGAGCGCCTGGGTTTTGGAGTTTTAGAACATTCGGAGTTCCTGTTTATTTTACCAATTCTTTGTTCATTCAATTTTAAATACTTTTCTAATAAATAGATTAAAATTCGTTCCTACTGTCTATAAGTGTCCAGAGACTTCCAGAACGATGTACTTAACGGTAAGTGAATTTTTTCAAGCTAAGAGTGAATACAACAATGCGCTAGAGGCGTTGAGATGATCAAAAACTCTGAGGCGCAACACAAGTGTCGGTCGCATTCCTAGATTCATGGCACGCTTCAAGCGGTCGCCTCGTGGTCGACTTAGAATCTTATTGGGAATCGCTACCTCAATTCATAGTTGCCTCCTTGCAGCAACGTTCGCACCGCATCATAAATAACGAATCCTGAAAATCTCTACCACGATGCCTCCTAAAACAGATCTCAAAGGCAATCGCATAAAGCGCATCCGAGCTCTCGCAGCAAAGCTACTCTCCGAAAGCCTCGAAATGGAAGTTCAAGCTTCGGACGTCACATTTATATCTCCGCGCAGCAGAGGATACCATTGGTATCTCTTGAAAACCACTACGGATCAAGAAACGGAAGATGAGATTACAACAGAATACAATTTGCCGGAATGGACTACAAAGCAGATATTCAGGTGGAAGGTTGACGAATCGAAAGCGATGCTCGGATGGCTCAGGACCGGAGAGCTGAGGGCCGAAAAGCTCGATGGAGGTCCTAGGGGAAATGAGGATGGAGGGGCAACTGAGGAGCCGATGGAGGAACCGAAGATATATGCTTTGGAAAAAGAGGTAGAGATTGTTCGATGAAATACGAAGGATGGCTTCTAATGATGGTGAGATAGGTTCCCACTGTTGTTCTCACAGAAGAGGAAAGGCTGGCTGGGAAAAAATTATGGGAAAGACCAAAGGTCACGATCAAAGGCCCTGCTTCGGATTTCATCGCATGGATGACCGGAGCAGCTGAAAATACTACAGCAGCCAAAATGAAAAAAAAGCACTGGGGAGATAGAAGGGACTATGATGATCTTAAAAATAAACAGAGGGTGACCTCATCTTCCGAGGATTTGGGATTACAGAATAATTCTGTATCTGACAGAGATTCTGACGACTCGGAGCACTTGCTATTAATATATGCGAGGTAGTGCAATGAGGAGTACTTTATCCTTTACTTCGTATACCGTCATTAATTGATGGCAATATAATCACCTTGAAACCAACTTCAATTCTGCGGCTTAATTCATGGGCCGTGTATGATACACTTTTGCATAGACCTAGCATAACAATCAAGACTTTGGATAGATCTTCGATCGATTAGTGTAATCATGAAGGCATACCGTAGTAAGCGCATCAATGAAGGTCACTTGTTTAATCTATACTCCACCCCCTCGCACACTGAAATCTAGAACCAGTTGCATATATGAACGGTATCCCAAATTATTGGTCACAAAGCGTAGTATGTAGTGTTGGATTATGAAGACCAACACCTTTTACAGACTTTCCAGCCTGGAAGCTATTCTAGGTCTTGGCGACGTGGTTCTATCAGCAATTAGGCTCGTGCTTGGAAGTTACCTAAAGCTTTAAAGAGACCTACGGCAGCAGATGGACGAACTTTAAACTGTCCGAAAATTCAACCGTGTAACAGGCGGCTCTCGTGACTGCTTTTCTTCTAAGCATGAATCTCTCTAAGTTAGAAGTTCGGGTATCGCGTTAAACCTTGAGCGTCATAGCGACCAAAAACAATCGTGCCAATGGGGTATCTTGACGAAAAGCATCGCGAAGACAAAAGTACGCACACAGTGACACCACAGTAGGCAAACCTTGCATGTTATTTTTCCCACGCGTCTCATTGCAGAGGCGTATCCTCGGGTATTTGAAACCCTCAGAGGATGTTTTCAATCGTCTCTTCATCTTCTTCTCTTATTCTTCAGCAACAGCTATAATCATCTCAAAAATCCCTATAAAGACGAGATCTGATTAACTATTCAGCTAATATCGTATAGAGAGACCACCAACATACTCTAAAATACAATATGAACACTATACTATACTTCTTGTCAAGATCTACGGGGCTGAGGGTGGTAACCAATATTCAGGCTGAAAGTGCCGTCTCTGGAGCCTGCTTTGGCCCGGGATGGCAATAATAGCAGAGGGGCATCAACTGCGAGGTATGCCGATGATTTAGTTGAATTTTGATGACCGTCGTCGCTTCTGTCGAACTATTAAGCTACTATACTAATATCTTCTTCTGAAATGCAGGGGGAAAGAGAGCGACTACAAAATTCGAACGCCCTCGGACAATGTGCGCGGAAGAATAACTAGTTACTAGTGGATGATTTCTAGCGCATGCAACATGTTGCTATCAAAGCTATCTTCAAGCTTCTGAGGAATTTTCTTTTTACTCCCTGGCTTGCTTCATCGCCAAAGCCCGTTCTGATGCTGTCGATGGAGTTAACTACCATGGGGAGCAACTGACTATCTCACAGATGAATAACTGGGAATACAATTCTACTATTATATCTTATTCTAGAATAGATTGAACCTCTTTGGAAATTCATGCTATGTCAAGATCTCGAATGCGAGGTACGCAGTTGTATATCTCATTATAATATGCATACGACCAACCTTGGATCAGTTGGGACGTCGTATGCGAGTTAATATATTATATACACTATGCCTCTAGACATCTGAAACATGAATCCTAATAAACGGTCGATGTATTTCAGACCGACTGTTGTTCTTACTCATACTTGTGTGGCCTTAAGTTCCTCATCGCTAAGGAATGAATGCTCTAGGTACCCAAGATCAGGTGCTATACACTAGTAACCGGTATTCTTCTAAATTGATAGACTTAGAAAAGAATTAACGCTATTTCTCTGTAGCGTCTCTCAAAAGAAGAGTTTTCGGTAATCAATGGCTGCAGAACTTAAGTTTGCGTTCTGTTTCTGATGATAGTGATAGCTGTTCCCTGCAGGCTATATATTTCAGCAAGGCGGAAAGCTACGGATAGGCCGTAATATATATTTCAATCGGTCGGGTAATGGATTAACTCGTTGGCGGTAGAGCCCCGAGACCCCAAGGTGTTGTGAGGTCAATCTGTCTATGCATAGCTTGTTTCAAACTTAGATTTGCGTTTGCTTGTTCTCTTTGTTGGAAAGGTATGTGGCGAGGTTAGGATAACAGACCCGGATTTTCGAAAAATTGCCGACGCGAACAAAACGAAATGAAAACATCGAAGAGCGCTTGTTGAATCAGATACTGGGTGATATTGGATGATTGTTAATCACCACCACAAATTCACGATGTTCGTGGCTCTCAAGATTCTGTGGTTGAGAGCTTCTCGGCCGCTTCAAGCTTCATTCCTTCGTTAGACTGTCAACTAACGACACGCGCAACAGCATCCGATGCCAACTCACGATAGATACCCGTCCAATATACCCTCGAGTCTGCAACCGTCCACGCCCCGGAAATCGAAGGCTACCGAGGGAGCTCTACGAAACGGACCATTTATTCGAATTCGTGGGCCTGGACCAAGAGTTTCAATCGCCAGACCCGATCGCCTGGAATCTACACATACGAGTCCGATCGAGGCCAACTCTGAGCAGAGCTCTGAGGAGAGCCCCGAGGCAGGTTTCGAATCTGAAGATAACTCAGACTTCCAATATCATAATGACTCGCCTAAGCAAGATGATTTCTCCGGGTCATCGCTAGTTTTATCTGAATTAGAAGCTGTCAAAGAATCCGAATCTGACAGCTCGTCCTTGGATAGTCAAGATGACACAGAAAACTCACTGACGCCATCACCAAGCTGTTCTGATCATGCAAGGAGAAAGAAAGAGATTTTGCACCGGATAATAAGTGTCATCTCTCTCTCTTGGATGAGGAGTCTTTTATGGCGACTACTGGTGTTGATTCTTCGGAAATCATGGTTTGCGATATTATATCCACTTCGGCAACTATGGAAGGCATTCGTCGCTTCTGCACTTGGATTCTGGAGTTCTGTCACATTTACCTTCCGTAGAAGCTTAATATTGGCCCTTACAATCTTCCGAAAGATTTATACAGGTCTTGTTGTATCAATCCGAGGCCTCCGGAAAGGCATTGCGCTTTCGGTTCGCGGGACAACTATGACCACTCTCTCGGTTACCCGGCTTGCTTTGAATGCCGCCACTTTTCCATTTCGCAAAGCTTGGCTATCGCTTATCTCCGGAATTCTACTTGTTTATTTTACTATTACACGTCCATTCAGCTATCCCGGAAGACTATCTACCTCTCTTTTTCGGTATCCTATCTGGCTACCGTCTGCGCGTATTACTCAGATTAAACCAGAATCCCCAAAAAACCCCAAACCAATAGTTTCCAGCAGCACTGGCCAAGATGGTAAACTTGTAATTCTTTTGTTCGTCTTTACCTCCGGATTCTGGACATCGGCATTTCCAACTACCACAATGTCTCTTTTGTTCATTGTGGGCTTAGTATGTATACCTTATGGGATCTCTATAATGGCTTCGAGATATCTGGATACACTATATGCCATTTTGAAACATTGGAGGGCAGTTGTGTTCTATCTGGTAATAATAGGTACTTTGACAGTATTAAAGTGGTGTTTGATAATCGAATCCTCAGAAGCGATATACATGGAGCGCTATGAGTCTCAATATGGCTGGGCTTAGAAGGAACTGTTACTTGTGCATAATACTGCAGCTTTGGGCAATGTATAGAAGAATTCAATGAAGCGAAGAAGAGAAGCGTGTCGCTTGTGTTATATTTGGGAGCAACACCAAAACAATAACGTCTTATGGATTGGCGGCTCATCGATCGGGTTGACGCTCAACATGTAAACGGAAGCATATTCGGGACCGCAAATTAAGGCCGGGCGGGCAAAACCCTCCACGAAGACATCATCATGGTCTTATATCTCACATATCTTTTGCTGGCATCATCATCTCCTTCCAAATACACTCCCATCGCAACTACTCTCTCATAAATTCACCAAAGTCAGTTGTCATCTGCCAAGTCTGCCTGGGGCAGCCTGCCCAAGATATCTTGAGTATTTTCTTTGCCATATCAGAACTGAGATACCTTTATTTTTGACGATTAACAATGGGTGCGATCCTTAGTTAAAACATGAAAAAGAGCCAGTTTACCGACGGTAGCTCTGACCGCCGCGGAGCGGCCAGCTCTACCCCCCGTACTTCAAGCAAGAAACCCGTTTCTAAAGCTCCGGGCCCAGACGCCTTCACTATCAAATTATCCCCATACAGACCTGAGAGTATTCCGACTTCTGTCCTGCATCGTTCCAGCATTGACTACTCCTCCATCCAATCCCACCTGGGCATTCTTGACCATGAGATGAGCATTCTTCGTGAATCTCTCAATGTGATCATCCTTCGCCATCAAGATTTCTATAAGTTGAATCTTCGATTCATCAGCGAGCGAGAACTCCTTTGCCGTGTCGTCAATCAAAATCTCAAATCCTTCACTGCTAGTCTCACCCGAAAGCTTCTTGACAGAGATCGTCAAACTGGCGCCATCGGTTGGTTGATCTATCAACTACTTCTTTGGTGCTTGAAGGAAAACCAACGGACTGGAAAAATTGATGCTCGTGAGAGATCTGAGATTTCGGGGCAATCCACCACGCTTGCATCTACAGCTACATCCGTAACTGCCGAGGAAGAATATGGAACTGCCAAAAGTATTGTTGTAAAGCAGCCTCATGGAAAAGTTAACCACATCTTTACCCCAGAATCCAACTTTGAAGAGGATCATCAAGAGTCTGAGGAAGAAGTTAGCAATGACCTTGAGCAGGACGGAGGAGAAAGTTCCAGAGATGGAAATAGTGATGAACAAGAAAGCGATGCAGATGGTGAAGACGAAGATGAAGAATCTGATCGACCTCTACATATGAAAAGTTTTCCAGATCTTAACCTTGAACTTGCCCCTTACTACGATCAAGGTAAGAATTCCAACAGAACCCTCAATTGCAAAAGCCTCAGAAATGGCGGTTTTCGTTACCACAATGACACTACTAACCCGTTTTCTCCTGCGATTTTAGGGAGCACCAGCGAACATAGCGATAGCGAAGAATTACCAGCTCAGCGTCTAGATCTAACTTTTACAGAGCCTTCGCGTTGCAACACGATTTTTTTCTTCATTTGTCTCACTATCCTCGGGCTCGCGGTTGCTACACTTTGTCTGATCCAATATATTCACGAGAAGCAAGGAGCCGCGAGGCTTTGGGATACTATCCTGATGCATCAACGACGCACTGTTCCAACTCCAGCTGCAACTCGAGAGCGACCTGTGTCCCTTGTTATTACGAAGGCAACTGCCGTTGCGATTGGTAGAGATCTTTAACCCCATACTTTTCTTCCAACCCTCTGTATTTTATTTTATCTCGGCATGTCCCAAATATTATGGACCTGCCTGAATAGAAAGTCTACGCTTGTTTTTAGCCCAAGATGTATATGCGGTTCTATCTTGTAGCTCCGCTCTACTGAACGAGAAGAATAAGAACTGCTTTCTTCGAAAACTAGATTATTGCTACCGATTTGTATTTTATGGGTTACGCGGAAATGGTGTAGTTTACTGCCAATAGACCTCTCACTTTAGTAGCTTCAGCTACCTTCTAGAGCTCTCTAGTTAGTATGAAGTTAAACATGGCAACAGACGGCCCTGGACTTGCGCAGCCCCTACAGCTAGCTTCTCGGGTGTCATATCCTCTCTCCATAAATCTAGCTGCATACTACCTAGATGGCGTAAAGACTCCTAGATCTCTAGAACCTTGACTATTTCTCGGCCTAGACTACCATTTGCATAAACTCTGCAATTGCGACTATAAAGGTACTTCTAGTACAATATGGCCCCAAAGGTTGCATCCGATGAACGCACGGGGGAGGGTTCAAAGCCGTCGACAAAACTCTCAAAATCGGTAACTGGGAGCGGATCTCAGGGTAAGTGACCCTCCCTATGATCAGTATCTACAGAGCCAATATCCGCTTGCAATTTATCGCCAAAACCGCTGTCAGAAAAGTTAACACTCCTATGGGTAATGCTGATTGTAATTCAGCAGGCTTATCTTCTGCCGTCGAAGCACCACCCGCCCGTCCCGTCACCCGGCGCCGCAAACCTGCCACGACGACTGCAAACTGCGAGGAATGCAGGCTACGCGGCAAGTACGAACGGCCCATATACTCGTATCGGCGTGCTATGAAGGCTGTGGAAAGAGTAACTTTCATGTTGTTCTTGATATTTCTGTGCGCTTTGGGGGTTGTGGTAGTTCTTGTGAGTACGAACCGAAGCATCGATACAGGTAACCATTCGAAAGAGCTAGCTACAAGATATTATGCCGATATTGGAGGGCCGATGCCATTGAATGAAACAGGGCTCTTTGAAATGTGAATACTAAAATTGAAGATATGAGATTTTCCGGTTTAGACTAGTAGTCAATTCGAAATAAAAGGCTTTAAAAAGCTGGAGGGTTATCGCATGTACAGTATCTCAGCGAAGGCTGTTTATTGATTGGCTGGTTTCTCTATGAGCCGCCGAGCATTTTTTTCCAAATTACGCATCTGCTAGCGATAAAGCCTATATTGTGTACCCTCCTTCGATATAAAAAGCTCTCTCGCACCTCTTTTTCCTGTAATCACTCTCCCCTAACGATCCCACATTCAATGCAACCCCTCACCAACGCCATCCACTCGCTTCCAGAAAAGGTATTTCTCGTAACTAGAAGTAACCACAAATTGATGAACTATGGGTCATCCAAAGATACAGAGGTATGCTCTACGATCTTTATGCATTACTGCTTCTGAATCTTCTTTGGTAAATACTAATACGAGGATATTGAGACTTCGGTTGAGAGTTTCAAGACGGCCCATCACTGAAGGGGTGACCTTACCGAACGATCCGTTACGAGAGAACACAAATATCGACATCGAAGAAACCTCCTCCGACACTGTTGTTGCAGTCGATACTGGCCTCAAAAATTTCCCTAACATGAAAGACGGCATCAGCTCGGAAACCCCAAAGGCCGTCTGCGATATTTGGCGAGGTGATCCGGAGACAGAAGAGCCACTTTCGCAGAAGGAAGATACACCCTCTACAGAGAAGAAGAGCGAACCAAAATCACACTGCGTGCCAATGCACGAGAGATCTCAAGAGACTACGCACGGCAACGACACGAACAAAACCATGGTCGCAGATAATGCTACAAATAATCCTAAGAACGAGCTCACATCTCCTAAAGGATTGGACCGGTCGGATAGTTTCGAAACCGAGCAAGTCGTTGGAATCGAAGTACCTAGACCTCAAGAACAGTACGGATCAAGATCGCCAATCCTGCCAGAAGTGTCTACAGCTCCGGGGGATCAAGGCACCATCTTATTGGGCTTTGAGCAGAACGAGAACCAAGTAGTAAAGGCGAGCAAAAAGCACGCAGAGCTCTACAACAAACTGATGAAAGTATTGAAACCCACCAAAACTGTAATCATCAAGAAACGCATCACATTTTCGATGCCATACCGCCAAGAGAGTACAGCCTCCTCGTTTGATAGCACCTATTCCGGAAAACAACCAGCATCTCGCATTACCAAGAAGAAAGCCAACCCTTTTTCAACTACCAGTGGAACCACAGTGACCATAGAAAACAAGCATAACTCACTTCGACGCAGCGACAAAAAGGACTTCCCTAGCTCGGCCATGGAGGCTGACAATCAGCAGTCAAATGAAATGGCACCAAATATGGAGCACAGGCTCCTATCGATGGATAGTAATCTCGTGGAGATTCTCCAAGGTATAAAAACCATTTCTCATCGCCTGGATGAGATTGAAACCCGAGATATAAGACCCAAGAACGAGGCTCGGGCTCCACAAGCGGTCAATTTCTCTGCCTGCAATGGCGATTGTGAAGAGTGGACCTTCAACCGTTTCCTGAAATGGTTGGGTATATCTGTAATCTATTTGGTTACAGTCTACTTGATCCATTGGTACTTATTTGAAAGAGAGGGAGAACCCCAAGTCACGGAAGAGCAGAAATATGTGCGGGACATAAAGCAAATCAGCACCATAAGACCTTTGATGAGAAAATTTATGACGGAAACGTTGGGCTACGACCTTTAGGGTAACCCTGATGGTTCGTCGTTTTTGTAACCTAGCTTTCTTAGCCAATACCTCATCAAGTACACTTATGTATCTAGCATAATCTTTCGTGCGACGCATGTTCAATATGATGAGTGTGGCGTGACGTACACTTTTAGAAAAATTCAAAAAACCACTTTCCTTATTCTCAGACACTTAGGTTTCGTTTCAGAGCTGCAGTGGTATCTTACATTTGATCTGAAAAGGGCTTGGACTAGCCCTTGGAACAAATTAGGAGTTTATTGCTGTGCCGTATAGATAGACGATAGATTCCAACAAGCCCTCGTGCGAAACAAATCACGAGCCGTCCTGTGTCTCTCCCTTTGTTCTTTCGAAATGTTTCGATGGGCAAAAATAACACGCGACAATAACAACAAGACTACTGCGCACAGCTGCAATAGATCGTTTTCCCTCTCGTAGAAAGAGGACCTCCTAGTCCTGGTTTTCGTCGCCGCAGACATATCTCCAATTGAAATATATCCAAATCGGTATCGCGAAACAGATCTAAGTAACTAAAGGCGTTACAAGTATGGAGTTTAAATCACCGCATAGAGCAAACAGTACAGTTCTGGAAGTACCATGCTAATTCATTATCGCGAACACCTTCTACCTTCCAGACGAGCTACAAGGACTACAGATCTATAGAGCCTCAAAAAAACTACTTGAATTAAGCGTGTCTCTTATCAGATTCAACATGCCATTAGATAAAAGAGGCCAAAGCATCCCTCGATTGCGCCCAGGACTCCGTAAAGAGTCACCAGAGGAAAGAAGACATAACTTAGGACTCATATCAAGATCTTCTTCGACACAACTATCACCCGATCTTGATGACTCAGTCAACAGCATCAGCAAGCCCAAGAAGAGAACCTCTCCCCCTCCAAAAAACATCCCCGCATTATTGCCCAGCAGAAAGGTCTCTTCAGAGCCCTGGCCAGCAGCCCTCGCTGCAAAGGTTGACGCCGAAGCCAAACGTCTCCAAAAGGAACGCTTCAGTTCAAGTAAACATATCGAGGTTCCGGTCACATCCCTCTCACTTCGGAAAATGGGAATTAAAAACATGTTCATCAAAGATGAAGATTATTCAACTGAAGCCTATCTCGCGGGTGTCAAAGCAAGAATGATGGGGAAGATTACTCGTGAGGAAGCTGATCTCAGACAAGCCACATTTAGGGAGGAGTCAAGGTGGAGAAAGTTTGAGCGCTGGGTATCTACTAAGACCTACCCATGGAAACAGCTGTGGGTATATATCATCTACAATATTTGGTGGGTATGTCACTTTGGTCAGATTGACTATCGGAAGCCAGGTTTTTGGAAACAGTGGGCGTAAGTTCCCCCTCACACGTGGGTGGCAAAGTTACCAGAATTCTAAAGAGATTACCACAGATATCGCTTTCCGCCAACAGAAACCGGCTACGACTACTTCAATATCCGCCAGGCCGTCGAAGAGGCCCAAAGAAGTGGTAGTGGTGTAATTTACACAAAGAAACGTGTCTGTTTCAACTCAGATACTGGTCACTATGAGACCGTTACTTTCACAAACCTTGACGACGAGAATCTCTTTCGAGATCGCTTTCCTGGTGAAACGGAAGGAATTGACCCGGAGGAATTTGGAAAGTACCATTATTTATCACCAGAAGATGCGTTGGTCAAATGGCTCGGCGAAAAGGTGATAAAACCGGTTATGAGGATTTTCAAGGCTGTGGTCGTATTTTGGATTCTGAAGTGGGCAGGTATAGTGTTAATCTCGGTAAGCAACATGTATTTTGCGGAGCTTTTAGAGTGGGCGATAAGTATTAGTGAAAGCAAGGAAGGCTGGGGTTATCACTTAGGCATGAGTGGGGCCAAAAGCTGGGGACGCTACATCGGCATTAGTCAGAGCAAAGAAGGTTGGGTGAATATCATTCCAAGCCTATCATCATCAAGCTCGAAAGGCTGGAAAGGATACCTAGGCTTTGCCGGGTGAGGCACAGGTTTTTGGAAGATAGCCACATTCTGGTCATAGGGGCTGTGAGGGTTCGAAGTTGAGGATTAGTTCGGTCGTATACTAGGAAATAATGACTTTTTGGTGTTTGTGATCTAACGGGGCTGAGTAAGCTCCTAACTTCCGCATTACCAAAAGTCTCGATTAGATATCGTGTTGCAATTTGTCTCGTCATCGAATTACTGAAATAAGGTCAATAAGTGTTAAAGATTGACCAACTGAGATTTTGATACGAACTTCAAGAGCTTTTATTTCTGAATGAACTTCGTGCCATCTAAACAACGTGTATAAAAGGAACCTTCCAATCCAGTATACGGATCGAAAACTCCTCAGCACAGTTAATTGGAAGTGCCTACGATGACACCTCTTTCTGTGAATAAATCTTTAAAAACGTATCACATAACTAGGCGGGGCTGAGATAAGATAATGCCGGAAATTGTTTACCGAGTCAAGAAAAAGGAAAGCCTGTTTGAGACAGCTCAAATCTGTATACTGAGCTATATATATATATTGCCACAGGAGAAAATGCTCCCGGACCCCTTGGCCCAAAATGTGCCATCAGTGGTTTACCAGTTGTTGTTACATTGGAAGTCGCTTGAAATAAGCAAGTGCCAGAAATAATCAACCAAAGATAAGAGACCTATTGAAGAGTAGTGATTAGCAAAAGCATAACGACTCCCGTTTTGCGGTGCTTAGTATTCATTGGACATCTATGTCTCACAGAATCCTGATTTATGGCCGGCCCCTCAAGTATTATCAAAACTTCTACAAGACGAATCACAATTACTGAGCATCGCTTGTGGACATGCGCCGAGTCTATGCCAAGTACTATCAAAGGGATGAAGCCGACGATAAATCTCTCATAGATACATGTTCCAATTTGTGTATACATGTAGTTACCATTCAGTGTAGACTGACAATTTCAGAGACGGCGATATCGGCTACCTGTACAGTTACTCGACCCACTAACCTGCCATCTTATAAGAGTTTTTCTATTTAAGAATCTTGTGCATGCACGCTTAAACAACGAAATCACTATTCAAATGCGCTATTGAAGCAAGAGCGTCTATAAGGGCACGCTATCTTGCGTCGTGACTTACTAGGATTTGCTGCTTTATCCATTTAAGTTCAGGAACGTGCACGGATAATGTCAAATGATAAAGTCAGCAGGGAAGAGATAGGCTTGACAAGGGCAAACCGCTACAACTCCAGAATAATAGATCGCGCCGCCTCAGCTTAATTCCCTAACCAAGAAGAGAACTAGTCTCGCAGAAGAGAGTCTGCACAGCCGACAGGGTATGAAGTTGATGTTTAGTATGCATCCCATGCCGAGACTTACTGAGCCCCACCAACTACTTACCAACCAATTGTATGCCTGTGTGGTAAATGTGGTGCTGGTTCTGCTAAGTCCTCATCCCAGTGCACATCGATGCTAAGTTGATAACCAGAACTGATACGGCTTAAAAGTATATCCTAATCTGTACGAGGCTTATAGGAAATTTCTCTTCGAGAAGAGCGGAACAAGTGCGAAAGCTACCGAAGTCTAGGTCTAAGCCTCAGAAAACTCAGCAGTATAAAAATGTTCTCAGCGACCGTTAATTCTTACCCAACCTCTCGCAGTGACAACATCATCCATGCATGCACCATGTATAATTGGAATGCTTCCAGCCTTTAACGGGCTTGCCCGCTATTCAGATGCATCCGGCTTACCGGATCATTGCTTCCCGATCCCCACATGCGGCTTATCTTTCCCTTGACGCTTCGCAGACTTGGCTCAGGTACTGTACTTCTGCCACTATTTTTTTTCCCTTGAGGAGATAAGAAACCTATTACCAGCTGAGCTCTTCACCTCACTAGATCTGATAATCCTCTACTGACTCCGCTACTCATGATTGATTAATTAACAACTAGGCTATCATTAGGCGGTCACCACAAAACAGAATCATTCAAACCTAGTGCTTTCAATAATGGCCCTACAGCATATCCCCGTAAATTAAGTTGGTAATTTAAGAATACCAGCAGTAAATCTTCAAAGTAGCCCAGCGATAAAATATCAGTGCAGGGAATAATTTTTAAATTTCGGGGTAACTTGTAGTTTTCCGTCGTTGAAGATTCTAAAAATAGAATGACGTAGCCTTGGTGATTGTTCCTGGTGTCAAAAGCTTCGAAAGTGGTTGGTTCTAAAAAATCTCAGTATAAATAGCTCAGGTTGTGCCTGCCGTCGCGAGAAATAAAGGTACTTCTTCAGGGAAGGACAGTACAAAGGCAGGATACCATTGCTCCATTGGTTAATGGCTGCAAACACGGGAAATATTCAAGCGAGGTCTCGTTGGCCCAGACCGACCGAGCTTCAACAAAGTGGAATCAAGGTACCTTGGCAGGCATTCCTCGTTTGTTTGCGCTTTTGACTCCGCTTGTTCTGACATAACTGATAGTATAATTCGGCGGTCAAGCACTACGAATGAGTGAGCACAACATGCAATGCAAGGTGTTGCTCCACGCAATGCAACATGGAGTTCCGATCTTCTTCCAGATACATCCGGGAATTCTGCTGGCGAAATCCTGAGACCGCGGCGGGACTTACCGAGAACTGCCTCCTTACTGTCTTTTGGGGGGCGCTTTCATTGATTATCCAAACACAGCTCGTTGATTGGGGGTTCTATAGTTCAACCCATTGGCGCGAACAGGCCTGCGGCTGAACCCGCGAAGATGTGTTGGAAAGGCAAGCGTCCCAAAGTATCCCTTACGTAACAAGTTTTTCGCCGGCTTGCGCTTGTGTCACAACAGAATCCTTGCGACCGGATGTTGACCGAGAGACAGCCTTGCTTTAGCGAAACCTGGGGTCGAAAAAAATGACAAGTTGGAAAAAAAAGACACCCATGGAGGACATCTCGAGAACCAAATGCACTCTTATCCTTTGATGTAACATCGCTTGGGTGTAGAAACATCGAACATGCACCGAATGAGCGCAGATTCAATTATGCCCCCGGTTCCAATAATCGGGGCTTCTCACATTGATTATTCTTCCTTAGTTTTTCCGCATACCCGCACAACTAGACGATACTAATCCACATACACGAACGCATTGTGAATCGAGCACAAGAAACAACTATATTAAGAGGATAGAAGACCCCTAAGCTGTATTAGATTGATCGCAATACAAAGAGTTTTAGAACACTAGTTCTTCCTGAACTTGATATTCCGCATTCGCGTTCAATTGCCCTAAATCAGACTACGTTGCCTTCTTTTTAAGTGGTTTAGTCTACTCTTTAAACTACCACTCTGATGAACTCCACAAACTATAAGAGCAGTTTGCTCGCCATTTTCTTCTTAGTTGTCAGCGTATCAGCCTGGTGCAAGGATAAGAATGTCAACTCATACCAGAGTTGTTCCACTCTATCTGGGCCCCAACCCGTCTACTACATTCCCACTTCTATCACGAAAATTCATGCAAAGACTTCAATCACAATCACAATTACTCCACCTCCAAAAACCTACTATGTGACTGCCGACGATGTAACCGTCACTGCCGACGAGACGACCACGGTATCTATCCAAAAAGACCGGTGTCATACAAAAACAGTATACGCCACGACTTATGTCACCTCGACCTACACTATTTCAAGGGTAAAGACCGCCACTACCAAGATTACCGTGGCCACAGTCACAGTACACAAGACAAGAAATCCGTACACATACCCGGGCGACAATCCTCACTACAAAGAAAAGCGACATCCGGCCGGATATCCTACATCTGTCACGTGTACTCAGACATTCAAAACCACTTTCACCTGTTCCGTCACAGCTAAGGCCTCAAAAACTACAATAACGGTTCCCGGTGAGACTGTCACGGTCACGGACGTCTACACTATCACAAAAAAGTACTGTCCGAAAATTACGACGACGATTACCAATACCAACACCGACACGGTTACTACCAAGGTCAAAACAACCACTACAGTAACGAAAGATATCACGGTCACCGTGACCCCTACCCACCACCCGTGTGGTAATCACAATATCTATAAAGGCTCAAACGGTAACATCAAGGCGGATATTTTCAAATGGGATCCACAAGTACCGGCCAAAAATGCGTACGAATGCTGCCTCGCATGCCATGAGCATAAGAACTACGCTGGGGTTCACGATTGTGCCGGTAGTTACTTTTCAATCGACAAGAAGTCGAAGACTAAGAAAGGCAAGTGTTGGTTGAAACTCACGGATAAGTGCAATCGTGAGAAACACAGAGAGCAGTGCAGGGCGGGTCCAAAAAATTATAACTTTGACGGCTCTGTCAGTAATGGCCCGTGCGGGAAGTGGAATTATAAGTATTAAGATATTTAATTTGCAGGATATAACTTTATCTCGCGAACATGGCTTTGCTAGCATGCTGTTCGCTCGTTTTTCAAATACACGTCACATTCATTGCAATACTGTTTCATTGTGTTGTCTTCATCAGAATGCAACGTTCTGTCTCATCAATTGACTTGTGTGTGGATACTATCATTCAGCCAGCCTTTTAAAGCACAAAATCCCGCCATATTTAGGATAAATCTTGAAAAATTGGAAAGAATTTAAATGGGAATTAGGAATCAAGAAAATTTTTATATACGTAAATTTGTTTAATCGAAAGTCCGGCTGGCATACCGTCAAGTGTTATCACCAGCGTTTTTGACTGTTCAGAGTCAGTGCTTTTTAACGGCTAGGCTCTGCGATATGAATATCAAAGGAAAAAGATATGTTGATAATTGCTCTCAGCCACCGTTCAAAAAGCTATCCATTTCGAGAGGTTTATAATTATGGTTTGTAGTTGGTTTGGTTAAATGCAAGGGTAAGACTGCATCCCAGTTGACTGGTCATTAATGAACTCCCAGCAGAACCCTGGAACTTGACTTGATACGTGCCAGTTGCGCAGCTGTCATTTCTATATCAAGGCGTTTTTGCAATTCAGCTATCCGAATGCCGCGAGTATCATGAAGTTCTCTAGGATACATTGGGACTAAGGCAGGGCCTGCCTGCGAGGCTTGGCGGGGCTTGGGACCTCCCAAGAACACTGGGTTGTCTGAGATACAATACTGCACAACACATCTAACAAGCTCTCTGACGCTGGTGCATCCGAGGGGCCTATGAGACAACCTTGAAATCCTAGCGCCATGGCAGAACACCCGAGGACAGAGTGAGCATGAACAAGTTTGTGAAAGAGTGACAATTGGCGCTAACTATTCATACAAGTTGGGATCTATGATATGAACGCAAATACAAAAAATACAAAAAAAGTACAGTGTGAGCTTCGAAATCAGCTAGGTCTAGACCCTCCCCGTTGCGGCATACCGGTAGTATTCGTTTCAGTCTCGCTAGAAGAATACTATCTAACCTCTAGTTTCCGAGTGGCTTCTTACCGCTCAGAACTTCTCCAATCTCTGGGTCCGTGAATTGACGTGTGTGGAGATCCGCTGGTGCATCTCCAACTCTGATGGGTGGGAGTGTAATAACTCCGCGCTTGCTATTCCCCTTCTTACCCCCCAGCACTTCTCCGATCTCCGGGTCAGTGAACTGACGTGTATGAAGATCNGTGTAATAACTCCGCGCTTGCTATTCCCCTTCTTACCGCTCAGCACTTCTCCGATCTCTGGGTCAGTGAACTGACGTGTGTGAAGATCCACTGGCGTATCTCCAACTCTAATAGGCGGAAGGGTGATATCTCTGCGCTTGCTATTTCCTTTTTCTTTGGTCTCCCTTTCTTTCTGGGCTTCGATAGCATCCAGTGCATCTACGGGACTCGGCATACCAAAGAGACTGCGTTTATCAGAATTCACAGGCTTGGTACCTCTCAAGACATCTCCAATCTCGGGATCGGTAAACTGCCTGTTTTCTAATGGTGCCGCAAAACCAGTGGCAGTGAAGCAGAGAAGACCGAGAAATGTAGTTGAGACTCTCATTGTGGATGTTGTTGCTTGAAATCTTGATGGGGTCTTCAAATGTCTGTTCAATGGTGTACAAAGGTTGTTTCTAAAAATGAAGTGTGCTAATTGTGGTTTGATAATGAGTGTTATTCTGGAATGAGGATGGAAGGAATAATGCTTGTGGTATTAGAGAGCCTTTATATAACGAAATCTCAATGTCGACTCTCACGAAAATGACGATTGAATTTTTGGTCTCGATCTTGAGTCTCGGACATATATTTTAGTTTTGGGGCATGAAAGTCAAGATTCATCCAAATATGCGTCGTGTCGAAAGTTTGGTTACAATATAAGTCACCATAAATAACGAGTACCTGAGAACTCTTCGACAATTTTTCCCTTTCTGGAAGGATCGTTAATTGGATCGGAGCCCTAGAGCGTTCGATCAAGAGATCGAGGGGACTCCACTTTCCGACCAAGAGCCGCACCAGTTCCACATATCCCCTGCACTAGGCATGTTCCGAGGCACCACTTACCCCTTTGGGCAGGAAGACAAAGAGCCCTCTCGATGAGAACGGATTTGAGTTTCTAGCCAGTTTCTCGCAATTTCGTTAGATCGACACTGGGTGAAACTGTCCGACAAGATCTTTTTTTCAATAGAATTCTAGGCGTCGAAAAATATCTTGTGTATGAGCTCCTCGACACAACGTAGAGGGTCACTTTGAGACGAAGCTCCTCGAACGGATTGGTGAACACATGTGGGTTGTGTTGTTGAGGTTTGCCCAGCTTTGAACGCCTTTTTACAATACAGTCTCGAACTAGAACCTTATAATGCACGGATCAACGGATATCTGGATCCAGCTCTGAAAATTCCTGAAAATGCGGAAGGTCTATAGCTATAGGCAACCGCTATCACACAATCCAGCGTATTCAGTATCCCACAGTTCATTTCGCTCTAGGGCCAGTGCGGGGTTCCAAAGTCAGGCCAGAATTTCAGAAAACCCCGAAAAATGATTTGGTAGTTATTCGATTTTCGGGGTGTAAACCGTCAAGGCAGTGTAGGCTTTTGTCTTTTAGTGATGCAACCATATATCTAACAGGCAGAGTGACATTTCCAGGTGTGTACTCAAGGGTTAGATATGAATGCAGGAACCTGGTGAAAGTACTAAACCTTTCCCCGGCCCCTAATTACAAAATTCTGTAATCCAGATAATAATGCTATTCCATAGATTTGGGCTGTAAGGGTATTACTTTCTGAGTTCACTAGACCAAATGAACTAATTCTACGATTATGCGTTGCGCAACCAAAAGCGAGTCGACTATCATAATCTAGCTGGGACTATAGTCTCACAAGCTCTCACTCATGGGCATGATAAATTCGTAGATTCCAAGTAGCTAGTTTCTGTTGACATGTTTTTTGCTAGTGCTATGGGTTAGGTTGTTCCATAGTTCTTTCGGTATCGTGGATATTCGAGAACGGCTCCCAAACGAACCAGATGAATCATCCAACGAATGGGATCATTCTAAAAGTCATCGGAAGAGTGGAGAATTTGTCCTAAGCTAAGAACACCAGAGGATCGGGATATAAGCAATAAGCTAAGATATTTTTGGTTCTCATTAGCCACTCGGAACCTTGCCTTCATCTTGAAAGGGTCAATGCGGGTCAGCAGGACTCAGGTTTAAGCTTTTCTTGGCAAAGCTTGTTTCTGGCAAAGGAGACCAGCAATTCAATTTTCTGGTAGAGACTCTGAAAGGGAAACAAGCCGCGTCAGCTCCCTGCACTCTAGAGGCGGACGGGCTGACTTGTTTGATCTTCTGGTAGTCAATTGCGGGCTACAGAAAGAAGTACATCACCTTACACAATCTGAAATCACACTGACTCGCTTATCCGAATTGAGGATACTCCAACCTCTTTATCAGTATTATTTCGTACAGCCTAGTATTTGGAAGCGGAAACATCGGGTGCTATTGGCACCATATATTTCATGGTCCCTTCATCACAACAGAGCTCTCTACGTACGTAAGGAGATTTTTCGGGTGGTGTTCGAGGGTACGTGGACAGGAGAAATCTTCGGTTAACTAAGAAGCGGGAAACCTTCGCCCGTCTTCTGAGACGCACACTCGATTACGTATTGTGGGAGGGATATCATATTTCGCCGAACGCAAGTCCAAGAATTCGGGCAACGTGCATGCATTGGAAGTAGGCTGTGTAATTTGCGCCAATGTAACTTAGTGGTGTTGGAGGCGGAATGGGTACAACATTTCTTCGACCACCCTTTCTGAGAAAAAAGACTCCTGTGCACGTATGAATTCTGCTTGGTATTGATCTCTCGACGGATACCTGCGCATCAACCAACTCTACAACGTCAAGTTCCAACCTCAACTTCTTGAAAACCCATTTGGTACAAGGTTAGGGGCGGTGTTTAAACCTGTTTCGAACACGAAAGATGGATTTGCCTATTCAGAAACGAAATTTTGTTCGGGGGACCTGTGCAGATGTGATCGATTTTGAGTGGGGAACGGGTCAAACTGACTAATGCGGAAGAAATGGCGTGATTGATGGCCTCGAGATTAGTCGGTTGTCAACCCTCAACATTATTATTCATTAAAAATTAATACAAAAGATATCGTAACGCATGCAAGCAACCAGAACGTGCCCCAACTCCAAAACCTCTATCAATGCGGTGCCGGAAAACACAAAAAAGGTCAAACCCTCCCTAAAATTTCAAAGCGGCCAAGGTGCGTACCCTTAGGTTTCTAATCATGTTATCAACTTTTCGTTCCACCTCCCCCACCCACTAGCCTTTCGCACAGGCCCCCCTTGAGTTTTCGCACAAACTTCATAGCTCGAGTACCGCGCCTTATCAGTCCATTCTGTAAAATGATCCAGCGTATTCAACCCAAATTTTCTATTCGCTTTTTGGAAAATCGTCTCGTAAGGGTGTAGATTGCCTCCATAATATGCACCTTCATGAAGCACGTCGTTTTGAGTGCATTCATCAATGTAGTTCTCACTACTAGCAAACGCGGTCATCAAAGCCGTTACTTTGTAACCAGCATTCAGTATGGCGGATGTGGTATTCGATTCACCGTAGACGGCTGTGCTATGACCGGCAAAACATTTCGTGAGAACGGGGAGGAGGAGATCGAGACCGGTGCGGTCGGTGGCCAAAATCATCGATTGTATATGGTGTTCTCCCCACATTGGGTTACAGTTGAATGTCATGCCCACCAGCTAGATTTTTCAAGGATTGTCAGCTACCGGAACACAGATCATAGTTCATAAGGTTTACCTTATCGCGCATAATTAAGGAAAGGAAGGCTTCGGCACAAGACTCGGTCGGTCCAGGTCGATTCCACTCAAATGCGTCCTATTCAAGGCCGCCTAGAATGTTTACCAAGATGGTGAAATAGCCAAGGATAGCGAATTGGAAGAGCTGGTACTAGGGGTACGAAGAAAATTCCAAGAGGTAAATGATGGGTATTACCTTATTTATGTCTGTTACTTTCGCAAGGTATGCATCGCTCCAACATTCTCTGCTCCAAGTAGGCATGAACGGACCGCGAATACTCGCGTTCAGAAAGATGAACCTCTTATACTTTCTCATCAGCTCCTCGTTGTTGGCGGTAAGCACTTCCCCGTATGCCCCTAGGTCGTAACACTCATTTTTGCGTTTGACTATTTTAACATTCGGAACCGAAGGAATTGACGAGGTGAGGTTCGAAGGCCCGTTCAAGATAAAAACAAAGTCGGCAGCGTCATGGAGTCCGTGGTTGATGAAGAAAAGAGCGTTTTTATGGGCATTTGTGTTTTCATTATAAACATATAGGATGAGGGGGCGCTCAGTTTGGAAATTTTGGAACTCCTTCTAGATGGTTGGTGCTCAGTCTAAAAATCTTGTCGGCGAATGTTAGGGCGTGCGTGTGTGAAGATACTTACGATGGAATGTGTTCCTCGAGATATATAGGGCATTCCATATATAAATGCCTCGAGAGTGAAGACGATAAGCCCGACGACTACTGCCAAGTGGGTAGCTAATGTTTTGAGTGACCTTTTAGGGGCAAGGTATGCTGTAAATAATCGTTTTAGAAAGTTTCCAGGATATCCATAATCTTTTTCCATCTTCTCCTCTTCCCAGACGATGCTATTCTCCATTCGCAAGAGTGGATTTGTTGAGGCGTTAGAAATCATGGAAATGCCTTTCGCTAGAGGAATATTTGTATTCTGAACCCCAAACACCAGGCGGCAGGGACTTCTTATTATATATATAGTAGCTTTCGGAAGGGCTGAAATGAGGGTCTAGTTTCGACTAATCGGGCTGACAACCGGTACGACCAGTAACCAGTCAAATGCTAAAGCTGACTTGAGTCTGCAAGCCTATTCGTATATGTGTATTAATCAAGTGCATGTACGTGGGGGTCTTGTGGTCTCGCCAAAGCAGTAGCCTCGAGCCAAAGTAGACCCTGATAGGTCTCGGCGCTGCAGAAAGCTGCAAGCCTGCAACTCAAATTGATCAGCCTAGTTTTCTATGAGGGAGAGCTCTGAGAACTAGTCTTGTACTACGACGAACGCTTCAGATCTGAGAACAAGATTTGAGGGGAATGGACGTTCGGTGAAAACAGCCCAAATACAAATATTTCTACGTCGGTTTTGAGCATTCATTTGAGTCTCTAGATTTTTTCTCAAGAAAACAGAATACGAGGCTGTCGATAGTATTATAATGTTACATCGGTGGCTTCCCAGCTGGCCAGGGAACAGGTGTGTCGCGATGAAGCCACTGTATGGCTAACTTGCAAGGGTTGTGCGCAACTACCTATTCAAAACCAAAGCAGATGATTGAAGTAAAATTCGACCAACCAATTCGCCCCTAACCAAGGTTATACCACAGAGAGACTATCCCTGCCTGGTGCCACAGGTGGGCATATGTACATATGTATGCGTATGTTGTCTCAGGAGATAAGCAAGCCGAGACGAACAAACAATGCTCTGGGCGCTCTGAATAGACAAGCTTTCTTGACCATCCAAAATCGGAATAGAACCAAATATTCCACTCAGTTCCTTGCTAGATATTGCGGGCAAAATGGATCTAAGCCTTGCAAGTAGCGTCCCTAAACTACCAACCACGCCTTGGAAGGTCCTCTAGCTCGTTTTCGCATGAAATTGTTTCTCTCATGCGATGGTGCAAATTAACCCATGCACCGATTTATGTTGGGAGTCTTCGAATCACGGAGTGTAGAATCCCCAGGCCGATGCGCCAGAGCACCTTCCTTCCATGCGCTAATATTGGCCCGCGAAATTTGATTTCGCCGAAAGAAGAGCAAGCGGCAATCTCCCGCCAGGAGGGAACACAACTTTTGCGTCCGAAACAGTGCTTGCAGTCCAGACTTTGCCCGACGTGGGTCAACATCTTCAAGCCATTAATCTCCGGGTGAATGAACCGAGCACCCCAGCAGAAGCCCTGCGTTTGGATACATCTGGACTTGGAGTTTCCCAACGCGGGGACCCAGCCCCTGCTTTTTTGTACTGAACCCATCCATCTCTCAAAATCATGTTCAGACGAAGGCAGAAGGGCTTGCCCAAGAAAGTTCGTAGTCTTGGCAAAAATAATGGCGCCCCTGTAGCAGCACACCATACCAAATCCCGGCCGATGATTTTTGCTGATTACACGCGCAAAGAATTTTCGAATGAAAGATAACGCGGCATAATCTTTCAAGTACTGAACGAACATCTACCCTCAATTTCCCGGGTCAAAAATGGTTGATTTCGGATTTTGGTCAGATATCATGCCACGTGGGTAGTACCGCGGGGGCAGCCAAGACTGCAGAACTTCTTTCAGAGACAGCCTTCGAAGCTTCGCACATCAGCCAAATCTTCAGTTTCAACATTTTAATATGTTGAAATCCCAATTCTATGGTTCAGTTTCTTCACAGAAGCCCCTTTACGGTCTCGCAGCTATCACCACACGAACGTGCTATTTTCTCTCGTAAAACGTCCAAACGGAAAGCTCCGAGATACCATCTCGCTTGGGATTGAGGACAGTGTTGATTGCCGGTGGGCCCATGGGTACATGCGCGATCCTATCATTCACGAAAGCTCGCATACAAGTTTAACTCCATGCAGTAAGCCTTTATATGGCTCGAGCATGATAAGAGTGGTTTCCAAGCAAGCCATCGCATTGGTTTCGAACTCTCTGTAAAGCAAAGCAAGTTGTTTTTCAAGACAGGAGCAGGGGTCCACATTAAAGTTTGGTTTGAAGAGACCATGTATGGATTTTGAAAAATGCAACCACAGCAACGCAACTCACAGCTACTAATCTCGAACTGCACTGTTAACAATGCAACACTATTGACTCTTCACTAGACTACATTTACCCGGACCCGAAAGTGTATTCGCAGCTAGACGTTCAGACTCATAAACATTGACCCGTTTATATACCTTTCGCTCTACTATTACATATAAATATTTGCGGTCGAATTAATAAAGTTACTTGCTATCTGATAACAGAACAAGTGTCCTAGAACCGTTGTAGCGCATCAACGCGAATGGTAGCAAGTACTAGGACGAAGAAATTTGAACGACGAAATTAAATAAACTAAGATCGTACCACCTCCTTGGCCAGCATTAGCAAGACACAGTATGAACAAAGCTGGCGCTATCATTTAAACTCACATATTCTATTATAATGGAGCCTCAAACTCCAATCAGGGCACTGTACTAACGCAGTTCCCCGTGACCGTGACCGTTATACTGACTACTGGAGCAGTGACGGTTACAGTCTCAACACCACCATAGTCGTCAGTGACAGTCGTGGTAACCGTCGCTGTGGCGTCACCGTACCCTCCGTCGCTAGGCGTTTCAGTGGTAGTCACAGTGACTGTGGAAACATCACCGTATCCTCCGTCGCTGGGCGTTTCAGTGGTGGTCACAGTGACTGTGGAAACATCACCATATCCTCCGTCGCTAGGCGTTTCAGTAGTGGTAACAGTGACCGTAGAAACATCCCCATATCCCCCGTCACCCGTCGTCTCGGTGACAGTGGTCGTGATTGTCGAAGCTGGGAGGGTGAACGTAGCTGTCTCTGTCAGAGCCGGGAGGGTGACTGTGGTACCGTCGAGAGTGACTCCAGGGAGGGTCAATGTCGTTGATACAATGCTAGTGAGCGTTGTTACTTCACCACTCAACGTCAACGTCGTCGGCACAACATCGGTAACAGTTGTTGTGGTAGGTGCTGTAATAGTAGTAGGTTCTACAACAGTTGTAGTTTGGGTATTCGAAATTGTAATGGATACCGTGATTGGATCGGGAGTGAATGTATCCGTGAAAGTAGGATCAGCAGTCACTGTCAGATAGACGGTTGTGGCAACAGAAGTGGTCGGTTGCTTAGTAATCGTCTTTGTCGAAGTGGACGTCGATGTCTTTGTCGATGTCTTTGTGACAGTGGTAGGCTTGGCAACCGTTTTAGTAGTCGTCTTTGTTTTCGTAGCAGTCTTCGTCAGCGATTTGGTAGTGGTCTTGGTGCACGTCTTCGAGCACTTAGTCGAGTATTTTGTCGAATACTTAGTAATCGTTTTCGCAGCACCTAGTGATTGGTAAATTAGCAGCTACTTCTAGAAGCTTTGTGGTTGACGATACGAACAGTATCCATAGTCACGCTTTTCCAAGTCCTGCTTGTTTTCTGGAAGCACAGCAGATGCTAGAACCTCAGAAGCGGTCAACGCCAGCAGGAGGCCAGCGAAGGAAGTAAACTTCATATTACACTAATTGATACTCGACTAAGAGGTAATAGAACGATTGATTAACCCTGATTATGGTGGATTTTAAATGAATGACTGTTGATATTATTTTGAAGTACAAGAATATCTTGGCTCCGGACGCAGTCTACTTTATAGAAGAAAAGATGCCACAGCTTTCGCAGTAGCGGTGCCATTTTTGTTTACCTGAAGTCAAAAAACTCCGTTTCATTGTGTAAGTAGCATCGTGTATACAACATAAATTGGTAGACGGACCCACCTGTCCACATTTTCAAAATTTTGGAAAACTAGCTAGCACGGTATTCCTCAACTAAGTTGAGTTTGCCGTTTCCGTTTCTTGGTGGTGATTAGGCGTCACCCATTCAATGTTGCAACAAACATCCCTAACAAGACTAGAAGAACTAGAGTTAGAGAATGTCTGAAGGGTGTCTTTACCGTACTTTCCAGCGGGATTTCGTTACCGATGATTCGAAAACAGGGCAGAAGGTGGTTGGAAGTCTCGCGATATCTGGTAGAAATATCTCACGAGAAAAATTAGACCAGTTCTTAAGTATCAGAAAGGCTAGAAAACATCTATAAAATTCGGCGTTGACGAGCTGGTCCACTCTTCCGCATTTCTTTCGTTTATCTATTTTTCCAGCGCTCTTTTCGCCGTACGCGTTTGAATCCGCAGTATGCATCCGCGATTTTACCACTCGATCTAAGCGATATGCAGATATGCAGATATAAAGGAGCCAAAAACTATACACGGAAGATAAAATAAAGCCCGTCGTGCATTCTTTCGAGTTTGTCGGGTTTGCAAGGCTTGTGAACATCTGTCAAGTTTTGCCCTAATGAAAACGGGGCGAGGATGCCCGCCACGCGTGTTGGGGGGTTTGAACGAGAGGTTACATCCGCCCTGCCATGGAAGAGCCCACATGCTAGTGGGTCGAACAAAATTGGCAAAATCTACTGACCAGGACCTCTGAATAGCACTCGTGTGCCCTCATGTCTACGGACGGAAATTTGGTACTCGCGTATGGATGGATATTTTACGTTCAAAATATACTTAGTGAAATTTTTTTCCTTAAAAATTTTTTAAACCCAATTTTACAGCCTAAGAGGTTCTCATATTAGTCAATTTCACTATGGCAGTTCAGGGCCACATGTTTCGTTAAATTTGGGAAACCTCTACACTTCGAACTTCGAGTATTAATTAGGGCGATGAATTAACGTGCAAGTGTCGGAAAAACTGGTTAACCAGGTCAACACACATTGACAGATGCCATCGATCCAGCTGCCGGACTCCGGACATCTGTGCATTACTAGTGCATCAATATTGTTTAAATTAAAAACTCATACACGACAAAGAATCGAGCCTTAGATTGCGACGGAAGTTTTCCCTCTTAATACATATGCCGATACTCTCGGAGACTTAACGCTTAAATTAGCCAGTTCGTCTAGATTGTTTCTGCACCTTGTAAAGGTCAATCATACAGCATTGACGAACCGCCTTACCATGTTGGTATGTTGAGAAAGAGTCCTAATTCTTGAAGCTCGGGGTGGCTAATATGTAAAGGGTAATTTCCCTGCAACAGCAATTGCTGTAAAGGGAGGCACATGTACATACGAGCTATACAGTTATCGCGAGAATTGTGAGATACACTTAGCTTAGGTAGATGCGGAACTTTCAGACAAATTATTTTTAAATGTTCCGTTCTAAATGCCTGTTCAATTCAAACTCAAAGCTTTAGTAAAGACTTCACAAAGAAAAGCTAAAAAGCTTCCGCCCCGAAGTATATTAGTCATATTCTAAACTAGCTGGAGTTTCTTCCTGTGTTAGCAATTTTTATGCAGGTCATATTGAACAGGTGAAAATTTCTTCTTCAAAGTTGCTTGTTGAGCTTACAATTTCATTTTGTTTAATCCATATTTTGTAAAGTTGATATTTATTGTTTTGATGTTCGCATTTGAGAACAGGCGCACCTTCTACAACTTGAAGGACAATAGAAACAAGACAAAAAAACATCTCTAAATCAAGATTGATACAGCCATCCTCGAAGGATCCATCACTCTATAGCCATCAGGCCCAACCTTCAGACCCATTTCTTCGCTGTTATGTTTGAATGATGCTTTACCACTTTCGTAGCTCACAAGTTCATTCAAGAATTTATTGGCGGTGTTCTTGGCTTGTCCTATCTTTGCGTATTTTGCCACAGACATGGCGTAGGTGATCATATTCTTGTCCTCGCTAACTTGCTTGCTGAGTAGATGTGGTAAGTGAGCAGCCAATAGCCAAACATTCGCAGTCTTCTCGGTCATTGGAAGGGAGTCAATGATAAATCTTTCGTTGACCTTCGCTAACGGCTTGGCGCCACCTGCCTTTGGAACAGGTATGAACCACGATGAGGGTTTGTTGGGGACGAAAACCTGATAGTACTCTTGAAGGTAGTTTACCGCAGTATGTTGGGGAGCAGCGATATGGATGCACATTGTGACAACATCAACTAGATCATTGAAATTGTTGATATCTGGGAAACTCTTCATCCGTCCACCCTTTGGATCACGCATCTCTGTTACCCAGCTCTGAATCTCTGGATCGGTCTTGACACGGCCGCTGGGGTCTTTCCCCCATTCACTCTCCAGCATACCTTTGACGAAGGCACGGATTGAACCCCACATGGCGACCGAGTTCCTGGCGTATGGGTATCTTCGGAATTTTCTATCGTTGAGCTTGTTCAATGGGAAACCACGCTTTTCTAGATCATTGGGAATATAGAGGTCTTTCCACTTGAAATGGTCGTATTCGTGATTTATGAAAGTTTTCAGCTGATCGCTTTCCATTGCCGAGATATGATCTATGATTTGGGGGACCAAGATATCCCGAGCGCCTTCGTTCAGGGATAATGTTTTGTCCCAATGAGGGTGCATGAGCTTGTATACTGGGTGTTTATCCGTGAAAGATCTTTCAGCCGCAACGATTACGGTTTCCTCGACCATATGCGTGTTGACCAAATGGACAGTAATTTCGTGACGGTGCCAGTCGCAAACTTGAACGCACATTTTTGCGTAGCGCCATTCCCAATCATTCTTCTCGGTGCTTTTGGAGTCCTTGGGAGTTAATCTTTTATTGAATAAGGTGACATATTGCGCTAAATCGTCGATACCCTTTTTATCATAAAATGAACCATTGTATTCGATATCTTTGCCTTTGTAATCGAGGATAATGGCGAGTGGATGCAATTGGCCGTCAGGATGTAGCTCAAATAGGGCAACCGAGGCACATCCGTATCTTGAGTGGAATCTAGCCCCGGTCGACATCTCCGATTTGATATCTTGTGTAGGTCCAATGCCCAACGCTTTTCTAAAGTAGCTATAGTCCTGAATATAAAGAGAGCCTCTCGCGACCGCATCTCCTATGTACTTCTTGGTTTTCGAGTTTTGCTTATTTGCTGCAGCCACGAAGCTCCCAATCCAATTCTTGGATGCGAGCCTGATGGTTGAAGGATTAGGTCCCGTCAAGTGTTGCTGTGCAAACTGCTCATCCGAATACCAGTCCTCACGAAGGCTGATAGTGGGTTGAGTATAGATACTAAGCGGTTTCGGTCCCTTTGATGTATAGAGCTCGGCTGTCTTTTGCCGTATGGCCTCCAAACTCGAATTGACGGAAGACCAAGAAGTGCCCAGGGCGAAATTAGAGATTTTTCCTGGAATACGAACGGCGAAAAGACCGGCAATAAGGGGATCAAGGGTGAAATCAAATATGTTGAAGATCGACGTGCTATCCTTGAAAGGAATGGAAGCAAGATGCGGAGGATAATTTTTACTAGTGCTGAATCTGTAAATAGCCCGCTTTAGGTTCTGGCCTAAGGTTACAGCAATAATGGGCTCGGTTGATTTTGCAATGTGCATAGCTACATAACTATTTGAAGGTTGTTAGATTGGATTCCCCAAAGAACCAGCAGAATTGTGAAAGATATGGTCTTACGTTTTTATAGAATCGTCGTAAGTTTTTACTAGAGTTCGAGCCGCCTCTTCATAAGTCATTTCGACACCGCTATCTTCGTCATCACCAAGTTGCAAGCGGCTATGGCGATCTACGCCATCTCCGTCATCTCCTACCGGAGCATCTAGCCTAATTGACCTCATATGACTGTTGAAAACACTTGAGTCAATAAGGTCAGGGTCCATGTTATCCATCTCATCCTCAAGGTCAGAGTCGAGCTCCTCGTCAGAATCAAATCCTTCATCTCCGTCGCCGCCGGGAATAAATGCCAAACTGCGGCCTTCGGCGTCAATTTCGAAAGGACTATGAGTATTCGCATCGAAGGATCCGTCTCCCAGGATACTGTGGACGAAGTGTCCATTGTTTCCCGACGTGAATACGTGGACATCATTTTCGCAGTTCCCATCAGGTAAGCTTACGACGGCAACCTGGGTCCCCTCCCGCAACGTGTCCGTGATCTCATCTTTAGGGCTCCAGCTCCCATTTCCTTCTTTTCCTGACACAAAGAGCTGTTTGCCTTCGGTCCAAAGGATCAATACCCGGGGCTGAGTGGTTATATCTCCATTGCCATCCTTTTGTGTGACGCTATACGCTGCTGCAAATTTAGAAGTCCCGGGAATCTTCAAGTTGAGATCTCCTTTTCGCCAACCGCCTTCTTCCCAGGCAAGCTCTTGCAGGGTGTTATCTGGGCTACGGTAGTAAGTCCGAAGGGATGGGCTGTTCCAAGACCATGGGTTGCAATTTACGCTAATGACGGGGGAGTCTTTAGCGACTTGATATCCGCCGGAGATATTTAGATCTGCCCCTTTGTTCCACATTCTATTTCCATAACCGCCATAGGCAAACTCTTTGATTCTGCTTTCTGGTGTTGTGTGGTAAAATCTATAGGTAGAAAAAGTCAGATCGGCATCAAGATCAAGTTTGGCAAGACCAATCGGCTCCATTAAGTAAAGTATACTATCGATATCTCATATCATGGACTTAAGCTTACCGGAAATTTTCAACTCCATCCCTGAAAAAGGAAGTAACACTTAGATCGCCCCCATTATGGAGTGTAAAGTATTGCATTCCAAAGCGTCCAGTTGACTGGGCGCCGTCATCAAACTGGATTTCGTTGATCCGATTGCCGTCTTTGGCAACATAGAACACATGAATATGGGAATCTTCCCATATCGTCGCCGCAAGAGGGGTCCCTATCAATGCCTCTCCCGCTTCCAAAACATCATTGAAAATCCATCCTCGGCTGTCTTTTTCCCAAGTGCCTTCGCAGATTTCTCCGGTGTACTTTTGGAAATATAATTTCTACGTCAATCCATTTTTTGTGAGTAGGAGATTCGATTCAATAATCTGTCGTAGGAACGCGATACTTACCACAAAGCTACCATCAGAAGATATAACAGGAGCATAGGCGCTCAGAAAATCTTTCTGTGATACCATATCGAACGCTCGCCTTGCAAAAGATATAGTCCCGAAATAGACCACTGGCACTTGGCTGTTCTAGACGGCAGAGTTTGAAAGTTGTAAAGTGCAAATAAGACTCAGACGGGGAAAAAAGGCTTTGAGATTACTTTTAAAGCCTCCCAATGTCCTGGTCTTTCTGGGCTAATCACTTTGATATCTTTGATGCTTTATGGCATCAAACTTGCTACTTATATAGTCACAACAACTCGTATGGGCTCCGCAATAGTTCTGTAATGTAATTACCCCGCTTTCCAACCCCATTTTCAACCGGCTATACCGGCTTGAAAATGCCATGTAGAGAGGCGTTTGACTGAAAGATCTGCTATACAGTATCGTGAATGACAGGACAGGGTCCGATCGCGACTGCGAAAGCGTGCAGGCGGTGTACCATTCAGGAAGGTTCATGCCTACAACTAACCACTTCTCCGCCTCAGAGCGTTGTGATTGATACATACAATGCTGAATTATCCTGCGTATCCGTAATCCTGCATCGCTGGTTGGAGGGGTTTGAGCTATTAAAGTGTTGTATTATCTAGCTTTGCAGTAGTTCTGAAATACCCTTGATTCTTACACATATGTATTCTGAGAATATGATATAACTAAGAACAAAAGGGCTAGCAGGGTTCGTTTATGAGTAAAAAGACTCGTACACATGCCCAAAGATCCTCTAGTAGGATGTTTGTCGGGTAGACACCACGCATCAAGAGGGCGAGAGGCCGCGTTGCGAGTTAATGTAGGCAAGTTAGCTAAACCCGGGTCTGAGTTGCATAGAGGGGTCATCTGCTACGCATGCTCTTTACTATTTATCTATTCTGATGATACCTAGGGTCGAAGTACCAGAAAAGAAGGTGATTGTCATAAAACGGGCACGTACTAATACAGATTCGGTTTGAAATAAGTGTTGAATAGGATGCGGTCCCTTGGTCGAGATGTTGGGGTTGCACTCGGGAAAGTGGCCTTACATTTGTTCCGAGTTTTCTCGGTAGTTTATGAAACGAGCCAGGGTTGGTAACTTTGAGAGTGTTGCGACCCCGAGCTTGGCGGATCTAATAGCCGTAAATCAACGGGCTTCTTCAGCTCTCGAAAACAAAGTTATCGGTATATCGACATGCTGATGTCGCGTTCTATTCGATAGACGTTCTCCGGGGATGAGACTGAGTATCACCTTTCCGTTGATCGTATGTCTCGGGTGACTGCACGTAAGGCGCTCCTGTGAACTTAAATTACACACGGAGTTGGCGTGCATATGCATGCCATATGCGCCATGCGCACTCTCTGGATCCAGGGAACTTGAAAGATTCGGGCCTGCGCGCTGGTGTTTGGTGTGCGTAACCGAAAATCTTGGTTGAGCGTTAAGGAGACTGGGGGCATCGAAACTTGAAAAGCCGATGGCCAAACTACTGAAATGATAGGCACTATGATAGGAGACTAACAACTGAAAGTATCTTTGGGAGATAAAACCAAAAAGTAAATTAGTTTCGAAGCTCGAAGACCTTTTTCAACAATATATGCAACCCTGTCTTCGAGACTAATGCACATGAGATACACACTCGAGTACTCTAGGTTTGTTCATATGGTTATACTTATGCAATTTATGAATTTAGTTCAATATTTTAAAGCCCTTGATAGCGACTACTCACGTACTTGAAAATCCTTTGATTAGTATCGAAAAGCATAGTGTAATGTTTAGACTATTCCAAGCGCCTAAGGTAACCTGGCAACCGATGGTCTCGTTGAACCAGACAACACAAAGTCCAAAGAGTAGCTAATAGGGATAGAGATTGACTGGGTTTTTGAGATGAGCTTGAGAGCTTTGAGTGCTGCGCAGCGGCCTTCTGGTTGTATATAACAGGGATCAATAAGCCAACTCGAGTAGATAGAGTAATCACAAGCTGCCAGCGTCTGTTCACGAGCTGGATGCTGCTTTGGTAGGAATCAGCATTATGGTGTTGTCGTGTTGTTCTGCACTCCAAGATTTCGCCAGTGGGCCCGGTTTGACGAGATTAAATTTACCCCGCTCTATATATACTGTCTATCTTCGTTGAACCCTCTCTCCCATTACCTTCACGTTGACGCTGAAAATGACTAGAAGGGCGGCTTACGCAGCACTTGAAGCCCGACTGAACCTTAACCGTCGCCGTCGCCGTTACTGTCGTTGTTCATAAGGAGCCTCCCAGATTTCGCAGTTGAGCGCCACCCGATACGTACTTCACCCCTCCCTTCCCCCAGAGGGAAAAGAGTAAACAGTATGAGGGGTTTCTTCTTCATCCAAGAAGATTCCTTGGCCTGATTTATAAGGAAGAGTCTCTACGGGCTTCAAACTTTGTGGAATTTTGATGCCGAGAAGCTACGATTATCAACAGCTGGATCATAGGCGTGGGAGGCGGGTGGATGTCCAGCATGCCCACCAGGCATCGTCGAGCTGAGCCCGCCTTGCAGTCAGGTTATCTATCGCTAAACCGCCGCTGGGAGAATGGCAAAACTCTCAAGCTGTCGTGGCTCATCTCGAAATGCGCTTACGATGAATGGCGCCCCGATGTCAGTACGGCATTCAGCTTTGATACCCATGGAATCAACTGATGTGTTGCCGAGGACGAGGCTGGATGTTTACCTCATTGCGACTTCCCAATTGGGAACCTGCACTGAGGGTTTGAAAAGCCTATATAAGGAGGCCGCCCCCTTGACCCTCTTCCCTCATCATACTTACCTTGTTGGAGCGACTTCAGCTCATGAATTGGAGTTGCTTCATGCGTGAGTCCGCATTGCACAGCGCGGTACCTTCACCGTGACTAAATGTCTTCGGGCATTCAGCCAGCGCTATTTTTGCTTTCATCCTGATGGTTCTACTCATCAACCTTTTTTCATCGGGTCCCTAGGCTTTGCTTCTAAGGCTTGATGAAAACAAAATTAATTTTGAAGAAAAAATTGAAGAAATTTCTCCTGCTCCCGCTCCCTCAATGATCTCGCCTCATCTTTGACTTAGCACGACTATAGCACTTTCTTGTGGACTAGGCTGAACTGCGGCAAAGATTTTCAGAAAAGGTGAGTTTCCATCTAAGCGCTGTTTCAGTTATAACAGATTAATATAGTAAATAGCTCAGTTCGTCGATTCCTCGGGCCGTCTTCATGTATCACAAGGCTTCGCTCCCGCCAATCATCTCTGAAATTTCTTATGCTCACGCTCTCAACCCGCCTTTCGAGCCATCCGCAGGATTTCACCATGAGACAAGTCAGCTATTTGTGCTGCACTCAAAGGTTCCTTGCTCACTGGTGACTACCAGACCTCCTTTGAGGCCGCGCTTGGGTGGGTGGGCAAGAGCCAGGTAGACCGTGTCTAACGAAGCGGGAAAGTGCGGGCCTGAAAGGAGACCGACATTGAGATTTCAGGTAATCATTCACTCAGTACGAGCATTCAGCTCTTTCAATTTGGTGTATATGATCTTACGGAGAAACATATCACCGAGATGATAAGAAGTCACAGAGGATCGTATAATTACTTCCCATTCAAGTCTTCTGAAATAATATATGCGAAAGAGTTAATTCAGGAGGTCCGTAATAGCCAGGCTTCTCTGCTTCTTGGTTTGTTCACCTGTACTACTCCCAGCCACTGGCGACACGTCTTGGGTTTTGCTTGCTCGATCCTTCAGGTCCCGTTCTCTCAGTTTCTGTACTCGTTCCTTAATCCTGATTGATTTGAATATCCACCAGCTAGCATAGTGTCTTGGTTCCTCCCCGAGTGGCAGCAGTAGCTCTCTGAACTCATTAATCTTATCCATTTCGTCTGCAATATACGACTCCTGTAGAAACGTAACATTTTGATCTCCTGGGTTAGAGTGAAGGGCAATACATCGGTAAACTTCCTTCTGAGATAGGAGAGTTAGCGAGCGATCGTTAGAAAGTCCGAGTCCGAGTCACCGCTCTGTAGCCTATAAATAGCTTCTCTCAAGGCAACCAAGATTTACTTACCTTGATATTATTATATGTTACGTTGTTTGGGTGATTGGGCATTCTCTTAACCTCCGGGATACCCCACTTTTTTCGTGTGTCTGCGACATTCTCATACCGGCGATAGACCTTAGGTGCTTCATCGGTATAGGCCTGTGACCTGTCGCGTTCTTCGGGCGTCATGGAACTGAAGGAGATAGTCTCGTGGACGCTACCCTGCGAGCTTTGAAGGAGAGAGGGTTAGCTCCAGCTATGGTGGCTACTGTTTGATGTTTGCCGCTTAACCCCTCATCATGCGCCTCGCTGGTTGCAAATTTGTTGGGGTGTTGGCTTGGCGTTATTTATTTTCTCGCGTAACAAAAATTGTCTGGTTACGAGGCTGAGTTTGACGAGTTTGCACTTTGCACTTTGTGTTGTCTGGTTCAACGAGACCAGTTCGCACCCTCTTCGTCTCATAATCATTATAATGCAGATAGACCATTCGCAAATCTCTTATCCAAAAATATTTCCCTAAAAGTTATTATACTGCTTATAGCAATCTTTCCTTATCATTACGCTCTCAAAGTTGTTCACAAAAGCCACGATATATACGGAATATCGTATAGCAAATATACATTTATTTTTCAGAACTCTTACGCGAGCTAAAAGCTATAGTCTATGGATTTCTATTAAGTCGTAAAATATGCAGTACTTAGATAAAGAGTAGTTTTCGGAAAACTCAGTATCACACAAGTATCATTTACATTAATAATCTCATTTATTAGGAAGCTCATGCTGTCTTATACAAAACCAGCAACCTAGTTACCACAATAACCCTTTATATCACAGCGTCCGACACATAGATGGAAAGAAGTCTTGTTGCCGCCTATGCTACTATCTCAACAGATACTGTTCAAAGCAAATGGCTCCATATCATGATATCAATGTCTCTAAAACGCAGCTGCTATTACCGCTATTTTCAAAAGAATTTTCAAAGCAGAGTTTCATTGTCATTAGATTGGATAACATACAAACCTTCGCCAAATTGTTACAGATTTGCAACGATTGGATAGATTTGGATTTGAGACTGGATTTGATTTCGTTTCAAGCAACGTCGTTCAGTTATTGGGCTATTAACGAGATCAACAGTCTGATATAGACAAAGCCTCTGGGAAAGTTTTCACGACTACAATCACCACTGGGTCACAAAAAAGTGAAAAGTATGTCAGATACTGAGTTTATTAATGTAAGCCTAGTTATTCTTAGATTGGGTTTTGAGTTTTTATCAGCCGGTTTTCTGCTGTAAATGGTTTATCATTAACTACAAGCACATTAGTGATCTATATTCTGTATTTAAACCTGAAGTTCTGACGTTGTTCGTTCTTCCCTACCTAAGTCCTGCCTGAGCACAACGAATATATTGAAAATTGAAAAAAATTTCAGTTGTTTTACTGTCGGAAAGCTGAGAGCAAAGAATTTTCACAGGAGGAGTGCTTGATCCACTAGACGGCATTATCAGAGCTGTAAGTATTATCTCATGGAAGGTCTGAGGCAACTGGGGGGTTCTGAAGAGCCGCCAGGACCACCGTTTTCATAACCCAACAATAAGGTGTGTTATTTGAAGGTCTACACCTTGAAATCTACAATATACCATCATCATCATCATCATCATTATTATTATTCACACTATGAGGGCTAATTCTTTTATGTGGGATGGATGACTTAGACTCGGAGGGGTTTTTGAGGCGGCACTTTCTCCCGTCAAAATCACCAACTCTATCACTTTATAATGATTCTCATGTTTGTAATTTTCGATAGGGCATATTGTCATGTCTCACATCCTCCTATGCCTTATGCATAACAGATACTTAGATATGTGTTCTATTTGACAATTTACAGCAAATCGGCGAATTTTCCAAGTATTTAGTCATAATACTTTGAACAGCGTGCTGGCGTCTGTTCACGAGACTATCATAATACAAAGTCACAAGGGATCGTCTGGGTTGTTGAGTAAGCTTGATATCGGAATCCCAGTGCTAATGCTTGATGATGCTTCACTCTCGATCTCGTCATGATCCAGAATAGCCTTTGGTTTCTTAGGCACACGATTCGCGCTCTGATTTCGGCTAACGTTGTTTATGAGCCAAGGAATAAAATATTCTGGGGTGGTTCCTTGCGAGTCACATAATGACTTGAGAGGTTCCGATACTTTCATCTCAATGAAAAGAAGTGCGCTCTCGGCAAGTGTCGGCTTCCGCCCGTAACAAGGCGTCATTATATCTTTGATAGATTTCTAGATGAGTATTTAGGAATGAGCAGAAAGTGACTATTTATAATTAGATTAACTTACCATCATCGCTATATACATTAGATCGTCCGCAGTTGATTTCCACCGATTTGTATCTGGTATGCCTAGTAGCCTCCGCACATTTTCAACCGTGTCGTAATGTCTATGACAAGTTCCTAAGTTTTCATTATATGCTTTGATTTGGGCTGGAGATGCCATAGCGCCCATAGTCCTGTCGTCCAGGATGTCGAAGAATGTGACAACTGGACAAACCGAGCAGATTGGAAAGAGGGGGCTCCCATATATCTCCGAGCTCAACTCGCTTGATCCTTCTCCCGTGTCTTGGCATAACTTTCGCCTTTTTGCAATGCTCCACATCGAGAATAGGATTCTCAACTTGGTCAATTCGCGGGCGCTAGAGCAAGCACCGCCGACAACCCACACCGATAATTGTGAGGAGGGGCTAGGAGAAGTAGAAACCACGAGCCCTGTGTCCGCCATCGTTTCACACCCTCCGCCGCTTAGTGAATAATGAGATACCCGGCTATATAATAATACAACACTAGCCAACACACCGTTTTCGTTGTGGTGGCAGCAACAGAGCCGAAGGTACCAGACACCATGGATGAGCAAAGGTTCGACCAATATTGTGGAATGTAGCTCACGGAGGCAGAAGAAATGGAGTTCAGATGGAATACATTATTCTCAGGTCCTCTTAGAGATGCGAAAGGAAAGAAACGGACCGAGGCGAGGGATATCAAGATACTTATCTAAGGCGAGGCAACAGATTTATTAGCTAAAAGATGGTGAGGTTTCATAGTGAGCTGTGAGCTGTGAGCCCTAGTGAATACTTCGCTGGGATTTGAACAAAATATCAACAAGAACAGAAACCGATAAAAAGCGTTCGTGAATCCTTTTCTAGGTATTATTTGCTGGATGACCCAACAAGCCTCCTGTACGCCAACCTATCCACTAAACAACAGATGCAACTGAAGCTTTCAATAGCCAAGCTAGACGATTATCAGGATTACCAAGGACAGATATTTTCTTCTTTGAAATCCCTCTCTATATCGGATCCGTACTCTTTGGCGTCCTGGCTCTGGGAGAACCACATTATCCCCGAGAAAATAAGGAAAGAGAGAACAGGAGAAGGGCCAATGCTAAGAGAGATAATGATATTAGCGGTAGTATCACCCTTCCTCCTTTCAAAGAAACATTTGGCCTGTGATGAACAGATGCCGCTTTCCTCAGTAGATGAGCGCTATACCCCAATCCAATCCAATAACACTATATACCATTTTCTCCATCTGGGTGGGTTTCCAGACGAATGGAGAATATCCAAGATTAGATTTTAAGATTGAGTGCAAAATATGTTTCCAATATTGCATCCTCTCGCTATCATACGGGTTAAATTCAGATTTAGTAGACTGGACGCTCATAATAGAATAAAGAGGATCTTAAGGTTTGATTTACAAGAGCTTTCCACGGTGTTGTTTCATGTTGGTGCCTAATATCGGTGGTAGTTCCGTAGCTTCAATTATCTTTTGTCTCTCGGTACTAGATGCATTGCTGTTTCGAGGCTAACCAATTCGAGGCTAACCATCCGAAGGAGGGACGATATCGCGTATTGGATCAAAGTACCTTTTGGGGGACTGTGAGGTTTCCGTAGCCTGTTGCTCCTCGCTACTTCCCGGGGATCGTTCGCTATTACTTGCCGAGGACGCTCGCGATTTGGTTCTGAGAAGATCCCTCCTTGATTTCATGTACTGCTCTAACATGTCCTCGAGCAGCCATTCGTTCGGCCCAACAATCTCAGGATATTCTGACTCTCGGACAATACGCTTGATAACTTGCTTCAGGAATGCTGTATCGAGGTATTTATAACGTAGTCCGAGTTTTGGTTCGGCAAATGGCGCGATCATATCGTGATATACTCTACGTACATGTCCCTAGATAACTATAGTTGTGAGCTTCTGTTGAGCTTCTCCTCTTGCAGTCTAGTTAGTCCGCACAAACCTTAATATCGTTGTAAACTCCTAATCCTGACAAATTAATATTCCCTTTTTTTAGAAGCGGGGTCATTGTATTCAGGGGGGATTTTTGCCATGACTCTGGTCAGGGCCGGCTTGAGTTAGCAAACGTCGAGGGATTTGTCGCAAGTGCCCCACTGTGAGGGAAAGGAGGGGTAGCTAGGATTTCTCGGTGCCCAAGCGGTATCATCGAAGTTAACAAATCGCACACCCATTTTTCCCCCGGAGTTAAGCAAGATTTGGTGCCGCGGTTTTGGCTTACCATGTTTGCCCGAAACCCCGCTTCCACAACACCAAGTTTTTTGAATCTTCACAATAGTTCTGGGCTTGATTATATTTGGTGATTGGATTTATTAGCTAGCTAGCAGTAAGAAATCGCAATCTCCTCGCAAGACACCTTGGAAGGCAAGCGTTATAAGACCTTAATTGATACTATAGCTCATCGCAAATATATTCTAGCAACGAAGATATGCCCGACTGTTAAGGAGGGTCCAGTTCGACGATGCGTATTTTCTTTTCAAATCGAATACTTTGGTGATCACCACTAACATCCTATAGAAATCTACCAGCCCGACTACTAGCTAGCTTGTCAGACCACTCGTATGAGTATATTTTGCGATAGTGGCTACTGCTAGCGGTTAGCTGAGGTTTAAGTTACGATCTTTGGTTAATTTAATTGATCGATCCATTAATTGTTATGAAACCCTAATCACTTACGTGGACAAAAGTTTAAATTGATTAATTTGCTACGTGAGTTAGACCTATCGCTAGTCTAAGGCCAAAGGGGTCTTTGTACATGTTCCAACGAAACTAGCCTATCCCTACGATCTGCTATAAATAAGGACAAGAAGTGTCAACAGATGCACTGCTGATCAAAGATCGATTACTAGAAAATAGGAAAATCCTCGAAATCGATATCCCATTGTAATGTTTACCTTTAAGAATGGTTGTTAGAACACTAACCGGCCATTAACTAAGCCTATTTTCTTTTTCAGTTTCAACTTTTATTTTCGATTTCTTTATGAACGGGACTGACGTCCAACAGGATTATCACCACAATGAGGAAAAGCATCGACACCGTAACAAACAGCTATGAAGCAGCCTCTACATCAGGTGTAGGCTCGCGGCCTTGGGAAAAAAGGCCACTTAGAATAGCCGTGGTCCCCGACCTCGATAGACTTGAGCGGCGCATCGCTCAAATATCCAAAGATTCCACGACAATCTCAGCCAATCCCCGTGGGATGCCCTCAAGAAAGCAGTCACTACGCCAGATGCACCACATCTACCGCTTCTTGAATGAGCGCGTTGACTATCTCGAAGAAGATGAAAGTAGTCTCCTTCCATCCTGCCATATCGTGAGGCCAGGGATGCAGCTCCTCCAGCTTTTTCATTCTCACTTTCGCAGAAGAGCAGACAGCAGGAGAACGCAGGAGCTGTGGAAACTTCATCGATCTCTTTCCGAAAGGTCCGTCGCGGCTGAGCGAGCCGCGAAGAAATTCGTCAGGCAAAATTTATTTTTTTGTGTAGGACAGATAAAAAATAAAGGGCTACTAGCTGAAAGGGATTACGCACCGTATATCAAGCGAACGCGGCTAGTTGAAAACAAACTGAAGGAGTTTCGCAATCGGATAGACCAGAGGGAAACATGGTTGGAGAATGAGAGATGCGCGGCTTTAGATTTATTAGGGGCTTGCCGACGTCTCAGGAGTTTACAGCAAGGAAGAGGGCTTGGGGACTGTATCTGCTGCTGGGGGGAGTGGGATCGCGATATCTGGATTGATCTTCATCTTAGCCCTCCAGTTTCACACTAGAGGTATGATTTCACGGTGGTTATATTTATATCTAATTGGATATGTATTATAGTAGAGGTTTTGTCCTTGGGATTTCGTTTAAAGCTTGGTATCATTCTGAATCTTCCTAAGAAGTTAGAGGGAGGGGATATCGAAAGGATGGGGTTATAGAATGCATTGCTGAATAACTAACATGACTTCACACCTACATTATGTAGGGGAGAGTTCCAAGAGACTTTGTGGCAACAGAAGAATAAGAAAGAAGAAGAATACCAACATGAAAGTTAAAGCAAACGAAAGAGTACGATCTTAAGTCCCCGTTAATCCTCTTCTTCCTCTTCCTCTTCCTTTTCCTCTTTCAGGACATCCTCTTCCTCTATGGTCTCTCCTCTTCATACCGCCTCGGACCGTGCCGGGGGATTCGGGCTCACCTTGCTCAATTCCCTTGTCTGCATGTCTTGTTGGCGAACCCGGTCCACTAACAGACTGTAAAATATGTAAAGGCGGCTTGATCAATGATAAACACCTTTAAAGTAAGCTGATCACATAAATACGAAATTAGGACAATTGAAATACACCACTACATGTACATGGAGCCGACTAATTCACAGTGTCAGAAATCATCTGGCCTTTGGGTGGTATAGCAATAAAATAAAATATTCTAAAATAAAGCACAGCTGTGTTTAAATACACTACAATCTTGGTCGATATTACTCGATTCACCATCTACAGAGACGATGAACGTACATCATCAAAAAATCTAGCTCTAGGACTTTACGAAATAAATTCCTGTTTTCTTTCAAGCAAGACCTAGTTGAATCAATTTTCAATCGTGGCGAGACAATATAATCACGGAGAGACGACCTAAACTGCGGAGATAGCGCATTCCGAAAGCATAGCCAGGGCATTTTCTGAAACGAGCCCGGTCACATAGCTAGTAACGATGTGTGATTATACTGGGTAAGTTTACAATCGCCTTCAATAACATCAATTAGTTGCATAATTGTTAGATTAGCGGTTATTCATTGCAAGCAACTCTGGGCGTTTGATTGTTATTATTAACAATTAGCCAAAGCATAACTATAGAATCATTTTGAAGTTCATTATATCATAAGTTAAACTACTCACGAATTCACTGTACGCCCACTGATTCAAGACTTTTCGATTAGACCAATAGGCAGAGATCAATAGCTTTTTATTACTCCGAAAGACCCTCTGATACCCAGTTTAGCAGTCTGCTTAAATGAGACAACTGATACTCCTTCCATTTCCTCCTATATACAAGTATCTTCCAATATTGGCCTTGAAGGTCTAGTCAAACTTAATTCTGGCATTTCCCGTTAAAATGATTTTTGTTCCTTAGAATCGAGTTTTAGCCGACGTAGAAATCAACCTCAATATGGTTGTGGGCTATATTTCGGATCAAGCTCGATACTATTTTTGAAATCTTTTACTCTAAAAGGTGTAAATCTGTGGTTTCTAAAACCGAAAATTCCCAGATCCAATACCGTAACGAGCGGATATCTTGGAGGTCAACATATCAACGTGAGCGCTAGAAGAACTATCAATCCATCCATTATTTTCTGATGCCGATAGTAAAAAGATCTTCAAATTCCATATGTTATCGGTTAGTCTCCGGTCCTTGATTCAAAATGTCCAACTGAAGGGAGGGCTCATATCAGGACCTTAGTCAAAAGATAAAATACAAGGTGAAAGATTATAGCAAAATTTGTAGTTTAGGCTATATATACAGTTACACACAATATAATATTTTCATTATTTCTAGTGATAGGTAGTAGAGATAGAGTAGTTTTAGCAAACCCTTCTTGATTGGAGAAAGGTTTGCAAAAATAAGGGATAGAGAATCACCGGGTCTCTTATAAGGGATGAGCTTGAGATCAGTCGGGTTAGAGCGCTGCACAGCGGCCTTCTAGTGATGGTATATCTACAGTAGAGGCAAATTTCACGTTGGGGCATAATTATTTCGGCTTTAGTCTTTTGTTTGTAGGAGACAGTGCTAAGAGGCAATGAGAGACACTGGTAGTGATTTTGCATTTATAGAGATAGTGCGTGGCCAATATCAACGGTGAGGGGCCGCAATATACGCTGCGAAATTTCTGGACAAACTTGATAAATTTCGCACCAATTGCTCTTCAGAAGTGGTATCTTCTTGAGCACAGATAGCACAATAATTTATGTAAAAAGATTTAAGGAAGGACGAACAAGTTACTAAGGTTCCATAACTCAGTTGGTTAGAGTGTGGTGCTAATAACGCCAAAGTCGCGAGTTCGACCCTCGTTGGAACCAAAAATATATATTTTTTGTAACTTTTTAATCCTGTGTTGATACAAATGAAGGTCTTTGTTCCAACGAGACTATCCGTTTCCTAGAAAAATTAAGTAGTCTCCAGACGCTTGCCAACAGGAACAGAGAGTATACCATTAGATAAGGGTAGGGGAAAGGTGTGGGTTTGCCATCCAAACTTTCTAGTTTCGAGACTGTGGTGTGGATACTCTTATATGTTTTGAGCTTAGGATCGGTCGCATGATTGAAGTGTCCTAATATATATTGTAGAATCAAATGAGTGTTAGAAGACGGAGACCTCATTCAGAAGAATCATGGGTCCTTTCGAAACAAAACTATGAGCAGATGTATGGCCTTTCTTGCTATGTTAGGAATACGCTTATAATTATGCCTCACCTCATCAGTCAAATAAAGACTGTAAATAGTCTTAAAGTGACCCTTTCGCGTTTTATAACTACAAAGCGGGTTTACTGGTATGGATGGGTTGATTGCAAGGCTGGCTGTAGACCTTATTTATATAATTCAGAAGATACCCTCCCTGTTAACATTCGGCTCTGATTAACAGGATTGCACTTAGAGAAAATCCATCAAATAACGTACTAGGTCGTGCGCGTGGCCCACCTTCATACTTTAAATTTGTCCCTTAGTAGGCTGAAGCTGAGGCGAGACGAGTTCTGACACTTCCAGCTCCATTTTTTTAAAATCACATAACCTTGTCTGGTCTTCGACAAGACTAACATAAACGAACTTTCTATCAAACCCCATAAAACAACCATAATATATATATACTTAGAACCCAGAAAGCAAAACATAACACGCTAGTGGAATTGGAAAGATTTTTATAAAGTAATGTACATTTAAATAATTCTTTATATTTAATTATATAGTCAATTCTATTGAAAGGACCTAACGCTCCTCGAGCTATAGCAATCGTCTACACTGGAAGAAAATATGCAATGGTTATTAGAAAATGGAGTTCATTTAGAGTAGGATGACTTATAATGTAGATATGTATGCCCTAGTGCAGTAATTCAGGATGTATAATGTATTATCTAAGCTAGTGATATATGGATGGTACTGGTACTGGGTCCGTTATATATCAGGAATAGTGGTGCTATTATGAACAAAACCGCGACCTGGATAGTGCTCATAGGGTCTAAATTAAATCAATAATTCTGTAGAGTATAGTCTGCATAATAAAATAAAAACAGCAGGTAAATATAAAGACAATAAATATAAATAAATAATAAACGCATATAATAAATAAAAATTAGATGAAGAAAATGTATTGCTTATCTGGAAATACAAACCAAGATATCTAATTTATATACACCTAACCACATGACTTTTACGAAGCATGTAGTAAGAAAAGGAAAGTACTACAAGTAAGGAAAAGCATAACCACATGGGCCAACGACCATAGCACCCCGCTACACTATGTGAAATTGAGCGCGGCTAGTAGCTAGCAGCTAGCATGCTAGCAACTATCACCTAGCAACTAATTTTTATTCAGGAGAAGTATAACCACCAACAGGTTCATTTATTCAAACAGATGTCTTGCTAGGACACCGTATGAAGTTGGTTTCGGAGCTAGAGCGATTCGGACTTGAACATCGAATAAGAAATCGCTGGGTGATGATAAATTGATAGCAAAACCGCGAGAACGTAGTACGCGCCATATTCTATAAATCCTACAGATACAGCGACGAAATGAGGACTTTCATAGTAACAACACTTATAATGCCGATTTTCAGTTAAACTAAGGTGATGAGATACAGCCTTCAATAGTAGCGCCTGAATGACCAATTTCCTTTATAACCAAAACAGTAACAGCGCTTATATTTGAAGGCAATAGCATTAAAAAATAGCTCATGAAAGCTCGCTACTATGATGGATATTGACGTAGTACATATAGTAGCTCGGTACTTTGTTTCATAAAGCAGGTGAGTAGATCAAGATTTCGAGAAAATATTTTATTTGGAGTTTTATGGGGAAAACCAACAAGCATCCCTATCCCTCTAGCGGACTATTAAATTCCGAATACATGGCGCTGAATCAGAATGAAGATATTGCGTATGGAACTGGTCGTGTGGTCAAATGTTTCCTTCTCTCTGTACGAACTAATACTAGTAGTTCGATCATGAGGTTCAAAGAAGTGTCGATATTTCTCTTAAAATTAAAGAAAGCTTTAGGCCAGTCTCGTAAACAGACAATGCTTTAGGTGGAATCTTCCAGTCATATAGAAACTTGTTTAGCCCGAAAGCCCACGGGAAAACCCGATATATAAAGTAGATGTGGGCCACTTGATCCAGAAAAAAATCAAAAAGCTGGAGGAATAAAAAGGTTAAGGAAATCGCAAGCATTTAGCCTTAAATTTTTCGGAACACTGGCCTAGTTTTAATTTCCTTTCCTCTTTATCGTAAAAACCACTATAACTCTTAAATTCCCACCTCTAGTATATTTTTATTGTACGTGCATCATCATATACTACTACTAGCCTTACATCTGAGCAAATCTTTTCAATAAAAAATCTTTCCAAAGCAGAATCTTAGATACTATATAGCTTGGTCTTAGGATAGGTACGGCTGGTAAATGTCAATAAAACTGCCCCAATTCAAAAAAAATTAATTGAGAAGTAAATACTGGTTCCAACGAGGGTCGAACTCGCGACTTTGGCGTTATTAGCACCACACTCTAACCAACTGAGTTATGGAACCTTGATTGGATGCAGCGAGTCGATTTTTGAAGTCTAATAATCTAATCAAGAAATGATACATTTTCAAGTACAGAAACAGTCTAACGCAAGACATCCCCCTCTAACTGTAGATGGGCTGTTACAGGGCTGAGTTATCGGGCCACTTTTGTTACCGTTTTGAAAAGGTCTGGAGAGGAAATAGTTGGCTTACATTCTCGGAGTAACATGTTGGAAGTATACAGCCCTAAACTAGAATGCCTGATTAAAAGTGAGGACACTAAAATTCTCAACTGGGGGCACGCCATTACGGCAGAATCCTATCACATTGTACTTAGAGGCTAGCGGCTATCAACTGGGAGGTTTCGTGTTATAGGAGAGCTACGTAGGGTATGCTGGTCTCCAAATAGCCTGGTCACGAGACTGGTTGGTCTCGAAAATTTCTGAGATTGATGATTCTCAGCATCTATCTAGGAGGTATGGCAGTGGCGGGGCTTGCAACTCTTGCTACCGTCTTCCTCTACCACTCTGACTCGAAAGTAGGTGCCTTAGCTAGTGCACCGGGGGCAGTCTCGGTTCTCACCAACACTAGCAGCTGCAACTAGTTTTCGAAACTGACGAATGGCGGCCTGGTATCGTTTCCAAACATATATATATATATCCTACGCTTTGTCGGCACTACTATAGCTATAACAAAAACAACACATTTTGTCTGAGGATGCACGTATCGTTTATGTTGATCTTGACTGGTCTCGTTGAACTAGTCTGTGATATCCTGACTATATAATCGGCCTTTCAAAGAGTTGATGGAGAAGTACTGGGGTATTTGAAATTTGAAATGAAAAGGATTCAAAAGTATGCCCGACTGAACGCGCCCGACTGAAAGGAGGGTTTAGTTCGACGATGCGTAACCCTTCTCTAAGGCAAAAAGGGTTAGAAATATGTTGTTTTTCTGGAAGGTTCTGGAAGATTACATGACATCTCTATTCTGGGATGGAGGAACCCCTGAACTTAAGCGTCAATTTTTTGCTAGGTAAAATGTTTAAATTAGGCTTTAAGTGCTACCTAAGGCAGCCTTTTTAGTAAATATGTGTAAGATTTCTAGGGTAGTTTGATACTTTTTGGATTTAGGTGGCGTGGGTCGTAAATGGAATCAAACAATGGGAGAAATACTCTATTATTCCGTAGGAAACCTCTAATGTCCACAGATGAGACGTCACAGGTCTCTTGAACCTCTTATATTTACAGACAGTAGGAGCAGAGCGGCTTAATATCACAGTATTTCAAATATTGAAAAAGGAAAAATATTCTTCGAATTGCGGAAATAATTTGACTACCTGCTAGATATATATGCTGACTAGTTGGGTTGAACAGCTTGGGGATTATAAAAGATATCCTGCGGGTCGTATTGAGCTTTGATGGCTCGTAAGCGCGGATAGCTAGATCTCCAGTAAAAATTACCATAGTCGTTTGGAGAGAGTGTGGGGTCGGCATAGTTGATGTACATGCTCCACGTGTTCTCCGGTGCGACAGAGGTGATCGAATTGACCCAGCCGTTTAGAAAGTTGAAGCCATCCGAAGGATAAGATCCCGACCCGAAAACGCTGTCGTAAAACTGATACTTGAATGTGGCGTTACGGTGGGCATAGGAGCCGCCAGCATCCCCAGAAATACTGCCAATGTAAGAAGTGGGCCCCCCGTGTAAATCGATCATCATATACCAGCTCTATAATTATTTTTGTGTGTTGGTTAAGCGCATTTGTGAAAGGAAGCGAGATTGAATTCTTACTCTACCGACGGATTTGGCAGTATTGAACCAATAAGCCACAAAAGCGTCCATGGCGGAAGTGGACAGCTGAGTTGTCATCAAACTCTTGGCAAACTATTAGATTAAAGGTTAGATTGGAACTCTCCAAGTACTGGCGGGCTTCTATGGACCTACAAAGGTTTCATGCTTTAAACCGGTTAGCAACGAGTCGTGGAGAAGGATTTTGGAGAGCCTGGGGACTTACAACGTCATAGTCAAGCGGCGGTGACATGGTGGCGTAGGCGTAATTGTTCAAACTGTCGAGCCAACCTTGAGTTGCGACACTGCTCGATCCTGGTGTCCCAAACTTTGCTAAAAGTGGAGCAATGGCACTATCAAACGCCGACCTAGTGCCATAGTACACTCCTACAACCTGAGTGTTATATGAACCTACCCAAAAGCGAAGATTGAGCTCTCTTGGAAACTGAGTTGAGTTGGCATATGCTTGCAAAGCCTCAAGACTCGCTCTAGCCTGTTGCTGATTCCAATTATATGAATAATTGTAGACAATATTCCCCTCAGGAGCCGGGAAAGTATTGAATTTCAAAGAGACAATGATGCCGAAAGATCCACCTGCTCCTCTGATAGCCCAGAATAAATCACTGTTCTGTGTGGCTGACGCCGTAACGATTGTTCCGTTTGTCACCACAACTTGAGCTTCGATGAGCCAATCTAGCGCAAGGCCGCGGGTATGGGAGCTATATCCATAGCCTCCGTGCAGAACGTGTCCTCCGATACCAACCCTGTTACGGATTTAGCAACTTATCAGATCTTCTTCAAATAGATTGAACTTACCCTGGGCAGGTTCCGTGGCTAATGGCACGTTTCCCTTGGTTGTATAGTGCTTGAGCAACATTTCCTAATCTCGCACCAGGACCAATCGTGGCATAGTTTGTAGACGTGTCAAGGGTGACACTATTGAAATATTTAAGATTGATCATCAAGTGGCCATTTTCACCGCCGATTCCGTGATTAGCGTAGCTGTGTCCGCCGGCCTTTGCCGTAATTTTGAGCCTTGCCTGAACACCGCAGAGTACGGCTGCCTGCACTTGAGGGACTGTAGTTGGCATTGCAATAGCAGACGGCGTGAACGGAATCCGTAAATTGAACCCCTTGGCCTCAAAGTTGAATGAGCTTGAACCGGGAGAGGCCTGAGGAACACTATTGGCATTCAAACAATCCAGAATATTTGAAGGTAGCGTTGAAGTAGTGGTCGACGTGGTCGTCGTGGTTGTTCTTGTAGTAAAGCTAGTGACAATCCCTGTGGTGGTACGGCTAGTTGTGGAACTAGTAGTAGTAGTGGTCCGCGATGTAGTTGTAGAAGTTGTGGTGCTAGTCGTAGTCGTAGTTCTTGAGGTTGTAGTGGATGGAGTCGTGGATGGCGTTGTGGATGGCGTTGTGGATGGCGTCGTGGACGGGGTCGTAGACTGGGTCGTAGAAGTCGTAGTCGTTCGGCTGGCGGTAGTAGTGGCTTGAGGTACGCATTGGAAATAGTACGCATTGAGTCTTTGAAATTTCAACAGCGAGGCCCAGATTAGCTTGAGCTATTGGAAACGGTGGCACAATTATACTCTGTGAGTAGATTGCTTAAATACGGAGAAACTACTTACGTCGAACAGACACTTCCTCCAGCACATGCGGTCGCACCAGTGTATCCTACCCCGCCACCTATGTTCTAGTCAGAATTGAGATCTCGTTCAATGAATTATTATGCAATATGTTTTAGCGCACATTGTCCCCATAAAGACTGAGTTTGGGCGTTCGCGGTAGAAGCTACCAGCGCCGCCCAAAGTATTGGCCGAATCCGAAAAATCATCGTTGGAAGAACGTCGAGGGTGCTAACAGGACTATTTCGAAGTTATTAAATATACTTTGACAAGTGGTGACGGCGATGTTGTTTTGAATGTTTCATTTCTTGTCGCTTGGCCATGGAACCTTGGCGTACTCATATTTATATACGACTCCATGTTTTGAAACGTGACAAGACCAGGTTGAACATAATACAGTAGTATTTAGGCATGAGATTCCGGTTCTCAGCCGGCTGCTCCGGGACTCAGGTCTTTTCTCCGGAATTTAAATAAAGTGTAGCCGGAAGCGATACTGAGTTTAAAGTGTACCGGCCAGGAGCTACCCTGGACAATCAGGCTAAACTCTTCGGGTTATTGAGGCAGGGGCCATCGCGTGTCCTAAAAGCTCTCGTATCCAAATCCTCTTACGGTGTAATACAAGGGGTCCTAGTTACTGGGTTTCAATTACAGCTATGCTATAATTATATGTACGCTGAGAGAATCCGAATTCACAAGCCAAAAACCTTGATTTAGACTCGAAGGGCAAATACCACTTCGCGTGTTGCCCCACTACTCCGGATGGGCGTTGCGAGATTGAATATTACCAAGCGATGACTGTCGGCTTTTTGTTCGTTGTGTTGACGCTGTTGCAGGTCCGAATTAACTCGGCACTAGCCTCGGGACCAGCCTGACACTGCGCCATGGCGCCATATCATATATTAACTTCAGACTATGTGGGACAGTGTCATGATGTTCAGGTCATTTACGCCTGAGCAGCCACTTTCCCGGGATGTAAGAAAGACATTCCGGGAGATATTAGTTGGCGAAGCTATATTGGCTATTATGATCCCGCGACGGACGTGGACGTATCAATCTTGCTAGCGGCGATACCGCTATAGCGAGGTCCAGCTTGCGGCGGTTCCGTCGAAACCTTCAACTCAGACAAAGCCGGTGAGAGTATATATATTCATTTGCCGGGACAAATCAAGAAGAATAATTGTACAATAATCATAGATTTCGCAGTTGAAGTGTGCAGCAACTTGAAGGAAAGAGCGCCCCCCACATACGGTCATCTCGGCTCTTTACGAATACCACTTCAATCCACCTAAAGCGGACTACGGAGTGAGTTTTTATTGCTGATAATAAGTGTTTGAAATACATGTATATATTTTCGCTAGCTGGCCGTTATGTCTTTTTCGATTGATGCAATTTTGACACTTAGACGAGTCTTTGGGCTTCTGGTGATGCCTAAAACCTATCTAATTCAGACGAACAGGATCTTTTTCTTTCATATTCCGTTTTTCACACCACGAGACGTAGAAAGCATTCCGAAATCGGCCTCTAGTATACACACTGGGCTTTATTATTAGATGCGAAAAGCGTCAATTACGCGATCATTATAAACCTATGTCCGGTCTTGACGTTGAGAGATAGAAATAATTCAAGTTTTGCTTTTCGAGCTTATTCATTCTATGATATAAGTGGGTATTCAGGTAGCATAACGTTTCTTCGCCGTGTCTAGAATATTCTTTTTTCATCTGAATTCACACATATGTACATTAATCGCGCTGCACCAGGAACAGTAATACCAATAACGCTCGCATTTGTGGCCCTAAGCATATGATGTCCTTCTTATGTGCAACCGATATTCCTTGTTTAAAATGATTTTCCTATTTACCTTTACCTTTAGATTGGTTTATCCGCTGATTAGGCCTAGTTCGTTGTCTCTGGTTGGGACGGTTGTTTACGGGCCGTCGGGCTCCAGAACGAGTGGGGTAGTTGAGGCTACCGCCGGCATATTCAAGATGACTGTTCGGAGTGGAACCGTTAAAATCGGTAGGTTCATTCACAGGAAAGCGGGAAGCCTTTGGATTCCTGCTTTTACCATCATTGAGTTGGGCGCTTGGAACTGTCCCCAGACCCTTAGGTATCGACGGGCCGGGAATCTTATAGTTTCGTATGCCCTTGATGTTAACCAAAAGGCCTGGGTGCCTGTAGTTGTAAAAGTTTTGTAGCCTAACGCCCTCAGGTTTCATCTGGCCGTCGCCGGTAATCTCAATGTTCATACAAGATGGATAAATTTGCGCTCCGTTCGGCTGTGAAGCGAACATTAAAGCAATCATCTCGTGACGCATAAGATACTGTCCGGGTTTGATGTTTTTTGGTAGCTGGATCTTCCATTGGTAGCCTTGCCGTATAAGGACATCGGTCGCCCATCGGCCTCCCACAAAGGCTGCTTCGTCAATCTTGAACCAACTAAGCCGAGCCCCAGTGACTTTCTTGCAACTGCTACCACAATCTGCGAGATAAGTTATAATTGGACCTTGGTGATTAGGTTGCCACCTACTCCAGCGAAATATTATTCTGCTTCCTGCTGCCGCCTTGGCTACACCCTGGGCGGCTCGAGCCGACCTCTTACAAATTAGATTATCACTCTGGCTAGGACTTGTAGGGTAGTCTGTGAAGCGCCCGCTAGTATCCCAAGCCTGTATAATATCGTTTTGTTTTGGTCGTCTGAAGGGATCAAAACCGGCATAAGATGTATCACCGATCACGATCTCCTTGATGTACGCGTGCCCTATAACCGGTGTTATGATTGTTGCGAGAAATGCAGCCAGAATAAGTTTCATTTTAAACCACTCGAATATATGTAACTGCCAGCAGTCTTTATGCCCTCGGACGGGAAATTAATGGTGAGATTGTGAGGAAGAAGGTGTGGGATAGTTGAGTAAGTTAGCAAAGCTGATAAAATATACCCTAATCAAATATGCCTTGTATTCCGGAGGAGGGGGGTCTTTGTTTTAACGAGACTACCTTGTAATATTGATTTTGTTTAAGAAAAATTTACTTGAATATGGTGTTGGTCGAGCGGAAAGTAGCTAGGAATACTTTGTATCGCTAACAAGGTACTCGTGGAGATTTTCGGTTATATATAAATATTGCAAGCATCGGGTGATGTTCCGAAAGTTAAGGTGGGAGGTTAGGGAACCAAAATCGTTTTTTTGGTTTTTGTGTTTGAGCGAGGAAGCTGGTGTCCAAAGACGTAACACAGGAATCCCGAGGCAAATTGGCACGAAACCATACCGGAATGCGACAAAGGGAAGCCTTAGGGACGACGAGCACTTGTGATTAGCTCGATGCCTCTCCGACGAGCAACCCCCGTCACACTGGTTTCGAACCGGGTCCACCAGGCCAGCAAGTTGTCGCACTTCGGATCACATCCTGACATGCAGCCATCCTTCCTAACGTCAACAGGGATTGTTTCCTCCTGGTCAGGAGGCAGCTAGCTCTATCAAAACCAACGGAGGATTTCTGGACTCTAACTCTTAATAAAACAGGTATGTTCCATAACTCCATAAACCTAGTCTCGCCATAACCCGTGGAGAACGTGGGCCCGGTGAGTTGCTGGCCCGGAACCAGGTTTAATAAGCAGATTCAAGTTCGGTGGATTAGTAGTACTTTTCTAGCTATGTAGCAGGACGAGAGAGAGAGGGAGAGAGGCGGTCTCGTACCACGCGGCCGCCGAGAGACAAGTAAATGTGTTGTTACCCTGCAACGCATATTTACTTGTCCCAGCTATACATTTTCGAGACTGGCTATACATATGCATCCACAACAGGAACTTAGTTAAACCTGAAGCAAGGCAGACCGCTGAGGTTTAGTAGCAGGTAAGGTAAGAAAGCGGGTGGGAAACCAGCTTCGGATCCGGGCGACCTATGTGGCTCAAAATGGCACGTTGTAGGGCAAAGAGGTGGTAACGAGAGGTGGTAACGGGACAATCTCGGGACCGGAATGTGTTGCCGCCGGAGGCGGCATTTCACAGTAACGGGGGCTGTACCAAAAAGGGCTTCAAGACTTCCACTCTGCCTCCTCTCAAAATCAAACTGTCCGCCTGCATTAGAAGTTATCATATAGTATACCAAACAAGTTAGGTCTTCGACAACTGATGGCTGTATATCCGGTTACGGGATTAGTGTCAAGACACGCCAAAATTGTAACTGAAACCACCTACCACACACAAACCCTTCTCTTTATCTACCGTTTTTGCGTTGCCAGGACGTAGTTAACGGTAACACTAATATGAACTAGAATACATTGATGCTCGCGGTCGATTCCGACTTGGCGGAACCTAGAGCTCATGTTTGTTTAATACAGTAGTTTGGTGAATAGTTCACATGGAGGGCATGCGTATCAGTGGATGAATTGATACATGTTGAGACTAAATTTCAGTTTCATAATTCATGATCGTTAAACGAAATTGCGCGGAACCATCGATGTATCGGTCATTTCAAAGTAATTTAGACAGATTAACGCGTTGACCAGGGCAATCCTTATATTGTTATACGGCTTATTAAGGCTTAATATTATTAAAAGTGCTATTCGGGTTGTCTAGCTGTATTAAGCCAATGATGCAGATTCTACTTCGTAGCTCGCCTTCAGTCCTTCATATTGAGACCAATCAAGACTGCTTGCGCCAAGATAAAATGAGATACCCTGGCCCTCATCCGCGTATCCGGTGTCGACTAGAGATCCAACGGAGCAGTTCAAATCCGAAACGGAGATTGTGCATATGACCTGCACACCACCATATCGTGCTTTCTGGGCAACCGACATTGTAAGTACAAACGCAACCGTACTCTGCCCCGGCAGAACACATACACCTCTTGTTTCCTCGCCTAATCTTATTACACCGGTGGATTGGTTGAGAACAAAAATAGAGCCGACATTATCCAATCCTACGAAAAAGGGGCCGTCTGTTCCAACGAGTGATTCCTGCTCTGCGAGGTACTCGCCCTGGTACTCGCCGCTCTTGACTTTGATACGAAAAGAAACCCATGTCGTATTCGGAACGTAGGCAGTCAATGTAGTGCTGGTAGTTTGTGTCGTAGTATCTGTCAATGTGCTTGTCACGGTTATCGTGGTCGTTTGCGCGGTTACAAAAGTGTAGGATGTGACCGTGGACGGTAGAGTTATCGTGGTTGAAGGAGCAGCAACTGTCACTGTAGGAAAGCTGGAGATGAAACAAGCGCAGGCGCTGGAATATCGAGCGGCATTTGAGCAAGGAGACGCGTAGGCAGGGATTGTTGAGGTCTGCTGGCGTTTAACTTTCCCAGCGTTATTGGTTACTGTGAAGGGAACCGTGGTTACCCCTGGTGTAGTTATCGTCGTTGTCGTCGAGTGGGTCTCCGGAATGGTTTGTGTAATTGTAATAGATGCTGATACTGTTTTGGTTATAGCGTTTGGTGTGGTGGTCGAAGAGACAGTAATGGTGGTTGTTGCATAGAATGTCCTTTTATCGCCAATTATTAGCACTGATACATAGCGGGCATATTGAACAATCAAGCGTAGAAGAGTCTTTATAGTCGATAACTTACGAGGTAGGTGGTACAAACGTCGACCGAAATAAGGACGCGCAATCTGCCGAACCAGGCCGCGATGTATTTCTGATTGCTGTTCAATGGGGCAATAAGTCAGCATGGTAGCAAGTTGATAGACTCCTTCTTTCTGTTTGTAGCTTTTTGTCTCTGATCCCAAACGGAAGCATGCCAACAGCAACTAATTATCATATGATCATTCAATTTGTCATATTATCTTCAGCAAATGGATTTTTATCTTAAGGTTTAAGAAAAAGAAGAAAAATTAGTATACCTCTCAGGCAGTTATCAGCTCTACAGTTAGAAGCACGGGGCTTTAAGACATTTCCGTTTGATAATGTGACAAAAGCTAACAAATAAATAGAACAATGGAGTTTCATTGTTTCGCAAAGGCAAGAAACTAGATACCGTCGTATTGCGCTTGAGAGACTTTGGCGGCTGTGAAAAGAAGAGTTTTAAGTAAAGTCCTCACGGGAAAAATAAGGATACCATCCTTATACATTAGCGCAGTTGCTTGAATAAAGTGTATGAGCAAATCGATTTCCATAAGGGATCTCAAGTCCCACTCGCAACCGGAACGCCACTCAGCCGTGTAATACCAAGATATCCTATTTTAGTCGGAGTTTCTCAGCTACTAGACATGCCAAAGTGATCGTATTAAAAGTGACAGCTTGCCGCTGAGCTTTCCCTGGAATTTGCCGTTCAGGCTATCGTGGGCTTGCAGCTATATACGCCCTCCTGCACAACAACACGAAAACTCTTCAATTTATGGATACCGCAAGACCGATATCCCGTTGAATGAAGCATAATATCAAAGAAAGAGGCTGGTCTGGCTTTTATCGCGCCGGGATATGACCATTGTTGTTTGCAATGAACCCTGGATAATGGCCAGAATTGTAGAATATCAACCCAAATTTAGCTTCGAATTTTCCAGGTATAATTTTGGTGTATTATCTGGTGAGAACGATAATATAGCTTCATCAAATAGTTTAGTGTCTTCAGACAATATTTCGTACAATCATTTATTTTATTTTTTAACTCGTGAACTTACAGTGCAATGACGTCTTGGTGACTGATTCTTTGCGAGGGTTTGGCGCTCAAATCGGAGGAAAATTTGGGAAAGTTGACAAACTTAAGTCTCTAGTTTTCTCCATTGACCCGTCTTCCTGATATGGTCTCGCTTTTTTGAAGACTAAGGGGTAAATTGAAATATTTATGAGTATTGCCGCCTGAAGTTGGACTTGCCTTCTCTGCTTAGAAACAACACAATTACACAGTTTCCCTGATATCCAGCGTCGATTGACGGGAAAATGCCATGTCCCTGGTGCAGAAACCAATTTGAGGATCAAATCATCAGTTATGTGGAGCCAATTCGAATGGGATTCGTTGATCCTGATCTTTCCTGGGTTAGAGCGTGTATTTCTTAGTGGTAGGCTGGTGCTATTGGTATTTAGCTTTCAATTGAGAGGGCTTTAGTACCAGTCTAGATGTCTAGCTGTTGATAGAAATGGGTTGCTAGGTCCAAATCACCATATTATGTCCCAATTTAAGTGAATAGCTATATATGAAATTTGTGTCCACGCGAGTCTTATAATCTTAATTGCTCTGATTATTTTTTATCGAAGTTATTCTCGAGTTTCTTGGAGTTCCGTAAGTACTAATAGCTACTTGCTGATGAAACTTTCACTAGTCTTCTAGGTAGGCCAAGACTTGTAGATGGTAAAGTGGAAACAGGTGTTGAAACATCTACGGCTTCTGTAACATGGTGAGACTGTTAAAGCCAAACAAAAACATAGACAAACAGACCTGGGTTTGTAATGTAGTATATCGCCAATAATAAAGAGCACCCGGTCTCAGCGACTAAATGGTCCCTTACAGGTCTAGTTCAAACTCTCCTGTTGCTTCGGGTGAGGCTGCCTTCAAGCTAGGAGAACAGTGAAATGTTACAACACTTAATGGTTTTCAGAAATTCCGCTTCAGAGCGGCATTTAGGTGCCAAAGAATATATAGATCTTTGGCGCACACATTACCTGGAAATACGGGCTGGTCTACTGTTTCTTGACCAATTTTTCTCTCTTGTTATTTTCTTTATTTCCGAATCCGAGGTGCTGGGTCGCCAGGGTTTTTTTTTCATCCGCAAAGATTTTAATATATCGACAACGAAGAACAGAAGGTATTTGTGACATGAAGTTGCTCTTTGTAATAGTAATCTCGGCTTTTGTGTCGTTTTGTCGTACATATCCAACAGCTAGCCAAGAGCCGTCGGACGACTTTCTTTCCCAATATTCTGGAAATTTCACCGACCCATCTGACGATGTTTGGGATTTTCAAGTTTCGGCTGAGACAGCTGGTCCACATACTAAACGGGACCCTAGTCTTCACAAATATAGTCTTCGGGGTCGAGCTGTAAATCCATCGAGCTTAGGTGTCGGTCGGGGTCAAAAGCAGTACAGCGGCTACTTGGATGACAATGCACATGATAAACACCTATTTTATTGTAAGTTCCAGACTTCGTAACGGAATCCTAATTCATTTGGCATCTTTAAGACGGTGAAAATACAGACACTTACAATTAAACAGGGTTTTTCGAGTCTCGTTCTAATCCTGCTACAGATCCCGTAATCCTGTGGTTGAATGGAGGACCTGGAGGCAGTTCTAGTCTCTTTGCTATTGGAGGAATCGGCCCTAGTCTTATCAATGGAAACGGGCAATTGGTCGATAACCCGAACACCTGGAACAGACGAGCCTCGATCCTTTTCCTTGACCAGCCCGTCAATGTCGGCTTCTCTTACTCTAAGAACCAAGTTGCGACTACCGTGGCGGCTGGGAAGGATATTTATGCTCTCCTTACTTTATTCTTCCAACAATTTCCACAATATAGCAAACAACCCTTTCATATATTTGGCGTATCCTATGGTGGACATTGGGTTCCGGAATTCGCGGCCGAGATCTTATCTCACGAGCCTCGAAATATAAACCTCCAGGGTGCTATCATTGCGAATGGTCTAACGGACCCATTTATCCAATACGGCTCTATGCCCGCAATGGCTTGTGGCCAAGGGGGTTATCCTACCGTTTTTGACGCCGCAACCTGCCAACGCCTGAAAAATAACGTTGCGCCGCAATGTCAGAGTCTTGTGAAGAAATGTTACAACTCTCAGAATCGCAATGATTGTGTTCAAGCAGGAAATTATTGCGAAAGAAATATCCTAGACATCATGCAGCAGGCAGGCGTTAGTCAGTTTGACATACGTCAAAGATCTGGCGTCCAGAGGACCGGTGGGAGAGTGCTTAGCTATCAAGGTAGCAGCCCCGCCACGAACTTTATAAATTCACCACAGGTTAGACAGGCACTTGGTACCACAGGCCGTCCTTACTATGGTGATTCGAGTGCGCAGGTCAACCAGGCCTTCCATGCATACGGCGATATCGCTCTCCCGATGCAAAAGTATGCGGCCCAAGTTGTAAACAAAATACCGATGTTGGTGTATGCTGGAGATGCGGACTATATTTGCAATTGGATTGGGGTTAAAGCGTGGACCGAAGCATTAGGCTGGTCCGGTAAGGCAGCTTTTAATGCTGCTCCTCTACAACCGTATAATGTGAATGGAAGGAGAGTGGGCCAGATAAAAAAGGCAAGTAATTTGACATTTGCGAAAATATTCGCGGCGGGTCATGGTGCCAATAATGATCAGCCGCAGGCTGTGTTACAACTTATCGAGGAATTTCTGGGTTCTGTTAAATAAAACTTAGTTCATCGATGCAAGTAATCTTCAGTTTCTATATAATTATACTGGAGGGAGATTCTACTTGCCCGCCAAAGGTTAATCTAGAACTTTAATTGTTTCTTGGATCGAAAGAGACCGATGAGAGAAAGACATCCAAATCTGCCCACACTTGTAAGCCAAAATTCACATATTTTGGGTTTGGATTTGCATCCAGTAAGAAACTCGTATCGTCGGCATTATCTGCTTGGGGTGGTATTAGGAAAAATGAGGGCCGTTCTGGGTATGAAGCCTGAGCTTGAATCATTGCGGTTGTTTGTAGTGCTCGCACTGGCCGGAGGGACTGTTTACTCGGGTAGTAACTGCTTACGGCTGCAAGGGCTACAGTACGTTCATAATATAGGTGCATTAGCCCTGAATTCTATTTATCTATGCCGAGAGTCATGGTGTCCATTGAGAGCCTTAAATGATTACGTATTCCACCTTGGATTTTGCCTCTGTCAAATTTCAACGTTCTATATTTGCCTTCAACCTGTTCTCTCCAATCTAGTCTTCGATATTCTCGCACTGCAACGTCCCTCTTACATACGCATCCATTGATAATATATAATCCTCGAGTCCCAAATTTATCAGTATGCTGTCATTCTTCTGAAGCTTAGCTCCAGGCCTCTGACATGAACCCAGATTTCAAGATGACGGTTTATATATACCTAGTAAAAATATTATAGACGAGCTAACAGTTAAAAGTTAAGCCAAGAGTATCTAGCCACCCGAATACTCCTATAAATATAAAATATCGGACTATTGCAATCAAAAGCTCGTCCTGTAGCAAGTATGGCGAGCAGGAGCAGAGCGACGGCCTCCCGAACAGCCCTATCGGGCTCAAGTGATATGGGCTTTGATACTGAGACTATCGCTGGACAAATTTCCACCCCCCCAACCTCTCCAAAGAATAATATCACGCCGCAAAACAAAAAGAATATACACACCCCATGTCCTCGCATTCAATCGGCGTTTATACCTTCCTCACCACCCGGAAGACGAATTCCAACTATCACTATTACGGAACCAACCCCTCCACCAAATTCGGACGCCGACGAGGGTTCAAAATCCCTGGTTCAGACACCGGTTGATGTTGGCGGACTGGAAATCACACTCTTGAGTGAGGTTCCAAAGTTCAAGCTAAGAGGTCTCGTTTCTTGGGCAAAACTACACAAAAAGGATACTTTGAAATGTCTGGATTTGACGGCCCATGAATACGACGTCATGGAGTGTGTTTTTGCCAGCGTATTTATCCATTGTCCTGAGTTGGCGAATCTGTCACTCAGCCGTCCACTCGCTCGAAGACAATTTGTTGACACTATGAACGATATTATGAACGCCAAAATGCTGAGAGACGTCGCAAGTGAGCACACTTATGGGACGAAGATCAAACGAGCCATGGATGAGAAATTGGGGGAGGCGGTGGTCGGATACCTTCTATACCGTACCGCCATTGAAGTAAAGAAAAAATTTAACGCGGGAAACTACAACTATCTCAAAGAAATGTTTGCAGTTGCGGAAAAAAGAGGCAATCGTCTCAGTTCAAAACAACTCCTCTCCCCGGGCATACCTCGATATCAACTCGAACTAAGCGCCGGACGCGCAGCTCAGCTGTTGGACCTCGAACGCGAAATTTTGGAAAATCAAATTACCGGTCACCAAAGAACTGCGCTCAAAACTGTGGCAGTAGTTATGGGGTGTGTTCTTTTTCTATACGGCCTGCACTTCCTGGTCTCTATCTGTCGATTTATCGACTTCACGTTCGCGCTAGAGCTGGAACTCCCGATTAAAGAGTGCCAAAGGCATGCCCTTGTCAAGTTTGCTTTGTTACCGGAACTCTGGAAGCTATTTATCGAGACAGTTTTCAAGTGGGCTATCTTGCACGACTTGCATACTAGACTGCTGATCGGGGTCTTTTGCTTTACTGCTGGGATTTTGTGGCCGACGGTTTGGCAGAAATTGGCTCTTAAACTTGCCTTTCTAGAGTTTTTGTTAATTTAAAGACTTTGGTTGGCCGTCAGAGCTAGCATTTGGCCTATCTATATTGGAAAATTCTTACATTTGGCTCTTTTGACACGTTCCAATCTTGTATTTTATTTCTTTTCGCTTAGCTCGCAGGGCTTTTATATAAATTACGAACTGATCCATCCGTTCCTACTGGAGAATGGTAGTTACTGTCTTTAATTCAAAACAGGAATTCTGGCACCTCAATAAATATTCTATTGATCATTTGCTTACAAGCGAAATTGCCTCCGGCTATACTGACTGCGGCCATAAATGATTGTACCCCCATAAACCAGTTATCTCTTAGGCTATGTACAGTCTAAATATTAGACCGCCGTTTCAAGGTAAAGTTTAGCTCTTTTTTTCTCCAGTTCGGATAATTTTGATACGGTATACCTGAAACGGCCAGAATTTCTTTCTTAGAATAGGAGATTATAACTTTGAAACGCATTGAAGTCCTGTACATGTTTTATTTATACATACCCAAATAAAGAAAGGCCTAATATTGATATCATGGAGAAATAGCAAAAGTCATAGACCAGAGTCAAAGTCCAGGGGTAAGCTTTTATTTTAATTTGCTAATTAATCCTACACTTCCTAACAGCACTAACAGTATTTCATTTTTTATGCGTAATGTTTGTTCGTAAACACTGGGGATCGGCTCAGATAATAGTAGTCGTAATCATAATCTCTATTATTTGACTGTTCAATCTGTTGATAGTCCATCCTTGCCAACACCGTTGTTTAGCTCATCGAAACCACCCATTAGGAGCGTATTGTTGCTGGTGCTGTTGATACTGGTGCTGCTGATATTGGTGTTGTTGATGCTGTTGCATGGGATGCCCAAAATGAATGGATTGTTCTTGCTGCTGCTCCCCGATAATAGTGTACCCCAAGCGCGCCAAAGCTGCCATCTGTTGATTATATTGGTCTTTGGTCATCATCTGATCGTCGAGGTTCTGATCCCACGCCATCGCCATAACCTCCCATATTGATTTCGCGATGTTCCAAGACAACTTCATGCCAGACATCATAAAAACCGTGGCAACCTTTTTGGCATCCCATTGAGACATGGGTGTGTCTACTGGTGACGACATGGGCCCACCCGGTTGCGCTACCGGCGGAGTGAGAAAGACAGGCCCGTTGGGTGTCTGGAAGACAATAGGTCGATATAACGTGTCATGAGATTGCTGTTGAGGTTGCGAGTGATCATTCTGCCACGGTGTAGCTACGGGAAGCCTGAATCGAAGTCGGACCATATCCCATTTTTGGGCTTCCAATACTGGATTTTCAGGTTGTGTCTGATTTTCAGAAAGTCTCAAGCGGACATCGTTCCAACTTACAGGCGCCTCCGAGGCCGAGGGTGTCTCAAAATCCGTCACATTAGCATAACGTTCGCGAGAGAAGATAGAGTTAACAAGTCTTTCAAGTTTGTTCCTTCTTGGAGCAGAGCAATGCACTTGATTAGCGGCTGGAGGTTCCTGTATTTCCGAGGTCCGGGTACTGGTATTTTCTTGGGCTATCGGCATTTGAGTAGCAGTCTCTACTATGCGGTCCTCGTGAATTACTTGGAAAGCGCCTGGAACATGCTGCCTGGCCGAGTCCGCCATGGCCGAGGGACTTTGGGGGTCTGGATTTCCGGCCACCAAAGTATTTGATAAGTATGCCGCTAATAATGTAACTGGTGTCTGGAGCTCAGGTCCTACAGGCGGAACCGTAGTAGGGGGGACTGGAGCAGGAGGGAGCAACTTGGCAGTCTGCTGTTCTTCTTCTGAAAGGGATTGGAATAAGCCGGAGGCTTTGGCTCTTTTGAAAAGCCCACGTCTAGGCATCTTGACAAACAAACGGCGCGATGGCTGGTGATATTTCAAATACAGCTGAGTCTTTTCGCGAAAGAAGGTAAAGTCTAAGGCTCGGGCTTCAGATTGTTGTTGAATATGAAAAGTCGTGAATAGTATTTAAGCTATTTTACTGGTGTAAAGATTTGGATATGCAGGCATACTAGTGGTACGAGGAAAGGAAAAATATTCTTGAAATTGTAGGCGAATAGCTACTTATATACCCTATAACCAACTTAGTGACATGCTGCCCAAGTAGCTCGAACGAATCTCATTCTTAGTGGATAGGCAGAGCTTCCAGCAGGCAATAGGTAGATTCCGAGCTACCAAAGATCTCATAACATTTGATAGTCAGCGAGAAGAGCCATATGAGGTATTCCTTGTAGATGAGTGTGAGAAAGATGTGTTGTTCTGCCCATCATTCCGAACTCAAGGCTTTCACAAGGCCGGATCATTGCTGTATTTATGTGGCATTTTCGATCCGACCGTTAATCACTAAGAGAGATGTACGAAAAGCAACCGCCAACTGCAGATCTTTGCAGGAGGCTATATCATTGTTTGATTCATCGGCCGGGCGTTAGATAGCTCGAATGGACACTGACTGATGAACTTGAGTTTTCGTATCGTTGGAGAAAATTCAATATTTGAACACCCTGAAGCATAGGTACACATGAGATATGAGAGCCATGAAGTATATTTCATTTTCAGTAATATTTCGGTGCTAATCGAGTGTATTTCATTATAGATCCGTGTATTACAAGCATTCAAACTTTTACCGGTATAAACCTCCAATGACATTGTAATTTAAGGGATGTGGTCTCCTAGCGCCGGTTGCCCGCACATATCACAAATGCGAACAACCTTCGGGTCGCCGCATATGGGGACTTGAGGCTACGATGTAACTATGTCCCAGGCTCCGTTTCCGTACGGTATCTGGAGAACAAAGAAGCTGCGTGAACCATTTCTATTCTGGCATTGAATCATTTTTTCAGGCCTAGGATAATCGTGTTGCAGCTGCTTTCTAAAAACATTGCTCTTCTTTAGTTTGAGACTGCGCCAGTCTTCACCCATAAACAATTCTTTCTCAATCAACAACCTTCATCCCCCCAATCTTCCTTCTGCCATTAACCTATCTTCGGCAGTCAAGCGTCTCGATCTTTATCACGATTTATCGATGTGCTCAGTCTAGATTCACCTCCTAATTTGCTCAGGTTCTTACCTCTTAGACTTTGGTATATCGCCACAACAGGTGAGTAGCTTTCTGTACTGGGGCTTTATATACGCAAGTTAGTTGTGGTGTCACGGGGAGCAATCACAACGATTTCTACTGTTGGATGCAACTCCATCAGAACCCACCGTTGTTTCGTTAAAAGCTTATATAAAGGTTCATGAGCTAACTCTCTATGTAGTTGATAGCCATATAACCACGTCAGATTACTCGAGATATCTATTATGAGATCCAGGTCTTACTGCAGAGACGTGTCGCCTGAGCTCGGGGTGGTAGAGTTGTCAAATGAATTCTGACAAATTTTTGGAAGCTCCGCAGATCCTATAGATCTGACCGATACAAGAAGAAACTGGTTGTTCGAGGAGGAGGATGGTGATTCTTTCAGCCCCATATTGACTCCGTCCTCGCTTTCTAACAATTCTGAAGGACCCGAAACTATAAACCATAAGGGATACAAGAAATCCAAGCCTGAGTTCTCCGGACGTATTCGTGTCTCCAATGACCGGCCTTATGCTATGCGTAAGCTGAAGATTAACTCGATTCCTGACATTTTGGAGCACCTCGACTTATCAGAACTTGAAATAAACTGTCTAAAGAAGGTTGTTTCACAGCTTTTCATAGACGAGCCCGATCTTCTGGAGATAGATTTGAAGAAAGGGTCGCCAAAGTCGAGGATCGCGAAATTCCGTACCGGTGTGACCAACTATTTGGTCGTCTATATGGATCCACGGCTCAGAAATAAATTCTACGAGCTCGATATCGAGGATGACCAATTGGCTTTTCTTCTCTGGAACTATGTTATCAAGCTGCGTTGTCGAAAACGGAACGCACAGAGGTCTGAAGACGCCGGCGCAGAGTCCGAGATTGAGCCCTTACAATCCACACCGGCGAATAATCGACGTAGCAGCAATACCTACCAATTCAGCTCCGATTCTCGAATGGGCCGAGAGAGACAGCGGCCTGAAAGCTCTACTCCATCGAGGCTCGATCTGTCGTCAATTCTGGCTGTTGCTAAGACAGAACTCAAATTCGACATCAATAGAGAGATAGCTCTTGCTCTCGAACCTGTCAGACGCTGCATAAATAATCTCGATACGAAGACTAGCGAGATGAATCGTTCATTCGAGGATCTTAAGGAGAATCTCGAAACGGCCAAAAGGTATCTGGTCCTGAAAAACCAACTACCTGTTGACCCCGACGCCTCCGTCACAATCAAAAACTCTAACATCGGACCAAGGGATCTTCAAACAGTGAAAGAGAATAGTCCCAGCGAAAAAAGAAGGCTTGAAGCACCACATTTCCCCCATCCGAAAACTAGCGCTGTTCGAAAAGAACCACAGGGCACTGCTACTTGCCCGGTAGTTGTTGAAGCTCTACCAGCTACAGGAGTAACACACCACGGACCAGCAGCTGGTCAACAATTTGGATCTATGCAGGCTCAACCAATCCCTGGTGATGAATTTCGCGAACAGGGTTGGATGGAGTGGTGGAAACTCGCACTCGTGGCATTCTGCTACTTTGTCTATTTCGGTTCCAGTTGAACGCTAGTTAAACTGGACAATAATGAGCTGTTTATTATCACAAAATATATTCCTGTTATTCTCAATCTGATTGTTCCAAAATTTTGCACTTCTCCTTGTCTACGAAATGCTTTAAGCTGACACATTCTCTATTCTCTTTTCTTTCAATTTTTTTTCAACATATGAGTATTCTTTTTAAAAGATTACCTGGTCACGAGACTGGCGCTTCCTTTATAAATGCCACTTTAGGGCTCCGATCCTAGACCAATAGTGACGGATTGGAAACCCCATGCATTTGATCAGGTATTTGATCTAAAGAACTTCAATTATGGTTCGCAACACTCGAAACATAGTAGAAATTACCATCAACCGTATTCCTTACTAATGTGGTCATACTCTCTGCTCCATGCACAGCTTTCAATATTGTGACAAGACTCGTGTTATCCGTCCAGGTTTTGCAGGTAGTGTCCCGAGATTACTATTCTCACATTCTGTTCACATGGGTCAGTTTGTTAGTTGGAGATATCCGGCATAATGCAGCGGCTACTTGCAGCGAAGGTTCAACAGTAGAACAAAGGAGATAGTGTCATTATTGTTTCATGTGAATTCAATAAAATGGCTGGAACAGCAAGCTGCCGAAATCCCTGCTCAACACATTGGGCCGTCTAGGCTACCTGAAAAGAACCAGTTGCTGTCCACGTCACAATGCCGGAAAACAATCTGATCGAGGCGTTTCCTCGGCTATTTTTTATGTCTAAATCCAAGATTGTAATATGTATATGTGTTATAATCTCACTCAAGTTTTCTAAAACACATTTCTTGGCGGTCTTCACAATCCCTGGCGACACCCAGTTTGCCATGTCGCCGCATCAGCTTCCAATTGATGGGAAGCTTGTTGATACGCCTTTCATTTATTGTTTTTGCTTCCGATTTCGTATCGTATTTGGATGTATGAAAAGAAGAATTCTTACATTTTACGACTAAATCAGTCTCGCTAAGTTTAATCTCTCACCAAAACTCTTCATTACTCTCCATTGATGAAACCCATTGAATTCAGTACCAGACCGGGAGTTGAGAACTATTGTTCAGCGTTCTGATTCAATTAAGATTGACTCTGGCAGCTTTACAAAATGCTTGCAGACATCAACCAATATTGCCATTTAATATTTCTATCGGCAATAATAATCATTAAAAATAATCATAGCTCCCCGACAGCATGCTGCTTAAAGATTATACATAGCAGTTGACCTCGTTCCCAGAATATGAATTGCCAGCCATTTAAGTTTGGTTTCCAAGATGGCCAAGAAGCATTGACATGGCCACTATCAAGGTTTGGTTACATTCATTCTAAAGATTGGCTAAGAAAGTACGTGGTAAATCACAAAGATTCTTCCATCTACTCTATTTCCCTCATCGAGGCTCAAGCTTTAGTATTAAAAACATAATGTATTAATACTAAAGCTGTTAGTAAGTTCTCTCCATAATTATAAATAAATTGTTTCTGCTGGATATCTGAGAGGTTTCTTGTTATGAAACTATATTATGTTTCAGGTTAGCTAATTCAATGCACTAAAACGAACAGTTTCTCTAGTAAAAGCATATTCACTCTTCTGTCAGGATGCAGGAAGTTGTGCATCTGCCAGTACCAATTTTTGTCACAACAAGCGATCATATGCAACGGAGAACTGTTAAGAAAAACATAGGACATAATACTCAACTGCCCTAAATCACGATAATCTCAGACTATAGTAAGCCAGGTCAAAACTACCCGCAATTTCTAATCTCAAAAAATGGCGTATACGGACGAGTATTCTGCAAATCTTCAGCCTTCAGATCTTCAACTCCCATCCCTACACGGGTCCCTTGCAGATATCTCAAAGGATGGAAACTCAATCCTAATATCCCCAGAAGTATCACCACGCACCATTCCTGCCCGCAGAATAAATTTAACCTTCACACGCCCAACCGAGCTTTCTGCTTTCGGTGGCATCAAGCAGATACAGTCGTTCCTCCGTCTCTCGGACCTCGAATACCGCACGGTACAAGGAAGTGTGGATGATGCCCTCCGCGCGTCCTCAGAACTAGCGACACTATCGCTCAATAGGGGGAAATCCTTTGAGGGTGACAGGTTCTGCGAAAAGCTCGGCGCTGATATCGAAGAACTTCTCGATCCGACTGTAGTTCGAAAGTTGGGGGACGTGGCACGTCAAAAAGGTGACGAACAGGTTGGGTACGCGTTATATATATTGGCTGTCATGAGGAGACGGAGGTTGAGAGATGATGGGGCATTGCCTAGGCCATTTTAGACGGGTCAAGCCAAATTTTTGGCGGCTTCACAGTAATCTGAGAAGCTTTAACATGGATCGAATCTGGGTTCGATTAAAATGTGTCATTAAATATTTAAATAGTAGTAGCTGCGTATGGTACCCATAAACCCGACCTACCGCGTTATAGATTGGCTCAACAACTCTGCAGATCTTGTAGATACAACGTCAGAATAGAATGAATGAAATACTGTCTGAATTCATGAACGCTTAGACTATAATGAAACTCGGATTATTCTTAGGATATATATACGACGAATTTGAGACGAAATGCCCTTCTTGAATGCTACATAGCCACTGGTATGGGGATTACGTTACTCTACGATCTAACAAATCACCGATCATAGAGAATTCTATTGTAGGCCGTCTCGAATATATGATATATACCCGACGGAAAGGAGAAGGAGGCTCAGTTCAACAATGCGTAACTCTTCTCTCCAGCAAAAAATCCCAAAAATGTGTTGTTTTCTGAGAAGGTTCTATGCTGGTACTAGTCTCGGCAGACCCTTCTTGTGTTGTTGCTGGTACTGGATGTCAGTTCGAGACCAACACAAGCTTAAAAGGGTCTGCTGAGACGACTAGGTGGTTCTCTCTAGCTAGTAACGAGACTGGTTCTCTCTATTCCTATTCCTATTCCAAGAAACAAAAAAGGCAACTAGTCTCGGGGCGCTACCCTGCGAGGCTTAGGAAGGCAACCCATTTTATACCCATGGTGTACTCTGCAAAACTCGCCGTGTAATCATAACCTCGTGTTATCTTTGAGTAGTAATTTGAACCCCCTCTGCAGTCGGGCATAAAGCCGGATTGTCGGTTTTTAGGGAACAATGCATGTAGACCTATTTGTTTATAGTAGGGGCACGGTCCAATATAAGACTAACCTAATGAGCCATTGACTATTGTCGCGTGTGGATTAGGGATCTTGCGTCTCTAAAGCTAGCCGCATTCTAGTGGGTCGGCGTCGTCGAGTGGCTGTCATTCAGTTTTGGTTTTTGACCTTCGAGGCTCTAGCTTTTGAGTTTTACTTCCCGTCTGCCAAGAAAGTGGCATGTGGGCCAACCCTCGCCAAGTCCTTTTGTTTCTAATATTTGTGATAAGCTGCAAGGCTTAAGCTCGTAGATGGGACTCAATGCAGCGCCACCTCATGCAGGAGGTCTTTATCGAAATAAAGAATCAAGAGCAAGTTCAGCCGCTCGGTAAGTCTAAAACAGCCTCTACTACCAAGTCTCTCCAGTGCGAGCCTTGCGTTCATAGGGAGATTGATATTCCTTTTAAATTTCATTTAAATTCCAAAATACGGAGTTTCGCCGATTGACGCGGATGTGTACATACTACGATATAAAAAGTATTTCATATGTTATCCTTGGGAGTCACAATACGAATATGCTTTGGTGGGGTGGAGTCTGATCTAATTCTTTATAGCACCATAATAATCTTGTTCTGAGCTTGGGGCAGCTCGACTTAGGCTCTGCTGCAAAGAAGGTGCGGCTGGAAAAGGAGCCGCTTGGATCAACCAACGCAGGGTAGTGTAGAATATCACGCACAGCTTCTCTTCATCTTGAACAGCCTCGTCAAACCATTTCCCGGCTAATGTGGTCTCGTTGGCGAATGTACATGTATTTAGACACACTAAGTTCGCGCCTACCTGAATCAATCCTTTTATTTTCTCCTCCGTTACACCAATTTTGTTTCAAAATCGGCAAACGCAGCGTTACCAAAATGGATACTCTGAAGTGGAACCAATGCTACTTGGCTCAGGTTGATCCCAACTCGACCCTGAAGGTCTCATCGCCCGTCGCGGTCGAAAATCTTTCAGAAGGCTTCTGGGACAGTCGTCATTTATCAACAGCAACAATCCGTTATACACCGGCAACACTCCCAACACCATGGCCTATCCTACTTGCAGGTCTCCTCCTTTCCCTCTTTTCAGCAGTCAGCATCACTCTTACCGGCCCACGAAAACTTACCAAAAAGTCTGTATTTTTGAACACCACAATTGGTGGCATCCAGTTCATACGATGCTTCATGGCATTATGGGGTGCCTGCGTCGCATTAAACAGCCACGAAGGACGGCTTCGTCCTCCGTCCGCTGTTGGTGTTCTCTTGCTCTCTACAATCCCATACTTATTGGAAAAGCGCGCTTTACGAATTTCGCGAATGCTAGCTGGAATAGGGGTCATATGTGCCCTCGTAACCCTGTGTATGATGGTAGTCATTCGAATTAACCGTCACAACGACTATTACGGTAAATGGGTGTTGGATTTCTCGGGAAATGTCTCTGGATACTCTAACACTGGCAACTGTCCATTTGTTGTTGGCAAGGACAATGATCCGAGAAACGTGTGTCCGACTCCTTACTATGTCGGGTGTGGATTGAACCAAATCGTATATAATTACAGTACGTATCTTACAAACGAGGTACTATGGGAATCTAAAGCCGAAGGTCACAATCCAAATACCTATCGTGTTCGGAACAAAGTCGCCCTGGGAGAAACAATACTAGGACTACTTCTGCTCATCCCTGGTATAGGCGGCGGTTTCTTCGTATTAATACCTATCGGCCTTATCGTAATAGGGGCCTTTTTCGTTTGGGTGGTCTCCGGCCTTAAAGACCCGTTCGCGGTCGATACTGGTGACATGGATGATTTCGGAGAAACCGACAAACTGGCAGGTTATAAATCTTTTACTGCCTTAATATCGATTTTTGTTACCTTGCTCTTCATTGCAATACCTTTCCCGCTTCATTATATCCAGCAGACTATACCTACGGGCTTCATGATATTGGATAGTTTCGGACCGCTACAACCAGCCGAGTATCAGACGATTTATGAGTGGGTCAGTCAGCGTCCGGTGTATAGCTCCTGGACGGGAAATTCTGCGAATGGAACGAGTTGGTCCGATTTCTTTTATATCGAGTCACCAGCAGATAAGTGGGGATTTGTGAAGTACTGGTGGGTTGAGAATCGAAATCGCGTGGAGAATTGGTTCCCTTTATTGTAGCTTAAACGGTGGTAATGCGGTGAAGTGGTAAAAAAGAGAGGGCACAACTGAGCTGCCGGCAGCAAAATGAGCGTGATGGTTCGACCTAGTTTTATAGTTAGAACACACAACTGAATTCGCGCGAAGGTAGAAGGGTATGAACTTCGAAAGAATCCAAATTCCTCGATTTTTTTGGTTTTTAAAAAGACGAGCAACCAGATTGGGGTTTCAAACTGTTCGTGAAATGTAAAAAGTAATACGAGTGATTGCTCAAGGTTTATGTCATAATGGCAGAGTCCATATCGATCTCTGTCGCAAATTGCGACGGAATCGAAACGTAAAAGCAAGCAGTATGCATCATCAACCTATGAGAATTCTTTACCATTTTGAAAATCTTTTGATAACCTATCTATAGGGCGCTTAAAATCCGCAAGAAATATTGAACTCTTATATTCGAGAAGTTCTTCTGATGAATACCCACGATTTGTGGTATCGTTGTTTATAGTAAGCTATATAATAACGGCGTAGGAAGTCACGGGTTTTACGCATTGAATAGGGTAGCTAGAAAACCCATCAGTCGACCTGCTATCGCTATTTTGTTTGGTGTTGACTATAAATAAGAACTCATCGAATTTATTGTCTGGAGGAACTATCCCAATCTCTGGACACACCATCCTCGGTCTTTCCAAGCTATATTAGTCTAAATCTCAGCCAGTGCCGAGACTCAAACACCATACCGGCCGAGTATCAAACAAGGTTAAAAAAAGAAATTGATGGTTTTATGCATGGATTGAACCATTGACGTTTGAAAGATTACCCAAGGCCTCGATGTGTGTGATTGCACCCTAGACCGTTTCAGTCTTGGTCTAGCCCGCCGGAGCGTTGGCGTCCAACCGAGGACCGACACCAGTCGAGGATGATATGGATTCTATGTAGCAGGAAGGAAGAACTCCCCCTTTTTAAACCACTTTAGGTTTGGTTGGAAATATAAGCACCAATGTCGATTATATACCCCAAAATATATACTAATAGCGTCTAGCTCCTTTCTCGCCATGGATATGATCACGCCTCCCTCTAAAAATATATCTCACCTTTCTTGACCTCGGAACGTTAAAGAAAGAATGCAAGTAGTCGAATTTAGCTATTGGCCTTGAAATCATGCCCCGAGTAAAGCATAGCCCCTCTCTCTCATACTACCGTATAAAGCATATATTTGCGCCTGCGTGTACTCTTGCCCTTTCACAACTAGGAACAACATGAAGATGATTGCCCACAAAGATAAAATTACAATCCACAAAAGTAAAGAATTGGTGTTTAAGGGAACGCTGTGAGAGGAGTCTCTTTGGGGTGTAATAACGCGATCGCTCCTATTTCGTTTAATCTGTTTAATCCTTGGTTCCTTCTTTGACCTTAGTCTCAAACGGTCATCCGTATCACAGCCACTTCCCGTAAGTAGACTTGGGATATTATCTCTGTTTCCATCTTGCTGGGCGGTATGGTTGTTTGCATGAGCCTTTGTAGCAGACTCCTGTTGGGTATCTGAACCTTCGGTCAAGGTTTCAGAAGCGTTGCAAGACTTTTCTTTAAATTTGCGGCTTTCCCCTCGATTCGCAGATTTCATTGAGCCTTCTTGGGAAACATATTTGTTCTTAAGTGGATCTTTCTTTGCTGATGTTCTCTCAATATCGGATTCCATTATTGAATCTGTCCTCCTTGGGCTGAAGGGTTTTGCTTTCCCGTTTGCCAAACTGCGTATCTTACTTTTACGAATAGATACTCTCCGATAGAGCAAGAACCTAGCCTGCCACGGATCGCAAGCGTCAAGTCGCTCTAGAACATCTTCTTTCAAACTGTCGCGTAAACTGCGACTTACTTTGTTCAACCACTCTAGCTTTTGCTCCTCAGAGCAAGATATCACGTCAAGATCCATCAATCGAGAATCAGCCCTTAGCATAGCATCGATCGTAGTATTAATGCTAATTATCTCTTCCAGAGAGACGTTGAGGATATCGCACATAGCTTCATTGCTGTAGTACGGAGCGGTGGGTATACTCTTAGGGCGCTCCGTCGTAAGAATGAAAGTGTTAACTGCTCGAGGGTAGTCTAGCGAGCCTCTTTGGTTGCTTTCGGGGTTCTTATTTGATTGGAGCGGTTGTAGATTCGTTTCTCCTTCTATCAACCTCTCTTCTTCTCGAACTTCTTCCAAGTATTCTGTGGCATTATGCCGGCGTTTGGATCTCTTGGATTTCTTCGCGACTTTGTTGGAGGCGTCTTCCGGTTTCATCGCGTGAAGTTTGTTTGTTGCGTGAATGAAGACCTATTTATGAGATGGTTATCGATGAAACAAAGTGATAGACGAATGGTAATTCGAATATGCATCAAACGATGATGTTCTAAGAGCTTGAAGGCATATCCAGAATCGATATGCCTATTTTAAATCCAGGGGCTTGTACATTCAAACTCCTAGGCAAGACTTTTCCCCTTCACAGCGCAGGTTCAACTTGGGAGTCTGAGGGGCTAGGGGTTCAAAGTAGTCTCAAAGTGACTCTCCGAGCGGTCAAAAACGAGAGTAGGTTCAAAGCTGGTAGTGGTTGGAGAATACGGACATTCAAGGTTGTCGATAATAGAGATATCGATTAAGAAATATGATGGTATACTCCAGTAGCTTCTTCAGTGTAGGTACTTAGTTTGGTAAGGAAAAAGGTTATTTCTCTAAATCTGTACCTGCTTCTTGGTCTCAGTACACAGGAAAAACTAGGCTATATTCAATTTGGTAGATAGAATCCACTGCCCAAAACCATTTGGGAAAATATTGATTCTATAATCTAGATCCTTCAGGTTTTCAACATGCAGTTGCAATGCAGGTGGTGGCCTATATGGCGAACCGGCTATACTATACTCGGTCATGATAGTACCCGATTAAGTCAGAAATATCGTTCAATAACAGTTTTCGTAATATATATATCCAGCCTGCCCTGTCAACCCCCAGGAAAACAGGAAAGAAGTAAAGGTCATGACAATTCGGATTATTTTCTCATCCCACCACCACAAAGGTTCTCTTGGTTCGTGAATCCAATTTTATCCGTATTTTAGTATAACCCCCCTATCTTGTGTACTAATTTGTTTCGTGCTTGTCCCTTCAAAACAATTTAATATACAAATTACCAACCAGCATGGCAAAGAGAATTGAAACAACAACTAAAAGAGCATTTTTTCCATTCCACATGCAAAGTTGCTTTTCCTTCTCGGCCTTAGCCATCTGATATTGAAAGAATTCTTCAGATTTAGCTTCTAATGTTCCAGCCCCAGTGGCACTGCTTTCGGATTCGGATTCGGCTGGTGTAGATTGTCCTGTCTTACTGGTGCCCTTGACCTTCTTGGCGGGTGGTGTAGTGATGGTTTGGGTAGCGGACTTGTTGATGATTGCGCTTCCTTTGTTTTTGTTCTTGCCCCGAAATGACTTGCCACCGGGAGTAGATTTGTTTTCATCGGCTGCACGGAACTCAAGAAATGTTCGCTTTGACGGGCTTCCAGGAGTAGGAGAACGGGATCGATTGTCGTCGGGAGAATCAATCGGTTTAGTTCTATTTCGATTCATTTTGAAGGTGCCCTTAGTGGCCTTGGTATTAGGATCTTCGGCAGAGGCAACGGAAGCACCAGGAAGAGGGGCGTCATTATCGTCACTCTTCGAGCTGTTTTTGACTCTCTTACGACGAAGGAGGACTAGTCTGTAGAGGAGCCATGGTGCAACCACTTTATGAGAGACTGCGAGCTTTTTGAACAGCTCCGGATCGTCGGATAGGGATGAAGTCAAAGCATTGCCGATGGCTTCGCAAAACTCATCTCTTTCCTGCTCTGTGGAATTCTGGATATCTAGATCGAGATTCCGAACAAAGTAAGAGCTTTCAAGAATAGAAGTGATAATATCACGAATCTTTCCAAAGTCAGTCTCAGTCAAAGTGAGTGCTCTGCGAATTGCAACGATAGATGGGCTCTTTAGGTGGGCTCCTAGGTGAGAAGGGCGGATGTAAGAGACGGGTATTGTGATAGGATCGGTATTTTCTGAGGTTGTAGGTGCCACAGATATCAATGGAGTGGTAGGAGAGCCTTCCAAGTCAATCTTCGGTAGCTCCATAGCTTTGGGGGATTTAGCGTTCCGGGAAGAGAGAGTAGGCTTTATATTCCTACTAGTCGGTAGGGAGTTCGATTAAATAGAAGATATCTTGAACTATAATGAGGTTGGTCCCAATATGAGATTTTTCAGACGAAGAAAGGTGCGCGGGAATGTTCTTACCAAGAAGAAGATGATGATGATGAAGAAGAGGAAGAAGTTGGAGTATTTGGCTGGCGGATTTCTTTGGCTATTTGAAACCGCTCGACACCATCGACGACAACGCAACGCAAGAAGCCAATCAATTCAGACGTACCTCAATTGCTCAGCCTCGAGGCTATAAATTGCCAGCGCCTCGAAAAATCTTGCTAATGAGAACTCAACTTCAAAGAATGCCAACTGTTTTCAGTGTCAGCTTCTGCTTAACCGCGCTCTACTGCTGTCCCTTTCTCGAAATCAGTTTCGATACCACAACAACCGCGACCGAGGATTCAAAGCCGGAACCACCAACAGCTTACTCGATCCTCGTTGCCGTCGTTATATTGATAGCGAGTATTCGCTTCTTCCAACCACCGCCCTGGCGTTTCGGTAAGTCATCTCGATACGCACACCTATTTCTCTAGTTTCTGTGAGGAGCGAGTATGAGAAATAACCTTAACTCTTCCTTTTCTTGATGTTACTTCTCACCAACGATGTGACATGGTCGGGTAGTTGCATGACTTATCCCAAATTGATCTAATGTTGTTACCATAGGTGTCATTCTTTACTAACTCTTGGATTGCGACCAACACTAGCGCTTTTTCTTTGATTCCGAATTTCCCGCAACTAACCTCGAATTTACCATCTACATGACAGAGCCGAAGCTGACTTGTACATCCCATCATCCAAGATTTATCCAGGTCTCTCCAATAAACCTGGTTCCAAAAAACCGATTTAATCTCCCGTAATGGTTGAGCTATATCATCAATCAAGTCTACCGAACCGATACGAGGAAACAACACCTGTTCAGCATCCCTCATCCTCTTCCCGACTGTTCGTATCTTTCGATCGCCCTAAAACCATACGGTATGGCTCGTACTCCAAAGGTGAAATGCTGAGGGTTTTGAAGGCTTCGGAAAAGAGCTACCGAGAATTTCACATCTTGATCACGTTTCTGCTCATCCATCACGCCGACTTAGATGGTTTGGTGCTGAAGAAAGGTCCAGAGGATGGCCGAAGCGACTACTGCGAGATCGTCAACTGCTTTCTCGGGTTCCTAAGCGATGATTGCAGGAACAACCTACGAAATTCTGTTGATGGGCCAGAATTGAGCTGGATACTTTTTCAACTCAGTCTCAGGGTCAAGAGCGAAGTCAAGGCACACCGAAAGAAGCACCCTGATTGGGCTTCCAGCTTGCCACATTCTATCGCTCAAGCAATCCTGTTTAGACGTTTACCAGATCCCATATCGTTTGACATGAGAAAGCTCCTCAGAGCGGCTGCTGACCAGCAAGAATCGGCCGGATTCAACGATCCTTCTTTCGAAAACCTCTCAGTAAACACAACATCGATACTCGATAACTCAGATCTCGCCAACGTTACACAAGATGGCAAAGCGCTCCTCCAGGACAGCCGCGAAGGTTCCATCTCGCAAACTCGAGAAGAATTTGATGAAGGGCCTGGTAATATCATGCTACAACTAGCTGAGATCGATCAACACTCGCGATTGCAAAACGACCGGATTCAAGATCCAGTTCGTCGGGGTAAATACTTACTTTTTACCATTCTGTTCACTTTTTTTGCCCTCTTTCTCACCACAAAAGAAAAGACGCACAATGTGAATACAAACTGTGAGTAATTTACCTTCGGCGATAATTTAATAACTCTAGGAAAAGGCACCTAACTTTAAATCCAAGGAATTCAAAACTTAATTTTCCGAGGAGCATATTTCTTCAGTTCGATTGTCTGTTGGAGGTAGAACTTTCTAAGGACTTTCTATTACTCCTCTCATTAATGACTTATACGCTGTATTTACTTGCTATTAAAAGTTTTAGAACCTCACATTGGAAAAAAATGCCAAGTCGTAAAATTAAAATACTTTGGCATGGATTATGCTTGTTAAAGAAGACTATCATAGCCCGAACTGGAGCTGGTGATTAGCTAGTGAGAGCAAGAGAAACTATCTTGCTAGGAATTCGTTTACACCTCAATCCTAACGAATCATTTTATATTCAGATACCACAAAACTAGGAAATTGGTTACCTTAAGGCCTTGTTACTTAACGAGATTGTGTCCATTAGAGTTTGTTGCCAGTTCAAAATTGACCCTTCTTGAGCGTGCCGGAGCCTCCAAAAAATATCCAAAAAATATTCTTCCATGTTTTTATTTCTTTCACTCCCTGCCAGAGTGTCCTCGCTTAAATTTCTGTTGTCGAAACCCGGTACACTAAAGTGCTTGGCAATATTGAAGAAGTTATTGGATTGGCGGGGAGGCTCCTATCGAATCTTGAATTTGGTGTTTAATTTCGGGCATGTAATGGCACAAAAAAGATCACGGGCTGGTATGGCTTGGAAACTGATAACTTCAAAACTTTGGATGGGCTTATAAGCTAGCGGCCAACCGCAAGATGATGTCCAATCCGGAACGAATGATGTAACCAGATGTGTTACACAGACACAGCATGGATTGATAAGTACGTCCCCACATATTGACACACCCCCAGTACATGTACGTACATCACCCCGCCATCCAATCATATCAAGTCAAACCTCCAGCGAACAAACCACAGCGCATCGATCAAGAGAAGCTAACTAGTCAAGTACTTGCGTAATAATTCTCCGATAAGTGTAGCGTCGACGGTAGACACGATCGATAGCCTATCGCCGTTTTTGGCGATTAGTGATCACAAAACCAACACAATGACGGCAAACCCCGCTCAACATCCAACTGCGGCTCGCGGCGGAGGTGAGACCACTTAAAAAGGCCGGGACCGATGTGAAGTCAACTTTCATCTCTGTCCAAACAGTCCACAGAGAACCACCAAATCGACCGTATGCGTATCAATCTCACAATGCCCCCAAAACACTTCAAATCCATCATCATTGGCGCAGGACAGGCCGCCCCACCATTAGCCCAAGCTCTGACAGCAGCACACGGCAAGAACTCAACGCTGATAATCGAAAAGGCTGCCATCGGCGGAACTTGCGTCAACTATGGCTGCACGCCCACCAAAACGATGATTGCGAGCGGACGAGTGGCTTATCTTGCTAACCGAGGGGGTGACTACGGTATCGCCACCGCTGTAACAACAGCTGCCGCGGGAGGAATGAGAGCACTCGTTGATATGGAAAAGATCAGGCGGAGGAAACGCGATATCGTGTCTTCCTTTCGAAGTGGGAATGAAGGTAGATTAGAACGGGCGGGAGTGGATGTTAAATACGGCACCGGCAGATTCATCGGGCCGAAAAAGGTGGCTGTTACCGCTAGGGACGGTGGTGAGGAAGAGGAGTTCACCGCGGATAATATATTTATCAATAGCGGATGTCGGCCTGCGGAACCGAAGCTGCCTGGGGTAAGAAATGTCGAGGTTGGGAGGATTTTGGATTCTACCAGTATAATGGAGTTGGGCGAAGTTCCGGAGAAGCTGATCGTCATCGGAGCTGGATATGTTGGGTTGGAGTTTAGTCATCTTTTCAGGAGACTAGGGGCGGATGTCACAGTGGTGGGGAGAGGGGCGCAAGTTCTCGGTCGCGAAGACCAAGATATCGCGGAGAAGTTAAAAGCTATACTAGAAGGTGACGGGATGGTTATCGAATTGGGGATGACAACCGTCCGGCTAGAGACTGCTGACGAAGCTGGCCTGAAATTACGACTCATCTACAAGTCAACAGAAAGCGGCGAAGAAAAGAGCGTACTTGGATCTCATATTCTTTGGTCGGCAGGGAGGGTCCCCAACACAGATCTCATGGATCTGAAGGCTGGTGGCATCGAGGTGGACGAGAAAGGATTTATTCAGTCTGATGAATACCTCAATACTAGCGCGGAGGGGGTTTATGTCTTGGGAGATGTGAAAGGAGGACCTGCATTTACCCATATCTCATATGACGATGTGAGTATTTTGTCAATTGTCTGCGTTAGTTAGCTTGCATTGGGAAGGCTGACATGCACTTTACACTAGTTTCGAATTATCAAAAACAACTTCCTTAGTCCGGATCAACCGAAACTGTCGACGACTCACAGAATGGTACCTTACACCGTTTATACCGACCCCCAACTCGGACACATTGGTGTTCACGAACACGAAGCGCATAAGATATACCCAAACCGTAATATAGGGGTTGCGAAAATGCCAATGGAATGGGTTGCACGAGCCCTGGAGACGGATGAGACAAGGGGCATGATGAAAGCAGTGGTTGATAAAGATACTGAGGAAATCCTGGGGTTTACATGTCTGGGCATCGAAGGAGGGGAGATTATGAGCATGGTGCAGATTGCTATGATGGGCAGTGTCAAGTATTCGCAGTTGAGAGACGCTACATTTGCACATCCAACGCTAGCCGAGTCTCTGAATAATTTGTGGAGTTACATTGAGTGAGAGGAGCTTAAGTACCGAAATCTGATCCGAGAGACGCTGCAGCGCTGGTGTACATTAGGCTATATAGCTGTCTTCTTTAACAATGTGCCTGATTGAGAGGAGGACTTATCGCTAAATGCATGTGAGCCGTTCCGGTTCTTTGGTTGCCCAGAACACCCAATTCCCCCGGGATTGAAAAATCCATCTTCAGATGACTTGTTATTGAGTTCGTGTAGTCCTAGCAATAAACCATATGGTGACCAATTTGGTGCGAGGTGACAAGTGCGTTCTCGGGTAGGTTTGCAAGCCGGTTAACACGGTTACAATAACTAATTGACGTTATAATTAACGAGTTAAGTTCTAAGTGACCCATAAGCTGTCTCGCGAGCCTGATAGCCTTGGAATTCGAGAGAGACTCTGATCGAATTCGCGTGCTTGTGCCCGACTGAAGGGAGGATTGATTGATTTCTGCGTCCCTGTGTACAAGCCGCCAAGACCCCAACCCACCACTAAAAATGGCTGATGGATGAATTTGGGTAGTCTCAAAGTGACCCTCCGCGCGTTGTGGATTTTGGGTCTCACGTGACTGTGGGGGGCCAGCTTGGCGATAAACAGTGTTATTGCTGCACGCTCCGGCTAGCGCTAGCCAGTCCTCCTTTAACTAAACCCTATTGAATGTAAGTGGGTGGGAGTTGGAACTGGAGTTGGAACTGTAGCAGGAGAGTGCAGCGAAATATTCGCTCCTGAGCTGCTAGTAGAGGGTATGCAGCGTTCTTTACTGTCCAATTGGTGGCCACTTGTTCATTGTTATATTGATTCCTGGCGAAGCCATTCAAAATTTTTACGCAACTACTACTTCTATCTAGCTCTCACTCCACATCAACCCGATATCCATCGCACCTTACTTTTCCAAAGGCTTAATTCTGGTCAGTGCAACTTCCGATACGATTTGCGTGACAGTGCCAATCAGACATCCAGGCGCTTTGGGGACCAAACCCCAACTAACTAATCAATCGTTCCACTTATGTTAATCTCGTCATAGCTTCCGTCACCCCAACGAAAGAAAAAAAAAACATAGGGTGTACACACCATTCCGTCGTTCTATCAAACTCAAGAGGAGAAAGAGACGAGCGCGTCATTCGAGGCTCCTGCGACTACGCGAAACGTGCGATGGATCATCTTGCACAACCGCGAGCACAAAGGCGTCGCAAGAGTAGACACGAAGAGGCTGAAAAATACTATCGTCGTCGAAAGGCTCAATATAAACCAAAAAGAGAGGATTCATTCACCTCTACCAGCGCGGTCAAGGGTGACAATGACGATGAACCACCTCGTTTGCAAACCTTGCGACCCTGGAACTCTCTCATAGCTGAAGACGAATCCCATTCCGACTCCGATTCCGATCCCGATACCCAATCAGTACGCGAAATTGTTAGAAAAAGAATACAGGCATCCGTTAGAGCTAAAAAGAAACAAACCATCGCTGATAGAATTCACTCTCGCAAACTGCCCCCAAGCAAGCGCAACAATTTTCGCGATTGTAGCGATTGTAGTAACTGCAGCAGCGGCTGTAGCGGTTGCAGCGGTTGCAGCGATTTCAGTAGCTACGAAGAAATTCTGAGAGCGCCGTATGGGCCACCACCTCGTATGAGAAAGTCAGATATTCAAAACCAAGGCAACAGTACCCCCGATGCTCTGGCAACACAATCCAGAGGATTCGGCGCTCTCTACTTCCTCTGCTGTATTGGCTGCATCCTGATTGTCCTGTCGAAATTTATTCCCGGGCTCTTCAAAACGCTCATCGGGTGGGATACCTGGGCTGGTGGTGACGAACTTGGGGTTGAAGATGAGCTTCTAGAATAATACACTCAGAATAAACCTCTTTTACTGCAGAAAATTTCAAGGAATGTATAACATCCTGTTTTATGGTCTGCGGTACACCAATTCCCCCGATCTTTTGATAGTATTGCGACAAAATAAAAAGAATTATCTGAGCCCTAATGCTTCATAGCTATTCCACTCCGGAGCATAGTATCGCGAGGCGGGTCTTGTGATCGAATCATGCTTTTAACTCCGACAGCGACACTATCATAGTTTTGAATTCGCAATTACAATATCTGCAGGTGTTTTCTCCATGTATTCCTTTGCTTCCCAGTATAGCTCTCGAAACTTCTATAATCCGGTCTATTTAAATATTCTTTCTGATACCTCCGCGTCAAGGTTAGGTATTTAATGGGCAAGAATACTGTTACTCGGCATACTGGAATTTGAGTTTCGATACATCACATTTTCAGCTTCCTCAAACCGTCTCAACCATCGCTACCGACGAGATTCTTACCACAGCCAAATCTTTTTTATTTTGCCCCCAGCTTTTCTGATCGTCGCAATGGTCAGCCATATCCCTTTGAGCCTCAAGCTTCGCTCCAAACGCAGCCCCCAAAAAAGGCTGGAAAGCATGGGACGAGCTCGAGACCATATCAATACGCCGGCGATCCGTGCGATGGATCCGAAACTCAGATTCTCCAAGTACCCTCAATGGTACGCTGTCAATACGCCGCCACCAAAAGACGCCGATCCAGAAGGATATATGGACTTGATTCCACACGGCGCCACCTGTTATTCCTACGCCAATATCCTTGGCATCAAACCTTGGGTGGTCCATGCTTTGAAAGTCGCTCTCCAACACTCCTACTGGAATCATGCACGTCTCCTATCTTTCAATTACCAACAGCAAGATTATCAAGATAGATTGGCAGAAGAAGTCAACATTTCCGTTCGAAATTACGCCACCACGCTCACCCAAGTCCTACGCCGTGGCGTCATCAAAGGAAGGGCTTTAGAAAAAAAGGCCAAAGAGTACGATGCTTTTGTAGAACTTTCAAGTAAGGTATACAAGATTGGCAGTTACCAGGTCTCAGGGTATCTGCTATACCAAGTAGCAGAAGGAATCATGAAGCAGATGATCAAAAATAAGAAAGTTATCAAGAGCAAGGAAGCGGCATTGCAGAAAGAAGCAGGAAGAATAAACCGTATTCTTAAAGCCCAGGAGATGTTAATTTATGGGATTGAAGACTCTGAGGAAAATCGATATCAGATTAATTCAAGCAAGAGGATTGAAAAGAAGCCCTTGAGCGTCACTTTCAAGCTTCCACCCGAGAATTCACAACTCTTTCGCCAAAAGCTTATTGTGTCTGGGGACGCCAAGAAATCGCTTATTGTCACAATCAAACTCGGACCCAAGAGCGTGGAAAAATTATTGAAGGGTCAAAAGCTTACTCCGAAGTTCATGAAATTACCTTCGTAGGATTGTCTAGTGGTTCAAACATTTCATATAAATGCTTTGTATGGGGTGTTTTCTCTATGAAACCTCTTTAATCTCGGTGTTTCTTTGTCCCCTCCAGAGCAATGAATCTCCTGGTTATTTACCGCCATTTCAAACTCTTTCAGATGCTCCTATATATCTGCATTCTACCATCGGCCGCATAGTTCTGAACTTACTTGACCCCCATAGTCCCTTGAAATATTCTATAAATTTAATTTGGCGATGTTATTAGTTTGCGTTGCACTAGTATGTCGGGGTTGAAAGAACCTAGACGTTTCAGCTTCGGATTACTTTCAGCCCATCCTTTGTTTTCGATTCATGCTTTCCAATCTGACTGTAGCTTATCTCTTTGCACACCTTGTAGTCTATCAACAGTCAAACTTATGGAACCCGTGTTTCTTAAACCATTTAGATTTGTGATTAGGATAGATCGTTATATCATGTGTCAATATATTGTTCATCATATGAGAAATATCGCAATTGCTGACCGTCCTGTTACTTGCAGAACTTTGTATTATGAAAACAGGTTTGTGAAAATTTGGTTTCCGTACTGATAAAACCTTTTCGAGATTTGTATGTTTCACTTGGCAAATGTGCACTTGCTTTCGGTTACGGGAATATCAGGTGTTCATTTATACTCATATATAATTGTTTCAATACTGCGTTCTCATCTGGGTTTCTATAAGCTTATAGGGATAATCTCACGTTATTAAACTGTAACAGTATCCTGAGGGGATTCTCTATCGAAGATATTTAGATAGACCACATGCGATTTGCGCGAACTTTGTGAATCTTCAGGATGGTTGAAGAAACTTCTACACCCATCTATCAGGCGACGGAAATAGACACTTCTACTGAGGTAACCGATGATATTGATACTCCTAGCAGAGCCCCCCATACCGCAACCACCTCGCTGGCTTCAAAACCACCCGGACGCACCTCTTCCGCCGCGAGTGCTAAAATGGTATACTGGCCGTACATCCTTATTAACGCTGGAATACGAACAACCCGAATCAATACCCGATGATCCCGAGCACGTTTCGCTACGGACTCTCCGATATATTTTTGGAGACATTACCGAAGATGACATGATAATTTTATTTTCAATGTTTGCGATGCTGATCAAACATCGGCCACATCTACTTCGCCTCGACGTTTCCGCGAACCCGATTCACAAAAGGATATTTTGTTCCGCGTTAACCAGACGTATTGCGAATGATCCGAAGGTTATAGATGGTGTTGGATTATGGGGAAACATCCTTATCGCGAGATTGAAGCGGCGACCGGAAGTTGAGTGGGCACTTTATTTTAGTGGCATGGCGAGCTTGGTACCATGTACTCAAACAAGAGAACGACGATGCTCTGCCGGAGGACATGAAAGGAAATACTGGAAACATGCATTATAGTTTAGCCGAGTATTCGACCTGAGTGATCTCTTTCGTTGGATTCGGCGATTATAATTATGAATAGTCTAAAACCTGGTTAACCATGGTGTTAAAAGGTGGATTAGGTTGCACAGACTTCTTATGATAACGATAACATTTCATGTGAGATACGTACCTGTACATAAACTTCGCTCTCCCCCACATTTTCGGAGAAACCTCTAGGGAGTGTTTAAGCATTTGCCTGACGAGAATCCCAAGATGAAGGGACAGTCTCAATCTGGGTTCGCAAAGGCTCGAGATCGGGCGAACTGGAAAGGTGGCGAAAATTACAGTGCGTCTCCGGATGCAGTGCAACCTGCACAGCTGTGTCTGATTGAAGGGCCTGCAGACCTAAGTTGGCTTATGAATCGGGCACTAGGACTTAGTTAAAGACTGGCAGCCCAATCGACTCTCATCCATAAGTTAGAGTACTGGTACACTATAAAAGCGTCGAGGTGATTTGTTTGCTCATACCGCCTTGCCCAAGTAGGAAATCTACTAATACAGAATTACCACAACAACAACGTAGGTAACAACACCATCACTTTCCCACGAAACGCCACGAATTGCATACTATACAAACGTTAAACAATATCGCTATGTGCGGAGGGCTGTAGTTTCGAGACTAAGAAAATCTTTACAACATCGGAAGCCCATTACCCAGCAAAACTATCGTACGTTTTACTTTTGAACTACAATGACCTCAGACTTTAATGGAAATATCCCCTTCAAGTCGCCAAATCAACCGCATCGGCCTCCTGCTAGAGCTAATGGGACGCGATATGACGACGGGCTTCAAAGTAGCGCACCAGATCTAAATAAGCCCTTGCCACCAATGGAATCTGATGAGAATGATTTGGTGAGCGATACATCCGACGATCTTTGGGTTTTACCCTTACGAGAATCTCCGACGAACGCATACATTGAAAGTATTATGCTTGACGATTTGACGAAAAAAGGAAAACAACAACACTTAACGAAAAAGACAAATTGGAGGAGCATACGCCAAGATTTCTCACGGAACAGATATTGCCCGGTTGAGGGTTCGGATAGCTCAGGAAGCTTGAAAACGATCTGGATCGAAGTTGACAGGGAAGAAAGGTTGAATCAAGAGCTTCCTCCACTACCGCCTCTTAGAGGCTGGCAGCACCAGAAGGTGCTCACGGCCCATGCCATCTGGAAATGGCGATTTCTCAAGTACTTCTGCCTAAATAGTAGAGATCCTACAGCTAGTGATGAAGGCACCGAGACTGGATTACCAGCGGATAAAGCAGAGATCGAAAAGTGGTAGCAGGGTCTAAAAGCTCCTATCACTGCTACTGATTGGCTTCTTTTCTGGTTATTGGTCATATTTTGTGTATCGGTCTTTTTTTTCCTGGGTTGGGCTGTCCGCCACGAACCAAACTCGGTGGATAGTTATCAGAACTCAACTATCCCGATAACAGGAAACTCCACCATAATCAGGGGGTTTTAAAGATTGTCGATATTCATATTTATCTCTTATAGCTTTCATTATTTTTTATTCTATAAACAACGTAGATAGCTGAATCAATGACCCGGAATTCTCTCACGTATTATGTATCCAAACAACCTAAGCTAATCGGTTTGATTTTGAGGGTAAATGACGGCACGCACACATAAAACTATATCCATTAAAGATTCCCTCTAGCTCATAAAACCCACTCGAAAAACAACCTGTTCCTCTTCTTCGCATTAGCCATCTTCTAGTCCCAAAGATTTCAACACGAGTTAGTTCACTTCATCCACGAACACGAGCATCGAGGTATGTTGCTCTATCCACTTCCCCAGCAGTTTCACATTTTCTCATTTGAATCCCCTGCCTGAGAGACTGCAATGGTACGCCATCTAAAACTCGAGGTTCGTTGCAGCCATCAGCTAAGTTTAACAAAAAAACCCACAACAAGTGTCATCAATAGTAAGTCTCAGTTTTCACATTCGGTTCTTCCTTTTCTGGAGGTAATCTAACGATACTAGCAACATTTGGACTCAGTCTCGTAATAAGAAGCCCTAGAGAAGCATATTTGAGCACAAAGTTTCTGGCTTTGGATCTTCGAAGCTTCTTTTGACAATCGAGCGTTTCAGTTCTTTCCCTCATATAAAAAACCTTTCGTGAACTTCGTCCTTAGACCCAAGCTTCGTCAACCCCGATTTGGCATAATTCGATCACCTTTTATTGAGAAGACCTTGGTGAAGGTCTAAGCCGCCATACTCGAAACCGGGTACTTCGTTCCTCCGTTGACTACATATCTGTCCTACACACATACTTGTAGCAGATTGCTGTCATTACTCAAACACACTCTCTAATTCTTAGGAATGTGAGTCACAATAATCACAACTTATTTGATATTAATATTTCGAAAATGTCAATACTCGGATTATTAAACTAATAATAATGAATTCTTCAAGATCAAGATGCCTAGCACGCGGAGCAAGCCTCTCCATAGCTCGCTCATTCGTGGCACCAATGCAGCCTCTCCGTCACAAACTCCACCTTTCGGCTTAAGCACGCCGAATGTGTCAAGGAAGCGTAAGCTCCGTGAGTTTCTGCTACTCCAAGCACCGAATTCTCGGGAATCATTCCCCAATCAGACTACTAATTTGAACCCCATAGCTGAGGAATTTCTTCTTCCCGATATGCCATCCGACGTGGGTTTCTCGAGTGCTTTTGAACTCGGGCTAGCATCAGAGTTCGCAAAGGAGCTGGACGAAAACATCAATCGTCTGCTCGCTCAATTCCATTCTGATGATGCCGGAGAGGAGGAAGGTCCTCTTTTCGAGACCTACTGGGAACAGCTCCCAGTAGAGACCGTTCTAGATATTCAGAACAGTCTTGTAGATTCGTTCGGCTGGTCTCTGGCTGAGGAGGGGTTTGGCAGCAACGTCGACGTCGACGTCGATGCCAACATGATGGGCCCCGGAGAACATGACTCTCTGTTCCCACCCGGCGAACTCCCTCTCCCTCTGGCTTTTGCTATGATGGAAGCAGTAGAATATTTCCAGCCGATCACTGACGACGAGGATAGCTTTCGAGCATCCGAAAGCGTCAGCGCGGCACCAGAGGTGACGGAACCCTCGCCGGTGTTGGTGGAGCTGGAGGTGTCGTTGTTGAAGGCGGCAACCGCCCAAGAAGTAGCAAAGGTGCGCCGGTAAGTGTCAAATATCTCTCAAGACTCCTAAACCAATCAATATTAACATTCGGAAATAGGTCGCACCAGGAGGAAGCTGTCCTCTCAAAGACAAATCTGCTCCGGGAGAGGTTTGTCTGGCAACATGGTCAGGGGAGTCGGTCTTTGTTACGAAACATCGACCCCTCCGACGTCTCGGTCAACGAGGTCGTCAACCTGGCTGATGAGACAGCCGTCCGAATGGTAACCGGTTCTCCCAGAATCGAACCCACCCCTGCTGCGGATCCGGATGACACCCTCGTGGCGGATGAGGGGGAGGAGGAAGTCTCCGGATTCACCCTCGTTGGTAACAACGAGGGCATCGGGAAGGTCGCCTGTGGGTCTGAGCCCCACGGACCTTCGGTGAGATTTCTCCCTAATGGGACGAAAATCTACACAACCGGTGGGGGTGCTACACACCCGGGACCTGATGAAGCTCCCAGGCCCGGTGTTGTTAGAGTTGCTCTTGGAGTGACTCCGGTCCCACGCGGCAGGAAACGGGAGAGAGAAAGGAGGAAAGAAGAAGAGGTAGAAGAGGTAGTGGGGTTGACGGAGATCGCTCAGAAGCGTCCTCGTATGCAAGCGCCTCCACTGATGCCGAAAGACAAGTTCTGCCTCGTATTTCCACCCCCTGCGGGATATTCTTGGGGCGAGACTCTGGAGGAGGATTACGGGAAGGTCATGTTCCTTCGAAGGCACCTTCCTGTGGATAGCCTGGCTGATGCAGAAGCCGTTTTCAATTGGTGGCGGCAAGAGTGGGACGAAAATGGCACCAACATCAACTTTCTCATGAGTTTGCCGATGGGAGTAGATTTTGTGGGAAGTGCTCTGAGGCTTATCCGATACGCGCAGCCGCTGTGCGATCAGATGCGAGATGGACTGGGCGGGGAGTACTACGAAAGGCTCATGAACCCAGAAAAGAAGGAGATCTACGGCCACATATATTTCAAGATGTGCCTGGAATTGCGAAGGGCTTTAGAGAGCAAGTGGAAGAAAGAGGAAAAGCAAGCTACCGGAAAGACAGTAACCGCTGCACTGAGCACCTCAGTGCAAGGAGGCAAGCGTAAGAGACTGAACAAAGGTGGTGATGCAGAAGATGCTGGGCCTCCTGCGAAGAAGATCCAGAAGAAGGAGAATGTCCCGAAGCGGAGATGGGGTAATGATGGAAAGATTGTCCATCAAAGGGGCCGCAATTACGGAAAGGCTGAGGAAAGGAGACAGCGAGAGGAGGAACTTAATAACCCGGAACGCCTCCGCGAGCAACGAAGGTTGCTTGGCCTGGAGCCGGAGTTAGAGTAGTCCTCACCAAGCTTCCTTTACCTCGTGTCATCCTTTTTTGCTAGTTATTTGGACGCGCCTTTTTTGTTGGCTTTCTCAGCCACCTTCCTCATTTCTGCGGGAGTTTATCTTTCATTTTCTCTGCAGTACCCTGTTTCTTCGTATCTAGCTATCGAGCTCCTTTGCATGGTTCTTCTTTTTCTTTACGTTTATGAAATTTTTGTCAGACATGGGTTGTATAGTGGTTTAGATGATCTGTTTACATAGATGATGATCATATCCTGAATAGCAGGATATATAGAGTTCCCGGCTAGCGGGAGTTAGAGAGAATCAAGAAACATCGTTCTCGAGAATAGTGTCTATTAATTTTCACTGTACCCTCTCTCTACCACCCACACTTCGGAATGCTAACCTTTAGTCAGGGCTCCACTCGATCATATGAAAGGTTGGAGAGTCCTCTTGTTGAACCTTTCCATATAGAGACTTCTTTTTCCAGCCGGGTTTATTTCACAGGTAGGTGCTGGGGGATCTATGAATTTCTGCTAATTCTATCCATGAGACTTGTTCTATATAGATATCCAACCAATTGAAGGCAGATAAGCGCGGATAATACATGTGGCGGAGCTAATCTGGAGGTATTTATGGTAGTACTGGCGTGGAAGAGCGATCTGAAGGTGTGGCATGCGGTGAGGAAGTCAGGGGGAGTTAAGAGCGAATTTTGGACGGAGACATTTATGAGGTGCATAGTAGGAGGAGAGTGAATGGAGGCGGAAGTGGGGTAATCTGCACCCAGCTCTCAAACCATTGGAGCACCGGCCGACTTAGTTCCTGCATACCTTATAATGACTTGTGCTGCATTATAGGCATGCATTGGCTTGTTGTCGCCGTGCTCTCTAGAACCGTTTGCTCTATGGACTAAACATTCCCGGTCCACACAATTATATTTACCCAAATTGGGCACGGGTTCCCATTTGAAAGATGTGAACTTTAGAGGCCAAGTTTTATTAATTTTTAACGTTTGTCTCTTTGACCAATGAGCTATCTAGTTTAACTTCCAGCAATCCTAGCCTAGAGATATATATAGTTACATCCTAACAACGAGAAAATGTCTCCAGTACACTCATTGTCATGAGTAAATCTCTACTCTCTTCCCTGCCAGTAAGTATATGAAGTCTATCAGCTTCGCTCATTAAATTCTGATTAGCAGATATGGTATATATCAAGATCAACTGCGATTATATCATCTACTTAGCGCATCTTTTTGGCAGATCGATGGAAATTAATATTTTAATAACTTTTAACCATATCTTGACTTAGAATGGAGGTTAGGCCGCAGTCTCAGTTGCCAAACCATATACTTTGTCGAAGATATATAAGGCTATTATTCAGTATATTCAAGTCTAAATATTACCCGGCATATCACATACGCAGTATTCAGAGAGTTGAATATGACATGGGCATATGTCTCAAACGACCTTGGCATACCGCATATTTTGTCAAAATTTCCCCCACCATAATATTAATTTTCCCCAAATTTCGATCTGCAAACTTCTTACGGATATAAAAATCATCGACATGGTCGGAGATACCACGGATCGTGCGGTCTCGCTTAAACTTCAAGGGAATTTCGAACCCCAGATATGCCATCGAAATGTATATTAAAGAATCCCAAGGCAGCTGTTAATTCAGTCAAATCATCATAAAACCTCTCCCACTCTCTCTCAATTCATCCGAGCACCCGTGTAGTTCCCCGTATCATCCAATCGTGATAGCTCCGGTTTTCGCCCCAAACTTTGACCGCTCCTATAAAACAGTGGAGAAGCAGTACTGGCATCGACACAATGGAAAGACCTAGCTCTGCTATCCTTTGCTCCGAGCCTCGTGGTTCAGGTACATATCTTCTCTTTTCCCTTTCATCTGATTTAAGCCGTACGCAATCCGCTTGATCTGGCTGACAAGTCAGTTATAGTCGAAGCTCAGAGACCCTATATCGGGTATGACCCAGATGATCAAACCAACAGCGTTGTTGACCCAAATTTATCACAATTGAACTTTGTTCAGCGGTGCGCTCAAGGCTCAATAAAAGGGCAGCAAGATCCCAAAGGTGACGGAGTACAATCAAGTAACTTGAAGAGTGATCATGGCGCTCAACCTGCTTGGCCCGAGAATATCAGTTAGTAAATCTCTTCTCCAATCCCAATATGTTATTATAAACACGATGAGCGGAGCCTGATGTTATAATATGCCCATCTCAACGGTTAGATTTTATGAAAATGCATCTTATGCCAGTGATTAAGGAAAAAATGGGTTCTAAGCTAGAAGGTCTTGGCATAACTGCTCACGACATATTCCATGTCATTTACACCGAATCTGGGGTCACTTGCCATGGGCTCGAATATATCCATCCATACTTTCGGTCCGCTTTGTCAAGCGAAGATTGGAACTTTCTGATCAAAACAGCGTTCAAGCTGACCTGGGAGTTGTTCGACATTCAGCTCAGTTGTCAACAAGATGGAGGAAGCGTCGGATACAAATTTTCCCAATATCACGGTGAAAACGATCGTGCCTTCCGAGAAATGCTTTCCGAAAAGAATGACGTCAATGAGCGCCTCGAGGTATTGAGCGACCGTCAATTTGTTGAAACTATACGTTCTGCGGATGCTCAGAGCGATGCCACAGAGGTACCGAAAAAAGGGGATGCTCAAGAACAACCTGTGGTAAAACGAATTCGTCCGCCCGTTGGTGAACAGGAGCCATTACCCGGTGACGTTGTTCTTTTTGCCAAGCGACCTCGCGCTGCGTCGCATATTACTAAAAAACACGCCCAAGAAAACAATCTCGGTTTATACTTTTCCCTCACAGAAGAGATGTATGGGAGCCTTGAGGAATACTATGCTATCATTTTTGCAAAAGATCCAGATTTGATCCATTACAAGATGGTTCGATCTGATAGCAAGCGTCGTTTTTGTAAGCGCTTAGCCGACGGTCTTAATAGTGTTCTCTCTGATGAACTGAAGGTGGAACTCAACAAAACACCAGGAAAAGACATCAATAGCTGGATGATGTTCTTGTTAGGCTCCAAATATCGTGCAGTCTACCTACGCGAGGCTGAGGATGAAAAACTATTGAAAGATGGAGAGGATGACAAGAACGTCGACATGAATTATGAGGAGATAGGGAATGATTAGTCGGATGTTTTATCGCTCCTTAAAGAAATGTTTTTTTCGCGTCTTCTCGGGGATTTCCTTTCCGGGGCGTTGGTTGTAACGAAAACTGGTTCAGAACTTGAAATGTGAGGAATTTTATACTGTTCTTTATCTAATTCTGATTCAAATCAAACCTTATGCCCGACTGTTAAGGAGGGTTCAGTTCGACGATGCGTAGTTTCGTTCCTCCAGCAAAAAGGGTCGAAAATGTGTTGTTCTTCGAGAGGTTTCTTGAAGAGTCTATGCTGGTACCCGGCAGCCGACTAGTTTAAACGCACCTATGGACAACGACACTACAGCACAGGCAGGCGGGCCACAAAATGACACATGCACGACTTTAGTAGGGACTAGAACAAAGATGGATTATATAATGAAACGACTATTGAGGAACGAGTCTATGATCATTCTGTCGCGTCACATGCTTACTTTGCGCCCACAAAGGCAACCGTATTGAATACCCTATCAAAGTATATTCGACGGCTGTCACCTGATAGAAGCCATATTTCTTCGCAATTAGTCGGATAAACAGCCTTGCAAATGGAGTAAACATCGGAAGCTGAGGAAAATGCATGGATTAAACGTCCAATTTACAAAATTGAAATTGTCAAGCGACCAGAGCTTGAGTTATATACAACAAATATATCCGTATATAGACTTAAATGCTAATATGCACTCCGGGTGCGCTAATTAGTTTAACCATAATACAAGTAAAAGAAATAGTAGAATACGCATAAAACGCTCGCTCGAAGCGACTCCGCAAAATGTAAGAAAACAAAGGAAATTATATCAATCATGTAGGGTTTAAAAACAAGTTGATAACTGTGCACAACCTGGTGCCAGTCTGTGATTGAGCCTGCGCAACGGAGTTGTACGCTCTTATATGGAATCCTGTATTTTGCCAGTGTCAGTAAATGATATCCAAGAGCCCATAACAGTAAGAGGAAATACTCACCAGCCCGAGCATTAGAGTCAGCACTCGATAGTGTGCTTAAGCACCAAGTGAATGCTGCTTGTGTGGTTGTATTTCTAAGATATAATTGATACGCGTTTGTAGCACTATTAAACGCAATGAAATAATTTCGACTTGCTGTTGCGTTGGTGAATCCCCAGTATAGCTTGTTGTCTGCAGCAGTTGGGTCTCCGTAATAGTAATTGTTTGTAACGGAATACAGTTGCCCCAAGTTTGTAACGATAAATGTTTCCCGAGTATTCTGAGCGTAGTAATTATTCGTCAGATGCATAGCATCATCCGATATTGCAAACGTGCCATTATTGATTCCACCGATACCAAGGTATGATACAGTGCCACTTGGTGCGCCTTGTGCGACAGTGATGGTGGTTGTAGCAACTTGAACCACCACGCTAGTAAAAGTCGAAACATATGTCGTTACAGTCGTCAAAGAGTCAGTAAATGTGCTAACTTGAGTCGTAGTTTGAGTTATCGCGGGGACTGTCGATGAAACTGTTAACGTGGTAAGCGAAACTATGGAGCTGATACTCGTTGAGGTAGTTGTCGATGACGGAACTGTGAAGAGTAAAATTGTAGTGGCCGTAATGGTTGTACTGGGTAGAACCGTACTATAAACCGTTGTGCTTGGTATAGTTGCTGTAAAGAAGACCGTGTTTGTTTGAGTCGTGGTTTGCGTGACAGTAATTGTTCGCGTGATTGAAGGCACGAAGAAGGTTTGGGTTTGGGTGTTTGTATGGGTTGTTATCGAACTCTGTGTAACTACGACGGTCGTTGAAGGCAGGGTCTGCGTTATGACCAGCTGCGCCGTTTGCGTTTCAGTAGATGTTTTAGTTTCAAATATTGTTGTACTCGGTAGTGTGAGAAAGCCTATTGACAGAGTTGTACCGGTGAGAGTCTCATTGGATATATCTACTTCTGTTGACGACGGTAAAGTCGAGAAAACTGACGAGATTAGGGTCTGCTCAACGATAATATCTGAGGTAAATGTCTGTGTTGCGACAAAAGTGTTGAACTGCTCCGTGCTTGTATAACTGATGGTGCTAGACTCCGTAAAAACGAAAGTAGAACTGAAGCTTGTCTCTGGAACTGTAACATATGCTAAGAAAGTGTTGGTTGAACTATCGAAGACGGTTACAAGTAGAGTTCGTGTCGTTGAAACGACACTTTCGGTTTGAATGAATGTAATCGTTTGGACGGCTGTAGTGGACAACGTTGAAGTTGTATCAACAGAGCTCGCTTCCAAATTGCAGGCTGAAACTACAATATCTGGAGCAAACCCATTTAGCGGGAGAGGTGTAGGTATCGGGATACCCAACTGCCGTTTGGCGACTGAGGTGGGTTCTTCATCCCTCTTGACGATGATGGTGATACCGATACCACCACCACCTCCCGAAGATTTCGAAGAAGTCGTGGTGCCGCTAGTATAAGTCACCGCTATGTAGCTAAACGATGTGAACGTGGTTGTAGTAACAGGTTGGGTCACCTGAACCGTATTGCGAAGATTGCTGAGGACGGAGCTGGTGGTCACCGATACAAATATTGCAGTTGTAGTGCCACGGGTTACAGTCGCCGTGGTCGTAATAGGGCTGAGAACTGTGGTGTAAACTAAAGTCGAGGCGCTGGCGATTCCAGTAGTGATTGTCGAGCTAAATGATTGCGTGGTAAAAGTTTGAACCAGTGGTGCGGTGCTCACAATGGTTGATACTCCATTCCGAACTGTCACTGTGGTTGAAACTGTCTCAGCAACCGTAAGAATAGTCGACGCCATAGTACTCGCTTCTCCCGACGGCACCGTAAGTGATGCAGGTTCCTCTTGGGTCTCCGTGTCAAGCACAATTAAAGTTGTCAGGCTATCACCACTATACTCGGTATAAATGGATTGTTGTACCGTTATCTGTGTCAACGCAATCGTCGACGTGGACGTCGTTTCGCCATCCAAAACGGTGCTAGTGCTAGTTGTAGTGAAATAAACAGTGGCGGTTTGGAGGACGCTGCTCGTTGAAACCCCATCGAATACTGTGACCAAAGAAACCAAAGTCGTCTGGCTGGTTTGCGTTGCGGCGACTTCGGCGCTATCGACTCCGCTAAACAATGTCGATGTAACTGTGAAAAACAGGCTTTCTATAGCGGTTGTGGTACTAGAGAATATTGACGTGACTGTACCACTTTTGATGGTAGAGGTTTGTGTTTCCATTGCGAGTTCCGTTGAGTATATTGTTAAAACCGAGATATCCTCCCCTGTAAACAAGGTTTGGATGCTGGTGATTGTCTGTTGCGAAGTTTCCGTAATAGAAATCATAGCGATAGAGTATCCTAATAAACTGCTGCAAAATGGCTGCAGACCGTCTTGCACGATGATACTTCTAACTTCAGGCACAAGATCAGAAGTGGTAACTACAGGTTGGCTAGAAGTGGTTGCGGAAAGGATAGGTGGTCCTGTAGTTGGTTCCGATGAAGCCTTACTACCTTGGTGTGTGCTGGAAACGGTAGTAACTATAGTATCTAAACTTGTAAGGGTCGGTTCTTCGGTACTGATTGAAGTTTCTGTACTGCTCGAATCTCCAGAAGTTAAGTTTGAGAACTCGGTCGTGTTGGAAAATTCAGTGGAGGTTGAAGACTGCGTTGTATTTGGGGTCTGTTGCTCAGACGTTGTGGAGCTAGGCTCATCAGCAGTAGAAGTGGGTTCTTCAGTAGAAGAGGAAAGACCATCTGTCAGAGTCTGCTGTGATTGTGATTTTATATCTGTAATGGCTGTCTCCACCGAAGATATATCTGACGTAGTCAAGTCATTGATACTTGACGTTGATATATCCACTACGTCGGTGTTAGACTGGGAGATCGTATTGAGAGAGGCGTCGGCTGTGGTCGACGCTGCTTCAGAAGTAAGAATATCTATATTCGAACTTGCGTTCATACTGCTCAAAGACTGCGTGCTTTCTAGGCCGGAAGTTTCGGGATCTGATATAGAGTTAGACTCATCTGAGGACGTTGGAGCCAGCGTGTTCGAATCAGTCACGGGTATTGAGCTCGATGTCTCTGTACTAGAGCTTTGCTCAACCGTCGAACTATCGGTTGTCTGAGTAGGCAGTTGCGTTGGAATATTTTTGGAACTTGTAACCCCAGTATCAGGAGGTACGGTTGTGAAGCTAATATCTCCCATAGGTGTATCTGTTGGCATGTTATCCACCCCGGAAGAAGAAGCGCTATCTATCGTACGAATCGTGCTAGAGATACTCTCAGAAGTGTCTGAGCTCGAGTAGCTCGATGTGATATCATCTGTTTGTGAACTCGATACTTCGCCTGATGATGAGCCGGATTTTGAAACAGAGGATGTCGCTCCACCATCGGATATCTGTGTATTGGTAGATGAAAGCTGGGGGTCGGTCAGTGACTCTTGACTCGTGGAAACAATGACCTCGGATCCAGAAGACTGGGCAGAAACCTCTATTGTATTGGAAGAAACTTCCACCGTACTAGACCCAACAGAACCAGTCTCTGTATCAATAAAGCTTATCGAAGTAGATGCTCCTGTATCATCACTACTAGCGTCTTGTTCCGTAGTAGAAGGTGGAAGAGTACTAGGCGGTTCACTAGTATTAGAAGTAATATCTATGGATGTAGATACACTGCTAGAACTGGTGGGCTCAAGCTGGGGGGGTCCTTCAGAGCTACTGGTAATGGAAGTGGGATTCCCATTTTGATTGGCGCCAGTACTGGAATCTATGATCTGGGCCGTTGAGCTTACTGTAGCCACGGGAATGGACGCACTAATTGTAGATATTTCAAATGTGACAACTTGAACGGGAGTATTGATATCCGCATCTGGGGAGGGGAAGATTGTCGTAGCAGATACGCCGTCGCTCCCAGCAAGTGTTGTAACAGTCGTAGTCGATCTCAAACCGTAAGTAATGACTGTAACCACCTGCGCAAGGTCTATTCCCTCCAGAGTAGTGGCATATGGTGTGTTACTTGTTGCAACAGATGTGAGGGTTGTAGTACTTTGCTGGATGTATTCGATAATGGTGGCAGTTGCGCCAGGGTCCGGAGGGAAAATCGTCGTCTTTGATGAAACGCCGCTGGTAGCGGCCAGCGAGATTGTCAATAATGGTCTGGTCACATAATTTATGACTTCGATGGGAGAGCTGATATCATCGTCTGTGGCCGGAATAATAGTACTTGCGGATGGACCACCACTTCCAGCTGGACTGAGTATTGTAATTGTCGACCTGACCAAGTATGTAATAACGATAGCAGGTTGATACGGATCAGTGGGATAGATTGTCGTCGCCGAAGGGCCACCTCCAAAGGCAAGACTTGCTATAGTTGTGAATGACTGACTTATATATAGGACCACTTCAATAGGGGATGAAATATCCGCGTCGCTAGCCGGAAAGATGGTTGTAGCGCTTGGAACACCGTTACCGGCATTGCTGATTAATGTGGTAGTCGACCTTTCGGCGTAGGTTATGACAACAGCAGGCTGATTAGGGTCAGCTGGGTAAGCTGTAGTGGCTGAAGCTACACCGCCGGAAGGCACAGGACTTGTTATAGTGGTAAATATTCTCGTGACATATGTAATAACCTCAACAGGAGATGTAACATCTGCGTCGCTCGCTGGGAAGATGGTTAAAGCAGTTGGTACGCCATTACCAGCCGCGCTTGTGATTGTGATAGTTGGTCTTTCAGCATATGTGATCACAATAGCGGGCTGGTTAAGATCTGTTGGATAGATTGTGGTCGCAGAAGGGCCACTACCCGCCGCCAGACTGGTCAAGGTTGTAGCACTTTGAGTTACCCCAATAACGACAATAACCGGAATTGTAGGGTCGGATACAGTAGCTCCCAGACTATTGGTAGGATATATCGTAGTTGTGAGCTGAGTCGGCCCTGCAGTCGTAATCGTTGTCGTCACCTGAAGAATATAATTCACTACTGTAGCTAATTGAGCAGGGTCTGTTGGAATAATTGTGATTTTAGAAGATCCCACACCGGTTGCCAGACTAGTCAAAGCTACAGTACCCTGGGTGATATAGTTGATTATAGTAGCATCAGCTACCAGATCAGAGGGGAGGATTGTGGTAGCAGAGAACCCGCTACCAGTTGCAGCCTGGTTAATTGTAACAGTCCCCCGCGTGACATAATAAATTACCGTTGCAGGCTGAGTAGGATCAGATGGGATAATCGTAGTGACTGATGGACCATCGCCTGTCGCCGCGAGTGTAATTGTAATGAATACTATATTTGGAGTGACTGTAGGAGGAAAATCATCCGTGGTTGTGGCACCCGGCTCACTGGGGGCTGAAAGTCCGAGCGAAGAGCCATTATCGCCGGACGTGCTAGATGACGCTACAGTCGGTGCTACATTTGAGCTACTAGTTAACTCAACCGTTGGCTCCACTTGGCTAGGACTTGAAACTGAGATCTCGCTAGATGATGAGATTCCAGAGTTGTTGCTTCCTTCCGTAGTAGATCCAGGAAGTATAGCCGAATCTGAGGAACTGCTGGAAGAAAGACTGTTTGAAGGATTTAAGTTCGTAGATGACACTATACCGCTACCTCCTCCCGTAGTCGCCGGCTGGGTCGTCTCCGTGCTGCTTGCTACGAGACTTTCCGATGATGTTGTAGCCTCAGAATTCGGGTTCGAGTTGTTAACAGTGGTGAAGGAATCCGATGTGCTCAAGTAGGACGACCCAGTACTATCTTGAGAGGCAAATGACGATTCAGAGGAATTTTCTCCTACAGCTACACTTGAAGAAATAGTTTCAGTGTTGCTCTGGCTAGTTACGGGCAGGTCCGAGGCTATCAAACTCGATGAACTTCCTCCGCTCGTGATATTTGGTGTTGCAGTTTCTTTTATGCTGCTTGTCAGAGAGGGATTAGTTGGTGGCGGCTGGATGGTTGTCGCCTGGTTCTCCGCAGATGTTGAACTGGGGTCATAGGAAACTGTTTCGACATCTGTACCTGAATTTAATATCGAAGAGAGAGCTTCACTCCCGTTTATACTTGTCATAGTCATATTAGTAGCCTGTGTTAAAGTGCTATTAGGCTCGCTATCATTGCCTGTAGTTAGTGCCCCGGAACTTGCATTAGTAATCTCTGAGATGGAAATTCCTGTGGATAAATTATTAATTTCACTTGGGATCTGCGTATCTGACCCCGGATTTCCGCTCAAAGTCTGGAAACCTGTTGAAGTTTCCTGGTTTTGCGATTGACTTCCGAGGCCAGAAGTAACTTGTTCCGATGGTAAATTTGTACTACTTGATGTAACGCTTAAGATGATCGATGAGACGTCTGTATTAGAAATTATAGTATACTTGATGACCTGGACAGGGGATGTGATATCAGCATCGGAAGCCAGGTATATTGTGGTACCGAATGGGCCGCTGCCACTAATCGAACTTGTTATTGTTACGGTTGGTCTTTGGGCAAAGGTGATAACAGTCCCGGGCGCCAATGGGTTGCCCGTTGGATATACCGTCGTGACTGACGCGCCACCAATACCAGCTAGAAGAGTTACTGTGGTGAATATTCTTGATATCACAGTTTGGGATGCCTGAGAAGTGTTTAGAGAGCTTGTAGTTAGGAAATCAAGATTAGGTGTTGTTGACTCGGACTGTGGACCAGAGCTAGACGCTTCCGATGTGCTGACACTGGATCCAAATATTGTAGAACTTGGATTTCCCTCGGATTCTGTAACGTTTTCACCAATTGGTGTGCTCGATTGTTCGCTAACAATGGAATATACAGTTGAATACGTATTTGTTAGCCCCTGGGGAGGCAGCTGACTCGTAGTGCTCATTGTCACGGTCAATGTACCAGTTTGTTCCATTTGAGATGCAGTAGACATCCCTTCAGAACCAAAACTTGTCGGTCCTTCGCTAAGTGAGGGAAACCCAGTGCTCAATTCAAGCTCACCTCCAGAACTCGAAATTTCACCGTCAACTGTCGACAGCGTAAATTCGCTCCCAACCAAGGTAGTCGCTTCATGAGAAGACAAGTACGAAGATTGTGTTGTCGTAGATAGTAGTACACTTTCAGTCTCCAAGGGAATATTCGTAGATACATTACTGCCTTCCGATGCAGTAGACCCGCTACTAGTCCCGGTGCTAGTCGTGCTAAGCTCTGCTCCCCCAAACACTGATGTAGAGAGACCTGAGCTCGCCACGATGGATGTGGCGGTTGGCTGAAAACTTTGAACCACACTAATTGATTCAATTATAGGCATGGTATTGGTCAGCTGGCCGTCGGTAGCGGGTTCATTACTTGTAATCTCCGTAGAAAAATCAGATCCCAGACCAGAGGAGCTGAATGTCAACTCGCTCAAGATCTGCCCACTCGTCTGGATGCCTGGCGATGTTGGAACAGCATTCGAGCCTGAGGGTTGGTTTGATACGCCGCCGTTTGCGTTTGTAACAATTACTGAACTCGAGCCCCTCGATGTATTCTGGGGCTCAGTGGTATCTACATCAGTGCTCACAGGTAGTACATCAACCTCCGTCGAAAACCCATCCAGTCCAACAGTGGTAAATTTTGATGGCAAACTTCCAGAGTATATAGTAGTCAAACGTATACCGCTCGGCCCAGTTGGTAGTACAACAAGAGCTGTAGGATTTCCATCGGAACCAGTGGTGAGAGATGTGTATGTTTGAGATCCGGAGTAAATAGTATTTGTTACAACCTCGCGCCGGGAAGATGTCAGCGAAGAGATTATAACTACGACAGGTGGTTGTGCCGATTCCGGTGCACTTGACGCCAACGGAGTCTGATCTATTAGGCTTGAGGTTATAGCTTGTAGCTGTGACTTTGACGGTGAGATCGATGAGACTGATAGACTAGGTTCTATAGGTGAACTCGTAGAGGCCAAGGACGATAAAGCTCCATTACTTTTTAACGGTACTGGGTCAGTTACCAGCGTCATTTCGTAGCATTCTAATGGCCGCTTTCCTTTCGGTGTAGCGTAAATATATTGCGGTTCCGTTGTATTCAGCGAGCAGTAGTAAAACTCATACTCGTCGCCCTGGTGTCTATTTAGATATAGCGTGATACCTTCTAGGCTAAATCTTGTTAGAACGGCTCCAGAAGGGATTCTACCATATCTCAGGATAGTGGGATCCCAGTCCATCGCCCGCCTCTCTTTTACGTCCCTTGCAGAAATCGCAGTTTCTCTAGAGCCTGGTAGAACGTAAAATTGAAGAGTGGTCCTATCAACTAGAAGACTTCCAGTACGGTTGATAGTAAGAACCGTAGGTTCCATATCGAAGCCATTGAGCCCTCCAAAGACATAGGTACCAGCTCCATTGATAAATAATGGAAGCTCATCCGTTTCTAATTTGTTGCTTTGTACGTAAAGCCTAAAGGTTGACTTGGTTGGCCCCGGCATGTTGAGAGTTGAGGTTCCAAAAGGTTGCTTCGATCCTAAAGTGACAGCTGATGTGTGGCTATGACTGCTACAAGGCATCGTATTTGGTATCTTTATCGAAATAATCGACGTTATGATTTCTGTAGCGCCGTGCTGATCGGTGCGAGTCCATTTTGTCGAAATGCCAAGTGTTGTCGTTGGTGGCAAGGGAAGAATGGTGCTAATCTCAGTCACTGATCCAGCGGCGTCAGTGATCTTCGTGGTTTCCGTTATATGAACCGTCTTTGTGATAGTGACATATACCGTGCTCTGAAAGCGTGTAGTACAGGCATAGGTGATAACTGTAGGCGCTCGAGTCACTGTTATAGTGTTATGCGGGCCCCCTTCCGAATTATGGATTGTCAAGCTCGTGGGGTGTGGGATATAACTCGTAGTTTGGTAAACCACAGGTGGCCCTCTAGTAATGACTGAGCTGGTGCTGCATGTAATTCCAATTGTATGGGACATCCGTTTGTCAGGCTTTCCGTACTCCGATACATGATACACAGCTGTTTGGAAACTCTCAAATGCCCATTCCCAGAATCCTACAACCCACCACTGAAGAATCGTGGTTCTCCCATACACTATCGGGCTAGCGTAAGCTGTTATCGGATCTTTAAGATTCGTGATTGTTTGCAAAGCGCACCCGTCGCATGGTTTGATAGTCAGTGCTCGCTGAGGAGCTGTTGGTACCGGATACCCATGACAAATTTCAGGGTTGGCTGCTGTAACTGTCGAGATGTGTGTAATCTTGTATCGATTTCTGGTGGAGACACTTATGCTGGTTTTCCATTGCGTTATGATGGAAGTCTTGTATAATGTCGCAGTTGGGTCTATCTGCGGTATCGAAGAAGTAATATCCGCAAAGAATAACGATGAGAGGCAGATATAGAGTAACATAGAATACCGTTGAAGGTTCCCCGCGTGAGGTACCGGTATTCCCATAGCTAATCGGATTATTGTCGATGTAGTCGACCTTTTGACAACCAACTTTTCAATCGGAGAAAACTTCTCCCTCTTACATTCCACGCTTTCCTAACCCTTCCAGTGAATTTATCGGTGATCCAACATCAAACCCCACTATTAAACCTTCTATTTGGTATACCAAGAATGCCGGGTGCCGATGGGGAATGTTGCGAATATTGTGTTGCGCTTTTGAGAACTCGAATTTCAATTTCTTCGAGACTCCAAAATTACGCTCGATACTTGAGGAAGCGTGTGTGAATATTGGGAGTAAATTAATATGGTGCCAAGATGAATCTTGGAGTATAGGCCCATAAGGCATGGCGCCTATATATGTAAAAGCCCATGATGTTAATGTGTACGACTCATCCTCATGGTGGTACAGAGGTCTAGCGAACGAAACCAGGTCGTCCCCAAAGCGCCATTGTTTGGCCCAAATTGGAATCGTAGCTCTCCACATTGAAATCTCAGCTGAGAAATACCGCAGTCAATTGTCAACCAACAATGGCGTTCCTGAAACAGACGTTTGCGACGAGTTGTGGTTACATGATAATATTGTGCCACTCGCGAAATGGCGTACCTGAATTCCGGATGCGGGGTTGACGCATGTTCGACTTACTCGAAACCGGAATAACGTCCACGTTCGTGATGCCGAACTTGGAACCTTTGAGAGAATCGTTGCATCCGATGATTTTAAATATTTGCATATCAGGAGACCGATGATATTATGGTAGAGCGATAATGGGATAAGTTACCGAGCCGTCCCATTTTGCTTATTTATTATCATGATATCATACAAGTGTTCAAATGGTTCCATGGGCGAGTAGTTTGCTAGCAGAAGCAAAAAGATTGACTGTCCATAGACTTTAAAACAGTTATTGCATATAGCTATTTTGCGCATTACACCCGTACTCAAATTACGACTTTTCCTCGTAAAAGTGTGACGTGCGGTTATCGACGCCACCAAGGACGCCGCCAGACACTTGCCAAATCAGGTCTAGAAGCTGCCTTTATGCAAGGAACAGGGAGATAAGGTACACAATCTATGATAGCCACGAGTGTTTTTTTTGGAGATCTAGACTTTCGCTAGAGCATAACATGCTTACCACCCCACAGTCTCGGGACACTACCTGCACCAACTCAAAGTTTTCAACGTCCTTTTTAGAAGCACGATACTATTGCCAGCTCTGGTATGCCACAAAGCAGTTGCTGGCTACTCTTGCGACTATCCCAGTTCCCACCTAGGATCCCAGAAGACATGCAGCTAACCGTATTTTATGTTTAGAAGCAGGGAGAACATTTTAGCTTTACAAATTCTACATTTGGTCTGGAGCGGTCAACGATGAGCCTACATTTTGCTCTGACGCAACACTAAACCCCTAGTTATATTGATTGCATGCGTTTGATTTCCAGCGTAAAAAACGGTTCAATTTGTAGGGAGCATTAAATATATTTTTATTTAGACGAGCCTACTGAATTTCCGAGGTCTTATAATGGTACCCTATTAATATATGTTGGTTTTTGATTCGGTATACTGTGCATTCATCTTGATGTTACCCCCAGAATGCGATAAACAGTTATATACCTTGTATATATATATAAGTATATACTATTCCACGGAAACTGTAAATATTTGAGATGCGAATCAACCGTTTACCTATTAAATTCTAGCTACGCAGTTGCTAGAATATATTAGAGTAAGTAACCGGCGGAAGATCAATTGATCAAATCGATCAAGCCTTGGAAACTCGGTCTTGATCGATTACGGTTCATTAATACGAATATACTATTGAATTTACTCGTAAGATACATTCCTTAATGGATTCGAATTAACCAAGTAATAGATGAGCCATGCTCCGGGAATTAGCGGGTCTAAGGTCCGGTACTAGCCCCTCGAAAAGTCACTGCGTACCGGGTCTTCGAGCTAGCCGTTCATCAATGCATTAGTGGCGCCGTGAATTCGTAGGGTTAATCACGACACCAGACTTCAAACCAATTATGTTCGAACACATTCATGATATATTAATTATAAAGGCTGAATTTTAATGGAGATGGACAATTGATACGATCCCATTGAGTTACTCAACCTATTCTCTAGTTATATTTATTTGCCTGTTTACCCCTGCACCATGGTATCAATTGGTCTTTAAGACTAAGGATCGCGTTTCCTATCACTGCCTGTCCTGGAAGATGGAATTTATAATCAGGAGGTTGACTCATGGCCGTAAATTTTAGTACTAATGGAGCAAACATGTACCGCATGTGGTCCACTCGAGCTAGACTTAATTATCATAGTTGATCGTGAGCAAATATATGCGGAGAACGTTACTCTTAGACTAAGTACACTTTCTGTGTATGTGTTCTAAAATATATCAAGGCAGAATTTAAACAAGTTTAGTCTTGCTATCAAACAAACCATTGTTACAATACAACAGTAGATGATATTCTAACCTGAACGCCGTGATTCGGCCATAAACGGGCTCAACAACGCGTTTTTAACGCCTCCGCTGTGCTTTGGTGATGCGACTGGGTTCGCCATTCTCTCGCAATCAACAACAACAAAACCAAAAACATCAAAGGAAAATGATCCGTCCCAGAAATCTAACTGGAGTAGGGACGATGCAAAAGAGCAAATATATGTGGGCTCTAGTCGTTACAACAAAGGGCCTTCTCCACATTGTAATTTTTCTTCCAACTCTTTGATTCGCTTGACCTGTTTCTCAATTTGATTCGACAAATCTTTATTCTCGGTATGCAACTGTTCGTTGTCCCGTTGAAGAAGATGGCGATGAAATTTCTCGTAGAAGGTCTTCACCTCACCGAGTTGGGCTTGCAGACTAATTGTTAGTATCAAAAAATATTTCCTGAGTAACGAGTTGCAACTATACAGATTGTGGAGTCGAGGTAGACACTGAAAGTGTTCAAGACTAAGCTATTCGGTTTCGGGTAACCCATCTTGCGAGAAAACAACTTGAGCCCTTCTTGGATACTATCCAAGCCTATTTAATGCCCAAAAAAATCAGCACAATCACCCCAATGTCTACTTTTGGGGTGTTTTCAATTTGACACGTCAACTCACTAGCGCCGTTCGTCATGATATCCGCGCACCAGGTCTGAACCTCTTGGTCGTACCGAAGGTTGTCTGGGACCTGGGCAAGAATCTCTTCTGGGTTGGCGGAACGCAGACTCCACATTCTCTGAAGCTTTGGGCGAACGTACCCATCCTTTTCTGCAGCTCGACGTTTAGATCTTGACGACTCCGAGAAGGGAAAGACAAGTTCGGGGCCCGTGTCTTTAACAGGACTTGAAGAAGATGTGAATGCTGGACCTCTCACTTGTCAACTATCCAGCACTTGCTAATATCACACTTTCAATCATTAAAACATATCAAAAAGGTGAATATTTACCACTGGTACCAGCACTAAGCTTAGTCGGCGAATACTTCTTATTCACGAGCTCGGCCGGCCAATACGATTTTTCACGAGAAGGCGGCCGACCCGTCAATGGAGCGGATCCGATTATACTATCGTAATTATAGTTGATGTCTCCGAAAAGATCAAGCCCGAGAGGGTTGTTGCCTTTCTCAGTTTTGACGGGGCCGGGCATGAAGTATGCCGGATGAGTCCAACCTTGAGGAGAGTATGGCCGAATGCCATCTGGAGCATCGAATGCTGAGGTAGACCCGACATCGCCAGTCACAGCTAGCGTGGTACCTAGGCTGCATGGGGTGGTATTCTCCTTTTGTTTGATTGGTGAGGCCATGATAATGGTTTGTGAATAATTGGGATGACAGGAAGAAAACAGTGAGATTGGTGTCAACCTAGATGGAGAGTTTTTTGAGTGCTATGAGATACCTGTACGTCAGAGCTGTTGTATGTTGAATGCAATACCGAGGTGGTTGTTTACAATGGTCACCAGCTTTTAAATCTGCGGTCAGCGTTTCGTTTACGAGATAAACCAGCTGCTGGAAACTTCATCAACACATCGACATTTTGGTGTCTCAGCTCTTGCGTTGCATAATTTGCGTTGCACGAACCGTCCCAATTTGGCGGTTGACTATTTCTCACATGCGTCATTGCGATGATGCAGTCACAGAAGCATACTGGTATCTAGACCTGAAACGACATCTAGACAATGAATCTAGTCACCGCATTACAATTCGAATGGTTACTTTATCAGATATCCAACTGCAACATTCTCGTTGTATTTTTCGCACTTTAGTATCAATCTGGCTAATCTTGCATACTTTCCTCCTCTTGAAATAATAATGAAAAACAATTTAAAGTAAAAACCGCAACATTTTTCGTAGATCTCATCCAACGTTCTCATAAGATTTCTAGGATATATTTCTAGATATACCACATGCTACTTTTCAGAGTATCGTGGATCCCATCTCTGAAATATTCACGAGCTCGCTGCTCGCTCTGAGCAGGCGTAAAGTTCTTTGCGCCGGGCTCCGAGCCAGTAAGCAAAGGGTGAATGTAGAAACGTCCGCGATCGCAAGCCAAATCAGCATAGTACGCTGGCGGGACGATTGAAACACCCTTGGTGGCTCTACCAAAGAGATAGCAGAGATTGTGGGTCTATATAGTATCCTTGTTAGTATTTTAAGCAATAAAGCAACCCGGAAGAGAGAAACTTACTAGAGTTTGGAGTTTATCAGCTGTGAAGCCAATGTCGTCGCGGATGACATAATAGTGCGCTGGCCTGACAGTGCCTTGAAGACCAGAGTGCGCTTGAAGATAGAAATCAAAGTCATAGACGGCTGTGACCGAGCGATCTACAACCGTCCCAGGTCGGCAATTGAACTTCTTATCGGCGGCGTTGTCCTCGGCTGGGTAGAAACGGGTATGGTGACGCTTTCCGACGATGACGACGGTGAGTTTGGGAGTTTTCGTACCAGGTTTGTAGCTAGTAAACGCCTTGAGGATCTGCGGAACTTCATTCGCGAGGACCTGGTCATACTGTCCCTCGCTGACACCGTCACGATAGAAGAGCACTTTGCTGGGAGTCTGGCCGCCATTGTTACGAGCGTATTCCATCAACCTTTCGACTACCATCATCTCGAGGTCTACAATCATCTCCTTCTTCGATTCTTGGAGACGAATGGATGCAGGAAACTGGCCAAAGGTTTTGTCGCAAGAGGCAACAACAGCGGCTAATGAAGGGGTACCCTTAGCAGAACCTGGAGAAGGATGAGTGACGTCGGCGCCCAAGAGCATCGCTGGAGGTTTATTGGCCTCCACCAGCGGATCAAGAAGCTTGTCAGACAAGAGATGGTTGCGTCCCCCAGCCTTGAGGTTTATTTTCATAGCAACGTTGGCAAAGTATTGCGCGGCCCCGGTAGGATCTGCGAGCTGTCCCTTTTTGTTGGCCTTATCCATGGTGACCACCACAGTGGAGATACCCGCCACAATGTCCCCACCCCGCTTGATAAACTCGTACAACTTTTGATCCTTGGTAGGGATAAAACAAAACACGATCTGAGGCTTGTTAGCCATACTAGCCGCCTTGGTAAATTGCTCTTGAATCCATTGGTGGTTCTTGCCGGGGTCGGGACGCTCCGGCGTGCGAAGATTTGGTGGCTGAGCAGGCACCTGGATGCCAGTCAATCTGCACTGCTGGGTCAGGCAATCGAGAGCCAGCTTGATATTCTCGAATGTAGCATCTCTGTTGCCTCCAATTATACCCAAAGCGCCCCAACTCGTGATTTTTCCCGCCCTGGCGAACTTGGCCTGGGCAAGATTCCAAGAGGCGTTGAAAGGAGTCAATGGCTTGCTAGAGTACTGGATTTGAGGAGGAGGAAGAATACGTGCGGGCACGATGATCATGTTTGGGTCGAGTTTGATCCCGAATCCGGTCTCGAAACAAATATCAGCCTGAGGCAGAGACACAAAATGCTACCAACACACGGATGGGACTTACAAGAGTTGGATTCTGAGCATCCGCGGAGTGTCCGAGGGCCTTGAGGCCAGCAGTCGTGATGATGGTCGCATTTTTGGTTGGGGGGTTGCAGGCGAATGTGATGAGCGAGCTTGTGTTTTGGCCGTCGAGGGGGCCTTTGAAAGGCTGGCCAGGAGTCACCTGACAGAGCTCAGCAGGTAGCCAGTTGGGTCGCTCCTTTGTTCCCACATCGACAACCGGCAACAGAGGGAAGGCCAACTTCTTCTTGTATTCTACCGCCTCCTCGTTAGCACCTCTGCACACAACCACTTCTCACTCCCAGACAGGTATGCTTGACTTACTCTTCACGAAATAATCTTTGACACTAATCAAGCCGCTGCCAAACTCCTCGCAATGGAACTTCTCTGTGTCCGAATTCTTCGGACCGACCCTAAAAACGGTCTTCTTTCGCACACCGGAAAGGTGGTGAAGCGAGACTTTGACGCCTTTGAGGAACTTGCTGAGAATATCGATATCCCTCTCAGAGAAAGGTTTATTCTCTACTTGGTCTCTATAAAACGCGGCGAACATGAGAACGTGAAGGGGCTTATCCTGGTAAAACGCGCCTGTTCGAACGTTAATGTTGCAGAGGATCCGGTCAAAGCCTGGCCTAACCGAAGAATAGAACCCTTGGATCGCATCTAGGCCTCCACCGATTGGGAATTTAATACCCTGGGGCGGGAGAACGAAATGACTGTTCTTTCCAAACTGAACGTGGTGCTCATTCGGATACATTGACAGGATGATGTTGAGAGTTTGAACCAATGGAGGTGAGTACTTGACGTTCAGCGCCTTATGTTTGTGATCGCTCTCTCCTTTGACATAGGACCAAAGATCGCCAATATCGAGAGTAGCGTTCTTGCTCGGTTTGATATCCACGACATACTCCTTGCTCCTATCGTTGGCACCAGCCTCATCCTCGAAGTATAACTTCACTGTAGCGCCACCAGTTGGGATCAGGTTCTCCGGGAGCTTCTTGGCCGAATACACCACTTTGGCAAAGTCGGTCGCGACGACATGCCCGGCGAAATTCTCCTTGATGAAAATTTGGACCACCCGCTTCAGAATGGCCTTCTTCTTTTGCTCGTCCGGTGTCACCTTCAGATCATATACGTATACAACGAGATTTTGGCCGCCGCCTGGAGTTTTGATCTGGAGCGGGAAAAAGTTGGCATATACCCGGACGTTCTCGCCAGCTGTGCCGAATCCAGGGCGAGCCGGGTATGCGGGCTCCATCTCCTTGCCCTCAACTTCGCTGGGAGGTTTGACCGAGAGAGTTTTGAAACTAGCGATGAGCGCATCTTCGTGGGCGACGACGTCCTTGTTGACAACATTGGTGCCGCTGGTCGGTTTGAATAAACGCATATCCTCAGGATTACCACCCCCTCTTCCGCCAAATCCTCCTCTTCCTCTTCCACCATCGCCTCTTCCACCTCTTCCACTATCACCTCTTCCTCTTCCACCCCTATCACCATCACCTCTCCCTCTTCCACCCCTATCACCACCTCCACCTCGACCAAATCCAGAAAACGACCCTCCACGATCTCCTCCACCCCCGCCTCCGCCTCCACCTCCTCGCGGCTGGCCTCCGCTGTAACCACCACGATCTCCTCTCCCACCACCGCGGCCTCGGCCTCCACCTCCACGACCTCCACGGTCAGCCATTTTTATCAGAGGTATGTGATTGATCACAAAAAAATCCGGAGATTTATCGAAAAGCTATGATCTCGAAAGATCAAAACAGAAGACTATCTGTTAGAAGCACAAATATGGTGGGAAAGATAAACAAAAGATATTCAAGTATAGAAGAATTTGTTTCAAAGACAACTGTTGCTACTCCTACAAGCTCGTCTACTCAAAACTCCGACTTTCGCAAGAGAACGTTGACGCATGCGAGGGAAAATGAATAGTGGGAGGACGGACCCACACGCGGGGCGAGAGCGAGGCTCCGGAGTTTTAACAGGCCTGAAAAGTTGCCTGAAAATTGCAAGCCAACTGGTGGATCCTTGCGACCGCTCTGTTTTCGCGCGCTTGGCACAGAGACGGCCCACAAGGACCAATCCGCTCGTGTGTTGCGGGGCGTGTTGATGGGCGAATACGTTCGTAGATTGGTCCGTCGACGTAAGAAGTGGTGGTTCGACACGGATAGGGGGGACAGGATAGCTGCAAGGAGGCGCACCCGGTCGTTCGTGGATGCAGGTGGAATTTTCCGTGCAGGAACAGTCATTCATCTGCCTCCAGGGGAATGACGGTGGTACCTATGTACGTGGCACCACGGTTGTACACTTGTACTTGGCCGTCGACAATACTTGACTGTAGCCAGCGAAGATTACGGGCATGGAGAACCTTTGGCACAATATTTTGAAGGCGACAGATATCCCAAAGATTCTGAGCCTCTAAAACTAATAGCGAATTCCTCTATCTGGATAATACTAATAGCCTCCCCCAAGACTAGGTAACGAAGTTGTGGGGTCGACCTTTTAACGGTTGATAGACTGGCCGATGCGTGAATTCACACGGGGAACGAGCAGGTACGTATACAGCGTACGACGCCAAACTGATGTCAAACCAACGGGCCTGGTCAACTTCTGCCAATTATTTAAAAAAAAACTTCGGAAGCGAGGCCGGGATATTCCAATACTCAAGTACGTTTCCCTTAGGACTATATCAATCGCGGAAGGTGGATGCTTGTCGCGTACCATTGAATGAATACGAGCACGTGACGAGATACGTCGTCACCTCAATGCTCACACCTTCCGTTTCAAGCTATGCTCTTCGAGACCATGAAAATCGTTGTGAAAATGTAGCGTCTCCGAGACTCGTGAAAATCGCATCTCCATTCCAGACGAGTTCTATTTAAGATTGATATATTGGCCTCTCCAATGTGGGCATGGCCTGGTATCAATCTCGAGTAACGCTCGTCGAATATACGTCTCCATCAGCTCACGGGCTACTGCTTCCCCAAGCAAAAATGAAGCTCAAAGTCATCTTCGGAGCACTTCTCGTTCGTCCAACATTTGGTTATCTCCGTCTGCCACACCGTCACGTGTCACCCGCGATACGTCAAGGCGTCTTTGGAATCCAGCATTACTCTGCTGGCGACGCGGTACAGAAGCCGCTGCAAGGCTTCGAGATCCCCGAGATACCCACAATTCCCCATAATCAAAAAGCAACATACTCTCCTCCATTGTCAGTTGATGACCCTCGAGGCATCAGAGTGCAGACTGTTGACGAGCGACTGTGCAAATCTGGATCTCGACAATTGACTGGGCATGTCAATGTTACGCAACACAAGAGCCTTTTCTTCTGTAAGCACGTTGCATTTTTGCAGGGCAACGCACTCCCGATTTAAGACTGCCTCCGCTCAAAGCTGAGTGTGCGAATTTCTAACAACAATAATATCGGTTCTTAGGGTTCCACGAATCCAGAAGGGATCCGAAAAATGATCCTCTGATCATATGGCTTAATGGGGGCCCCGGAGCCTCTTCACTCATGGGTGCCCTTACCGAACTTGGGCCCTGTCTCATTGACGATGACGGAAAGAATACCACCTCTAATCCAAATTCGTGGAGTAACTTTGCAAATATCATGTTCGTAGAGTAAGTTTGAAGGCATCTTAGTATCTACAACAACTATATCATATTAGAAAAATAAAGTCGAATAGAATACTAACATTGGTAACCAACATTTAGTCAACCAGCTGGCGTCGGCTTCTCGACGGCAACCAACGATTCATACTACCCTTTCACCGCACAAGATTCTGCGACCGATTTTTCCACCTTTATCAGGAGAGTATTTAAGCACATATTACCAGAGTTTGCGTCTCATAAAGTCCATTTCATGGGAGAATCATTCGCTGGTGTCTACTTCCCCAACATTCTCACCAAAATTATTGAGCAGCAACAAGGCCTTAAAGAATTGGGCATGCCGGATCCGTTCCCAAAGATAGAGTCGTTAGTACTCGCGGACGCCTTGGTAGACTGGTCATCAAACTCTATCGGCTACTACAGAACAGGTTGTGTTGAGCAACCCGACGAAACCGGGATCCAAGGGCATATACTTAACGAGACCGCCTGTGAATGGATTAGCAGCTCGATCCCAGCCTGCGAGAGAATAGGGAATGAATGCAGAATTTCGATGAATGGGCCAACCTGTTCGGCGACATTTGTTTACTGCTTCCCGATTGGAGAACCCGTCTGGGATCTTGCCCGTGAAGGAAAAAGAAGTCCCTACGATAGTACGTCTTTGTCTCGGCTTCCCACCCACAGCTGCTCGAGCCATATACTAACTTTATCATCTACAGTGCGAGCAGCCTGCCCAGATCGAGACGATTGTCTGAGCTATTTTGAAAAGCGGATGAGCACATACCTCAATCAACCCCAGGCCCTCGAAATGCTCGGACTGGATCCAAATACTACGGTGTATGAAGCAGTCAATTTTGTCATCAACGAGCGATGGGGCACCTGGGGATTTGACACATTTAAGCCAGTGATAAACCGGATGTCAAAGATTTTAGAGGAGAGCGAGGTCAAAGTGCTGGTGTATAATGGGAACTCTGATTGGATTGTGTAAGTAGCTCAAATCTTGGGATTTCGCGGGCGCACTTTTATTAATCATAAGCACGATGTACAGCAATACCGCTGGAGCCTTGGAGTGGATGCACATTTTACCCTGGGCTAGTAACGGCGAATTCCGTGCGAAGGATCTGCAGCCATGGAGTTATGTCGACAACGATGGGAAGAAGCGGAAGGGTGGGATGAAAAAGTACACGAAAGGCGGTAAGCTAAGTTTTGCGGGAATTGACCAAGCTGGCCATCTCGCACCTTACGACCAGCCTGCTGCTTTAGAGGCGTTGGTAAAATCCTGGGTGGAAGGAACTTTTGCCGCTGAAAATTAAAATTTGGGGTGGAAATGAATGTGAGAAGTGGATGCGGGAAAAACACTCTGATACTAGGGTTCCGGTTTCTCGCCACCATCGGAGCGCCATGTATTATTCTAAGCCTCGCGAGCTCTAGTATTAATAAAGTCGATTTGAAAACCTGTCTTCTATAACATGCATTTCGATTAGTCGATTACTTAGCGACTTGCATTTCTTCTTCTCCGTTGAGGCTAAAAAGAAAGTTCACTCTTGATTAAACGTTTCCTCGCTAGCTGACAGGTGCGGCCCGCCAAATATCATTACCATCTCGAGCACGTTACACGAAGTCCCAAGCAAAATGATGTTGGGAGGCTGGCACATTCTCTTGTCTTACAATGCAAGCAAACTTTTAATCGTTTTTAAATTAGTCCTGTAGATCTAGGGAGATGATATTTGCAGGTTGCAAAGATGGCGCTCAGCCTTGATATCATCCCATGTGTAAACTGCGGCGGAGACACGTCGCCACATCCCCGAGACCGAACCTAACATGTGTTGACAGTACCGATGCCGCAAGCCACCATTGCTTGCCTTAAATCATCCACTCTCCTTTCTGTGCAGCTGATGAGGATATTTCCATTCCACAATATTGCAAGGAGGGGCACATACATGTCGTGGAATATCTCGCAAATAAGCGGGATGATAAATCGAACTTGGAGAATGGGTTGCAGTTCAGCTCTAGCCCACGCGTAAACATTCCTTTTTCATGCAGAGGCGAGTTTCCCCATCCGCAACTCCATACATCTTCGCTGGTTTACCAAATATCTTCACCCATTCCTTGGCATGGATTTCATGGACAGGATGCACTAAGCTAGAGCTAGACCTGTCAACCTCGGATTTTTCCAGATTGCCGAAATATCAAAAAAAAAACATCTCAATAAGAGACATTTGCAGTCACGATACCGCCCTCGATTATTGTTTTCTGCGATTCCAAAAACTGAGGCAAATCCTAGCCCCTGCGTGCCGGATAATGAAAGTGGTACCACCCATCGCCTAAAGAGAGCGCGCCACCGCATATTCCGAAGCGCGACACCAATCATATTCCGGCTCCATTACGCCGACATATTGATGGAAATTAGCCTCTCAAGCCAAAAACACAGAGGTCGTGTGTCTATCCACCTATCAATTGAGGATTGTTTACCCGATGTCTTCAGCCGTATTTGATCATTCACTCCGCATTCACTCGGACGCGGGTGTGTTCCTGGAAAAGTAAGGCTGTTTGCAGGTAACGCTTGCTGCTGGTGTCTGTTCGCCAAGCCGCCTCCAGGTCACCCAGTTTCATTTGCAGCCATCTCTGTGCAGACGGGCGGAATCATCACTTCCCACGAACTTCATTAGCAGGATAAAGAATTTGCCATGCAGGGCTCTCCCGTGGCGTAGAACCTTGCTATCAATCGAACGGCAAGAGCGGAGCGAATTTCTATTCTGGCAAGGATTAGCGGGATGTGATACTCATCGGGCTAGAACCTGGGCCCTGCTACTATCGCACTCGGAGCTTGTAGGCATAAGGGATAGTCATAGATACCGAAATGACTTGAAAGCCCATGTGGTTCAGCCCCCAGAGAATTTCAAAATCGAGCTGAACGGAGCGAGTGCGAAGTTGGGTTCAGATATCCAGGATTCGGTTGTGTGGATTCCGGACATTCCTGGAACGGCGGATTTGTATAAGAGTCTCCGTCAATCGCTTGATTTACTAGTACGGATAACAGCCTACTCATTTAAATACCAAGCAGTCCTTCATCAAAGAACGCGAATCCACCCCACTGTCATGTCGAAAAACTGAACTTGTTTTACGGCCATCTTCTCCAGCTGATCAAAACTTTCAGCATTATCTTGCCCTCTTTGCGGTGTCCTTCGGCTCCCAGAAGTCACTTTTATTATCAACGTATCCCCGTATTCCACTAATATAGCTAATTCCATAATCATAATACAAAATGGCTCCCGGTGTCGTATCAGAGGAATATATCAACGGGCATTCTATCAACCAGCTCGAAGGTGAGAATGGTAGTCATACGTCACTCTTTCTCAAGTATGCCAAGCTAAATACCTTTATACCCGATTCTAGACGGAAAGGTCGCTTTTCCTAATGGACACTCAAAAACATCGTATGATCAAGACCGCACCATTACCAAGGCCAATGGTATTGCTCAGTACCCCGACCGAAGCACCGATACATCCATACCGACTACCGCCTGTATGAAGTCTCCAGATATACCGCTTCTCCCTCCCGTCTACGCGGAGTACAGTGATGATTCTACAGAGAACATCGAGGTCTCTATTACCCAGATTGTGGAGGAGGCCCACACACTCGTACACAGATGCAAAAAACAGCTGGGGTCTCATCGTGATAGCCCTTTTGCTAGTGCTATCACACTGCAAAGCCTGACAGACTTTATCCATGCTCAACGTCTTCGGGATATGCCTGATAAGGGTAGTACCTGGGATAAGATTCTACGATGGGCCTTAATCTATGCGAGAAGAATTGACGAGTTTGCTACCACCATCGAACCATATTTTCGTAGTAGTTCTTCCATGGCACGAGATATTTGGAGCTGCTGTCGGTCACTCCTTCAGGTATTCGCCCCAAGGCACCCTCACCCAACTGGCACCGCTCACTAACGTGAAACCATTTCATATAGCTTGGTTACCGAGACCCGCATATTATTGCGATGCTCAAATCCACCTTTGAACAGTTTTATCGCATTGGCGAGAGTCTTGACAATCTTAGAGAACACCGCCGACTCTTCGGGACATCAAAGGTCATTCAAAAGATTATTGCCCAGACATTCTCTGATATCGTGAGATTGACTGTTCAGACGACCACTTATTACAAAAGGCAATCTATCAGTAAGACAACACATTTCTTAAGAACTTTCTACTTCAATGTAGTCTCGCATTGGCTTCAACGTATCGTCATACTAACTAACGTGATTTTCTAAATTTAGTTACATACCAATGCATTGAAGAGTACACAGTATCTTTTACGGATATAGTCTCATCTCTAGAGTTCCATAGAAGGTCATTTGAAAGCGAGGTCTGGTCTTGTTGTCTCGAGGCTTCCCAAGAAATCAGAGGTAAATTGTATTCTGTGGATCTCCACCCCGTTTATACTCATACTTATGCGTCTGAGACCGTGTCATAGAACATTCCGTTTCTGTGGAGACCATTCGTACTTGGCTCCTGACCTCCCATAAAGAAATCACCATTACCACTGAAGCAGAAGGCACATGTACGTGGTTTGACAAACATCTCATGGACTTCGAGGAAGCCAATGATGAGATTTTCGCGATCTACGGTCGAGCTGGTATTGGCAAGTCCGTCTTGGCGAAATGGGTCATGAGCCGACTTTCGACCCACCAGAAAGGCGTTACTATCTTCTATTCAATGGGTAAGCCTTCCATTACGATATCCCATAGTTAAATAGACCCAAGAGGCTTATTTCAATTTATTTATAGATGGAAACTCGAAATCTTCGACCTCAAGCTTGAATCTTGTTCGAAGCTTTGTCTCCCAGCTTCTCGAGCGTCGCATTGGTGATGTTAAACTTTACAAGCACCTTCTGGACGTTTACGAGAGTGCCGTCACCTACGCATCCGGAGATCTCCTCGAGAAGCAGCTTTGGAACATTTTCGAGGCAGCTGCTAAAGCAACGTGGCAGTTGACCATTGTGATTGATGGTCTTGATCATATTCAAGGTGGTTTCCCTGTCGCCAATACTATCGTATCTCTTATCTCGAATATTGCCAGCGAAAATGGGGATAACACACTCAAGTGCATCCTGCTTTGCAAACAATTTCAAGAACGATTTTCGTGCAGTGTCAAAACATATAAAATTACGGAAGACGACATCGGCGACGATATTGAGATTTATGTTGATCTCACTATCAGCTCGTGGTCGAAATTTTCCTCATTGACTAGAGACTCAAAGCGCAAAATCATCACGTCCGTCATAACACAGTCTAAAGGCTCTTTTACCTGGGCGTCTCTCACACTTCAGCTCATCAAGAGGGAGAAAACGATTGACGGCATCAATGGCGTTCTAGGCAAGCCACCAAAAGACTTGAACGAACTTACTGAGCGTGTCCTTATCGCCCTCGACTGGAAAGACATCGATACCAGGAGGATTCTTTCATGGTTGCTTTTCTCCAAGCAAGATCTTACGGTTGCTGCTTTGAAGGAACTGCTCGAGTTGGAATTTCAGAAGAAGGCTGTTCGAAACGCCAGATTTACAACCATTCATGATGACCTAAGCAAATCCTGTGGGTCCATCGTGGTTATTGACAATGGCATTGTGAGGTTTAGTACTCCTGCTATCAAACAGCGTCTCCTCGAGATTGTTATTTCGAAGAAGTACATCACCGTTGAGGAATGCCAAAAAGAAATTACATTCTGTTGTTGGGCTTATGTCTCGGTTTGCGATATCGATTCTGGTGCTCGCTCTGTTTCCTCAGACGCGCTTTCTGTTGCTTTCCTTCAATCGGTCTTCCATAAACACCATTTGCTGGAGTACTCTGCAAAGCACTGGGTAAAGCACTATCGCCGATCAGTCCTCTACTCTGGCCAAAAGATCATTACCGACGACCACTGCAAAGCTCTTTTCCCTCGTTCGAGCTTTTTCTGCCAAATCGAAAAGTCTCTTTGGACCGACCGCAAAGTTGAGCAGAAGCATATCGACAAATACTTTGGATTTTCCGTTGAGATCCGCAAAAAGCTCGTCGGGACAAAACATGCTTCTGTCATTCAGAGTCTTCTCAACTTGGCTTATGTGTTTGAGACTTTTACCAAAACGACGAAACATATTGACCTCTACCACGAGTGCTGGGAACTTTCTCGCGCATGCTACGGAGATCAACACGTTGTCGTTATAGGTTGTGCTACCAAGTATATCGAGATCATTGAGAGGCACAAGGAAACCGTTCTCGGTGAAGAAGTTTATAAGTGGACTTACGAATACTACAAGCACGTCCACGGCGAGTCACACGAAGAAACTATCAAGTACGCCATCCGTCTTGGGCAACTGTACATTCGCAAGGAGAAGAAAGAAGTGGCAGTTGTTATTTTCAGGGATGTATGGAACGTTTGCTCTGGAAAGCTTGGTTATGACCATAGTAGCACTGTCACAGTTTGTGAGCACCTGGTGCGGGTCCTTGAGGAAACCGAGCAGTTCAGCGAAATCATTACGATCCGCAAGAAGTGTACCAAAGTATTCTCTACTGAACTCAAAGTCTGGGATATCAAAAGGGTAACAAATCAGGTCAAACTTGCCTTAACTTACGAACTCCAAGGGGAATACGAGCAAACCGAAGAGATTCTCGTTACTGTCATCCGAGGCATCACTGAGGGTTTCAAAACGTGCGAACATCACGAGCATATCCACATTCACATTGCGAGAATTGAAGCTACTCTCGAGATGTCCCGGTTTTACAGACGTCAACATCGTCACGTTCAAGCTGAAAGTCTGCTGATCGAATTGTGGAAAGAAACAATAGCCCACGTCACCGGTCTTGACCGATACTCCGAGACTTTCATCAAGATGGTTATTTCTGTCGCCGAAGAGATGGAGATTTTGGAAATGACAACTGTGGCATCCGAAGTTTACACCTCTATTTGGACCTACTTCAAGAGCACCAGCACTAGTATTCGGTGCAGCGAAATCGCAATTCTCGTCAGCCGTCGTCTTGCTACTCTCTGTGAGCATCACCACGATGTTGTGCAAGAGGAGACTATCCTTAAAGAGACTTTTGAAGTGACGATAAAAACTACGAAGAGTATCGAGACTGTCATTGAGACTACAACTAGCCTGGTTTCTTTCTACGAGAAGCACGAGAAATGGACAGAGGTGGTTAAAGTTTGCACACAGACCCTTACCACTGTCTGGGCCGAAATACTCAATCTAGAAGTCAAAAAGACTTGCTTCCTTCCAAAGACTTGCCATCATGAAGCCATTAAACTTGCCTGGCGGCTAGCGTTGGCATTCGAGTGCTCCAAAGAGATTTCGAAAGCTGAAATAATCCACATCAACATCTTCACCGCCTGTAGGCAAACTCTCAGAATCGTCGACGTGGAATGTTTTGAGGCTGTAAAGAAGATAACCTACTTTTACGAAAAACACGGAAAGCACGAGAAGGCGATCAAAGTGTACGTCGAGTTTTTTGATTCGTGCCAATCGACACTTGGAATCACCCATCATCATTCTCTTGAAGTTGCATACGAACTTGCAAAGCTCTATGTCCGACAAGGCAACACCAAGGCCGCTGAGAAGATCTATTTGAAAATCTGGCAAGGTTGCCTCGTTGGATCTCTTCATTGCCACCAAGGTTCTGTCGAAGCAGGTTGGCTTCTTTGCGACCTGTATGAGAAGGAACACCGTCACGAGGAAGCAATAAGGATCTATCAGATTCTCTGGTCATCGGTATGCGATGAGCATGTCGATGTCACGATTGAGGACTCTCGAATTCTCACACTTTACAAGCGTTTCAAGAAGGTCTTAACAATTGAAACAAAATTTGACCTCCTCTACGATATTACCGTGGTATTCGAGCAGTATTGCAAGAAGGTGCACGGCGAAACTCATATACTGACAATCGAGGCTATGTTGGAGCTGGCCACAGTCATCGAGAGAACCGAAACTCGGAGGACTGAAGCTATCAAGATCTATGAGAGAATCATAGAGGTCTCTACTGAAGTGACAGTCACAGAAGAAGTCAAGAAGACTATTATCACAACAAAGAAACACCTCGCCAGCTGCTATTCCCACAGCAGTACCACTGTCGTCAAAGCAGAGGAAACTTATGTTGAGATCTGGACAACCAGCAAACATACTCACGGGATCTCGCACAAGTCTACCCTGGAGATCCTCGAGGAGCTTATCACATTCCATATGAGAAACAAGTCGGTCAGTAAGGCGATTGAGATTCTGGAAACAACCATCATTGAGATTTTCAATGCCGAGAAGGAGTCTCAGAAGCTTTTCCACTGTGGCCTCTCCCTCGGCAAATGCTACAGAATCATTGGCTCTATTGAAACCGGGTCGAAGTTCTCAAAAGAAATACAGAAATTCTTGTACACCTACAAGACTGGTAACACTACTACTAACTCTCGGTTCGCTAAATGGACTGTTCGTCAGGTGAACGGCTCTGTCGTTGACCGCAAGTACCATGTCTTCCTTTACGCCTTCGAAGAAGTTCTACGGAGAGAAGAAGCCATCCACAGCACTCACTTGTATGCTTACATCTTGCAGAACCTCCTGACAGAGACCGAGCTATACGAATCGTGGACACGGATTATCAACATCGACGTTCAATGCGAGCAAAAACTACTCTATGGTTGCCGTCTCATTGCTCATTTGAAAGAAACCCATCGCGTCGAAGAATCCCTCTATATTAAGAAGGAACTTTGGGTGATCTTCAAGAAGCAGTATACCCACCAGCACGTTGATATTGATATCACCATCATGGAAGAGCTTTTTGAGAAGTGCGTTATTGAAACCATTTCAACTGACCGCGAGGTGGTGATTGTCGACGTCGCCATCACTTTGATTGAGGAGTGTGTCAGAAAGCATGAGTTCAAATCTGTTTCCACACTCTCTACTTGGACTCATACCCACATCAAAGTTACTCAGAATACTACAGCCAGCTTGAAGCTCGTCAATATCCTTACTTCCTCAACTGTCAGTAGATATTGCAAGGAAGAGACAATCATCAAGAAGATCACAGAGATCACAGAAACGATTATCATCGACAGTGTTAGCGAGAGTACAACAACCACTGTGTCGTGGCACGAACGGTCCGTCATCGAAGTGAATAAGGTTCTAGTGCTTCTTGGTAGCAAGAAGAACTACAACAAAATGCTTTCAATCCTGGAAGAACTTTGGGAGAACCGTACGACACAGAGCTCCTGGACTCCAAATGTAGTTTCTCTCATCGGTCGCCGTCTTGTCGAAACCTACTTCGTACTCGATGAGAAGACCAAAGCCATCAAACTGTGCGAGAGGATCTGCTACAACTACGAGCGTGTCTGGGGTTTGCTGAACCCGTCCACCTTGGAGTTCTACGACTTCTTATCCGAGCTTTATATCACATCTAAGAAGTACGAGAAGGCGATTGCGATTCACGAAAGGATCTTACAGCAGGCCATCGGTGACCACAAATACTTGCCAGAAGGAACGAACATGGGAGAAATCGTCTACCGTCAAACCGAGTTGCTTCAGGCAGGTATTCGCCGAACATATGCTGGCAAGCCAGTTTCAGTCGAAGAGCAAAAGCACCGTGACTCTCTGCTGCATCGGATAAAGTCATTCTTTGGTGATGACTCTGAGCAGCAAAAGAAGTTCGAGAGCCTCAAAGATGAAACTAAATTCGCCAAGGCTCACACTGAAAGCTTTGGCTGCTGGAAGGCACCAGAGAAATGGGAGATTGTTGGGTTTGACGACGAGGAGGAAGTACCACGAAGAAATGGTAAACTGGATATTCACGTCTCGTACGCCGATGGTACTTGTGACGGACCTGGAAAGAATGGCGTTAAGGGCAACGGGTATTTGAGCCCAGATATTATGAAGCGAGGTACTTCCTACTACGGCAAAGACCGCAAATCCGTTCTTTTTAGCACGCGAAGTTTTGAAAATCTGTTCAGAGCATAATTTTTTATGTTTTATATTTCAAACCTCCACCCCTTATACTTAGGGGTCAATGGGGTATTGATACTATTTGGTTCAAATTGCGTTCATCTTTGTTGCTTGCTGTGCAAAGCTTCATTGTCGAACAAACATATACCTTTGTTTCCAATGATATGTTCCCTGATTAAGAGTTAAATTTCCTTTGTCAAAGTTATCCTGCATTTTGATGCCTATCAACATGTCTTCATTTTTGTATTTTATGTTTACGTTTATGTATGTACTTGGCTAATTTATGTCAACTCCGCAATTTTTGCCATGAAGATCTTGAATATTCCGCACCATACCAATACCGCCCAAACGTACTCCAGCGTGCTAGATCTCACACTACCACATCCGGAAATGCACTATCTCAAAGCTCTGGGGTATCTTGGAACGATAACCCAATACTAGATTTCTCGTCACTTTTTACGTTTGAGGGGTCAGCTAAAACCCGGTCGACGACTACCATTGCGAAGGGTTCCGAATCGATGAAATACGAAAGAAAGATACGAGTAATAGGGAAGGAGCCGGGACACGAAACGATAGGGACGTGGGTTAGAAACCTTTGCGGTTTATACTACGAAAGAGATAACTACAGATGCATTTTTGAGTGCAGCTGTTTGATTTGCGCTTGTTGCTGCTGGCAGAGTGACGGGTTTACTACTAATAACTAATATAATGATTCTGATAATTATATGAGCAATTTTAATTTATCGCGGTCAATATCTTCTCAGGTCTCGCTGTCGGAGTAGAAAATTAACTAATTCTAATCATCAGGTACGACTTAACTCTAAAAAGAAACCGTACGACATCGCGATGCCCCTCTGCTCCGACGGAATTGATAACGTTATCGTGGTGTCGTTACCATGCCTTTGTGAGCGGCAATCCGTTAGACCAAAAGGGTTGTCTGATTATTCTACCTGAACCGATAATCCGATATATACCTAACACAATCGAGCCGTTCGGCAGTGTTAGGGTCCAATTCGACGACAGATGTAGACGCGTCGACGTAACGTTGGCCTTACCCGGAGCCAATTTCCTTTTATGGCCTCAATATACACATTAGACTTGAGTTCTGGAGGGAGAAACTTCCCTTATCGGGCGACAGAAAGGGACCGAAATTCAAAACAAGTTTCAATGACGAATCCCGGTCCTGTCGCTGTTGCCAAGCATTCATTTCGCGGATGAAAGCTCGAAAATCTGCGCCGACAGAAGCGCACCAACTGCTTACGTACCCTCCGATTTCACCTTCCTGGGTCTTGGGGAAAGCTTCCTCTATCCTGCCGCTGGGTGCTCTAAAATTAAATACCTGGTGAACGCGAGGTGTTCCAACTTGAGATCCCATAGAGAAATACTCCTTTGCTGAAACCAGACACGAACTTTTCAGGCAGCTATTGATATGTATCAGCAAGAGCCACTTTGACAGAGCACAAGCCTCACATCTGTCGTTTCTAGTTGAGTGACTCGAGCTTTCGACCTTCTGATTGGCATAGAATCTCATCGGATTTGCCTCGGATTGCACCTTGCAGGCAAGACTCCGCCACCTTCTTGTTACAATCAGATGACGCGGACAGAAAATTCCTACCGCCCACCACTCAGCATTCGCGAACACACACCAATGTTTGGAAGAGAGGACACGAAAAACGATAGGCTGTATTTATCTTCACCTAGTCCCGCCGCAAAAGCTTGAAAAGCCTTCGGATTTCCTTGCCTGAATAACCATCAACCTGAGGAAAGCTAGTATCCGGAAGAGGATTTCAAGAGCCGCACCCGAATACCACACCAACAACACAAAACATCCTCATTATGGCGCCCATGGAAATTATTTTGGAAACCAAAGGCCCGCTACCGGGTCTTCCGGGTAGCAGAAACAATCTGTACACCGCTGGTGAGACAGTTTCCGGACATGTAAAAGTAGCAACAACTTTCGAACAAACCAAAAGTCTTGTCATCGACTTCACCGGAGTTCTTAGCGTCACTATTCGCAAGGGTTCCACATATGAGCAAAACAATAAACTATTCTCCTTCTCTCTAACGCCACCTATAAACCGAGAGCAGACATACCCATTCAATTTTCAGCTCCCAGGTACGGTCGTAGTCGCCCCCGATGAGTCCATGGCTCCTCGTCACGTACCTATATCGCCGCAGTCACTACTTCCGTCCTTTGCATTCGGTTTCGAAAAAGATGACCGATGCCATGATGTCAATGCAAAAGTCGAGTACCAGATTGTTGCAAAGTTACAACATAAGGGTACGATCTTCACGAAAAGAGACAGCGAGACGAAAGTAGTCAACATATCCGCTGCACCTCTCGAGGGAAACGCGCTTCTGTCTTCGTCACCCTCGGACCACATCTTCGATATGCAGAACCCTAAACTGCGACCCGGTATGGAGCACTACAAGCCTACCACCATGGAGAGATTCTCTAGTTTCTTGGGCAATGTATCTCAAACGTATCAAGATCCCAGGATCCTTGTTAACCTCCAGGCCGATCTTCCTAACTCCCTTGCTTTGGGCTCACGGATACCTACAACAATATCGATCAACCTTCTCCCCGATTCTTCAGGCATTGACACACCGCCTCGGATTTACGTTCTGAAAATCGATGCCAAGCTTCAGATAATAACCGAACTTGCAGTTCAAACGGCCACCAAGACAAAAACATCATCCATGGATCTATGCTCCAGAGGCTGGGATTCTAGAACAAAGATTCTCGAGTACGGCAACCAGCACAAAATGGATGTCACGGACTGGATGTCAGAGACCTTTATTCACGACGTCGGAAACCAGCTAGTACCAACTTTCACGACAGCGAATCTGAAGCGGAAGTATAGATTAGACGTTGAGATTTGGCTGGAATGTGTTGGGGAGGTCTGGAAGAAGACATTTGAAAGAGAATTGATTCTCTTACCTGCCTTTGCGGGTGTCCAATCAACGCCGATGCCAACGCCGACATCAACAGCCATGCCAGCGATGGCAATGTCGCCCATCGCTAGGGAAAAATCGGGTTTACCCCTTAATGCCGTTCAGCCAGATGCTCAATACTCTGACGCTCCACCAAGTTACACAGAGCTACAATAGAACGTGGTGCAAAAAGTTTCAAGACTTTCAGTTCGCTAAACCTCCTCCGATTTCTATTTCTTGCATCTTTTCTTTTGGATATTATATATATGGTGTTTAGGATCCGGTATGATAATGTTTTTGGTTGGTATCTGCTTAATTAGCGTAATCAAATTTTCAAATAATAATGTAACCGAATTGAATCATTGCGACTATAACTATGAACGAGGAGTAGCATTCTCCCTCGGATAAAGAAGCATTGTATTAATATATAAAAAGCTCATTAAATAGCCGATATCGATTTTTATGTATGTATTGAATGCGATACGCGGGTCTTCAAAGAGACATCACAGTGGAATATTAGTGTATTACAAATCAACCCTTATTCCTTTGGCCGCAGCTACAATTTCAAATTTTGCATGCCACGGCTGCCATTCTGAAGATTGGTTGCATCTTGACCTCAATGGAGAAATTCTTGTGCTTGGTGGATAAAAATATTGATACCCGCTTTTCTCCAAGTATCAGCTTCAACATACGATGTGGTATTTCCCTCGAACACAAAGTTTTTCGGATCGTCCTTCTCGTATTTAGGCCACTGCGGATATCCAGGCACTATATATTTAGAAGTTGTTAGTCCACAAGTCCAACATTCAGATTTAAGCAAAATCGAAATTTTATATACTTACAGCCGTGGTTGTTAGGTGTAAGATCATGCACAAAGCTCGTGATGGAGCGAGACATCAATAAACCAGTCTTGATATAATTTGCTTTGCGACTCGGTGGCTCAACATCATAGTAGTTGACAACATAGCCAACTCCTAAAAAGTTTGCGAACACGAAAGCCTGGTCCGTAACGTGAGTGGAACCCAATTCTCGAGGGACACCGGCGGGAATAGTGTTGAACCTCCAAGAGTAAGCGGTCTGTCCACGCTCTGCCCATGCACGAGCAGTGAGTCTACGTCCGGCAATGAGGAAGTAGTCGCTTGCTAGAGATCCAGTCCGCTTATATTGAAGCCCGTAAGGCGGCGGGAACCTCTCAATGGATCCACCAGGGCTGCCGAGAACCGGATCATCGGGGTATGCCTTCAACAAGTCGCCAACCGTTTTGTCGGGAAGATTCGCATTCGTAACCGCCTTGATAAAGTACGCTAGCTCCTCGGTCGAATTGGCGCCGTATCCGATAGCGTATGTACCTTCATCGGAAGTGGATCCGACCAAAATGGGGACTTTGACGAAACGGCCACGTTTAAGGGAGATGGACGAACGTTCCGGAATTATCCCGCCATCAACATGGTACTGCCATTGGGTTGGAAATTGTGCGTCAACAGCTTTGATAGCATCCCAAATCTGGGCTGATGGGACCTGGCGAAGACACCCAAGGGAATCCGCAGCAGTCGTACAGCCGACAGTGGCGACCAAGGTGTTATACATCACTTCCAACACCGTGAGGTTACCATATGGTCCGATAAATAGACCCGGGCCGCTATCAAAAATGGCGGCACGGAAAAGCTTATCATCACGTCCACCGTACGCTTGAGCTTGTATACCAACCGACACACCACCTGCGGAGTCACCAGCAATTGTGACTTTCTCCGGGTCCCCGCCAAAGGCTGCAATGTTCTCTTGGATCCAGTGAAGAGCCAGCCTTTGATCCTTAAGGCCAATATTGGAAATTCCGGCAGCTGACAGAGCTTTTGAAGCCAGGATACCCCAAGCGGTGAGACGATAGTTAAGGCTGACCGCGATGATGGGTTTATTGATCTTGACTGATTGGTCGACCAGAAATGTCAAGTTATAAGGAGGATTAGAACTGCCACTGCTTGTGAAACCTCCACCATGGATCCAGACTAGGACCGGAAGTTTGGTATTCGTATAGCCTACTGGTCGAATAACGTTAAGATTGAGGCAGTCTTCGCTTTCGGGTAGGTTCGGGAACGGATGGTGGAGACCAAGACACCTGTCTCCGTAGGCTTCTGCTACAAACTCGCCGGTCCATTTGGTAGTAATCGGCTTTGGGAGGTTGAATCGATTGTTGCCAGTTGCCGGTTGGGCGTATGGGACCCCTAGGAAGTAGTCTTGTCCCCATATATCGCTGTAGACCCCACGGATGGTACCATTGCGAATTGTGACAGTTGGCGGGGAGGAGGGCTTTGGAGTCGCCGAAACAGTAGCCAAGAAGAGTGATAGGGTCGCGAGAATCTTAATCATTATTGTGAAGCATAAGATAAATGTACAAATCCTACAGAATTTAGAAGATTATATAACAGAGACGCTTTCTTCGTTTATATTCGGGAATCGCAGTCCTATTTATACCTGAACTATGCTAGATAAATTTTAATTGCTAAGGAGCCCCGCATACTCGCGAATTCATGAATCTTTAGCGTTAAGACGACGGATCAATGGTTAGGGAGTCCTCGGACCAACGTATAGAGAGTATGCATATCATTTTGCGTACTCGGTCGTTACAATACCGCATGCTGGTATAAACCTCCTCCTTGGGAATACGGGGGCCTGTTCCTACTGCGAGATATACGATCTCGTATCCATCATTTTAGCCTGCAAGATATATAAGGAGATCATTCCGACAAAGATCTTACGGTGAATCTTATGTCCGACCGGTGAAGATTTATCGCCGGGGTGCGATGAGAATATATCAATTGTATTGAGCAGGTTTGATGGATGTAAGGGGATAGAAGCCAAACATGTTCTAACTAGTCCGTGCATGCAGTATTTTCCGACACCAGGGTACCCGCAAGGATAATACGACCGGGAAATATTATCTAGAGAGCCACGTTTGAAGCTTCTGCAGCCCACCAGTTAATGCAATAGCGGAGTTAGCCTTCAAGACGGTTGCTGAACAATTCTATTATCTATAAACCTCAAACACTTGACTATAGCTCTAGAAATCCCTCTTCTACCCTAAAATTTATCCGTTGTGGGGAGCTTTCATTTGACGTATTTTCCAGTATGTTATTGTGTCAATAATTGATAGATCCGCCTTGGAGATTGCCAGAGCTGTAACGGTGGAGCGCTCATATACCCGAGACGCTATCCTTTTTCGAATTTTCGATACCTGTAACGTTGTAGTCGGAATCCGACCAACGGGTAGCCCATAAGCCATGTTAATTATCTTAACTAGTAGAGCATGAATGGATTCAAACCAGAAACGGTGAATATAATCAAGTCTTAGAGCTCAGAGTAGACAACAGTTATATGTCTAAGTAACCAGCAAGGGGGCACTTCAAATTACTCTTAGGGTCAAAGAAAGACTCATATCATTAGGCTTTTAGTGCTGGGCTTGAAATAATTACACTATGTTATCATTCGTGTGTATGCCTACATGAATCGAAATATCTGCGAGCTTGAAAAAACCAAGAATGCCATGCAAGGTCAAGCTTCTCGGGCAAGCAGTCATTGATTCAAGCTCCATGCATATCTGAGAACAATAATCCGGCCTGCGCCTCAATAAAGAACCAGTTACCCCTGTGACCAGCATTTGGGGGGTTCGAATCAGTAATTTTGAACACTGGTCAGAAATTCCAGGGGCGCGGAATATCCTTAGCAATGCTGCCTCTTGAGCAACCTGCTGAGGCGCCTCGTTGCGAGCCTGGTCGGTGCACATGCGTCCGCTGCTGCGAGGGGTTAGACCCACCTACCAGGGCTTTAGTGGGTTATAAGTTACTGGGTAAATCCCATTCAGTCTCGGTTCTGACCCTCATGATGTCAACATGCAACACACAATAGAATGTAAGTTCGTGTTGTGTTGGAGGGTCTTCGTATTGAGTTTCGTATATTTCAGGAGCGCTGCGTAGGCACATGCACGTGTTGCACCAACCGAGGACACTATCCCATATAGCTTCGAGGCTATGTTTAACATCCGGATAATAACTTCCCCTACTGTTTGGCCGCTGCTAAACCGTATATCGAAAATCCATCGGTGTTATAATTATGTCGACCTATCAAGTAATCCTTTTTGACGGAGGCAAGTCCTCAAGCACCTAAGTCGCTTCTGAAGTTTATTTGCATTTTGAGATCTTGTTTAAGGTGTTTACTTGGGACCGATAAGTATTTTTTTCTATTTTCTATCTGGAGTCACACACCTGTCTGAAAAAACTTCAGATCATATGATCATGTGGGTGACCCTTTTGCCAACTTTCACTGGGTGGATATGCAAGAGTAATTAAAGCACCTACGAAAGAACCATGATAGATTGGTGAAGCTATTAGAAAATTTTATTTACGAAGTTTTAATCTGCCATCCTATTTTATCCTCTGCAAGATATATCCTGTGTATTATGATATGCATCGACCTCCGTTACAGACTTGATTATTGTTGCACTATGAATTGCAGAGAGGAAATTGTTAGCAATTAGCTTTTAGAGATCGGGAGTAAAGTTCATCTTGAGCTTACCCGTTGGCCACATCCGCCACAGTTGTACCAATCTATCTGAATTCGGTAACAGTAATTGCCGCATCTTGCCCTATTTGGATCGACGCAGGTGTACAAAGTTTCTTGCACAGTTGCAGTAATCGTCTGGGTGGCTGTCTGGGAGATCTGAGCAGTTTCTGGGATGGTGATGGTGACCGTACTGTACTGAGAATCGATCGAGGTGGCGCTCTCGTAGACAACGGTCGTGACGAGTGTGAGGACTGTGATGCTAGCTGTAGCGGTAGAAACGGCAGTAACCGTTTGACGCGGCAGTGTTTTAGTAGTGTATGCCGTCAGTGGCTTAGCGGTCACAGTCTTTGTCGTAGTTTTTGTGAGAAGATAGGCTAGTTTTGGGATAGCTTTAGTGGAAGAACAGTCGCGGCGGTATGTCATAAACATGATTACTTACAGCATTGTTTTGGGATACTGGAGCAAGGGGTGGTGGCGGCGGCACGGCGTTTCAGAGCGAATCCATAGTTGCTAATGATACTGGTCTCAGTGACAGTAGCGGTGCTTCAACAGATGTTAGCATTTTCATTTCCCTTTGTAATGCGATTTTGGTGATACTATCGACGATTCGAAGACAACATACTCGGTGAACAAAAGCGTTTCGGTCTCAGTGGTAGTCACAGACGCCTCCTCAAGGAATACGGTGGTGCTATATTCCGTAACGGTGGAAAACTCTGAAACAGTGCCAGTCTCGTGGGCTGTAGCAGTAACTATCTTGTCGTTGACGATAGTGGCAGTAGGCTGTCCCACCACAACGGTCTTGATGACTTTTGCTGGAGCAACAGTCTTCCAGACGGTGCAAGTGCTGTAATTCAACTTCTTGGCAGCTATTAATGCAATTAGCCAGCCCCATTAGAGTACCAAGTACATGGCAAGTATTAGTCACTCACAAATTGCTGAAGCGCAGCTAGAGGAAGCCGCCTTTGGGAGGGCAGAGTATGACTTGTTTGGAACACATGTTGCGGCAAGAGATGTTGCGGCAAATGCAAGTAGAGAAAATGCGTGTATTTGATTGAACAACATTTTGATTAGCAAGGCCAAAAGAGTGTGGGTATATAAAGCGACAATATAAAGGACGAAAAGAGTGACGTGGGCTTAGGATGCAGTTCCTACATCTATCGAAAGCGCAAAAGGCTTGTTATATGGTTTTTTCCCCTCCCTTTCATTTTAAAGGGGCAATTGATCTACCCAGATATTTATCTTAGACGCTAGGGAGGATGCTAGCCTTGGGGAAGACGCCTGAGCATCTGTGGCTAGATCGGGATTAGGTTTTGCAGAGACCAGGCCATATTTTCTCAAAAAGTGAGGGAAGCTCACGTAAAATCAAGCCACATTTTCTTGAAAATTTATGTGAAAGCACATGGATATCCGAAACTTTTGCACCGCAATCTCCACATTTCGTTAAATTCGGTGTCCATTGGTTCGGATCCGAAGCGCGGTATCAACTCACCCCTGGCCGAGTGAACGTGGTCGACAGATTTAGGCCTTTCCGAACAGCCCCTGCATGCTCCAAGCGTGTAAAGTTTCTCGGAACAAAATCCCCGTTTGTTTCCAACCTCCTTCCGAAGCCTGTCAAGTCAAGACAATTTCTCCTGATCCAAATTGCTGGTGGTATTGCTCGCGCACTGCGGAATAGCTGAACCTCGTGGCGTTGTGTTGTTCTAATCAAAAACTCCAGCCGCAGAATGCAATTTCGGGGTACCAGATATCGACTCGCACGCGCAAGGATTTATCGATGACCAGCAACAGTCAAAATTTCCAAGATTCTAGCAGGGGCACGACTCGGCTCTCGGTCTTGGCCGAGGCTCTTTAAGCCTCCACCCAACGCTGGTGTGGGAATATTCAATCTGTCGCAGGGAGCGGAAATATCTAAATGCTAACCGCAGGAGCGCGCAGTCCTGAATCTCCTTAGTACATATACTGGCCAGATACACACAAAGCATGGTTTCAATAACCGTTTCGGGTACGCTAGTTCCCTTTGTTATGAAGATAAGCCCCATCATTTGGCGGAACCGCGGTATACCGTAACAGCTAACAGGTTGCCCGTTCCTGAAGGCCCGTTTTGCTCCATCCGTTCGGATGTTGTTTCGATAAAGAGTTGGAGTCAACTTATACCTAAGTACTAATAAATACGTTGATTCCCAAATTTAACTTTGCTCCTCGATGGCGCTACGGACAGACCACGAGTTAAGACTTCGTAGCGATGACGAGAAGAAAAGCTTTCGAGACCTCCCGCCCTTTCAACAACAGCTTACCTTCACTCTTTTAAAGAAATCAAAGCTACTTCTTTACATTTAACAGCTTCAAAATTCTGACATTTGAATATTTACGCGGTCTAGCTTATTTTTAGCGTGCTATATTACCAAAACTTCGAATCCTCTGTTATTTGTTTGGGTAAGCTCCGCTAGATGCCACACAGGGCAGATTCTTTTATGTTAAATAGAGGACCAATTACACTACATTACATAACCTTACAATACAGTTGAAATTTCTACAGTTAAGGATGGCAGAAGTCTCGCATAATATATTTGCTGAAACAACCGCATTCTTCTCGGAACCTTACTCAACGAATTTACTTTTGACGATAGATCTAATACTCAGCAAAATGGTCTGGCTATGAGACTGACACTCAGCCTTTTGGCGGCCCAACAACAACTTAGTCAGAACCGAGACTGACACTCAGCATCAAAATAGGAAAATCTAAAGGCACAACACATATCGAAACCAATTTGAACTCTATAACTCTAGATCAAATCTCAAAGACAGTTTAACGGTGCATGAACAATACAGATGCGTGTGGATTCCCTGGGATGAGCAGAATCGAAGAAGGTTGCCACGATGTAATTCCTGATGGTACAGAAAGTTTTAAAGTATGCTAAACAAGAGAGATATCAATGTGTATGTTGCCAAGGTGTATGTACTATAAATGTGGTAAATCTCTTGATTAGAGGTATATGTAAAAGTTCGACGGATCCTATACCTAATGAAGAACGAGGATATCATTATGTAGCATATGATTAGCTTTGCTGAAAGCTTAGGCTTGTCAAGTATTTCTCCAATCCACACAAACTACAACTTCGCGTTAACGTTGCCTTGTTTCTCTCAAAAAATGATGGTTTGCTCTTTTATTAGTATAATGGGGACGCATGAAATTCTCCGTCAACTTAGATATCAAATACATGCATCATTATCTGAGACACTCCATGGAATAGCGGGTTTGAGGTTTGTAGCACGATATTATAGTCGCACTCGGTCTTTGAATTGCTGGAGCGCACTCGGGTTATTTACTCGCATACTCCGATCGCGATATCTTTGCAATTCCACGCCTTCGGATAAGATGGCAGGAACAACATATATTGGGCTGAGAGACTTTTATTTGAAAGTTTCGAGAATCTCCCTTTGATCTTCACATGATTATATTTCTGGCGTGCAGTTGATCTCGGTGTCGCCGTTGGCTCTTAATCAAAATTCGCTATATATATTGAGCTGATACCTGCGACTTGGACTGGGGTTGAGTCTGGACAGATACATATTTTTGTATATTACCCTAGAATTAGCTCAAGATAAAATGTACGTGGACAGGGGGCCGGCTGTAACGCAAGCTCCCAGACTTTGATCGCCTCACCTGTGGTCGGTGTGTTGTTTAGAATCATGGCCATACTTGGAGGGAAGTTGATTCTCCGGGGCTCAAGTATTTGCTCGGTAAGTATATATATGATTATCCGTAGCTTTGTTGTGTCAATGATAGAAGTGTACTATATATTAAAGACTTTCCGCATCCAAACCACCTCCCAAACTCGTCTTAAATTCTCTAGTTAACAGATCACCCAACCTTTTCGAATAGTATTTCTCCCAATTAGCGAAAAAAAACTTTGGCAGATCTTCACTTTTTATATTGAACAACTTCTATGATGTCGTTGAGGCCTTTCATTGAGCTTATACCAAAATGCGAGCTCCACGTTCACCTCGAAGGTACTCTTCAGCCAGCGCGGTGCAGGGAACTAGCCAAGAAGAATGGCGTTCCTTGTCCTGACGAGATTTTTGATGGCGCCGGCAACTATATAGACACGTTTGACAGCTTAGAATCCTTCCTCACGGTTTATTACAAGGCCATGTCTGTCATTCAGACCGCATCCGACTTCGAAACACTGATTATCGACTACCTTACAGAGGCACGTAAAGAAAACGTCCAATACGCGGAGATATTCTTCGATCCACAAGCTCATTTGGAAAGAGGGATTGATCTATGCACAATTCTCCAAGGGATTAAAGCTGGAATCACAGATATTAAGCGCAAGTTTGATGACATTGACGCAAAAATGATTATGTGTTTCATCCGGGAGCGGTCGCTCGATGAGGCAGACGCTATGCTTACCAGGCTACTATATTTGGACAATGACCTCAGGAGCTTGGTAATTGGTGTCGGGCTCGACAGCAAAGAAGAGGGCTTCCCACCCATTATATTTCAGAAGATATTCCAACGAGCTAAAGCTGAAGGAAACCTCAATTTGACCATGCATTGCGATATCAACCAAACTGATAGTGTTGGTCACATTAGGCAAGCTCTTCATGATGTGGGAGTGGACCGCATCGACCATGGGACCAATATTGTGGGAGATATAGACTTGGTGCATGAAGCCAGGGATAGAAGGATTGGGTTTACTTGTTGTCCGATCAGCAACTCCTACGTCGATGACAATTTCCAAAAAGAGCAAATCTCTTTTTTGCTTTACGAAGGTGTCAAGGTGACGATCAACTCGGACGACCCAGCATTCATGAAGGGATATGTAACTAAGAATTTGGAGAAGATGGCGGATGAGGGACGAATGACGGACGACCTCATCGTCCAAGTACAAAGGAATGCCATTGAAATAGCTTGGGTCAGCGATAACACGAGAGATAGACTAACTAAAAGATTGGATGCCTATCTCAATCGTATGGACTAAGAAGGGCTTGGTACACCTACCAGTAGTGAAGATAACTGGTATGGCATAGAATTAGAGGAATTCGAAGATACTTATGTAGACTGGCCGAAGCTACATTGGGGTGGGGAAGGGTTCTGAAATCGAGTTATTCCGCCAGCTCTGAAAGCTGTATGTACCTAGCACTACTTTCTATTTCAAATTTCATTCAGATCTCGTCAAATTCGCGTTGGAGGAATTAGCTTGCCGAATTGTCTAGCTAACCATGGTTAACCATATTCTCTCTTCTACTGTCGGATTATCCAGTATACTCCTAATTTCTCACATAAACATTTATGAAGCCTACAGAGAACCTTCTAAGCTTTATTTATGACGAAGAGTCTGGCTTCGAGCAAAGACGTGTTAGAATGCCCAAGCGAAATAGTTCAATAGCGAAATAGCTGTGCAACACGTGCATGTGGTCTGGTGGGCGCTCTGGGTGATGTGCATGAGAATTGTGATAAATTGAAGCAGTTAGCTGCCAATCTCGAGGCTTGGACGTCATGCAGATTCGAATATTCGATCAGAGCACTCAAATTCGAGCACTTCTGCGGGCTGATATCATGATACTTCATCTTCTCTCTCTCAACCTTCGCTTTAGCCCTTCGTTACGTAAGTGCTAGTTGTATCACTCATCAATTCCTATTTTCGATTTGGAAGATCAATAGATCGCGATCTCTCCGGCAACCGATTTCTTGGATGTGCTTTACTAAAGCTTGATTTTGGGTGGATTGAGGCATCATGCATCAAGCGTTGCGACACCACCTTCCTCATAGCCTTTCGATCTCGCGATCGGATCGCACTGCCGGCTCGCCTTTGAGGCCTTTTACTTCCTTTACGTTATAGCGATCCTCAATAGAGCTCACAAATCCGGGTTTTAAAGGGTTCGCTTTCGCACAGAAATGAAAACCGCGATGCTCATACCGGCAGGTATGGGCCGACCGAGGATTATAATAGCGCCCCAGCAAACGCTACGACATGGGAGGACTTCATAAAGATCTAGATGTCAAATCCTACTTCGGAGACCTTAAAAAAGGTTGAAACCACCCGGCCAAACACTACCGGTCTCGCATTCGACACTTTTGCCCAGGATACAATATACGCCTGTCATGCAGTGGGGTTCCAATGCCTACCGCTACAGTATGTCTATATCACCAGCAACACACGGACAGGATCAGTTTTATTACTTGTATGTCAACGGCACATATGAGGAAACCTCAGTCGAATATTCAAAAATTGCAAGGCACCTACAAGAGTATTTCAGAAGATTTATATTATACGGATATACTGGTGGTGGAGCGTAAATTTGTGAAGATGGGGAGCATGGTAACGAACCGATAGGAAAGACTTCAACACCGACACCACAACATTGGCCTGCCTATGAGAGTATGCAACAGTAGATGAACATTACCAACGACACATTTGTCCTGACTTACGGGGAAGAAGCCCAAGGGAAACGGTATAAAGTGCTTCTCAATTTGATGAATGACCCGGTCAATGGGTTCTGAAGAAATAAACAATTTTGCTTGTTGGAAGTGCGGTTGCATTATAGTAGAAACAACAAATATGGTGGTATTTCATTATTGACCTCCAAATTATTTTGAGGATTGTGCGACCAATTTCAGCTTCAGGTACACATGCGAACTCAACGGAGGGACGTGGACAGTCGTGCATATGCAAGAGACCTCCAAGTTTTCAGCCGCACCACACTAAGATCGAGAATGTGATAACCCCATAAATACCGATCACAGAACCCCCACCTCGTAATCCATCTATAAGACTGTTATATTCCTCAAAACCTTCCTGACTAAAGAATCACTCTTGGCGGGTTTAGCGACTAGACTCGTGTCATGGCATCGTACCAGATCGCCATGTAGAAATTTGATAGCGAAAATTAGGTTACCCATTCCAGAACGACGGAGAACCATATATTCCCGCTCACCCGCAACCGGATATCCCAACGATGACGGCTATTACCAAAGAGATATTATTAGGCGTCTTCTGGTCTCTCACAGGGCTCGATGGTATCCTCCTTGCGCCACGGGGTACGTACAGTAACGATGTTCGGAGGTTGTAACTGACGCCAGCAGGGTGATGTCAATATCTGATAGTGAGATACTTAATTTTTACCATTCATGTCGGTTTTCGTCTGAGCTACTTTTCACAATGAATTGGAGTATAGAAAGGGATTACTCCTAGACCCATGACCGCACATTTTGCAGCCCGAATTGCGGGGCCGAACCAGTTATCCAACTGCGCGCATGCGTTGAGTGAATCATGAACAGCCCAGAAGCTTGACTATTTATCCATGGTTATATAGAGTGCTCGATCCATGATGAATCTGACGAGTGGAGAAATTATTCAGTAAAATAATTTCAAAGTGCATCTTTGATCAGCTACCAGGGGCTTCCCGCAGATAAGTTACGCGATACGGCTGACGGCTGACGGGTGGTTGTATGTATTCGTTTCCGTTGTTCGGCTGAGTGGGTCGCATAAATGCATCTGTCGGAAACTTGGTGTCGGCTAAACAGCAAAAATCCGAACATCTTGCTCCACCAGGATCCCAACATTGATCGGCCTTGACGTTTCACGAGTCAACAGAAGGGCCTTGGCCAGATACGAGAAACATGAACCGCAATTCTCCGTATTTCGAAAGGCATCTGCCTAGTGTTACCTGTGATGCATGCAGACGTCCCGTCTGGATCCTTATGAAAAGCTCGAGACGAAAAGCAGTCCCGAAGTCTTTCTTCCCTCCATCTTGGACTATCCCGAAACCGCAACAATAAAAGCCATTCCGTGGTCTCAAATTAAATTTCGACTTGTTTATAGACTCGCATTACCGCCTCGTCAGGAATACTAGTTAAAGCAATTTGATTCTGAATATAATACCCAACACATCATACATGTGATGTAATAATTCCAGAGGCCTTCAATTATATACAATCACATATAAATAGCTATATATAGAATGAAAGCAAACTTGAAGGTCCATATTGGAGACATTTCGCAAAAGAACATTATGCATCCTATGAATATTGCAAAGTTCAGGTCTTGAGAATTACATCTCACAAAAATTCCGTGCTGGTGCGTCTTTTCAGGTAGCGACTCCGCGTACGCGTACCACCACCGCGAAACACTTTCGGGTTACGATCAGATCTATGAATCGCTTTGCGATATTGATGTCTGAGAGCCGACTCTGTAAGATTGGAAGTGGTTCATGAGAAAAAATAAGTGCTGGCTCCTGAAAATCTGTTTCTCGAGTTTTGTGGTTTTGTTTTGCTGCTCCTCCAAAAGGCTTTCGGTTCCTTACCTAAAATAGCAATTGACAAGCGGCGTTTTATTTCACCCTGAAGATCCGCTATACGAGATTCCTCCGCAACACGCTAAAGTGGTAGAACCTCAATATGCACCTGGAACTCTCAAGGCTATATTGGCCAATTGAGCCTTTTAGATCCGAAAAACTCCAGATTCGCAGGACTACAAGCCCACATTTATGACATCATGTCTTCTCGAGAACGGTAATCCTGTATCACTTTATGGTAGATCCGAAAGATGGTGGATCGACATCGAATCTCTCCAGATCTAAGGAGACATTTGCGAGATAACCTTTGGCGATAATTTGAACTTTGAAGATTATAAGTTTACTAGAAGCTACCTCCCTCAATTGTTCAATATTCATCTAGTATCTCCTTACCTCATTCCAGCAAGTAAATCACCAATTCTACTCACTCCAGTCACTCCTTTGGAATACATTCTTTTATAAGTCTTTCTTAGCTTTTTCAATTCTTGGATTACACTTTGGTAATATTTCCCTCCATATTTTGCGACATTATAGCGACAAAATGCAGCTTTTCTCAGTCGTCACTCTGGCAGCTGCCGCTCTCGTTCCGCTATCAGAATCACGAACGATCTCCAATTCCCAAGCTTCTGGTTATGCTTTGAAATACACGAACCTTCGATCTTTACCAAACTCCAACCAATCTATCAGTCCATTCACTACCGATGCTAAGTCGGAAACCCCTGCTACCTGTGCAGCAACTTGTGACTCCATTCCCTCCTGCAAATTTTTCACCATTTATACCCCTTACAGTGGGGGCGAAGACCGGGCTTGCCAGTACTTCCAAGAAGAAGACCCTTATAAAAACGAGACCGAAGGAACCCAATTCACCAAGCAGGTAAAAGAGCTTTGCGGATATCAGAAAGTCAAACCTACAAATGTCAAATCCAGAACTGTGAAGGAAATGTCGGCTAGAATTTCCGATATCCAACACCGACAATACCAAAGATCTGGAAACTCGACAGCATATATACCATATGGGCAGTCCCCTCCAACACAGAACGGCACCAACTCTACCAGTCCAAACTTGGGGAGAAGATACGTTCCGAAACTGATTCCTTACTATCCCAATAGTATTAACGAGGAACCAGTAAGAAGATGTGGTCCAATTTGTAAAGCATATCTTGCTCTCCAAAGTTTACGAAGCTAAAGCTAGTCTTGACGATTGATCAGTTTTCCATCGGAGCACCTCATCTGGAGATCTCTTTTGCGTTTCATTGTCTGTCTATTTTATCTCATTTTCAACCCATCCGAGATGGCAAATCGTATCCATGCATTGCAAAAATTTAGAGTCTCAGTCAATCTATTTCACAGTTTCATTTTCTTAAGGTAGAAATCTGGTTAATCTTATAGCTCATACACCTAAGTGTTACTCTTGTCTTGTACCTCATCGGTTCCACCTCATGCTTGGATAATTGATTGATTCAGTTATCATAAATCTTACTTCTTCTCGCTTTTGTCCTGGGTGCCTAGATCCTCAGGTAAGACCAATTGCACTAGCATGCCCTTCAGTGTTCAGGTCGTCAACGATACCAGTGAATATTTCTAATTACCTCTTCATTTTACCTTTAAAGACTCCTGGACATGCATTTTCGCTTCTGGCCTTGAAAACCCAACACATATGTTGAAAGTGTGGTCTCGTCAAACCAGACTCAGCCTAGAGTTTAGTGCACGAGACTACGAAAGTGTCTAATTGCTCCCCCGTCGCGTATACCGACGGTCTAAGCGAAAATCATGGCTAGAACAGCTTCCCCGGGGGGAAGGAACGGCTCCACTGTTCGTTCCCCTGTTTTCTGAGAACGAGTAAGATTCGGATTTTTCCAACCCGTGCCCATCTGCGTTGAAACTCCATTATACGTAAGCTCGAAAGCGTATGTTGTGTACATTTTTAGTTCATATCTCGAAGTTCACCTGCCTATATGACGCTTATTGCTAGTCTGAGCCCTCCTAGATCCTCTGTAGACTTTTATATTACGCCTGTAGGACTACACATACCAAACTACCCTGATATACTAAACATATTTTTCTCACATCATTCGATAACAGGGTTGAGGAAATACTACTGAGGCGCGTTCGTGAAAAGGTGAAGGTGACCTCTCTCTAATCGTTTCATCGGGGCTATATCTTGCAATCTTCCTACCGTACCCCGACCACTTGATTAACCACGCTAAAGTCCGAAAATGTCGCCATCACCTAATCAGTACCAGGATGTACCAAAGTCAGAACCAGCGACGCAACGACAGCTGATAGACTTTCCAGGCGCCCAAATATTACCACCCGTTGTTGTTATTGCTAGCATTTATAGGCCTCCTTTGATTGAGGATTCGGAATTCGCCAGTGGACCTAACTGTGGAACGATTGTATCGAATCAATAACCCGAAAACCCGGAATGGTTTCCCGGCCTGTAGCGTTAAGAATATCGGTTCCGCGGCGGAACGTGACATCATACTTTTCTTTGGTATTTTGCGCAGATCCTCAAGCAGAAGTATCTTCCGGCAAGCCCTACAGTAGAGTTTCGCCAAATCACATGATTGCCATTCGATATGGCCCTACCACTAGAAGAAGCGTCAATACTAAGCTGGAGAATATTGATGTAGGTATCAAAATGACGTGAGCCTCTACAGATTTTCAAGTACCCCGTGTTCCAAGTGCTGCACAGGCAGCCTTCCAGTTTAACTACAGAATATTACATAAATCTGAATAAAAACTGAATTTGGTTATACACTTTATATCTTAGCTAAAGGGAAGCAACAGAAGAACTAGTATAGTATTCACTAAAATTGAATAATATATATATATGTGTTGCAATGTTGTACTTTTCTTTTTTTCCCGGCCCGGCGCGCCAGCCCCAGTGTCACCTCTCTCTCAAATGAAAATTTCTTCACAAATGATTTTTTTTTGGCATCTGGATGAGCTCTGGACTGGTTCCAAGAACTATCGGTGGCGACATCCTTACCTTCCCATTCGAAACAATGTTGGCGGCAATTTTCCCGGTTCCCATGAATTCTTCATCGTGTGTTTTAAGTTGTGCTGCTGAAGACGTCTGAGTGCTGCAAGAGGTTAAATATTAATCCGAACGGCAGGCGGTGACTAGCCCCAAACCGACGAGATGTCGCAGGTGACCGAGATCCGAAAATGCTGAACATCCCAGGTGCCAGACGAAGAAGCTGGAGAGATCTGTAGCGCCCTTTGGAAGCCATCTAGATGTTACATTATGACGCCGGCCCTTGGCAAAACAAAACAGTCACCAAACACCACTGCTATTCATAGCCCCTGGTTTCAATTCAGCCCTCGGTTTGCGGTCGATTTGTGTGCGTCTCCTGTCACTTTCCCCCCCATCTGTCCTAGCGCTTGCCAAACTGTGGTATGAATGGCCAGCACAGCGGCCCACTTTCGCTGTGATGCGACGTGATGTGCCTCTCTTATCCGTAATGGTGTGTCCTTCCAAGCCATTGGGGCCTGCATCTTCTTATCCGAACATTCGCGCAGCCGGGTCGCGCCATATATCGCACCAAAAAGCCGCCCTCAGCCTCCCACTTTTGTCTTTTAAGATCAGCTCTTCCCATGCCTCCCGTTTAATCTCGTTTATTAACTCGTTTATTTTTATTTTTTGCAATTTCCTTTACCTCTCGGTCTTTTCGCATCGAATCGTTATTCTCCAGACAAAGATGCGCTGGTTGAGATCTTTTGCTGTTTGCGCGGGAGTGGCAGCAGGCCTTGCGCAGGCTGTGGTGCCGGAGGCGCTCGCCGAAGCCTTCGTTTCCGGAATGACGCTCTCGGTGAAATTTGGAGGTACAGCTATCCAGGACGATAGCACAACATCCTCAGGGTGTGAGTATTTGGCTCCTTCATTCGAATCTGGCGAGTACCAGCAGCTTACTGACTCGTTCTTCTATAGCGATACCCTCGTCGCCTGTGTTCACCCTCAACTCCCCGAATGTTCCCATCCCGGACAACACGCTGTATACGATCGTGCTCTTGGACATCACAAACTCGAGGAATCCAACAACTGAAGCCGTGCTACACTACGCTGCCTCCAATCTACGAGCACCGTCTACGAGTGGTGGGGAACTAAAGCTCGGGTCCGTCAATTTTGAATACGTAGCCCCGGCCGCGGATGACAGCGTTGCGAATTATATATTCCTCGTCTACGCTCAGTTGGACGGCGACATAGAACTCAATTTGAAGAGTGTACCGGAAGCGGGGGATAACCGCAAGTTTAGCGTGAACGTCTTCCGACAGGACAATAACTTCCAACTTGCAGATACCGGGATTGGATTTGCCGTAGAGAATACGGCCAGCGATCCTGGCACAACAAGCAGCGCAACATCGGAAACGATTAGTCCCACCTCTTTCACATTTGTATTTCCCAATACAACTACCACCACCACCACTTCTTCCTTGCCCAGCAGCACGTCATCAGAGGATCTCACGAGTTCCATACCATCTAACTTTACGACTACAGCTTCTACGACTACGACTACTACTTCTTCTTCTTCCAGCACATCCGAGACCCCATTACCACCGCCACAAGAGCCAAGCACTTCATATCTTACTCTCTCTGTCAGCGGTTCTACAAGAACCGTCATCTACACCGCTCCTAATGATCCTGGATCCACGCTTGCAGCTTCGTCGACAACATCCACGACATCCGCAAACCCATCGTTGATAACGAATGAACCTAATTCAGCATCGCAGAATGCCGTCTCGCGAAGTGCGATAGCGCTTTTAGGGTTTTGTGCAGCATTCATTGTATTTGCTTAGTTCTATGGAAAAATTGCACCAAGTATTTCAGATGTTGTACATGGGTCTGATTAGCACCAGGCAACATCATCATTGACGAACCTTTTCTTTCTTTCCTTTTTCGGACGAATTCTGCACATTAGCATCTACATTCCTTAAATATCCCTTTCGTTGCATTGCGTGGTTGTCGGTTGCATGTGCATTTTTTTCATTACTATCCGGGTTTAGAGTCTCATTATCATCACCTGAGCTCTTCTCTGAACTATCGCGATATCGAGGCTGTTTGCCTATATTTTTTTTCTCACTCTTGTATGACGTCAAGATATCTGATACGTTTATGTGGTCTGAATTTGATCTCTAGAACCTTCCAAGGGAGGCAGTAACTCCGAAGGGCTCCGGGGTACAAGATAAAACTCTAAACATTCCCGTAGAACATGAGCTATAAAGATTAGATCTCCAGGAGGTCAGACGGTGATATAGACGATAAACTACAGCATTTTATAGGCCAGATTTCAACGAGCTCATTGCATTAATACACACAGATTCGTGACTGCATAATATGTACCAATGCCCTATATATAAGGCCTCATATCGCTTCGCCCAAAGGCGTTACACATGTATGCATAATGGATGCATGTACGAAATATATTATCCCTGAGATATTTACAGAAGGGCTGATTCCTGACTCAGAAAAGGTACCCCGTGTGGTCTGACACCTTGAGATATTGCGGCATTCCAAACCCTTAGTCTCTGGTTATTTGCCATGAGTAGCATCCCGAAGCGGTGCGAAATCCGACAGGAAACGGTGTCGAAGTCGACCCGATAAGGCTCGAAACGGTTTTTTCAGGCGCGTTTGAGCCACAAATCCATTGAAGTTTAATTCCCATTTTAAATATTTTTTAAATACGAATGAATCGGTTAGAGAAATTCAAATTGACAGAAAGAACTCTAGCCTCGTGAACAAACGCCAGCACGTTGTTGGAAAAAAGAACCTTAAGATTGTGTCGTCATGGGACTGTGTCGGAAATTTACTCAGATGTCAGGCCGAATATTCGCTACCAAGCATGTGCCACCTCTGACAGTACTCGCCCATGATTGAAAAAGGTATCTGAGCGTTAATGCTGGTATTTAAAATTAACACACATATACGCCCGCATATGCAGGTCCAAGGTGACGACGAGCAGATGGGGAGAACTCTCCCCAAAACCACTGCAGCACGCGCAACTTAATTTGAAAATAGAACATATTTTGTGCGAGCACTATGAAAACTAGCTTCCAATGACTGTTGAGCAATCTAGAATTTAAAATTGAATGAGATGCCCTTATGACAGGCAAGAGAGCTGAGATGAGCTAGCTGGGATTGGATTTGCCCACTGATGCCTGATAAAACGCCTTTATATAACATTCACTTTGCCAAGGACCAAGGTGCGTGATTAGCTCGTTCCCTACCATATGCTAATAGTTCAACAGTGACATGAGAATCAATCAAACCAGCTTATACTAGGATATCATGAGAAATTCTAGCAAAACTAGAAGTATTAAAAATTATTAATTTAATTACTGGTTGTATGCGAACACCTAAAATCGAAGCATGCACCATCTAGAATTACGCCTCCGCCGGTCTATACCTACATTTTTCAATTCTCTAAGTATTGAAATAAACGTAGCCAGCGGGATAACCTGGTCAATATTTAGATCCATGGTAACATAATCCCAAGTAAACCGTTGAATATATGTAACGGTCGCTGTGTCCTTGCAAGCTCGAAGCCTTAGAATCATTTCACAACATGATAGACGAGGAACCAGCCTCTTGATTCCATTCATCTGCCGCGGCAGCAAGCGATGTAACGATAACCACAAGTTGAATCCACCCTGGTAAAAATTCTGCTCACGATTGCATGTTGACATGTTGTATCACTGCCACAAGCCCTTCCACGAGAATTTTTTATCGAGTAGGTCCCAAACAAGCCGATCAACTACGTTGCTTCGGCTTGACCGTCTCTCTCACAAATTTCCGAGATGTGAACGTTGTGGCAACAGAGAATAAAAAATGGTCTGCGTCAAAGCTTCTTTTACGCTGGTCCTACAAGGCAACTCACGCACGAGGTCATCGTACAACCATCTCCCCAAGAGGAACACTTGATCAGATGGCGTTAATATGCGGTGACGCCTTTCAAGATATTGATTATTTAGTGCTCCTTGTACAATCTCCTTTTCTGATATTCTTCGCGTAACGCTACCCACCCACACTGATCATACACAGTTAGATCCCCACACACGAACTGAAAGCTGGCAACTTTCTAGTATCAAGATATTTGTAATGCAATAACTCTCGTGGTCAGCTCCCGGGGATACAATATGCTATGTGCACATGCCAAATCCATGTCAGTAAGCATCGTAGAGAGCTTACTGTCGAACCGTTTGGTGGGTATCCGGGGATAAGAGAAGGCGAGGCTGGAATTTCTCAACATCTGTACAACCATGGCGACCCAATAAACAAAGCTCTGAAGGAGACGGTGAGCTCACGTATCGGACGGGCATCATGTTAAAGCTGAAAATATCTGAGTAAAGGTTACAGAATACTCGATCTAAGCCCACAGCTCCGATTTTACCAACCGGTGGATGTAATGTCCTTCAGGGTAGTTCGGGCGGAAACCAAATGGCCTATATAAAGGTAATTTATCCAACATGGAAGTACGCAGCGATGCCAGAAGCCAGACCCAAACAGATCGATATCAAATATTTGCAGCCACCGAAGGCCTATCTTGCGATAAATAATAAAATAAAAACCGAACACATATATTGCACCTACCATTATTATGATTACCTTTTTCACCTTTCTTCTGACCGTCATTATTCTTCTTTCCGCTCCAATTAGCGCATACGGTCCTTACGAAATCCAAAAGTTCAATTACTATGTTTCGCAGTCACCGCTCCGGGTCTCGTACTCGAGTTTCACCTTCTTCGATTCAACTAGTGGTACTTACACCGGGTGTAAATACAAAGCCAAACGCGGGTATGGGTACGGGTACGGGTACGAAAATACAGGAGCTCTACCTACGACTTTCACCGCTTGTGAGAACAAGGACGTCAAATGGAAGTGGCAAAAGGATGGGCAAATAATATACGTGCAGTTTGGGTACTGGCAGAAGAACGACTAGTATGGAAACTAACCCTGTGTCCATTTATTTTGCAACAATCCAGGGAAATGGTTACTAATATCGTGCGTCACCATTTAGTGCGCAAAAAGCGGATTGGATCAGCATTTTGGCTAATGGTACCGTGGTACCAGCTGCTTGCTCGCAGTTCGATTACTATGGATACAAATGTGATCCCCGTGAGACGAGGTATTTGACAGATTTTGTGGCTGTCATATGAGCTAGGAGAATTTACATCCATGAATGATATCAGAAAGAACGGCGATAGTTATAACCTCGAAGGTCCAGGCGGCACTAGCCTGCGATAGTTAATTGAATCACATATGAAGTGGTAATTTTGCTTTGTACACAAAGTAATGCTAAAAACCATACAAACATATGGAATAATGTTGCTGATGTTTGCGATTACTCAAATAATAATAATACTACATGTCCGTCTTGATGCCATAAAGAACATGATAAAAATAAAACAAAAAACATCGATCCGTGGATATGCAACGTCATTTAGAGCACGAGAAGTGGCTACGAAATGCCATGATGAATTCTTCAAATGCTTAAAACAGTGAGACTATGTCAAAAAAACTCCCGTGAATGCGCCGGCACCTATGGTATATATTTCAAGATAAAAAACAAAACAAAACTTCCGAAAAACTCCAGGTATGTATGACATTTATGGGGAAATGACGGTCCAAGGGAACGGCACCAGGCGTAACCCTACGATCCCATATCGATGGATTGTAGACTTGGCGACTGTGTATAGAGTAATATAGTGCTTTAGGAAACGCTGTAAGCTATCGTATAGTTGGATAGAGTGTAGTATACTTGATGAAATCGTCTATGTGATGTGGGTGCAATATTTTCTGTGTTGTGAAGGCTGAATCAGAGAATACCTTGTCCGAATGGGTCCCGAGATTGGTCCGGATGCATTGGTGGCAAGTCTTATAATAACTCTCAGCAGATTCCCGACCGAAATATGCCTGCAAATAAGAGTATTACCGTACAGTAAAGGCAGCTGAGTCGAGGCGACGGAAGAGGGGATTGTTTCGAGAGGAGAGCTTTGGGTTCTGGCTGCTTCTTCGTGGGGAGGAAGTCCGCGCACGCGCACAGGAACCGGGAGCATCGCTGGGGGCACAGGATTCCAGACACCCTATTAGCTATTCCAGGACCAAGACTCTTGACCATGCCTCTCTGGATAGCCACGTCGAATGAAAATGCCTTGTTAGGCTTTCGCTGGATCTATTTTCGTCAAAGGTTCGTAGGGAGTTCATGGCATGCTGTGTCTATGGATGACCGGGAGAGGCATGGTAATTGTGTACTCGAGCGACTGATCGCGGTATTGATCATGTGTGGAGATGCGGTTGACCGGCACCCCAACCTCGCTTTCTTGATCTGAGATACACACGGTCTCCATTGAAATGTAGGACTGGACAATCTGACCCGACCGCTGTTGTCTCATTTCCTCGTCGTATTCGACGGGTTCCGGCGTCGTACTCGTAGGACGAAAGCTCAGAACGGTCTTGGATTTCGTTTGTTGGGCTCGAAGGTGTCGCAACCAGATGCCCCTGTGAGCGAGAAAGACGACGACGGCAATCGTGACTATCAGGACAGCAGCAACGGTTGCCCCAACAGCTCCGGGAATGTTCTTCTTTGGTTCCGGAGTCGGAGTCGGCGAAGGAAGATCGTACCAGAGAGCGGACACAGAGGTTCCTCGACGAAGGAGAAATTCTTTCTTGTCTTTGGCGAGAGTCCTCGAATTCGGAGTCGAAGTCGTATCTTGGGCTTTGTCGTCAGCCTGGCTTGGCGGAGCAGCCCAAGCAACGGAAAACACCGTCACCGTGATGAAGAGAATAGCCGGCCGCATCACTTCTCGGAGATGCTGTACTGCACTGGTAATCAAGAGCTAGCTGGGCGATGAGGGCATCTGTTTCCTCCTCCTGTTGACGATTCCACTCCCCTCCGCTACTGTCGGTATATCGAAGGAACGTCCTTTAATAACGTTGTGCAACATGTCCGTCTGTCTTTTCCAACTTGTAGGCGACCATCGTAAGTTGGGGGATTTCCTGGCTGGTAATATAAACAGGACGGCAGAAAGATTGTTACGGGGAACGATCTGCCCTGGCTCCTTTCTCCTGCTCTTTGATCGTCGACTTGGTAAGGCAGGAGGGCTAACTATAGCTTATTTATTACATTTGAGTGAACGAGAAGAATGGAACCCGGAGATATTTAAGGTCGTTGATCGTTAATCCGTTTGTATTTGGCTACTACCCAGGGCACAACAATACTTCTCTATGCATCGAGGAAATTTAGACAAGACAAGCGTGAGAGCAGCATGTCCACAGCAGGAGGGGGACGACCCCGGGCATACAACCTTGCTTCTTCGTCCGAGTCAAAAGGCAGCCTACGAACATGGTATCGATATCTGGTGTCTCTCCAAGGCGAGGACCACCCCGACGGGAAAACAAGCTCAGGTGCAAGCTTACCACCTTACTTGTGGTTATCTGCAATGTTTGACATTGCGACCCATCGCACCATTCGTATCGTCGATTGTTTGGCTTGATTGTGACTAAAAGGAACCAAGAGAACGAATAAAGGTAAAGAATTCCTCGGTCTGCTTCGGATGAAGCGAAGTTCAAGCTGGTGCCTAACGAATGACGCTAACGAGCCAGCTTTCTTGGGATCGCTTATGGGGGGCGAGGAGCCACCAAGATGCTGCTAAACCGTTAACGTTATTTCTTCCGCTCGCAGAATCGGGCAAATCCACCGAACCACTGAGGAATTCCAGCGATCGTGATTACAGGCTTCCGCGCTCAAAAGGGCAGTCCAGAAGGTCGACGTTGTAACAGCTCCGCCCAAGGACCATGTTCAACCCTTATATCCTGGCCTTGCACGTCTTGGAAACAAGGCTGGACTTGTTTGCACGGGTTGCAAGTGGAGTTTCTGATGTTTCTTCTTACTCTATCAAATCAGAAACCCTTCGCCGTCGGTTGAAAGGCTTTTTTGTCTTATTCTTGAGCTCGTCGGCAATGCTGGTTCATGATCGCAATATTACCCCAGTCATGGTTAAGACAGTGGACCCGTGGAGAGCAGTATTCCTGAACGAGGCGGCCAGCGGTGAACACCAGGCACAACGCAAACAGGGTCAGCATCAAACAGATTACCTCCTGAATTTTATACCACTGATTCGGTACGATGTTCGGGAGGAATTGATTACGAGTCCTCTTATACGCGAAAACAGTATTTGAGCGACGTCGCGACGTGATTCAGGCCGCAAGATTTTGGAATTGGCTACGCAGAGCATCTCCAACTGATGCGGCACTGAGTCGCGTCATTAAATTCCGAAATTAAAGAAATGCATCAATGGAAACCAAACGGCAGAGCGTAAGAGGCATACATATATACCAACAAGGACTGGTCATCGCGATATCACATTTGCCTTTCTGCGGATCGGCGAAAGGCCATTTGAGCACTTTGATGGCGTTTCAAGTTCATTAAAACAGACTCTGGAGAGCTGCTACCACAACTGCCCCAGTCAACACACTCACACACTGCAACTAGACGGCAAGGCAAACGGTAATCATGGCGATCGTAGCTTAGGCCGGAAAGCCGGCACTTGGCTGCAGCCAATTCGTAAAGTTTTCGCGTCTCCAGGCTCGTCCTGATTATCAAATCTTCCGCCAATACAATATCATTTTCCAATTCAGATATAATAGTACAGTAATTATGGAGCGCTGCATTTCGATGCACCCTGACGAATATCTCGGTATCGCATCAAAGTTTGGAAATTCTCCTATCTCAGCAGATCTCAGTATCAAATTAAATGCAATGTGTGTGCGCATGTCTGTTCGTGAAATTTCCATCTCTTAATCAAGCTCATCTGCCAAGACGGTAGCGGCATCACTGTATTCGGCCGAAGCCTGCGGGGCTCTCCTGCAGCCGAAGTGGTATTTTGTCACCACGGGGCGCGGGATGCGTTGTATTCGCAGATCGCCGATGACAACCTAGGCCTGTGCTCGTGGCGATATATCTGTAAGAAGATGCAAAACTTTAACCCCGTACCCTTAGTTATCTTACCCTCTAAGGAATATTATGAACTAGAGCAACTAGTGGGAAATATCATCTAAAATTTCAGTCGTAGCCATACACTATATACTGCAATATAGATGCGTTCTTTAAGGTTGAAGCCTCTTGGTACGAGAATCTGGCCCCGGATAAAGAAAGTTTTGACACAAGCAATGGCAACTCTTACATTCAGACGAGATTTTCTTCGGGGTTACAGATATTTTAGCATTAATATAAACATGATTGGTACAATCAACTCCGCTAAGCATTAGTAATCCGGAATACATATACGCTGTCAACACGGGCTCGAGCGCTCCCCGCGGTCAATACGATTTGCAACGAAAGTACCCTTTCACATGCGGACATTATAACACGCCAGTTAAGCAGAGCGAGCAGTAACTGTTCACTGCTCCTGTGCCGGTCTAGTAAATCAGGTGCAACCCCGACCAAGGCGCTAAATTTAAAGCCGTCACATATGTCAAATATTTGTAAGGTTGGATTTTGCGGTTCTGGTCTGACAAGGGAAAGGCAATAATACTACAAATACCAGATATGCATGGGCGTGTATCGAAATGTCTACCTAATACGTACTTCTGGTGGCCTTAAGCTTCACCGCTAAATATTGCACCATATAGATTGGTCTAGACACTTGAACACGAATGTGCCAAGCTACTCCCAAGAGTATAAATTCATACGAGATATGTGAAGCTGTATAGTACTTTTTCATGCGCTCTGCTTACGTTGGGCATAGTCTTATTCTTATCTAAATGGATCATTAAGGCTTGGACCTGCCAACTGTGTATTCAAACTGAGATGTTTTGAAAACCCCAAAGAAGGTTGACGTTATCAGCAAATGAGCACCCAAGGAAATATATGCTCATGGGAATGTCTACCTCGGTATTCAAATTTATCTCATAGCTGATGGTATCGTGCTTGCGCAGTAAGCACCTCAAATACACCAAATATTTGAATTCGCGAAAGCTAGCCCAACATCGGTCCAAAACCGCCTCACAAGCTATGAGAATATTCAAGGTAGTATTTACTTGGGGGCCATCTGTTTTGATTGTCTGTTCTTACCAGGTCTTCACCTTCTTAATTGACCATTAGCTCAACTATGCAACCATGGTAAATGACAAGTAGTTTTAGAGGATCCTTGGTTGCCATTCTTGAAAAATATCAAACTGAGAGCCCTTTGCGGGGTTAAATAACATGTTATAATTCAATGCAGGAGTTTGATCAATCATCTGATCATCTATTCGTCGTCACTACCTCGGCCTGGCTTCATTGTTTCTACTGATACCGTTATTCTAGCACGGCAAAATGACAACCCGATGATCTGGTTCGTAAACTAACTTGTCACCTTCACCTTCTTATTCTTCTTTGATTTCAACAGGTGGTTTCCCATGATCTACACGCTCTTGATAAGCTTAACTTTTGCCCCTGTTACGCTAACCAATCATGCTTTTATATCTTTTGACATTTGATCTGTCGGGATACAAGTTCTCATTGAACAACACATTTAATTGGATGTCATGCTATCAAGCTCAACCAAGGACTGTTGCCGCCAAGCGCCTCGCTATAGGCAGCCGGCTTCTGGAGCCTAGGCGTAGCTCAATGACCAAACAAGAGGTCTTGTCACTTTCCCTTTTCGCATAGTCTGTGAATGAAATTGGAGTTGTGTTCCCATTTCCCTATGTGCAGATAAAAGCATTAGATTCGTAACTAATTTTCAACAATGTGATCAGGTATTCAGACTCCAAGCTGCAAGATGTTGACTGCCAGCTAAGATCATACTAGAGTCGCACGCATAATATTTTGTACCTCAACGAAACGGATCTTAGTTTAAACAAGGTAAATGGAATTCTATATTTAGGAATAGCTAAAGTTCAAGGTATTTATCAATAAATGTCTTATACGAGTGAAAATTCGAATAATACTTTGCAAATTTGATGAATGGTCAAATGATTATTAGTTAGACCAAGCCGCCTCATGGTATTGCGTATTTGCCCCCTTGCGAAATATGTCCACTCTTCCTATACCAGGCAGTTCTAAATCAATAGTTTAGCCCGATAAGTTTGCAAAAGTGATGGCCAGGATACCGATAAATTAATTGAAGGGTAAGATAATATGTATCACGGCCTAGTGTTCAAGAGCCAGTATTAGAGCTCGTTCTCTACTACCAGATATAAAAATTTGGCTGACATAGTAACTGCGGAACCAAAAGAATAGATCCACCTTCCGGGTATCATTAAACGTATGGCTTTTTTGCTAGTACGGTGTATACCTGTAAGTTATATATGCGAAAATTGGTACGGTCTTAAAGTTATTCTACTACCAAGCTTTAATCAGTGAGCTCTCTCTCTCTCTTTCTCTCTTTCTATGTTATTTGTTTACCACTTCCTAGTTAGGTAATAGGATGATCATATATCTATTTTCGAGACTTCGCTATGGATTTGGTAAAGTCAAGTCCACAGCTTTCTTCAATTTACTGAAATTTGAATGATTGGATTTAGTCGCTTATTAACGATAATATGATCGTTTCGTGAATGAAGCCTCAACGGCTACCCTACGATCCCATATAATTATTAACAGCGAATGACGCTTACTTATAGAGCCACCTTTGCTATCACCGTCAAAATACTTACCGTTAGGTCATTCAGAATACTACCAAGAACTGTACTTTTTCATACTATTTCGAGCTCAAAAACTCACCCTGATGTACAGGTAAGTCCACTGACGGAGGAAGGGCGGGCCAGACTTTCCAAATAACCAGAATATAAGAAAGAGAACCTTTCTTTCCCAGTTTAAAGATCTCCGACATTTTAAGTTCCGATGAAAAGAAAGGGGGGGTAAGGTCAAAGCTTATTCTTAATCTCAAAAATAGCCAATCGTTTTACAATTTTATTAAAACTCCCACAAGTCATTTATAAGGGAGGATTAGTAAATCAAAGGGAGGATACGGTATACTATCTGCTATGCTCTTTAATTTACTTAGTACCTAGCTTCTATGGCTATAATAAAACTGAGAAACCAGTTCAGTCAGAATAGCTGGATTGAATTCAAATCTTTGGTCAAGAGGCTGACGCAACCTCGCCGGCGCCGGAGGGAGTTCAATTTCTACCCGAAACGGCGCGCTTGAACACAGTGTGATTTGTGGGTGCTCTTAGAATGCAGAGTTCTTATTACAGATTTATTATGCTAATAATACTCTAGGGCCGATCTATAGGAAAATAAAAGATCATTTATAGTATTTAAGTATTTATTAATTCAATTCGGGGGAAAAGCAACATTCTTCAAAATCCATAGCGCTGTGACCGTTTCCACGGAAATGCTTTGAACGGGGTATATGTAACATGATTTGGATAAATGAGAAAGTTCATGTTTCGTACTCACTGGATCAGTTGATCCTGCTTGATTATGTACGTATTCAAATTGTTAGAATGACCAAGCTCTTATAAGAATGTATCAACGCAATATTTCATAAAGCTAATATTGTTGATTTTACAAGAGAAAAGGCACTGAAGAAACGCTTGACTGCCCTTCGGATTCTTTCAGAAAGCAGCCGGTATGATTAGAGTTCCGTTGAAATTTTGCTCTTAGACAGCCAAAAAAATATAATTACGTGATAACAGTCTGAGGGCATGGCTTTCTCCATGTCAACAATCAACATTACACTTTCTCTCTCATCCGGTAATTAATCTCGGGGTATTTCAAGCCTATATAAAAATATTCATGCCGCTTCCGGGATCCATACCAAGTTCCTACTCAATTCAAAGATATTGTTCTGTTCTGCTCTTGCTAGGGCGCTGTGAACCCCAGAGATGAGTCGAAAATCTTTGCTGTACATATTCGAGATTGATGCGGGATGGAGGATAGAGATTCAATCCGCCTCACCCCGTCCCTTAGGTTCTAGTGTTCCTAAAATAAGTATGTGATAATTCCTCCTATGTATCTTTCTTTAAGTCTTTTAACTGCAATACCAAGAAAACCCCGAGCAAACCCAGCAACCGGCGGTTAGTTTATAATATAATATAAAACCTAAGAAGCGTTAAAAGGGGCATGCAGCTCGGAGAAGAAAAACATATCGGAAGAAATGTGTTCGAAATTTTCGATAACTAAAAGTCATTCTCCTCCTGAACAATATATTATAAGGAGAGATCTCATTCCTGCACAGCTTAGGAGAAAGCCGTGCATGCAGGCTCAATCTCAGCTGATCATTCTATATCAAAGAGGATAACAACTATGTATTCCTGAAGCACAGACTCGAGATCAAGGGGATCAGAGTGGCAAAGCGGGGGAGATGTCTTCAGTTAAAACAGTCTTGTTGTAAAATGGTTATATTATTCCTGCAACCTGACTCCACTCTCTGCCGCTCCACTGCTTTCTTATCTATACAGGTGATCTTCGATGACGTTCGGCTGAAATAACATGCGTTCATGTCTGCTGAGACGGATAACCCCGCACATGGATGGTATTTCATACGTAAACTAGAATTAATTTGGATTGAATCGCGCAATGCCGTTCCGCACGGATTTATACATCTGAATTTAGGCTAGAATTTGTATAGATGCTCGGACTTCAGACCTACCATGACAGCGGAGGGCCTTTACCTAACAATGCATAATGGAGGGCGAGCGGGGTATTAAAACTACCAGAGAAAAAATTCGGATTAGTACTAGAAGACTAACAGGGCAGTGGATTTAACGAATCTGAGAACTTTATAACTAGGATATTGTAAACCGCATCATGCACAAGCCGCGATCGGCTAGTCTGTTGATGTGCACTGCCGTCTGTGCTCTGTAGCTCTAAAGGATTGGTGTGTTGGAGACAATTCTCAGAACGTTGTGATGATTTGGGGTACCCTCAGACAGATGGCGATAGATAACCGGAAGTGTACATGGCCTGTATTTTATATTATAACGAGATTGATACACTCGTATATTCAGATATGATGGGTGTCATGCTTTCTGTGTTGCCCCCAATGACTTGCTGTTTTTACTTCCCTTGGAAGAGACGTAATACACTTCCCAACAACCCGAATAACATCCCTGTAGGTGTATCCACGGGAATGGAAAAGATGCACGTGGATAAGTTGTCAACTGTTGGAGATTTGTCCAGTCTTTCAGAAGGCTGGCTCCCAAACAAGGAGTAAACCCTCGTATTGTCTTCGGGGAGCTCGAGAAGCAACCACCGACTGTATATGCCGGCAGGCAAGATGCTTGGGTTTCTAAACGAATACGAACTCTAGAACGCCACAAGTTGGTATTGGGGACAAGGCAGCGGAAGCAGGAACAAACTGCCTCAGCTCTTTGCAAATTGTGTTGCAAACGAACTGGGCTGGAACGAGATCTTGTAGGGTTACGAGACTGATCTTGAAGTCTCAGACACTGACTAAAACTAAGCTGAGTGTGGTTACCGTCTTAGGTTCTCCCATCTCCGGGTTATTACAATCCGAAGGTTGAGACGTGGGGCATAATCTGCTAATTCCTCACTCTTACAATCCAGAAAGAGTTCAGTGAGATCTGTATGAAGTAGTCGACACTAATTTTTATAAGCGCTAGGGACGCAGTTTTTCGAGCAGATGGGGGCTGTAGCCGGTTAAATACCTGTTAGCATGACACGACTCAGGCCGAAGTTTGAGGTCAAAGCTTTAACATTTTATATCTTGTCGAAGAATCTCATTGTCAAAAAAAAGGAAGAAACACGATTTGACAGGGTTCTGCGTAAATACGGGCCAGTTTCCGGAGCTGGGCGCTCTGACCTTCACACGATCCTGCAGAGTATGCAAATTCCAGCCAATCACTGTGACCATTTCGTGCATCCCCCTAGCGTAGAATGTCTCCACATCCGGCTCGCTTTTTTCCGATTGCGGGGATAGTTACTGGCAAATAATAACAAGTAATGTGGATACGCCAGTGAAGTGTCATGTGCGTTCCGCAATACAGGCTGGCAGAAGGCGACCAGAACAAATGGAACCATTCCAAAGCCGTTTAGGAGGGTGGCAAGGAATCCATCGAATATACTGCATGGCTTCCACGCAGCTTCCTCTGTTATGGAACCAGGAAGCTTCATTTTGTTTCCCTGCTCTTTTGCAAACCTGGCCTGTTTCGCAAACTGAGAAAACAATGTCGCATGTAAACTGGTGCTCAAACAGTCTAGAGCCCTGCTAAATGACCACGCACTAAATTCTGGAGAACACAGGCAATACGACCAATTTATCTCCGGCTAGAGTGGGGAAACAAGAGGGATCCCATTTCTAAACAGAAACGAAGGTTTCTCTGGCTATGACACTGCTCCTTGACTGCATCAAGGTGTTGATCCAAGCGTAAACAACCTTGCATGGCTTGGCCGTTTACCCACACCCTCTTCGCGATCTTCCCTAATCCGCTTTTTAATCCTGACCGCTTCCCTGCAACCAGATTCCGTGATGCTGCCTCATGGCGTGTCTGCACTGGCTTCATGATCTGCACGCAATAAGCCTACTCTAGGAAATTCTCTACATGTCGACGCTTTTAAGCCGTGGGGCGGGGCATGGCATCCACCAAAGCGTGACTTGCATCGGACTATCTCGTATATCCGTATCTGTTTCCTGCTCCATTTCCTGCAGGACCTCTGGGCGGGAAAGGAATCCGTGCCCTTTTTTTTTTACAACTTTAACGTGATCAAGGACAAAGTGGAGCAGCAGGAGCGACACTTGTGTGATTCTTCAAGAAACAACAGGCTGACGGACGGCTTTTATACCGGATAAATACAAGTATCATGGCGACCTAGCACTCAACCGTACCGTACCATTCGATGCCGCCGACACCACCACCATCACATCAACTCTTCTGACCCACTTGCCCCAGAGTTTTGCTGGTAAGTTTTTCTAGGCACAGAGCTACCAAGATTACGATCCCGTAATTCCTAGCTTCCTTTATTGTACCGTCACAAAATCAAAGTCAGACACCAAGACCACCTCTCGCGGCACACCCTGGTACCCTCACCGCTGCAAAATCCAATCTAATGGTGGGGAATAACAGGGTGGTTCCTTATCTAATGCTTAATTTTGGCTATTCTTGAGAAGAGGCTGCATCCGGTCATACATTCCTGTCTCCGGTCTTTTAGGTCACTTTGTACAAGTCTAGTGTAATAGCTCAGACCCAATATTTGGTTTACTCATAAGTAGAGTAGATCTCCAGAACCTTGGATTCGGAGGGGGAAAGGACGAACCTAGGAAAGCTTTAACCCAGAAAAAAAAAGATATCGACGACCCAAACATCCGCTTTTGAACAACATCCAACATCTACAACATCACGCCTATCGTCTAGCTTACCCAAGTGGTTGCCCCTCTCCTCGAGTCCCAGCCTATCGCTCCTACGAAGCCTCACCGCCCCCCCCCCGAACGGTTCCGAACTTGTGTTGCGATTGTTCGCATTTGGGATAATCCGACTTCTGGAAGGGCTGCGAGAAGAAGGCCTTAAGGACTTAACGCGGCTATCAAGACTTGGTAGAGGGTGCGGGACGCGGCACGCCCGTCGCACTTGGTCTAGTTCCAGAAGTTTTAAACAGATCTACGACTGTTCCAAGTAGCATATGAGCGGAGTATTCGTATCTGGAGGGATATATTAAACAATACTCCGGAATCAACGAATTCCCGATTCTTCTTGTTCCTCCTCATATATGCGAATGTCGGCATTACTATGAAGAGGAAAGGTCGTCGGAAGACAAGACGGTGTATAGTTCGACGGCGAAATCATGGACTGGGTCTTTTATAGTCGTCAAAAACGGCCGGCGCATCTGAAGGAACGGCTAGTGGTGGTACCTAAAGCTTTGTCTTTCGACAAGGTCATAGCTGGATCAACTTGTTCGGTAAGACACACATCTCAACTCAACCCCATCAAACTGTATTCTGTGCGGCGTACCGACCAACGTCGAGGGATCATTGTGGAATTGTTTCATATTACCGGGAATTTATTATTTACTATTAGGTGATACGCATGCTAACATGTTTTCATGCTTTAAAGCCATGCTCGACGAGGGACTTCCTCAATTATCTCCGTTTTATAGAACACAGTCCTGAGACGCTACGGTTTTTCTTGTGGCATCGGGACTATACAAATAAATTTAATTCCCTGCCTCGGGAAGTCCAGACCCTTTCAACTCCTTGGGAACTGGGCGTTTCCGATACGCTTGAAAAAGCGACCACACACATATCTCCTGCCTCCGCGAGTACATCCGGCAGAAAACACTCCTCCTTTCTACCAGGAAACGCGATGGAAAGTATAGATGAAAAACTACGGAAAAACTCCATAGTGACGATTTCACATCATGAAGTCGCCCCTGTTCCTCCTTCGGGCAGCCAGGCCTCGCTCCAACCCTTCCGCAACGAAGTATCGCTCGTTGCGCAACTTTACATATCCGCGCAATCTCCCTACGAATTAAATCTCACATCTAAGGAACGCCTTGCTGTTCTTGAAGCTTTGTCCCACACGACACACCCATCGGCATTCAACCCCGCCGTCAACTCTGTGATGGAGTCATTAAGATACCAATCACATCCAAACTTTGTCCAACACTCTCTTTCGAATGCAGGACGAGCACGTATCCGCGCGATACGTCTCCTTGCTACTATGGTCTTACTATCCTCGATAGTTTACGGTCTTTTGTTAACACTAAGCCGGCAAGCCCGCTGGTGGAGATTATTTGGAGTTGTTCCTTTTGTTATGGGTCTCTTCGCTTTGCTGAATGCGAGCAAAGGAATTTGTTTCTGGCTGGTATATCTTGGCTTCAAACGAGAACTGTTACCATGGGAACTATTTCCTGCGGACGAAGTCAACAGCTTCTTCTCATCGGGATCCTCCAAAAGCGATCACGACGCGAGCGAAGCAGAGGAATATGGAATAGAAGAGTGGGTTGAAAATTATGAGAATAATACAACATTACTACGGCGGATGTACGAGCGGAGAACAGAAGTTGAAGAGAAAGAAGTTAAACGTGTACAAAGAGTCATCTCTAAGCAGAGTTTTGCGGTAGCAAGCGTCGTCGGTTTGGCGTATATTGGGATTTTTATCGGATTACCACAGGGCAACATGTTTTGATTGCTCTTCCCCCCCCTTTTTTTTGAGGGTTGCTTATCCTTCACTGCACATATTCTTTCTGAATCTTGGTTTTAATTGGGATACGATAAAAGCATCTAATGGTATATTTGGCATGCGGGAAAGCGGGAACTTTGTAATGAGGTTCTAAGCATAGGAGTTCCTTTCCTTCCAAAACGCCGCCATTTCTTCCCTTGTTATATATTTAACCATTTTCTTATTCGGTCATTTGATATTTTTACGATTGCATTTAGGGATGTACTGTATATGAGGTTTAGGCGTTGCATTGCGCTGGCAAAGGTCTACAATATGATACCTGAGGAATACCAGAGAAGAGTTTATTTAACGAGCCATATTAATTATAAAGCCATAAATCTTTGTCGTGATTGCATCTAATAAGTACGATCGTTGGGCCAATCCCAGAATCCATGCTGAATAAGTATCAGCTGTTTACACTACAATATCAATATGTATGTATAACCGTCGATCTCGTGATAGACAGCAGGGGGGCGATACATGGGTGCCCTTTGGTATTCAGTCTACATGTATTTCAGTACGCATCCCCAAAGTTGGGTACGAGATCCGTCTGGCTATTACCACATTTTCGTAAATTGAGGCAAAAGCTTCCGTCTGATCGTAGAAGAAAGCTTCTAGAAGTCTATACTCCACACATGCACGCACAAACGCAGTTTTTTTTTTAAAAAAAATCCAATTTTCGGCATATGAACTCTTACACCAAGAGCTAAACACAGTGGAACTCTTCTAGCCATTTCCCCGCATTCCTTCCATATTGTCTTTCGTGTTTCATAATCTTTCTTGACACTAAATTCACCCGAGAGTGCCGAGATACATCAAGGCTTGACTAACCGCCATCCACGTGTACTAATCCAGAAAAGAAATCCCTCAGCACAGGCCCTCAAATTCTATGCTGGAATATATAATATTGGTTAGGTTAAACCATGGGCCTATCGTAAATGCAAGCCACAGGCTCGAGCTCACACATTCGTACGGGCTTTTCTGTGGTGCTCTTTCTTCGTATTTAGTTTCTCCACACTCCGGCTGCTAAAATCTGCGGATAAATTATAAAATTCCCACGGGTTTAGTCTGGGATTGTAATAGGCTATATCATGTTGCGTGATAAGAGATTCCTTTTCACCATGTCAGAAACAGCGGAGTAGATTGTAGATCATCAGATATAAACTCTGGTATTTACTAAAAATTTTGCTGCGTAATTCGTAAACCGGTTTCGAATTGCATAATCGAACCAAGGGCCGATTAGTTAACATGGTCGATAGACATGCAAGATTCAGATTCAGTGATCCTGTTTGTGTTGATCGTTTCTATTCTAGAATTCTTCTAACCTTTATAATTTAGCCTCGAACGTGTCGAGGCTTGATAGATTTAACCATGTGTATTTAACTCGAGTTTGATGGGCGTGGGGGTTCATACGGACCGTATCCCTCCTTGGTGTTCGTACGCTCCTTTTGACAGTCTTCAAATCCAAGTAGGTATGGCATCAAATAGTAAGCATAGTGCTGTATAACAAAACCCATAACTTCGGGATTCTGGTTCATAGTCAATTCTAAAACTTATCTTTTCGGATAAAAACATGGCGCCATCTTCTCATCATTCTTTAATTAACTAAAAAATAATATATCAGAGGTTATACCCACCAACTCAAGTTTAATCAACGTGAGTTGTATGCCAAGAAGTGGTGATCTATGAACCCCTTTTCAAAATAGCCGACTATGGGATTGCGAACCCTATCATATTGCTCCTGGAGCATATGATGATTATCCATGTTTAAATTTACGTGGTACGTGATAGCCCATGATGATCGATTGTGTAACTGGTAATCCTTTCAACTTGCGACGCGACGTCGGAGGTTAGTCAGACCTCGTCAGCATTTGTGTTGATCTAGAAGTCCGCAACACCATTCGAATGTGTATCATGAGGAGACATGTCATATCTCGTACACACTTGAGTGGCTGTACTTTGTACCGGACTTTGAATATTTTCCATACTTTGCTATCCGAAATGGCAGGAGGCAACTGATGTAGAATGCAGATGTTGGCCACGTAGGCGGTCGACCCTTGCCCAAATCTCTCAAGCTTTTAGACCTGGCATGCTTGTCTGGTGAGGATCAGGCCCTAAACAGCATACCCTTGAGATATTGCTATTACTGAACTTTAGCAGCGATTGTCAACCTATCGACCTATCGACCCCACTGCTATCGGGTCTAAGCTAAAGAGAACTTATTCCAATATCCAATTGAAAGTTGTTCCGACAAGTTTTAAGGGTTGCAGCTGTTCAGCTTGCCATTAGTTGCCAAGCAAGACATTAGTTGACGGAGCTTCCTGGTTGGGAATGTGATAAGATGCAGATTCTATACAGATGTTTTATTCAAAAGCTTTAAAGATTCTTTCGACTAGTGTGACGGAAACTGAATCTTTAGCTTTATCTACTACATGCTAGCTATCCCCTCATTCCTGTCTTTAATAGCAAAGCTTCTTAGCCACTCCGCTTTGCGGTTGGAGTTGCTATGTTGAAGATCTCTTCGCAACGCAAGTTGTCATTTTGTAGCTGTTGGTAGGGAATTTTGCAGTGTTGCGCGCAGGCCACTTGGTCACAGGAGGAGTTCGCATCGATATCCGTGTTTTACAAGTTAGCCTTAGCGAATTCCAATTTGAAGATTGGATAGTGTCGCTTGCATATGCATATTTGAAGAAATATTCAGTATGTGATCAATTATATTATATATAAACCTGCCTGGGAATTCGAATTAAGCACAAATATCTTTTTTTTTTTGGGTAACTCATGTTACATTCTTCACCGGACGTCTCTCTTTATACTGTTGTCGATTTCCAGCAAAAATTTAACTTTAATGTTGAAATATCACAATCACTTAATTTTTCTTTCTTAATTTCTTATCCTGCTCGTGATTTTCGTATACCGGCAGTTCGAAGACTCGAAATCACTCATTCAGAATGCAGCTCTTATCTCTGGCTTCTCTATTAGCTGTCGTCAGGTAGGTATATCATCCCTCAAGACTATCATTACTACGCATGTATATACGTGCTAAAACCATTTCGCGGGGTCTCTAGCATCGCCATTGCAATACCCGCCCCTGCTCCAACTGCCGCACCAGCGGTCGCTATGGTCGGACCACCAGTCTGCTTCACGCGTTACACCTCAACCTTCAAATTAATACCCATGCCGCACTTCGGTCAAACGACAACAATCACAAAGTACAAGGTTACAAAAACAACCACAAAGACTCTAGACTTGAACTGCTGGGGGTGCCATTTGATTGTTACATCAAAGTCTGTGAAGTGGGGGCACGGGCCGGTGAGTCAAAATCTGTTCGAACCAAGCGAGATTGGGGTTAAAGTGCTAATATATTTCTCTATTTTGGATAGGTTCTAACCAAGAACAAGGTTACGAAAACTGTTACGTGGCCCACCACGACTACGACCGTGTACCAGTGCAAAACTTCGCCGTGGTCTTAGATTCTCCAAGATGGATATCACAGGAGGATGTGTAACAGCGAGCAGATTACTGATATTATTTTACGAACGCAAACGATATTATAACGACCATCAAGAACACGATGACGATATGAACGGGTCGTGACGAATTTATGACATTGCATTACACTCGGCGTTATTGGGAATAACTTCTTTCTCTTATTTTTTGACCTCAATGGATATGTCTAGGATGCGACAGACTTGTTAGAGGAACCCGAATCTGTCGAATTTTGGGGAAAATGCAACAGCTATCATGTGGAATACTGTGTTGTGGAAAGCAGGTGGATCCGAAATGTATGTTGCTGCCGAACAGCCGAACGGAAGGCACAATCGAAGGGCATGCTCAAGGCGAGTAGTTAGGATCTATGAAATAAAACTCAATGGATGACCATTTACTTTTGGCATAAGAAAGCCAGGAAAAACCACTTGCTCAGTAATTAAATATTCGATTTGGACTTATGAAGAGATTGTTTGATTTGCTACCGTTTAGCTTTTGCACCTTGTGCACGTGTGTACAGTATACAGTAACATTACGGAGCCTGAAAGAAACCTTCAAGCAGAACAACGCTGAAAATTACAGGAGAACCATCATCGAACAAAGCGAAAATACAATAACAGAAAGAGAGAGCAATACCGAAGTTACATTCCTTGGTTCAACTCTGTCTCCAACCCAGGCTGTCTGCCCTTCATTCCAAATTTACCCTTAATCTTCTGTGCCCCAATCTTCAATTCATCCTTTAAGAAAACCACGTTTCTAGCCGGCTTCCACTGCATAATTCCTCTATGTTTTCTGAATTTTTGTCGCTTCTCTGACATCTTTCTCTCTTTTCTGGCCCGCTTGGCATCCGGATCAACACCCTTCTCATCTTCGATCTTGCTCCCACCATCATCGTCGTCATCCGAAGAAAGATCATGTCTCTCATCAATATCCTCTGCATCATCGCCTGCGATTCTCCTTACATTCTCATCGTCCGAAAATTCGTCTTGGCTATCAACCACAGACATAACCTCCGCTTTCCAGTCCTCTTCATTGATGATAATATTGTCTCCGCTCGGTCTCTCGGTCTGTGATGGCTCATGGCCTCTAATTTTAGGACGCGTGACGGTTTTCTTCTCTCCATTTTCATCTAGAATCTCGGATTCCTCGTCACTGGCTAAATCCTCCATAGCCCCAGTTGCGATGAGTTTCTTGATCGTAGCCCCGGTCTCCCTCTTGACAATCCTCTTTCTCGAACCTTCTGCCAAACACGCTTCAAAAGCATCAAAAGTCTCCCGATCATCATTGCTATCCATATAGCTCCTATGCGACTCGTCAAGTCCATCTTTAAACCTCAAAGTAACATTAAAAGTGGCAATCTGCTCCGCGTTGATGTTCTCTCGAACATTTATATCTTTTCCGGAAATGTAATTCTGCGTGAGCGCATTCGTGTCCTTCGTTTTCCAGACAGGGAGTGATAGCTTGGTAGTTTGGTTGTCAATGATGTCGTTGAGCCAGTAGATACAATAAGCGGTAGGTTTGCGTGACATGCGCGAGTAGAACTCTATTTTGAGAGAGGAGCCATAGCGTTGGCGTACCGGGAGGCGGAGGGTCAGGCCGTTGAGGTTCCACGCGACACCATTGTCATTGTTAGCTAGGCGCCGCGGAACCTTTTTGGTGTCACAGTCGCTAGACATGACTATGCGAGAGTTTAGAAGTTCTTGTGCGCTAGGTCCGGTGGCAGTCATGAGATCTTCCATGACTTCGATGGAACCGATGTCCCAGCCTAGAAGGTTTCGAGGGACCTGTAGGCTAACAGCGCGGAAGAGGATAGTCAGTGAAATCATGCCATAGCCGATCCCACCATCGAGGGCGTATAAACGAGTTATAGTGCTGCTAGTCTGAAGAGCTTCGGACAATTTGATCGAGCAGACACCAAGAAGCGGATCGTGTTCTCGGTGGCGAGAATCTCTTGCTGAAACAGTAATCACGGTGTTTCTCCAATCTCTAACGTACCGCTCAACCGCAGCTGAGAACATCGGATTGGATGCTGAAACTTTGGTACGAGTTTTGAATGCGAGGACATCATTGACCATGATAGTACAGTATGCGTTGGGCAGATGACTACCTTCCTCATCTTTGTTTTCACCAACGACTTGAGCCGGGCTATATGGTCTAATCTTACCGAATGTACCTTTGCTTCGCTCGAACTCAAGGTGCTTTATTTCATGAATAGTGATCGATACAACTCCAGTTGGATAGTTCGGATCTGGCGGGACGTTGAGAGCAAGCTTATCATCTTCGGCTGCGGGGACGATAATCTCTTCATGAAACTCTTGCTTATTACGAAGTTCGCGGGGAATACGAATGTCCTCTCCGGTGGTCTTCATAGATTTCTTGAACTCAGTGCGTTTGAAGAATCCAATTTCCCAGTTCAATTTACCGGGAACTTCCTTGCCGTCCTTCTCTCCAACGAGGGTGTCACTACGAGTCTGCATGACACCTTCATTTTTGATAATATCATGGAGATCAAACTCAATTCTTCCAACCATATCATCTTTTCCAATGCGATCGCTGTCCCATAGCTGAACAGAGAGCTTTTCGCCAGCGGTAATCTGCTGGTTATGGAGAAGAATGCAGGTATCTTCTTCCCATGATGGATTGCGATCCTTCAGAATAACACGAGTGCAATAAACGGGTTTCCCAAATTGGCTGTAGGCGAGCGTGATATAGGTGTCCGATCCGCCTCCCCGATCCATGGCAGGGATTCCGGTGGCGTCGTGGATTTTGACATAAATGACACCGATAGCATCCGTCTCTTGTTGCACGCTAGCACCTTCGAGCATTTTGCCGACGTCCAGGCTCAGGGACTTGGGTGCTACGTATTCGTCGAGAGCTGCCCCGACGGCGTAGTTGACGAAGTTGCTAATGAGAGGAAGGTTCAATACGTTGATTCCACGCTGTGTCATTGGGACAACCGATACGCTAATCTTTGGCAGGCCCATAAACGTCATGGAGAGATTCTTGATAAATGGAGGATTTGGGGTCATTTGGAATCTCAAGCGGACTGTCCCTACAATTCCCGACAACTCAGCAAAGATGGGAAGTGGTACACCAAAAAGACCGCGAACACCGAGGTAGAAAGCAATTTCCAAATGGATGTTCTGAGCCTTGCTCGCAACACCATTCGCTTTGAGGGCATGATAGGCAAAACTGGCCTCCAAATTGTAGTATTTGGACTCTGAGTCGTCTTCCTGCTCACGCTCTTTTCGTTTTTTGTGAGTTTCGGCCTCTGATTGGTCTGCATTGAGGGGATTGGTCGTTTCGCTGGTAGCGTCTGGCAATGATCTCATCGATAAGATGCGAATAGGATTGCTACCTTGGCTGATTCCTGATACCTTGACGTTTTCGATGACACTAGGCGGGACCGAGGCTTGCATGATGTCCTCAAGTGTGTCCGCCGCAGGTTGAAACATCTCAGGATTGATAAGCTGCCAGACTGTGCCAATGATTTCGTTGAGCCATTCTGTAGTTTCTGGTATCAGGGAGTCAACAGCAGCTATTGCTCTTGCCCTCTCACTCTCCCAGTTTCTATCAATGGAGTCTGATTGCAGTCTCTTCAACCAAAGGTGCAGAGCCACACTAAGAACCCCACCGATGAACGTAGACGCCACAAAACCCTTCCATTTTCCGCCAACGAATGCCCAATTCAGTAAAACGGTGCCAAGAACAACCGTGACTGTTAGAGCGGATATTGCTGATTCTATCTTGCCGTGTATTGCTTCCAAGTTCCCAGCAGGATTAGGATAGTGAAGTATCTTGGTCTTTGTTGAATGTTGCGGTATCTCTTTCGAAATTGTGGGATTCGCCTCAGGGGGGGCGAGATCGTCCATGACGACCCTGTACTCTTCGCCAGAGCCAGTAGCGATTGCTGGAGCGTCAGCTCCGACGACTTCACTAGGACCTACTTGGTCTCCTTCTACTGGATCAATGTTTGCGAGAGGAACTGTCGCCTACATTTGGGTACCGAATTAGCAACTCTTCCATATGGCATATTCGTATCTTTGAGGGGGGGGGGGGAAATTTGGTGGCCTTACCTTCGGGTTTCGGACGCTGCTCTTGAAATCGCCCTTGATATCCTGAATAACAACATTGCTCTTCGTGACGGGGTCGACAACCAACCGTCTGTTCTTTTGCTGCCTTGAAGTATCGCCATCATAATCTTTGTCACCAGATTTCTTTTGAACATTCAGCCTTTCTTGTAGGGTCTTCGCGAACTTTTGTGCGTTCGGAATGGGATTCCGGGCTGTATAGACTGTTCGCTTCATAGTGATGGTATACGTGCTACTCCAAGATAATCTTGGAGTGACTTTGCGGTTTGATGTCGAGGTGAGTCTTCGGAGTAGCTACAGTTAATTATGAATTACGTATCTGCGAGGTTTCCGAAGGGTGATGAACAATTGGAGTTCTGAAGTTTGGAATGAGTGCAAAGCGAGAGTCGGAATAAAGAAGATGTGTTGGGAGGTGATTGATGCGACTGGCAAGCTATGACGATATCTTTGGGTTGGCAAATATGGCAAATAACCGGCAACAGCTTCGAAGCAAGGATCCCCGATAAAGCCCACAGCTTGGGAGATAAAATATGTGATAGAGGTACCACGAAGTAAATCTAGATCGGGTAACAGGCTCGCTATGATATAATATAGCTAGGGGGCATATAGCTCACAACATGATCTCTGCAGAAATTGCCAAATCTTCAGAGCCGGGGAGTGTTCTGATTGCGTATGGGTTGTGATTGGCGGCCGATTGAGGTATGGTGCGTTGCGATGTCTCAGCTTGGTGTTGCGATGCCGTTCCGTCCTGCAGACAAAGTATGATGGTGAACTGACGTCAGACCAGCGAACTTTCCTGCAACGCGACGCCCCAAACGGAAACGCAAACGGCCTCGCCATCGCGATCGAAAAGTATAGCCGTGTACTCTGCATTTCACATCCCCAAGCCCCGCTTTTGATACGCGCCACCGACGCTAGAAATTTTGTATACCCTGTCGCAATCCTCTTTTGCATGTATCAGCCTCCTGAAACTGATACCACAAATTGGGTTTGCATTTGGATGACGTAGCAGGATTATTGGCCTCACTTAAATTTAAATACAACCAAAGACTAACAACAGCACGGGCACAGGTGCAGGCGATTGTCAGCTCAGCTGAGCAGTGCTTAGATAGGCTGCGAGGACCGATCGCCCGATTGACGGGTACAAAATATTTCTAGCTGGGATTTTGAGCAGGATGTTGATACAATAACATCATCAGGGCGCGCATACAGTACTATAGGATCGCTTCGGTCTACCATTCGTTGGACACCAATCTTGCAAGTCCATTCCTACGAGACGGAACTAGCCAGACCGAACGGGTTTTTATTTTTGAACAGCGTCAAGCTGGGGATATCCGGATTCCGAAAAATTTAGCGTGCAAGGTGGGCCTGCATATAGAAGATCTTCACTTCTTTCCTGACCCAGCTCCCGCATCCTGTTATTACTCTCCCACGCATTATCTCACACACCCTGGAGATTAATTCCTACCTCCCAGCTATCAAGTGTAACTTTCTGGCCTTCTTTCTTTCTCAGAACATCTCTCATCTTCATTCTCACATTTTGCTGTGTTGTTGCTTCTAACTCCCGTTCAGATCTACTCGTCGTTGCAACGTCTCGATTCTCATATTCGATATCCTCCAATCCGACAGCTTCAGAGCGTAAAGTATGTCCTTGAGTCCTGTTTGGTAATATCTATTATTCCGCTAGAGTTCATCTGCTAAGTAATTTGCTCTTTCTATTAGGTTTCGACCATCGCTGTCGACATAATACCACTCACATCCGTGTTGCGTCATACCTCCCTTACCAAAAAATGGCGTCTGCAGCGGAGTCACAACCTTCCGCGACCAGCGACGAACAGAATATTCGCCCTCCTAATCGAGTAGAGACAATCGATGAACCTACGGTCCACCACGTGGGCGAGGCCTACAGTAAAAAGCATCCTGTTCCAACAATCCCCCGTTTCATGCGCCACCAGCGAGAAGTCGCGGAAGCATCTAACAGACAGGAAGCTGAACTTGCCAAACGTCAGAAGGCCAAAGATGCGGATAGTAAAAATCTAAGTTCCGATGAAAAGAAATCCGCTGTATCAAAACCTTCCAAGGATGTTAGAACATCTGATGTTCCAATCGGAGACGACAAGACAAACATTCTTTACCATCCTCCGCCTGATGTTGAGATGGGGGACATTTTTGCGGCGATACATGAGCATACGCTGCAGGCGGCGTATATCTCTGCTGCAGCGATAGTCCTATTAGATTATCTGATTATCGGCGGCGGATTCCTAGGCTTCTTGAAGAGTTTGTTGCCAGCTGGCGGTGTGGGATTCGTTATTTTCTATGTCTTAACCCAAGTTGTCGAGAGTGCTCAGGAAACACAGATCGAAAAAGCACAGCCACAAATTGAGAAGATGAAATATGTGCCGGAGAGTGTGGAGTGGCTGAACAGCTTGCTGGATACCGTATGGCAAGTCGTGAGCGAAGACGTCTTCAAGCAAGTGGCACAACAGGTCGAGGACCAGGTCAAAGCTGTCATTCCAGTGGACTTTATCAAGTTCAAAGTAGCTGATATCGGACATGGAACCCGACCTCTTAGAATTCTGTCTATGAGATCGTTACCTGACAGTGAGTTTGGGGATTTGGTTGCCGCTCACGGGGACACAAAAGGCATGTCACAAGAGGAAATCTCCCAGCAAGAAGACAAGGTTAAGAAAGAGCTCGGAGGCATCTTTTACGTAAGTCTAGAAGTTGAAATATCCTGCGGAAGCTGAATATAGAACTAAAAATTCCCCTTCAGAACCTAGAAGTAAGTCTTGCATACCACGCCGAGGCGCTCGGTGGCCATAAGAAGAGAATACATTTTGATATTGTCGTTCTAGTTGGTGGTGTACCTATTCGTAAGTTACTTATCTACCACTCCATGACCAAATCCGGACGCTCGTCTAACATCGAATGCTCTAGCGATTTTCGTCGAGACCCGAGAGTTTGTCATGACTGCCAGGGTCCGTCTACAACTAAACCCGGATCTACCATTTTTGAAGCATGTCACTTTTGCATTGAACGAACCGCCAAAAATCATGGCATCTGTTGCGATCGGTCATGGAGGCGCCTTTAATCTTTTGAGCTTGCCTCTTCTCGACAGTTTGATATCTAGTCAGATTGCTGCGAACACTAAGGAGTTGTGTAAACCAAAGAGCATGAGTATGGGTTATTCGTCACATTGTTGTATGGAAAAATGAGAACTAACTGTTTTACCTAGGCATAGATATGACACCAATACTGGGAGGAAATGATGCGATAACTGAAACCGATTCTGTTGGCCTCCTCTACCTGAAGCTTTGCCGCGCTGAGAACCTTCGCCGCCAAGATCGCACAGGTGGCGGCGCGGATCCATATATCACTGTCTCCTTCTCCAAATACGAGAAACCAATGTACGCCACCAAAATGATTATTGGTGACCTCAATCCCGTTTGGGAAGAGACCACTTGCATCTTGATCAATGCCGAGCACGTCAAACGCCAGGAGAGTCTTCTCGTCAAACTCTGGGATTCTGATCGAAATGGCAAAGACGATGTCACCGGACAAGTCGAGGTTCCTCTTGTCGATCTTATTAAAAACTATGAGAATGTCCAGAAAAGACAAGATATCTTGCAGCACGAAGTTGCTGGTGCTGATGCTCAGGGTATGCTTTATTGGGAAGTTGGATTCTTTCCCGAGTCCGGGTTTGATCGTAATCTCCTCAACTTGGAAGAAGCGAAGAAGGTCGACCTAAAGATTACGGATCAAACCAAACCCGAAGACGTCGAGTTGACGCCACTCAACTGCCGACCAGATCCTGAATATCCAACGGGTGTTCTCTCTGTTACTGTTTACCAATGCATCAATATCGATGTTCCGAACCCTAGACCCAAAAAGAACCAGAAGATCGACCAGGATGAAGAGCAGCAGACCTTCCCCGAAACTAAGGATTCTGAGAGTCAAAACCTGTCTGAAAGCGAGGAAGAATCCTCGTCTGGCAAGATCGAGGGGTATCTACCATCAGTCTACTGCACGGCTGACGTGAACGACGAGTTTGCATTCAGAACTCGAACAAAGTCTATCACAAAGAGTCCAATATATAACTCCACAGTGGAAAAGTATGTCACCGATTGGCGAAACATTGTCGTATCTGTAGCAGCACGGGATACTCGTCGAAAGGGAAAAGACTTCCTCATCGGAGCCGTTGTTCTCAAGGCTGCGGATATTTTCAAGAATTCCTCGGCTGTTAGTGATTGGTACGACTTTGTGGGTGGTGGAGGTAGTGGTCGAGTGAGGATCGCGCTGCTCTTCCGCTCGACAACGTTAAAACTCCAACGCCACGAACTGGGCTGGAATGTCGGTCGCTTCGAGTTCTGCAGCGAGCAGATCAAGGTTAACAAGCTTCAAGTCGGCAAGCTCAAATTGAAGACTTGTGGTGGGGTCAACACACTTACACCTTCTGTGAATACTGGTACCAAGGACACATTTGAGGTCGCAGATAGTATCATGAGAGTACCCGTGTTCAACAGATATCTCGCACCACTTATCTTTCAGTTCTACAACGGCTCTGGCGATCGTAAGGCTGCTTATTATAGTATAATCTGGCTGCACAACCTCATCGATAATGAAACCCGCAATTTCGACCTCACAATTTACAAAACGGACAAGCCAAAGCGTTTCACTCAAAATTGTATCGAAGGTACCCCAGACAAACACTGCAAGGTCGAACCCGTGGGAACGGTTCACTTCAAAGGTCGGTTCAGAAGCGGCATGTGCCCTGATTTCAAAGAGTACCTCAACGATCAAGATGAAGAGGATACATTTGAAGTCTGGGAAGCTATGGATAAGCTGGACTTGCGGGACATCCACGAAGCAGATACCGGAGCCGCACATCCCGGTGTTATTGCGGGAGCGCAGAAGATGCGTGATCCAGCAACCACTCAGGCGGAGCATATCGCAAACGGCGGTACGGGGAGATATTCAGATAGAGAGGCACGGAACGTCGATAGCGGGAACACGGGCACTATCGGTGAGCCCGTGCTTCCTGATCACCAAGTTCGGAGCGTCCTCGAGCAACGTGATGATTTGAGACCACCGACTGAATGGGAGCAGCTACATGGGAAAGGTGCAACGAGATCACCATTCGGTGATCCGGACAAGATGGAAAAGCAGGCACCTGCTGCTCCGGTTATAGCTCTTGCCAACGAGACTGCCCCACCAGATCTCGCAAGCTTCAAAGATATCAAGATTGTTTCTCATGAGGAGTACGAAAAGAGAGAACAAGGGATGGGGCTCGACGATAGAACACTCGATTCCCCGGTTTCTACTACTAGCGAGAAGAAGAAGTCGCCTTATATCGTCAAATCTATGCTCGATATCCCAGATACCGAGTTAGAAGCGACTCCTTCTGCGACAATCAGCAATGAAGTCCCGCGAAACGCTAGTATCAACACTGATAGAGCAGATGACCTAGGTTTCGCGCGACGCAGTTCGCTAGCGAGTACCGTTCCCTCGGATGGACCATCGAGTGTGCATGATAGTCCGAATCCAAACTATTTCGTAAGCTCTTCCGCTAATAGAGAGGCAGTTATACAAGAGAATGAAGATTTGCACAGACAGGCGGATAAAATCCCTAGACTGGAGCAGGAGGTTCCGGATACAGATAAAGGTGCTGTACCAAGAAGTGTTGAGATGGAAAGGATGGATTTGGAGGGTGAACGGGTGGGGGTACAGAATGGGAGAAGTGTCGCCGAAAAGGTTAGGGAGACGGTGCCGGGAAATGGGCTGTGATATGAGGTTCTGTGAAACATGGTCCGCTTTGAGGTTTACATAATTTTATGGTTGCCGCTCCTTGAGAATATCCCTTCCCCCTCACTTCCTGGATGCGTTCAGTGTGAGCGGCTTTGCTTCTGTTGTTTTATTGCGCGAACAAAATACGTATACCATGAATGTTAGTATCGAAGGCTTTTCTTCCTTCCCAATTTTCTCGTTCCTGATTGCTTTATAATTCACATTTCACTCCAGGTTTACCAAATTCACAATGATACATATAGATTTGGTACCTCTATAGCTAGAGTATGGAGAACAAATCGATAAAATTAACAAAAATAATGGTATATAATTCGATTTTTTCAATCGCATCTGTAAGATATTGTTGACGCGTCCTTGGTGTTCACGGACCATTTCGCCATTGATGCCTTGCGCAATATTAAGATTAGTCTCGTTGTTGATCGCTCCACACTAAATATTAAGATAGTGTTTCCATAAATATAACATGAGTTGAGCCGATGAGCCGGGTAAATTTAATTGGGCTCCATTTTCTTCAAAGGTCCAGAGTCTGTCAATTCAACGGGCAGTTAGTTTTGAACGCTGCGAAAATGAGTTATTTGGTCCTATGATCAATTCAACTCCAAAGTATGCCATCAAGTAGAGCATATGAGTAAATAAAGAGAATCATTTTATCATGTTTCGATCAGCCACTGGACGGATGCTTCGAATAACCAGGTCGAGAAAGTCGATACGGATGATGTCAACACCATATGATGACTTCCCCCCAATAAACTTTCGATCGGAAAAACCGCTAGAATCGATGGGCGTCGGGGTTGTGATATTGGCTGAAGAGGCAGGTAGCTGCATCCGATTTTATGGTCTTGACTGCATGGACAGAAAGAAAGACAAAATTGACGAAGAGCTGCATGGGCAAGGGCGTTCGCGTGAAAGCAGCGCTCCATTGCGTTCGAGCCACCAGGGTGGGGATTCAGCATGTATAAAAGGATCACTGTGCATCGTCGTATCGATGCAATGCAACTAGTAAAGCTGGTTTTCGGCAGCTGCAATACTGATGGGAAGAAAAATTGAAGGGAATGGCAGTTTTCGGCTCCTGTTGCTCTGGAATCGCCAGCCAGTTCCTTGCCATGTAACATTTGCATGCATATTCAAAAGGTATCGTTGGCTGCGCCAAATTGAACTTGGCATAGTTTAAACCTAAGCGGCACGGAATACATGCGAGGTGCATATTATCAAGCGAGTCGTAGCAACATCACGTCAGATAACGAGAGCTGAGAGAAGGAGGAGGGGCGGGAAACTGGAGTGGAACGGAACGAGGAGGAGGAGGAGATTTCCGGATTCAAAGGATATTTCAAGTCCTCGTCACTGCTGCGATCGGTGTATTTTCGAAAATCCAATCGGTGGATATCTTGAAGATATAAGATAACATAGACGCGCTAGTTTGTGGCACATGCTCATCTGTCAAATCTGGGATTTCGCAAGATAGTGCCTAGAATAGAAAGAGCAAGCGCTTGGGTTGTTTGGTTGAGGCAAAGATCCAGAAGACTGTCAACTGGATTTTGGTCACATGGTCATGACTGAGACTGATAGTGCTCCTGAAACAAAGTGGTCTGTTTCATCAGCTGAAAACTCTCGCAGCACAGACTAGACAGTCGACAGTTAGGGGCTGTGGGCCCAAAAATGCGGCGACATAGTGAACAATACATATTGCATGATGCCTCGGTCATCTTTTAAAATTTCTTCAGGTACTTAAGATCGTGGTCACAAGGTTGGCAGATTGATTTGTGCGTCCTCCGTGGTATTCAGGCGACAGACAACGAGATCGAGCCAAATTTAGTTACAGCTACCGGGCTCTACATGCTACCCAACCGCATCTGAAGTCCTAGCGAAGGAGGCCAACTTTCCGGGTCATGATTGGCTGACAGACAAAGAAACAGCGTCTAGCCTCTGAGGTAACAAGGGAAGAATCACCGAATGGATTCTAGCGGCACTTTTCAAGCCATGTAATAGGGTCTTCTCGACTTTCCCAATGCAACCTCATTCGGAACCCTTCTTCGCTGTTGACTGGTCGGTAATCCGGCTAGATCCCTAGCAACAAAAATTCCGTGACAATAGGAGAGAGTGTGTGTGAAATGAAGGGTCCATAATGGCAGCGCAGGGTACGTCAACCGTGGAATTTCACGATCTTTCAGGCTAGTCCCAGCGTGGTGGCGTCGATGCGCATTTGTGATGTTGCAACGATTTATAAGTACACCTGCATGCCCTTCCAATTGTTACTAGTCAGCTCCCCGACTATCTTGCCTTTGTTTCTTTCCGACTTTCTGGGCCAATCCCACAGAGGGGTTCCTTGACTTCCTAACCTTCTTCCTTCACATTCCTTCGTCGACAGTTGATCTATTCTTCGGACATTCGTTTGGGCCGCAATTAATTAAAGGGGGGCAATTAATCACTCGAAATTAAAACACAAAAAAAGAAGGAGGATATCCAAATCAAACCACATCTTATTCCGACCGCCATTTGCGTCTGGTATAATCGTAATACAACCATCCGATACGAAGCTTTCCAAGATGCGATCCAAGTTGTCCGCCGTCTCCGCATTGCTGGCTTCGGTCCAGTTCCTCAGCCTGGTCCCCGCCGCGTTGGGCCAGCTGAACATCGACCTGAACAACACAGGTATGTAGATCATATGCAAATCTGTCCCGCCGGACGTCCCCGCAACGCATGGCCCGACTCTTGGCACCCTGTCGCAGTGGCTAACATTGCAATTGTCTCCAGACACCCTCAAGGATGCAGCGAAAACTGTCATCAAGAGCATCGTCCAGGACTATAGGGAGCAGCAGCCGTTCACGGCTGGTCTCCTGCCAACCGAGTTCAATTACTTTGAATCCGGCCTGTTCTTCAATACGATCCTCGACTATGCCGCCTTTACGGGCGATAATAGCTACAACGACCTCTTCGAGAAGGACTTCTTCAACCAGATTGGTGCCAACCACAATTTCTTGCCATCCTCCGACTCGGCTGCGAACACCGCGAACGATGATGTAGGCTATTGGGCGCTTGCTGCCATAACTGCAGCCGAATACGGCGCAAAGCCTGCCAACTCCAGCGATCCGGACTATCTCGTTTTGGCAGATAATGTCTTTAACGATTTTGTCAGCCGATGGGATGCAAAGACTTGCAAGGGTGGTCTCCGCTGGACGATCTTTGCTAGCAGCAACGGATACGATTTCAAGGACACCAGCTCGAATGGTGTTTTCTTCGAGCTGGCCGCTCGTCTAGGAGCTAAAACTGGCAACCAAACCTATCTCGACTGGGCGAGTAAAGTGTACGACTGGACTATCAAGACAGGCCTTACCGATGTTGCCCTCTCCACTGGTGCCGGGCAAATTTACGCTGGTGCTTCGGTTCAGGATAATTGCCAACAGATTGATAAAACTTTCTTTTCAGCCCAGCAGGCTAACTACATCTACGGAGCGATGGCAATGTATAACAAGGTAAACACTATTTCCGAGCACCATTTCAAACATATGGAATTATCGAGTTAACTGAGTTGTTCTATAGACCAGCTCCAACGCCTGGAAACAACGCGCTCTCGCTTTCACCTCTTATGCTTCTGTTACGTACTTTAGCGGTCAGCTTTATGTTGACGACGGCACTTCCCAACTCGTCATCGAGCAAGCTTGCGAATTCAACGACAAGTGCACCAATGATCAGAAAGCCGGAAAATCCGTGCTTTTCCGTTCTCTCGCTGCCGCAATATCTCTTGATGGCTCCGGTGAAGTTGCTCGACTTGTGCCTGTGCAGTTGAACAACTCGGCAAAGGCTGCCGGCAAGTCATGTAACGACCAGGGAGAGTGCGGATTTAAGTGGTCTAAATTGGCCTACGATGCCTCCAAGGGTTCCGGATTCGGTGAAAAGATGGCGGCTATTGAGAGCTGGTTGGCAATCCTTAGGCGTGAGTCTCCTGTGGCGAACACTGATGTCTTTGAGAACGATGAATCCTCACCGCCACCGCCACCGGCATCGACGTCGGCGTCGCCAACCACATCGCCATCAAGCACAGGAAGCCCAAATGCGAGCCAGACCTCAACGACCCCAAACAGCGGTTCCAGGATTATGGCTGGAAGCGCTTTCGGGGTTATTGCGGTTGTTTCTGTTTTGCAGATGCTTTTGTGAGCGTGTTCCCTCCTGTGGTTCTCATTGTATACATGATTCTTCCTTTCCCTTCCCATTTTTTCTTTGTTTCTTATAATCGTGGCGTGCGATAGCTAGTAGCGATGGGGCTGTTTTTTTCCTTTTAATTTCTATTCTCATGGTGCATTGGTATACTGTATAGCATTGAGGGGAGGAAAGGCCCACTCACACCAATCTTGTATACAGTGCATTTTTTTGGCGTTTCGAAAAAAAAACAGTTTTTTGAGCCAGCCTGTTTATTTTCCTGGGACTTCTTTTTCTACTCCGCTTGACCACACAATCCCAAATGTAATTAAATCATCAATCTACAGGAGCTATATATGGCCAGCGGGGATTTCTTGATAATTATTGCAACAGAAAATATTTAGATGTGACAAGACGATGATACGCGACGGACGTAGAAGTGGTCTAGTAAATCTCAAAAAAAAATTCAAAAGCTAAGCTACCTCCCTTTATCCTCCTACAAGGACAATCGGCGAGTATCCAAACAACCCCCCAATTGGCGTATTACCACCAGCCTGTCTACAAGCTTTGCAAAATGCCACATCATACACATAGGTATACCGCGGTTCAGGCGGTGAGTTCTTCTAAACCGCCTTTGCTGACACGGAAGATTTGGTAGACTGCATGACCGGCGTAAACCTGCGAAGTGGTGATTAGGTTAGGTGGAATAGTCGTCCCCGGTTGCTGGATTGCAGTTGGGGGGTTTCCTTCTCATCGCATGCATCCACGGTAAGGGTGGTGAGTTGATTTTTACCGTCGGCTCGTCGTACTAGTCGTCGACGTTGTTGGATGCAATGCTTCCGGCTTCCGGCTGTTACGGTAGTGGAAGTTTCCGGGAGACTATACCCTGGACTTGGCGGTTGACCCAAGCCGTTATAGACCACTGGCGGATAGTATTCCATAGGTTCCATCATGTCTTCAGGAAAGCGTGAATATGCGAGTTGGCGCAACCTTTCTATAGCTCTTGCTATTGAGTCGCCGTGCGCCGACATGAAAGTGGCCATTATTCCGGTGACAGCATATGCCGCTATATTGTCCGCTCATCACCCGCGTTAGAATATTTAAAGTCATATGTAACCATGCCGAAACGATTTCAAATCTAAAGCTCAAAGTACACAATTTCGCACGCAGGGACCAAATTGGAAGTTCCGGGCACGAGAAAAGCTCTTAGGGTACACTTAGTAAATTTGGATGATATATCCGATGACACTTCCGTTTAAACTACAGAATTCTAATTCCTTACCTGGAGAGGTCCCTCGAAATAACTCATAGTCGGAGCCTGAAAAATAACTACTTCCAACAGCAACCTCGATAGCATCAGCAGGAGCATAAATATGAACGTAGTCGGCTTTCTAGAAGATGAAGCGGCCAGTGAAATCCACTCCTCCCACCACTATGAGGTTCGGATAAGTCACTGCATTAGCACCGATAACTGCAGGGTGATGTACTATCGGGTCCGTCTGAGTATGCATATGCGATTAGTTTAGCGATAAATTTACACCAGTCCCGGCGGCGCGGAGATGTTTTCTCGATTTATTCATATGAATTATTTATGCACTTACCTTCCATTGCTCATACCTATCAATCAAATGAACTCCGTTTCCTGCCGAACATATAATGGCGATATCAGGGTGCTGACTCATATTCCTCAGCATCTCCTCAAAATCTTCTTTCATCTGAAGGAACTCGGCATCCTGGCGAATCGTAAAGTCATATCCAATAGCCATACTGATCAGAAGTTTGTTTTTCGGAGCATCTAGCTCACTAGAGCCCGGTGCATCATCCTGAATCAGTTTGATTATTTTGTTGTTTGCTTCGATCTTTCGGTTTATGTCGTTGTTTAGTTGAATAAATGAAGCCACGAGATGCTCCGCATCCCAAAAGCTCTTTAGGTTTGAAATTTTGACGAGAACCGGGGTCACTTGTTTGGCGACTCCATTCTTGGCCCCTAAGAGCTTGGACAACATTGCCGTACCATGTCCTTTCTTAGCATCGCCAAAGACCTTACGAAAGCCGCTGAGACTATCTTTGATGTCCACCAATAGATGATCACCATCTTTGCCCCAGTTTACATCTTTAAAATCCTAGGCGAGGTTGAAGGAAGTGTTACTGACATTAATCAATTTTCACAACCGAAATGTACTTTTGGCAACTGGCCGGCAGACTTGCAGATTGTATACCTTGTGGTGGATATCAAAACCCTTATCTACCGCGTAAACAGTGATACCGGCGCCTTGGGATGAGTCGGTGTGAAATAGACATGGATAGGGTATTTCATACGATGGGTGTTGAGAAAGGACACAATCCTCGTTTCTCCGCTCTCTCGACTCCAATTCTCGTTTCTGGTGGGTGTTATGCGGCTCCGTGGGCTTGTAGTTGGGATCCGGGGGTGCTGGCTCCACAATGTAAGGTTTGGATAACTCGATGCTCTCTTCGTTGGTCAAGAAAATCCAAATCTGATAGACGTCAGGGCGTTAAACTATAGGATTAAAAGCTAAAATCGCTTGTGCTCAGATTCAAACCTACAATTTCTGCCCAGGTGTTTGCGATATTATTGGCAATCCTGGTTTTCAGATTCAATAACTTATCAGATCGAACAAACTTATACTTGATCTAAGCTGAAATATCTAAGGCTAGCTTTACTGGTTTCATAGAGTTCTGAAATACTCACTTTTTGCTACAGTTGACGTAAAACCATAAGGTTCTACCGCTCTGAGGTAAGATTACCCACATCTCTTCTGTTTTACTGATATCTGAGCCTATGTTTTATTTGATAAACTGGCGAATCTCATCTAGTTCCTTGGCTTTTCTTTTTTCAGGTCGGATTTTAAAAATGTAGAGTTCTATTGTAGAATCGTCAGAAGCCCGTCGTATAAGGCTCTCGGGGTCGCTGTACGATATCTTAGGGCTAATAGACTGACCCTCGGGTCGCCTAGAGATGGAAACTGGGGCTGAAGTCTCCGAGGTAGCACAAAGCAATAAGGAAGAAATGAAGAGAAGGACGGCATTTAGGCAACACAGGAATGTAGATAATTGCATCCCAAAGAAACGTTTACACAAGGCTGGCCCTTATATCTGGTATCTTCTATATTTAAAATCTGATAGTACAGCTATTCTATTCAACTGATATTGAGGGCAGGCTCTAGAAAAGCTGTACTATATTGATCAAGTAGACAGGGGCTGCTAGTACAGTTGTGTGGAATGCCATGCAAAACCGATATTTCAAATATAAGAGAAGAAAAGGCATGTATTATTTTGTCTCGCGCCCAGATCTCCCAATTGATTATATGTTAACATATTTGAAAGGCTGCGGCTGAATTTCACCGAACAGACTTCCCTGCGCCTTGTTTCACACCCGATTCAAGATTCTCTGAGAGGTCACAAACCCGACTGATTCTATCAAGCTGTAGTGGCACGGGATAGTTGTGGCCTTGTGCCTACATCTGTACAACCGCTTGCGAAATTATGACCTGTTGAAGCTACGAGAATTCTGGAAACACGGTTGCATTTAGGATTTTCCCGTTCTACTCAGAGAATGATTGAACGTGGGCTACCATTTATAGGTAAAGAGGTACCCAGCTATGTCTAAAACACTATAATGTTGCGATCAAATACTAGAAATGGGGTGGATAGAAAGTCATCTTATAACTACATGCTTTAGAATTCTGCGGAGGGAATATAATTTGATTACTTGTGCGCCCTCATCTTTCATATATGAGAAGATGATTATTGTAGGCATATGTAATCTGTCTGGAGTGCTAGTTCCTCGGGGTTTAATTGATTTTAATTTAATTGGAGTTGACTTGTGGGATTGGTGCAAACTGCGAGTCAATGGAAACGAATATTAAATATACTTCACGCGACTGGGATTAATATTTCGAAAGCCTGATGACATATGCTCGTATATGATCAGATGATACAGTACATAAGTAAGAAGTTATTAGGTGCTGGACTGGGCGTTGCGTTGTGATAACGCAACTGTTGCATCAATACATTGTATACGCAGTCTCGGAACATTTTACATGTATGTGACATGTACATGTTTCCTGGATTTTCTCCTGGGCGATGATTTGATGGAGACCGGGAGGGGGGTCATAATTAATAATAGGATTATTGTTATACTGATAAATGTGAAGGAATCAGATACGTAGGCCTGGCTTCTACTGAATGCGTGCAAGCAGCTTGCGGTTGCCTGTCTGCACTTTTGTTCATGCATGCATATGGTCGTGATCTTTGCCCCTGCCTAGAAGCGCCTAAATTGGCGACACCTCTATCATCATCATGTGTAAATTTTGATATCCCTAGCTCGGCTTATCCCATGGTAGATCCGGGTTAAGCCACAGCGGAAAGGCAGATTTTCTACATCGCTAGGTTGTTTAGCTTTAGGGTAAATGGTGGTATTGAAATACAAGGATTCGAACGTCGCGGTCTCAAGGCTAGATTTTTCTTTAGTTTTAAGCCCCAAAACTGGCTGGTACTTCCATCGGTCTAAGTAGGCTTGGGAATAGAGAAACTCGAGACCCTGCCTAGACTCGGTTGTGTACTGGCCACGGATGAGCCAATATCCTTGTCAAAACCAGAGGCGAACATGATTTCGGAGGGCGCATTTGCTGATCAATATGATAATACACCAGCAATTCTGGAATGGCACGAGTGGTTGCTGGCACGACAGAAAAGGCAGCAACTTTTAATCCGTGAGTGTGGGTGTAGTTAGGCGAGCTTGCAAGGCTTATACCGACTGTTACTTTGATTGTTGCTTCTGTGCCTCTGAGTTTCTCAGATAGTAAGTTCGAGGACAATCTCCTAGGGTTAGACAGGGGTTGATTACCATGACGGAAGAATAGAGAGAATATACGAGGATCTTTTGTAAACCTTTAGGCTGTGCTGCCTATCAGCTGCCATCCGAAGGGCGAGACGGGCACATTTGGAGCCTCCACGAACCCATGAATTTTGAGGCTCTGATACAACATAAAAAGGAACCTCCTCCTCGCAGCGCTTAAAGCTAAGTTTTGTTCTACCCCACACACATGTACATGCTACTGTGCTTGGATTGTAGTGTTATCGCATCATGTCCTCCAGCAAATATTCATCCAACGGCGGCGAGGGCTCTTCATCGGGAGCTGGCAACAACGACGGCAACAGTTTCAGCAACCCCAAAGTCGACGCTCTTCTTGCCGCAGCACCGAGGCTTTCAATCCAGGATGAGGACCTCCCTTCTTACGACGATGTTAACAGTATCCGATCAGGGCATATAACACCCCAACCTAAGCCACTAGATATTGGAATCGAAATACAAGATGCAGTGGAGTTTGAGGTGCGCAACACCAGTTGCAACACAAGCGCAGTCATGTCAGTGGCGGAGCTAATTGTATTGCCAATAGTATGCATTTGAAGTTGCAACTAGCCATCGCGAAGTAGCAACTACTGTTGTCCGAAATCCTCGCACTAAGCATACGCTATTGTCAATTCAAAGACTGGGTCTTGGACCCCGCAAAGCCAACACGCAACACGCGACAGACTTTCAAATCAACGCCGTGCCCTTGGCCGCCAACCAGTTGGAGGTGACGGCGAGTTCGAATCCTGAACTGGGAATCAGAAGCGTCAAGATTGGCATGTTTGATGTTCTTGAAGATGATCCAGACATCCAATTCGGAACAGTAAACTGGATGGACAGGGTAAAAACAGTGCGTTGTCCCAGATCCTTGTAACTTCAACCTCATTTCAGCAATGGAAGGATAGCGCCACTAATCCAAATTTATTCCTTTAAGGGTATGACTGCTTGGGGCACTAACTTTCCAGATGTGTTCTTCGACCGGGCATATTCTTTGCCTCCAGATGTTTTGCTATTTCTGAATAATTTCTCTTTCAAACCGGGTGCCCCCCGTCGCCTGCGGGCATCACTCGCCGGTATGATGAACTGCCCCTCGTCAGTTAAATAGTTCTTTATCTAACAAGCTCCAGGTGCTGGTCAACAAGGATTCCACCCGAAGTTTGTTGTCGGTACCACTGCAATCGTGGATGCTAAAGCAATTTGGGTCGCTATTCCTAAGGACACCGTCAGGTTCGACTCTGGAACCTTTGAAATTACCTCAAAAGTTGCTTCCTCAGCGAGTGTTTACACTGGTACTGTGAACTTCACAAAATGGAAATTCCCGAAAAAGCAGCTACCGAAGGTTTTTATAGGCTTCGCAGGCTTAGACCAGGATGCTACTCGAGCTTTTAGGTTTTCGCTTGCTATCACGGGACAATCCCATAAAGGTTTTAGCTGGTCAGTTCGAAACTGGGATGATTCTGCTTTCTCATACGCTTGGGGGGCGACAATCTCTTGGTTCGCGATGGCAAATCCAGATGGAAAGCCATGAGGGTGTAAAGTCGCTAACGCAGATAATAATGTTTATTATGCTTCGGGTTTTCGCTGAGGAGTTCAGGAGCTCATGTACCCCTCGTACCTGTGTCAACGATAAAACGGCAGTGTAGGAACTCTCTTGTTTAGATATATATATATATCGGAGTCGGATGAGAACGGCGATTTAGTAACTCTAATCACTAATATTATATTTTCTTAATTTTCAAGCGGGCCGTGGGAGCTTTCGTTCATAATAATATGGAGCCTAGGCATCGTCAGGATGGTATGTGACAGCGTCAGAATATGACTAATCGTGCGTGTTAAACTTTTTGATATTCGATTGGCAATTGTAGGATTGGATCGTTATGCCATATCAAGTAAAATCCCAGAAAATGGATGAACCCGTTAGAGAACAGAACCCGATATTTAATTGAGTAGATGGTTTGAAAGCAGTTCTGGATATTGTAGCTGAGCTTTGTTGTTTTTTGTTAAATGCATCGGCATTTGGAGGTAGCACTCTAACGACGGCCCTTAATTGGCTCGAATCTAGAAATTTCAATAAAATGCGACGTATAGCCCGTTTCACCGCATACCCTTAGTCTTGTTATGCATGCGGCTCCAAAGCTTAAAATAAAGTACAAGAGGCTTCAAAATTAATATTACCCTAAGGCTGGATGCACTCCAATCTTTTGCGGGATTGTTCATAAGGCTCCGCCTCTACAACAACGCTAGGAAGATTCTGAGTTATAGTCGTGTTTGAGCTGTGTTTGAGTCCTTGGTGTAACACGACTAGAGTTTTATTTATTATTGGTTGGAATTAATGTGGCTGTATCACGGATGGTCTCCCTCCCTGGTAGTCCGATCCAGAATAGCTATATTCTAGCTCTGTGATTTGTGGCGAGGCCGTAGACAGCACATTTGTACTCAATATTTCCAAGTAAATTCTTACTAAGAGCATAATTCCACCCTTTCTAACTTAATCTGCACTTGGTAGCTAACAGATACGCAAGATAATAATGAGCGGGGTTATATTGCCTGTGGCATAGTCATTTAAAATTAAACACTGAGAATGCGGCGAATGGCGAGCATAGGCTCGCAAAGTAGTTTATAAATCCAGAGCTTTTCAGCATTTTAGACTTGTGAAATCGTATAGATTTATAACTGTCTTTTCATTAGTGGAGTACCCGTAAGTAGTCATTGTATGATTGTAAGATTTCAAGCCCAGACTGATGGACTCAGGCAGAGACCTGGCCTGTAGATTTTAGACCTTGGTTTTGGATTTTCACAAAAGCTAATATTTAATGTTCTAGTTAGGTACATGCAAGAGACCCGCACTCAAAATTTAACTAAATCAAATCATGAAACTCCCGTTGATATTGTCATTCTGCCTGTCTCAGTGGACAGCGGTCAAAGTAATGGCTATCGCACTCGTAAGTTAGATAATTTTAATAGTGATCATAAGATATTGTATAGTGCGAGTTCTCATTTATTTGGGTGTGTTATTTTATATAAAGCCCCAGCAGTCTTCTCCACCAGAAAAAAACCCGCATCCTCTCGATTGGGCCGCCTATAGAGCTAGAGCAAAACCGGAGAACAACACCAACCAGTACTTATACCTCGAGAGTTACATATATGAGGATCATTGGGGGGCAACAGAAGATATTGGCTTTTATGATTACCTGAGCGGGAAGCTATCTGAAGGCACTGATAACTCAGACTTATTCCCGCTTAATGGGTTATGTACGGAAGAAGTCACCGGAGTTGATCCTGATCCTGATTTTGCAGGGAATAACAAAATCGAAACGCTTGTTGCAACTCCGATATTCTGCAAAGAGAAAGTTATGGTGTCCGTGCAGTATGACCCTAGGGTTGCAAATCCACCGGAGCCGACTGTATCACGAGACTTGAGATGCAAGGCGGTCATGTTTGAAATGCGGCAACTGGTTTTAGAGATTAAAAAAAAGTGGACTCCCCCACTTAGCCAGATCGAATCCCCCCTAATCTTCCCTAAAAAGCCAGACAGCTACGCAGGGAGGGTGTATAACAACCCAGTACAGTTTCAGTGGGGACAGTTCTCACCAGTCAATGTTCAAATTGTCGGTAGGACTCGTCTGAGCGAGCATCCGGAGGAATGGTTTATATTGGGCTTGTTAGATCAGAATGATCCTAACCAACTGTGTCCGTTTACTCTATACGCCGAAGGGAAGTAATTGTTATTGAAAATTTTATTTAGAAAATAGACCATTTGTATTGCGGTTAATCGCCTTTAAATGTAATCCATATCAAGTTCTTGTCATGATGTAGCTAGGATTAAACTATCGTAATTTCCCGTATCCAAGTTGGGTTTGGAACACTTCGCATTGGTTTATCAGTAAGATTGTGTATTCATCATACTAAAGGTTCGAAATTGGTCTGATATACACATAACATATTCATGCATGCTCGGGTTCGATACGCAAACATGTACATAAAAGAAGGCGTTGACTTGATAAGTCAGAGACATACGTATCTCTACCAAAGGTCTCGATTAGCTAGATATATCAGCTCAGACACAATTTTGCTGGCATTTTGACCGACTGTTTCCACAAATATTATTCTGCCAGAGTTGTAAAATATTGTGGCCTTGGTGCGAGAACAATCATATACACAATGTTATGCAGAGATAGCCTAATGGTCGCCCGAGACACCGGAGATTTCTTGGAGATGGTATCGTGGCCGAACTAGCCGATGAAGCAAGGGTTAAACTGTGAGCCATAACTACTCTCTAGACGGGGCTGAGCCGAACATGAGCGAGACAAACCGGGCTGGTTACAGCTATTTGAGTCTATTTTGCGAATAGGAATTGGTTGTAGGTATTTCAAGACAATTCTGAGAATATTTGGGTGATATCTGCTTCAGTCCGCAATGGTCTACGAGAATTTCTTTTTTGGTAGCTTGGTCTGTGCGATTATTGTTGCATTCACTGTGATGACCCTAGCGGACTTAGCTGCGAATTTCTTGGTGCACGTGGGGGGTACTATACTTTCTTTGTAATTTAATATTATTGGCCATTGTGTAAGTTACGTGAGTCAAGGTGTCAAAGGAAATTTTTTTTGTTAGTTATTAAGAATGCTGGAAGATATCTCGGGCGAAGGAATCTAGCATGCAATCGTAGCGGACTGTGTTGTAGAGTAATAAATGTGACATCGTCGTACAAAGCGGCAACGATCTGAAAACCCCCACCTGGCTCTTTAATCTCGGCCAAGATGACCTTTTCCGACGTTCCTCGCTTGGTGGTTGCACACCAGTTTCCGGGTTTGCATCGCCGAAGCTATGTTTGTTTTACAATTGGTTTCGATGAACCAGCCTGCAGTGGTGGCTGAGGGCTGAAGTCTCAAGCATCGTATGTGACGAAATTCTCACCACCCATGTCAGTTTAAAGGAGGTCCTGCAGGAACCATATCTTCCCGTTTAAATGTAAGTCTCCATTTAGGGAGCGGAAATCTCAGTCAGCTTGCCCGTCTAGGTCTCTATGCCGGCTCGATGATATCAGTCGTCGGCCTCAAGCGAGAGGACCACAGCATTAGACATATTTCAATTACTTTGCTCGCTATTCGTGCCGTGCTAGGCGAGGGGTTGTCTTCTCATGTAGGCATCAGGTTCTGCATACAGATGCATCTATCACTGACGACAAACACGGCCCGGATAAGTTGACAAAGGTGACTCGGCAAAGGTCACCGTTTGGCCTAAATTCCCATGTGTGCTTTGACTTGGTGGCGTTCCGCTTTGATGGATCTGATTGGATTTTCAACACTCAATCTCCACCCCTCGCTTTGCTTAAAATCTAGATTCTCTGAAATCTCTGCCATGTGCGGTTCGTAACATGGTATCGGAGAAAAGAAATGCCTGAGAAAAAGCCGAGACAAGCATTCGCGTACATGTGTTTCGGAGAAGCTTAGCTGATCCAGATTTCCAGAAATATGGGACCGTGCGGCGCAATATAAGGTGCCGTGGTACCAGAGTCCTCGTGGTGCTCGACCCGAGCCTTTGCATTCAATTTTTTCTGTCAAAGTTTCGCTGGAAACCCACAGACGTCATCATGATAGACATATTCTACCGCCGTCCCCCGAGTACATACTCAAATAAATCCTTTGAGAGCAATTTCTCCTGTGAGAAGGGCAGTTGCTGCGAAGTCGAAGGTATACCTCCAAAGCTCTCCTTCGAAAAAGTCTTGGATGGTCACACAGCAGCAGTGAGTGAAAGTACAACATGAGCAACACATAATTTGCGAATCATGCTGAAACCAACCCGTATACGTTAGCCGTGTACCTTGGAAGACTTCAGTAAATACCTGCGATTTAGCAACATGGACGGGCACGCGGACGGCTTGCAGTTCTACATGTGGGCCCAAGGTTATAGGAAAAGATTCGAGAAAGATATTAGTTCGGCCGAGAGAGCGCTCTCGCCTCCATGGATCTCTACATCATCACGACGACCTGCGGATATTGCGGATAGCTCTTCTTCTCAAGTCTCTTTAAATGGCGCCTCATCTAAAAACAACTCGGAAACCGATCTTTCGAAATTCGCTTTTGGGGAAGACGTTGTCCTTCAGCCTTGTATGTGTTTTCTTCCGCAATGAATTGATGCACAGCCTGTTTCCGACAGCATTTCCCGCTAACACCTTTCTCCTCTGATTACCCAAAAAGTCACGATACAGCCATTTCGCGCGGAGATTGATCGAGTCAGCTCACTCTATCTCATTCCTAATTGCCCTCTATCTCTCCCGCTTACTGCGACCGAAAAAGCCGATACTTTAGCAGCCCTTCGTCAAACAACGCATCCATCCGCTTTCGCATCAGCTCTTGAATCAATAGAATATTCTCTCCGGACAGCAGCACATCCATCTTTCATTCGATATAGTCTTTCAAATGCGACTCGTACCCGATTAAGTTTCATATCGGTAGTCGGTTTTGTTCTCATCATTCTATCGATATTCGCCCTCATCATCCTTACCCTAAGCAAAGTATCTCGATGGTACCGACTTTTGGCATTTCTATTTCTATTTCCTGGTTTGAACATGATAGCAAATGCAAGGAGAGGGCTGTGTCTCCTCCTGGTAGTCTTGGGGATGGCGAGGAACTTATCACCTTGGGAAGTGTACGCTGTTGACGATCGAGAGTCTGTCGATTTACGGAGATCTACGGCAATGAGTGAGCAAGATCGGGGGAAAGGGAAAGATATCATCGAAGTAAATGTTTTAGACATTAACAACGAGTTGGAAGGAGAGCGTAAGGAAGAAGAGACAAGGGTCAGATGGTTTATCAAAGAATACGATAACCGGCCTGTGTTATCGAGGGTTTTTGAAAGGGTAAGCTCTGTATAACGATCACCATTATTCCTGGATAGATTTTGACTAACGTAACCAAATCTTTTCCAGAGAGTACCGATCAAAGATGGCGAAATCCGCCGACTTCAGCTTAGCATGATTGCGCAAAATGCAACGATTGCTTGTTGCTTGGCAGCTGTTGTTGAGATTATCTTTGTAGCTTTACCTCGAGGACATTTTTTCTAGATCACAATATAATAATCAAGCAAATACAAGCATAGCCAAGGATGCTACCTACGCTAATGACCCGTGACTTTTCATCCACATATTTCCCCTATCCATACACCCGCACCAATAACTCCGGACACCGGACAAAATGATAATAGACATAAACACCATAACAATGTAGAAAGCTGTGCTAAAGTGGCGAGCATGAAGTTCATCAACAATCCCCTAACTCTTATGGGAGACCGTTACCAATGTAGTGCTGACTTAGGCTCCTCTCCGGTGGTCTCTCCCCGATTGCTGGTGGGAGTTCGTGTTGCATTTCTAGATCTTGACAAAAGTCATTATTCTGCAACCCCCATCTTCCAATCTCCGATAAGATGGGGTTTTTAGGCCCGCTGGAACTCCCATCACCTTCAATCATACTCCTAATTGTCGGGAGCCTTTGCGAGTTTGTGTTCTCATTCCCGGGTTCGGTGATCGCCTTCCCCTTTGGCCCGAGGAGCTCGCTCGCTCGTCCTGCACGCGTTGTTGATCCGCTTGATCGCCTCAGTCCCTGTAACGTGGGTACCTTTGAGCATAGTTGCCGAATTCTTATCCAAAAGGTTTGTCGATCGAGCCATGCTGATATCTTGACGAAACCTGGTTTTAGAGTTGGCAGACAGGCGGCAACTATCGCAAGTGCCAGTTCTATAAATGAGCAGGTCATTATCGGTACGATTGCCCAAGTCTTATCATCGGTTGCGTAAAAGCTATATATGGTGCATAATCTCGCAATCGATGCGCCGCAAGCTCTGGTCGAGTTACTTTGTGTTAGTCAACGATCCAATTCGATACACCTATCAACAGAGTTTGAAGGACAACTTACAATAGACCGATAGAGAATATGGTGATTATCTCGATTTTCTTTCTGGTAGTAACCTGGAGATCTGTTATTGTTTAAACAGCGACTTAGTATACTCCGGAGCTCCTTGAGATCATCCGCCGATTTGAATTGTGCTCACTCTTTAACATCTTCACGCAACTTCCCCAAATCCAAAAATCTGTGACGATGTTGAAGACTGCTGAACAGTAGGTGAATACGACGTCGTTAATGCACTCCCGGCTATGTGATCCATTCGGTGATGCAGCTGGGTCCCAAGAGGAGTGTATCGGTACACATTGTACGATATTCGTGACCAAGATACTAATGCTGCCTGCTGTTACCACCGCTAGCGTGGTCTTGTAAAGTAAGGAAGGTTGTAGCCGATTGTAGTAGGTGAGAATTGAAACTTTGATGAAGAACAACGCGACGCAGTATCCAATCTCCCAGATGTATACCGCTTTTAAGAAGTTAACCAGCTCCTTTCGGTCGACCTCGTACATATGCTGGCCGGTTCCATAGTTTCCTCCTAGGATAAGTGAAATTAGTCCGATTCGAGAAACACTTACAGGTACGCCATTCGTAATATCCACTCACCTGCCACCGTGTTGCAGGAGAAAACAGCTGCTACGACCACGGCTACACAAGACAAAATCATAAAGACATCGTCGATGCCAAAGTAGGGAATGATTTTGGTTCGTACGTATATTCGAGCCAGGACAAAAGGTACCACGAGGCAAACCGATGCAATCGAAACTGCCAGCACATTTCCTCTTTGGCTTATTCGGTCAGTATCTTTGGCATATGACGGCTCCATTCTCGCAATTGTATCGCGGGGAATTACTTTTCAGTGTTTGACATCGGCCCGGCCCAACAGATTGGTCGCGAGAAATCCTAGGGTAGACCTTAGTAGTTGTTGATGATGAAATAAGATCCGGGTACCGGGGCGAAAAGGGCTGCGAAAGACTATTTTTCATCGGAGGTTTAATTCGGCTATATGAGTTCATATACTTTCGCGAAAGCTTAACTGTTTTTTGAGATATATCATTGCGCATTAATATTGCCTGGAAGAATGCCGTAGCGATGAAACGGTGGAGCGAATGACGAACGTTCGCGACGGTGTGTCTGACCTGGGAAGTAAACGGAAGTCTAAACCCGTTGGCTATCATGGAACCCCCATAATCTGGGGGCATTCTAGATTCACCAATGTCATATCAACCCCATATTTAATAGAGAATGGGCCGTGTCGCGAGGCGGGGAAGACGTTTTCAGGATGTGTTGAAGTCAGGCTGGGTTTCAATGGCCGGATTTGGTAAGAAATGTCGAGCTGAAATTAAAGCTCCCAAACACAAAATTTAAAGCGCCCACCAGGAGATCAAGGCCAATCAATTCTACAGGTTTGATTCAGTTTTCTCAGCAGCCTGTAAATAGCAGATTTAGCTACGTCCAACATTAAGTATGCGTATACACGTTTAACGAGAATGAAATTATCGAAACGTACTTATATATGTATGTCTAGCTTGCGTCCGAAATTGAGAAAATGATAGGTGCCATGGTACAATGCGTGGTTTTACTGCGGCCCCAGTGCATGATCGAGTTCCTACTGTTTATCAAAGTGCCCGGCTACCCCTATGGAGAATCTATGTCAGAAAAAGCCGCAAATCGCAACTGTAAGCCTAATAGATAAGACTGCAGCGCGGTAAACCTAGGGGGTGCTTAGTATCCCGCAAGTAAGAGAATCAACTCGCTATGCAGTCATACTCGAGCCCAGTGCGTAGGGATTCTGGAGTTTTATTTTAGCTGGGAATCTGCTTCAGCTTTCGGGTGACCATATGAGCCCACCCTCTGTGCTATAATAGCAAGGGCCAAAGACAATATCCTCGAGCCATATGCTTGTAAATTTTTGTGATTATCTTCTGAGCATGAGCAGAGCTTTCTTGATTATCATCTCGCCGATTTAAAGACCGCTGTGTTGATAGATAATCCCACACGTGCACATAGTGGACCTCACGGTAGCGAACAACGTTGTGCTTGATCAGGGAACGGTAAACAGTCGAATGATGTCGTAAGAAATTAATTACACGACGGACATTCCTGTAGAATGGGAGTGATCTCCAGTCACACCAAATGCAGGGTAAAAGTAAAGTGAAACCAGCCCTATGCCAATTTATGAATGCTTGGGTGTGTTATAATATCATTGGGAAATATTACGCGACATAACCAAATTAGGGGTTGTTTTGACAAATATTCGTGTTTACAAGATGGTTCCGGGAGTGTTAAGATTTGAGATCCTGGGGATTTACGAAGAGGTCCTGGTTCCATTGATTGTGGCAGACGGAGAGGGAAAAGCAGGATATATCGATGGCACGATGCAAGAAAAAATTTACTTTTACCTCCTCAAGAGCTCACCCTAAAGCAACTCTTAACTGAATCTAGAAACCGGAAATTTACAAGACCCCGTCGGGAGTTCTAGACAATATTTCGTTCGTTCAACGCATTATGCTATCGCGAGGTTGATAATCTTGAACCCTACTTCTTTCTTAGCCTCAGAAATATCTTGATCACGTGTATCAGCTCCACGGGAGTTAATACAAGCAAAGGACTAATCCGAAGCTGCTGTGGCTCCTCCCTGATATCACTTTTGAAAATTGTATGAATTTTGGACGTCTAGTTCCGATAATCTGTTACGAACTACTTACCTACTTGACGTTGGTAAAGCCGTAAGGCAACAGTTTTCACATCTTAACTTCCAGACACTAATATTGGGTCACTAGTAAGTGCTCCAAACGATTAAAGCCGTAAAATTTCCGTCTTTTGTACCAAGCTAGATATTGCACATGCCATCCTGATCCTGTTGCAAAATCTGCGTTGTGTTGGCGCATCGGCTTTCGAATCGGCGGCTAAAATTTTGCTTCACATTGAAACATTAAAAGAGTCGCACTTCGCAACTTCAAACCCCATCGACATTGACAAGGGCACTCGATAAATGTCCTCCCGAAGCATAGAACTCGCGCCGACTCGGTCGCCTTACACTCGCTGACCTGTCCGTCAAATTAATAGTATGGAGGTCTCCGGCTCATTCCGTCGCTACCAATACCCTCCATAAACCGATTCGGGGAGCTCGCATCCAAAAACCGTATCCGCACACCTCCAACGATCTCCAGCGACCACCGCTCCTGTAATTCACAATGGATGTCCAAACTCTGCTCGCCTCCTGCTATGCCTCCATAGTCAGTCGTTCGATCTGCTACCCGCTCGACACAATCGCGATCCAACACGCATCCTCCACCCGCCGCCCTCTCCTCTCCGTACCTTTACGCACCTACTACCGCGGTCTCATCCCTTCCACCTTTCTCGTCACCCCGGCCATAGCCCTCTACTTTACCACCTACCGCCAGACCAAATCTCTCCTGGTGCCACATCTGGGCGATAGCACACCGACCTACCTCATCTCTGGCACCGTCGCTGAACTGGCCAGCTCGTTCGTGTGGACTCCCCTCGAAGTCATAAAATCCCGATTACAAATCTCAAAGAACGCCAGCGAAGGGCGATTGCTGCACAATCTCAAGCAGATATGGGGTACCGAGGGGATACGAGGGTTCTACAGGGGCTACCTGATGGGGTTGGTAGTGTTCATACCCTACAATGGCATCTGGTGGACCGTGTACGAGCACACCAAGAAATCGGTGCCGGATAGCTGGGGTATAGCCGCCACCGCGGCGGCCGGTGGATCGATAGCTACGATGACCAGCACTTGTTTCTGTCATCCGTTGGATCTAGTCAAGACGAGGTATCAGGTCGCTACCACCACTACGGTGGGAAGGGTTGGAGGGGAGAGGTTGGATGATGCGAGGGGTGTGAGAAAGGTGGTGAGGAATGTGTGGGCGGAGAAGAGCTGGGGGAGAGGGTTCTATAAAGGGCTGGGACCCAGGTTGGGATATTCGACGCCGAGTTCGTTGATCTCCATGGCAGTGTTTGAGTATTTCAGTCCGGATAGGACGGCAGAGGGGGCGAAGAGGGGGATTATTGTTGAGAGTGGAAGTTTGGAAGACAAGCTGTAGGAGTTGGTTGGATTGTAGAAATTAGACGTGCCTTGGAGTTCAAATTAATCGCTTTAGACTGTATATATAGACATATTTAGACGCCATATCTCGCTGCATGTAGCACATAACCGACTTGGAATTCCCACTCTTACGGATTGAATCAGTTTTTGAACATAATTAATTATATTCTTCTATTCATCCATTCTCCGGCATATGGAGAACCGACTAATCATCAACCTCGTAATGCAAGCTGGCTCGCTCGCACATATTCAATATCCACCAAAGCCCTAAATGCCCAAGCCGCATCAATCCTCATGAGCCATATAATTGTTCTACAACTCCCTAAAAGACCTTTCTCTATCCCTGGTATAACGCCTGTTGCCCAACTAATTTTTAACCTTGATCGCCTCAATCTCTTTCAAGCATCTCCCAAAATCCCTCCAATCCTCCATAATAACCTTTGCTCCCTTTTCCTTCAACTTCTGCGTCATCTCTTCTCTCTCCTCTCCCTCGTAAACTCCAACGTACCCCACAACCCACACCCCAGCCCTAACCGCGCTCAAAGTTCCACTCCCACTATCCTCGATAGCAACACACTCACTCGGCTTCTTCCTTAAGTCCTTACACGCGTGCAGATAGATTGCTGGATCCGGCTTACTGGTCGGCGGATCCAACGAAGTCATGGCCGAGTAAACATTCTCATCGTTGAAGTACTCTCTCTGCCCGGCCTTCACGATCGAAGCCAACACTCTCGGCTTTGCGGATGAAGAAACGACAGCCATACCGTACCTCCCATCTGCTTTCAGACCCTTCAGAACTTCGTTCACACCATCGCAAGGTTCAGCATTCTCGCTCAACGCCCTAGTAATCTCTCCTAGTTCGCGGTCCACGTAGGCCTTTTGCTCTTCGGTCCGTATCGAGAAATCGTAGATATCCTCAAGTCCCTTGAGCATGCCCGAGAAGTTTTGACCGATGAACGTGCGTTGGAGTTCCGGGCCCGTGAATGTCTTGGGGATCGAATGGGAGGCGAGGATTTCGTTTGCGAGGGAGGCGCAGACGGTAAAGGCGATGTGCTCGGAGAGGACGAGGGTGTTGTCGCAATCGAAGAGGAGGTGGGTGATCTGATGTAGGCGTGTGGATTAGTTACTGGGCGACCATATGAGGATAAATGTGGTAGAAAACGCTTACTGGAGGCATGACGGCTGTGTATAGGACGGAATAAAAACGAATAATGGATAAGAGGGGACTTTTCCGGAAGGCGGCCGGTTCTGAAGCCGTCTACCGAATGTATATTTTGTGTTGACTGTGTTGCGAGGTCTTAGGTCGGTGTTGGGGTGGGGTGACGTTGGTCTCGTTAGTGACGTCAGTTCACCACGAATCCGTGTTGTTGAGTTCTGACGAATATATATTCGAATGTAAGTTTTAGAAAATGTAAAGGCGATGGTTTACAGAATTATCAAGTTATTTACCTCCATTGACAACGAGTTATATAAATAGGATATCAGAGGGTTCTCTATTTAATGTGAACGGTCTGCCCGACAATTACCCCAATCGCGAACAGGTCCCGAATTCCACGGAGGGAAATGACGTCGAAGTGCAGCGATCGGTTCGTTCCGAATTCGCTGCTGAAGAATTTCGGCAGCGAATTAGGATTTAGGTTGAATACGGTCTAGTTGTTTTGACAGTTGAGCGAGGTTGAGTACCTGCATACTGCACAATTGCGTATTTAGCAGCCTTCAAAGGAACCTCAGGCCTAATAACGGTGTAACGTTATTAATATTCGACACGTTCTATGTAAAACCAAACGCTCGATGATGTGGCTACTTGCAATGCGTGTTTATACGAAGAAAATGATCATATTCTCCCAGACGGATACTGCTGTGTGAGCACCCTATTATTATGTTGTAAACTGAGAGGAGGGGATAATCGGGATAGTCCAAATAAGGCTTTGCTTCAATAGGCCATTGAATTGTACATTTGCTTACTAAACCTTCTTATTTTGTATGTATATGTGTACTCTGTGGAATATAGCGTCGAAAGAATATCACCAAGCTAGCATACTACGCTCTTATGTCTTTCTCTGAACCAAGAAAGGCAATAGAAAAATCAAAACTCCTTGTAAACGAAACGGAAACCTATACCGGCAAGATATCAAAGCTTCGCCAACGCTCCGGTCTTTTGAACCTCCCCACCACCGGCAATAATCCCTTTCATCATCTCCACCACCTCCTCGAGCCCAAACTCGCTGAGCTCCTGCAATGCAACTTCCACTTCCTGTAAGCTCTTGGGCTTGATCCTAACAGCCCTGCTCTTAATCTCTTTCCCCTCTACTACGTCCCCGATGAAACGTCCCCAACTCTCATAGCACTTCCCAGAAACCGGCACCCAATCCATCAGCATGGCAAAACAATGCGGCATTGCCTCGTACTCCTCAAAGACCACCTTGACCCCATGTCCCACCAGCACCTTGGCAAAAAACCTACACTCATCCGTCAACAACTCCTGCCCGCAGATAATCAACACCGGAGGCGCTCCCTCCCACTGTTTGAACAGCATGGGATTGACCAACGGGTGTAACCGCAAAATGTCATCAACGTATATTGCCTTTCTCGGCGGTGTCGCCGGCCATATATTGCATTTCGGAAACACGGGCCCTCCAGCTGGGTATATTGAAGGCGAAGGAATATAATCAAAATCCTTATTCGTGTTGACGGAAGGGAAGCAGTGCGTGGTATCCACCCACGGACTGTTGAGACCCGTACCGGCGGGCAAGGGCAACTCCACAGTCCGTCCTTCGTGCACGATTCCTTCGGGATATAACCTCCTCAGCGTGAGTATCAGAGCGATCAGGGAAGTAGCGAGATTACCGCCGGCGGAATCACCACATATGACGATATTCTTCGCTTCGACGGCTTGATGAAACGACCCCTGGGGTGGGTACAGCAGGTACAGGTACCCCAGAAAGCAATCCATCAGCGCCGCAGGAAACGGGCTCTGTGGTGCCAGGCGGTACCTGAACGAGAACACCCTTCCTTTCGTCTCCTTTGCCAGCCTCGCGGTGGCCAGTCGGTGCGTGGCCGGATCCATCAGGTACATCGCGCCGCCGTGGATATAATAAACCGTAACAGGCGTGGTAGCCTCCTCCATGAGCTTTTCATACTTTTCCCCTTCGGATATCTGCAGCTCCGGCGCATCTTTCGCTGCACCCGCTCTGTACCCCGTCCACTCGCCTGAAGCAGCTGGAAGGTCTGGTTTCAACCAATCAAACTTGTCTCCTTCGACTAAGGAGTCGATTGCGTCGATGACATACTGTCGTGTCTCACCACCAGTAGGCGCTGGAACCGGGACCTTGGAAATCCACATGCGACCTTTGATACCCGGGTCCTTGAGAGATATGTGCTGCGATTTTGATAAGGATTCCGGGGTGGGCACAGCGACGAATGATCGGATCATCGTTATCAACAGTTCGGTTTTGAGGTCCCAGTACGGTGAGGTATGGGAGATGCCGAGGGTGTGATAAGCGATCGTCTTGCCCATCAAGGGTAGGCGGGGGACGAGCGCCTTAATGAGGGCGGTAGGTGAGGAATCCATGAAGGAGGCGAATATCGAAGGGTCCGAGTTGGAGATTGGGCGGTCCGGAGTTTTGAGTGTTGGAACTCTAGAATTTTCTGATTTCGAGGATGATTTCCTGGCTACCGGTTGGGGAGTATATCGGGGAGTGGTCGCAGAAATAGAAGGGACTGGGAGAGCTGCATCCTTCTCATTCGAAGTAGTAGTGGTAGTGGCTAGCGGGAATGTGGAGCTGCGGGGCCGCTTCGCCTTCCTTATAAGACCAAATAGCGGCGGAAGAAAGATATGGGTGCTGCGCTTATCCTTCTGCTTCTGATAATCTTGTGATCTGACGGAGATGGTGTGGGCCGTCGCTGGGGGTTTTGAGAGATAGCTGGTCTCGGAGCCCGCGTACTCCGTGGGCGTCGGCTGAAACGACATGCCGAGGTTCAACTCGAGAAAACTCGCCTAACTGAGGAGAGTTTCTCGTTTCCAGGGTTCGAGCGGACGCCCAGACAATACACATGCGATAATATGTTAATTCAACAATGAAGAGGTTCGATGGTGCTGACGATGTGTGGAGGACTCGAGTGTACGTATACGTCCTTTAACTGGATCAGAAGCCCTCCGGGATATATATAAAGATCTTGAAGATCCTGAGACTTCCTTTTTTGCCTTTTTTTCCGTCCGATGTTAGAATGTTACAATGTAACGTCCGGGCTCTCAAGACTTGAAACTCTCAGTATATATACTGGCTATATCAGCACCAGGCAACCAAAGAAAAATACCTTAAATTCAAACCATCTCTGATGAATCACAGCACTAGCCTTCTCTCGTCCTAGCTTGGGCGTTCCAAGCCTTCAAACGGCCCGTCTTTGGTCAAATGGTCGATTATCGAGATTTGGAGCAGGGGTTCGTTTGAGAGTCTAGAGATTTTGAGATTCTGAGAGGGACCCTTGCCTGACAGTGGATATGGTGACAACCTTGCAATATATCTTGGTTTGTACCTTTTTCTGTGTACGAAGTATCACTAAAGGATTCGAGGGAAAATATTCCACACCACTCAACAGCAAGGTTTATCTTATCTCGGAACTGGGTTTATCTGTTTTGCAACGACGAACAGATTGGCTGTTTACATTTGTAGCTGCATAGACGGACGACCTGGCGTGCCGTTGTTGGCTCGAGACAACAGAGTTTAACAAAGCTGCATGCATGGAGCTCAGTATGCACAGCATACACATGAGAATGAACAAATGCACCCAATCCAACAGCGAAATCTGAAATCCGAAATCAAATATTGAACGTGCGGCCGCTGCCCAATCTGATCTATTGGTTGATAGGGCGGCACGCCCAGTAGAAAATGAACGACTGCTGTGCGACATTTGATGCATCTCGAAAATTTTCATTCTGTGCCGTCACAATAATTACCTGAATGGGAACACGTCCAGCCAACATATTCAGCGGATTACCGATATTATTGGTTGGCCCAGCCATGGAGGTGACGAGAAATAAATGAATCCAACACTAAATTGCTTGGGTCGATATCTTAGCTTTTGAGAATGTTAGCATGCTCATGTTCAAGGGGCAAGTGGGTTACGCAACAGTTGTAATTATAATTATCCATCCCAAATCGTCGGTACGCAGCTGGCTGTCTGTGCGACGGACGGAAAGGCGGACGGTAAAGCAGCCACCTGATATCTCCCGTCCTCCCTTAGCTTTGTTGTGATTCGTGTTTTAAATAACCGTTCTTCGATCATCTGATGGCTGTAGGCACGCGCACACGCAGCTGGATGAACTAGGGTGGTTCTTGCATTTGCATATTTTTGTGAGGGGCATCCGTTGTTCGTGTTGTCGGTGTAGACTGGGAACCAATAGATGGTTTGTGCTAGCGAGAAGTAGGGAACGAATTGGAACCGAAGAGACCTCGTGAGTGTTTCCCAGTTTTCTAGAGATTTTGTTCAAAGAGAGCCAACCAAAAGCTTAAAGCAAGAGATCCAAGGCACAGATCCAGATACACTTTGATCTAACATTAGTCAACTAGGGATAATGCGATCATGAGTATTGTCACAAACAGGAGTATAGTTTTTTTTTGTTTTTTTTTTGCGTATTGAAAAGCTGAAAGGGTAAAATTGCAGCAATCGGTCACCTTTGTGTTTACTAAAGCTTGAGTAAGGGTCGACGGATACTTCAGGCTAGCTCCATCATAGTATATACTAGTATGGATCCATAGAAATTTCCATTAATGAGGGGTGCTGTAGATTATGTATCAGTAATACGGTCGCGATCGGTTATTTTCATTTCAACAGATACCGATATCAGAAACCCGTGGACGGGACAGAGCAAGACTAACAGTCCTTTCCTCCGTGGTCAAATTGAATCGATAATTGATAACGAGAGGCTCCATGTTGATTTGTGCATCCGCTGCAACAACTGAACATGCAATGATTTGATCCCCGTATCAATTCTTTAAACTCGGGGCCGAACTCATTTCAGGGTTTGTCTTGTAGTTTTAATGAGCTGAGATTTTCAGATGTAACATTGTTGAAATGATTCCAAAAAAAAAAAAGGGTTCGAAAACCAAACCGGCTGGCGTTGGTATTAAACCATCGTGATGAACAATTATTGATACAAAATATGTGCAACGCTGAATCTATCGATTCAAGTTCTAGTTGAGTCATAGTAAAGCATCAAAATATAAGTATCATATGTCTCTACAAGTCTTAAAGGGGGTTCAGAGATAGAAAGCCAACGACCTCGCATTGTTAGTAGAGGTTACTTTCCACCCAGCTGATCTGATGGTCGAAACCCACGAAAGCGATTCTTGAACTGTGGTTTGCGAAACGTTTTTCATCATGTAATCTTCCGTATCACCTCTCCCATCATTTGCAACCATGTCAATACGAAAAGTGACATCCTCCACCTGGTATTTATAGCAACCCGAAAGCTCGCCTTTTGCGGGAAGGCATCGTAAATCAATTTCAGCAGTCTTAGCGCCCGGAATCGGTGCCATGATCATGGAATTGAAAGGCGAGTTATAACCGCTGGCCAGCGGTTCGAAGCGAGGGAACGGGAGTTTGAGCCATAGCGTCGTATCAGAGAGATCAGCAGGACATTGATTACGGCGCCGGCCGAAAACATCATCATTGTAGTCACGGAAGCCAGTGGTTTGATCACTAAACGACCAACTGAGTCGAATTTCATCTCCTTCTTTGATGTACTCCTTGGTATTGGTATCTTCCTTTTTCCAGATTCTCCAGTATTGGAACTCATCGATATCAGAAAGAGCGGGGAGGAAGTGGCCTTGCTGGTTCCGATAGACAACCAAAGATACTGAGGATTCTTCTGGCTTAGATTCGGTGGTAGGCGCTTGATCAACATAGGGAACAGTCCTGAGAATGATTCTTGTTCCGTTTTGAAGCTATATCAGCCGCTAATCAGCAACTTTCGACCTTTTCATGCTTTGCGTTTCATGGGCTTATCGGCATTCCAAACTCACAGCATCGTCAAAGGGTGCTATGACACTCCAAGTCGAGGACGAAAACTCCTTGGTATATGAAGAGCCAAATTTTGTGTTACCCACGAGGTTATCCTTGTATCCTTGTAATACGGGTGCTCGTGTACTATCTCTATATTAGCAACAACGCGCTGGGTTTGGATACTGGGGTTATCACTAACGTTGATGGTGAGAATAGTGGTGTTTTTATGTCATAATTAACTTGTATCCAGTCATTAGATAACCGTAGCATAGATTGGAGGCTAGGCAATGCCGTTGTGCGCCCGAACTCATGTCCTAGGTAATAGAGAGCGTCATTCCCTAATGCGAGGTTCGAGGTAGGTGACATCAGTTTGAACCTTGCTCTGACCTCCTTGGAGGGTGGTAGTTCGATGTATTTGGTGAGCACAGGGACAGCTCTGACGAAGTAGCTAGAGATAATCTCTAATCCTGGGATAGCTGAAATAAAATCGGCAAGAGGATATAACCCTTCCCTCTGTTCAAAACCAATCACGCGTCAGCACGTATAAACAGCCGGATACCTTTGCATTATCGATATATAAGGCGATATAAATCTTACATTTATTACCCTCCAGTACTTTTCGTCTGCGACGGAACTCGTCCAGGCGGCCGGTCTTGCCTGTTTGTTAGATGGGACTATTATAAGAGAGAGAACGTGATATCTTGACTTACGTTGCGGCGAGAATCGTATCACCACCAACAGCTTCAAAGACATGCTTCTCATTCTTGTCTTTTTCGTTTTCTCTGCTAGCAGTGCCCGAACCACTTTCTTTCTCGCGTTTTATACTTGCGCCGACGCCGAAAGGCGTCTGGATCTGCATACCCATGGAAGTTTTGAACTGCTCCTTCTGCTCTTGCTCTGTGCCTTTTTCCTTCCCTTCGATGACCTTGGAAGATAACAGCCGGCCTCCTAGGGTGACCTTTTTGCAAAATAGATGGCCTATTTATAATTAGTTGATCTGCTTTTACCGCATTGACACTAGAAGATGATAGTCACCAAAGTCTTGATGTAGCTTTCTTAAATAGGCAATGTTTTTCTCTTTACGGATCAGTTCGAGGCTTCTCGCCAGTTCAGGTGTGGGCTCGAGGTCGTCAGGGTGGAGGTGCACAGTGGCTCGTGGAAACTAGTGTTATTAGTAAATCACATTTTCAGGTCTGCTTTTCCGACAGGAATTGGGCGCTCTGGCATACCAAGTATTTCGAGATGATTGTCTTCTTGTATGTGCTCTCTGTTTTCTTGGAAGATTTCGATTCGGATTTAGAGTGTCCCGCACTGACTGAAACCGAGAAACCTGCATAGCCACCAGACCTTACCATCCCATTAGTTTGTGTTATCACGGCATTGAGAGAAAGAATTTCGCGCCTGTAAACCTACATCGATCCTTCAGTTGAAGTTGAACTGAAATCATTCTTGGCCATGGATGTCTCGAATTCGTGTTCAGAGACAATGACTTCAATACGGCTGTCGTCGTTCACTTGGAAAGATGGCATTACCATTTCTCGCTTCAAAATCTGTGGGGCCTTTGGCTTCTCGTCACTGCCGCCCCCATCCCCGCTATCGCCAGAAAGGTTTTTATCCTCCTGTGCAGCTGGCTTCGAGGCGTTCTCTTTCTTGGAGGGCTTTTCTGCATTAGCGTCCTTTGTGTGCTCGTCCCCAACGTTCACCATAGTTTCTTCTGTTACTCCGGTGTCACCTTGCTCAACCTTTGTACCACCTGTGGTAACTGACCCATTGGTAGCGATTGATTTTCCAACTTCAGAGAGTTTGTCAGCCACGCCGAGATTTCCGGATGGCCGGTTGGTAGACTTGAATGCATCGGTAGTAGCAGTGCTTTGAAGAGTGGGGACCTTAGGCTTTGATACGGGCTTCGGTGTCAATATCTGTTCTTCTACATAGCTATCGCTGACGGGAGTAGTTTTTATAGCTTTCTCTTTTGGCTCACTGCTTGGCGATTCTATAAAATCTGGTATGTCGTTCATGGTTGAATTCTTTGGGTTTTTGGATTTTAATTGAAACGCTATTATTAAAACTGAGTTAGTGAATGTGACGGAGCACGCAACGACAATATACTATATCATGCTACTTGCCTTGCTTAGGAGCCTGTCGTATACAGTTTTTGTCGCGGTCCACATACCAGCCGAAAAGGAGAGAGCAGTTTCGGAATACTTGGTCCCAGTCGGATTCGGTCAGGTATGCAGCACCCCTAATTTGAATTTTAGTGATAATATTCGCGTCCGAGTATACGGTCTAGAGTCAAATTTCTTACTTGGCACTCTTATTTCCTACACTGCCCATGATTGTCGCCATATCAACCCCAAATTCGAGCTTTTTCTCTTGAAATGCATCGATAGACTTTGAAGTCTTTGTGTAATCCTGTAGGCAGCTAAGAGTAAGAATAGTTTCTAAATAATATCTTGAATTATATGATGCCTTTTCTTACACTAAGCGCCATATTTGCCTTGATAGCCGCTGGAGGCTCAAGGCTCACATGAGGTTGATTCATGCCCTGATTAAGTTTGTAATAAACTTTGATAATAGGTGTCGACTTGTTTTCCTTTGAGGGAACAGGCTCATCGGTCGCCTAATAGTCATAATTTTAGGAACTGTATTTGTAGAACGATGAAATGGAAAAAGATTAGCGCGCTTACCTCCTGACTAAGATAGTCTGCAAGAGTCAGGGATTCGTCTTCCACAGTTGTTCCCGCAGGCGTGCAAAACCGATGAACCTTTGTATGGGCCGACCTACGTATATAAGTGGTTAATTCTTCCCGTTCCATCTATCAAAATACCTGCATTATATCCACTTACATCCCAGAAATTCTTTTACGTAACCCGGCCAGTGTCATTTTGGCGATATCAGCTTCTCCAAAAGATTTGGAGTGTATTGAACCCCGTCCTTCGGCATTCCCCTTCTCGGTCTCTGCTCCAGGCGTTATTTTCCACTGGAATATCTTCATGACAAATGGTGGTGATAGTAACAGATCTAGAGCGTGGAGTGTTGGTTGCTCAGGACGCAAAACGTATACAACATTTCCGAAATTTGGTTTCCTAGGCTCTAGATCTTTCTTTTGATTGGAACCTTTATTCCCAGATTGCTCCTCTTTAACTTCTTGTTGATCTTTATTAGCTTCTTTGGTTGGGAGCACGCCCTGGTGTTGATCCTCGAACAATGTTTCTAAGTATTGCCTCAGGGGCATTTCATCGCTCGCAATAGACCCATCCAGATAACAGAATTTATGTCCTTGCTTTCTTCATTTTCGAAATAATTAGCCCACTATATCTACAACAATCACGTGCGAAGCAAGATACTTACAATTGAGCTCCCGCCTCCGTTCTGAGATTCTTGAGAGTTGTGCCTGCAGAGTTGAGCAATCTGATCAAAATTAATATCAACAGACGAAATCGAAAGAAGTTTTTACTATTTTCAGATTTTGCTTACTTCGCTCCATGGACTGTGGCCTTCGTTTGCTTGGACTCGGAGAGCTTCTCCGACCCAACAACTCCAATCTCGACGATTTTCACAAACTTGTTACCGTCAGAGGTTTTCTCAGGTGTGCTTTTGCTATGATCAACAGAATTTGATCTCGGCTTCCGAGTCTCTACGCCAGTTGATGAAGATTTCGCTTGTGTAGAAGACTCGGGGTGTTTCGTAATGGCAGAAGAGCCCTCGCGGGTGCCATCTGTCTTTTGCTTAGGCTTCGATCCATCCGTTGAACCTGCGGAAGCTGAAGCCGCCGTTACTCCGGGGGCAGGACTCTCAGCAGGACTCTCAGCAGGCTTCTCAGAAGGCTTCTCGGGAGAACTCATTCTGTGATTGAATTGTATGTGGATAAATGCTATTGCAATTGAAGGTTACTGGGCAAAGTATCAATAGGTTATGATGCACAAGAACAGGTTGGATGGTTTGGTAAACTTCAGCTTTGTAAATTTCAATTTTCGCAGTTCTGAAAGAAACTTAACGTTATCATAGAAGGTAGGGAGCCGGTTCGTATCCTACCTACATACTTGCTATTTACAGAGCTAGGGAAGAAATAGAGAATAGATGGTAAGAGAGCATAAGCTGCCTCCCGCTTCGAGCAGAGCTGGTCACGCATGATTGGAAATTAGAATTTCGACAAACTCATACATATAAGCTGACCCACTCTGGCTTGCAGCTTGGATTTGGAACTGGCGTGATCGTTCATATTCCGCTGCGCGTGCTGAACATAATTTCGCGCCCGTGGCGCACTCGACGATGGTCTTGGTAGTGGGTCGTTAATGTCCTGTTAATACGGCCAAGACTATCGTTTTGTGCTGAGGTTATATCCTGTGTGCGCGCCGACCGCGACCCGAGGTAATAACTAGCGCCACCTAAGGTTGCACAAGGTAATGCGGACAGGGATAGACGAGCTGCCCCGCAGTGCGCGACGTCCGCGAGACCACTCTTGGACTACTTGCAAAACTTGCATTGGCTCGATTTATATTTCTGCTAGAACTTGCGAGCTGCATGTGAAGTCACAAAATGCAATTTCCTTAGACCGTCTCCAGGACGGCGAACTCGTTGCAGATACAAGTCGTTGAGTAATAGGAGCTCTACATCTTTCGCCAAAAGAGTCAAGATTTTAGCTGGTCGTCGTGCATTCGTGGCTTGAGGCGTATAGGGCGCGCCAAAAACGATTGGCTGATTCGAACTTCAGCTACATAGCTCCTGACTTTGGTTCGAGGTGGGTCTGATCATTAGACAAACTTGAGCTCTAGGCGCTCTGGGGGAATATCTCCACTCCTACTCCGTTCTCGCTCTCAACCTTTAGAGTATTCGGAGGGTCCCGGACCGTACGATCGTGTGATAGATGCTGAGCGCATTGAGGGTATTTGGCCAATTTCAATTGAAGGCCAAACGGCTGACCATCGAAAAAAGGGCAACGAGAAGCTGTGGACTTGCACAGACTTTCGGACGCGGATCAATAAACTTTGTCCCAATTGACTTCTTGATGTGACTTCCCTCCAACCATTTCTAGAAATCATTCCCACCTCGAAAGGCTCTCTGAAATCTTGTTTTTCAATTGTGTCAATCGCTCCGTTTTACTAGACTATAGTACTAGAAAAAATCTCTTCATAATCTTTACCGTCTTAAGTTACATGAAGATAGACTCTCTCTCAATTAGCCGTCGAGTTACAATTTATCGAGAACTTCGCCATGTCTCTGCTTCTGGCACCATACAATGACTCGATGAGGTTGGGGCAGGGGTTTAACTCTTACACTCAAACTTTATGTCTCGATAGAGCCGTAGCAGTTTCAAATGTCGTTACTATCAAGACTAAAGTGCCATCTCAGGTGAGTGTATACAAGAAAATCAATAGCTTAAAAAGATAAAGGCAAGTCGGCTAATTTTCTCCTACAGGTGGTGGCATACTCATCTCGATTTGTAGAAAAACTGAGCGAAGTGGTAGATACTATGAACATATCTTATAGCTCGTCTATCAAAAAGGGTACAATCGAGCTAGCAGGCAACACGAGTGCTGTGGACGAGTCGACCTTCAAACAGTCCGATCTGAACGTGGTGGTCTCTGTCAAAGTAAGAGATAAGTCACAGCCTGAAATTTTTCATTTCAGAGCTTATTTATAGCCCTCTTCGCAAAGGAGATGGTCTGCTTGACCAATTGCTAACTGCGTTCCTGAGTAGGTTGTCAACCAAACCACCAAATTACAAGATACTTCAGAATTCAAAGCGTTGGGGGGTATCCAACCCGGAACAGAAGAATTTAATGACATTTACGGGGACTCTTTCATCTCTGGTAAGACTTACCGTGCAGAGCTATCAGATATATGTCTTAACATCTTGGTTAGGATTCATTGAAGGAGGGGATTTCCTCGGTGTTGTTTCTATCAAGATTTTAGATAGAAGCAAAGTCAGCCAAATTGCTAAAGAGTATGTGATCAAAATCATTAGTTTTATCGAGCACTAAGTAACTGACATCGCTTTCAATTTAGGCTGAAGAAAGGAATGAATGCAACATCCTCAGACGCTGAGTTCACCCTAAGTGATATCCCAACCAGCGGGACGTTCGGTAGCGCGTCGGCATCAAAGGAGACAGAGACATCAATATCAGTCAATTGGATGGGTGGTGGTGAAATCAAAAGGCGTAAGTACTGAGACACTCTCGTAAGCTGGACACTGGAGCTAAGCGTCCCTCTAGCCGATCAAAGCTGGGATCTCGACTCCCTATACGCAGCTGCGGCTGCATTTCCCTGGAAGGTTGCAGAATGTCCCCAGCGAACATGGTAAGAAAGGAATAACACCGTCGAATGGCTTTGCTTGATACCTACTAATGGAGCAAAATTCTGGTTATTCTTTACAGGGCTATTCTTACGAAGTACAAACAGAATCGCTCGTATGTTGAGTGGTCTAAGCAGCAGCAAGTCATCCGAAGCCCGCTCGACTACGACAACGTGATATCCTACACGGGCGAGCTTTTCGATAGTTATATGGAGTATAAAGTTCTCCTTCGGAAGCTCAGAGACATCATCAAGAATAAGCAGAAATACGAGGAAAGCAAGAATCCAAATGCTATTCCACTAAATATTCTATCACTTGTGGCGGTTCGATCTGCTTTACACGATGAAATGAGCAAGATAGTAAAAGCGGTAAGCATTTGTAATAACGCTTTGACGGTACACAGGAGTTTCATTGATTAATGTCTGCTGTGAATAGGTTGATACGTTGAGCAAAGACCCAGCCAGTCTTTATCGCTACGCACATCGAAATGAAAAATCCAGGCTTCAATTTATCCAGAAAATCTTGGATCAAGCGATTCCAGATGCTGCGGGTCAACCTCCCAACACGGTCGATTCTCCAGCTTTCTGGAATCCTCAAACCCAAGTCCAGAAACCCGTTACTTCCGCCCCAACGGATAAAACGATTGCAGCGTTAGCAGTATCTAGTGCTGTCGTACCCAGCACTGGTGCTAGTACCAAAGCTGGTGCTACTGTTGGTAAGTACAAGGAACCAGTAACCCTGGACATAGAAACAGATGAGACTCATGCCAAATATGACGCTAAAGATAAAGTTGTAAAATTAGAGAAACCTCCTAAAGCCAAAAGCGATAGTGCAGAGAAGAAAGAGGAAGAGGAAAAGAAAAATGGGAAAGAGAAAGATGATGACGATAAGACTACCGCCAAGTTAGGAAAGCCTGAAGCGGAAAATAAAACGCAAAGCGAAAAGAAAGTCGTTCCCAATGCTTCATCTACAACTTTGAAAACAAAACCAGATGCTGAAGTTTCATCGACTCAAACTTCTGTTCAGCCAAGTGTCCAGTCAAAAGCCGGTACGATTACAAATCCTGGACAAAGTGAGCAAATCATTTCAGAGCCAGCGTCCAGTAACGCGGTGGAGACCACCAGCGTTTTCCCGTCTGTAACGGCCTCCGTTCCTGCCACAGAATACTATTATAATTTCTCACAGCTTGTTGCTCCTGAAATATGGGAAGAGCTTATGCCGGTAAGCATATATATTAGCATGTCACGACTTGTACAATTTATACTGACTTCAGTGCCTAGATTCTTAAACCGAAAGAATCCAAAGAAAATAGCGGTGCAGTCAAAGCTGCTGTATCAAACTATCCCCCACCACCACCAGGGGCCATCAGACCACCCGCCTCTACGACCTTTATTCTTGAGAAACCTGCGAAAAAGGATGTCGATGAGATCCCAGAGGTAGCGGCAGGAGATCGTGCTTTACTATGGGGAACAGCGATTGCTGCCTACGGAATCAAGGAAGAAAAAGGTCTTTTTACCCAAGATAAGAACGGCAATCTCCTGCACACGATCTGTCAGGGCGAATGGGCTAGTTGGGGGACAGCCGTAGTAGGTTGCACGACGCCACCAAAACTCGGAACTCCGCTTGCAGCAATCGCTACCCAACCGAAGGTATTTTCGCACACCTGTGAGTGATATGATAAACGCCTACTAATAGAGTCATAGGATAAACGTTTATTCTATGTAACGGTGAAAAATAAGCTCCGCATGCTTGTTTGCAATGGGAGATCATGGTATGATGCGAATATCAATTTTGATGACACAACGAATCAGAATACAAAGCTTGCTGCTTGGGTCAGTAGCGAAGATATAGTCGTTGCGTATGAAAACGCGAACTCTGAGTTGAGGTTTTGGCTCATAAAGAAAGATGAAGGAGCCATTATCTCCCCTACGCTCATTGGCTATAGCGCGGGTACAGGGTATCCGAGTGTTCTATCGGGAACTTCTTTCGCAACATTCGTATATCAGGATAAGCAGCATCTTTTGTACCAAGCAAATTACGGAACAGTGGTTTTACTGAAAGTTGAACCAAAAGCCGCAATTATTGGTAAGTATATAAACATATTCTCATCATTTCCAACACATTATTGGCCCTCATTTGCCATTGCTCGAGACTACCATTTCTCCACAACATTCCAAATATTTTCAACAAGACGCGACTAACAACGATCTACAGTTGAGAAAGCTCATTTCGTGACCAAGATCCCACTAAGTTCTACTAAACCGGCAATAATTACAACAACGAATTGGGAAGATTCCGTTGGTAAATGGAGCGAAAGTCTACCCAATCAGAGATTCAAGGGGACGATATTACTGGCACATGATCATGCGGAGAACTTGGTAACAATCTACATCGATGACTCCATATCCTTAGAGGAAGAGTTAGGAACCACGGTTACCAGCGCGTTTCGCCGAGAATACCCTTCCACCTCCCTGTCTTGCGCCTATGATGCCTGGGTCGGCAATAGATTCTATCAGCAGAACGCCACTGGCCAGGTAACCAGGGAATATGCTCAGTACCTTGATTATAGCGGCGAGCGTACCCTCTCCAGCGCTTGGCAAGGTGTAACTGTTGGTACTGAGCAAATAACCGAGGTAGGCGTCTGAAGTTGAACTTTGAGGTATCGTAAGTGAAGTATCGCTAACGTGAATACCTGCTTTGCGAATAGAGTGATTTATACGCTCCGGGAGCCAAGATTCCGGTGGTTCAACAGCCCGCGAAGACTATAAATGCGATTGGTGACCCTTCCGCAATTTGGTTGAAGGTTGGTGAACAATGGCACCAAGTTGTATTCTTCGTCGGTGAAGATTTCCAACTATACTATTCACATCACAAGTACGACTACAAGTGGCTACCCGGGGCAGAACAATATTACAATTTAGGCCCAGTCAAGTTGTCGTTAAAGCCCCTCCAAGTATACAAGAAGGATTCCACCCAAACTCTTCATATCCTCGCACTTGGCCAAAACGGAAGTTTGTATCACCTCATGTTGAAGAGTGACATTGAAAACTGGGGTTCTACGACTTGGACAGAGGTTGAAGGCCATTGGAGCACAAGTCCAGATGCTCTCTTCTTTACGGATGGTGAAGTCTCTTGCGCAATTACCGGTTTAGATCGGAACCTGTATCAGCTCCAATTTGATGGGAAGGGATGGTTGAAGCCTGTGCTCCAGTCAAACCTCCCCGGAAAGCTCAAATGTGCTGCTTGGACCGTCGTCCAAAGAGAGGTATGGGTGACATTGATAGACGGTAACGTTTACAAATCGACCGGCTGGGACTCGGAGAAGCGATTGTGGACCGGGTTCCAACTCGAGCGATCCAATATCAACAACTCAGTTAGCCCTCTCACTCGCGATATAGGAGACAAGCGCGGTGTCATTTTAGTCAACGCGGACGGCAAGGCGGAGGTCATCAACTTACAGGAAGGAAATGACACATACAAAGCTCTCGGTTCTCACGATATCGTCTGGGCACTAGTTCTTGATCATAGGAGCCAGAAGATAGAGATAATAATGCTGAGGACATCTGGACGATTTGAGTATCTTGTATACGGAGACAATTTGACCAGTAGCGGTGGTAATTTTATTGAAGGACCATTCCCTGCTGGTTCAAGGATTTCTCAGCTCGGCTTTACCGAAGAGGGAGATCGTGACCTCTATTTCCTCGCATCTAACGGGAGGATTATGCGACAGAAAATAGCAAAATGGATCCTGGATGGACTACCAACAGTAGTCGGATAAAACTTTCTGGATATCGAAGTCTAGTGGGGGGAGGGGGGGTTCAATAATTGTGTTCAACTCAGTCAACATTTCCATCGCAATGATATTCTAAATTTTGATTCCCGAGTCTAATTAGGGTTGAAACCGCAAAAGTGCTTCTTTTTATTAATACCAAGTGCCGCCTACCACCACTATCGCCCGAAACGGATCAAACTAACGCCTGATAATGTTAAAATAGGGTTATAAGCAGATTTGATAGATCTTGTATGGAAGCCCCCTTACCTAGCGCACTAGGAAGAGATACCATGACAATATATTTTATAATATCAACTATTAATAAATAGAAACCAATTGTTGATAGACGCCAGACTTCCAAAATCCCACGACTCGCTTTTAAGTACATAATTGTCTGGAATACCGTGATAACTCCAAGCTAAAACTGTATAGAATCCCCGAGAATCCAGCCAAACCCCGGTAAAATACAAATAAACAGAATGGTATCGCTTTTTCCATGATTTGGATATCTTTGAACTCCAGGTGACGATTTACAAAACTCCTAAACAAGAACATATACGGGTATCATCGTGCTGCGAAACATAAAAAACAAAAGTAGGCAATGAAAAAACGCCTTCAATAAACAAGGCAAACCTGGAATAATGTTGCCAGGGGCCAAAAATCAAGACGATCTCTTTCTCTTTCTTGGTCCTAGTCGCGAATTCTCGGCAAGAATCTTGCCGCCTGCGGGTATAATAGCAGCTGCTGGTTCTTCAATCGCCGCATGACCGCGCTTGCGGCTGATGCTTTGTGGTGTCTGTTGCATCACTGCAACAGGTGTAGACTTTGGTGTCACGGCCGGCGTTGGTACCGATTCATATGTCAGTGCACGCTTGCACTCCCTCGCGATATATCGCCTTGTCCTACCCTTGTCCTCGGGCGAAGTCTCAGACTTGTTGGTGATGCCCGGAGAAAGGAGACCGGTCTCTGGTAAAGTAGTTGCGGCGGTGAGTCTGATCCTTTTGACCGGAGACGCCTTGGATTTTTTGGTTGGCTTGCGACCTGTGGTGAGAGGTAAAGGAGAAGTATCGTGTGTAGTCTTTGTTCGTTTGGCGGGGTGTGGGTCTGCTTCTCGTTCGGAAGGTTCGACGTCTGTTCGAGTTTCGGTGTCTTCATCTTCTTCGATTTCGGAGTGCCTGCGCTTCGTACCAGCGGTTTCCAGCGGCTCCGGGGAGACTTTATGAAGCCAATCAACAATCTTGCCATTGGAAAAATACAGATGATTATCGGCAGTAATAGGCTGCATGATTTGATGTCGGCGGGCGGTTTCGTATTCCTGTGTCTCATCTTTCTCGTCGACATAGGATACGGAGTCCGAATCAGATTCTTCGGGCGTGAGAGGGTCAAAGACATCAGCTTTCCCGCGAAACTTGTAGGCAAGTTTGTGGATCGCAGCTTGCATAGTGAGGAGGGCGCGGGAGGGTGGTGGAGGGGTAGAGGCGGTAGCGGCGAGTTCTGGTAAGTCCTGATGAACCTGGGTATCGATTGGTGTAAGGTCAATGATTGTTCCGGTTTCGAGATATTTTCCTCTTTTGCTCTCGTCATGGTGCACCCGACTGAAAGTGGGCGGGTCTTCAGGCTCCTCAAGCCAATTGAAAATGTATTTATTTGGTTCCTCGGGGATAGGTTCGAGATAGCATTCCATGCGGGTGAAAGCATCATCCAAAGCGGCGCAAAGCATCCAGCCGTTATCGAGTGAGTTGATACCCCTATTGCCGCGATGTTTTGGCGATGACTTGTCGCCGTATCTCTCAAAAAGTTTATCGCAAGTGGCGGGCCCAAGCATAAGCCGCAACAGCGACCAGAAACGATGTGACTGAGGAATCGAAGCTATGCTGAAAGGAAGTATGTGAGCCGCGATCAATGCGGTGCCGTAACGTGTCATGATGCATCGTTTTGCCTCCCTCTGAAGTAGCATGGACCGGAACGACGACGATCGTTTGACGTCCTTTTCTAGATCGATTGACCTGTCGCGGGCTTCTCTCAAGCGCAAAGAGAATTTGCCTACTCCAACTCGGAAGGATACCAATGCGTCTTTTATTTTCGGAACGGATATAAGTTTGATAGTTGGTCTTGGCGAGGGGGATTTTGATTTATTTTCTTCCTGTTTGATGTCTTGTTCGTCTAGTCGGTCTTCTATTTCCTCCTGTTTTATATTCTCTGGCTTATCCTGGGTTTCTGGCTGGTTGTCGTTCCTTGTCTCCACTTCATCCTCGGTTTTCTGAGTAGCAACACCTTCATCTTCATCTGATTTGGAGTCATGTACCAGCCAGTCGTTATACAGCTGTCGCTGATCGAAAGAGGTATCAAACACCTCTTTCAAGATGCCCTTCTGGTTTTCGGTGATGACCTCGTCATCAAACCCGTCCAACCCGGCATAAATTTCCAGTTTTTCGGCCTCCGAGACCAAGATTCGCTCCATAGAGATCTCTTCCATGATTACAGATTCTCCGATTTCTTCGCCCGATGATGAAGAGCTCTGAGAAGACGTCCAACCCTGAGTCCGTGATCCAGTCGGCCCGGAGCTAGGCGGTGGCATCAACACGGAGGTTTCCGCCGTTACCTCCCACCAGAACTCTGGTTCTTTCTTGCGGCGTTTGTTGGGCTTATCGGCGGTATCGTCAGGATTACTCCGCCGCCGCGGTGCTAGTTCTGGCGACGGAAGGGTCGATGAAAGGGCGGAGTCGGAGTTGTTCGAGTGCAAAGTCAACGGCTGTATCAAAGAGTTATCCGGGGATGAAGCCTGTCCGACGGATCTCTTGCGCGACCGACGTTTTCGCTTTGTAGGCAGGGCGGAGAATGACCTCCGGTGATGGAGTTCTGGTTTGACGAAGGACATGTTGCTGACGCCGTCCGAGGCGAAGGCTGCCCCTATTGCTTCCTATTTGGGAAATTAATTCGCCTTTCGCTTCCCGTCTGTCGATGAAGTTTCGCGTTCGCGATATGTTCGCGTATGTGGCTGGTGGTGATGGGTGGTTGTGGTGTTGATGTTGAGGTCTTTGAGATGTACCAGCGCGGTTGTTGACAAAGTACTCTTGGCGGCGACCCGCCCAGACAAACAGGTACCTCTGCAAACAAACAAGGGAAAAGGAGGGGTGTATTTCTCAGACCGCCGTCATCTAACAAGTCATCTCGTCAGGTGAGAGGAGTCATCCCATGCCGCTGGCGCTAGTTTAGTGGGTGAGTGAGTGGGTGGCAAGGTTCTGGTGCAGTGCCCAGCCCCTTAATCTGGTTGGCTGAACGTCACGCCAAGTCTACTCTATCAAAAATGATTCACACACTTGGACTTGTCAACACGGAATTTATGTGTGTCGGATTGCTGGACCGTGCACGAACTATGAAGTATATGCTGGTCACTCAGATACTCACGAGATTATGCAGGCTGTTAAATTTTTGACATTCAAGCGAGGCTCATGGCTCCGACCTAAAAAGTAGACAAGTATTTCACGAGACTGCCCTACAATAGTATTGGATTTCGTGTTGATTTTGAATGTCTGAATAACTACCGAGTTTATCCAGCTCTATAACATGTTACGATACCAACAGCCTAATTCAAACACAGAAATGAACGTTGATATTGAATATTTCTGGCTTTGTAAACTTCTTCCAGATCAACACCAGCAAAAAATACAACGTAGGTATATATAAGTCATCCTCCTAGATCCACCNTTGGTCTCGCTGGCCAGGTACAACATGTTTGGACTTTGTGTTGTCTGGTTCAACGAGACCAGGTACAACACAATATGACTACTGCTGCTCCCACTTTTTTCTTAAGCGGTCCTCTACTAGAGTGTGCTGATTATACACGCTCGCATCCTGGCACCAACCTCGACCGGCGCAAGGCTTCGCCTGTATCATCTCTCTGAATTGCTTCGAGAGAGTCGTTTGAGGGCACTGAGCCTTACTTCTATCGACGGGATTATCGCTCATGCAAGCAAGAAAGTCTATCATCTTGTTTGTCCTCTCATCAAGAACCTTGAGTTTGTATCCCAGGAGCTTCTTGAACTCTCGCATAGTTCCCGAGGCCTCGGTGTTTCCGTTCTCATAAAGAGGAAGTTTCTCACCATTAGGGCCCGGGTTCGTGAGAACCCACATCAACTGCTTTTGTTTTTGGGTAACCGGCGTCATCTTCTGGACCTTTGTAACCCTTACCTGCTTCACAGTTTTCATCTGCCCATTCAGTTCGTACTGCACTGTAACAGGTTTCTCCTCTTTCTCCTCAGTCATGACCTGCTTTGTAACCTGGCGATCTTCGAACTTGAAGCTAAGGACCGATACGATCTTATTGAGATATTGCGGTTTCTCAGGGATCTCGGCTGCATCAAAGTCGAGCTGTTTCTTCTTGCTCACTTCAAGAGCTTGGAAGTACGCCTTTTCTCGCTCATTAATTATCTATATAGCATCTTACTTCTTTTGTATCTTAGATTAATATTAATTGTTGGAAAAATAAAATAGGGTCTAGTCCAGCTAGTTCCCGAATACTTGATAAAGTGTTAATGAAACGAATTGAAATCGATCTAGACCAGCTAGTTTTATAGATGTATTGGTACTCAAGAGCTGTTATTTGCTTGGATAACCTTAGTATCGGAGGAGGGTCTACAACATCTTTATAAAAGCTTTCAACACTAGTACTTGTAGACCCGTGGTAAGCTGAAAAGTTGATACCATAGTGCCAAGTATTGATTAATTGATACATGCCATCGGTCAAATGCGAACATAACCTATCGTCGTCCAAAATTAGAACGAAGGAGCCAATACATCTGGTTTGAAGGGATGTCGTCATATGATTATGCGCGTATACACATCCTGACGGATTACGTTACGCATACGTATACGCCATCGATACGGCGTGCAACATGGTCGCTGTTCATTTTGCGGGTGTAGCTCTGAAGCTAGAATTGCTAAGCCTGCCCTCGAAGCTTTTTCGAAGCTTTCTCGCGTGACACGGATCCGCGGACCCTATGGAGGGGCCATTGTTATTCCGCTCGCTTCGTTTCAGGATGTTATTAGCTACATATTGTTGTTGCTGGAGAATCAAGCGAGGATGTTGTAGCACCCGAAGCACCCCAGACTAGCGAGGATGCGGCAAAACGGTTGCCTGTTTGGGAAAGGCGTGTTTCTGATTTGTCGAAATGGGCCCATGTCTCTGACTTCACAACGGAAATTAATTCTGCAAGTAGGCCTCGCTCTCCGGATTTAATTTAAGACAATCAATATTAAAAATACTTTGGACTAAATCGCTGCGAAACCGGCGCCTCATCTTAGAACTTGCACAATAAAAGGTCTTTCACTGCCGCACGGCTTCTCAACTCGTTTCCCAAGATTGCGCCGTTCAGTCTTGCCGCGACCCTCTCAAACGCATAACCTCTTGTGAAGCGCAGACACGTAAATATTAGTAGAAAATGGTAGAATCCTCTTCGTTTGAGAATTTGCACACGAAGCCTAAAAACTCTTGGTTTATTTTCATTTTATTTTGCCACATGATGTTTTAGTGCGAAGTAAAGTAACTAAATGGGAACGGGACAATTAATGGGCGTGAGAACTTGCCCAGATTATGTATCCTAAATCTAGACAGCCTCTCACTGTCTACTGCTGATAGGATAAAACTCCCACCAGACGGGCGAGAATTCCATCCCGTAGACGCAATAAAAACTCTTGCCCGAGACCTGTAAACACTTCTCTTGACTAGAACCGAGGTCCTAGATTGATATTCTGCAGGTATCATATTCGTGGGGACTTGGAGAGTTGTGTTGTTCGTGAAAGGGTGTCCAACTATGCAATAGTGGCCGAAATTTGTTGACGGCTGCTGTCGACTAGTATATTGGGACAACGGTTAAATAGCTTAAGCTATATCTCCATAAGTCTATATATGCAAGAAAACATGGTCCAGCTGGGCGGCAAGTGGATACCGCTTGTTCACTTCGCTAAATAACATCCGATACATCATGCATCATTGCATCGATCATCAGGATCCTACGAAACAGCCAACTAACTTAGCAACCAGTCTGGCATCGAAGAACAGCAGCCAAAAATAATAATAATAGATAGTACTGGATATAATGTGCATGCACACCACAGTTTTTCGTCCCTAAACCGGATAGAAATTATCCTCAATTGTTGGAAAGCCAAGGTCTCAACTCCATGCGGGCTCAGCAAGTACTGCAGCCACAGCAGGCAATGCAACCCTCCATCCTCTCCCGATTTGATTGGAGGACGGAAAGTTCCGAGTTTTCATCGAAAAGAGCGGGGTACTCGATATTATCAGTTTTAGGACCAGTTTCCAGCCTGAAGGATTTTCTCCTCGTGTTCTTAAAGGTGGGAAATGGTTTTGGGTATTATATATGATTCAAATCACCCACCAGTACTCGCAAATTTGAGAGGATTGAACCATATAAATTCATCTATTCAGTATGCTAGCCCTATTATTTCTGCAGTTCATTGGTTTCGTCGCCTCTCAGTTAGCCACTGTCTACTCGAGCGGGAGCTCGACGACTAGCCCAGTCGCGTTAGCGACTTACCAATACGGGGGACCCCTGACGGCTTTCAGCCTCCCTCCCGACTGCAATTCGGTGCTATCCTCCGGTGCTGAAACCTATACCTTTACCCCAGACCGAGGCGCTGTCGAGACTATAATTCATTCCCAATTTGTAGTGGGATGTTACGCTGGTAGCCCGAGCTCCTGCTGCCCGCCAAACTGGAAACAGTCCTACTACTACAGGAGTACTATTTCAGATACCCAAAATAGGGCGGTCAAGGACGGCTGCCCCGTGGGGTACACCACGCTACCGGCTACGACTGAAGTTGACTACAGACCACCGGGATCCTTACGAAACACCGACATTGTATATTTGATTTCGGGGAATCGAACGGCTTCGCCATGCTGTCCGTTGTAAGTTTAAGCCGTTCCCTTTTATATTTTCTATCGGTAACCTTATAGATTCAGCCTTTCTTCACCATCCCAGTTAATACATGTATACATGCATACATATGTCCAAACAAGTCGTGATCGGGCCTAAAGCTAACGCGAATATATCAATAGATTCACGTATTCGTTCTCCGAGTTCACGAAATCTGGTACAGCGACTGCGGAATTTATTCTCCCCGGCTTCGGATATTCTCCCACTACTACTTTCTTCGCCTCCTGCGTCTACCGTCAGCCCGACATCGACCGGTCATCCACCCTATCAGGGAATCCAGTCTCCATAGCCAATTTTTTCTGGGCCCATGCTCTCTACGTCTTCAATGAAGCATTAGCGATAACGAGCACTATCATACAGGCCAATATTTCGCAAACAACTTCAGGCTCAACGGTCATAACAACTTCTGCGCAACCTGGGTCGGGTGTTGCAACTAGTGAAGCGACGATTACTGGTAGTTCGACTGCGCCTAGGGCCACAGGAACGGGCGCCGGGAATCAGGGATCCGGGTCTCCAATTGTGGGTATTGGGTGGGCGGCTTTTAGTCTTCCGGCGATATTGGTATTGATACATCTAGCTTAGGTTTTTGCAAACTGGCTTTTGGAAATGGTGGTCTTCGGGCCATCAATGTATTGACCTGCCAGTCGGAACTAATGTCGGCTATTGGCAACATTGAATATTAATTTGACCGAAAGAATTTGCCAAATACTTTGCGCTGGTGAATTTGCTTAAGATGAGTCGATAATTAGAATAGCCTCTCGAATAACTATTTCAGTTGTTGCTCGTAAGTTATATGTCTTGGTAGCGTATAATTTTGACAAGGCACTAAGATGTGTGCGGGACTAGCGGCATGCGAGGTTGCCGCTTGGCCGCCCCTCAATGCCGCACTACTACGGCTTCCCCCGCCGCATCGTTCGGTCAAGCTCCGACGCACCTCAACGCCGCACAATTCTCACAAAAGTGGGCTCAGGCCTTCCCCGTTCCGCACCAATCAGCGAAATGACCAAACACAAAAAAATTACGGCTTCCAACTTGATCAACTCAGTTCCATGGAAACAGTAGTTACCTCGCGCGCTGAGCGCAACGCAGATCCATGCTCATGGATACCTCCGTTTCCATAGCCCATGCATAGCCTCCTTTTGATGTTAGAACGATCCTCATAATGGGCGCGCCGTAATGCATAAATAAACAGCACTGTGTGGCGCAAGAGAAGCTTTCAGATGCCATAAATATTAATTGTCAGCTGCATTGTCTCGCTCCACATCAAAGCAATACCGGTTGATAACAGCAAATTGATTTTGTAAATTTTTATCTAATCATGATCTAGAGTTTATTTTGTAGGTGTGTAGGAATATCAGAAACTACTAGTGGAACTCAATATGGATCGATCTTTGTCTCGTGCCCAGGTCTCCCAGCCTCAAGATCGATCTGTAGATGATTGGTTGAGGGGCTGTTAAGCTACAAAAGAATGTCCTAGATTTAATTGGAGCGCTGGTCCTTGATATCTAGTTCTTGGTCTCGCAAGGTGAGACACTTTGCGCCAGCTTATCTTTTGGCGTTGAGCTGGTGAGATTCAATCAGTGTGAGATTTGTTAAGCGATCTGATAAATACGCAGTTGGTATGAGAGCTGCGCCTTTGTGCTACTCCCCTAGAATGCAACGGCTGTCAACGCAAACGTCTAGATAGACCACAGCAGCTGCAGGCGGGATTCCTGTTTTACTATTGTAGGGGAATACGCACAACAGGGTTAGTCAATTTCCTCCTGGGAAGAATAAAGATTTTGTACTTGAGGTAAAGGTGATGCATATCATCATCAGACATTGCTCGAGGTCGGTTTATAGTCTAGGCTTTAGGGATGTTGATTAAATACGCTATTACTATCAGAAGGAATCCAATCAACCTCATATGCATGCATGCATGTCTAGTGCTGCTTAATAGTGATGGAGCTGATGAATCAGTCTCGTAACCAGACCGCACAGAAACAAAGCTGATGAATATGGTATGAGCTGGCCGAGCTTGGTCTCACTGCTGAGCCCTTGATTTGGGGACCATTTCATTTTTTGGTGGGCTCGAATATTTGTGCTATATCTAGAACGTCGACGCTTCTACCACCTGACGTCAGTTCATCAACTCTTCACGTAACTCACCATCGTTACATTCATTTTCAGCAAACCAGAAGGTCAGTCTCCTGCCCCAAAATTTGTATCTCAGGAGCTTCACTGACCTATGCGGATATATATCTGATAAGGCTAGCATTAATGTGATATCTCTCAATCTTCGCAAAGCCCTTTGTCCGTTTCCAACTACCTCCCGAGGCAATTCTCCTGATCCATTCTGTTGATCTCAGCGCGACATCCCAATTCATTACCGCCTATCCCACTATCTTTAGAGTAGCTTTCAAGCCTCAAAGTGCTTAAGGAGATAAAACCTGGATACATTCATATCTTGCTAGTGATCGAGTTGCTGACCTTACCAAAATGCCCATCATGAGTACTCCCGTTTCTGCGGAAGCTGTTACTGTTACCAGAGGAGGACAAGTTATCGTTTTCGTCTCGAATATCAAGACCCGAGAGGTTGCAAGTCTCAGCCATACATCAGCTCCAGATGAAGAGACTAAAACACTATCAGTCTCTCAGACCTCAGCCTCCCAGTCGATTGTGTTGACCTTATCAGTTCCAACCACCCTGCTCACCTCTACCCGCCCAAAACTACCACCAGTCGTGGTTGTTACGCAGTTCATTACCATCACCAGTCTTACTTCGGCGCCATTTTGGACTCTCAGTACGGATACTGAGGGCACTCTGACCTTTTATACGCGCCCTGCTGAAAGCCGCCCCCTCGGCGTTCCATTCCCAGTTGGTCCCTTCGCAACTTCTGAGAAGGCAAGTCCGTTGGAGACTGGAGGTGAGTCATTGTTAGCTTCTCAACTTCTTACCGCCTAGATATCTTCGAAGCTAAATAATCCGTCGTAGGTGTCCATTACCCTCAGCCAGAGTTCAATGGCCTTGCAGCTCCACCAGGTGTCATCATTGGAACCTTCGCTGCAATTGTCGGCGTCGGTATTATTTGCTTTCTTATATGCTGCCTTAAACGCAAGCGTCTTGAACGCAAGTTGCTTGCTGCCAACAATGCTGCCGGTGGTCCCCCAGTTTTACCACCGATTCGTAGGCAGCCAGACTCCCCAGTCTGGTTTGGAGGGCAGCGCCCCAAAAGCAACTCCACAGAGTTGAAGCACTTGACTTCCGCAACCACTGGGGCGGCTTCGGTTTCTACCATGCCTGATACTGTCAATCCAGCACCTGGTATTCTTATTGATGCCCAGATTCAACACGATTTGAATGGTGATATTCTGAGCACCGCTGGAGGAACTATTGACCAAAAAGGATATGGTCACAAAAAGGCAGCTGAGGATGCAGTTGGGATTTGGGAGAAGCAGGATCATTTTGATGAAACTGCAAAGGACGTCAGATTGGCCGTCAGCGAACCACAAGCTGATAATAAACCGAAGATTCGTAAGTTGAGCAACGGGGTGAAGAACAACATTATTGAGGCTATATTGCTAACTTGGCGTACAGGACCACTCCCAGCTTCCATTGAAGATGAAGAGGAGAAACCACTCGCAGTTAATGTTCCAGGAGCACCTCTCCTCAAGGTCGAAGTTTGCGAATTGGAGGACACTAGCAACGCTGAACGATATCATAGTTTCGTCTAGCTATTGGAGAAACTGCTTTTACAACAGACTCGGGACCTTTGAAGACATTTCTTCTTACCCATTTTGATATTTGACAACTCTTTTCTTAGCGAGGATTACACAGAAAATCAGGCATAAAGCCAACCAGGAATCAATTTTAGGACTGTTAGGTTACGCTGTTTTGTCAACGCAATGTACCGAGAAAGAAATGAAAGCAAGAAGTATAAACGACGCCTCGGATCTCCGCATCTCATTGTAAATTGAAGATATATGATTGAATCATATAACAGTTAAAGAAATACAAGAGAAAATAGCATGACGTCAGACTTTTCAAATGAATGCTTGACGAGTTTTGGTGGGTGCTGAGGAGCGTGCAAATTAGGGCTTTATCGCGAACGTAACGTATTTAGGACATGCGTCGAGGCCCACAAAACATTCCTCCTTGACCTCACAGCATCCATCGACACACCCTCTCACACACTCTCTCTGGCATCTAAGTTTCTCAACCGTCAATCATCACCTCTCGACCTCTCCTTCATTTCCACTTCTCGACATAACTCATCGCGAGACAATCTATCTCTTCCTACTTCCCTTTCTCCTCCTACTTCCCTTTCAAATCATCACTTACCAAACTCATCAGACTTGTCATCATTTCATCCCCAAGTTTACGAGAATCCCTTTAAACGTGATAATTATAACCCTTGAATAGTCAAAATGGATTTTTCGACCTTTTACGAGGCCGATATTGGCACATTATGTGAACGACGGCGTAAAGCGATAAAAATGGAGAAAGAAATATCACGCCGACTTGGAATACTCCCTGTCAAAACACCCGTCAAAGCACCGAAACAGAAGAGGCCCAGCTTGCTAGCAGACATTGGGAGGCACTTAGTTGATAAAGTGAGACCGGTAAAGCAAGTAACACCGCCCAGTTCGCCCCAAAAGGCACTTTGGAAAAGCTTCAAAATATTCTCTCCTCTTCGAGGCAAAAAGAAATCGCAGGACGAAAAAGCAACCGCATCTCCTCCTAGTCCATTGAAAGACGCCGAGTCTCATAGTAAAAGGAAAGGAAAGGAAATTGCCATTACATCCTCTCTCGATAGAGAACCAGCTCCAGAGGCTAGTAGTTCAGCTGGAGAGGTAAGTCTATCCAAACTTTCGAGATTGCCGCAATTAGCCAATAAGTGCACTTGGTTCTAATATTCTTGTGTCATATAGGGATACCAAAAAGGCAAAATAGTCCCTTGGGATTGTGGGATCTCAGAGAGATTCGCCTTCGACGAGGACAAAGCAAAGAGACTAGCCGGCGAGTTACAGGACGGTAAGTTGACTGGCTTACCTTTTTATTGGTTAACTCATGGGAATGGTTCTGATTGCTAGTGGATTAGAGCGGAAAATCCAAATTGAAAGTTCTGCTGTTTCCAAGATCCCAATACGACACCATGGAGCCCGAGAAGAAGAAGTGGGTGGCGATGAAGGAGGGCAGACAAGTCAGTGAACAAACCTTTCATCAATCAGCCTGTATGCAAAGCTCACACTAATTGAAATTCAGTGGACGATTATCAGTTATACCAAAACATGAAGAAGCTAGAAGAGCTCACTGGGGAGCCCATGGACCGGGAGACTTTCAATAGAGCGAAACTCGCGCATCAGAAGGGTTTATCATTACAGCAGATGGAGGACTTCACCCGTAAAGTCCCCGCAGACCGTCAAGGGATTGCCACTGCTCCAACGGAAACTTCTGGATCTGATTGCGGCCCTCCAGTACCTCCAAAGCATCGACAAGTCAAACGTCAAAATATTCGTGACCAACCACTTACAAGAGAGGGTCCAGATTCGATGCTCGAGCTGAAAGAAGCTTTGAAACAAGTTTGCCCTCCTCTGGAAAAGCCGAAGCAGAATAGCCTCACTAAAAACTTATCTCCCGGCAAAGACGGAGAGAGGGATATCCCACAAGCGATACAAAGTACGCTAAAGAGGCTAGAGGGTCACGGGACAGATGACGAACCGAGTTGTATCAAGCCGCCCAGGACCAAGGATATCAAAGTTTTCGAAGATGTCTATATAAACCTTTGGCAAGATGGTGTCCATCTAGGTGAGGGTATAATGAAAGAGCTTGGACTAAAATCAAGCCCCAATCGAAATGATAGCGCTGTGGCGGATCATAAACACCTACGTTCGGCTCAGTTGGAAGGCTATATCCCAGAACAAAATATGATGAGAAAAGATAGTAGGCTCAAAGCCTTATACCAAGAAGAAGAAGGAGAAGCAACTACAACAGACGGGATTCTGAGCTCGGAGACTGGCCGAGAAGAGGTAAATCAGACTAACGAAGATCTGCATCTGGATATCTCCTTAGCTCCTACGATTGAAACTCTTCCTGGATGCGACCGAAAAGGGGAATCCAGCAGACCAGAATCCTCGCTCGGTGATATCTGGGCGGAGGCGGAGAAAAAACGGATAGAGTACGGAACAGTTTATGCGACTCCAAAGACTAAGTCGGGCCTGATGTTATTCCTTAAGTCGGTCTCATTGTTTCAAAATAAGCCAAAGCAACGAAAGAAGACCACACGAGAGATAGCGGATGAGATGGATTTCGATGCAAGTTACGGGTCGTCACCGCTCAATCTAACAATCACAAACCCAGTCCAGGGAATCACGGTAACAGAAATGCTTGCTCAGGATTCGCAATATGCAGCATCCCGCGTCCCCTTTCAGACCAAACCACCGAAAATACTGCAGACTGATGAACCCCGACCAGAAGAATATATGGCTCAACTACCCGAGGATTTGCTACTAGAGACCTCAAGAACCACGCCGAAACCTCTTGAGGGTCCCCGAAAAAAGAAAAGAAGGAACTCTGGGATCACCTGCGAGAAGTTTTATAACGACATCAATCACGAGAAAGCTGTAGAGTTGATTGAAGAAAGCAAAGACCGAAATATGGCATCCATCTTTGGACCAAAGTATTTGGAAGGTATCCGGATAACTCCCTGGAAAGAAGAGCCAATGACCTTTTTTGACTCTATCCAAGAATATCTGGTGCCGAACGGACCGGGTGGACGAGAGAGAGGAAGGGGATTGGAGAACGTAATGATCATGCACCGAATACGAGAGAAGGAGTTAAAGCAGGAGAGGGCGATAGCTCGGGCAGAACAAGCAGCCGAGTTCAAGAAGGAGAAAATCCGACTACGACGCGAGCGCAAAGCAGCTAAAAGTGGCCCAATTATCCCACCGTTGGCGATTAGTTGTCGTTCAATAGCGCCATGGCCAGCGACATTCGAGAAGTTCGGACGGGGCGAGCCTCGAGATGATCAGTTGCTTATGCTACGTGGAGTCGGAGTTCCTGCCCTCAAACGCGACGAATCAGACACTGAGTTCCTTGCAGGCGTGGGTGCATACCTTCCACCGGTAGACTTCTTTACACAAAAAGGATTCAATAGCAAGCCTATTTCTACCGCAGTTGATATTGAAGATAGCTTGGAGTTCTCTGCGCTGTCATCCTCTGAGAGGTCGCTTCCTGGCGAGTCTTCATCAGAAAGTTGTTCGTCTAGAAGCTACTCCTCCGGTAGCTACTCAACTGATAGTTACTTTTCCGGTAGCTATTCAACTGAAAGCTATTTTTCCGGTAGCTACTCATCTAGTGGTTACCTTTCCGGTAGCTGCTCACCGAGTATTTACTCACCGGGTACATCCTCATCTAAGAGTGATTCATATGGGAGTTCATCATCTCGCAGCTACTCATACAGGAGTTCACCATCTGGGAATTCCTCATCTGAGACCTATTCATCTGGGTCACACGGAGAATATACATCTGGGGAGGCATCGTCTGAGAGCCAATCATCCAAAAGCCATTCATCTGGGAGCTACTTCTCAGACAGCCCTTCATACAGAGATTCCGATAGCCCTTCCTATTCTGATTCTGCAGAGTATAGCGACGGAACTGTTTCTCACGGACATAGCTATGGCTCCTCTTTATCGAATACTAAAAGCTCTGGTGAAGAGTCCAACACACTACAGAATAGGGAAGCTGTTGAGCCGAATGGAGGGTCGGACATCAGCGCAAGTCAAGGAAACAAAGATGTTAAATCTCACAATAACAATCCAGCACCGAATAAACAGAATAAAATGACGTTAGCAACAGAATTAATGCTTTCTGAAACTAGTTTAAGAGCTGAATCCTCAGAAATTCCCATGGCGCCTAATGGTCTGACGACTGGTATCGAGGTCGACAAGCACAATTTGACGGCGAATTCTTCTACGCCGTCCTCCCTCAGCAACCAGAATTCAAAACACCAAGATCAATTACTTTTGACCGATAACAAACTTAGTAAGCCTATGCAGCAGTCGAAACGAATTTGGGGGTTTCCACCGAGACCTCACAGGTGTGAGGCACCCAAACCTAACGGCTACAGCACTGATGAGAACGTAACCCTTTTAACTCCCCGAAGAAGTCACATACCTCTCATAGCTGATGAAACGAAGCTCATCAGAATGAGCTCCAAGCGAAAGGCGATGCGAGATGCTACAGTTTCGAGCGGTTCACGACCAATATCCCAAGGATCACATGGAAGTTACGAAACTCCGTTGAATGGGAGTATTGGAAATACCTTATCTCGGAGAGGTGGTGCGAAAGTCCCACCAAATGAGAATATCGCGATCATTTCTAATCGCCTTGCCAAGGTGACTACGAGCCACACCCGAAATAACTCTACTTCATTAGCAACAGCACGATTCCCGATTATTTCACGAGCTTCTAAACTTGTATGCGACGATACGACTCAACAAAGAATCGGGAGTCCCGCCGAAGACAAGTTCATGCATTCGATACCGAATGACTTTTTACAACAATATGCGGCGGTATCGAACGAGCGGCTGATAGGGGATAATATCTTTGCTCGCGACATCAAACTGAACCGTCGTCCTAGAATCCGCGGACCACGAGATACGGCGAGCAAAGAAGTCTCCAACCCTTGTTAATCAGCTCTTTTCCCTGTCTTATACTTTCTTACGAAATTATTCTTCTATAAAGGTTCCTTCCCCACTTTCACTCACATCACCATACCTTCACACCCCCTCTCGCTACATTTTTTTCTTTCATTATAGTTTTCACGATTGCGGACGCGAATGTTTTTCTCTACGATTAAGGAAACGAGCGTATCCGGGTTTTCGCCAACAGCCACCTACTCCGACCAAGGCTGCCCACCTTGCTTCCTTCTTCTCATTTTCGCCTTCAACTCGGATTTATTATCAAATGATATGGCCAACTTTCGAATACGTTCCGTATTTATGGTTTCGGAAGCTCCGGAAAATATGTTGGTTATAAGGTAACTTGTTTTATTTCCCAATTACTGTGGCATAGAACAAATTGAAGCTCGTATCTATGGGTTTTACATTCGATGACGATGATCGAAAGTATTTTATTAGTATCAGGACTGCACATCGAGCTATAAGGGAAGACGAATATCTATCTACCGCAGGATCTGTTTCAAAAGGGGAAAAAGGGGGGAGGAGAGATGTAAATAAAAAATTCCTAGCGTGCTTGATTAGGCGAGCATACCACGAAAATAATGACATTTCTTCAACCCCAAGTTTCTTTAGCTCCATAAAGCCAGTCAATATTCGCATCTCCATTCTAATAACAACTTTTCTTAAGGCTCTTATGATAATAGTGGAGGGCTATTTCGAGTTACTTGATTTTCTAAAGCAATTATAGTACCAAGTACTGAATGATACTTTCGGGAACTTTCGCCGTGTGAATTTTTGAGACCCATGATCCCCACTTTATGTTCTAGAATCGATTACTGTGTTGACATCGTTGTATTTACCCTGGTTTCGGTATTCGGACTCCAAATAAGCTCCGACAATGCTGCAGTTCGCTGACTAATTTTTTTTTGGATCCTTCGATAGTCGTGTGTCGGACAAGGTGGGTCTGCTCCACCCGCCATCCTTGAATTGGTGCTATGCTGCAGCGCTAGAGGGAGTTTGAGAAACCCAGCACATCGGTTTCTGTACCAACCATGTGTGATATCGTACGACGTTCACCTGAATTTAGTAAGCAGCGTCGGAACCGGCAAATATCAAGGGATTTCTGCAACTCGATGACCCGTCGCGCTGCCAGGGCAATGCTGTCCCCGAGGTGCTGGTGACGAGTCTCAAGTGAGGAGTTGTGAATATAAAAAGGTCCTGCTGAGACCTCCCAGTTGAGTTCCGACTGTTCGACGACCACCCCAAGTCTGCTTAGCGAAGGTAACTCAGCATCGATTCCCCTGACGTGCCTCGCGATCGAATATATATAAGCATAGACAACTCTGGGCATTTTATCAGAGATCTTTCATCATGATTCCTCTCACCACGATCCAGGCTGCGAATGCCGCCCTTTCCACTCGTCTCCCTTCTCCAATTTGTGTCTTCGTTGGTGGCACCACCGGTATAGGCTTCTACACCCTCAAGAAGCTTGCCGCATCTACAATTTCTCCGAAAGTCTACTATATCGGACGAACGCCTTCCAATGCCGAGATCGTACAAAAGGAGCTCGAAAGAATCAACCCCAAGGGAACCTATATATATCTCCAATGTGATGTTCTTTTGATCAAAAGTGTCGACGAATGCTGTCAGGAGATTCTGAAGCGAGAGAAGGAGATCAATATTCTATGGCTTAGCGCTGGCATGTTGAGAACTGGTATGCCTGGTAAGTCTCCACAATTCCCGTTTTTTTATTTTTCAGTCACGGTTATTCCGCAGGATATAAACTAAAAATTGGTTGTCTCTCGTTTAATAGACACCGCAGAAGGCATAGACTTCATGGCCGCAATCTCGTATTACGGTCAACATAAATTCGTCCCAAATCTTCTCCCTCTCCTCAAAGCCTCCGCCGCGAATGGTCACTTTGCACGAGTAATCCGAATCCTCGCCGGGGGCCTCGAGAAGCCTCTGGATCCCGACAACCTCGATATGCGAAATATGGCCATGATCAGAGGCCGCCAGGCTCATACCACGATAGTCACTGTATCTTTCGACTACCTTGCGAAAGAAAACCCAGAGATCAGTTTTGTTCATGCGTGGGCGGGGTTCGTAAAAACCGAAGGTCAGAACTTTCCTGGGCTGTTTAGTTTGGTCATCAGGACAGTGTCTTGGATTGGTGGACGGTGGTTCGAGATTCCAGAGGAGGAGAGTGGGTCGAGGAATTTGTTCTATGCAACGAGCGAAATTTATGCCCCGGCAGCGCAGGGAACTGGGGAGGCGCCAAAGGCTGACGGCGAAGCAGCAACAGAAGGGGAGGATATCGCTGTTGGGCTTGACGGTATTAAGGGTAGCGGATGTTATACGCTTCATTGGAATGGCACAACTAAGAGTGGGAATCCAGTCTTGCTAGAGTACAGGGAGTCTGGCTTTAGAGAGAAGGTGTGGGAGCATACATTGGCAGTCTACAAGGGAGTCGAGGAAAAGTATAAGAAAGAAGCTGGAGCCCAGTAATCGGTTCTTTATTGACGATTCAAAATTCCTTTCTTAAGTGACCAGTTTGCCTGAACGGAATATATTCTTTGTTTTTATTACAAGGGTATGATATTATAAAGTGTCAGACATTCCCAGCTTCATCAATTCGTAGAATTACATGTAGCTCTTGAAACTCATCATTAGAATTATCTCGTACTCTACCGCCACAGACATAGGGGTAATAATTATAAATCAGTCTAAAAGGCACCTTAGGTCGGTACACAGCTAGCAGGGTAGATCGTCGTGGTGGTAGTACTCCTATAGTAAGTCGAAAATCATTAATTATGAGTCTTGAATAAGTTAAAGGGGGGGTATCATAAAACGCAACATACTTGTCAGTTTTAGTTTTGGAAATGGTCGAATAGGTTGTGGTTGCATCGTGCCTAAATCCATAGTATTTAGCGACATTCAAGCATCCTCCGGAATCCAATCGCAATAAACTTACACCCTCGTAGTAACAGTTGTCGTAGCTGTGACGCCATCTCCGTTGACCGTCGCGGTGGTAGTATCAGTTTCACCATTAATGGTGTATGTGCCATAATAACTCGGTTCATAGGCGATAGTAGAGTAAGCAGTGAGAACGCCATCACTACCCACAAGCCCATCGAAACCGTAATATCCTGCCTTGCGCTTAACAAGCTGATTGATCTCCGGCTCAGCCGCCTGGATGGCGCGACGGACCGGTACAAAACAGGACTTGGCGGTGGTGGTTTTCACTATTGTAGAAATCGAGGTGCTAGATCGAAACGTATATATTAGAAATTTGAAAGCACGGAAACACTAAAGGGAGAGGATCTTTCATACGTAGTAACCGGAACATCAATATGCCTTGTCAATCCGTAGCTGGTTTCCGTCACTGTCTGCACTGCCGGACCGGAATCGACAGTCGTCGTCTGCGTAACCGTCGCCGGTCCGGCAGTTACCGTCGCAAACGCACCAGTGGTGAAAGTAGTTCCCGAAGTAGTCACATCAGCAGGGGCGTTGTTGACAACCGTCCACGTTCTGGAATCAAGCTGACTTGTTTGCCCATTGGCTAGGACTATTGTAAGCTGAAGGTTGTACACTCCCTCCATGTTGGATCGGGTTATTCCTGGACATAGCAGCGAAGTATCATAACCGGCGTTGAAAGTATCGCAAGTGAATACCGAGGTCGTCCCAGAGATCGTTTGTGTGATCACAGGGGTTAACGGGGCACCGCTATAAATAAAGTATCAGTTTCATGCAAATTCGAAATTCGTTTGAATCACCAAGCAAAAATCGAGGACATACCCGCAAGTTAAGAAATTCGTCGTCAACACAGCTGGGACGCCGAATGCACCTCCAGCATTTGCTCCGCCAACGTCGACATAATAAGTCAGACCCGCAACCACCTCAGGAACAGAGAATACGCAGCCCATTCTGATATTATGAAAAGTCGTCGATTGTAAAATGCAGTGGTGAAACCGTTGCTATCGGCCCTTGCAGGACAGTAGCGCTATCTATATACAAAATAGATACAATGTCTGCCAGCGAGGTCTGCCATCGTGCCCCTATTCAGAGAAACAAGCTTCAGCCCATTCAGCCTTGTGCCGTGCGCGCGTCAAAGCCACCAAATTTCCCAGAGAATGGAAGTTCGCGTCAAACACAGGTCCGTATCCTGCGTGCCAGAGAGATCTGCAGGGTGCAGGAAACTCGTCAACTAGTGATTACGTGACGTGTACATGCTTGAATAAACCACACCAGTTCTACCCAGGTGATTGTGAACTGTATAACATTTCCGCTTGTGAAATATCGAATTAGTAGATATCCTTTAGGATTCGAGATTCTCTTTTTTGAGAGGGGAGAGAGAAAAGGAATGAGAAAAAAGGATACTTCCTTCGTCGAATACATCGGCGGTAGTCAGAGCATATGTAAAAGCGGCGGTCACCTCATCATCGCTATTGAATCCTGCTTGAATTCACGAGGACCGAGTGTGGGTGAGCCGGCTACGAAACCTGCTCGGAGACTAATTCGGAGGTGTTGCTTGCAATTCGCCAAATTTACAAGCGTTTTGAGCAATATCCTTTCTCTTCCAGCCGCACCTGATGGCATGATCTGACCGGGGATAGCATCAAAGCACCATTGGAACAACCCAGGCTGGATGCAGGTATTTCCTTTATGGCCAAACGGGATACATTTTTCTCATGAGTATCAATGGGAAGTTCACGTGTGGTATGCATGCAGTCATAGTTTTATGAGCAATCCAGCGCAGTGATTTATATACCTGAAAGAAAATCTTTTAAAAGGATATTGTTTAATTAGTAAAGATACTTTACCTGCCTCACCACACCTCAAACTTGGACCGTGGGGCCGTTTTTTAGTACATTAAGAAACTGGATTCATAAAAGAGTAGAATAACCATCAACAGTCACCAATTGGGGTATACCTTGGATTGCTTACCGTGTTAACCTACCAATTCAGTCGTTTACTTAAGCTAAGAGGAATTAAAGATCATTTTAAAAAAAACCATTATATTGAATTATTTACGTATATGCGCAATTCGTAACCACAGACCCAAATATTAAGGAAATGCCCAACAAATACAAAACAAATAAAGTTCGTCCGATCTCTCGTCAATCATTTACAAATCAGAGCAAATGCTCAAAGGCCTTTGCGGTATCCAACACAACATCGGGATACTTGATCCAATCCTGTCCAGTGGCTTTCACCGCTTTGGAAATATCGAATGAAACAGGGCTCTCAGCTGGCCACAAATATTCCTTGTTATATCCCTCTCCCTTTGTTCCCTTTGGAATAATATCTTTCCTGCTCGGGTATCCTTCTTGCAAGATATCGATGACTGCCTGGTCGCCGCCTCTACCAGCAAGGGCCAAATAACGCTCACCGTTGGCCTTTTCTGCGTTCTCGGTAGCCCAAATGACGAGTCTAGCTACATCGTAGACGTGGACATAGGTTGCGCCTTCGCCTAAGCTATCAAAATCCTTTTTGCCAGACAAAAGTTGGTAGATGGTCACGATTGTCTCGCTGATCTTAGAGGAATCCTTTGGAGAGACAAGCGGAGGGCCGGATACCCAGCCTGGGTTGATGGCGACAATGTTAAAGGACGGCTTCTCTTCATCTCGGAATCTCCAAAGAGCCTTTTCTGATTCTACCTTGGATGCCATATAGATGACCATGCCTGGAGTGTCCTTACCCAGCTTCTGAGTGGCCGGGTAAGCAAACTCATTCCAGTCCTTCTCACTAAAGACGTACTTCTCCTGCTTGGATGGATCCCAGATTGTGACGATAGAAGACATCTGAACAAACGTCTTGACACTCTTGCCGAAAGTTTTGGCGGAACGCAAGATAGACAGGGCGCCCTCTCGGGCGGTACGGATGACTGGTTCGGGATCCGTGAACTTTAGCGAGACCGGTGAAGCGAGATTGGCGATGACTTCAACATTTTTGACGGCTTCGTCAAAGGCACCTGGGACGGTGATGTCTGCGACTTCGTAGATTTCAATATCGGATGCAGAATAACCCTGGGAGACGAGGGTATCGACGAGAGGTTGAGCGGATGACTTGCTGCGACTGGTGCCGCGGAGCTTGTAGCCGGCATCGAGGTAGTATTTGGCTACCCATCCAGCAATGTAGCCGGTGGCACCAGTGACGAGAGCAATTGGTTTCGAAGACATCTTCTTTATTGTTTGCTGAATATATTTAAGCTATAGACTTATAGGTTGGGGATTGGTAAGAGTTAGAGGCGATGGGTTACTGTTGATTTGAGTGTAATATTTATTGATGTAAAGGTAATTAAGTTTTGCTTGTAGGATGTTCTGAAAGCAGTGAATAATGCTTGAGATGTTGATGATGCTGATGCTGTTTTATGAGAGAGATTCAGATAACAACCAGCAACTTCACGACCCTTATATACCTTCGAAGCTATGATGTTCGACCTTTGCGAACGTTCGAACTGACAAATCCGACCTCTTCCGGGCAGATGTCAGCCATTGCGTATCATAGCGGGGCAAGTTTAGGCCGTGAAGTCCTAGCAATGGTGTCAAAATGCGACCTGTAGGGACCGGATGTGCCACGGTGACGGTTGACCCGACAGCTTTTCGGTACAAACGCCGAGAGCTCCAAACTTAAACATTCGAGCTAGTTTTGACGAGTTGCGGCTCGTATCCAACCCTTGCATATGCGAGGAACAAGCTTCGCATCGAAAAATCAACCTCAGAGGTTAGTAATCCATTGACGCGGCAGGTCTGGAAACCAAGCTTCTTAGTTCAAACACATTGACAGCTGCTTTAGGTAAGTGCGGCCGGATGTGTCTCCGACAGACTAACATAGGGATGGACCTGTTTTTTCTCCACCCAATAAACGGATTATTCTAACTCGAAACTGGTGCTGAAGACTGTTCCGGGCGACGGTCGAGCCATGGGGAGCCGGCTGTGCCGACTCATATAAAATTTCGGTTCACCCGACAATTGTGTTGTTTCCCAGTCCCCAGAAACCTCAACACCAAAAAACGTCGTAGTGATAGTTCAGGTCACACAACTTTAGACTTGCAAGTTGACGGAAAAACATTTCGCAAACTGAATGGATCCGGATATCCGGGTTTCAGTTACGAGTCGGCCGATAAGCATCACGTGTATGGCAATTCCCAGCGCTACTGATTACATGATCTTTCATGACAAATCTCTGGATTCAACACCCACAATCAAAGGTAAAGCTAATAGGAACTACGGCGTAGATTATGTGTACAGGTCCCTCTTTGAACGTCGGACCAGCGTCAGAATGATGCATTTGAGGGTAATATAATCATTAAATTCGGGACTGACATCGGTTCGGATGGGCTCCCGCTAGATCGATCTGCATAACTCCACATAGACATCCTCTCATGAACATTACTAAGTATTTCTTTGACCTTCATCACAGATGTACCTTTCCATCATATCGATTGTTGACGTACGTAAGCAAGGTTTGTCTGTACAGCATGTAGATGCTTCGTAATCCTTCAGGCCCTCTGTGCCGTTTTTCCCATTGCATGATTTCTGCACTGTAATCAGTTATGAGAGTAATAGTTGAACCTAGCAGATATGAGCAACTATTAGCGGGGGATCAAGATGGCATGTTGGAGCGCGGGGTTCCGATATATTAGGTGATAAGGGTAGCCTGAAACGGAATCTTGGAACTCACACCAATGAGCCACCACAGGAAACACCTGGAGCTCCGCCGCACTGCATATTGCATCTCTCTTCCGTGGCCAGGTGTTTAGAACCTGAGCCCAAAGCCGTGTCACAATAACATTCACTGAAATAAATTGACACCGTCAGATTTATTTCTTTCCAACTTTACAAGTCACAATTCCGTGAATATCGATCGATAGACTTACCGTCCAAACTCAAGCCCCGCTTTGTTGTATCCATTGCTCGCGCAATATGATATGCACAACTCCGGGGTCATATCATCATCCGCCCAGAGATACCTCAACGCCCTCTTCCCGTTTGGCTCCGAGTAGCATCCCTTATACTTCCAGGGTTTTGGTGGCGCGGTCCAGGGTGTCGGAGGTATCACATCACTAGAGGCATACAGAGAGAGGCGGACAGCGTTACCGCAAATAGCGGTATGATCAGCATCACAAAGTCGACTGCAGTCAGATTCTGCAACTACTAAGTTCCCGTTCAAAACGGCGTTTCCGCACCAGCATTCGCTTGAAAGGTGTCAGTAATATGATACTAAATTTTGGATCATCTGGTCAGAAAAAATGATACAACGCGCACGAACTTACCCTCCATACTCTATACCCGCATACCGACGCCCGCTACAAAGCGATAGACACTGCGCTGGTGTTGCACTAGTGGCCACCAGACTGTCAAGAGCACGGCCTTGGGCGCCGTTGGTATCTTGATAACATCCTAAATATGCAAACCCGCTACCTCCAGCGACAGTCGTTGGGATCGGCTGACCTAGCGCCAGAGTATATGTGGCAGTGATGGTGGGGGTAGAATAACTAGTTGAGGTGGAAAAAGTAGCCGTGACGGTCGTAGTTTGTCCCCCAATGGTAGTCGTGAAAACTCTAACGATATTCGTCCTAGTGCTGGTGGTTATTGGCGTATACTTGGTTTGAGCATACTTTGTTACGGTAGAAGTGCTGGTAATGAACGAGGAGCAAGCAGATGTGATCAGGGTAGCTGGGAAAGACTTCAGGGCGCTTGGAGTTACTGCACGTTTGGCCAATTTGGCCGCCGGTGGGTAGACATAAGTGGTCGCTTATACAAAATTAGCAACCAGACCATATCCGCCATGGATCCAGACCATTCTTACCTGTTATAATGACAGCCGAGTTGGTCGCAGATGGAATGTAAGTATTCGTTATGGTGTAGGTACTGAGACTGACTACTTTTGTAGAAAGAGTGGTCGTTTGGGTGGTATAGACAACCTGAACAGCGCCGGTGGCCGTTGTCGTAACCGTCGTCGTCGCGGGCGTGTTACCAAGAATCGATGAGCAAAAAGGCGATGGCGTGCTGACTTTCACTGGATCGCTCAAGACGTTGAGAACATCCGAAACATAGTAAGTCGTTGCTGTTGAAAATTCAGAACGGCTTCGTCAGAATAATCTTAGGAAAAGAATAAATCAATCAGCACATGATACTTACTAGTTGCGGCTCTTTCGACGAGTGGGCTCGCGTTTGCTGCCACCGCCAAAAAATAAACGATTGCACCAAAAAATATCATTTCCAATACAAACTTATAAAACGAGTGTTTTCCTAGACCGAAATACCCTTCCGAAACGAACGAGAGCGCTGTCGCAAACAAGACTGATAACCCATCTTCAGCCTTGGACGAGGGAACCCTCTCCTTTTTACTTCTCCTAGAGCTGGCACTTTTTCTCAAAAGCGCGCCCGCGATAACGTCTCGCCGTTAAGCTTTCCGTGTTCCGTGGGGTTCGGTGCAGAGGTGCTAGGCTCCAAGAGCGGCTAGCAGGTCCTGGCTCTCGATGGCCAGTAGCCATTCGTAAGCCACCACCAGTTTAGTTGAACTTTGGGTTTTTCTATCGGTATGATCTTGAGACGATGCAAATTTCGGTCAATCACGATATCGTGTGTACCCTTTTGGACGCCAATCTGAGCCTCCCCGGCGTTTTCGTGAAGTTAATCTCACAATTTGTCAACCGGGTTTGGGATAACTTGTATTTCGTCGAAAGCGAAATCCCGACAGAATCGCAGAATTGCGTTTTCGAACATTTCCTTCCAATCGGATCTCTCGAGAATATCGCAAATTAGTAACACCTTGTGGATCCACTAATCCTACCCTTGGCGGAGCTTATTTTGATAAACAGCTCTCGTGTGTAGTATGAACAATCAGGGAGCCATGCACAAATGAGTGTGCTCATGCAGTATGTCTGCAATGAGAATTTCCTCAGGCGGGGGTCATTCAATCTTGTTGATAAATTTAGCGACGCGATCCGATCAGCCCCTTTTGAAGTCCCAGCTCGCCCAGTGGCAAACTAAGACCTCGTTGATTCCGATAGTTACCTCCCATCTCAGTCGCTCGAATCCAAACCGTTCAGCTTTTTAAAGTAATTGCGCCTCAGTTTCGGAGATATGCACACGGGAATCTCAGCTTGTTTGGCTAGCGCCTTTTCTATCCCGAAATGCCCACATATCAGTCTGTCGCGAACTTTTCGTTGCGAACAAGATAAGTGCTGCTGAGAACTGCTCTGTGCTATCATGATGTTTGCCATGCGCCCCGCACACCCCATATTTTCCAATTTCCCAAATGTTTTCATTGATGTATTATGTGAGACTGAATCCAGAAGTGCAGATTCGCGTTCGGATCTCGGGCCCGGGAGAAGAAAGGGTAACTACGCTTGGCACCAAGCGAGCCTGGTGCCGGGGTTTTTGCCACGGTACGGAAGCATGTCCTTGGATCCTTGGCCATGAACTGCACAGTAAGCTCCTCAGACTTACTTTATGAAGACGTCATTGATCGCAAGCTGAGAGAGTCTCGTGCATCACTTGTAATTGCTCGTTTTATCTTCAAATCTCGCAGCATCGGATCTGGCTTGATAGCCGCAAGTTTGAATAACACACCTCCACAAGTATTGGGCCACTTCACCCACCATGGACGACTTGCCCTCCCTGCAGCAGCTTCTCGATAGCTCTGATTTCCCAACCCTTGTCCTTGACTTCCGGTTAAAAGCTACCCTCGACGACCCTTCTCGCGCAACCATCAAAGACGTGAGGGTTTCCCACAACGGGGTTTGCGCAATCGGGGGTTATGTGGTATCGTTTTACAGTCTGCTTGTACAACAACTCGAGCAGGAAACGGCCTCGGGCAATAAGATTTTAATCAGCGAAAAGACTAGAAACCATAAGATTGCGGGAGAGACATGGCGGGCTTTGCGGCTGGGTCCGTACAACATATGGACTTTGGAACTCGGAGTAGGATACGAGGGCGGTATCAGACCAATTGACGAGGTTGACAGTCATCTCAGTGTACCGTCGAGAGAAGAACAACTTTACAACAAACTTGATCATGTATGTTTCTCTAACAATCAGATGCACTCCGTCAATCGTCTAATCAGGATTGTTTTTCCCATATAGATACAAGGGCCTCTCAGCTCATTCTCCAAACTTAGCGACCAAGCTCTAAGGGATGTCGAAACAGCTAGGACAGATTTATTACTGGTACACAACAACTCGAAAGAAGATACAGAAATTTCGGGCCAGGTATCGACTCGTCTTTTACAGCTTGAGTTGAATCTCAGAACACTGTCATCAGGCCTGTCTCTACTCAAAGATCTATCCAACCTCTCCGGGTTTGAACCGCCAAATTTGATCACGCCTTCAACTGCTGCCCGTCCCGCACAAACCCTTTCTGATACAGACCTCTTAACCTCCATCCGTAACCGCGTTCAATCTTCCTACCAGTCACTTTCCGACGCCCCACAGTCTTATCGTACCTACGTCATGCCCCAGATACTGGAGCCTTATCTTCCCAGCCTCCGAGTCTTAATCGTCGAAGACAACGCCGTAAACCAAAGACTCATGTCCAAGCTTTCGGAAAAGACCGGAATTCTCCCAGATTTTATCACAAAAGCCCATGATGGGATCGAAGGATTAGAGATGGTAGAGAATATGGTCCGAGTAGGACAGTTCCCTGAGATAATATTCGTAGACTCATCGATGCCAAAGTTGGACGGTTACCGGTTTTTGGAAGAGTTTTGGAAACGGTGGCCGAACGCGAGATGTAAGATTGTGGGTATGACGGCGCACGCGATGCTCGGTGATCATGTATGTCCTATGCCTTTTGCTCCCTACCCTCCAAATATGGCATATCTCCAACCTCTAAATATATCTGGATACTCTGACACCAGTTTCTGATTACAGGCCCGCTTCAAGGAGCTAGGTGCGAGTACTGTGATGACCAAGCCAGTGATGTGGAATAAATGGAAGGCGCAGATGGAGGATGCCGCTAAGCTTAAGATGTCTCGAGAGATACAATTCAGGGCTCGGTTATAAATTTCTATGGATCTATTTGAAGATGCCCAAACTTCTCACGAATAGGGAGCAAGCAAGAGGGGCATTTTCTATTCTTAGCATTGTGGACACAGTAGTGCTATAGCGGCTCATCGCAGTTGTGCTGTAGGGAAAGCAACAATGATACCAGCTGGACGCTGGATTTCTAAAATTAATTTTTTTATTTTGGGCTAGCATCAGCTGACATCGAAAGCACATATAGCTCATCCCGGGACCCACCATCAGAGCTAAAGTGAAAATAGTGAAAGACGAGTTGAAAGCTTTGGTGCTAGATACTTCATTCAATTCAAATCTTGGTTCTACAATATTAACCCGAGGACGCGATTGCCTACGGTTACAGAGAATATCGAATTTGTTCATGTAGTGTAAGCTTCATGGTACAACTTTGGTTCCGAAATTGGCGTGAAACAGAATGCTATATACTACAATATGCGTGTCGGATTTATTGCGTTTGACAAAAAAAGAGTGACATGATATGTTAGTCAGAGGTATAGAAGTCTCGACTGGACGGCGAGGATGTCCGAAACGAGATTAAAAAAATATGCTGATTATGAGCGCGAGACTGGTTAGAATTGCAATTTGAGGGCAAGATGGGGAATGTGTTGAATATGATCACGAGTGCACAGTTGGTAATTTTGCAAAGCCTCTAAGCCTAGGTCACCAAGCGCCTTCTGAATATCTTCAATGTAGAGAAAGATAAAAACACACTGGGTCAGTAGCACAAGTTCTCTGAGATAATCCAGCTAAAGTTGGAGTTTTCTCGATAGTTACGTGTCGACGTACGTGCCGACGTGTCTGTCATGAGATTTAGAGCTGTACAATATTTCATAGCATCGAAAGCTGAAAGGAAGCCGGGTATAGTGAAGAAACGGTCGCCAGCCAGAGTAACCGTGGTACGACTGCTAAATGAGGACTGGAAATGTGGAGAATAGCATACCCAACCTACCAATTGTAACTTTGTCCTGTAAGATATGCATGTCATAGGTAGTAGGAACTTCGTTTATGCATCGGGTATATGACAATCCTGATAAAAGGACGGTGCAACTTGCGTACTTGGCCCAACTCTACCGTCCTGCGCGTCAACCTGCAGCCTGGAAATTTGCAAATTTGTGAGCTGAGTGCATATAATCACCATTTGCATACAACCGCCGGGTTAGGTTCCGGGCCAAAATATCTTGCAGATACATCGTGAATTCTTGAACAAAACCTCTCTTGTGGTCTACCGTTTTTTGACAATCAGAAATGCCGTTCAACAAAGCAAGACATAGCCAAGACTGCTGACCCGCCTAATATGGCTGGGCGCATACTCTCTCGCTTCCGGTTGTAGAGAAGCGTCCAAGCTATCGAGGAAGCTAGAGGTTCAAGCTAAATATTTCGAACCAGGGTGGGAATCCGCGTTCCGAGAAGCAAAAAGTGCCCTGATTAATAGCTCTTATTTCGTCGTTTAGCCAGATGATTTCAATCCACACTTTCCATCGCGCGCCATTCGAATTTCATGTGAGCAGATTCAAAGCTACGAACCGATCGATATTGAGACCGCGGCTCCCTTTACGATCCCGATATTCGCGCCAACAGCAGGTAAAGAAGGTTTTCTAGCACGATCGGAGGGGTCATTGAACATGTGACCCGCTGGCACGTCACACCGGACAGCGGAAACAGGAAGGCCGGAGGGAGCGCACGCCCAAATGGTTGACATCCAGCAAATGAACAACGCGGCGCAACAACAGCCGACGCCATTTCTATGTTCGCTTTGCTCGACATCAAAATACTTTACCAGAAAGGCACATTTGGAACGGCACATTAGAACCCACCGTAAGTAAACCCCCAATCTTTGGCATTCTGGGATCACGAATTCGGGAAAATGCTAGATCGTGAATTCGAATATAAAGCTAACGGTGATAATACATAGACGCGGTAGGTACTCCGCTAAACTGCCACTTTTGCTCAAAAGAATTTCGTCGAAGGTACTTGATCAATCTTCAATTATCAACACCAAAATTCAAGAAATACCAACTAATTCTCGGGTGGTAAAGCGACCTGCTCAAGGAGCATCACATACGATGCGAATTCCGTGGAGACCGTCCTATCCCTATTGCCATCGTCGGCCGAAAACGCCGTGCGTGCGATAGATGTTCCCAAAGAAAGATATCATGTAGCGGGCAGACACCGTGCGAGAGATGCGTGACGGCGGGTGCAGTTTGCGAAAAGACGTCCTCAGCGGATACCTCGCAACTACGGCAAAACTCGGTCAATTCCAACACATCGAGGTCAGAAGTGGACAGTTCGGTACCAGAAGAGAGCGATGAGGATGAGGATGGGGATGGATCGGAACCGCCGGATCTGAGGGGCTCGATTGATTATCTCCTGAACGGGCAGGCTCCGGGGAATTTTGGCTTTGTGCAGGTCTTCCCAGTATCAGCAACCCCTGATGATGATGAAGCGCCGAATACCATGACCCCTTTATCACAAAGTGCCCCGTTAGATATGGCATTCAATATAAACTACGAGTCCGGCATGCTACCGGATATCGACTTGAACATGCTGTTTGGTGAGATGGGATACATTATGAATATCGAATCGGAACCAAACAGTCTGTGGGATCCACATCGTTTCTCGGAACATTCTTCACCAGCGACAACAACAGATCTAGAAGTCTACGATGCGCACGCAGCTCTCATACGCCCTGAGCTTTTCAAAATTGTGCAATCGTTTCAGCTCGCTGAAGGGTCAGCGGAATACCAGCGTGCGGTGGAAGCGATCGAACTGATTACTGGCGACGTCTTGCAACGATTCATAAGAGCTTTCTTTCGGCATTGGCACAGACATGGGACATTCATACACCTACCTTCGTATTCACCGTCGACTTGTGCTACAACTTTGATACTGTCAATGAGTTGCATCGGAGGGCTTTATGTGAAAGACCAAGCTGAGATACAAAAATGTAAGAATCTGTTGGATATTGCGGAAGTCTTTATCTATAACAGTGATTACGTAAAAGACGAGTACGAGTTTTGCCAACCGTATGGTGCAATTTCGATACCTGTCGAAAACAAAACGTATGAAGACGTTGATTGGGGGGATTTTGAGAAGCTGCAGGCTGCATACTTGATTGTTGTGGTGCAGACTTGGGCAGGGCATCGCCTTGCGAAGAGGCGAGCAAGGCAACAAAGATTCACCAGGGTGATCGAGGCAAGTTGGATCTATCTTACTCGTATTCTCAAAAATAAACACGAACTAATCTTATAACAGCTGTCCCGACAGATAAAACTCCCATCCGCCCATCATGAGCTCCAACCCAGGAACCCTGGAGAGTTTTTAAGATGGATACGCGTGGAAACTGCAATTCGGCTTCAAAATTTAATGTTGGCTGTTGACTGCGCTTTCCTTATCTTCAATAATTGTCCACCCCGGATATCACCCACGGAGATCGAACTTTTAGATCTCCCTTGCGCGGCAGCATCGTTTGCTGCTAGCTCTTTCGCTCAGCTCGTGTCGGTTCCTACGAGCCCTGTAAGAGGGATTAAACTCATGGGAACCCTGAGGTCGAGCTTTAAGGCTCCGTGGGCAGCTACGTTGGAGCTGGGTACCCTTGATCTTTTCATTCTTGTTCATGGTAAGTCGGAAAGCATGCATAGAATACGGTGCGGCCAAATATATGCTAATGTAAAACTACAGTTCTTTATGTGGCCCTAGTTCAAGATCTCGGCTCACAAATTGTACCTTCCCCGACAGCACTAATAGCTATGAAGCAAGGTATAGATACTTGGATGAAATCCTGGACAGCAGCGAGAAATCGATACTCCGAAAATGACTGGAGGGCTCTCGGGTTGGAGAGAACGAGCGACAAATATTGGGTTCTTGCAAAGGCAGTGTTTTTAGCTTTCGAAAAGGATATCAAGGAGGGAAGAAAAGTTTTATTGGGCTCAAGGAGCGATATTGACGAAAGTGGGTCACATTTGAAGGAGTTTTTGGCGAAACGGAAATAGTGGTAACGTTACGGCTTGTTGAGTTATCACAAGATCATTGAAGGCTCTTCTGCGTTCAACGGCTTACTAGCAGTGTTTTGTGTTCCCAGTATATCCCTCATCGTATCCATATTTTAATGATGGATTCATCGTCCAGCTTTCGTAGTCATTTAATGTATGCATTTAGCGTTTGGTGTAAGAGTGAAAATTCTTCTGTACCTTGTACGCATACCTTATGCCTAATTTTCAAAGTTCATTTTGGGCACGTGAACTGGTCATTTAATGCGGTCTAGTTATTGATACGCTGGAAATTAACACTGGACAGCCGAATAAATAGATTACAACCCCCAAAGCGAGCAGATCATACCGTTCTATAAAGGTATCTCCGAACAGGCTCTACAATAACAGAAGGAAACAAATAAAAACCTTGCAAGCTCACACGTTTGATGGTCACCGCCTTAAGTTCGAATTAATCTAATTCCTCACCTCCCACCTTGACCTCGTGGATTCCGTTGGTAACCTCAATGATTCCGTCTTCTAATATGCCGTCTACTTTGCTTCTATCGCTTTCTACTCTTCGCATCATCACCATTTCTATACTAACACCAGGCCCAAAAGCACAACCCAGAACACCTTTTCTACCACCTTTGATACCAACCCCTGGACCATACAAAGACCCCTCCCCGCCAACACCAGCCTCGGTATCACTCCTCAGCCTATCCATCACACTAAACACGGTAGCTGAGCTAGAGTTTCCATAACCCATATAAACTTCATATGAAGCCCGGAGGTTTGAAGGTAATAAATCCAGTTTGGATTGTAGAGATGACAGAATGAGCGATCCACCGGGATGGAGCGCCCAGTCAACGTCCGAGGGTTTCAGATGTGAGCCAGATGGCGAAATTGTTGATAAGACAGAAGGGGATATAGATGATAGGAGGGATTTGTAGATGGGTGGTGTGATACTCGATGTTAACCCGGGTACCTTGGGTGTCAGTACGACTTTCCAGCCTACGAAGAGAGATTATTGTCAGTTGTCTGTATACGAGACTCCGATAATTGGAATGAGCCAACTTACCGAGTGGGTCGATGTCAAATCCCAACTCTTTCTCCGAGTTTTCAATCGTATCGTGCTTCCAACCCAGCACATCATACAAGCCCCTCCCCCCGTCCTGACTCCAGTCCTCACCAACCCCGTTACTAACAACCGCAGCGCTGCTGCAATCACTAAACAACGTAATCCCGATTCTCACATTATTCTCCGCGATAATGCTATCTAGTTCACTCCTGACCAACACCGTGCAAATCTCTGTCGCACACACCAAAATCCTAGCTCTACGCCCTCTCGCACGAGCTCCCAAGGCAATATTACACGCGGTCCGGAGCCCAGCAAGACCTCCCGAACAACCAACTCCGTGCAACAGTACTTTTTCTACATTCTTCCTAACCCCCAAGTCCCTCAGAACAAAAATGTCGTATCCAGGGTTCGCGCTATCGGTGCAGGTGGTGAATACGCTGTGTGTGATTGACGAAGGCGTATAGCCCGCATCGTCTATCGCCTTTTGACAAGCCGTGGTTGCGAGAGATACGCCGTGTTCCATGAATAGCTCGTGAAGTTGGTCTACTTTTGGTGCATCTGGCAGGTTTGCAATAGGGTGCATGCATTCACCAACTGAGCGACGGGTTTCAATGCCGGTGTAGCGGTTTATGGAGAGCACCTTTGCCATTCTAAAAAGGTTCCAAAGGTATGGTATTAGCCCTATTCGTCTTTAGCGGAGGTACCTCCTGCTTCTTTCTACTAACGTATCTGTTTGAGGATAAAACTTGTGTGCTATGGTCTCTAAATCTTTGGGTCGGATCTCGTGAGGTGGGTACTCCACGCCGATACCCATGATACGGAGCTTCATATCCTCAGGGAATATCTCGTGCTCCTCTTCAGCTTCTTCGTCGGCTCTGGAACCGTGGTGATAGCCATTGGTCCCATTGGTAGCCGCCTGGCCATTTGTTTGCGCACCGTTCGCAAAAGAAGAGCCGCCGTTTGTATGGCCGTTGGTCGCGCCGCCGTTTACTACGGAAACACCATTGGTAGTTCCCGAGGGCGCCATTCCGATTTATACAGGCCGATTTATAGAGAGAGCTCGAATCTATACGGTTCTTACGGTGTCAATGTACCCCAACTGCTGAATATATTGTGCGACAGCAGGAACCTCGAGATCTCGAGTAGTGGGGGCGGGGCGGTTGTGTTGGATTCAACAAAAACCAGAAAGATGAGAAGTTTGGAAGAAAAACTATCTCCAAGAAAAGGGACGTTGGAGAGCTCGATTGAGGGACAATGACCTCAGAAAACGTGCGGACGGGAAAGTCGGCTCTTTAAGTAATCGAAACCCGGACAAGTTTTTTTTTCTTTCTCGCTCTTACGACATCCTTGAAGTGGCGAGCCCAGGCCCTCGGTCAAGCAAGATAGATTGCTTGCACATGTGCGCCAGGCCTCTGCATGGGTCTGAGGATTTGATATCGATAGCTGTTTTGCGATATGACCTTCGGCTGATATCAGGTAGCGGTACGGCTGAAAAAGCAATTGGAAGAAAGCTTATGGGATCAAGTCATCGTAGACTGGTGTTTCTTTCGAATTTCATATGCTCGTGCAAAGTGACCGAGTCGCGCCCGCAATACCGACGAGATGGCTTGCATCACGGTCTCCACCTTTCGACCCGAAAGGTTGTAAGAGCCAGACCAGCTTACACGGCGTATTCGGTTGGGCCAATAAGCTAGCTGCCAATTGGAGACTAGACCGGGCCTCAACGAGCTTCCAATTGGTCGGAATCGGAGCAGTCCATGATATCATGAACTGGTCAGCGGCGTGCTTGCTTGTTGAGTCGCAGGTCGGACAGATGCAAGCGATAGGTCGCGAGAAGCAGGCCGGTTTCACGAGGTCCTCCAGGGGTAAGTCAGCAAGCCCATCGGAGATCTAAGAGTTTAACGACAGGGCAAGAAAAGAGTACGTATCATCGACGCCTCTCCGCCTTTCGGGGCGACCCAGCGCTAGCTAAGCCCGCCACCTGCGCCGTTGATAGACACAGTCCGGCCTTTGCAGTTCAGATTATTTGCCGGTAGGAAGGAGGGGTCATGCAGGCCGCTGACAGATTCGAACGGCCCCACAAAAACAACACATCCCGGCTGGACCGTGTCCAGATCTCGATTTCGACGCGACGACTTGCTTCGGAATCCGCTCGAGGACCGCATTCTAAAAGATAAGATTATAACTTCATAGAAGTACTTGGAGCCTAAAACCCGTTGAATTCCTGATCGACGGCTTCCGGGTCTCCGTTACCGCGGGAAATGCCGCTCCACCTCCCTTTCCTCCTCCACTCCCTCCTCGAACTCACACCCTCTTTCGTTCTCCTCTTCTCCCCTCTTTCGTTTATCCCACCCGAGCCTCATCCTCATATCTCGAATCCCAATCAACCTATAGATAAGGCTTCTTCCTCAACCAATGTTAACCTGGCCCTGATACCCATCTTCCGTCAGTATGGTGCTATCCTCCTCTCCTCATCACTCATTTCATTTGTGCTGGCTATGACCCCAGACGACTTGGTATTATCCACATCTCCGGGGACGATTGGCAGTAATTGGACGCTTCATGAGGTATCCGCACTAGCACTGGCGGGATACCATGTAATGACGGTACACAGGGCTCATGGTCGTATCAAGCGGGGAGAGAAAATATTTGACTTTGAAGGGAAAAGAATTGGTGGGCCCGGTCTACATATTATCTTGCATACAGTGGTTGGTGGGCTATTACTTTGGGGCGGAATCGTAGGGCTTTAAAGGCGCTTCCGAGGACCAATGGGGATTGACTGTACCGATATGTATGAATGTTGGTCGAATTGTTCAAGACGACTCGTCCTCAAGCCAAGATAAATAAGCTAATTGGTATTCTAGGTATCTGTGGTATATTTACAATCGACGGGAAGCATATTTTTAGGGTATATATATGATACAACGGGGCACGCAACATGATATAGACATTAGATTTTCTGAAGGTATGCTGCTTTAGCATTACCTCAGTTCTCGCCGCCCTTCTCCTTTGGTGGGTATTTAATCCCAGTCTCAGGGCAGAACGACTTACCACCATCTAAATCATTTGAAATTTTCAGTTAGCCAAAACATTCTAACCATTCACGATCTTCAAATCTAAGACTTACCAATATGCAAATACTCTCCATTATAGACGTTCCCTCCCTTAACATGGAAGTGATACCAAAACTCCGACAACTCGTTAGTATCCTTTGTACATCCAACTGTCGCCGAAACCCCAAACGCCTTTTTCACCGCAGCCTGGATCTCCGCCAAGGTGTATGTCTTCGTTTTGCTAGGCACGACTCCGCCAGCCTTCAATACTTTATAGGTATCCAACCCCTTGAACAGATCGACAGTCTTGTAGAAAAAGTCGAAAACATCCTTCTTCGGATGCGTGACATTCTTACCCGTATAAGGGAGAACATTCACAGTATTATTATCAGGAATGCCGGCGTAGCACTCTGGGCGTCCGGAAGAAAAGCACGTGGCGTGCTTGTTGTACTCGTGAGACCAGAGACTGCCATCGACACTGGTGTTGTCTTTCCAGTAGCGACGCATGTAACGAAGAAGGTTATGACCACCATTTTCTTGGATTATTTCCGCGATTTGGTCGCCGGTGACTTCCCGCGTCGGGTCGCAGTAGCCTTCGTAGCTGCCTTCCGAGTAACAAGAAATGCGTTAGATTCCCTCAAGTGAACTGATGGGTTGGGCGAAATGGTATTAGATATACTTACTGTCGCATCTGTCAGGCCAGAGACCGTGAATGGTCCAAGAATCGGAGGGACCCTTGGCCGGCTTGTAATCCCAAAATTGTGTCATGAGGAGCTGACCACCACGGGTCTCTATGCAGCAGTCATCTTGGATAGCAGTTGTATTTCTGCAGCTGGTCTGTGCTATGTCTGAGGGAGAACAAGTACTGAAGGGCCCAAAGACGGACTCGGAGCGTAAGCCCAGAGGGCCCGCAGTAGCAAGAGTCGCGAAAGCGACGGTGGTGAGAGCGACAGTGTACATTTTGAAACCGAAGGTTATCTTGTATCCAGTCAGCTGAATTGCTATCCTGAAATAGTGTTTGCGGTGTAGATTGGGAGAACCAGCCTAAAGAGGGGGATTCCTAGCGCACCAACTGTGGTATCCGAGGGTGCTTTTATATTCTCCTCCAGCAACGAGTATCTCTCGCACATGGTATTGATAACAGAATACCAGGAACCCAATTCCGAAGCGGATGATGTACCCTATGCTTTCTACCTACCTAATGTAGCTCAGATATGCGAAAAGGACAGGGCTAGCTAATATGCATCATGATAAAATCTTCGAAAAAGTGCAGAATTTGTGCCTGCCAAATCGTCAATGGTTTCTGACCCAGTGGAGAAAGGCTAAATCTGCAAAATACGCCCACAAATCAATTCATCCGAATCAACCCCATCGTGTGAAGATTTGAGGATTTGATTTGCTACACCAGGCTTTTGTGAAGCACAACATCTTTAGCGAAGAAAAGATGAGCGTAGATGCGGACTTGATCCTTTTCGCGCCGGGATACATGCGCGAAATCAGGAAGGAGTGTTCGGATTCAATATGCGTAGTGAGACATCCCCGCCGATTTGACAGTAGGCTGGTAGAAGCCGTGTATGGAACTGATGGGTGATAGGCATGGATCTTGGCTTTTTCTTGTCATCCCAGGTAGCTGCGATATGTGACTACCCGCTAGTTTGGGTCAAGAACTATCAAAACCCGGTACCCCGGGTATCTTTAAAGCTGTTCTCAACGATTTTGAAAAGGTTCGAGGGTGTCAGTCTTGGACTCTGAGGGCATTAGGGACAAAGCCAAAGATATTAGAAGTAATTATAGAGCTTAAGAGCACCTTGATTGTTTCGAGTCTCGTAAATACGATGCTAAATTTGTACTAATCGACAATATTAGCATACCTATCTCCAAAACAGCGGGGCAATTACTTCATTGCTTCCTTTGACATTTTCTTACAAAAAGGAGTACAGATAACTCGGAAGCGGACAAATGCGAGCTTGTTGACTCCTTCCAGAATAACACAACTCGACCAGGGTACCTTATCATTGGCGATCGAATCAGGGAGCGGTAAAACTCCACGTTCCTAATCGGTAGTCTCCGCGGTATGTGATTAGCACTCAATAACCGTACAAGTAGGCTGCAAAAGTATAGGACTGAGGATATTCCGTAAGAACATCGGCTCTTGTTTAAATGTTTCAAGTGCTGCCTACCTTTTCAGGCAGCTGATTTCACGAACTCAACAGCAGGTATATTTTACTCCACCAACAGCAGGAAACCAAAGTTGGAGATATAATCTGTAGGAATGAAACTTAAACTGGAGTCCCAGAAGAAGTCACCTATATCACCAATTCCAAGATACATGAAGTAGGTTTATAGCCCACAGTTGACATAGACACCCAGGCTTCCAGACACAGGCCTCCAGCTGGTTGGTACTTCTTAAACCATGCAACGAATTTGCATGAACCGGTTTAAACGAATCAAAATAACCGGGAAATTTGATTTGATTATTCGAGTTCAAAGATGTAATTGGTGGATATTGAGGTCCTCTTCTTCATTGGGTGAAGACGCATCTACTCGGGTTTAACATTGAGAGCTGTAACTAACTCCGAGCAACACAATCCGGACTTCTAGATCCATGGTTGAATTTCGGAGTGTCGCACTTCTCCGCCGAAAGTACTTGCTGGATGCTTAGCTTGGACGGAATGGCGATGATTACGATGAAGAACTTAAAAACCCTCGCTGTCGACATCCCACGCGGCTTTCATTCTATCAGATGTTTCGACGCCCATTGAAGCTTCTGTTACGATCTTCAATTAGTGTTGCCCGACCCCGCCAGCGTCCCAGCATTCATCAAAGAATCCAGCCCCGCTATTCCGCGATCTCGCAAATACACACGATGACAAGCTGGAAGTATCTCATTCGGTTCATCGCAGAAGAAGATGGCCAGGAGCATCTCGGAGATGTAGATGCCAGCCAGTATCCGGATGTCGGGGTCGCTATCCATGACGGCCAGAAAGTCACCGCCCGAGTCATCAATGGAAGCGTATTTGATGGAATGGTCACTGATCAAACACTGACAGTTAGCCGCGTGAGTGACAATCAATTGACTGGTATAAATATTAGTACAAATATATTATCAGGGTATATCTTGGAAACTAATAATTCTCATTTGTTAACTATAGCTCCTCTCACCGATCCCCCGGTCCGATGTCCCTATAATTCGCTGCCTGGGCTTAAACTACCGCGATCACGCCGTCGAAGCAAAGATGCCCATTCCCAACGAACCCGTACTATTCATCAAGCCCCGAACCGCCCTGGCGGGACCTCACCCGGCCAAAATAGTTGTCCCCAAGGCAGTCCAAGACGGCACCAGTGACTACGAAGCAGAACTCACAATCGTAATCGGTAGAACCGGGAAAGACATCGCTAAGGACAAGGCGTTGGACTACGTTCTAGGCTATACTGCCGGAAACGACGTTAGCTCTCGAAAATCACAGTTTCAGAATAGTCAATGGAGTTACAGCAAGGGGTTTGACACAGCTGCTCCCGTAGGGCCCGTTCTCGCTCGGGAAGGGGCGTTAGACCCGCATGCATTAGACATCAAGGCGATATATAACGGACGGACGGTGCAGGACAGCAACACCAAAGAGATGATCTTCAGCGTTCAGGAGACGGTGGCGTTCTTGTCAAGGGGTACGACGTTAGAGAAGGGGACACTAATCATGACGGGAACGCCTCCAGGGATCGGTGCGATGCGGGAGCCCAAGATCATACTAGGAGATGGGGACGACATAAGGATCTATATTCAGGGGATCGGTGGGTTCTTTTCCAATTCCGTCGATATGGCTCGGCCTAGATGGTGAAGCATGCTAACTTCATTCAGGTACTCTGATCAACAAAGTTCACTACGAGAAATAGGTATCGAGAAACTGAACGAATGAAGGCGTAAGGCCTGTGTATTGTCTAGATGGTATCATAGAGACCCTGAGGATATCAAAAGTTATATACAAGAAATGAACGATATGCTAGGAAGCGAATGCGAGCTTAAGATGATGGTGGCTGGAAGTGACTGTGGCCATGTCCATGTCCTCTTCGAAGATGTCGTAGACGATGTCTCTTGATGTCCACTTTGCCGCTGGGCGCGGGTGCTTTGTCAACAATAGCCTCCCTCTTCGCATTAGACAGCTCTGGAACCTCAACGGCGTCACCAATCTCTTCTCTCTTAGCTTTGTAGGACGCACAAACATTCCACGATGCCGACTGTGCCAACGTCTTCGGGATGACACCAGCGATAACAGCATCTCTGTAGCTCCACCTCCAATCACCAAGACTGCTCTTCCAGTTCCAGAACACCCATCCCAATCCTGACCTTTCGTACATCTGCTGCTGCGCGACGAACCACTTGGAGAACCACTGAATAGCATCGGCAGCATCGGTCTTGAACATATCCGATTCCTGCAGGTTATCCGGCACGCTCAAACTCCATTCGCCAACGACTAATGGCTTTTTACACCCTAGTGTTGCGGTGCAGCTGTACTTCATGTAGGACTCCCTGGTCGGCTCCACGGATGTATCCCACTTGACGTACTTGTGATAATCGTAGCTGGTCATCTCGGCGTCTCCCAGGTTTGAGTTTGGATTTCCGGAACCCCACATCTCGTCCATGAACATGACGTGCAACTTCTTGTTTTTCTTCACGCCAAGCTCCTCCTCAACAGCTCTGATCCTCTTTAGCGCTCTGGGGTAAAAGTCGGTTGTAAGGGTCGCAGTAACTTCAGGGCTCCAGGCCAAAGGCTCGTTGAGAACCTGGAGCATGCCAACGTTGCCGTAAACTTCTGGCTTGGTGTAGACTTTGCGAGTGAGCCAACCGAGGAAGGTGACGGCTCTCGTGTATTGATAATCGACGTAGAAGCCAGCTTTAGAGGCGAACTGTCCGGTAAAGGCGTTCTTATCGATCTGTGCTCCGGGAGCGCCGTGCAAGTCCAAGATGACATAGATGCCGTATTGTTTTGTCCATCTCAAGACCTGTTCAAGATACCACAGTTGTCCCTTAGGAAAGTGTTCCGAGTCACGGTATACCAGAACCTCGAGTATCCAGTACCCGATCGGAATACGAACGGTGTTGATGCCGTATGATGCCATTTCCTTGATATCGGCCTCGGTGATCCAGCTCTCCCAGTGTTTCTTGAAAGCGGCGTCGGCTTTTTCTTGTCCCAAATTCATGACGCAGTCAAATTCGGATTTGTAGTTACCGCAACCCATGTCGCTCCATTCTTTCCATTGCATCCACGGCTCAATGATGAAGAGGCCTCCAAGGTTGACGCCGCGAATGACACCTTTGTCTTTGGTAGGAAGCCAGGCGGTAGTGAATGGGGTCAGCACGAGGGCGAAAAGGAGGGTGAAGAGTGATTTGAGCATTCTGAATGTAGCCAATTTGGCAACCGTAGCGAAGATAGTCGAGGATTGTTGCGGAAGCTGTCAAATGCCCGATCTGGAAGCTTTAGTCTTTCCGGATAACGAATCTGGAATCGATATAAGAACAACAATAATAGACTTCTTACAAAGAAATCTTGTAAATCCGTTGATATGAAACGAATATAGAACGAAAAAAACTATAGAACAAAGTAAAAACTAAGGAATGTAAGAGTCTTTGAGTCCTAGCCTCGACTGCGAACAACAAAGACAATTGATAGCTTCTCTCGACCCTGAGCAAGAGAAAGTTATCGTCTAGAGCACAAAATATTCAAAGGAATGTGAATGGCAGCGTAGCAGCCAAGAGGCAACGAGAAAAGAAATAGAGGGTCTTGAGGGGAGAAAAGAGATCGACAGGAAAGGGAATGGGTTCCGTAAAAGGATCTTTATACACTAACACTGAGACCTATATCCCTTTCGTAGGAAATCCTTTCACATGGTTAAACCCTACCGAAGGAGGAAAGCTCTGGCCATGTGGCCGCTGGCCGTTTCGTTTCAACTTTCCCCTGCAGAGAAAGAGCTGGTGTACGTAGGCAAATATCACATTAACGCTTACAGGCAAGGCACAAAGGATAAGCTGCCAAACCTAGGCGGAGCAGTTAATCAAGGGCAATGCAAGCAAGCAGGTTATGCCCCTTTTGCGTTGGCAGGGTGGGACGCATTCGTACACCGACCGGCGCTACAGATGGCGGTAGTATATGTACATCGTCTAAGATGCAAAAGTCTCCAGGCGAGCGGGTACCCAGTTCGTTCATCCCAAGTCACCGGGTGGTGGGGGCATGTCTGGGCTCGGAACTATAAAAAATACTTCTCGGATGCAGCACCCCCCTTTTCGCATTGTGTTGTGTGGTGGGTGGAAGCCGCGCGCTGAATTCAGTGCAAGCCGGGAGAACCTGGGCTGGTGCCTGTGGTTGCACCAGGGGAACAAAGACAATGTGAGCAACCCTGGTCTAACTTGAAACAACCAAGCCGGCGTCCGAAATAGCCTTTGAATGACCTGATTGGGGATAGGTAAGATAAAAGGTGAATCCGTGGACGGAAGAACTCTCTGATTCGAAATAACAGAGGCGGGTTGAATGGCTGGTCGGCACAGGGCCTGGGCATTGAGAGACATCGAAATTCACTCGAAAACGCTTGTACTTGTGGGACTGGAAGCGTTCGAGCCGAGACTTTGACCGCCGTCTTGGAATGCGGTATATACATGAAGAAACATTACGAATTGCAATTCTCTATTAGGGATGGCCAGTAACTGCGAATAAGGTTAGAGTACCGAAGAGGCGAGTTCTTGGCTCGAGGGGTACATTTTGGAGATGTCGAAGCTATTGGACTGGAGGCTTTCCGGCCATCATGTAAGATTGAAAGAAGGATAGCGGAAAGTCCAGCCTTAAGACCTCAACACAACCCTTTCATTTCATATCGCTTGAAGCTCAAGAGATCACGAGATGAGATCTTCAGAATATATTGATGAGATCTTCAGAATATATTGATCACGATCCTATGAGGTTCTGTGCTTTCAGGATCGAGGCTTCTGCTCGAGCTTGCCACTCTCTCTGCACAATGCCGTACCTGCGTCCCTTGCCGCCAGCAAACGGATGTGGCCAGACACAGCAAGTTGGCCAATGCCTCGACGTTTACTTGCATATCTTGTCCGGCAACCGTAACAAACCTTGAGACAGTGGAATTCCACTCATCTTCACGGATGTATACTAATCTTATGATCCGGCAAATGGCTGCAGATAGATCCGACCCCAGTTGTAATCAAGATAATCTCAAAGCGATTCGCTTGTTAACCTCACCAGCCACTATTTCAGAGTTATGCCAAGCTGTGGCCAATGTGTGGCACAGCATCCCTCGTACGAGAATAAAGCTTTGAACATTCCTTCACACGGCCGATAGAATTCCTTTCAACCCTGCTTCAAAGAGCCTGGAACAATTGACTGATCTAACAATGTTTATAAATTCGAATTTCTCAGAAGAAATATTGGTAATTCAGATTATAATATTAACGGCCGACAGTTTTGCTGTCAAGAGCTCGTCTTTTCATGAAGTCTCTTTTCAACATCCAACTCGGTCGAGATTATGTCGAAGCGAAGGCTTTCCTCGACTCGATCGGGCAATAAGGTAAAGTAACCCACTCGGCCGATAATCTCTAGAACCAGCACCGTTTTGCAGCCTTTTCGGGAACATTCCTTCTCCAAATTCAGTTACCATTTGGCGAAACGAGTACGAGTCTTGATCGCAAGTTGGCCGTTAGGTTTTGGGTTGTGGGATTGCCAAGTTATTTCGGGCTATTGTCGACTCGGCCGACAACAAGGACTTCCGTGGAACCATGCATGCGGAATAGCATCATGCTACTACGCATCTAGCCACGGATCAACATCAGCCGTCTCAAGCCTTCTAGCGAGGTCTCCGAGGGGTTTGTCAAACTGAGAATGTCGACGAGCTATACGAGTGCCGATGCCAAGTTACGTGGCTTGGCTTACTGTGGGCCGTGGGTGTATATAAGTGCCGGTGATCGTCCCTTGAAGCAGGATATACCTTGCAATCTTCCGTGACATCACAACCAACCAACAACGCAATAGAAACATCCTCTCTGAGCTCGCGTACATAAATAATTTTATAACTATAAAACATCTTCCGAGATTTCCAAGCTTAAGCCTGCGATCAAGCACAAATCAGCAACCATTTCCGCTCTAAAACTCATTTCCATACGCCAATTGCGTTTACCAAACTACCGTACAATTCACAATATGTCTGGCACTAAGGTCCTCACCGTCTTTGGTGCAACCGGAAACCAAGGGTCCTCCGTCATCAACAATGTTCTGAACCATCCAGTCTTGTCTAAGGAGTATACACTGCGTGGTGTTACTCGAGACACCTCGAGTGACAAGGCAAAGGCACTAACGGCGAAAGGAGTTGAGATGGTTTCCGTATGTGAATAACTCTTGGGCGTTTGTAGGCACGTGCTAATGATCTGGAACTAGGGTGATCTGGAACATTACGATTCTGTATCAAAGGCCATTGCTGGATCGTATGCTGTTTTCGCCGTTACCAATTGTGAGTCTATTAAATCTCACATGGGAGACGAGAAGAACCGAAACTGACGAGACGATCCGATAGATTGGGAGAAAGCATCAAAAGAACGCGAAGTCAACCAAGGAAAGCGGATCGCCGATGCCTCTAAAGAGCACGGTGTAAAGCAGTTGATATGGAGTAACCTCGTAAATGTGAACAAAAGTATGTCCCCCCACCGTCGCCTCTCCCCAGGGATAGTTACTCATTCTAATGATTTACCTTGTCTAGTCTCAAATGGGAAATATCCAAACGTCCACCACTTTGATGGAAAAGCAGAAATTGGAGAATACATTGCTTCCCTAGGCATCCCGCACGTCAATGTAGTGCCCGGAATGTTTGTGCAGAATCTCAAAACCAACATCAAGAAGAATGATGATGATACCTATACCTTCGCCATGCCTGCCCCTATTAGTGTTAAATGGCCATGGTTTAATCCAGCTCTCGATAATGGAGGTTTTGTGGCAGGGGCTCTCCTCAAGCCTGAAATTTTCAACAGCCCTACTCCAGTGAGCATTGCTGAAGCGTCAGGGTTTTGGAGTGGTACGCAAGTTTGCGAGATTTTCGAAAAGGTGACGGGCAAGAAGACAAGCTACTTCCAGATTCCAGCGGAAACCTTCATCGGGTTCATGCCAACGAAGGAATTGGGCCAAGAGTTGTTGGAAAATATGTTGCTGGTTCAGGATTACGGGTATTTCGGACCTACTGTGGAGGCTTCCGAGAAAGCGGTCGAGGAGAGTATTGAAAAGTACTATCTAGAAGGCGAAAGACCACAAGATTTGGAAGAATTCTTCACAGTGAACAAGAAGGAATTCTGGGGGTTGTAGTCATTCTATAGGGGGAGGGGGATTCAGGAAGCAAAAACGAAAGATCTGATGGGAAATTAATAGATATGGGGCTAGAGGCGGGATCAGACATGGATAAAGGTTATGCAGCAATTAAATCTCAATTTCAAGACTTCCTCAATATATATTGTGATGATATATACCCAGGTGCATATATTTGTCAATACAGATTCCCGGTACTTTATATATATCGGGTTTGACCCAGAACCTTACGGTAATTATTGATGGTGGAGAACAGGGCGCCCTCCGGTCTCGCAATAAACCAGAGAAATATACAAAGAAACTCTATGAAAACGCCTTCTAAACTCACCGCGCTGAAACTATCATAATCTATTGATAAGCAGGAGAGTATATGAACTCAGGAAATCAATGCTGAGTAGACCGGCTTTCAAGGTATGCAAAGCCTGTCAAAAGTTGGGATAAATATAGAACGCAAAGCAATTTGAAGATTATCTTCTTTGGTCTCGTTGGAACAATGACCCTCCTCGTCTGATAAGCTCGTTGAAAAATAGAAGAGTTCTAATTTGTTCCAGTTTGTGTTGTCGCTGTGTTATTATTTCTTCAATGTTTGACGAATGAGACCTTCCTAAAGAGGGCATATGTTGTTGGCGCGCGTCCACAATTCGGGCAGGTATTCTTGTCAAACACACAAACCTGGAAAGTGTTTCTTACACTGAATCTTCTGAGATAAATGATGTATAATGCATGCTGTGAGTTTTGACACGGGTACGCCAATTGGTTCCTAGTAAGGTACGAGGCTCTAATAAGTATTTGCTCTTGCCGTGTAACAAGCCTGCGGATTTTTGAGTACTTTCCCCATGTTGCGGCTTACGTAGCTCCCATCGGGTTTATAATTAGCTAACCTTGTACAACTGGAGATCGTGAGATCTGTGCTGGACGGGAAGGTGAACGCACAACCCTGTTTTACATCCCGCAGAATTTGATATACGAGAGCAAAATTAGGCAGCGGGAGCCGTCAGCTTAGAATTCGCCTGATCGGACAATACTATTCAACGAGATCCCTGTCTCCCGCTGAAAGCACTTTAAAAATCAATTTCTTTTAAAGGTCCCAACCGCACCCAAAAGTCAATTTTGATTGATCGCTCCATACTTTCCTTTAGATTTATCATTAATCCAGACAGTTCACAACCCATCTAGTCATAAGATGTTGCCGATACTTTTAGTCCTTGCCGCTCCGTTCGCATTGGCCCAAAATCCACAGTTCCTTGGAGGATGGGCCGTTAGAAAACAAGGTTGTGCTACAAACGAAGTAAGTTGCGGGTCAAGACAGCTGCCGTTCTACGCTTGTTGTCCTCAAGGTCAATACTGTCTGAGTCCTGTTTCCATTGCGGGCTTTGGAGACAATACTGGATGCTGTCCAACTGGTATGAAATCAATTCTTCCTGGCAACTTTTTCTTCCTGGTTATACTCCGCAAGTGGTCCAGAATTGGCTTCATAGCGCTAACTTGAGAAATTTTATCTCCTAGCCAATGACTGCTCGCGAGACCTCGTCGACTTTTTTGTTTGCGCGAACGACGAATGGCGCCTCTATAACAACAGCGGCTATCCATTCTGCTGCCCGCAGGGCTTCAACGGTGGTATAGCTGTGCAAGGGAACTACGACAGCTGTCGGCCTATAGGTCAAGCGTTTCCAAACACTGAGGTAGCTCTACCATTGAATGCACAGGACTCCCGACTCAGAGACGGCAGCACCGCCGCCGACACAACCTCGTCGCCGCCGGCCGGGACTTCGTCAGCAGCATCAATCTCCTCGCAGCCGACGCAGCCGACGCAGCAGACTCCTCAGCAGCCCGGCTCCTCCAATTTATCGAAAGGTGCAATCATTGGGATCGTAGTCGGTGGTGCCTTTGGAGTGACTTTCACCGCCGTTGCTATCTGGTTGATTGGACGGAAAAGCGGACAAAGACGAAACAGAGAAAAGGAGGAATTACTTACGCAGGTTGGTGGGATAAATTCCGGTTAGATTTCCACGCTTGGTTTAAGTTACGATATTTCGATACGGTCTCCGCAACAACGGAAGGAGTTAAAGTGTACGATAGCGGTTATGTTTCCTTATTCATGAACAATATTTTGTTTTAATATATCCATAATTTCATACCTTTTCAAAAGTCTATCCAGTGACTGAAAGAGGACCTTACAATTTGTGTCTTTGGATGCATACAATTAGCCCCTCGAACGAATATATTATCCTTACCTCTAAAAATAGAAACCGACGTCTAATTAAAGCAAGTAGGGTGTGCTTATTACCACAATTCTGGTCTGGGATAGATATATCTCGCCATTCCCTTAATATCTTCAAACTGAATCTCAAAATGAGTTTCCGAGTGAGTTATCAACCATCAAATCTATATCATTCCCGTAAGGTCATTAATATAAAGCTGAGTGCAGCTATCATGGTACCACAAATTTAAGGACAACACTTAAGCAATAATACTGGTGCAAACGCCAAATTAGGGTGATATCTCTGTCGTTCCACGTGCTCCAAAGCTCAATCTAACCAGTACCAAGGAGCTCAGATGGTTTCAAATGGCGAGTCTTATAGCACGTTTTCGAATCCAGTATTATTCGCAACCTCAATTATGGTCTAACCAACTTGTTTGGCTAGGGTTTTGAGGCTTGCAATGCCTTGACGTGAGAATCCTTCTTATACTTCGACCGCATAGAGAACTAAATGGGGGGGGGGGGGGCGTTGTACGTGAGCCCGAAGGGATAAGTCGCAACTTGGTTGTATTGTTTCTATATGAAGATGCCGCCGTAAGATGGCTTTGCGAGATTGAAAACTTGCTTGTTCGCTATTCTTAATTACGGGTTTTGGTAAATATTAAAGTCACAAACCCGTTGGCTGATGCTATATATATCTTGTGGTATATATTGTGGCGGTATGTGTTGGCCGGCTAGCTGCGAAAACGGTTTGAATTGGTCCCTGAATTCAAACTTCAGGTTTCGAACTCTGTAAACTCCTCACCTTATTCAAAGCGTTTCGTTCAGCCGCGTCTTCTCAATATGAAAGTTTGCCAGAGGTATATATAGGCGAAAGCTGACTGACGCGGCGCTGGCGTATTGACTTGACGTTCAAAGCATACGCTTATGCAATGCAATCAAGATTTCTGATCTAGACCACAATAGAATTTCATTTCGCCGTTAGAATGTTTTTATCCCATACAAGTTTGGAGAGAACCACGGTTCAGAATCACGAGCTTCGTCTATGGTGCCCAGTCTCGCATATGGTACCAAGTCTCACAGGTTATCAGGTACGGCTGCCTGATATATAAAACCCCTGAAACCCGAGCTAGATTCGCAAGCCGGGTAATCTTGTATTCGTGCCAACAAATTCGGGCCGGCGATACTATTGACCTCGAGTCCGTTGTCCGTGCTCAGACGACAATGAAACTTCCCTACGAATTGTTGTGAGGATCAGATGTAAACCAATGTCGGTGAGCGTATAGCCGACACGCTCAGACGCTCATTGCACTTAAGTTTTTGGCTAGATATAAGCGATCCGTGATTTACCTATAATATAAACCAAGTAGAGACCCACAAGATCTGTGGTCTCTTCTTTGATCCTTAATTGTTGAAGTATTCGAAAAAAAGTGCTGCGAAACCCCGCACCTAGATTTGGGAATTAACAGCGAAGCGCAGGTCAAGTGGAGAAAGGGAGAGGTTGGGCGTTATTAGGTAACAACACCGGCAACAGCAACAGCATCTTCCAAGCCCAACACTTCGAGAATCTGTCGACTCAAATTCTAATCGATATCGAGAATTGTTTCGCAAGATATCTGATCGGAAAGCCCAAGATATTCGATAGAGCGAACCTGAAACGTCGAGAAACAGTTCTAAAATTACATTTAAGATTTACAGACGCCTCTGCTCAACGAAAGTCCACTTTCAGGGAAGCGGCAAAGCTTAACGCTTTTTTCTGCCGTCTTTTATTTCTATTCTGGTCACCATCTTGCACAAGCTTTGCAGATGCATCGATCTCCACATAACATCAAGACCAGTGACAGCCCGGCATTTTAGACAAAGGAGATTTTCCTGCGCAAACTGGTCTTTAGTCAGGCCGGAAAAGGAGATAGATTTTTTGTTCGTATTTCTTGCGCAATATTTGGTCGAGACCCTATTCTGGACCCTGGCCTATAGCTGATAGCAGGGCGCTTATGCTCCCAGCCTTATTCGATCACACCGCGCAGGAGTGCTTGCACTAAGATCCCGCACCTCCAAAATCATTCGTTAAACGAATCGACGACATCCAATAGCCTCTCGTACGACAAGGTTAAGGACGAAGACGCCCTGGTCGGTGCGGTCGATTGTTCTCCTTTCAAGCAGCCTGCAACCCGGGAGGAGGCTCACTGCAGAGTGGACAAGCTGGGCTTGTCAACCTGCAGCAGGTTTGCTGCTATTGTCATTTTGCGAATTGAAAACAACGGTCTTCGGCTACGTTATCCTAGCCGTGCCCTGGTGTGCATCCACCACCTTTGTCTCGCTTTTAGCTAAGCTGCAAGGAGGGAAGCACTCGCAGCCCCAGTCGGACAGGGGTATCAAAGACAATCTTGATTGGAACCAGAGGGTCAGACTCTGCAGATCTAAACTAAGAAAAGAGGGACGGTGGCTCGCGAAGGGTGCACGAGGTGGAGCCGGTTGTTTTTATAGAAAAAGTTGATAAAGAGGCACAGCTCTGAGATGTTGACCTCAACTTCCTTCTCAACCTCGCGGTCCGTTCCTTTGCCTGCTGCAGCAAGGGGATACCCTCTCGCCGTCAATCACTTTTCCTTCGCGTATCCTGTTCCCAACAGCGGTTACTACACGTTCCCCGCAACCGCTGGACTCCTGCGACCGCCCGTAGCACGAACAAGAGTGGGAGTATCTGTAAGCGATCCCGCAGCTGCAGTAAGGAAAGCGGTAAAAATGAATTTGGTCCGGTCGCTCGTCAGCTCGAAGAGAGGTTCCGGAGGTGGCGTTCGGGACCTGCAAATATCGCATCCGCAGAGTATCGGTCAACAGGTATGCACATCATCCTAAGTTTCATCTGTCGCCTTCCTGCTCGATAGAAGCGGAGGGCCCGACTGTTCGGACCCCGCAGGCATGTATATGCACCATGATGCCGTTATCTCGAGAGCAGCTGCATATCAGCTTCCAGATTTGCGGAGAATTCTTGTTAGACCCTTGCAGTCTGCAGCTAGGCTTGTGTTGCCTGGTCTGTTCTATCTTCGGCTCTGGCATTCAACGTCGGCGTCAAGACGTATCTGTCCAAAGCATTGAATACTATATCTGGTCAAGATTGATATTAACTGCGTGCATCTCGATAGCTATCGGTCGATACCAGTATTAGCCATACAAGCTCGTCAAACCGGGGGCCTCTCGTTCCGCAGCCGTCGCCTGCTTTCCATGGACATCTTGACTTCTCTGGTCCTCAGTCTGCGAGGCAGTCCCGACCGTCCTCATATTTCGCACAACAGGGGCAACAGTTCTATCCTACCCCGCAACCCAATGGCTTTGCTTTCCCGGGTGCTGTGGGTAGCCCCGGTCTCGGGGGTCCTACGTCTCCCGCCTTCCATATGGCGACATCCCCAGGATTTGGGCAGATGCCGATTTCTCCTGTAGACTACCCTACACCGGGAGCTACACCTCTTTCGACCCCTCGATATGTTTTACCCTCTGTTGTAGCCTCCCATATGGAGATGGAGACCATGTCAGGGTTCGTGCGTCCACAACAGCAGCAACAGCAGCAACAGCAGCAACAGCAGCAACAGCAGCAACAGATACCGCCACCGCCGCCGCCGCCGCCGCCGCCGCAAGTTCCTCAGATGATGGTAAACAACCAACCGGAATTTACATTATCAGATAGCGAATGGCAGGACGCGTTGAGAGCGCAACAGGACTACGAGTGGCGAATGCAAGTCCAACAGCAAGTTTCAGATGTCCAACAGCAGCAAAAGAAGACACAGGAAGCTCAAAGAGAGGCCGAAAGGAGCAATCGAAATGATGACCTCTTAGATGAAAGAAGCTTCTACGACCTAAGTGCTAGTCGAAGAAACACTCAAGTCAGCTCGTACTCGAATCCGACCCGACTTAGTTCAATCCATTCTTACAGCGATTCTGTGGGCCCGACCCAGCAAGAACTGCGGAGAACAAGCGTTCCGATCATTCCGAAGAAGTTATCACCGGAGGAGGAATTTTACAGTAGCGTGAATACGAACCGCTCTATTAATAAATTAGCACAGTTCACACCCGATAATGAAACACCCTTGTCGTCTGAAAGTCGGAGACTAGAAGAATTACCGAAACCTAGATCTTTTTCCGTGGATGCTCTATCGACAAATTCATACCCAGTACCCACTCCAGTATCTGCGTCCCGCAAACCAAAAGAGCCAACGCCGTTCTCCGTGATAACCAATCGCTTTCCAAACTGGTTTATCGACGGAACCCCTCTGCCAGTAAATGAAGAAGACGAGAGTACTCATGGTCCACTAGCTAAGCGGAGACGCACACTTAGTGATGCTGAGAGAGAAGGCGAGCTATTCTGGGGCGTTTTTTATGATGGCAACGGACAATGGTCTCGAATGTGGGACAGGTTGTTGAACGGTATATATGATTACTATCACAGAATGAAATGCAATGACAAGGAAGGTTTGGATCCCAAAACGATGGGCCAGATGTGGGAAGAGATGGGATACTCTGTCGAAGAGAATCTTTGTAAGTTGTTCATTACCCTGGTTGTATAGCATTGTTTGTCACCTCAACACTAACACAAATGTTTTTCAGATGAATCTCAAGTCCGATTGGCACAATCGCTATTCCACCCAGATCCCGAAGACTTCATCTCCAGTCTTCTTACAAACTACTATTCTCTTCTCAGTCTTCCCCACTTTCTTGAACAACCTCCGATTCAGCCACCACCTTCTTACCTCCCGAAATGCGTCAATCCGGAGCCCCCAGTCGCTATCCCTCTGCTTACACGTGACGGTTTCCATCGCTATTTTGTTCATCAAACCCTCCTAGACCCAAATGTCATGTTCGAGCGGTTTAATCAGCTGTTGAAAAACAGGCCAACGGGAATAGTCGACCCTGAAACCAGTCTATTATTTGTTAGACAGGAGACCGGTGGACCGATAATACCGAGAAAGAGCTTTCCGTTACAAGAAGATCATACGATCGAAGAGGTGGAGGAAAAAGTCAGAGGTTGGATGAGAGGTTGGGTTAAAACTGAGGTTGAAGGTTGGGTTGGTTGAATATGGACCGAACAAGGTTGATGAGCGGTATGATGAATAACACACTGTGAGCGAAAAGACACGATATACATATGGGCAAAGGATGATAGATAACGTGATCATGTGCGCGTTGTTCATCCGCGCATAGGAGTTTGTGATCAAGAAACGGGCCGAGCCGAGGTATATCAGGTCTACCAAAATCTGGTTTACGAGACACATTTGCAGAGCATTGTAAACACAATGAAGATTTTACAAGAGATATTTTTTTGCGCAAGCTGGACCTTGGAGTTTGTAGTAAGTGAATCAGTGGAGTTTAGCGATTTGTTCATCGAGAATGCCGATCGAAGATGGTACATCATGTTCGTGAGTGTCATTTCTACTAAAGCTCTCTTCAATCGGCGTCTTTTTATTTATTTTTATTATTGCTTGTGTATTTAATACTATTCTCTGTATCTATTTGGTTTGAAAAATTTTCGATGAGTGATATCATCTTCAACTTCCCGTTTCAAAATCCTATCTAATTCTCGTTTCTAACTACACTTTGATCTTTTCGGAAATCTTATCTCTACTCTTAAAAGAATGTCTCAACTTTGTGAATACGTTCTTGATCATCGTCGCCCATGGTGGATGTAACTTCTGATTGTTCGCTAATCTTTTCTTCATCTCTTCTGATGTCTTTGGATACGTAACGTGCGAATACCAGCTCCATCCAGCCGCCATAATAATTACGACAAGCGTCAGTGGTATCGCAAACATCCACATGATGTTAAATAATGGCGTGACCTGGATTCCAAAAGAGCCTCCACTGACCCCGTCCTCGTCGACGGGCGTTGTGGAAAATAATTGACTGCCAATGATGGATGCGACAGCCATTGTGGGCAGAAATATTACGGTAATAGATGCAAGTATTTTCATAGCGCTTGCGTCTTGCCGCATCGTCATGCTTTCGTGCCGCATCATCATCGAGTCTTGCTGGGATACCAGGTTGAAACATAATGAAACGATGTTGTTCACACGACGGTGGAGGCTTGATAAACGTAGCGAGGTAGAAGTGAAGAGAGAGCGCCGGTAAGAGAGCGAATTTAGGAGATGCAAAGAACTGTTGCCGGCGGCGGCGGGCGTGGAAAACGTGGGGATAATTGATTTTATCCCGTCCAGAATTAGAAGGCAGGAATCGATAGACTCGGAGAGGAAGATTATATGTTTGAGGCAGTTGTGAAGGCCGACGAATTCGACTTGCTGTTCAAGCGCTGGGAATCCGGCATGGGCTGTTTGTAGGATACTCTATCCAAAATATTAGTTTGTTAGGATTCCCGAAGATAAATCAAAGAGTCTGTGTGACCGGAGCAAAGAGCTACACAACTCTGTGTAAATATCTGGTGTAAACGCACCCACTCGTTAGGTCCAAACACATCGTTCATCTTCCAGGCCGTCGTATCAACGACTAGGAATAATCCTTCCATCACTATATCAAGTAGTTTCAATGGTTGGTCAATTACCGGTGTCCACAATTCGCTCTCAATCCAGTTTTCAAGTCCTTGCCTCACATGCGGTAATGCGCCGAAGCATGCCAGCGTTATACTGGTGCCATCTGGCTCGACTTTCAGGAAGAACCCCGAAGTTAGCCAAGTATAGTCTTCCTGTGGAAGGTAAGTGATCTGTTGATCCGCTCGTGGTAAATGCCTAGGAGGAGCCCTGTTTATGATGCGAGGAAGCGGGCCTTCGCGATCAACCTCGATGTTCTTACAAAGAAAATGGAACCATACACAAGAAGATCCGTCGTCACAATTCTGAGTGCCAAAACTGTGACAAACACCTTGAAACCGCTCACTCACAAAATATCGAGGTACGTTAAGGGTGTTGAATATGGGGAAGCATTTATCCCAATTCCCAGCAACGTCAGGCGGCGCGAAGCTCAACATTCAATCAGCATTTCATTACAAAGGCTTACAGTATTCACCCCTACACTTACATGATACGGATCTGATGTGGGCCTAGATATTGAATAGCTCTTTGGAAATCTTTAATACTCCGGTGCCAGACACCACGTGGTTCCGCTGTGTTATTTTAGGCTTTAGCTGAAGTCTTCGATCCCCCAAAAATAATTCAGAGCTACATCAATGAAAGTCACCTACCCGCTGTTGTTTCCCATACATCTATTAGGAATTCCATCACGGCGATGGTCAGTAAACTTGGGGATTGGTTTTCTACACCGGTCTTGTGGTCGTGTCGTTGCAAATTGTCGCGGAGGGTCACTTTGAGGCTAGTCTTGGGGCCAGCCTATTCGCAGCAGCTACTGAGTTATGGGCCAACGCGCAACACGGTGAGACAATCCAAAAAATTTATTTGGAGATTGAAGCGTTGTTGAATATCCACTTGGTGGCTCCCATCAGATTTTTTTCTTTAGAGGTTGACTTTCTGATAATATTTCTAGGCGGAGAGGAGGATAGAGCGCTGAAGCTGAGGCACGCCAGAATGCCCAATTTCTCTGACGTGAGAAACTTGGCGGGGGAATCTCAAGGGAAGAAAAGAGGGGTAATATTACTATTATTCTGTTGGCGATATGGGTTTGATAAAATCTCAAAGCCTTGTCTTGAGTGACCCTATCAAATTTTTGTACGACCGTAGGTGGCTCGCAAGAAAAATGCAGTCTCACATTATGGCGATAAAAGCTTATGCAAGCTTCTAATTTGGGTATAATACTATCAAAAATCATCGAAATATCCGCCGTTTTGTATGTATCCTTTGGCGTAACGTCCTGTAGCTCATGATATCATGTTAAATATGAAACCCGCTTGCAAAAAAAAAATAACCCGAGGTACCAATACAGGTCGAACAATTCAAAATGGGTATTGAAGCAAATATGGCAGTCTTGGTATTGCTCAAATTCGCTTCGTCTCTTGCCTTACGCTCTTGCGCAATTGCATGCGGTGAACTTAGCCATGGGTTATATTCGTTTGTCATGTCATTTAGGTTGATAAACAGGCTGAAATCGCTAGATAAGGTTCCGCGAGACGATGTGCTATCATGCAAGAGATCCCTGTATATGGCGTCAATACATCGCGGCTCATATAGGCTATGGTAGCGCGCCATGGACCAGAATATTTAATAGATCGCAGAAATCGATTAGATCTTGGTAGCTCCCGAGTCGTTTCATGCTTTTACAATGGAATAGACTTACCGAAATAAGCTTACTTATATAGCCTATTATAATTCGGGCTGTGCCAGGTCTCTGTGTGCGATTCAAAGTATCAATTAATCGATAAGAGTCTTAATTTCAAGAATTTGCCCGGCGCGGTAAGTCTCATAATTTCGTAACAATTTAGTTAGCACTGACAATCACATCGCGTGGACCTTCCACCGCTAAGGACTCTGACATGCTGCTTGAGCGCCATCTATGTGCCCTTCTAGTTCAGAAAATTCAATTTTAGTATTGGGATGCGGAAACCGGTGCGGCCTTCTCTTCCTAAGAACAGTGTGAACGGAATGGCGTCGGACATTTCGCCGGGTTTAATGTTATGCCCGGTTTAGCTTGTGGAGAAATTGATATATCAGTTTAAAATATTGATTTCTACATGCAGCTTACTGCTGCAAGCTGATTTGAACATTCATTTTTCATGCCATTTGTATTTACTATTGTGATTCGTTTCACCAGTGCGCCTATGCATACAAACGTCATTTGAAACCCTTACCCGCGCAACGCCGATGTATGATAAGTGAGTTGCTTCGATTTCAATTGGTTCTAAGTGGCTTGTAAGACAAAAATGATCGATGAGTAGGTGTTACCAATTCGTGCATAAGCCATTCGATATATTCTGACGCATAGAATACATTCCGAAAGCCACAGGATATGAAGAAAAAAACTCGCGTCAAATTATAAGAAAGTGTCTAAGGCCACTTGGACAACTTCTGCTGTGCCTGCATGTTGCTTTGTGAGATATCGATACCGTAATCGTGCTCCGCAAATACAATTCGATTACTGATCCATCATACATAGCTCAATTGGTTTGTGTTGTCAAGGTGGTCGGCTTTATCGGATTGACTTTGATCTGGCTTTCACCAGTTGACATCATGACGTCAATTGGCTTGGTTATATGTATGGGCGCCTAACTATCTTCCCAGGTGAGAACTTTTGATAGAAGCCCACCTATGCTAGTGGTATAATGCCCCTCTTAAGATCTAGTCCTTTCTGTCACGAATAAGGCTGGAATCTCTTTATTGGAACGGCGAGGTGGAGAAGGGTTCCACCAGTGTCGTTTTCTTAGTGCTGACTGTTCAACTAGTCGTCTTTTATACCAGCTGGCTAGCAGAAATGGAAGACCAGGTAAGCATTAAAATATTGACCAGGATCAGTGATAAGATCTGCCTTTTAAAGATCGATCTCGCAAGATCTTTCGCCACGCAAGGAAGAAGGCTAAGTTTTGTGGATTTATAATCCTGACTCCGGCTTTGTCCAGGCACAGCCACAATCGGGTCCAGAGTTTAATGTTGGATTTTTATCCTTCGGCAATACGCGAAAGCGCAAGAAACATGTACCTCGTCTGCATATTTGAAATAGGATGATAGTTTTCAGCGGAAATCTTCGGATTGTTCCTGTCTCGTCGAGGATCAAAAGCTGGACACAAGAAGTTTGTCCCAATTAGGAGAATCTGTGGGGTACCCCAAACTTGATGCCACAATTAAGCTCAAAACTATACTCGATAACCAATAACGCCCAGACAATAAGTAAGCCTGCGAACATAAGATCATCCCTGCTTTATCATCTTTAATTGTTGCTTCGGCTTGATAGTGAGACGATGGTATTGTGCTTGTCAACACTATTACGTTGTAGCTAGTCAGCCAACCATTTTCAACCAGGGGGATGTACGTGGTGTTTTTCTGTGAGATTTTGTATTTTGAGTTCATCTTATGGAGTGTGAATCAGCTAGCCGAAGGGGGTTGCTAGTTGAAATGCCGTCAGACGTCAGATAGCACCTTCGTGTGCGCAAGTACAGGAAACAGTAGGAAATAATTAATAAGACCCGGAGCGAGGCGTAAATAAGATGCCCGACAAATAGTAAGTCCGTTATGATAAGACTCGATCGGGTGCTATGATCCTTCTATCGGAACATTTTATACTAGGAAACCTTATAGGTCCTAATGGACTGGCCAGGGTTGCAGTTAGTGCCTTGTTTTGAGCACCAGGAACCACCTACCGGGCGGCGGAGCTTGGTCGCAGCTGCCGTACCCTCGATTTTACAAGAGCCGAAGATTATAAAACAGACTATAGGCCCTTCGATATCATGAAAATAATATTCCACGGCGCAGTAACTTTTTCAACCGTTTGAGATACACTGGCTTGTCGTCAACAATTCTACTTTAAACCCAAAGCCACACCAAAAATTGCAACAATTTTCTTGTCTTTGCCTTAAAGCTTCCCGCAATCATGTCTACCTACCCAACCTCTGACCCAATCACTTTTTTGTTGATACATGGCGCCTGGCATGATGGTACTCACTGGGACGCTGTGCGAAAACCTCTGGAAGCTGCTGGACATACCGTCCATTCTCCTACCATCCCTTTCAAGAATGACGACGGTACAACGATAAAATCCCTCGATGATGCCGTCAAACCTCTGCTGGATTATATTGAGGAACATAAACTAGAGCAATTCGTGCTGTACGTTACCCCTTATGCTTGGAGAGTTTATGGGTTCAAACACTGATAAAACTATATTATGAAACCAGCGTCGGCCACTCGTGGGGTGGAATCGTGATAACGGACATGGCTACTAAGCTCGCCGACGGAAAAATAAAGCGCTTGATATATCACAATTCCTTTGTGCCTTCCGAAGGAGAATGCATGCTCGATTGCTGTCCTCCTTTCGCCAGGGAATTTTATGGTGGCATTGCCGCGGCATCAGGTACATTTTGACCTGCAATTATTCAAAGCAACCCCATTGGCACAACCCCATGGGCGCAACTCGACTAACACTTGCCAACACTAGACGACAACACGTTCGAATGCCCATTCCCAATATTCCGTGATAGCCTCATTGGGGATGCGGATATCGTTACGGCACAAGAAATCTACAAAACTCTTCGTAGACAGCCATTTGTACTCTGGGAAGATAAAGTAAAGAATACGGAGGCAGTTTATGCCATGCCGCCGAAAATCCCGCGGTCTGTCGTATATGCGGACGGAGATTGCTCAGTACCTTTGGGAACGTACGAAGCCCAGGCGACCAAGTTGGGGGTCTATAGGTTCATTAGGATATCAGGTAGCAGCCACGAGGTCCTGTTCACGAACCCCGAAGGCTTAGCGAAGGGATTGATATTGGGTGGTCGAGACTAAGTGGACTCGAAGATACGAGAATGAGTTATATGCGTGATTAAAGCAGTAGATTCTTGTTACTTCACAAAAAGGTGTGAAGCTTCCAAGTGAGCAGGAACTTGATAATAGCTGAAATATCTTTCCAGAATATTCACCTTTCCAGAATTAATGCATTTCCAGTTCATTTTCAGTCAGCTCAAACACTATTTAACTCTTATGCTAAATTAAGCTATCCTGAGTAGAGTTCAGCCTAGCCTTCAGGTTGCCTGCCTCGTTTTCTGTGTCTATAATCCCAAAGTCAGCCATACAGCTTCAGTGTACTTGTAAAAACAGAATTAGTTAAACACATACTTCCCATCTTGGACCATTCTTGTTGCAACGCCTCCCTGAGATTGTAACTTGAGAGGTACAAGTTACAATCGAGGAACTCTCTGCTTTCAACATCGTATGTTTTCGCAGCGTGGAGGACATATGCAAGATCCCTGCCGGATTTTCGAGCTAGATCTGTTGCGACCGCCATATCTACCAATGTATTAAATCTCTCCCACGGATCTCCTTGGTTAGGCTCATAAGAACCAGCCGCAGTTTGATTCATGTTTTCACGAAAGATTTGGCGTTGTAGAGTCGATGTTATACTTGAACTGGCGTTATTAGGCAAGGAGGTTGGAGGTGGTATGTAGTCAGGAAAGAAGTGCCTGGGGGAATTCGAGGCTGGCTCTGCTGATGCTGGGATACTGCCTGTCCCCAAGAGCCCTGGAAGGGGCTGCCTGGATCCTAAGGGAGCACGCCGGGCATCCGAAGATTGTGGAGAAGCTTGACCGGAAGAAGATTCGCCAAAGTTCCTGTCGGCGAAGGCCCCTACAGGGAAACCTGAGAAATCAAGCACGTATTCGGAATCCTCACTTGCGGGACGGCGGGGAGGTGGATACCAATCAAATATGCCAGGGGGAGGCTCAGATTCAGGTTGAAAATCAAAGCTCCCATCGGTCGCCTCGCTTGTTATTTCGATATCGCTATCGCTTGCGGGACGGCGGGGAGGTGGACACCAATCAAATAGGCCCTCAGGGGGAGGACACAATTCAATTAGGAAACCCGTCCTTCCATTGGTCGCCTCGCTTGTTCTTCCGATGCGCCTACCGACTGGTGATGATTGAATAATTGATTCGTTTTCGCGAGGAGTAGAGGCGGGGCTGGTGCGCTGTTCGGCCTCCCGCCACGTGCTATAAGTTGGAGTAATTGGCGTTTGAAGCTGCTGGTTTGTTGACCCGATATCGTCCAGAGATGTATTGATCTGAATTTGATAAGCCAAAAAATTAGCTGATGACCCTGCATTGTCAAACCTCGATCGTCAAACCTGAGGCACTCGTCTCGAGCCCTTGAAGGGGTTCATATTGGCTCGGGTATTCATGTCAGCTCTACTAGCCAAGCAGTTAAAGCTGTAATTCAACTGAAGTTTCCTATATGTATATGTCAGCGATCGAAATCTCTGGCGGTGAACCTTGGAGGACTGGAAATCATCTTCACCTGTCCACCCCCTGAGCTGCTCCAGGATATTGAAGTTAGGATGTTGTGTAACAACTGTGTACAAGATGATGAAGTCGTGGCGAGAATCTGTTATTCTCGCGATAACTGAAAGATGGAACGATGATTGTCGTTGTGGTTGCTGAGGGATTGTCATGACCATCCACTGATCTTGCACGCTCTCCCCCCATTACAGATGCTTCATATCAACACGCAACATTGCCACATGGCAATATACGTAAATTATGGTTGGTATCATTGGAACAAAGACCCTCCTCTTCTGCTATTGAGATAGCTAGCCTTGAGGTAGCCTAAATAAAGTCTGGAAATTTTTTCAAAACTTAGTAACTTGAATTTCTACTGGTACAATTTTACAACATTCGTAGTCTGGAACTAACAGTTAATATTATCAAAATGATCGATGAAGAACAAGTTCAAATCATACTTATGTATTTATAAGAAGGTGGTGACCTAACTAATAAAGAGAGTTTTACCTGCGAGATTTCTAGCCTCGTCTAAAACTATAAATTTATCAAAATATTTCAATAGCAGATCTTAAAAGCGGAGACAATGTAATGCGTGGTTAGTATTTCAAATTGCGGGTGAATTACGTTCCACGCCGGTTGATACGATAGAATAGGGCAACATATTTATGTACATTTATTGCCAAGTATGAAGAGGAGAGAGCTGATCTCACTACCAAATCCACCATAGCGTAAAGAGGAGCGTTTGATCTAAATTTGACCAAGAGAAACCGAAAGCCTTTGATGAAAGATATACCGAAAGCCGGAAATCTCTAATATGGATCTTGTCAAACTTGGGCTATTAATTATAACATTTTAACCAAGGTGGAATCGGATTGGCCCCTGAGGTTAGTGCAGATGGTACCTTTTAGCAATCATGATTTCATGGAAGAGTGATGCGGAGACGCAAGTAATAGTCGATCACTTACCATCACGGATCGATGTTGCATATATTGATACGAAAGTTCTTTGGAGCCGGGCCAAAGCAGAGAGCACAATCCGGATCGTCTCCGACCTATATCTCAAAATCAAAATCAGTAAACCACAAAGCTTAAAGAACCTTAAGAATATCGAGAAAGGAATTACTAAGTACCTCTTTACAAGTACAAACCTTCCGTTCCGAAGGTTTGCCTTTAAGCTTGTTAGCCACCCCATCCCACCAGTGTCTCTTCTTCTGCGCCTCGGTCCATCTTTTCGCAAAATCCGGATCGGTTTCTATCCGTGCACGCCAGTTTTCTCTGCGTTTCTCCTCAGCCCTGCATCTCGCAAGTTCCTCGTCAATCTCCCGAGCAACCAGGACGTCCTTGGCAGCCATGGCACGGAAGTTCCAGCGACGGATCCAGATCCAAGCAGCTTGGATGGCGGCGTCGTCCGTGTAGTCGACTTTTAACGGAGGGCCGTAAACGGTCTGGGGAAGAGCAGCATTTCGGCAGGAGACACAGCGGGTTCGAGCTACCCAATCACTGGTGACCTTGAAGCACAGTTGCTCAGGGCAGGGGTCTGGTGCAGGTCTGTGCTGCGTGTGACCGCAGGCATAGTAGATTCTGCGGTGACACATCGTCTTGATTTTTAAAAGAGTGTGGTGAGAGTATAAATGAGTGTATCGATATCTTTAAATTGGAAGATATGGTGGTTGGTTGTAGCTGATGTCGCGGGAATGGAGTTGATAAAACAGCAGAAGAAGATGGAACATGCAAGAAGATGGCAATCAAAAATATTTAGAGGGGACAAACAGTGGCAGCATTTTGGAGTAATCTGGTCTCGTAAACCAAACTCTTCCTTGCACCCATGAGTAAATCTATGTTATAGGACCAGCCCTTAGGAGGACCTTCCTTATATTCTACAGGTGAGGACACATGATATGTAAGCCAGAGGTGGTTTCATTCAACCAGACTCTGATAGTTTGTCAAAGCATAGGGCCAGAGGGTACATTGAAGCTCTAGAAGAAATTTTCCAATGTCAACTGACATATGTCAACATCACGGATCGGGAAGTCAGTACAAGACACTTGTTAGTTCTTATAACTAAATTTTTAACAACAGGATCGAATACTCATTTAAAATAGATGACCCGAATGTTAACATGTTTTCGCCTTCAAATCATATCTATTGAGCGACTGTGAAGAGAATCGTCTGAGAAAACTCAAAATGCAGTAGTTAAGATCCAGCGCAAAAAAAAGTGCCAAGACGATAAGTCCGAAGGAAAGGCGGACGACCTCGACCCAAAGACCGCTATGCTGTTTTTCATTATAATCTCATTCAGCTATTGACCCCTTATCCCCCAAAGAGTTTTATCCACGGATTAGGTAAATAACACTTTCATCGGTAGGTTATTGGTTCCTTTCTTCGTATTTCTTGATATATTCGGCCAAGTATACCGCCACTCGCTTACCATCATCCCAGATCTCCTGCGGCGTCTGCGTGTGTGGGTAAATGTTCATGGGTCTCTCTGTGAGTGGCCTTAAAAATAGAGGGCCTTGCAGTTTGAGATTTTGAGCATAAAGAGGATAACAGAAAAACATGAGGAAGCCAATAAAGAGCGTGAAGGTTCGGAAAGGGCGAAGTCTCCTGTTTTTATATGTATTTTTTGAATTTCACGTGTTAGAGGTGTATGATATATAATCGGAGCGCTGGCATGTATATAGAGGGCTGAAAGTTTGTGGGAGGGGATGATTCTTACAACCAAAAAAGCATTTCCAACGATTCGGTCTTTGCGTATTTTTTGATACCTACCCAAGACCAATCGATCTTTACAGGACGGTAGTAAACTTGTATTCTTAGCCGTCTTAGCTTTGGGCTTGGTCCTTCATCAGCCTTGCGCCTGAGGAAGAAATTTTTGATGCGATCCCAGACTCCCGGACGCCTCCTATATATCAGAAAATATGGTTACCATTTCTCGAGGTAGTATCGATGATGATGATTCAAAGGAGGCGACTTACCTTTCGATGGCGCGTTCACGCTGCAAGCGGATCCGCCTTACGAAACGGACGCGTTGAGCAGCGGTAGGCTCCATGTAAGGCATTTTGTATGACTTTGTGACACTGAGCTCGATATTGATACTGGGTTTGAGATATCGGGCAGGAGGGCTACTGTATGTGTGATGTTTGGATTCTTTCGTGAATTGGAATTGCTAAGTTGACGGAGTTGCCAAAAATGCTAGACTCGATGACTTGAGATTCTTTGTTTCTTGTAAAGGAATGATGTAATAATGTATATGCAAAATTGGAAATAGATTTATTATCCTACGTGTGTATACACTCCATAAGGATTTTAGCCGAACATTACAGGGGAGCAGGCTTCAAGGCAGTCACACTTCAAGCTACAGACCTAAACAAACAAAGGCGGGTTTTCGGTGGCAATCCTATACGCGGCACATGGAAAATCTTCCAGCTAGTTTCATTCTCACAAAACCATCAAATTTCTCGAATGATGTGTAATAGGGAAATTTCAGATATCTCCAAAGAGTCCACTCTTGGAGATAATAACAGCCAAGCGTTCAAAATGTCACAACTTCAGAATCCGCCTAGAGCGGAATTGCAACGAGCTCCATGTTTGACTCTTTATAATGAACACCCCAAGGCCAAGACATCGGTATTCTCACATCAGTCTGGTTCAATAATGCCGTAAAGACCGGAAACCGGATTTTAGGACCGCCTAATAACGGTTTCAAGTGCGATGCGAATAGATATGTTGTCTGAAGCGAGCCCCAGATGGCCACGCCCGGGAAGATGATGTAAACAATAATGGGTAGCCTGATTAAAGTTGCTTGCTTAGTATGCCACCTTTCAGCGTGAGGCAATGGCTACTTTATGGAGACCATATCGGCTCGGTAGAACCAAAATATAGGTGTGATTGAAAAACTCACGTGAATTTTTTGCAGTATTCTACGGCATATCTGCCTAACGTATAGTCATCCCCTTCGTCATCTGGAGCCTCATCGGCAGGGGGCTTGAGGTTTTGCCCAAGGGGACCGAAATAGGCCGGAGGATATGGCAAGCACGAATAGGCTTCGAGCCATTTTTTTGGGACACCAAGCATCTCGAGCAGCTCCTCTGGAGAGCTGATTTTACCTCTATCACGCCTGCAGTTCCAGATTACAAGTTAGAGGAAATTCGATCACCGTGGATGGAGATATAATGAACGGCGAGGCTGACCTTGCAAGATCCATCACCTTAGTGGCCTTCTTCAACCCTTTCAGAGCCCTTTTGTCATCGATAAGATCTCGGATTCCTTTTTTAGAAGGCCTGAGAGTAAGGAAAGTTTTGCGTTTCTGTTTGCGTGCTCCCCAGAATTTGGCTCTCGTAACTACACGCCAGTTCTTACGGGGATTGGAACGGTCGGTGGCGTACGACTTGCGAGAATCCTGGCATTCGGTGAAGCCGCCGGAGTCGGAGTAGGATGGACTACCAGTTCTTTTTTCGGATTCCATTGCGGGAGAACAAGGACGCTCAGACGTTGTACGTAGAGAGATTTAAAGAATACGGTTGAGGTGGTGCTTGAGATGAGAGAGAGCTGGGTGATGTTGGAACGCTTTGGAGATTTGGGGGTCGTTATGACAGGGTAGATTATTTATCCCACATAAAATGGCGTCCGTAGTGCCTGTAGTGCTGGGATATGATGACATTGATCTAGTTCACAGCTAATTCTTTTCAAAGTAGTTTCGGATGTTTGGCTTTTGTCATTTCAAGTTGGTAATGGCAACTTTCAGGTCATTTAGGTTTGACCGTCACTCTGTAAGCTGTAGTGATCGCCTTAAAATCTGGATTCAATCCGCATAAAGTTTGAAACCCCTATCATCTTGCATGGAATGTGATTTTTATTACACAAAATGGGGCGGTGTGTTCCTACTAAGTCGGTCGGTCCAATAGCTTATAGCCCCAGAAGCTTATAGCTAGTCGATTGTATAGACCACGCTGGTAACATCTATGATGTAGTCTAAAAAGGTATATTCGCGATCTATTGAAAGTCCTGTCCGTTCGTAGATAACAGCTAAAAGCAAAAACTGCAACACTCTTATTTAACGCAGTACAAGCAGTAGTTCCTTGTTGTCATAAGCACCAAAAAGTCTTACTGTATAATTAATCTTTGTACATCATTATCAACGAGTCAACACTACCACCAACGGCTGTGATGGTGTGAGGGGGGAAGTTCAAAAAAAATGTAATGTGGACGAACTGTACCATAAGTTGCATGATGACAGGAGATCGTTTTTCCAAACATGAAAGTTAGAATATGATATCAATCAAAGCCTCGAGAAAGCCTTTGAGTCTCGACGAAATAAGCCTTGATGAAAATCAATGCGCCTACGAGCGGTATGGTGGTGAATATAACGACGAACGCGAGTAGAAAATAGCCCCAATTTGTATCAGCGCGGAAAAGACTACATGTGACAATTAGCATAATATGTTACAATTTAGTTCCCGGAGGGATGAGACAAGGCTTTATATAACCTACAGGTGAACCGTCATGGCTACGTAGTAGCAACCCTTCCAGGGCTCCAACCAGGTCTCAGGTTCCCACTCGGATGGCGGTGGGCCTAAGACTTTACGAAGCAGGCTATTTGTTTAGAAAGGGTAGTCGTGTTGATGAGCATTGTGCAAAATATAAGATGAATGAGCACCTGCAGGTGGCGGATGAGGCTTACGAGTAATTCTTTGGATCATTTTTGTCGTATGTACCCGGGGGAGGGACGTCTCCTGGCTTGATTTCATCCGGGAAAATGTCTGAAATGCCGTTAGGAAACCATTTTTCAAATCCTGGGGGGATTCCCTTGGGTCTCTTCTTGGTAACAGTAGCGCTTGAGGCCTTGGCTGTGGAAGGCTTTGAAGCCGCATCAGCCGTGGCATCGGTGGCAATTGCGTCAACCGTAACTAGAATAGTAGCAGGAGCAGCAACGATGGGAGAGATAGGAGAGGCGGTGGCGGTAGCAGCAACGGTAGCAGTGATCGGAGAGACAGCAACAGTAGCCGCAACAGTAGCCGCAACAGGAGGGATATCAATAGTAGCCACAGCGGGAGGGACTGCAGCGGCAGCGGCAGCAGTAGCAGTCTTGGCCTTGCCAGTCTGCTTCCGCGGTTTGATAAAAGGGAAAGTATTGTCATATTTGGTGGGTTTACCGGTATGAAGCTCCTCCAAGTCAGTCCAGCAAGCAACAGGAATGCTGTGACTCTGGCGGGCAATGTGGTTCCAGTACGGCTTTACCTTTTTCCCGTAATTAGGATCGTAAAACTGGTTCATGACGCGGCTGTTTGCACGTTTCTTTTTGGACCTGTAGGATCGGGGGTCTGGTTGGCCGAACTTGAATCCAAACTCGAGAAACGAAGGATCGATGATTCGGTGTCGGCTGTGGTAATTACGGTCGTCGTACATGGTTGGGATGCCCCAGTGAACAGTTTTGACGGGTTTGCGTGACTTCCTTTTAGGTGGTATGTCTTTGATATCGGGGGAGCCGGTTTGAGCGGTCTTTTCGCGTCGGGAGGATGTTGGGAGAGATGATTTTTGACGACGGGATGAGCGGTCGGCTGGCTCGTCATCGTCATCGTCATCGTTATCGGAGGAGGAAGGTGCTTGATCCTCCCGTCTCTCTTCTCCCGGCTCGCGGGGATGTACATGGAGTTTGGAGAGCTTGGGGAGATCAGTTTGGTCTATGTCCTTCCCTTTCGTGGCTTTAGGGAAAGTACCAGAGGACGGTGCAGAATCGTGCTCATGATCAGGAGAGCTTTTCTTTTTATCTTGCGAATCCATTCCAATTGGTCATGTTCTTGTAATTGAGGACTTCGGTAGAAGGTGATAATGAAGGGGGAAGTTTGGAGATGGATATGAAAAAAGCTGGGAATTTTGAACGGACGTTGTAGTTGGGGTTTTGAGAGATCTTTCTAGAGGTCGTCAGACTGAATCTCTGACATGGCAACACCCTAAGAACGAAAACAGTAATATTGTTGGTAGCAAGAAAAGATAGGATCACATCATCGAAATGTAATCACAAATCACGGTACCTACCAACGGCTAAATCCTTTTATAGCCACTTTAAGATATGAACGAAGTGTTTTTTGAGCTTACGACGTATAGTTATTTTGTGCTATTCAGTTCTGATATTACGATAAAAAAGTGCGTTGCACTGTGTGGTTTTCCGACATTGGCGATTTCCTAATCCGGCCATTGCCACTGACAAACAGTCTTGTGCCACAAAGTAGCACTTCGAGATTTACCTTGGCCATTGAATTCAAACCTCCGCGAGATTTTATGCTTTTAGCTCACTCGATGGCAATATCAGGTTTAATTAATCGTTCCACAAAAAGCGGATGTCATTCCCTGTTCTCGCAATCTCCCGTCGCCAAACCTTCTTTCGCATCACGAGCGCAACCAGCAGCATCGTATACGAAGAAAGAGTTTCTATTAGAAGAAGGCGCGAAGGCCTTTATCGTTTGACCTCAAGCTAGGTACCGTCAACCAGGTCAGGCTCCTTGAGGCAAAAGACCCATCGAGCGAGCACGAAATCGAATCGCGCGTGTGGCAACTTGTTGACAAGAAAAAGGCCAACCCTAGACCGCCAAAAAATAATTAAACAACTGATGAGCCGGAATCTTTCAGCCTCGCTAGCTCCTTGGCTCCCTTGGTTCCAATTATTCGAAAGAGAAAGTACATAATCGCAACCCCCTGCTGACTGGGCTGAACTAGACAAGGTCCAGAAACAGCTGAAAGGGCTGCACGAGAACCCCAGAGTTGGACCAAAAAAAGGTCTCACGATACAAAATGCAATGCGGTAAATTCGGGACATGCGATTCTTTTTTGCGCAAAGGTTACCGGTTTCGCCTTACCAGCGCTTTGCTCCGTGTCTGCATATGTAGTGTACGCCCACCGACATCCGGTCCCCTTTCCTAGCCAAGAGGGGGATTCCTCACATTCGGGTCAGCTGCGCGCAGACGGAAACGCCATGGCATGGGCTAAACTTTTTTTAAATTTTCTTTTCGTCTTTGGCGGAAGCACAAAAGGGACAAAATAGATTGGATTGCATGAAGCGAGGGAAGAAAACCAAAACTGCCAATAAACGCCACTGTTGTCTCTCCTTTTATAACCCTCCGCATGCGCCCAAGGTGCATTTGATAAATTTCTTTAGAGAATCCCCATTTTACGATTCTAGTCGACAGAACAAACCTTCCTGAGAGTTATCCGTCGTGGTGGGAAATAGGTATTCCCGGGATTCTTCGACACCGTAAACCTTCGAGGCCCCTCCGTTACTCCGTCTCCACTTCTTGCCAAAGATGGCAGGGCTCTCGAAAGTCACGGGCATGGGTTCAGCCGCAACACGACTCTTCCTCTCGACGTTGCTCCTCCTCGCCGACGGCGCGAGATCGCAGCAGCAGATACCGAACCTCAATGCGACAGCTTTGAACTGGCCGTGGAGTAGTGCCTGGTACGTTTCCGAAAAAGGTACACCGATTAGTTTATTTACGGCTGTGCTAATCGAACTGTAGGGAAGGAAATGACGGTACCTGGGGCACGTTCTTCATTCACGTCGGCACGCCGTCGCAAATCGTCCGCGTCCTCCCCGCGATCAGCTGGCAGGAAACATGGGTGGTGGACAGCGCTGCGTGCGCCGGTTCCATTCCGGAAGACTGTAACGACCCGCGCGGCAAGACGTTCACTGCAAACACGTCAAGCACCTGGAAGGATCAGGGTACCTTCAAGACGGATCTGGCGAAAGACTTGGGATCCAACGCCATCGGGGACTACGGGTTGGAGAGATTGGGTATAACGAACGTCGACAGCGGGCCCACGTTTAGTGATCAGGTCGTGGTCAGCGTCAATAGCAATCAGTGGTACCTGGGACTCTTCGGACTGGGGAACCAGCCTACGAATTTCACGGACTTTAACAATCCGCAGCCCAGCTTTCTGACTTCCCTGTACGATGACGGTCGGATTCCTAGTTTGAGCTGGGGTTACCAGACTGGAGCTCAATACCGTACGTGCTACCTTTCGTGATATATCTATATATAATCCGCTGCTAACGAGTATGTAAATCCCTACAGGAGGCAAAGCCACCTCCGCATCCCTCATATTCGGTGGCTATGACGACTCCCGCTATACCGACAACGACGTAATCTTTACCCAATCCAACGATTTTTCCTATGCCTTCCTCGTCGCCCTCTCCTCCCTTAGCGTCTCGGGAATCTACAACAATAACCAACTAGGTTCAGCTCAACTCCTCGATTCCGACTGGCTCCGCACGGCCAGCAACCAACTGATCGCTATCGATTCCACCACACCGTACCTTTGGCTGACAAACGAGACCTGCGCCGTCTTCGAATCCGCGCTGAATCTCACCTACAACGCCGCCACGGATCTTTACCTCCTGACGGATGAACAGCACGACCAGCTGGTCGCTCTGGACCCGACTTTTACATTTACAATCTCCGATAACAACTCGCCGAACGACACAGCGTTGGAAATAACCGTCCCCTACAGTGCGTTTTCCTTACAAGCCAAGGGTCCCCAGATCCTAGGAGCGGGTAACGACTCCTCGGTCTGGTATTTCCCCATCAAACGGTTACCCAAGGGAGGAAACGCCAGGTTGGGGAGGGCGTTCATGCAGGAGATTTACATTTTCGCGGAGTACCATTTCAACACGTTTAGGGTGTTCCAGGCCGATTGGAACGGAAAACCGCAAAATATCGTGACCCACTTGCCGGTGCAGCTCGTGGCAGATAAGAAGGGGAAGAAATCTACCCCTGTGGGTGCGATCGCTGGAGGTGTGGTGGGCGGTGTGGCGGTTATAGGGGCTATAATTGGTGGTTTGTTGTGGTACAGGAGAAAGAAGCAGCGAGGAGGGAAGAAGGACGGCGAAGCTATCAATAATTCCACCGATCCCAACACCGGTTTCGTATCCGAAATCGACGGCACGACAAAACTACCCACCGAGCTGGGTGGAGGAGGAGCCGCAGCCTGGGAAGGAAAGAGCGGGTGGGCGGCGAATAACGGCCAGCAAGGCAGCGGTGGCGTCGTCGCCGTGGACGGTGTGCACGAGATTCACGGGCGTACAACGGAGAAGACGTGGAACGAGGCGGACGGCACACCCATCACGAGACCTCACGGAGAGAAATACCCCTACCAGAGCGGACAGGGTCAGGAGAACCAGTATTTCGCCGAGTTGAGCGGCGGGGACGTGATCGGACCGGCTCAGCCGTACGAGTCGCACGAGATGCCGGCGGCGGAGGGCGGCGGGGAGACGACCAAGAAGGATGGCAAATGACTATATGGTCGGATACGGGGTGGGGACGTGTACGAGTTGGACGAGAGGGGCAAGTATCGCGACCAGTAAGGGGTGGTGATTTCTTGTGTGTTCGACAATGTTGGTTTTACAATTTCAATTGCATGAGGAGTCTTTTTGTAGTTTTATTATTGGAGTTTTACATGTCTACGGACGTTGACAGATACGAGTGTTAGCATTTTGTAATGACGATTTTCTATTAGGATTCAATGTACATCTTGAACAATACATTACTTTTATTTCAATATACACATTTTGGATTATTCCTCACTTTGGTTGTATGATTGTATACAAATACGCTGAGCAAACACAATATGAAAGATCTCTATTATAAATACGTTCTTATCTAGATATTGATTGATAGGATTAAGATAGATGGCATATATTAATTGCGCCATCAGCAAAGGTATCATTATCAGCGGAGTATTCTAATTATCATTAAAAGTAAATATTCTTTGCGTAAAACAACAACAGGCTTAAACAACATGGACAAAAGAAGAATTCGTGGATAGCAAGATAGAAATTCATCACGGCCACTGCATATCCAAAAACTGGAACTTTTCCTGATTAACCTGCCCGAACAACCGATCCCGATCTTCCCCCTCGGACCCTACCGTTACCGTCTCCTTTACCAGAAATTTACGTCTCAGCGTCAGATGCGAGCTGAAACTGCTCTGCGCGGACCCCACAAACCTCCTCGACCGCAGCAGCACCATGTAATCCACAATCGCCTGCTGATCGAACCCGAAACCGCAAAGGTACTCCTTCTCGTGCGCAGTCAGCATGCGCCACTTATCCACTGCTAGAATCCCCACTTCCGCGGCCGCGGACGCCATTTTCGAAATCCCCTCGGCGTCTCCGGATGCCACGTATATGAGTTTTGCTCCATCTTTGGCGGTTAGGGAGAGGGCTTCGCGCGTTAGGGTGGCGGCGGAAGCCCAGGATGCTTGCACATCCTTTTCAGCTCGTAGGTGGAGGCCTAGGTAGTGCGGCTGTGCTGCCAGCAGTGAGGGAGGACCTTGTGTGGTGTTCGTTCCGGCGTCGGCGTTATCTAAAGCTTGGTGTAACCGGCCGACGATGAGGTTGGCCAGCGCGGACAGATCCAGGCGGAAGTCGAGGGTGAAGCCGAAATTGTCGGCGACGGCGGACGGGTCGGTGGATGGTGGGAAGCTGTAGAGCATCTTGTCGTCCAGTCTGACAATCACGGGTCTCTGCTCCGACGGCGGCTTGTCCGAGGCCGCGGCGATGAACTTGTCGAATCTGTCACGGAATTCGCCTACTTTTTCTACACACACAAGAAAAAAAAGGAGCAAAGTCAGTACGGTGTTCTGTTCAAGATTTGAAGGGAGAAGAGAGAGAAAAAACTAACCATTTCGCCAATTACCCGAATGCTGCTCCATGAGCGTCTGCATGTGCAGCAGATTGGGCATGACTGCGTATCCGAAATTGGGGACGTCCTCAATTTCGTCGAGGATGAGCATCTGCCCGCAGCTCGCCGCCATGGTATCTCTGAACCAAGTGGTATCAAAGTAGTAATCCAAGTTGCGGTATACGCCGGTTCGTAGATGGGACAGATCCATCTGATCCCTGACTTCGACCTTTGGGAGCAGCAATCCCGTGGCACCGGACGCGATGGCGTACCGGATGCAATTGAGCACCATGTTTCGAACGTTCATGAGCCCACCGACGTTGTGCGTGCAGGAGACGTAGACGTGAGACTGCCTTGTTGTATTTTGACAAAGGCCACGGAGTCCTGCAAAATCGGCCTGCTCTGCGGGACGAGGGAAGGCATTTTCAAGGATGAGCTGCTGGACGCCGGGAGGGCTAAGGAGTGGGTTTGTGGCTTCGGAAGGGGTCGAAGGGGTCGAAGGGTCGGTATACTTTTGGGGAGAATAGACTTCAGTGACGGACTGGGTCTGGGATAGGTACAGATTGTAGACAAAGAGGATAAAGAAGAGGAAGGTGACGGTTGCAAAGCAAGTACGTCTGTGGTGGGCGGGAAAGTATCCGTTTGTAATTGCGCCCATCTCAAAGTCAATTCGAGATGATATATATATGGCAGTTTGTATACAACCTTGAATGGATGATATGATATGTATATATTCTTTGTGATGGCTTTTTTGTATTCTTAATGTACTACTACTAAATTTTTGCAAAGAAAGGCAAAGCCAACTCCCGGGCGGGTTCAGGGGATGCTTTCCTTATATAACGACTGGCTTGTCGACATTTCGAACTGCCTGAAAGTATAAAACCAGCGGCTGGAATATTAATGTCAAAATGTATGCTTGACCTATTACCCTCCGTCTTGATTAGCTAGACGGCCGGTTCCAAATTTTGTCGAAAGACATTGTACAGTTGCTGCGGTCAGTATCAGAACACGCCAGGAGGGCTCGCCGGCAGGGGGAGGTATTCCCACATACTTTCAGAAACAATTTCTTGCAGTCTCTCTTGGCTTAGTGTTCACCATATGCATTATATTATTATAAAAAGTAATGCTCTAGTGTAAAAAGGTTTGTTATAAACAGTAATATAGTAGCGGGTTTTATTATAAAAAGTAATACACTCCTTACTTAGTAAGAGGTTTATTATAAAAAGGAATACACGAGGATAAAGTTTTTCGTTTATTCCGATATTCCCCGCAGCCTGGGAGTGTTGCATTGTGTCCCCTTACGACAAACCTTGCCGTTTACCTTGTTTTTGTGTGGTTTGGTTACGAGATTGCCCACCAGACCAGCCGTTTACCAAACTATCCAAAGACTAAAAGCAGCCTAGTCTCGAGATCAAAGCAGACTAGTCTTGACAGTCGTCTAGGGATTATTACCGCAAATGGCAATCCAGGAGCAGTCTGAAATGGCCGTTTCGTCGTCGTTTCCTCGCCGCAAAACAGAAGCGTGAAACCGACGCCTTTTCGCAGGTGCCATCCGTTTCAACCTCGTCTTGGAAGAGCTGACCGCTAATTATAATTATTTGATATGAAATCCTAACGAACAATGGCCCGTATGAAATCCTATTGTATTCAGACGGTCTGGGATATTTGCGAATGACATCATCGATGGCGCGTCCCGCTGCAGGAAGAGACAACCTCTCGATCGATCGCTAATCGGACACAGTCTTACCGTCATCATCATCGCCTGTCTCATCGAAGACGTCTAGACCAGAAGCTGGACACGGAGTCGCCCTTTTTTGAAGCTTCATCGAGAGTTGCCTCGTCGTCAATGGCGCTCTTCCCGCCTTCCGCCGTCGCGCCGTTCGCCAAATATCCCGCGCGTCTCTCCGTTCTCAACCATCGCACACCGTTCGTCCTCCACGAAGCTCTCCTGCCGATATTCATCCTTTTCCTCACTCTGCTCTTCCAGCCTTACAGATCGTACCTTCGAAACGCGATTGTCCTGCCGGTTGTGCTCGCGCTTTACATCCGGGTCAGCTTGGTCCACAGCAGCAGCCATTGGGGTATCGCCTTTTGTGTCGGCTCGTACACGTACTTTGGCTGCCTGCAGGCGTTCAATCTGCTGGTCGTGAAGGATGTCGGGCGGGATGATGATGTGCGGTGGACGGACGGTGATGCTCACGGACGGACGGTGAAGGGCGCAAATGGAGCTGCAAACGGGAACAGTCTACGGAACGGGCATACCAACGGGCATACCAACGGCAGCGCCCTGAAACTGAACGGTACCTCCCAAGAAAAGGAAGCTTGGAACGGTGTCGCGAACGATGTCGGAAACGGCGGATTCGAATCTGTGAACGATCGAGATGCGTCTGTTGGTTATCCGGCCCTGTCGACCTACCCCTTCCTCTCTCGTATCCGCTTCACGGCCTCCCTCATCTCCTCCTCCCGCGGCGTCGGCTTCAAATTCCAAGTCCGCCAGCTCCCTCCGACCCCGCCGCCGTCTACCACTCTCCTCTCTTTCCTCGGAACCCACTTCACCCAGATCCTAATAACCTACTCGATCCTCGACTCTTACGGCTACATTCTCACCCACGACCCCTACTTTTCACATCAAGAATGCTGGAAAACACCCTTCCACCCGTCGCCGCTGCCCGAGACTCAATGGCGAACACTCTGCGTACCATCATTCGTTCCGGACACGCCCGCATTCGCATTCCTCTACGATAACGCCTTTCGCAAACCCCTGACCCTCCTCGCCGTCTACGGCATCCTGGGCCAACTGTACAGCATCGCAGCCATCCTCTTCACCTTACCCGTCCCCGTCACCAGCCCGTCCGGCTGGGCACCCTTGTTCGGACCCATTACGGATGCCACGAGTCTACGTGGCTTCTGGACGTCGTTCTGGCACAGTATTTTCAAAAAGGGATTTTCCTACCCGGGCCAGTGGATCGCGATTCGGATCCTGGGAATGGACGGGAGGGGGTTCTGGGCGCAGGTTATAATCACCCTGGTTGCGTTTGGGAATTCGGGGGGACTGCACGGGCTGGGATGTTTCACGCTGGGCGGACACGGTTGGGCGGCAACGTGTTTCTTCTTGCTGCAAACGGTGGGGTTTCTCGGGGAGGCTGCTGTGCTAAAGGTGTTGAAGGCGGGAGGGGTGGACGGGAAGAGCGGGTTGGGGAAGACGGTTACGACGGCGTGGATGTTGGGTTGGTTGCTTTGGAGCTGCGATGTTTTCTTCTACGATTTTTTGCACGGAGGGGTCGCGGGGAGCGAGCCAGTCGCTTGGAGTACCTGGCGGTGGTTGGCGGGGGAGGAGGCATGGAGGTGGGGGGACTATAAAGAGTGGATGAGGTGGGATCCGAGTTTGCGGGGATGGGGGGTCAGGGTGTAATGTCGGTATATATTGACCGAGTCAAGCATATTGGGTGACATTTAGAATGGCAGGCCTTTCACGAGCGAGCGTATCTTTTCAGCGTATCTTTTGAAGAATGGCTGATATAGATTATTTTTGCATAGCATCGGATGAATTTGTACTTTTGATATCAGGAACGCGAATCAGCGAGAATTACATGTCACAGAGGTATTATAATATTAGCCCATGAACTATCAATATCGGAAACTTTTTTTTTATGTGAATTCACATATTCGGGATTAATCGATCGCATGAATTACCTCTGGCGTTAAGAGATACATTTGATAATGCGGTCTTTAAATCTAAAGACCGGAATGAGCATTCAAAGTCGCTATGTCCAGAAAATCGCACCCCTGCAGTGATTACGTATCCCCCAGCTGGAGCGATTCTCGTGCGACGGAATCCTCGGACAACTCCCTGCCTCTCGAACGATTCGGGTATCGCGCTTCGGAGTTAATTGGCTGGAGCTGATCTTGGCCCGGAGCTGAAGAAAAAGCTTGTCCAGCCAACTAGCAGGCACCTGCTGAACTCCACGTCCAGGCCTGCAGGACAGGGTCGACAGGATTGACAGGGTCCCGTCCTGCATCTAAGAATATCCCATTCGATTCCCACGCCCTTCCGATCCAGCTAGAAGCTCCAAGTGGAGTGAGATCGAGGTGAAATGTCGCCACAGCTGCGACCGACCCCTCTTCTCCCCTCTTCTCCTCCTCTCGTACGATCGGTTCGATCGATCGCGAGTATTTAAACTCCCATTGAATCCTCACTTTTTTTATTCATCTTCTTGTCCAAATAATATACAGAATACACAATCCCATTCGCGTCGTCCCAGAAAAGGAAAAGAAAAATGTCCTACTCCGGCAACCCGGCCGGCTCCTACGCCCAGAGCTTCATCGGCCACCCTCAGGATCCCAACGACGGTCTCCCTCCCGGCTGGATCGCTCGCTGGGACGGGAACTCCCAGCATTGGTTTTACGTCGAAACCTCGTCCGGTCGCACTCAATGGGAACGGCCCAGCAGTTACAACCCGCCGCCCGGGCCGCCGCCGCCGCAAGGAGGTTACTATGGCGGTCAGAGCAGTGGAGGAGGAGGTGGTGGTGGTGGTGGTGGGAGTCAGTACGATCATCATTTTGACGACAAGGGATATCATAAGAGTACGTTTCTCTATTTCTTTCTAATATTTCAGAATGCCCATCTTGGTTCAAAAATTGCGGCTCTCGCTAACTTGCGACTCCGAATTTCACAGACTGGGAATCCCAACAGACCAAATATTCTGCCGAATCCCACCACACCACCCCATCTTCTCCACCCAAAGCTCCTAAAAAGCACCACAACTGGGGAGGTTACGCCGCAGCCGGCGCGGGAGCTCTGGGTCTCGGCCTCCTCGGCGGCGCCGTTCTCGACCACGAAGGCGGCAAGATTGAAAACTGGGGGGAGAATAAAATCGGTGAAGCTGAAGGCAAATTTGACAATTTCGAATCTGATGTGGCCAACGCTCCGGAAAACGTGGCCGGTTGGGCGGGGGATAAAGTCGGTGAGGTTGAAGGGTTCGGGGACGATGTCAAGCAGTTTGGGAGTAATGTGGATAACGCTTACGACGAAGGGAGGAATGAGGGGAGGTATGGGGATGATGATGGGAGCAGTAGTTCGAGTAGTGATGGTGGTGGTGGGGGTGATTATGATGACGGTGGGGATTATGACGAGTAAGAGGCTGTATGGTTTTTAGTGCGTTATTCTGAGAAATTAATTACAGATGAAGTATACACTGTTCATAGTGTGTAAGGTCGGAGCCTTTGGATATGCTCACTTCTATAATATCAATTTATAATAGGCTCGATATCTGTGACAGGATGAGCAACTCCGAACAAGGGTCGATGTATCCGTACAATTGGATCCACACATCAGGAGGCAAGAATATCGAAACACTACCAGACAATCATCTCGATCAATCATTGTTAATCAGAGTCCACAAGTATTCTAGTTTTTGAGAATAAGATGAAAGATCAAAATGCCAGGCGGAGGAATCGCTCTGCCAAATCCACTCATAATGAAACCAGCCTCATCAAAAATTAGAGAATCTTCACAACCGAGCCCTCTAAAAATCGACCATCCTTCACCACTCCATCACCTGAGATCCCGCCTCAAATCAGCACAATAAACAAATCCTAGACTACATCTCAGGAATCAACTCATATGAAATCTACCATGGCGGCCTCCAAGTAGGATTGATCAATTTGTAGTCCAACGTCGGATTCGTGGGAGCCGGGTAAGCAGGATCCGTGACCAGACCTCCAGTGACCGTCTTCACCGTAGTGGTGAAATCATTCACCTCGGTCTGCACCCAAGACCCCAACGGGGCCCACGTGCGACGGTGCGGGAACGTGACAACGTGGCGGGCCAGGAACCCAGCCCAGGCCAGAAAGTAGGCGGCGAAAATCCACCAGGTGATCCAGCCGCGTCTAATTTTTTAATGTTGGAATTAGCCATCTGAAATTTAATTTCTGATAATCTATATTGGAATGGTGGTCACGTATATGAATAACTAGAATATAAAATAAAGAAGGGAATATCTCACGTATGCCCAGAGAAAACCTCGAGAAAACGAAACGGACAGGTGATCTGATTCCCGTCCGGATCCCGGTACCACATCGGAAACCCGTCCTCATCGAGCGGGTCGTGGTACGCAAACTTGACCTTGAAGGTTTTCCCCCGTCGGTTATTCGCGAACGGATGGCGCATGGCTTCGTCGTCGTCGTCAACGTACAGCCAGACAGGACCCAGGTGCTTCTTGAAGTGCTTGGAAACGTCATCTCCGCGGTCGTAAAGAGGGGTGAGTTCGTTTGGGATTTGATCAAAGAAGTCCTCTGCATCCCGACGCTGTTTTTGACGCTTTCGAAGTTTTGCCTTTTTGTGCTTTGCGCGGAGTTTTCTCATTATTTTGGAGTCCATGATGAGGATGAGAGGGGTGAGTTTATGCTAAGCTTCTGGTCGAGGAGACAAGGTGATTATTGGGATTGATGTCGCAGATGTTAATTGAATGGAGGTTGGTTGGATTTGAAAGATACATTAATGACGATGGAGGCTTTATTCTTTTCATCAAGATTATATTGAACTTTTGACTGCACTTTATTTTTTCAGGGGTTCCGCCCTATCTTGCTTTAATTTTTTCACGGCGGTGTATATTTGTCGAGAGATGTCCACGTTACCAAAGTTCAGCACGTCATAAGTTGTGCAATTCATGGCTATAGGAGTGCTATCTCCTAAATAACCGCAACGAAGCTAGCAATCTTCCTAGATATAAAACACCCCAACAAACTCGTATATAATTTTTCTAATTTCAGGTCTATTCACCTTTTCCAGCACCGCCTCTATCACCCCACCCCTCTCTCCTAACCCTCTCACTAGCCCTCTCACTAGCCCTCCTTTCTTCCGTTATCCTTCTAGCCCTCTCGAGCATCACCGCGGTGCTATGATGCTCCCTCGTCCAAAGACGTTTATTACCTAAATTTTCAGGCCGCGCGATGACATTGCATTCCTCGCATGAGAAACCCCTAAAGTATATCGAGATACCGTGATCGCAGGGGCATATTAAACTTTGCAGAGGTTCTTCATACCCATCGCGGGGGTGCTTGCCGCATTTTTTCATACTGTGGTATTGGCACATAATTGTGTTATCAAGGTCTTATTACGGGGAATGAGTTCTTTTTTCTGCCGTAGCGTAGATATTTGAGATTGAGATGGCTAGCCGCTACCATATTTTCCTTTTTCTTTTTCTATAAATATCTGACTAGCTTCTAACAAGTGCAAGGAGTTTTGCGAGTACGTATCTTGCTACAAAAACTTTTTAATATTAGGCCATTCACATTGTTTCAACGTTGCATTTTCCGCGAAATCGCGTGTGTGTAACAACTTTGTAGTTCTAGTTGTTAATGTCTACTAAATACAACCGCAAATCAGATCCAACGTAAAGAAACCCTTCATCCTCAGGTTCGAGAGGATGTGCTAGTGCTTCTACTTCTACCCAATCTTGCAGATCTTCAATTACTTCAACTTTAACAATTTTCTTCATTTTGCGTTTAGCATGGCCGTTTATATCATAGCTAGTGCGTCTTTTGGTCTTTGATACCGATTTTACGCGTGAGTCGCTCTTCCTCGCGAGAACGTGTTGGAAAATGAAACTGGTTATTGCAGACATATTGTATTTATCAAGGGTTGAAGTATTTTTCCTTTAGTAGCAGCTTTGCGCTTGTAACCTTACAGTCAACTTGTGACTAACCGTACTCTGAGTTTTGAAACCGTTCAAGTCATCTAGGAATTGACCATTTTTGTGCGACCACGTGTCGGGGAGTTCTGCAAGTTAAAAAGAGGTGGGCTTGCAGCGTCTGCTAGATTGTACAATCAAGGGAAAGTAAAGACACCTTGATTTGATAAAGCGGTTGTTCAAATAAATATTGCTGGAAATTTGTAGAGTCGGTACCGTGATGAGGGAGCCTTTCCGTAGAAGAATGTGGAAGTGTCTCCATATTTTTACTGTCTTTGTGATATAGAAGGCTATACTAAGGCATAACTAGGAGCGTAGGGACGGTATAGAGGGAGCTTCTAAGCTCAGAGCCTGATATTCCAGTCTTAAATTTAAATCTAGAAATTTCGCTACTTATGGTATGCACCTCTGCACGCAATGGGCCTCTGAAATGGAAAGATGAGTTTAGTAGCATTGGACGCGTACGGAACTATGAAATACTATCCGCACGGACTGGGATCTGGATACACGTATACACATCACTGCCAGTCTCGTGGCCAGATGCTAGGAGGGCTAGGGCTCTGGGTGGCGGTGAGAACAGCAACCCTACCACCCAACACAAATCTGAACATATGTCTATCTGCCTCCAGGCGCTCTGAAATCAGTTCGATTAGCTAGGGATATTTCCGGTCCCATAACCGGACCATGCAGACGAAGGGATATCTTATGCAATTTTAGTCCAATACAGCTACACTGGCTGATATTGATGTCTGATTATATGAACCGAGTATTTAGCATCCTGTGAGTTTAATTAAATCAGGCGGCTGATGAAAAAGTTTAGAGTTTCGTATATGGATATAGAGTACTCTAGAGCATATGCGCATCTCCATTCTAGATGTTGAAAGATCGTAATTGCTATCCGGAGACATCCGAGACTTCAATCCATTTGATTGCTTTAATGGACTAAAAGCAATGACAATACCGAACCCGTCTTCGATATTCCTGGAGATCGCTGGGTCTAAAGATGCTGTCATTCTTATATCCACCATTCGGATTCACGGTTATTATGTCGTATATAAGAGACCAGGGCATGTTATGCTCGGATTATCAGGATTGCGATTGGATAATCAAAGTCGCGAGGCGCTCTAACGTCATGAAAGCGGAGCTAATAGGAGGCTTGTGATCTCAGCAGTCTCGTCCAGCGTCTATTTCAATCATAGTTGCTGCTTCTGAATCCTGTCTTTCTTCCCTCTCCCCTCCACCCGATCGAATAATCATCATCCTCCTCCCAAAGACTTGGTTCAACTTCAAACCGCTCAAGCCCTCATCAAAATCAATCTACTTTACTAGAGACTGCATCTGGTCCTCTCGTATACCATAGACAAGATGTCTAATCCTTACGACTACAACAGGGGCCGCTACTCCCGTCCTCAGCTTAACCTGCAAGCTGATCGTTTTCGTGACGGATACGAAAACAGTGGACAGTAAGTTGAAGAATCCGAATAGAAAGATGGAAATCAGAGCTTCTTGCGAGAATTAACTAGCTTGATTCTAGACTCCCGCCTCCTCCTGGTCTTCAACGAGACAACACTCCTCGCCGCACAGCTGCCCATGATCCTCGTGGCTACGGTATGGGTGGTAACGGAGGACCTCGTCAACCAGGAACCGGCGTCCCTGGCAGGGACTTTATTCCAGAACCTATCCAACCATGCAACAGATGCGGCTTTGAAGACGTCACCTACTGTCCTTGCAATGACCGCCGAGCCCAACTGTTTGGCGGACCTGGCTCTGACCTCGAATCGGAGGATAGCTACGTCGACCCTCACTATGTTGACCCTCGCTATGCTGACCCTCGCTATGCTGGCCCTCGTCATGGTCAACAGCAACGCCCGGGTCAACAGCAACAACGCCATCAACCTACTTATGGACGTGAGCGTCACGGTGCTACCCATCAGCGTAATCAGTACCCTCCTCCTCCTCCGGACAGCGAGTCCTCCGATGATTTCGACACTGGTGGATACAACAGAGTTCGACAAGCTGGCGGTTACGGCATGAACCCAAGTGGCGTGTTCGATTCCGATGAGGAAACTGATCCCTACGGCGGTTACCATCAAGGTAGTGGTCGCGGAGGACAGGTCGCTGGCGGCTACGGAAACCGTGACCAATCCCCACCACAGTTCGACAGGCAAGGCCGTTTCCAGTATACTCGCTATTAGGATTGATATTAGGTTTGCGGAAGCTGGGTCCCCTCGGCATTACCGAATCTTGTGTTTCTATCCTCTAGTGCGATTAGCTGTTAGTCGACTATTACTCAACTGTTACTTGATATTTTCTGTCATTTTTTGATTCTTTTTTTCACGTCATGGATTTCGGTCCTCCTTCTCGGGTATGCTCATTATTGATCATGGGGCACTGCTATGGGGCTGTCTCCTCAACTTATGCAAGAAAAGCCTGTGTTTACCATTCACGATAAGGGTAAGCCATCAGCCTCTTTCTTGTCCGAATTTGTGTTTCGAAGGGATTGTTGCATTTCTTGCTACTTCTGATTCGAGCGGAATGGGCGGGAATCACTTCTTTCTTCGGAGTTAATCACGAAACAGATTTGTATTCTTAGACATACTAATTAATGATTAATTCACCAATAAACGGGCTAATTTGTTGGATTAGCATTTAATGTTCCGTCAGACACATGGACTTAAGCGGAGCCACCGCACTGGATCGGTAAGAGATAACCGAGAGACAGCAGTCGACCCAGGCCACCCTCTTCTTTGATATCGGCTTGGGTTGATTGATTGAGCTCTTCGGAGAGTAAAAAAATTAAAAAGACGGCTCATGTTATTTTTTGGCCTCCGAGACGGGATGAGATGCTGTCTCTTCAAGCCCCAGCCAACCTGTCGATTGGTCTACGGGATCGAGGCCGGGGAAAGACACTAGAAGCAGCCTCATTTTCCAGTCAGGCGGACGATATCGATATCGATATCGAATCGGGAAGAACTACACGTAAAAACGCCGACCCGCATTTCTTTCTCGATTCACATTTGGGGAGGAATCATATGCAAATGAGGAGGTGGACCAGCCTCTGACGTCCAAAGTGGATCCTCTGGATATTCAAGCAGATGCTAAGAGCAGGCGACTCATCTAGCGCTGGGCTGATGTTTTTGCAGGTGGACCCTGATTGAGGCATGTACTTCCGAATGCGTTGATGCTGCACGGCTACTAACTAAAACACCATTCCGCCTTTGGAGATACTCCAATTATATGAAATACCAGCTTTGGGTATTTTTGGAAATTGCGTAATCTCTGCGAGAAGGCGGAACTGCCGTTTCGGGCGATTGTCTCTCGAGACTAGGCTGAGTCCAAGTTCGGACGGCATCAGCGACAACCCTGGTCGGCAAAGCATCTCGCTAACAAGGGTTTAGCTCAGACGAACGATAGCCCCCGATAACCAGCGGGCGATTGACGGTACACTTTCCCATTGCTGGCAAGCAGATGCATCTGCCGCATTAATTGGACTGACATTAAGCAGTTGGAGGCGAAGCTAGGCGAGTAAGGAACGGCGTTTTGCACAGGCCAGCTGAGCGGGTGCCCTTGAAGGGGAAATGCACTTTCCGAGTCCTTCGTCTGCCATTGGCCTATATATATCAGTCCGGGCCGGGAAAATACCAGTGCTTTTGCTGGATAACCCCGTTCAAGATACCCAAGGAAAAGGGATATACCAATCAGTACCTCCAAGCAGGGTTCACCGCTAACAGGTAGGGATTGTCACTTTCCGGTACGCCCATGGTATTTAACTAACACTAACTCTGTCCGTGCAGTGATTTGGTTCTTTTAATCAGTTCGCCATCTGTTTGAAGAACACGTACTGAGGCACGACAAGATATTCACTCCAAAATGGGACAAAACGACGGAGATACGTCGCCTTCGACGCCCACCGAATCTACGGGAGGTTCGTGGTGGTCTGTCAAGAGGGCTCCCAGCAGCCGGAAATCCAGCAGCTCCTCCCGGAAATCATGGTGAGTACAAAACCATCCCAACAATGTCAGCACATAGTGTCTGAATCGGTAGCTGATGGGGATACTATCACAGGATAAAGAAGGCCTTTGGACGGGGTGATTCTCAAGAGACTCCAGCGGTCCCGGAGAATAGCACAGCACCCAGTACACCGATCACGCCGTCGGAAAAGCCCAGCGTACCTAACACACCGTCAGAAAAGCCATCTGATGCGGCTGTAGAGGCTCCTCGAAAACAGAGCGATCCTGTTGTTTCGAAAACTCCTCTGGCCCCTCCCGTCTCAGTCCGACCAAAGTCAGAAATAACGCCCACCGCTACCACGACTACTACCACGACTACCACTACGGTTATCACAAAGGCAGACACAGCTATTACGGTTGTTCCAAAGTCAGACACGATTACCACTACGGTTGTTATGAAGGCACCAGCGGACGTTCGGCCGTTCGAAAATATGCCTCTGTCTCCTCCTGCCGACTCGGTGCCAGAGCCATGGTGGAATCAACAGGCTTCGGGACAATCAGCAATGAACGCTCCACTATCCCCTCCGGCCAGTCGTCCAAATTCCGAATTGCTATCTCCCTCTACCCAACCTGCTTCTATGCTTCCTTCACCACCTCCAAACACAACTCTACCCTCGCCGCCTCAGTCAGCCACCACACCGACCCCTCCGCTATCCAAACCACCCGGGATGCAGCTTCCCCGGCCTCCTAGTCCTACCAGCGAAATCGACAACAAATCCGAAGGTTCTCGTTACGAGAATAAAGACAAGAAGGAGGACGCCAAGGAGGACGCCAAGGAGGACGAGTACGAGGACGATGTTGAGGCTGATGAAGAAGAAGATGAGGATGACGACGACGATGAGGATGACGACGACAGTGACGACGACCTCACATCTATGTCGCCTGTCAAACATCATGATAACATACACATGATGATGATGACACCTGTAGCTGTTAAGAAACAACAAGCACCAACAATAGTCGTCGTCGAAGAAGAAGTCATTTACGACGAGAGTGACCGCCTTCTGATCAGCGAAGAAGACTGGGGCGAATATGTCGACGAATACGACGATGATTCTTCCGAGCCGAACGAACCACACTACACTTACGACGAAGGCTACAACATTATCGATCAGATGTACGAAGACGATTTTGCAGAGGATCTCGACGAGACCTATGCGGAACACGAGTTGAAAAATATGATGACCATGATGGATATCGAGTCGGCTCTCAAGAACCTGTTCCCGACGGAGCAATTTGTTCTCGGAGAACCAATTTTCGCTCACTAGGTCGAAGTACTCTCTTGAGAGTTCAGTTATATACATGCATGCACCAGCCGTTTGAGACGCTGAACGGAGTACTTTCCTTTTATCTTCGGGAATAAATATATTTGTTATCATATCGTCACTACATCCTACTCTCGTTACGATCATTTTTAATAGAATGGAGTCATTATTTCATTCGAATATCTTTCATGTCTTTTGTTTTCATTTTGGTTTCAATTTTAGTTTGTTGGTGGTTCAATCTCTTTTTTCTGGGAAATCGGGTTTGAAAATAATGAAAACACTTTCACTTTGCTGTATCTCCTGGGTTATCATGAGGCGCCTTTTTGATTTTTCTTTCAAAGTTTCTGTAATAGTTGCCATAATGAGATTCTATTGTTCCGATATTTTATGGTGGTCCCCTGGGACTAACGTAGCCTTACGGGTCATTTTGGAGAGGAGTGCGGACCAGCCCTCCGGTAAGATATGCAGAGTTCGGCCCTGACTAATTTTCGGCACGCCACATTCGTAATATTAGTCCTCGGGGGTATTCATCACATTTGCAAATTTACTCCGATCCTATTATTATTCCAAAGTACATCTACATGGTGGCTGGGAGGTGAAAATAAAACATTTCAGTTAAAGACTCTACTTAAAGATCTAGAATTCTGTCCTCAACACCGCAGATATGCCCTTAAGGTACACCGTCTATACCGACAGGTGTTATCGCCTATCTTCTAGCGCTTACTCAAAAAAGGAACGATTGAAGAAGAAAAACCTCTTATCTTAAAATGGTGTGCGGTTGCTCAGCATACCACTTCGGAGAGTCCGGCGGGTTGGATAGTTTTAATCTGGTTGGCGTCTCCGATATTTTATGTGCATTTATCGGTGACCAACGTCACGTCGGCTAGAGCTTACCGGTTCGGCATGGTCTCGATTCGACCATTTGTCCGCAGATGCAGGGTGGGCAGTGTATAAAACGAGGACAGTGGGATTTCTTATATGCAGGGGCGGTGCGTACATTGCTGCACCTGTAAAGGAGGCGAAGTATGGGGTTATATATGTTCGAACGACGATCGATTTCTATATCGAGATCTTTGGCTTCTGTGTAGATTACATGCGGGCTTAATATTGGACTCCTAACAGCGGAGGATGCCAAAATTAATAGGGAGCGATGGATGTAATTTGCGGGGAGTGAGAGGCTCAAGTAGAGTTCGGCTTAACCACGTGCGATACACATGAGAATATAGCCATGGATGCGTCTATCGAGGCCTTCAGATGGCTGAATGCTTGGATACCGTGAATTTTTAGGCCTTTTTTTGTCAATGTTCACATTTCTGAAGTACTTTAAGTGTCAACCCAGCAACTGACTTTCTCCTCATATTTCAGATGGCGGGGTATTTCGTTAGCATATATATCGACCATTTACGGGGTCTTTTTGCCGACTATGACGTGACATTGATATCTCGATGGAAGATGGCAGGACCAACAGTTGGCTTTCTATCAATCCAGAAAGTTACATTGACATCCCAGTTACAATAATACTAGCGAGATAGATATCCCCATCGACAGTGACCCGAACGGAAATACCAATACAAGCACTAAAGATGCTGAACAACAGAAACCAGAAGCGTAATCCCAAGTACGCGGTCAAACAAGGTCGCGAGACCGGAATCTTTGATAGCTACAAGTGAGGAACTTTCCTTGCTCAACCTCCCAAGCGCCTTCGGGAGCCATATCTGACCATCGTGATTTCCTTGAACCCACAGCGAGGAGGTTCAGCCAAGCACGGATGGCTATCCGTCCAACATTCACCAAAAATTTGATTCCCAAGCAGCTGCTGAGGACGCGCTTGCTGGTCCCGGAACATCTGATTCCAGCACCAGTAACCATTACGCGGTCAAAAATGGCCGTAATCCTGGTATCTATGGAGATTGGTAAGTTGGGTTATATTCTCATCTCCCTCCAAAGGAAGAAAAATTCACGACATCCAGTCTGCAGCTCTAATATCTGCATATAGGCTTAATGCGGCACCGGAAGTCCTCGGGTATCCCCATAACGAGCACCGCCGATTCAAAGATTATGGAAGTGCAGAAAAATGGTTGAGGTCCGGTCCTACTCAGAAAGCTTCAACTGCTGGTGCGGCAAAGAGTCCAACTCCGGCCACTACGTGCGACTACACCCCTCTTGATAGTGGATATACTAGCCAGCAGTACGGCTCCGGCTCCGGAAACTACGACTATCATCCCGTTGGAAATAGCCAGGGCGAAGGAGGTGAGGGACAATATGTTGACCATGGCCATGGAGGGGATTATTGTGCTCCGGCCGGATATTCTGAGCATTACAACGGTGGAGGCGATGGCGGGTATGGCGGGTATGGCGAAGGTGGTCAGGGTAACGGGAATGGGAACGGTGGATACGATGGCTATTATTATGATTATTAAGCATGATAGTGGATCCACGTATCGCAGATATCAAGTTGTCTAGCTTCAAGGCGTGGTTTTAGAAGAGATACCTATAGTGTGCATATGTACGCTTGGACCTTATGAGCCTGAGACCTATTGTGGTAGCTAGCCAGTTTGGAGGTTCCATTCTCTTTTGTTACTCTTTGAAATATACCTATCCGTTGGTTCGAGATGACCGTCTGGTGTCGTTTAGAGCCTCATGTAAGTATCAAGATGTGATCTCTACCCATCTGTTTTCACAAAAGGGGTTTCAAATGGCTTCTCAGCCTGCGGTGTGATCCTAGCCAGATGTCTTCTCTCCCCAGTCTCCCAATCCAAAATCGAAGAATGGGCGGTTACTCGGTTCTATATTGGCACCAATGTTAAATCCCTTTCGTGTTCCATAATTTGCATTTCGAGGAAGGTTTTCCTTACATCCCAAACAACGACCGTTCCTTTTTTCCACTTCACGCGCACCTGAAAGTCCTGTCCCCCGCCTGTATGACCAGCTAAGAAGCCCAGGAGCATGTCGCTTTCTTCCTTTTTGTACCCCACGATGCCTTTACAAGCTTTATATCGGCGTCAAGGTTAATAATCGGCTTTCAATCTAAAAACAGAGCTTGAAAAACTTACAGCCCTTTGTGAAGAATAGTGCCTTTTCTTTTGTAACGGGGTGGGTTCGAACTATCGGATGTTCAACAACAACGGGTTCTCTTCGGCATATACCACCCCTTCCGCCATCGGGCCCGGAATACTGAGCCTTCAATCCGTGCAGCCGCTCTTGAAACCCAGGGGATAGTCTCTTGTACGCCTGGACTTGATCGGCAAAGATGGTATCGCCACCCGCTTCAGGCAAATCCAGAATATACATAAACTGCACGCCATAGCATCTCATCAGCTTTCTGATCCGGTTGTAGATTTGAATAAAACGTAGTTATCATACCGTCGTCCCGGCCGGCTGCTCTTCAGTAATCACATCCGTGTGAAAGCTCACATGACTACACCTTCCTTTGAAAAACCTACTCCACGTCTCATCCCCAGCTCCTCGATGCACGATGTGCACTTGATGATGGCTCTCAGTAGTGGCGCTACTATGGTGAATATGCAACCTACCAAAATAGGAGCCGAATTCCAGCGCCTTATCGATGGGTAAACCTGCGAAATCCTGATCGCGGAAGACGAGAACTTTCCTCTGGGCCGCGAGGAGGGCGAGCTGGTCTTTACCCGCATCCGAAAGGGAGGATAGCTGGACACCAGCGATTTTGGTACCGATGGTGGGGTTTATAAGTGTGTGCTTGCTACCTGGAGGATGGAGATCTGGGAATGAAGGATTGGCATTGTGGCCCGGGTCGACATGCGTGAATGGCTCTATCGGGGGGTATCTGTCGTTGGGCCATACGGGGAGGTAGTTTTGATACTGGCACCAGTGTGAGTATATTAGGCGGCCTTTTTTGGTAAGAAATCCAGAAAAGAGCTACAGAGCGAGTACTCACTGTCGCGGGAGACCATTTCTCGCTTCCGTTCGTTTCAGTCTCGTGGTTGTAGGCTTTCGGTCCCGGGATTGGAATTCTAGGGATTGCGGCTGCGGCGTTTGGTGTCGGCGAGAGCGCCTCCTTCTTGGCTTCGCCGACACCGTTTGCGGCCGACGGATTCAGAGCAATTGATGACATCTTGGACTTGAGCTTTCACACTCTACAGCTACCATTAATCTTGAGCAACATTTAGGGACGACGCGAAACATCATTCGGAAGTTTGCGTCTTGTATACGTATGATCAGATAAGCAACACACAAAATGCCACAGAGTTCGGCTATATTTGCCGGCTCCCGGGAAAGTTGTGAGATGGAAGTTCAGAGGGTCGACATTGAGATGGGCGTATATTGACAGATTCAACGGTTCTCATTATTTAAGAACCGTTTTATAGGGTGCAATCACGTTTTAGATCGAGGTTTGATACGTTTTGATTTTTAACTGGTTCCTTCCAATTCATATATTCGGACGAGCATTCGACTAGACTAAGTTTCTACATACAATCTTGGCTTCTTAAGTTTACAGGCTTGGCTTTTTACCATCCTGAAGATCTTTACGTGCTGCTCGGACTTTGCTTTTCAAATCATCCATCTCACGGTAAAGCGAATCAGCAACCTTGTTCTTGAAAAACTCAATCGTTGCGGTTGGCGCTCCGGTGAGTTCTCCTTCCTTGATCAGCATATCCTTAGTATTCATATGTCGGATCTTTGTGAAATCTTCGTTGGACATATCCCGAACAGCCTTGAGCTTGTCTTCCTTGACACCTCTTGTTTTGGCCCAAAAGATAAACTGTTCCTTTGGAGTTGACCCCTCGGCGGGATGAGCCTTCAGCTTGCCCATGATAGACGACTTCTCTGGCAATTTCTTCATCTCGGGGACCTTGGATTTCCAGAGCTTGCCAATTGCTTGCTTGTATTTCTTGTTCATGGTGTGAATCTGATCGAACACGCTATCTTGGACGGTTCGCAAGAATTTGACCTCCTTGTCATTGGCGCCCTTCCTCTCTCTGAGCTTGATATACTTGTCCTTTTCCGACTCAGCTCGCTTAGCGAGGCCAGTTGGAGACTTGCCTTCATAGAGCTGCTTGCGTGCTTCTCTGACCTGTTTGTTCAACTTGTCGAGCTCATCGTAAAGCTCCTTGGGAACATCTTTGAAGAACTTGATCTTGGCAGCTGGGGCACCGACTATCTCTCCTTCACGCAGAAACCTGTCCTTCATAGGCATCTCTCGAAGCTTATCGAATTCCGAGTCTGGCATAGCCTCAATAGTCTTGATTCGGTCGCTCGAGACGCCCTTTCTCTTTGCCCAGAAAACAAACCGTTGTTTCCGAGATGGAATGTCACCGGTAGGAGGAGTGAAAGCCTTGGTAGGCGGAGTTGGAGGTTTAGACAAATCTGGGAGGCTGCTATCCCATAACTTACTCATGGCTTGCTTGAGCTTGCGGTTATTCTGGGATAGCTTGTCATATGTAGCCTCTGGGACGGTCTTGAGGAATTGGATGACCGAGGGAGATAGATGCTTCTTCTCCGCGATCACCAAGAACCTATCCCTTGCGGAGGATCCTACGGCACCGCCAGTTATGGCTTCAGCACGGGTGACGAGATTTCTGGCTTGGCGCCATTCTCTCGCTTCTCGTGCGCTTCTAATGCTTGCATCCCACGCTCTTTGAACAGAACCCTCTTTATAGGGGACGTACTCATATTGTGCAGAGGCGGAAGCTGCAAGGAGGATAAGGGCGAGGAGTTGAGAGTTGACCTTCATATTTTACTGGCTAGGATATTCCGAAGATTATATAAAGTGAGGCTATATATGGAGAATCGACTCGAAAATTAAGGAGCTAGCAAGAATCACTAAGATGGGTTTATATTGCAATTGATGTTATGGAATCGTAGTAAAGACGTAAGTGGTAAATTGGTTAGTTGTTCGAATCTCGAAGGACCAGCCTGAGTTATAATTTGGGTGGACCAGCCACGAAAGTGTAAAATGTTCTGAGTGTTTGTTGGTGATGCTGGTTGATACTGTGAGAAGAAAGAATTACCAAGTGCAGTTCCGGCTCTCTATATACTATTGAAAACCCATAGTTCTGTGCCATTTCGTAGATATACCACCGGGCGAAGCACTGAACCTGTCATGCAGATTGCTCAACAGGAAGTCTCAACTTGGGGTTGTGTTGTCAAAAATTGTAGGCGGAGGGAATGCTTGGCTTGTTCCACCTTTGTCGAGGACCCGCACCATCTCGTGTCTAACACCGACTAGCCCATTTGGAACATCGTCCGCCCGCAGGAACCGCTCGCCATAACGGATGGCTCCTTGTTTCAGAGTACAATCATCTCTCCGTCGATGATTACTAGACTAGAATTCATCTCGAAGGATTGAACCGTATCGTGTCAAACTACTTCTACTTTACCAGCAGATCTTCAGGTGGATGAGCTATGGTGTGTATATCACATCTTTGAATCCTTCGATAAGATAGATCACCAAATCCGCTAATTCACGCGTAAGACCTGCCAAGTTATAAGTTATTTCGACTTTATAGGATTCTATCCCAGCGATGTTTCTCCTACAAACTCTGCAGATCTGGGGACCATTTAAGGGTTGCGCCATTGGACGGGTCGAGCGCCAGAGAATTTGATATTATAGGAAACCCTGTCAGAGCATTCGGCAAATTGCTGAATTTGCTCACCAGCTACTCCTCAATCTTTGTTCGTTGATCAATTTTACCATCAATCGAGTCCAATATTCACAGCGGAAAAGGTGGGACGGAACATGCCTGCAACTAGCACTTGAAGTATGTTGATCTCGGATGTGAAGAATACACAACCTGGCCTTCCGAGGTGAAGTGTAACTAGAACGTTTCATTTCAAACCGCTAGAGAGGTATGTATCTCAAAGATAGTGTAGCTTCGAATCGGGACTCCAACGAAAGGAAACAGGAATACGCTTTCCTATACATAAGCGTTACAAGAGCAGACCTTAAACTCGACTGGGTATCTATGTAAGGGCGAGACCCGCGACAACTCGCAACTCCGTCTGCCCGTAGAACATGAGCAAGGAGGAGGCCTGGTTAGGACCAAATTAGCCTGATTGGCCATGCGCCCGCTTTTTTTCCGAGGTGTTGCAGCAATCCAAAACCGTGTCGCGACTTGTCCGACTGTGCAACTTCGAGAAAGTCTCACCTCTAGACTAACTCCGCACAGCTTCCAGTACTCGAAGGCTTCGTTCTCACTGACTGCGAGACACCAAGCGATTTTTAGGTCGCCAAATACGCTTGTAGACCCCCTCGAACTGGCGACGATGCCCCTGTAGCAGCATCGGCTCCAAGCTTCGATTCAGGTGTGCGGTCTAGACCAAACGGAACCAGTGCCCTTGGCGCCCGCTCGGACCAGCAAAACAACACCTAGCGAAAAAATGCTGGCGAGTATTGAACCGTGCTGTTCTTTAGAGTAGACATATTACACGTACACGCCGAAGACGGGCGACGGCTGAGACAAAGGCCGGTATCAAGCTTCCTCCGAGCGAGCTTCCTCGACTCCAACCGCGAAGCTTGTAACGGCACCGTGGCTGCCAAGGTGAAGCCGGACTGGTCCCTCTGGTCCCTCCTCTTCGGAAGCCAGAGGGACAGGTACGAGTACGAGGAGCTGGACCCTGAGAATACGGACTCTGCCAGATCAAGCAACTCAATAACGCCGAATATCGAACTCGCAACATCTTACACATATCGAAGCAAGAAAGGAAGCTTTCGCCTCCACGCCCTGTGTATTTTTTTTGCACTGGCATCATTTGTCTTCGGGTATAACTCAAATTCATTCAAATCCGTATATTAGGAGTCTGACCAAGCTAATTTTCCAATATCAGCTACAATATCGGTGTCATTGGGACAATTTATGTCAACAAAGGCTATAAGCATGACCTTCATAATCCTAGCGCCGCCCAGAAAGGTCTCATCACTGGGGTCTACTATCTTGGAACATGGATAAGCTTCGTATTCATATCTGGTCCATTGAATGACAGGATCGGACGTAGATGGACATCTTTCATAGGACTGTTTGTTATTTGTATTGGTTCAGGTGTCCAAATTAGCTCCCATGGACCAGCTGCGCTAGCTATAATGATCACCGGCCGTATAATATCCGGTACTGGAACAAGTCTGATTGCGACTACCATCCCACTATATCAAAGGTAAGCATTTCATTATTTTGCATGTAAAAGATGATCGCTAACTCAGTTATGAAACAAGTGAGATATCGCCAGCAGATCAACGTGGTAGACTTGTTATTATGAACCATGTCGGATTTGTTACGGGTCTTGCCGTTGCTTTCTGGTAAGCTGCTTGGCCTTGGCGATCTAATTGGTAAGAAGGAAAGCTGACCATCTCTAGGGTGGGCTATGGGTTTTCCTATTGGGATACCGGCAAAGGAGCTTATCTTGCGTGGAGACTGTCCATGGCGGTTCAATATATCCCGGCTCTGGCTTTTATGATTGGCCTTCCATTCGTGCCTGAAAGGTAATACCGCTCCCACGCTATTCAGAATCACCGACATACTAAAATGCACCTAGCCCTCGCTGGTTACTCGACCACAACCGCGCCGATGAAGCTCACCGCGCCATGGCTTGGATCCGGGGTACCACGGACCAGGACAAGGTCCAATCTGAGATTAACATCATTGCAGAAAACATTCGTTACCATCGAGAACACGACATTCAAAGTTGGAAAGTGTTATTCACAGACAAGTATTTATTCGCTCGTTTGTGGAGAGCAACATTTCTACAGTTCATAGCAATGATGAGCGGCGCGACTGCGATCAAATACTATCTACCCACCAACTTTAAGGCTCTGGGGTTGCCGACTAAACTAGCATTGCTAGCTGGCGGAATTGACAGTACTCTGAAAATCGGATGCACCTTGATAGCCATGAGTTTGATTGATAGGCTGGGTCGAAGGAAGAGTCTGATCCTTGGTGCCGCAATCATGGCTGTGTCTCTCCTAGTAAGCCCATTTACGTAGTATCCTTTTAAACATTTACTCACTCATTTGGTAGATAAACGCCATTCTGCCTCAGATTTATCCGAACAATAGTAACCGTGCAGCAAACTTTGCTTGTATCGTTTTCATCTTCTTTTATACATTCGGCAATGGGATCGGCTATGGTCCTATCGCCTGGGTTTACGGTGCGGAAATTTTTCCAGCACACGTTCGTGCAAAAGGTCTCTGCATAGCGGCTTCGGGCAGCTCCATAGGTTCCATTATCGTCACTCAAATATGGCCGATTGGTATTCATAACATTGGGAGCAAGACGTATTACATATTCTTCGCCTTCAACGCCGTGAGTATTTGGTTGATTTATCTATATTATCCTGAAACGAAAGGAAAGACTTTGGAGGAATTGGATGACTTGTTCGGGAAGAAAGAGAAAATTGGTATGAGAGGGGATATAGATGAACTAGCACAGCCTCTGGTTCAGGATGATAATGAAGAGGATGACGAGGATGACGATCAGGCAAAATCTGCTGCTCTTCAAGCTGAAAACATACAGTGAAAAGTCAAGCCATGTTAACTTGCTAGCGAGAGAAGGTTGGCTAAATCGTATCGGCGAACCTAATAGATGAATTCGCATCGGATGTCTAAACCTTTAAGCTAAACCATCAAGTCAGAGGAATGTCGGGGTTTAAAAGTTATTTGGATAGAAGTTCAGAGCTCACTACATAGATCCAGCAATTTAAATTTCATTCAGGAAGGTAGCGCATATTTCGTGGCAATATCGAATGGTCTCACTAAATTTTGAAAACTAGAACGAACTCAGCGCAAAATCTACCAATCAATAGAATGACTTCCACCTACCCTTAGATTGACCTCGGGAATTGTCTTGATCGTTATCTCCATCCCCGTCGAACTCTCTGGGTTTCCCTTTCATATCGATATCCCAAGCCGTCCTATCTTCTCCGGGCTCATTTTCTTTCCTCTTGCCCAATATTTCCAACGGCCCATCTTTATACCTTGCGCAATCATGGTGTCCGTGTCCTTCTAATTTTCCGCGAACATCGATGAGCCATTGGCTACCTTTTCCCTTCTCTGTTTCAGGCTTCTCTTCCTCCTGTGCAATGGGCAGTGGGTGGCATTTCAACTTTCCGCGTACATCAATGGTCCACTTCGGCTTCTCCGTACGAGAATCCACAGTCTCATCGCATGGCTGTGAGTCTTCCGGCTGAGTATACTGAATATTCTTGGCTGAGATCGGCTTTGGTCGTTCGTCTGCTGGTGGATCGCAGATATCGCATGGTTCGTCATAGTCGAATCTCTTGATTTCTTTGTTGCAACGGCACAGTCTGGGTTTGAAAAGCGAAACCCTGTAGTGGTGGATCCCGCAACATCTGTAAAGGTATTCGTAGCACATTCCTAAAGCCTTTAGTGAGACCCGGGGTGATCGAGGGGTTATATCTGTTAGTCGCACTGTTGAACTTGTTCAGGTGTAAAATTTTTGGAAGCAAAATATAGGTTTGTCCGTATTTACGAAGAGACTGGGTTGCAACGGTCCGTGGTATTTGCTGTAGGCAATTACGCTGCCCTTTCATTGTTAACTAGGTACATATTCATATTCAGCCGTTTATAGACTTTATCATTATAAAGTCTTCCAGATGCGCAAACTCAGAACTTCGAAACTACTACACATGAATTTTGTTTCAAGTTTATAATTTCGCTACCTCACTTCAACTGTTTAACTGATAGTTTTACACTAATCCAGCTTCTTAGATATTGGTAGAACTGTTCCAGATCTTATAAGCAGCAAACATCTCTATTTCCTTACGATTGTGTATTTTCTTCTCTGAATTCGGCAAAATAGCCTACATATAATTATATAAGCGCCTCCGATATTTGGGGGCTTTTGAAACGGCCTTGTAATCAGATCTATCAATATTGTATACAACAATGTATTGTATACTATGCACCTCTTAGTCACCCGAATAATGATCACTAGATGATTGATGATTGACAACTAAGAGAAACTAGGACGTCAGATTAATTTAATTACAAAAGCTAATTATTTGAAGCTAGGTTGAATGAATGTAGCTCTACTTTGAAGCTTCCCAAGAGTTTGATCTTGATATATCTGCCTATAGCTTGAGTGTTTCGAGATACTCCGCTCGAACGATTCCTACTGTTTCACCGTTAAAGACAGCCGAGAAAGCCATGTTAGTACTGTGCAGCTCGAGCTTCATCGTGAAGTTAACATCATGCCAAATGGTATTGTCAGTGGTGCTACTCCTAGCCTCGGTTGTACGTAGAATTTTCGCGCTTTCTAAATCAAAATTAACGACACATAATGCGATGACATCTATCCGAATGGTCAGTTAAATCTCAAGTACATTTAATCTATATGAAATTTCACCTACTGTCTTCTCGCCGCTTAGGAGGCCGCGAATCACCATTGTACCACAACTTCATGCTAAAGGTATAAGTTCCCTTCGATTTAAGGGTACTTTCTCGCATGGAAACGTAGATGTTTTCGGTAAGAACACTGCCTACTTTCATTTCGTCATTCTATACCCCCCGTCAGATTTTGCCGGTTACATTTCACTATTAATAGGAATACCATGACTTACTTGGCGTATCATCCATCTCATCTGGTTGTTAGCTATCCACATATCCTCTGAATCATCCCATGCACGATCTTTATAGTCGTGCAGAGATGAATCGAAAGGAAAACATAATGATTGGCCGTAGCTGTGACGTGAGATAAAAGATACGAATGCACCCTCATCCAGACCCCACGCCGTAGCACCCCGGCAGACAGCTGACCAACTTTCCCAGGAAATAAATGTTAGCGATGCACTGATATAGATATTTAATCCGAAATTGAAACTAAGCGGGTGAATCCTTAGGACTTACGCTCCACTCGTCTTCAAAACCTTGATCCCCTGGCTCCGATATATATTATCAAGCCGAGAATGTAAGTAATTGGACTCGCCAAATCCGCCAATAAGTAAAATAGCCTGGAAAGTTTAATCAGATTAGTAGGCAAGCTACCAAAAGGAGAAAGCTTTGGGTTATTTAAATGTATACATTTACTCTTTTGCCTTTCCTCCGGATTTGGGCGACTTGACTTTCGACCAATTTATCCGTTTTTTTGCAGACCTCGTCGAATATTGTAAGAAGATCAGACCTATTTGAAATTTTAGTGGGTTTCTCTAATTCTCGGTTGATACCGGATGTTTCTAAGCTCGTGCACAACGTACCCCTTCACAGGGATGAGGTCATCCTCTTCGTCAGAGTCCGCGGTATCACCGCCAATTCCAGGGAGTGTAACACTCATATCTACGCTGCTGTCTCCGTCAAAGTGGCGCTTGATTCGATATTCGAATTGTGACATCATATCCATTCTGTATTTCTCTTTCGTGGCAAAATACTTTTTCTCCCCGATGGTTCTCTTTATGAGTTGCTCGAATCCGAGATCCAGGAAAACGGAACCACACAAATCTCCTTTTCAGTTGTAATTAAATAATTGTCAGTATTTCATGCTACTTTGAATGCTCAAATTTATAACTCAATTCTCTGTAATAAGTCTTTGGTCATACCTTCTCCGACTACAGACTCTTTCAGTCTTAATGGACGAACTTGGACAACTTCGTAGCTGATGAGGTCCTACATCAGGTAAGGAATCAGCAACTTGCATGGCGGAGTGGGAGAATATGATCTCGTAGAGTCAAGGAAACGTAATAGCTTACAACAGTACCGCCTCCCGCATCACAGATAACGAAGATATCACCTGCCTAAATAAAAATATATTAGCGGTTTCTGTTGAGTAATAGTGCGTAAAGAAGATCCGAAGCCTTAAATTATACCTTCAACTCTTCGTCATCTGCCCGGTGTTTCATTGTTGACAGAGCTGCAGCTTCTGGCTCAGACACGAGCTTGATGTTGCTCGGGAGTCCTGCTTTCCTAGCTGCTCGTAATGTCCGCTCTTTCGCAATCGGCTCCCAGGCCGCCGGTACAGTCAGAACTATTTTGAATTTGTAGATTGATTCAAAATCAGATCCTCTGTTCTGACGGATATCTTCTTTCCCAGTTTCCCAAATCCATTTGAGATAATCGGCAATGACATCATCGACAGTTTTACCATACTTGGCCATATTTGCGCTGGCCTCTTTGACATATTGGATATCTCCACTATACTGGCCGGGCTGTAACAGGATTTTGAACCATTTCAAAACATTTCCACTGGCTTCGTATCCGAATGAACTAGGCTGATATGATATCCATGTTCGTACTTTATCGTGCGTAGGACTAAAATCTCGTCTTGTTGTTTTCCAGTCCGTTTTCAGATTTATATCCTTGGTTCCAGTTGTTGCAGCCCAGGAAAGCCCAGAGTACCTATATTAGAGGGTTTGAAAATATGCTTAGTAAAATGTGTTTAAGTAACGACGTCTAAGAGTCCCTGCACCAGAAGACAGAAGCACTTACGTGGTACCAAAATCGATACCAACCACAATTTCTGGACTAGAAGTCGCCATCCCACTAGTAATTTTATTCTACCTTAATAGCTGATATATAAGCTATAGAGACTTTCAGACTTTCGTGCAAACGATATAAAAGTTCTACTGATGGCGTACTTCAGCAAGTTTATAAGGAAATTTCATTTCAATTTGAGAGGATATATTTCAAATCTTATAACAGATACGATGAAGTAAACAACTGGACGAAAGTCGACCTCCGAAGGTAGGTGCCTCATTAATATCAAATTATGAGCTATATAGAGCGAAGTGCTGGACCATGGGTCGCAAGCTCTTGGTTTCGTCTTCCTCTTAAACTAACAGCAAAGGTTTGCGCGGTTCGTTTAATTTTGAAAACATGAATCTTCATTTTGACAAGGGCCAGGTGCAATGGATGTTCCAGACCTTGCGCCAGAGCTGAGGGCCAAGAGCTTGATCAAGCTCAAGTGAATCATCCCATCCGATGCAGATGGTTTTCGTATCCTGTATCTGCACATACAGATTTATCTGTAGGGACGGCATTCGGGGCATCCAATCACCCCACGGATATACGTATCATGGGTCTGTGGAAACAGGGAGTCCTTGATGAGCGACTGTAACAGTTCGTACGGGGCGGCAGCCTCGTTTGGTTGTTACTTACTACCCCGCACAATAGCATGATAGGCGCGAGGCTGTCGATTTGTGCAACCTGATTGCGAAACCAACACAAAATTTGTCGAACTCGATTGCATAACAGCCTTTAATAAATCCTTTCGATATCACAATAGCTAAGTGAGGGTATTATAGAGGCCAAAGGATCAATTTCTTGTACATGATGCATTACCCCCACCTAAGCGGCTGAACAAGCCCATGTGACAATCGGTGGCGATATTTCAGTACTTTTGTACGTATACATGCGCATGCTATCCTCCTGAGGATATATACGGAATTCGGGTTTAAGCTCGCCAACCCCTCAGCCCCAACGAGGCTATCCGGTTCGAGCACAATTTTCAGATGTTAAACCAAAAGAATTTCTGTGCCGCGCTCGCATATGCATAATGTTCTTTTAGGTAAGAGAGATTTTCTCGCAGAGAACTCGGATATCCGAATATCCGTTCAACTATATGCATCTACGCTGGTACTATCACGCAATTTCACTACTTCAGTAGGTTTCTGTAATTCGAGATGAATAACTCGGACCCGAGGCTCCAAGATTTTCTTATCGGTGATCTCTTTCGAGAGAGCACAGTTTATGCAGAGTTCCCCTCTCTATCAGATGGATGAAGGTTGGATAAGTCTCCGTGGTCTCCACTTTACCCTGCAGTAAAGATTCACATCCAGCCATCATGTCTTGGAAAAATATGACCGCATATTACAATTTTCGGCGCGTGGGGTTGAATACCGATAATATGGCCAAATCCTATCTAACCGCATAACTGGCCTAAGACGAACCTTCCCTTAGTGATCGTATTTCCATGCATCTCGACGGCAAGAGTTTCGATATTTCCGAGGGTTTTTGTCTACAAAATCTCGTAAAAACGGTGGCATATATCTCTGAGCGATATCTTCTTATGTCCACCAGATTGGCAACATTTTTGAAATTCCCAAAATGTGTTTGCAGCTGCAATTCGCCTACCTACGCGCTGATGAAAATTAACAGAGAGTGATCGGCACGGAAAAAAACTTCTCCTCAGTACTACGGAACTTGCATTATTAATATATATGCCTCCTGGTAGACCCCAAAGATCCAAGGTACGTTGTCTCAAAATCAAAATTAAAATCTAAAGATTTTCAACCGACTAACCTCAACAGGAATATAGCACTCGAATACAACCGTATTCCCGAATGAGTGCAACAACATATCGAACAGATGTCTCAACATGTCTTGACTGTGACCGCAGGCTTGCTGAAATATCTCATAGCACAGAATGCGGGTACTGTCAGCAAGAGACTTTGCTTGAGCATCGTTCAAGTCGTCCGCCTAGCGGTAGCAGAACTACTGGACAAAACTCCCAAGACCAAATAAATCAAATTAGTGAGGCCCCACCAGCCTATAACAGCCATGAGAGCCGCCGAGAAGATGATCTTGCGTTTGCAGGCCATCTAGACGGTAATAGCAGCATGGCCACTGGTAGTAGGCCGGTCGGTGCACGGGACACCCAAAGTGCGCCAGAGCCAGGTTCGAGTACTCCAACTGTATGGCATGCACTCACTTTAAAAAATGCGCTCAAGTGCTAGTATTACGCTGATACCCAATACAGACAAATATTATTATTCTGGAACCATCGATTCTGCCCCCGTCACACCAACCGCAAGGGTCCACAGGCGTTGAGCGCATCCTATCAACTATAACGGGGTACTTAAAGCCGAAGACGGAAGAAGAGATAATCAAAGAGTTAAAGCTTGAAGTCGAAAACCTTAAAAACGAGAGAGACGGCAAGATCTCCAAAATAAAAACGCAAAGAAATGAAGCTGAACACTTAAAAAAAGAAGCGGAAACAAGTTACCGCAGTCTAGTAAAGACACACAATACACTCGTCGGTAGATTTAACCAATTGGCCGAAAAGAAAAAGAGCTTGGAAGAGGAAAAAATCCAGACCGAACGGGAACTTCTGCTACAAAAGAATAGTTACGAATTGCAAATCAATGACATGCAGAAAACTATTCAAAGCCATATAAATCACATTGACGATATCCAGAAAGGCTTGGGCTCCTATAACGGCTTGTTGGTGACAGAGAAGGCTGACAGCTACTGGCAAGGGGTTCTCGGGAAGTTACGCGGGAGTATTCAAACATGGGCGGGTAGCACGATCAGAGAGTTCTCTGAAACAATCGAGAAGGCTCCCGCCAATATTACCCCAGAACTAGAGCAAGAGATCCGTATGGTCATTTTGACTCCTAATTTAAGCCTTGACCAGATATTTGCGAGGTTAAAAGGTCCCAAGAAACGTCGATATTTTCTCCAAGGATGGGTCCATCTAACTCTGTGGAAGTTTGTTTTCGCTCCAAATATACCCGCTAAGTGGGCCAGTGCGAAGAAGCTGGCTGGAACCCCTTCCCTGCCTCCACCGGAGACGCGATCTACTGGACAGGATCTTTGGCTCGATTCGAAGGCTGCAGAAGCTTTGAAGCAGTTAGAACTTGAGATGACAAATATCGGTAGGCAAGCTCCTCGTATGCTACTGGGCCATTTGCAACGGCGAAATCATAGTGTTAAGGCTAACAAAAGCAAAAGTGACCGCAAAGCGGTCCCGAGATAACGAGATTGCGTTCCATAAGTGGCGATACCTGACTTTGAGCATGCTCGGAAAGATATCTCCAAGGGCAGAGCTTCACCCTTCGGTTAGACAACAGATCGAACGGCGTTGCCTAGACATGGCAAATGTATTTTCAGAACTACAAGAACCTACTAGTACTAATGACGCAAATATGAAAGTAACCAAGCTTTTTGAAGACCTTCTGAAGCTCTTTGATGAAGCAATCACGCTATCCGCGGAGCTAAGAACACAAAGAGCTGCGTTTGATGTCAGATTTCCAACGACACTGTTATCAACTACCACAAATGATAACCGTAACTATTTTTCCGAATACGAAACTCAAACCCCTCTGCTTCTGGATTCTAGCTGGATGATCGCAGCGTCAGGGTCTTCACCAGTAGTGCAATACATAGTCGAGCCAGCTATATTTAAATCAGGCAACGGAAATGGCGAGGACTATAAAACTGCGGGTCCTTTCATCAAAGCAACTGTGGTCTGCTCTAATTCCGAAGTTCCATCAGAGCCACAGACTGCAGGAAATGTGCTGAATGCTGGAGAATCGTACATAAACTCCAACTCGTTACTACCACCAAGGAATAACTTCAATGCCAACACAGGGTTTAATTCGGTATCCGACAATTTGCAAGCTAACGAATATGGCAAGGGAGGGTCCGGCGCTACTGTTTTCCAGTATCTACAACAATAGCTGAACATCAGATACCGGATGTCTAGTAAAATGGAGACCAAAAGGACAATGATATTTATCAGCAACGTGTATTTGTTTGACCAGGTCCCATTATGTATTTGGGTTCTTTTTCTTCGGACTGAAAAAATATTTATCTAATGTATTTCCGTTCTTCTTCGCGACAGCTTCTGCTTTTTTCTCTTTGGAATTTGTATTCAGAGGATTGGTGGTATCGCGTTTCAGCAATTTCAGGCAATTTGCTGTGAACATCTCCCAAAGCTCGAGGGTGAGACTTCCTCCTGACGCTTCTTTATGTCCTTTAGCAAATGAAACTTCACCACTCTCTTCCGCCTCTACGAGTCTCAATGCAAACACATCATCTTTGGAAGCATAGCCTCTGAGAAGTGATATTATGTCTTCCCCATCTTTGCTTTCTTCATCAGTCTCGCTTTCAGTCTCAATATTGCCTGATGCGTCTGTTGCTTTGGTATAGATAGCATCGGTATTCTTCCGTTTTCTGCCGGTTTTGATCTCGAATGCATCACTTCGAGCCTTAATAGATGACTTGGCCAGCCGGCAGCTAAAGTTTACCTTACCGGTAATGTATCCCGTATTCGCGCAACCTACTGCGATTAGATTTTTGCTTTTGAGATGGCCGGCCCATCTAGTTGCTATCAGTGGGTGAATTTGGTAAAGGGAGTTTATCGTGAGGATGGCCAATCTGCCATCTTCGCTAAATACTGGAGGCGTGTGGCTACATCGCTCAGTTTCTTCAAATGTAGAATTGCGAGCCTTGTCTAAGTTTAAGAGGATTTTTCGTAGATTGAGAAGTACCGGATCAGCGGGAACCTTGTCCGATGTCAACGCCATAATTTGCTTCGGGTCGATAGATGGGAAGACATCACTAGCAATCCGAAGCAACTCCCAAGAGTCGCCAGGGTCAGCACTTGGCGTTCTCCTCGGAGCGTTTAAGAATGGCACTAGCTTCGAGACAGCTGTTTTGTAGTTTATATTGGTTTGTTGAACTGCACTTGGATATGGCTCGTTCTGTAGAGGAACATTTGGACCGAGATCGCCAACGACTAATCAATATAATTGGTAATATATAAGCGGCCAGGTTTGCAGAAGATTGACAAAGTCTAAAAGCTCAAGAGTTACTTACTGCCAACAAGGGAGAGCCACGCCAGAGTCTGGTAAAGTTCAGATGACGATACACCTACTTCTCGAAGTAGCCCTTCGCACACTGTGTAAGTCAATAAGCTAGATGTAGCTATCGGTGGTGACTCGCATGCAGAACATATCACAGCATTCTTCGGAAAGGTCTTTGAGTAGTGATGATCCAGAATCTGAAAATAGAAAATATTATCAATTTAAATGCTTCCATCAGGATTCCTTCAGAAACTTGGAAAGAAATTTTTTGGATCGCAAGACTAGAAACACATACAAGTGTAGGAATCCCTTTGGCGATTTCGTCACCATAATTGCTTCCCTGATCCAAAACTATGATGGCGTCGAACAGTTCACCTCCGAGAGTTCGGCCCTCCAGCTTTTCGCGCTCATCATCCGCATGTACATTTCTTCCTTTCCCGACAAAATGCACGGCAATGTTTTCTTTCGACTTTCCGAGTGCGATAAGTGTTTGTCGGAGTATGTGTCCGCTACTGAGCCCATCGCAATCACGATCTGGTACCAGCAGCGTTGGTTTTATCGATTTCGAACATGTCAAGATAAAATCTCTCGCAGCTCGAATGGAGTTTTTTGGGGCCGGCCAGTTCGAATATCGAAGGTCCCTCCGTTCTTCCACTAAGGTGGATGACTCGATATCGAACTTCTCACGTTTCTGTGGTGAGAACGACGCGTCGGAACTAGAATCTGGTAATCGCCTTTTTGGTCCCATTGCAGCTCTCTTATAGCATCAGTGAATGATACTACGATATGGGCTTGGATCCAGAGGAGTCTATCAACGTCGAAGGATAGGAGTAGGCTATTTCCGAGAACTCTAGAAGGCAGATGCCCTCGGGACTGAGATCATATGAGATGTTATGACATCAGTGATTAGGCCGACATATTCTGGGGTAGAATGAAAGAGGTGTTGCGGTGTCTCGCTTCAACGGCCAATTGTGGTTCTTGAATCAGTCAACTTCTGCTGCTTGCAGCTGCGGCTTTTGCCGAAACACAGGATGGACGAGGGAGCTGTAACGTTGCTCGAAAACCCTAGACGACAATGGGAGTGTACCTATGTACCTATATTAAACATGTAACTTATTCAATTGGATGTCGAAAGGTAAAAAATGTCTTTTTTTATTTCTCATTTTTCCTTAGAAGAATATGCGCGAGTAACAAAGTATTTACATTATTTAAGAGAAGCTATCGAAGGTGACGAAACTGTTGGAAGCAGCTTTGACCAAGTAGCCAATCCGGGGAGTATGTTCAGTCGGGGGCTTTAAGTGATTTGATTTACTAGATCACACAAGGACAGCCGATTATCCTCACATTTGAGATGCCTTTATTTACATTCTTTGCCAGCCAATGCATACTTGCTCGAAGCCACGACTTGGCAGGGCTACTCGCCAATATTGTGTTGTGGACATAATTACGAAGTTCGAAGTGTAGAGCCGTCTATAAGTACAAATACCAGGTCCGTCTTATTCCAGATGGATTATTTGTAGAGGTAAACAATCCAAGACATTTAAAGCCTGCCGACAAGATTAGACAGGATGTCCTCTGTGTGCCGCATGATGAGGCTTACATGGCCCTCAAACTCCATACGCTTATACGCAGCGTTTGGTAACAGTTCCGAAGCTCTGTCAGGCATTCCAATCGGAACATTGACATCAACGCCTCCATGCCATATCGTCAGCCGACTTGCATCCAAATCCTCGAACTTGAATCCCCAATCCGAGGCAAATAACCAAAACTCCCATGCGGCACCTTTACCCCCAGGCCTCAGCGCCTCCTTCATCGACCCGAGATAAGCCCCAACCAAAACCTCATCCTCCCCAAGCTGCTTCATACACTCTTTATCTATCGCAGGTTGAGGGAGTCCCGCGGCTTGACTCTCCATAATCTTGACCAATTGTTTCATATCAGATCGTGCCACGCTCCCCATCGTCAAGTCTATCAACTTCTCTGCCAACCACGTTGAAAACCCAGCAATCCAAAATAGCATACGAGTTTGCCACATCATTCCAGTGGTACCGAAAGAAAGTGGATACATCGCTGAGACGACTGTTGCGGCGACAAGGCGCTCTCGCGGTATCGCATGGAGGCATGCAAGCACATACGGCCCACCGCCGGACACGCCAAGGACGCCGAACTTGGGGATGTCGAGATGGTCAGCGAGCTCGATGATGTCCTGCGGCCATGAGAGTAGAGTCCTGTTCTCTTGGAAGGTTGATCTACCAAAGCCGGGGCGATCCGTTGATATGACTGGGATCCCGAGAGTTTCCGCTGCTCGGTCGACGAGTAGAGCTTCGAGGTGGCAACCAGGGGTTCCGTTTATGTAGAATATTGGAACAGTTTTTGGATCGACTGTGGCACCATATCTGGCGTAAGCTAGTGTTCTACCGTCTTTAAGAGTAAAGGTTTCCACTGGATCTTTCCACCCGTTTTGAGGAGTGGGCGGGGACTGAGGGGCTCCCACTGATGCTTCTGGTGCCATTGAACTGGTGTATATCTCCGCCGGCAATTTTGTACTGGCGTCCAAATCTATTTTCCTAAGTCGCAGGAGTTCAAGGGTCGTATATATTTTGCGTTTTTGGATTTATAGAAGTTTGTAATTGAAGCCGTTCGGATCAAAGCGACGCGACGACGGCACCAAAGTCTCGTCACGTTGAGCAACACGACACCCACAACCGCCAAGTTTGGACCAAGCCTGGTAACGTTACGAGACTGCAGCAAATATCAACGTGTGCTTGTTTAATTATAAATTGTAAGCCAACATCTTGGCGTGTAACCATGAAGATGAACGTCGGAAATGACAACAGAACCGTCACCATACAAGGTCTATTTATTCAAGATGTATATTAAACAACTACATACTTAGTCAAAGGCCTTTTAAGGCTTGAAAAATTGGTTTCCAAAGGCGATAGTGAGGTTTGAAACTGCGAAATTTAGAAATAAAAAATACCCAACTTACTTAAACCCCTTCCGGATACCCGACCCATTGATGACCTAGTGGAGATGATATACATGCCACTTGCTTTATGCATGGCCATGTCATGTTTCTATTCTCAAGGTCCTGGGATCTAGTGGATTATCAAGACGGATGCCATAAGGGAGGCTACACTGGTAATTTGATATGAGAGGCTTTTTCAATAAAGCCCAGACCCTATCATCCGGCTCGCCTGCTGTAAAGTTCTGATATATGCGGTTACAATTTGAAAGTGGACCGTCGTTATGAGGAGCATAGAAGCGGCAATAACAACCCTCAATTTCTATTTTTTCGATACGATCGCCAGACAAGTACCCGCATCCTGTCTGACCGGTCTCAGGGTTAAAATGCCTTGCCTCTAATACGAACCCCTTTTGATTGCTCTCAGTATCCCAAAAATGTAGGGTGCAATTTTTAAAGTCCTCGAAATGGTTTGTGTTCCAGCATTTCAAGCTCTGGATTCTATCGTTGTCGTTGCCATTTGCGGGCAGATCTCTATCCTCACGATTGTAGGCCGAAAATCTACTGTGAGATGGGGGGCAGTCTGGTGTGTCAAAGAATTCGCATTCACAATATCCTGTGAGAGTGTACGAAGATACTTTCGACGGGACGCTGTCTAGGGTGGGGCTAAGCGTTCTTTCAAGTCCGCGATATTGAAGCATTTATTCTCGGGGAAATAGTGAGACGAGTTTCCCTTCCATGTTGGGTACCCTGTCCATTGCTCACCACGCAAATATATTTCGTCGAATAGATCAAGCTGACATTGGGTGCTAAGACGCAAAGTAGCGCCATATTGGAGGAAAGCTGATACATCCCGGTCAACTTCTCCTGGAGGTACTTTCAACTCAGTTCTCTCAAACGGTATGGTTCGGCGCTTAACTCTGGTATATGAAAAGGTAAGCCGCGACTTAGCATCGTTTGGTAGACCGTTGCTCGTTGAAATATAAAGATAGATAATTGCGGCGAACCACATGTAGAGCACTTGCATTTCGATTATTTGTATTCGACTAGGAAGAATAATTCCCATAGAAAGGCTGACAAAGACCAAAGTAGAAAAATCGGGCATTTAGTACCACTTTTCAAGATTTGCTCGCAGTAGAACCTAGAAGGTTGGCTTTGGTCTTTATTGCTGTATTGATCTATAGCTTGGATAAGGAGATAATATTTTATATTTAAGGCATGCCGACGTAATAACGCTACAGAGCTACAAAGTATACCGTGGTTCTCGAAAGTCTGACCTAGATTTAATCCGATTCTGTGTTGGAGATTTGGCTACGTTATGACGCTATATATGACGGCCGGCCAAATCCCATAACTATGCCTTGCGTATATGCAGTCTCGGAATAGGATAGGTGAATCACCAACTAACATCCTTCCATTTCAACATACAATTGAAATGTAAGTGATGAAAATACTCTCTCTGTGCCACCCAAAACTCTGGGTTATAATGCATTAACTGAGCTTATGCATTTAAAGTTGAAATCTTGTGCGCAAAACTTAGACCTAACATGTTGATAGTAGTTCTAGATCTAGTACTAGTATACACCGATGTTAAAATAGTGTATGCGGTTTCATATCGCATTGTTGGTAGCCAGGGCTAACCCGAACTTTGTAAAACAAGTTACGGCGTTAGAATTCTTAATTATTTGAACCAAAATCCATATTCCTTTACGATACTGGTACAACTATACTTTACTTCGCAATCTGACTTGCAAGTACCATAATTATGAATGAAAATACGGTATTTGACAGGGTTCCTTAACTTAAACAAAGATTGAACAACCCCATCAGTAGGGCGAAATAACTGCAATTTGCATAGAATATATAGAACTATCATTGCTGGTAGTTATTCTTAACAAGGAAGTGAAAAAATATAACACACTTTTACCCAAATACTGCCCTCCCAATACCTGGGTTCTTTGTGAGGCTTGGCCATGAGTCTGTATCTTGGTTTAAGTTTCAGTTGCTCGATTATCCGAGCTTGATTTGCCCAGCACCACAACAGCATTGTGGCTTCTCCCATTTACTTAATTAAAACCCCCCGTGAGGGATTTGTACAACCAGTCTAACACCACAGGATAAGAGCCAAGGTTAACTGCCGAGTGCCTATTTCGTGCGACCTCGTTGTCAGGGTTCGCGTATCCACCAGTTGATGCATCGTCTGAAAATACGAATTTACTTTTTACAATTTCATGTCGTAAAGAACTATGAGCTCAAATGCTTGGAAAGCAAAATTGAGACTGAGTCCCGTAAATACATATTTGAAAGAAGCACTATAACGTAACTATTTAAATGATCCTCTCAGATGTGATTGGCAAGAAAATCAACTTACATGGGTCTCGAGTGCATGATTGCACGTCGGTAGCAATCCGCCCTATCACAGGAGCCAACATTGCCGATAACATATGAATTTATATTCATAGCTCGTGTAATATGTCACAAAGATTCTCTAATCTAGACGGACGCGGAGCACACTTACCATGCAGGGAGCTCGAATTAAGTCACACTTGCCCTTGCTTACATCCGGTTACGATTACTGGTAAAAACAAACTTTTTATCCAAAGCTCTTTCGTAATGAAAGTACGTCCTAGTAGGTACTAATACTATAGATACCCATACCCATTTCAGTCTCCTGGTTCCCAATCAATCTATCGACCCCCTTACTTTGTCCGAACCAGATTGGCGGTAACTGGGACAGAAGCTCCCACGTGCAATACCTCTCTAATTTACCCACCTCAGCCTTCGAAGTAAGGAGTCTTCCCTTTCCCGGAAGTGTATGTGTAGCATGTGGCTAGATCCAACCCAGCCGTATTCACGCGTGTAACGTAACACGCAACGCGCAAATTGTGTTAATTCCGATAATGCATGTGCAACATAGGAAGAAATAGAGACCAAATCCTTCCCCCCCAGAAAAATCCGCCAAATTATGCCAAATAGCTAATCAATCCCACGAGTCATATTCTACTAAGGATAACCAGAGAAATAAAACTATTGATATTATAGATGCTTCTATTATCCAATCAATCACCATACATTTATAAAGCTCTTCAACTCGGGCTAAGTGCGATATACAGTTAGCCGATGTATGATTTAAATTAACGAGAGATCAATGCTAGTGCTGTTGATTCCAAGAATTTATAGTCTTACTACAAATACCAAACCTCTTTCAAGATCAAAACCTCAGATCTTGGAAGCATTTGAGCGATCCAAGCCTCACAGGTAGCGTCCCAAGACTATTGAGCCATAAAATTATCAGGAGATATGGATAGAGACAAGCACCACACATGGCACGGACCTAGTCCGGCATCTAGCCGACACTTTTGCGGAGACTATGTGTTGCCAATTCTGAGGCGTATACCATCTCAGTACATAGATCTCCCCCGATTACATAAGCTTGAAATGTTGACAGACTTTGTGCACTGTGTAGTCAGAGGCATTGCCTTCCGTTGCCATGTCGTGAATCATATAATGGTATCAACACAGTAATTACCTGCAGGGCGCACTACGCATAATAGCAACAAAGCGGTTCCTCGGCTCATCGACATAGTCACGAACCTCGAGGCATAGCTGCACAGTCAACCGATAATCATTCTTAGTTCACCCAGCCTAGAAATTCCACAAGTTTTAAACTGGTCATAGCTTTCGCTTCTTCCCATCCAATCCCGAAAACCGGGTCTTTCTAGGGAACCCAAGATTCTGGAAAGAAGGTTACCTAGCGAAACCCGGTTTCCTGTCGAAGGCTGCTCAAGAACCAAATCTTGGGGGTTTTCGCCTACATTCCGATGAGCGGGCCGCAGTATAGCCACTTATTAGTCTTCCACCTGATGTGTCCAAAAACCTGGTTAGCCGATAAGGCTGCAGGGTGAAAGCGGAGCTTCCTGATATGTCAGTCGTCTACGAGCGATGCTACGCGCCGCGAAAGTTAATTTTTGTTTAACCGAAGAGACTCGGAAAATCTCCACTTCTTTTGGCCAATGGTTACTTTCATAGACTTTATATTGAGCAATGCCTTTTTTAGACAGGTTAATAAGTTAGTATACTGACCCCAAAATATGGATGCGGGTACTTTCGTACTCCTTATATTGATGAAAGAGTTGTAGAATAGTAAATTTGACGATGTCGTTCTTTCGTTTCGGAAAGAAATAACACTAAGTGTGAAGTTCACTTGAAGGAACAGTTGCAAATTTGAAAAGTTCGACCCCGATACCAGTATTCAAGCTAAGCTCAAATTTAGGTGTGATAACCTACCGCTTCAAAATTTGATATAATTTTGCTGAGTTTCAGAGCGGTTTATGGATATAACCCACATCTATAACCCTAGAATCATCCTCCAGGCTTCAGTTAATCATGCAAACGACTACGCAGCCAGTTCATGCATCACCAGCGGTATCTCGTAACTGCTTGACTAATTCATAGCTGTCAACTATCTCCACGCAAAAACGGAAATGAATTAGTCTTCAGCGGATAATCGGTCAGCATCGTGCATTGGATCCTGCATCTTGAAATTCGTTCCTGCAATCAGGCACGGGGTATCAAGGATTCATTTGCCCTGGACTCTGGGGCCCCGCTTAGTACCCCGCTGTTCTGTCGCCAGGGACACTGGCTATCACAATATTTTCTCGAAATGAACCCCTGATAGTATGCAGGGCAGAACTTCGGCTTGTTGTATTCCAGCACTCTTCTCCGGATCGACAGCAAGGACAAGGGATAAGGAGCTCCCAGTTGGTTGAAGATGTGGATGTCTTTCGCATGTGAAGGTACTAGGATTGGAAATAAGACAATCTCGATGGGGCATCTCGGAGCCGCTTCCAGGAATTAGGATCGACAGGAACCGTACCTGAGGTTTTGCGCTTGAGCCACCATGCATATGCAAAAATTCTAGCCTAGGCCTAGGATATCTCGAAGCTCGATTATTTGATATTGATGACAGGGCTAGAGTATAGGTATTAACCGATATTACGAGTCTCCTCTTTCCAAACATAGAGTATTCTAAATTTCGAATTATATCCTATGTATGGCCTCACCGCCACCTATGAACGCCATATGTTGAGACCGACACGCCGGCCGGCCGATGTGAGGACATGGATCAGACCTTATCATACCGATCCTAGTATAACGCGGAGCATCAATTCGAAAAAGCAGCCCGAAACTCAGTCCGCCGGTATGCAGATCAGGAACACCATGCATTACCCCCTCATCAGTAGTCCGGGAGGATGTAACAGAATATACCGATCAATTTTAAGTCCCAACACCGTACCAGTCTCATACTAACTAACCGTCAAATATCTCATTATCACAGGAACTTTATACATAGCGCCATGACCATGGCAGGGATCTCTGAGGAACCCCAGCAAAAAAGTATTCAAAATATGCAGGCGCAAACTTATCAAGGAACACCCCAGCGGGACTTACGTGCCTACAAAATTCGTTTTCTGTCGGAAAGAGGCACCGCACTTTCCCCCAACGTAACATTGCAGCTGCGCACCTGCCCCACGTATCCGTCTAGGTTTCAGTCTCCACACATTTTACAACGTTACCCTCCACCTCTTCTGTCTCTATCCGGCTTCACCTGCACCGAGTAGAATCTTCGAATTTGCAATGTGAAATGTTTCATCTATTGTGAGCATTGCTGGGCGTAGTTTTCCTCGAAACGGGCGGCATTTCCGTTTGGTGCAACGTTGGGGTTTGACAGACTCCACATGCACACTTTCTGGATCGAACTTTGTGTTGTTCGATCTCGTCTCCACTTGACTCTGGGCCTGGGCCTGTGCCCGTGCCTGGAGATTTCATTGGGTTTGTATGTACGTTCGTTCAAGCTTCGGTCAAGCCGGTGATTGTCAGAGCCCTCAGTAATCAGACCTATCATGTGCTCATGAAACTTGTTCCGGGTTCCTTGCAGTCACCTGTTATTTCCTTCCGAAGGAACTCTGTTGGATTGGCCTCGTTCCCAGAATCGAACCTCATCTCTCCATTCGCACTCGGATCCTTGAATGACGTAGCAAACGACCCCATAGTAATCATGAGCATCTCTCGCGACTGCAAAAAGATACACCTGCTGAAACCAAGATCACGATGATCCCTTAAATTAACGGGCATAAGCAAAAATTTGTTCTAGAAAAAACTTCTGTCGTAGGTTAGAGGAGCTCAAGCCTCGAAGATGGCGCTTAGTTTAGGCTCCCCACCGCTCCGCTCAAAAATGCACCATCCAGCACGCCACCAACCTGATTTCGGCTCCGACTTTCGGGAACTTTTTCTTGCAAGATCGCTGAATTAGCGTGGACCTTGCTTATCACGCGCTATCCCAAATTCAGCTATCAATCCGAAATGTGGGGAAAGAAAAACGGACCCACACACGCTAAAGAAACGCGCCTGTATCCTGCTTTGCATGCATGCATGAAGCTTGAAAGCTCGATGTCGAAGCAAGAAATAATTGGATCCCGTTGCAGGACACCATGTTCGTCTCCGAGACGAAGAGGAAAAAGAAAAGGAAGACTTTGAAGAGACCAAGTGCGATTTTGTTCGATGCGCTTTATCGCAAATTTGTGGGCTGCGTACGAAGAGGGCAAAAGAGTAGAAGATCAATGTTTAGGAGCGGGGAAAGGTACCACGCGACTATTCACGCAGCTGAAGTGTTAAAGCGCACAGGTACTTCCATGGTGGTACAGACCAGTATCATTGTACTCTTTTCTCTGGCTTAATAACATGTAAGTGAAAATATTTTGGCACTTTCATCTGATTGGACAATCTGTCCAGCACCGTCCCAGCCATCCGCGACATCCAAATATGTTGAAGCTTGTTGAAACCACCTATCATCGATCACCGCATCAATTGCGTTGTGGGCCTTCGGCCAAATGATCACATGTGCAGATTGCCGCTTAAACGCTGACGTCAACATTTTCCGACTTCTTGGAGCCAACGTGGTAAGAATTCGTTTATCGCTGAGAGAGAGGCATTCGAATATTCAGAAAGGTGGATAAATATTGGATTTGAGGGTCAGTTTTACCAGAAAAGGGTGAATATCGGATTATCGGAGTATTTGGGGTATAGTGGCACAAATCCACAAATCTTAATAGCGAAGAGTTGGCAATACACAAGAAGCAACAGTCATTAAGCGATACGCTTGAAGCGTACTCGTAGCGATCTACGTTTTGATGGCAAAAGCATGTACTCCAGATTTTTAAAGGTACCCCAGATGATCCCGTTATCTCTGACGGTCTCAAAACAACCTGAAAAGAGTAGTGATCAATCTGCGAATTGGCTAACGGCCCCAAAAATGACCTATCAACGACGACAACGATCTAGGATGCTAGTGTATGTACGAAGGCCCTAACCATGGTCATCGAGATCCATGGTATCGAATCTCCCAAGATTCATATATCGTCGGCCAATGTTGATGTCTATATGTTGGCAGCATCCTGTTCTAGCTAGCTTGCCGTAGCCTCCTCAAAATGGTTAGGCACAAGAAACTAATATCTCCAAGAACCATCTATCGATGAAAGGCATAAATCTCAGAGTTTACCTAGCTATAACTATCAATCCCCGTCGTATACAGTTTCCCAAATAAGGTGTAGAGATAATACAAATAACGATAAGTTCGAATGTCGGAAAGCTCGTCTTCCCTTCGTATGCATAATTTGACAATTGCTTTTGTAATTTCCACCAAGCCAGGGGTGGGACTTTTGAGTATCAGATTATGGGCTCGAGTTTCCAGAAACACAACCGCACAAGCTTAAGCTCAGGTCCAACACACATGCACTTGCCCACTCAAACTTTTCAACCGGAACCTCTCACCTGCATGTAAACTATCACAAGCCACAATCACAACTTCTGGAATGTTACCAGGGAAAGTAAAAAAAACGCGTAATTTTTTGACGTTCGCACCTGTCGTTTTCGCAATCGCTGACCGCGTAAATTATTATTACCCCTGTCAGCTTATATTTTGTGTGTGTTGTGTTTGTCAAGATGCCTTATCGAGTTAGCCACCAGCCGTTTCATCTCATCTCTGCACAAAATATCTACGCTTGGACCCGAGCTGCCGTGGCCGAGTCCGCTGCTGCCGTATACGACTTCTCGTAATTTTCTGCGCCTAAGATTCAATTCTGGGATACTGATAGAAAGGTTTAGGATTCCACATGAACATGATGACTATGAAGTCCTTAGAAATGAGTGATATATGTGCAGTACTAGTTGATTATGTCTATCGCAGAATTAGAGTTCTCGTTTTCTATGTGGCGTTTATTGGCTTTGCGAATTGGGAATTCGGAAGGTCTTGCGGTTGACAACTCGGGGCGGTATTCGGGGGAGCTACACCGGCTTGACCAAGCTGTTTGGTTACTCAGAAATAAAAACACAGGGACGCAGGAATAAGGGAATTTGGAACCAAATCTCTATTTTGGAAGCTTTCGCGATTTTGAGTTCGTATTTCGTATCATTGTCAATTCAAGTCTTTGTATCGATACAGCACAGACACGTAGACAACACACAAAGATCATCAAACTTACCAGGGCCCCTAGCAAAACGGAGGAAACCGCTAAACGACCAAGGTACATATATTCGCAAGAAAGAGGCGTTTTCTCGCTCCGTCGGGACAAGAACAGCGAAGTTTTAATCGGACTACATGCCTGCGAGGAAAAGGCTGGTAAGCATACCAGGATTGCAGTTGGCCGAAACCAGCCCTAGACCTTTTTACTCTTTTCACTCCCCATGCCCTTTGGCGATGTGACTTGTTGCAGCTTACATCTTTTAGCCTGTGATACCAACAATACCAATATAATATGAGATAAATATGGGAGCCTAGAGTTTAGGGACCAGGATTTTGAAGCCAGGTACTTCTCAACCGTCGATATGCTTGAATTATATCTGCCAAAATCGAGATATTATTTGGCTCCGGAGTTGAGACCCCAGATACCCTACTGCCCTACTTCGGCAATTTTTGAAAAAAATCCGAGAGGCTTCAAGCATCCCTCCAGCGAAATTGGTCAAGCATATCCTGCTGTAGGTATCAAAGAATCCTGCATTTGGGACGTGAGAATGCGCCGATAATCGCATTTTGAAGATCTGGGGACGGAATGCCGTTGGTTCCGGATAGATTAAAAATTCCACAATGCGAGATAGACTTCAAAAAGGATCTAGATAGGAACCGATAGCCCTATCTACACTTGGTAATGCTTGGTAAACGCTTCAATGACGATGTCTGCCGAGGGAATTTCGAATATTTCTTTGCAGTTTGACAAGTCCCCATGCCATTTGCTTTTTGCTTGTTTTCTCACAACCTTGCTTTCTTTTTATTCAATGGCCACAAAAGCAGTGAAAGAGACCAATGGATAATGACTGGTGGGGTAACCTAGGTACTACAATCTGTAGACACATGTACACAATTGCTGCGAAACGAACACGAGCGATATTATAACGGTGCCGTTAAGTAGTCTCAACCCATTTAACAATATCCATGCCAATTGGTCCATGCCCGTGCGGATTGATTTCGCAAGGCCTATTGCGTAGGATTCGATGATAAACTCCACCTGAATAATGACCTGTGCTCCTCGTTTAATCGCGCGTTTCAAGATATGCTCACATTCTGTTCAGCTGCAAAGTGCATCTGTCTGTATGTCGGCCGAGCCGGAAAAACATTGCGGAGCAGGGGCAAGACTAGATCCCGATGCTACGGCATCTCGTTGCGCAAGAATCACCAGTTTGCATGTCTTCGCCTTCGAGAGGATCGAATCCGGCTCGCCTTCTCTTGGTCTGCCTTCGTTCGGCCTTCGGACCGGACTAGTCCCATGGTTCGAGCTCTTCGGTGCCCGGGGCGCGCCAGATTCGGGCGATATACCGTGAGCGATTCCAAAAAATTCTGCGGAGGTCATAGGATCTATAAGTCTTAGATTCTAGTCGCCCAAATGGGTCTTAAAGTTTTTCGGTCTGCTGCGGCGGATTCAGGTACACTCAACGCAAAAACGGCCAGACGCCGGGAGATTGTTTCGCTCGTGACTTTCATATTGTAATCATAAACGGCGCAGCTATTCACGCTTTACTTTCTTTCTTGGCTGGTCAGTAGAGAGGAAACTCGAACTGGTTCGAGAGCTCTTCTGGGAGATGAATATTCTTCACTTCTCATGTTTCCTCATCCTCACGTGAGAAGTCGAATTGCCTTCGAGATGTTCCAGAGCCGCCACAGGTCAGCTAGAGACCGAATGTAGACTACCCTCGGCGTAATCTTCCCAAAGTTTGAAAGACTTAATCTGAAAATACTGCATGATGCATCTTAGTCTCGGTCATAATCGTCAAAATTAGCGTTAAAGCCATCCAGCCATCGCCATTAGTTTCCATAGTTCTGAATGCTCGCTTGATCGAGAGGCCTGTCAAACAAAAACGCTTTGGGCATCAAGAATCTTAGCAAAAGGCGGTCCCGAGATCGCAGGTTGACTTCCAGCGATTAATGCTCGGAGGCGAGCAGGCAAGGCAGGCAAAGCTCGATACGGTTTCGAAAAAATAAAAAATAAAAAAGTTAGTTGAGTAATTCCTGTGGGTGCGTCCCCAAGGGCCCACTGTGGTTGACTTTCTGTTGGTTGCAATCGTTACATTGGGCAAGGACGGAAAAATTGGCCAATCAGACAGAGCATAAATATCTTGTTTTATTGACAATAGGGAAACGGATTGCTTCTTCGAGGCCTTTGAAGGTGTGAGCGCATCCACAGCAGGTGGCTTGTCATCTTGAGGATGTGCAGTATGCATTGACATTTGCTTCAAGTCTTGGAAAAGGCGGGGAAGGAGGACACCCACTCCACCACTCCCTTCCATCATGTATTCTGCAATCCTGAGCAAGCTTTTTGGGTCCGGCTTACCAGTGGAGGCGCTACGGAGTCAAGAATTTGCTGAAGTCTCGGCCACCATCATAGGCTCCTTGGGTGGGTTTTGTTTGTGACAAAGCGTCAAGGAATCAGGCAACACGGTTTTCCGTTGCCATCAGCTGAGAATATTCTTAAAAATGCATTATGTGCTCTTCTGCGTCCAGAAACCATAAGTAAACTCTGTCTTTGGTTTCGCTTTTGAATTGAAAGTTCATGACGATACTGTGGGGAATATTTTTTGACTTCTGGCGGATACACACACCAGTACAAGTCAAAAGTAACTTTTTCCGCGAGGGAATGGGAAAAAGCAAGGTTGGTTTGACCGTGAGAAAAGTTGCCGGGCGAAAGAAAGTGCGCCCCACAGCGACAAAACGGGCCACGACCGGGCGACAAAAGGAATTATTCTGTCCGGGGTACTGACGCCAGCTGCTTCATCGTGCAGGACCAAACATGGATCCAAGAAGACAAGGAAAATTCGCCGCTCTTCTTCTCCTCCATTTGTTCCTTTTCTTTTTTTTGGGGGCAGGTTTCTACGTTCTGACTTGCATGTCTTTGCGGGTTACAGTTTCGCTCGCAAAGCAATTGCAAAGCAGGCCATGTGGAAGTTGGATTGACAGGGACTCTCCACTCCCCAAAGGTTTTAGATTTTGAAAATCCAACTGTTGCTTTTGAGGTCAGCGGGGGAATCATATGTTCTATCTGATGCTACCCGCTGGCTGCTAGGAACTCCGGTGGCTCATCACGGACATCGATGGGGGAGAAAGAAAAGGCATAACGGCCGGGGCTCTCCACTCTCCGCAAAGTCACTCCGCGCCCGCATGATGCCTGTCTGGTTCGCCATGGAGAGATGCAGTGCAAAAGGGACTGGGGTTTCTAATCGGTCTAGGAGAAAAGTCTCATAAATCGAAATTTTTTTCTTAACTATGGTGACCGTTGAGCTGGATACTGACGCTTAATTCGCGAGACTGTGCCGGAGTCTGGAAAGCTCGAATGTTCGAAAGAGTGAAAAGAGGCGAGAACGTGGCCTGACGATGATGTATTGGACCTTTCACAGTCATCGCAAGATATCACTGTGCCGGGGAAGGGCCGTCGTTTGAGGAGTATATGCACTCAAAAACCCAATGCAGTTACAGTTATCGAGCCAATGCATAATGGGTCGGACATGTATTCCTGTGACCTCTCTGTGCACAGGTGAACATGAGCAGCTACGGGACCCGTTCGTACGGGACTGGAAACTGCAGCTCGCGCAGCTCGAACCTGCGGACGGGTGCTCCAAGCTCGCCCAACTCAAAAACGCTGTGCGGCCAGGTGATCTCTTCCCGATTCAGAGCAAGGTTGGGCAGCAGCGATTGGTGAACAAGATTTGAAGCATCAACAAGAGAGATAGGACTTGGTATATGCAATGCGAGGGAGGGTGTGGGTGCTGTCTCGGAGGGGCCATGACAGAAGAGCGAGTAACCATGACCATGACCATGAAGAAAAGATGGCAGGCCCCCATCCAACGAACCGGGACATAGTGACAGGGCCTTTTCCGGGGTGTCTCAACTTTCTTGGTCCGATCAGATGGCAATCGTTTGGAGGCTTTAATTTTCTTTTATTCTATTTTATTTTATTTTTCTGGGGCAGCTGCTGAGCGAGCGAGCGTGCAAGAGCGTGCTGCATCGTGTCTTGGGGAGTTTATAACCCCTCCTTCTCCGCTGTTTCGATCTTCCTCCGCTCCTCTTCTTCTCCATCCATCATCTCATCATCCCCAATCCCATCGCCCTTGACGAAGGTTCACGAATTGTATCTGAGCGGTCTCACCATCGTTCAGCTGGCTATCGTCTGGTGATAAGGTACGTTCTTCTCTGTCGCGTTGCTCCCATTCCTGCTCTGGAGTCTCCGTGACGTTGGTTTTACAGCCATCGTTCCGCGAAACGTCTGGCTCCTTTGGGAACCTGACGTCGTCGCCGCGGTTGACGGCCATCCATCTTCACCTCGCCTCACCTCGGAGCCATTCAATTTATTTGCATGGCCCAATTACCCATCTCCACTTCCCGTCGCATGCACCTTGCATCCCCCTTCAAGTGGCTTGCTCGCTTCCTTGCTTGGTCTGCGGTTTCTCTCGCGATTCGGCAAGTTTGCTCTCTCTTTCGCGACTCTCATTGGCTGGAAATCCAACCTAGCGAGGCCGCTAGCACACAAAGGGGTCTGGTGCACCTGTCCTGCAACAAACCTGCGTCTCTCAGAAATTGGATACTGGCCGATCTGCTCGCGTCCACATGGAAAGATGGAAGTTCTCCCTCTGGAATGCATGGCTCCGTCGAAGCAGAAGCAGCATTCTAGGCACCCAAGAGCACCTGCCCGGGTGCAGCTTCTAGAATGACCGCCAATCTGAACGCTTGTTTCCCTTGCTGTCGCGTGATATCGCGATCTTCCCTTCCCTTATTTCCTCCATCTGCTGCTAGATTGCCTATCTTCGTCCTATTTCATCGCCTTCAAGTCCCTCCCAATCTAACAAGATGGCTCCCGTCCGCTCGCAGAACCCACCTCCTTCGCTTGCTGCAACATCAACAACACTTCGTATAAGCAGTATTCGCCCGCCAAAATGTCGGACCGACCTATCACCCGGGTTGAGGCTCCAATCACGGCCAGAGCGTACCTGCTCTGCGCCTTTGCCGCCTTTGGTGGTATTCTCTTTGGTTATGACTCTGGCTACATCAGCGGTGTCCTCGGTATGAACTACTTCAAACGTCATTTCGGTGGCCCAGTTCCCTTCGACGTTGATGAAAGCGGCTACAACATTAAAACCTGGGAAAAGTCCTTGACCACGTCTATCCTATCTGCCGGTACTTTCTTCGGTGCCCTCATTGGAGGTGGCCTTGCCGATTGGATCGGTCGTCGTCTTGCCATCATCTCCGCTTGTGGTGTCTTCATTGTCGGTGTCATCCTCCAAACTGCCTCCACTAGCCTTGGTCTTCTCATTGCCGGTCGTGTCGTTGCTGGTCTCGGTGTCGGTATCGTTTCTGCCGTCGTCATCTTGTACATGTCCGAGATTGCTCCCAAAGCTGTCCGTGGCGCCATCGTCTCCGGGTACCAGTTCGCCATCACTCTCGGTATCTTCATTGCTGCCTGCGTCAACTATGGCACTCAGAATCGCAATGACACCGGCTCCTACCGTATCCCAATCGCCCTGCAAATGCTCTGGGCTCTCATTTTGGGTACCGGTCTTTTCTTCCTTCCGGAATCGCCTCGTTTCTGGGTCAAGAAGGGTGAGCTCGATAAGGCTGCTGCTGCTCTCGCTCGTGTCCGTGGCCAACCTGCCGACTCTGAGTTTGTTGTTGCCGAATTGGCCGAGATTCAAGCCAACTATGAGTACGAGATGCAAATCGCTTCCGCTGGATGGGCTGATATCTTCCGTGGTGGATTGGGCAACCCAGCTGGTAACTTCCGTCGTATCCTCCTCGGTTTCTTCCTCCAGATGATGCAACAATGGACCGGTGTCAACTTTATCTTCTACTATGGTACAACCTTCTTCCAACAGTCAGGAATCAAGAACGCTTTCACAATCCAGGTTATCACCAACGTTGTCAACGTCGTCACGACTCCTGTCTCCTTCTGGGCTATCGAGAGACTTGGTCGTCGCTCTCTCCTCATCTATGGTGCTATCCTCATGATTGTTTGCGAATTTATCATCGCTGCCGTCGGTACCGCTTTGCCAGGATCTAAGGCTGCCTCCACCACCTTAATCGTCTTTGTCTGTTTCTACATCTTCGGTTTCGCCACCACCTGGGGTCCAGGCGCGTGGGTGCTTATTGGTGAAATTTACCCACTTCCAATCCGTGCCAAGGGTGTCGCTATCGCTACTGCTTCCAACTGGCTGTGGAACTTCGTCATCGGTTATATCACTCCCTACATTGTCGACCCTGATGAGGGAAATCTCGGATCTAAGGTCTTCTTCGTTTGGGGTTCCACCTGCTGCCTTGCTCTCGCTTTCGCCTACTTTTTCGTCCCAGAAACCAAGGGTCTTTCCCTCGAACAAGTCGACAAGATGTTGGAAGAGTCATCTCCTCGTCAATCTGCCAAATGGGTATGTATCTTTCCGTCTCCACCTGATCACTGTGTGCATGTCACTAACAATATTTCAACAGGTTCCACACAGCACTTTCGCCAACCAGATGGGAATGACCGACAAGTCGGGCAGTACTGCTGCCCACATCGACGATGTCCGCACTGGCCAGAACAGCGAGAAGGTTTAAGGGTCTTTTCGACTGTTGCCTTTTCGACATTTTTAATTTTCGTCCCACGGCGCGCGGGTCTTTTTCGTTTCCCTCAATTATACGGTTTTCTCTGCGTGTGTTTTTAACACACACGTCTGTTTATAATTAACTTCCCATAGCTTCTTGCTATCGGTTGTGTCTTTCATTCTTTTTTCATGGTTTTTTTTCTTCGTTCCCATTCGCTGGACGATAAAAGAAGCTTTTGATAAACGGACGATTCACGACTCGGATAACGAAAATGCTAAAAAACAAGTTCCCTGGCTTTATTGAATAGTGGAATGATGGGATATATATCTCTTTTCTTTTCTACGTTTCGTTACTATAAGGACTCCCCTCGCTCGAAACCCTTTCCCTAGAAATGGGAAGGAGCTTTCCTATATTTGCGCTTATAAGTAAATAGGGAATGAATTCAAATGAAACTATAAATCACCTCGTAACTTTTTAAGTTCGGTTCAATAAACTTATTTTGACAAAGATCTTCAGTATAAACTAAAAGGGTAAAACTTCTATAAGCCATAAGAAAGATTTATATCGTTAATACCTGATTGCCTGGGGATTTAAACCCTTTGCGTCCCAAGAATCCTTTTCGACGGGGACGAATGATATTTCTCCGTCTTCAGTTCTCCTCACACCCCACGACTGTATCACCCTTGTCATATAATACGGATCCGTCTGTTCAATAAATTCCAGTTTGGGAACCGTCTCTACTAATTTGATAAATGGGTGATCCTTATTATTCCGAGGATCCCAATCGAGAAATCCGCCAGTGTGCGAGATTCGTATGCACACCAACTTCGGCATCATCGAGAGACCGTTCATAAACTAATCATAGTTGGGTAAAAAGAAATACTCGTTAGCTCCTAAAAAAAATCTATGCATCGAAAGTTGAAGGAGAATAATTCGGGGCAAGATTTCGCCTCTCTTACCGGTCCGCTCTCCAAATGCAATTCCTCGATTCTCCCTCTCACCGCCAATCTCCTCACGTTTCCTAAATCCTTCTGGAAACTCATCATCTTTGGAGACGGTGGCCTCGGTCCCGTGAACGATAACGGCGCGAACTGTAACCTGAGGGGTAATTTTAGCGTTAAATCCTCGAGATTATCCCATTCCCAGGATAGAGCGTCAATGTCCTCCCCATCACCGTGCGGATTCTTCAAATCAACATCCGGACTCTCGAACGTTTCCGCCGCGTAGGTGAACGATTTGGCGGATTTGGTCGCGGGACGGAGGAGGTGGATCAGATGGTTCAATGCGGATCTGGGTAGGAGATTCGGTTCCTCCTTTTTCGACAGCCGGAGTACAAATGTATCCAATTTGCAAAATACACCACCGTTATAACTGTGCATCACGGCCAATTCGAAGGCGGCGGAGATGTCGGAGCGGTTACCGTCGAGTCCGGTGATGGTGCGTTGAATCTCGAGGATTTTGAGGTATGGGTGGGAGGTTATGATTATGGCGAGGACGTGCAGGAAATCGGACCAGGAGAGAGAGGCTGTGTCGATAAGAGTTACAGAGTGAAGATTAATAAAGCTGGAGAGAAGTGGGAAAATTTTGGTGGGAATGGAGATATTGGAGTGGGCGTGGGTGAAGAGGTTGAGGTTTAGGTGGCTATAGTGCGGTAGGGCGGTCAATAGTGTACCGTGTATTTCGAATTAGTCTTCCTACAACTGAGATTTGCATTTCCCTGAAACATCATTTTGAGACTTGATATCATGATACTAGGCTTCTCGAACGCGAAGCGAAAGTAAGATTTTCTCGTAGGAGTATGACAACTAAAGATAATAATATAGAATGTTGCGTTGTGGATGTTGCATTTACACCAGCTGAAGTCCAAGGGATGTGGAACAATGTCCCCACAGCAGCATCCATGGAATATGTAGCTTACCGAACGTGTTTCCCGTATTTACCGAATGCTTCTACTTTGCGAGCATCTTTGTCGGTAGCACCGACGTAGGATAGCTCACCGGAGCGATACAATCGCGCACATACGACCTCGTTGAAACGGCGGTTTACGCAGGCGAGATTTGTGAGGTCCTGGTTTTTGAGGACGGGTTGATTCGCGATCTCAGCGAGGAGTTCGTGAGGGAGCAGATCCATTGTTAATATTTTTTTTCTTGAGAAATAGATTTTTGGTTTATATGTCGGATAATGAATGGGCAAAATTCATTGACGGTTGAAAGAGATATATTTATATTTCTGTACAAGACTTCGGATCGGTCATCCCAGACGAACAGGTAGCCAGCTTGTTGACGTCCGCAGCTTGGCTTGGCAGGAACTTTGGCGACCAAAGTGCAATTGCACTTTGCACTTAAGGATGGCTGTGTTCGAAACCACAAAGTAATATCCAAAAAGGTCTCCATGGCAGGCGACTTTGAGTGGTTCTACTGGCCTTATCTTGAACAAGATGATGGATTTGCTATTTTGTTTATAACAGCAAGGCCGTACATTTACGTATCATGGACATGGCCTCATTGTGCAATCGGTATCTATCCCCCGTCCGCCAAGTTGGCTTCAATTGATTATCTCAAAGTTGACAATATTGCCTGAAGGGAACCATCCAGACAATTCGTTTATTTTTAGCGGGAATTTGTTTGCTAACTACTCGTCTCCTTCTGAGTCTTCGTATATGTCCCCTAAGCGTGTTGGGTGATGCACCCTTGGGAGTTCGATCAATTGCGGGCTCTCGCCATCAAAGAATGGGTCAGCCATTTCCAAAATTTGCTCTGGGGTCATCCAATCCGCCTTCTCAATATGTAACGCCTTGCCGTCATCCCGGATAACCGTCCATATGCACCATTCAGAGCGAGGTTCAATTGAAAATCCATATGACTGAAGTGGTGGCGACTCCTCCATGCACCAAACTATTTTTGTTAAAGTAGGAAGTTTCTGGGCTAGCCGGGAGACTGCTCTCTCTATAGACCCGTTCTTGACGATGGTCTTGTGCTTTTGGTTTGGGAGAAATATTCTGTAGAGGCGTTGGAACATAGGAGCTGTGGGAGTAAACTGTTGATATCACAACGTTTTTATGTCTGTCAGCCCCTCAACTAAACTAGCATTAAATGGTCACAGTTGGCACATACTTGTTGTAAGCCTCTCTTAGTATCCCGACAGAGAAGAACATAATCAAAGATTTTTTGGGACTCAAAAATCTTGGTGTCAACCAGCTCGTGGATACCATCTTCGTTCTGGATATCGGCTATGGATATTGATATTATCAGATCGCCCCATTGCCAATGGCTAGGATTCTCCACATCCTCGATCAACGATTTTGAAGGTATGAAGAATATTGACATGAGCTCCAAGATTTCTGATGAGAGGTTGGAGAACCTCCACCGGTGACGGCTAGTGATCCAAACATATATGTTGAACTTCGCTAACCGAGGCGGGAGCAACATTATCGGATGAAGCGTAGTCAAATATAGCGTAATATCGGTTATATATGTTGAACAATAAAGGTCAATAGATTCCAGGGAAGGGAGCAACTTCATGGCTCGCTGGAGGGTGTAGAAGATCATGTTTTCACCCTGGAATCTGTGGCAAAAGACTGCATCGAAAGAAAGTTGTGTTACGCGGTTGAAGTGCTGGACAAAAGGAATGATGAGGTCATGCGGATTTTCCATGCGGCAGGATCTATTATTGAAGTTTCCAGTCGCCTGGTTGTCCTCCGGGGCGTAATACCAGCGCCTGAAAGCGCAAGTGACATGGTCATGTAGTTTGACAGCGCTGGGAAATACCGATCGCACGGATTTTTCAGTATGCCAATTTCAAGTTTGGATATTATCGTAGCCGTTAAACCAGACTTTCCATGAGCGGTGTAAGGCCATCAAAAAGAGTAGCGTACTCACCGAACATATTGCTTGTTTTTGATAAAGGAGTTCCGCCGGGTATTTTCTGATTCTAACAAGTTCGGGTCTGCACATATTATGACCCCAACTTCTTTATAAAGCTCTGGCAAGGTAATCGTATGAAATCGGCGGGATGTTCGGGAAAAGGATGCCTTGTCTTGTGAGTTCAGAATGTGTCTAACAATATTGGAGATAATTTCTGTCGGCAGATTAGATAGATATGAAATCGAAGGTGTATTTTTTTCGCGGTGAGAGCTTGATTCAGCCATCCTCTTGCCTCGGTATGAGGACAATGTCGGCTCTCGGGATTCCTTCGTGCTAGAAGGGCTATCCGATGGCCATGGATATCGTTCCGCGCCTTCTGCAGAGCGGGGCTGTTGGATTTTTCAAATCAACGCAAGGGTTTGATTCTACACAACTGCATAACATGGATCTCTGGTAGCCTCGTAAGAGAGTTTCCTAAATCTTTAGAATACCCGGGGTTAGAAGAGCCATTTCCCAAGATGGTGATGAGTGTAGAACATCACTCATATCGGATCTATTGGCATATTTTTGGGGTAGCTATAGTTGAAGCGTCGTTGTACTGAGCAACACCATTAGTCGAATATGTTGACGTCCCTGACCGCGAAACGGGACGATCGCGACACCTTCCACATTCACCTCAACTCCCGTACTACCTACTGAACCATCGCGACATCGTCGCCGACAACGTCATATTCACAATCTATATAAGCCTACCTGACTCGTCTCTTCGTATAAAAGGCCCCTCCCTCCCAAAATTTCGCATTCCAACATCCTCCTCTTCTTCCTTCAACAGATTCCATTCAGCTTCAGCCAGACAATTTCTTCATCAAGCTCAATATCAAGACACCTGCAAAGCCTTTTCTTTTTGTTTGGAGACTGGTAAGTTTGTCATCCATGAAGCCATTGGCTGAGTGAAAACCTATAACACTATCTCAGACTGAGCTGACACGTTCTTGAGCTCCTTGCATTTGAAAACCAAAGTCTCAACCTCCGCTTTAGTAGGATAAAAATAACACCAATATCCTGAACCTAGTTTTAGAGACTAGCTAATCAGTTTCCCAGCCCCGATAGACCGCCAATTATCTAAAGATACCCACAAGAACTCGCCAACATGTGCCATACGGCCTACCAATTCGTTGATTGCAACCGTCGCATTGATCAAGATGAGGATGAACATATAAGCATCGTCCATAGACACCCAGACAAGAACTGGGATGATCCAAAATGTCCATGCAGCAAGATTCACGAGGTCTTGGCCCGTCATCTTCCATGCCCGTTCTGCTTGAATCAGATCTTCCTCCGTATGCAACTTCAGCAAAGCATCCAGGAAGAGGCTGCTCCTGGCGAGTATGTCGAGATGGACTACACAAAGCGTCCTGTTTTCTACGGTTCCGACGAACCTTCTCCTGATCCCAAGGACAACGCTACGGTCCCCGTTGAGCATAAACTTCGTCAACGTCGCAACACCTACATCCCCGGCTTGCCTGAGGTGGATGACCTCAATGAGCATGAAATCGAACACATCGAAAACATTGAAGACATTGAAGGAAAGGACCACAAGGAAGGGCGTATTCTTTCTGAAGAGCCAATCCTCGAGGCTACCGAGAACAACTAAGCTGCGTCGAGGCTTGATTCTTCTGTGACGCGCCTTTTTCTCAAATAGATTCTCCGACATGAGGTCATGGTCCATTATCATTCTGATTCATCTTACTGTTTCTCTTTGTCGTTTGGAATATAGATGGTGCACCGCTGTTGTGGGATTTTAATCCTTTCTTTCAGATGCCTCTGTATTTTAAGCTTTTGTGTACGTTAGCATAATAATGTGGCACTACGCGTCGAACGCTTTATGAATGAAATGAACGATCGAATGGTACGGGCAAGATAAAAATATAACTCATGTGTCTCTCCAGGCTCTTGTTGAAGTTGAAATACTTAATATACAAGTAAGACGGCGACACAGCCTCATACACCATCCAATTCGGATCGATTTAGAGAAACAGCAGACATTTGGGGAAGTACGACTCTGAAGAGAACGAGCTCGTCATGCACTGCCATATATCCGCAAAAGATTATTCATATAACTCATATATGTTCCGAACCTCCTGGTCTCTTTGCTCGAGCTCGTCGGGTCTTAAACCTGCGTAGTCCTATTGGTAGCTCTGCCGATGAATTATCTACTAATCTACTTCGATTATATCCTGAAGAGAGCATATTTCACACCGTAGTCAAAATACCACACCAAATATTATTTCCATATTCAGCGTCTGAAGCAATAAGAAGCCAGAGCATGACTTTCAGGTAGAAATGTAATAGAAATAGGGTTTATCACATTATATCATTTTCAAGTAAAGATAAAAAGCAATCATCCAAGAGTATATTTTTAATCACGAGAATTATAGCTATAGACTATAAAAATGAGTCGGATTTTTTCCCTGGTGCTATTCATCTTTAGGCATACCTAGGATCACCCACACGTATGATTAGTATAAAACCATCTTGCGGGCCATATCGGAAAGACGAGAGTGTTGACTTTGTGGTAAACTGCTGGTTTCCATTTTGGGAATATCTCTATATGCTCACCTAATTCCTCCTGACTTCAATATCAGCATTTGTTTCTAAAAAAAATCTCTCAAGATGGCTGAGAGAGACCAGCAGTAATTGAGCCTCACCCTCCTTTGTAGGTGTCAAAAATCAACAAAGATATGCCTACTTCCTGCGTCCGCTGACACCCGCGTTCTAGCATTTAGATCACCAGTTTCAACGACAACACAAAAGTGGAAGTCAGAGTGAGAACATCGGCTGACCTCGCAGATTAGCCACCCAAGCTATCAAATCAAAGGTATATCACTTTCCTTTCTGGATAGATCGATGAGATTAGCTCGGCGAGTCTCATATCATGGTGGAAGAGGGGCATGCCTTGAACGAATTCTGACCCATCTAGAGTCTGAACGGGCAAATGGGGCCTCAATCGTTACACTGCATTGGCCCGATATGATTGGCATGTCGAACAAACTGATGTCTAGTTTTGGCTTGATTACCGCCATAGAAACGAAGGATGCTATATATTCAGCCCCAAGATAGCTACAGTTCTACACTCGGTACACTATTCCGCGTTATCAATCGTATCACCCAGCCACTCGAAAGGATCCCGTTGAGGATTTGATATGTTCTCACCCTGTTATCCTTTCGGTCGACAGCTCTGAGAATTATCAAAGCATAGCCTCTTTTTGGTTAATCTGCTGTTTCTACGATAAGACTCGCCATTGTTTTAGATAAGTTTTCACGAGGAAAGGCGTAAAGAACTGCTATAAAGCCTACTCGCGTTCGGCCTCAAATACTCGCTTTACTGCCTTCTATCTTGGGCGAAGTCTCGGGCTGCACCTGTGATGCTCTCACCGCTCAATCTATACCGCCGACCACAGTTTATTACCTTGTTCTATTAATTTCGAAGTTGGTTAGGGCCAATCTCATGATCAGTCTTGAGAACCACACCAATCTGTGTGCATAGTCCCTGACCCCTTCGTTTCTGCTTGAGATCTTGGCTACGGGATTTCAGGGTTTTGCCAGGCCACCTAGCTTCTCGGGTTCGGATCCGAGTCTGTAAGCTTTAGCAACCGTTCTTAATTATATATAGCCCCAATCCTCGCCCGGGTACCAGGAAATTTCTCAAACCTTATTCCTGGCATCTGGTGTGTTTCTTGGGTAATATTTTCAGCGATCTTTTAACAATTGGAATTGGTCGACCTACTACCCATTGTTAACATATCTCGGGCGTTTATTTTATTCCGACTCAAAATGCCAAAGGCAGATATCACGCCGTTAACTGTCTGCGCGAGCATATTTACAGCCATCGGGACCATATTCGTTCTAATGAGGATATATGTACGAGCTAGGCTACGCGATGTTTTCGGTATCGATGATTGTAAGTTAAAACGCCCGAAATTATAATCCGAGTACAAGCATCATCTAACAAAAACTGGTTATAATTAGGGTTGCTAGGTCTATCAATGCTTTGGGGGCTTGCGGGGTATATTACCGAAATGATAGGTAGGCTCTGCAGGGTTTATAACTTGTATTTTCAACTTGTGATCGACTGAATGGTATACTGACGCTTAATTTTAGCTGCGTGTAAATATTTTACACGAATTCACCTCGGTAGTAAAGTTCTCGGAGTCGGCGTCAGGTGGGAAGTGGCCATGTCTTTCAACACGGTATGCTACCAAATACTCAATAAAAACTGATGGCGATTAATATTCTAACAATAACCGCAGCTAGCGCAAGTCGGAATCTGCGTCTACTCGTTAGCAAACATGTTCTCCAGAATGGCGATCCTTTGTACCTATCTCCGTTTCACTCCCCGCGAGCAAAAGATAATGAGGGGTATTATCCACGCTGCCTTGGCTATGACTGGAACATTGGGGGTCGGTACCGTCTTGCTCGCGACGGTATCTTGTTACCCTCCGCACTTGATAATGTACAACAAGGATTTCATGGATGCTATTCACCGTGGTGAGCTCGATTGTATAGCACCTAGGCAAGTGTTTTACTGGATGGGGATTGGGAATGTAGTTTGCGATGCCGTGACTTTTATGATGCCGTTCTTGTTGTTACGGTTAGTATTAACCCCGAGGACGATCGGAAGTTGTCTCGTCGATCTGAAGTAAGAAAATTTACTCACCTGATATATATAGGAAGCTCAAGTCAAAGAAAATGCGACAAGAATTGTATTTCCTTTTTGGATTCGGTTTTGTGTAAGTTGAAATTCTGTCTTATACGTACCTAGCTCACAGCTAACTTAGAACAGAGTTATTGTCATCAGTGTCATTAGAATTCCGATTGTAAGCATTCTCAAGAAGCAAGGCAACTTCAGTGCTAGTGAGTACTAAACTCTAACCAATTTGTGGCTTTGAATTAAATGTACTAATATGTATGCAAAAAGGGAATCTCGTCAAAGTTTGGATATTTACTCAACTGGAATCCAACAGTATCCTTGTGGTGGCATCCATTCCGACTCTAAAGCCGCTTTGGAGGAAGATAAGGGGCATAGAATCAGGGTTAACAATTATAACAAAATCTGCTAGCGGGGCACGACAAAATGAAAGCGAAGATAGGGTGGAAATGAGTCCTCCGCCGCAGTACAAAAGAAAGATTTCAGCACCAGATGAATCTATTTTGAGGGAAACAGTCTATGAGGAATCGCCAATGGTGGAGAGCGTACCAGAAGGAAACTGGCCAAAGGTGCCGTACCGGACTTTGTGTTGAGAATAAGGTTTGGTTGACTAGGGATTTGGTATGGAGTTGAATTTCGAAGGGTCGTGTTTCTGGCGGTAAATTTGCTTGAAAATCTTGGCTTGTCAAGCCACTGCAGGATAGTGGACCTACATACATCTACGTATCGCTTCCCCTATCCATTTAACAGAAATGTAGTCATGTGGAGCAGAAGGTGGGGGGACTTTGACAAGAAGCAAGATAGTTTACTTAATAAATTGGAGGATGGCGCTATGCTTGGGATGCATTGATGAACTATTTGCTTTTCGGCATTTGAATTTTGATACATGTCCAAAGTTTCTTGTTCTGTAGGTTCGGCGCCAATATTGGAAAGGACCGCTTTTGATTTGAGAAATTCATTTCTGATATCCTTTGTAGATGACGTAGGAGCTCTCGCTGCGTGGCAGATGTTCAAAGATTTGATTATCTTTTTTAATTTTGAGTGGTATACTAGTAGGACCTTGTACTCTCTCTAAGTCCGCAGATGTCATAGGGGATATTGTGTTGGAATTTCGGGCTCCCCCTCTTTGTGAGAATATATGTAAAGGTGGACTGGTACTAGTTACGAGAGACGACGACAATGTTAATGCAACAAAAGAAAAAGGCTATATGGACTGTATATTATACCACTCCGATCTAGGATTGACATCGGGTGCCTCAGGTAACGCCCTCTCTTCACTGGAAAGGAATGCTCCCATCAAAAAATCAGCGTCGCACGGTTAGTACTGTGGTTTGCGTTCGGTTTCTGGTGGGAAAAAAAAAGGAAAGAAAAGGAAATGTATAACAAAAAAAAATGCTATAGTCGCCAGCTTATCAGATGTAGGATCGAAGTATGATCGACCAGGGAAGACAAAACGTTGGATATTTTGTGTAAGAGTAAGAGTATGCTAGAGACGGACCTGTGGGGCAGTCTGTTTCGAGTTCACAACATGGCTAAGTGCGTTGGGGTAAGCCAAACATCGCGCCCCTTTCGATAAATTTCTATTTGCCGGATTTTCGACATCCCGCGAGAAGCCATCTCGCTGAATCAACAAAAGACTCAAAATATCGGGTGGCATGGCCTGTGCTCAGTTCCAAGAATGGGAGCACGATCCACCTTGTGGCCAGGCTAATGGTCCCAGACGTTGGCCGCGTTATCATCCCTGACTCGAAGCTCGACCGCCACTTCTAGAAATTTCAGAAACAACCTCACGGAACATCTTTTGTCAAAGCGCCAGGTGCGAAGTCCTCAGTTCAAGATTCAATCCCATGTCCGAGCTTCTTCGGAGCCACAAAAACCGAAAGTAACGCGGTTGCTGAGGGAGGAGCTAGGGCCTGATATGAGCAGGATAGACGTCGCTGCCATGTTGGAAACCGCCTCTTCCCCACAACCTTATTAGAAGAAACAATTATATCGGAATGAACCAGGTAAAAACTGCAGAAACGGAAAAACCTCTGTCACAGTTTTTCCGGGGTCCGTACTTGCAGCTATCAACAGCGGAAATACCACACACTTTCAGTCTTTGGCAGGGATTGCGTCTGCAGTTGAAATCTTGACTGTTCGTATCCTCCGGCCAAATACGGCCCAAACGTATTCAGTTTCTTCAAATTCACTAGTCGATTCTACGAATACTTCAACAGCGCTGGCTCAGGCGAGGAAGGGGGAATGCCTGAAGCAGATCCTGCGTGGGATGGCCCCCTGTCCGGTTCATTTAGCCCTGCTAAGCGAACCTTTGGCGTTTCCAAAACGTCGCAGCACCAAACTGGCATGGATTAAACCGCCCTGTTGACCGCACCTGAACTGAGATCATAAACAATTTTGTAGAAAACAAGTGCTGGTTTGCATTAACTACGTGGATCGCCACGCAAGATATCGGTGCGATCCGAGTGGTTGATGTCGACGACTGGGAATCCTGACAAGGGAAACTGGTGCCCCTCGTGGGTCTGATAGGAGATCCATGGTTTCATACATTCGAGCGTCATGCTCTCGAGTGTTTCTGCTGGGGTTTGGCTCCGATCTCATCACGCGCCACGACTGCAATTGTAGCCGATGGTTCTTCACGATTGATTTGGACATATGTGCGAAGTTAATGGATTGCACCCTAAGTTAAATAGCACAGCTTCCCACCTCTTTGGTAGGCTTCTTCCTTTCTCACCATCATCTCGACGATCGATCAGCAAGCCAGGCGCTATACACTCATTCTTTTTTTCCCTTCTTTTACAACCTTCCGCCGGTCGGTCTTGAATTCGATTCTACACGGCAGTGCCAGTGATCCATTCGTTTTTTTCAATTCGATTCAGTTCACATTCAATTTAGACGTATATCGCCTTTAACGTTTCCTCTTGCCCCGATCGTCCGAAAACTCGACCAAGGAAACCGACGCTTTCTCTATCTCAAGAGTGCCCTATATACAACAAAAATGTATTCACAAACTATTCTCATATCTCTGCTTGTAGCGGTTGCTCAAGCTAGATTCGGACAAGAGCAAATTCCCATCCCTGCTATCGCCGCAGTTAACGGTGGTAACCCAGGTGCAGCTTCTACCATTGCCGGAGCGGCCATTTCCGACCTCCTTGCTGCGGCGAATCCATGCGCCAAGCTCAAGCGTGGTGACCAGATCCTCGCGGAACTTGGCACCGGTGCTGATGCTATTGCTGCTGCCAAGGGAATCGTCGCTGCTGAACAAAACTTCAACCCATTCGCTGTGACCAATCCAGCCATTTGCACGGATCCCTCTCTACCGGCGAATCCTCTTCTGAGAGGAATTACTCCCCTGATTGATCCTGCTGTCGATGGATCTGCTGCGGTTAATGCTCTCTCCGCTAAGACTCTGACCACGCCGTTGGATGCTGCCGGAAAGAGCATCGCAGATCTCCTAACAGAGAATGGATTCACTGATTTTAGGGGAATCGCTGATAATGGCAGCGGCCCAGTTGTTGTTGGCGGTGGGAATGGTGGGAATGGAAACGGTGGTAACGGTGGGGCTGCCTCGACTGTTGTTGCCGCTCCAGCTCCAGTTGCATCCACAACCGTCGGCAATGTAGCTCAACCAACTTCAGGTAACACCGGCGGTGGAGCCATTGACTTTGGCCTCTGCAGTCCTTCCATGGATTTCGTCGCTGGACGCCCTGGAAGAAAACCGGATGAGTCCACTTTCCTCCCCATCGACCCACTTGTCAAGCAAGGTCAACAGGAAGCTCTCAATCCAAATATCATTACCAACAGAATCTGCGACCAGCTTACCAACGTTTGCCAATCTAACCAAGCTGCTAAAGACCGCTGCAGGTCCTGCCAAGCCCAAATTTTGGCTCTGGGTACACGAGATCAGACTACTGCGGATGCTTGGAACTCGTGTGTGAATAACGGCGTCCAAGTTGGCGGTGGTGCTGGTGCCGGTGCCGGTTCTGGTGCTGGTAAAGCTTCTACTACAGCCAATGGAGGCGCTGCTGCTCCTACTCCTACTCCTACCCCTGCCCCTCAAGCTCCAGTTGTAAACACTGGCAGCGGCACCAATGTCCAGACCTTTACTGGTTCCGTCGGTGCTCCACCAGTCGCCATCGAGAACGTCGGCGGTGCCCGCCCATTCGTTGTTAAGGGTGACTCTTTTGTAAACTTTTCCGCTGCTTGCCAACGTGCCTGCGACGTTCAAAAGAACCAGTGTGCCAACTCTGCAAATTCTGGTAACAAGGCTGTCAAAGTCTCCGACTGTGAAACCCAACAGCAGGAATGTACTAAGAACTGCCAGAGTGGCACCGCTAGACTAGCGAAGAGATTTATCAAGGTTTACAAAAAGAGGGTATAGGGTCCTCGCTGTCCCATCTCAGGCTTTTCCTTTGCAATAGCTTGAAAATTTGAAGGATTTTGAGAGGGGTTTCATATCTATACATGTATATTAGGGGTTACTTTTCTTGAGCTCGGGCTAAACGTCGGGTTCCATTTTTATTAAAAATTCTTGGTTCATGGTCATCTACTCTTACTGCTCAGGTTACAAATAGTGAAACGCGAGCTTAGCGCTAATTAGCCTTATAATATCATAAGGCTCTGATCAACACAGCTCTCCGAGACTCGTCACGACTAGCCATTAATAATACCTGATAGTCTGTCCAAACATCTCCAATACGATGGTAAATGTAGTAAAATACCGCATGTCCAATCGACCGCGGCCCTTTGCTCTATGCTTAGCATCTCGATTACGGTTACGATAATCACGAAGTAGGAACCAAAAAATTTGAGGCAATTTGCCGCTTTTGGAGACATTGCAAATAGCGACGTTGATCGTGACCATTTATAACTGGTTGAATCTTCAATGCAACATAATTAAAAGTCTAGCAGGGGATGTTTCGCCTATCTACTATGTTTAGATTGACTTGATGAAATCATATGAGATCCGGATGATCGAGTTCGATTCCACCATGCTGCAACAGCTGCGAATGAAAGAGTCGTTGGAGGTGTCCAAAGTCAAATTGAGGCATCGGCGAACCTGGTAAAAGGAATCATTGTATGAGATATCATCGTCTGGCAGACCAGATAGACCGAGATAGTGTTAAATAAAGATTACATTTTACGAAGCTAGATACATATGGAGGCTGAACATTAGAAAATGTATATGTGAATGAAAAGCTGGAAGACCCTAGGAAACCATGGAGATAGCTGGGAGTTGTCGTTTTAGCATTTGAATTGGCTGCTTCCCTCATTTGTCGTCACAAATATAAATATATATATTCGTGCTGCTACCGTAATATTCCTTCAACGGAAGTCTTGCTATTCCTAGGAGGGGTTTTTGCTATAGAAAATTTAGGATCTTAGCAGTTAGGCAGGGACTGCTTATGCGGTATGTCCTGTAATTTCTGATATTAAGAGAGGTAGGAAGAATGCGGAATAAAAAAAACTGCAAAGATGCCGGAAAAAGACTTTGGAACATCGGAAATGTATTAAATTTGCTCTCCTGTTGCTTTGATATTTGCTCGTAAGCGTAGATGTGGGTCGAAACTCTCCACTTACAATACCACGTATTTATATTTAGGCAAGGAATGCAAAGGCACCAGCAACGAGGGCAAGAGCCATGACACTGCCAGATTGTGCCTCAAATTTACCAGCCAGACCAACCGAAGGTGAGGCGGTTGGGGTGCCCGTACGAGTGATAGATCTACTGATTGCTGTGGCGGTGGAAGAGTCGCTGCCAGAATCCGTAGCAACATAAGTATTGGCATTAGCTGCGCCCGCATCGGCGGCAGCACCAGCGGCAGCACCACCAGCGGCAGCAGCCACGGTGCCAGCACCAGCACCACCGCCACCACCAGCACCATTGTTACCCCAGACTGTAACAGTATTGTCAACGCCATCGCATGGTGTTGTTGCAGCACCGTTCCACTGAGTTACGGTCTGTGGGCACGGCGGGTTGGCGCAAGGAATCGTAGAGGTGACCCAGGTGATATCCGTTTCGATAACAGGGGCTGGAGTCGAAGCCAAGCATTGTTGGCAGGTGCTGAGACCATTGGTATCAGTTGAGCAGACCGATGTGGTGACCAAGTTGGCAGTGTCGTAGTTGCAGCTCTGTGGGCACAACCCACCGTTATTGTTGCAGATGGTAGTGGTGACTGGGGCTCCGGTGATGACAGAGATGCTCGTGACGGTAGTCAAGGCAGTAACAATCGCAGTGGAGCTTGGTGAAGGGCCAACATCTGTGTTGAGGGGTTTAGAATTGACTTCATCCAGAGGATTGGTATAAACATAGTATAAACTTACCTATAACCGCACCAACAACAGCGACACAGGAGTCTCCGGGTGGAGGAAGAGCAGTGTCATACCAGAAGTCAAGCACTGGTATATCGGGTTCCGACGCTAGAGGAGCCCCGACGCATATTGTTGCCAACCCGAGAGCACCGAACGCAGCGTTCGACCAATCGATAGAGCCTAGCTCTGTACCAGTCCATTCGGTGGCAATAGAATCGGCTGCAGGAGGGCTACCTTGGAGGACCCAGGTTTCATAACCAGGATCGGCGACAATCGAGAGTTCAGTATAAGTATACCACTCCGTCTCCCCGAGCAGAGCGATAAGCTCTCCATTTACGATGTAGAAATCAAGACCATCGCTCTGGTTTGGAACGAGACCCACGGTACCATCGACATCTGCGAGACCGACCCATCCATCTTCGGCTTGGCGTTTCTGCACAGCAGGCACACTGGTTGGCTCTGAGCGTTTGTCAATAGGAGCGGTATATGTCGTTCCGATAGCGGAGAGTGTGATTTTGTACGGGCCGAGGGTTGTAGCTGGAGTAGGTGGAGACGTAGTTGATGATGATGATGATGACGAAGATGACGAAGATGACGATAACGATGACGATGACGACGAAGACGACGAAGACCTATATTATAGTTAGCAGCTTCTCGGTAGCTATAGACATTGTCATTCCTGGAGGATGTATCTTACGATAATGTGATGGTGGCTGACGGTACAATAGTCTCCTCTGAAGTGGTTTCAGTCGCATTCGTGATCACAGTAGTTGTCCTAGGAAAGATCAGACGTTAGTATTTGCAGATCTAAAATGTAGGTAACCAAACAAACTTACGTATTCGTGAAAGATGTTGTTGACCCAGTGGATTCGGCGTATGCCAAAGGATTAATCGTGCTTAGCCAAGTCGTAGTTCCCTGATACAACGTGACAACTCGAGTCACCTGCGCGGCATTGAAAATTCTGTCGTAGAAACCAGCAGGCCCTTCAGCTGTACAGCCCTGTCTCTCTTGGAAAAGACGGAAGCGTGCTTGTTCCGTCACCACACCCGACGTGACAGTGACGGGGTTAGTGACCGTGGTGACCGTGGTAGTGGTAGTGGTTGTAATCGTCGAGCTACCAGAGATCGTAGTGAAGATGGTATTCGTAAAAGTTAAAGTCGAGGTATCGATTTGAAACCTGGGAATGGCTAAAGGATTTCATTAGGACTCTGAATCCAAATGGTAAGCTTTGGGCTGAATATGCTTACTTAAAGTGGACGCTACAGGCACGGTCCTATTTGCGCTTGGGGCGGGACCGACAGTCCAGACGATGGAAGTCGCATTAACGGAATTCGTAAAATAACGATATGTAGCTAGTCCACTGACTGAGAAGACACTGTTGGTGACTGGGCATGGCAAAGTACTCAAGACTCTAGTCGGGTATATTTGAGGCGTATAGAGCGGTGGAAGGCAGGTAGTAGCGAAACCGGCCGCGCCGTTCAATGGGTTGAACTGAAACACAGCAGCCGGTGCAGAATTTGCAGCGGGCCAGTTTTGGCAATCTGAAATATTAATCAGTACGCAAGCTCATGGATTATTAATGATATAGCAGGATGATACTAGAAGGGAAAGACCGCTCATACTGGAACCATTGACATAGCTGGGAATACCCAGACAAGACCCGTCACTATTATAGTAGAAGATACTGCCAAGGGCAACAGCATCACTATAGTCGTAGAAAAGGCTACAAGACATTTTCAGATACTTGCTTCTGACTGTCCAATAATTGAATGTGCTTGATATCTAACAATTGCCTAAGCACAATGGCTATTTGTGTTAGCCGTATGTCTGAGGCGAATGATCTCTTGTAAGTGGAAGGAAGATGTTGGCGAAACCTTTGGAACTTCGGAGCAGGATGGGAGTGTTAGTGTTTATAACAGACGACTGGCATCTGTTCTCGTCGATGGTCTTCATAGTCTTCGCTAATCCATCCGATTCGACGGGTCGATCGTGCGCGCGATCCAGCACATCGGTTACATTTTGGCAGTAATGTGTTGTCTGTTGTTGCATTGTTGCACAGGCATCCTCCCCATCGAGCATTCGATCAGCTTGGGCAACCTACAATCTTTAGCCTTATAGGGCTTATCGAACTTTGGATCAGAGTGATTATCGCCAAGTTTCGAGTACTCACATACTACCACGTATAGAGCTGATAATCAGGTACGGATCCCAGCGTGCGCATTTCTCTCTGTTGCATCGAGGATATACGAATATAACATGTATCAGTTGAATAGCGACTTCAAAGTACAAAGCATTCTAAGTATCCTCTGGCATGCAGGTAACTATACACAAGTATTAAAGGCAGGAGTTTCGCAAAATAGCTCATTTATCGGATGTTTCCTCGCCCGTAGCTATTTTCAAGTTGCTTACACGCACACACACACACCTACATGCCACAGTTTCACGAACGGGTTCATGAATTCAACTGGTATCTCTTTCATCCGTAGTTAGATGGATTTCGGATATTTGAATTATTTATTATATATTATCACAATCAAACAACTATACTCCGTCTTCGGATTCTCTTTCTCCTTCTGTGCCAGCTAAGCTTGCAATTGCCGATTCTCGGTTTCAAGTATACAATCTGTAGACCTCCGCAGCAAATGTTCCTATATATATTGATGGTATCCATTTGTCAAAAATTCTAGCCCGCCCGACGGTCGACAGTTCTCAGATAGTAGATCAAAAGCGTAGAGCCAAGAGAGACAAGGTTACAATGGACCATAAACCCCAGGGTAGGGAATTGACTTTCTCGTCACTCCCACCTAATGAAGCATCAAACCTTAACTTGCTCGAATTTGTTTCCCCAACACTGAATGCCGAAACCACCCGTAAGAAGGAGAAACACCAGTTTACGCGAAAGTTTGCGGCCAATTTTTCCAGGTAGCCCACTCTCTCACCGGAATCCTACGAACCGTCGACGATTTGCTGCGGGTCAAATTCTCGCTTCATTATGCAATTGAGAACTGGCCACGAGACCCTGACACCTTGATTATACTTTACCCATGTCTTCTCCGCATTTCTCAACGGGCAGCTGCCATTCCCTGAGATTCTTGTTGGGAAACCCAGTAGTTTCTCCGCACGATTTGCGAAGCCGACCTTTTTCTTTCATTGTAAGGTATTATAAGCTACCGGATACCCGGTTAAACCAGTGACAATAATTCATTCTCTCCGCAAAACAACTATAAATTCACCAACGTCTCAGTATCAATGGAGCTGTAGCTTCCCTGACATTGGTAGTTCGTGGTATACTTATCATTTTCTGTTTTTGTTTCGTCTTCTCTTGTTAGCTACAGTTCTAGGGGCTTCACTTCAGAATGCTGTCAACCTTATTTTTCCTATCATCCCTCCTTGCGATATCGCAGGCGATACCGCCACCGCCAATCGACCCGTGCAAGCCTTACTGCGCTGATGTTTATCTAATCTCGTGCCGTGCTACTCTTGAAATCACTGGTGAAGGACAGATCGGAAAGATTGCAGAGTACGTCCAGGCCGGCTCGATGCAGACGGTGGAGCGCGTTGCTTTAGGTACGGAATTCCATTCCAATTAAAAATCCTGGAATACTTTCAGCAAGAAGCTAACCCCGAATCCTAGAATACCCCGCCGTTCTTGAGGGATACGCACAGTCAGCTGCTATCGGAGCCGCCGCACTTAAAGATTTGGTCGCCAAACAAGCTCGCGAATGTCCAGCTCAAAAGATTGTTCTGCTAGGGTACTCTCAGGGAGCCCAGGTTGTCGGCGATGCAGTCAGTGGCGGTGGATACGGGCAGATGGGAGATTTGATACCTGGGATGAATGAAGCTCTTATCGACAGACGTAAGCCGCCGGGACCTTATTTCACCGCGTAGTGGGGAATCACAATACTAATATTTACCCCCCGTACAGTTACTGCTGTTCTGCTCATGGGAGACCCACGCCACATGGCAGCCGAAGAATACCAACACGGGACTGCCGGACTTGAAGCTGGAGATGGTGTTTTTCCTCGCTCACCGGAACAGATGGCCATTCTAAACAACTATAAGGAGAAGATTTCCTCGTACTGTAATAGCAAAGATGCTCTTGCCGCTGTTAAAGGAAAAGGAAACCTCGGCGGCCACTACGACACCATCTCGCTGTTTTCACGCCAAGCCCGGGAATGGCTGCTGGAAATGATTGAGCATCCTTAGTTGCGACTACTAATATATGCAACATGGGAATTAACAGCAGTATGAGGGCTAGATCTAGAAGGAAATACTAAGAATTTGTATGTACTTATTGACACACTCTAGACACCTGAATATTGATATAGTATGTTGTGCGTTATTGAGTCGAGAAGCGATGTCATGCCGAAATGTTAACAATTCGTAGATCGAGCTAAGCGTTGAAGCTCAAGTACTCGATTTGATTCACTGAGCAGTTGGTCCTTTCGTTGAATGTCGAGTTTGCGCATTACCTTTAGTTACTTTACTATCAAATATGATATCGTCAACCTTAGCTTAAAACCCCGGTCTTTATTAACGAATAAATCCTGCAAAATCTTAAAGCCATCGGCTATTTCTGCTCGATTTTGGTCGCATCAGGTTGTTTTATTTTTATTTTGCCTCAGTCGCAGACATCTAGATTCGAGGGTGGGCTAAACTAAGCCTAGCCAGGTATGCAGACTCCCTGACGTCATGGGCATAGGGCAAGATCAAGTTCCAACGGCAGCGTAGGTCAACGGATGATGCTGCATTTCCACACAGGCCACTAGATATAAGGTTGTCTAACTGCCTCGCAGGACACTTTCTAACCCTTGCGAATGTAATATTCTTTTCATCCCAAGTTATACGTTATACTAGCATCGCTTCTTATATAGATCGGTAGATATAATCCATCGAACAACCGGCATAATATATAACCTCGAAACAACACATTCCCTGTCGATCCCCTTTCCACGTCGAAACCGGGGCGACGTCATAGATCTCTACCCGAAAATATTGGAAAGAAACCTACACATCACCTTCATTTAACATCGTACCGTACATAATGTCCACGACAGAAGACAATAATCCCGTCTCGACCCATGCCTCCAGTATTATCCCTCTCCCAGCAACTTCTCCAGCCCAAAGATATGGCTCTGCGAATGCTCCTAGCGACAGCCATGCCTTAGCAGCTGCTGATCAAGATATCAAAGGCGCTGCGCAGATAGATCATAATGAGCGGGAGGTCAAGGATCTCGGGTGGAATGACCCTACCCACGAGATCCCAAGGCCTTTGGTCGGCGGGCTGACGAATGACGTGAGTATACTCAGCGGGATAATAGAGCAGAACTCGCTGGCTAACATACCGTTTCTCGTAGGAATTGTGGACTTTAATACGAAGATTCAATAAGGTGAGACCTTATATTATCAACTAAGTACATGGGCGAGACTTACTGATATCATTATAGCAAATATATCACGTGAAATCTATGCCTCAAGCCCCACCAGGCGGCCTCGATCTCAATATTGCAGACGAGGATGAATTTTCCCCGGACAAGTTTCGGTCAACGTTGGAGAGGCTATATATGACAGTTGTAAGTATATTCAATTTGTCTCTTCCGGGCTCAGTCTGCTCATAAATGAAACCTAGATTGTTGGCGTAATAGCAGCATTCAAGCACATAGCCAGACTCAGATCTTGGAATGAAAAAAAACGGACGGGTGCCTTCTGTGCCGTCTACTTTGTCGCCTGGTTACTTGACTTTGTTGTACCACTCTTAACCGCATTCTTTATCACGTTGATCGCGTTCCCAAAATCTCGAAGGTATCTCTTTCCACCAACTCCGTTGGCTCTCGTCGATATAACGACTGGCCAGCTGCAGCAACCTGCCGCGGGAGTGCTAGCTTCTAAAGGCTCTCTCACTGGTGCGCCTGAGAAGCATGAAGGCGAAGCTGTGGAACAGGAAGCTAGCAATTTTGTGAGTGGAATCGCAGCAATCGGGATAAACAGTGCGACGGGACAACACCCCGAGAATCCGAAGCAAGACGAGGAGGGGACGATTGATACCAAAGTACCTGATCCTTCGAGTGTAGCTATCAAGGCAACTGATGCAAAGGATAAGGCCGCTGGTGGAACTGGTCGGAAGCATGACAAGGCGAAAGAGCCAATGCAGGACGCCATGTGGTCAAAGCTGCGGCCGCTCATGCACGGAGTTGAAAGTATCGCAGATACTTGGGAAAGATTCGGAAAGTAAGCTTATAATTTCTTCCATTGATTATCTGTGCTGGTTCTGATATCTCTAAAATAGTGCACTATCGCCTACACCACCATTTCCCCAGCGAGCGCCCCGTCTCCGCCTCGCCGGTATCCTTATTCCTGCTCTCCTAGGATCCATGTTTGTGAATTCATATATGATAATGAAAGGAGTTGGCTTCGGTTTCGGCTTTACATTTTTTGGCCAGCCGGCGATCGATCGTGGAGTCGCTCTGCTAAACAAAAAGTTCCCACACTGGCAAAAATTGCTCGAACTTCGCAAGTAAGTCAAATTCTCAATTTCACAGTACATCTTGATACATGCTAACTTGATTGTAGTACTATACTGAAAGGAATCCCGACCAACGCCCAGCTTGCCATTACACTCCTTCGTGTTGGCGAAGCCAATAAAGCCCCAATCCCACCACCACCTCGCTCCACATCCCCACCATCCTCCGGCGCCATTACACCGCACTCAGATTATGACCATGCCGAACTCTCCGAAGGTCTCGACGCCACACCCGAAGAACTTTCCCACGCCATCCGCCCATCAACACCACCCCACGTCACAGACCCAGCAGCCGCTAAACCGGAAAAGAAGAAAACGGGCTCCAAAGTCCTCGCGTTCTTCAAGTCCACCACCAAAACCGGTGTGGCTACAGCCCTCGGGACGGATAAGATTAAAGCCCAAGTCGGCAGCGAACACGCTAAACAGCGGTTGGGTGTTCTGCCCGATGAGAAGAATATTCCACCCATGGGACCGGTCGATTTTCCGGCGAGAATGCATGGAAAGAAAGGGTCGATATATATTACCGCCACAGCAGTTACACCCTGTGTCTCTTTTGCATTTCAATCAAAAGCAGATCAGGTGAAGGGTGCATTGACCTCGGATGATAGTGGGGAACAGCAGCAGGGCGTAGGAAATTCTAATGGAGAAGCGTTGGACGGACCGGGACTGAAGCCTGTCTGGACCGTAGCGATAAACGAGATCAAGGAGGTGAGAAAGTTGGGAGGTTTGGGATGGAAAGGGAAACTGATCGTTGGATGGGCACTGGACAAGACGGTGACCGATGGGTTAGAGATTATAGACAGAAGGGGCAACAAGTTTGTAGCCACCGCGATTACTTTGAGAGAAGAGTTGTTCAATCGGTTGGTCAGTATAGGGGCACAGAAGTGGGAGTCTTGGTAATATCGCGCCGATTAACTGTATAGTATACAAGTAGCAAGATTATTGTTTTTGAAAAAGTCTGGGGTACCTGACTTTTGCAACTTATTCTATAGAAGGAACAGAGGGTGTCCTAGCAGACCTTATTGATGACTAAAAAGGGTGACCTTCGCAGTAGCACTAAATTTTTGCTATCCGGCGATTCCACTATAGCACAGCTGCTTTGGCGAGCTCACTATGAGATTTATACGATTTCAGCTAAAATTTATGATTGAAAGTAGAGTTAGCATTTGTATGAAAGCGGAAGTGGTAAATAGAAGCAAAAGACCAACTCCTATTCTCTTAGATTAGCCAATCCTCCTTACGTGCTTGGCGTAAGTTACCTGTTTTCCTATAATATGGCTGTTTCCAGAAAATTTGAAACCCTTTCAGAAATTGTTGAATCCTTTTTCAGAATCCTGGGAAAACGAAAGGCTTTTGTTGCAAGGTTTTAGAAAACCGTGCTAGTTAAGGACCCCGTCGAATGTTGGACACGTGAAGGCTAGGCCGGAGAGCCTTCGTTTAGGCGCCAACTACGAGAACCTGTCTGGCTCGGGTCCTGGGTTGCGACAATCCTTCCGTTCCTGCGTTGCTAGGTCCTTAAAGCCTTTCCTGGAAACCTTTTTGTGTTGGAAAATATTATTCGAAACTTAAGGCCACAGCGCGCAGTATGCACCACCAAACCTGGACTAGGAAACCAGACAATCTACCTTAGAAAACTCTTGGTATCTGGCTAGTTGGGTACCTTTCCGTAAGGGATGGCAAGATCCATTATAAACACTACAGTTTCGCGATGGCTGACGCCGAACACATACTAAACACTAGGTAAGGCTGGTTCGATCCAAGACCAGATACTCGTAAATTTATCGTTTCTCAGCTATTAGATGAATCTATAAAAAGTCGCCCTCCCCCGAATATTCTCTCGACCATTTATCATTTCCGGAATCTACGACATATTACCGCTTACAGACGCTACAACAAATAATAACGGATCATCCCGAAAACTGCAAGGGCAACTTTCATTGCACATTATTATGATACTGACATAAATCCTACCGACCCCAGGACCTCAACCGCTACCTCGGTACGCGACTACCTACGAAACCATTTCTAAATCTCTTCGCCAAAGCCGGCTCAAGATCATGACTTGGGTGTGCATTTTTATAGAATAGAAATCGTAAATTGTTGATTTGATACTGCTTTATTTGGATGGCGCATGTTGGCGTGTACGGGATACAGCAAAGACTTCAAGACGAGCGGTAGTTCATTTAGGGTTCCCAAAGATGTGTATCATAATTCTGCGTAACTGCTACAGTATCAACTAGTCGGCTGCTATCGCAGCGCTGAAGGCCCAACTCAATATATGCTCCCACGGCTCCTTAGAGTGGCCACTGTGGACGGGTACGAGCATAAAACCTTTACCTCCCGAGCTCACGGGTACCAGCGTAGAAGCTTCTAGAAAAACAACCCTTTTTGCCAGTCAGAAAAACTACGCATCGTCGATCGTTACAACGAGACTATCGATCGTTGTTGACCAACTTGGCCCTGTGTTGCAATTGCGCAGCGAGATGAACCAGGATAAGCTTTTGAAAAACATTCTATCTGCGAGAACCCGTTTAGAACTCCAAAATATAGACTATACGAAGCGAATAAATCTAGCTAAAACGCCCTTTGCCCGAATAAGGGGGGTTCTACTTAGCTAAGATTGGCGAGTACAAGTTATGCCCAACTGAAAAGAGGGTCATATTAGATACAAATTGACCGATACATGTATAATTTCCAAATACTGAGTACATACATGTATATATATATATATGGTTACATGTATAATATACGAAAGCTAGAGCTTCTCAAGTAAATGGATCGATGGGGTTAGTGAACGGCAATATATGCCATAGAACCTGTCCCCAGTCGCATGGCACTCAGTGGCCAATCCGGTCACGATGTTCTTGTTCAATAAAAGATATTATCCCATCGTCATAATATATTCCTTGGCACGAAACCCGCCGGATCAAAAACAACACAACGCCTGCCGGATTCGTTAACTGAGTTAACTCATTAGCCCGACCACTCACAAGTACTCGACCACCCCTACCCCTGCGCCCCACCTGACTCTCCTGTCCGCCAGCTAGTATATATCATCAACGTTCGGGCACCACTATTAATTCCCATTTTAAGCACATAACCAGATTGAAAGAAATTCTTCTCGGAAAATAAGTAAAGGAAACACCAACTCGGTTTATAATTTACTATAAGAACTCCAGAAGTCGCTTTGCTACAGCATTTTCTATCCCCTTGCAAGCTTGGATGTTCCGCCCAGGTTACAATCGATGCAATCAGTATACCTTACTCAGAACAGAATCTGACATCTTTGTGTTCTTTATGAAAGTGGTCAGATGTGGTTTTCTCTGATCTCTTTTCCACGTCATCCTTTCAGCTCTAGAGGATTCTAGATAAGTTTCGCACAGAGCCACACCGGAAATTATCTTCTTACTGATAGTGCTGAATATCAACATTTCCACCATCTTCATCGAATACCGTAAAAATTAATAAAAATTGGGCAAATTATCACCCTTAATTAGACTTCCCTCTGGTTTTCTGCCTTCTACAATCTGCATGTTTTTTTTGATATAGTTGTTGATTTTCCTTCGAGGCGAACTATTCCCTGAATCAGGTAACCACTAGCTGCACTGAAAAAGAAGTTAGTACGCCGTTAATCTAATTTTACCGAACGCAGTATACTAGTAAAGCATGGCATCCGATACCAATTCAACGGATATTGAATTCGAAGAATGGGATTCATGGTTCCCTTGTAAGTGCATCTTCAATCTAGTCAGCTAGGCGGATCCCGACGTCGACACCCTCGAGTCAGGCCTCACGTTTGCCAGGTTAGATACTCGAAACTGACCGTGATAATTGTATCATCATCAGATACCGAAATTTTAGACGACAATCCAATATACAAATCAAGTGGTGAGTCCCCTAAACTTGAATGAGTTACAGAGTGTCTAAATATTGACGATAAGACTGATGCAGGTTGTACCAGCGTGCTAGAGCCCTCGACATTATACAGCCATTTCCAACTAAATTCCGCAAGCGTGCCGACATCGCCCTTTCCGTCGGAATACCTGCTCTACTCAGCGGCCGCCACGCTCGATACCAGCACCATAACTCAACCGAACCCTGGCTTAGGGGAAGAAACGAAAACCCCAAACCCTTCGCAGCAGCTCGACCATATCTGTTCAGCTGAGATCGCCCAACGCAGATCAGGCAGAAGCCCCCGTGTTTACTCATGCGACATACGTGAGGCAGAATTCTCCAACTTGAAAAAGTACGGGGACCACACATGGAATCGACACAAGAAGGCGGCCTTCAGCTGCGAGAAGTGCGGAATTCCGGTCACGAGAAAGGATAATCTGAAGGCTCATCTAAGATCCTGTAAGGGGTCGCGGGTACCGGCGATTAAGCGCGCTTCTGTAATGTCTCCAACTATTACGACACCATTTGTCGGACATGACAAGCGCAAGAGAGTAAACATACAAGCTTTGAAAAGAAGTAGTCCGATAGCCAAGACTCAAGCCCGGGCTCGTGGGGCTTCGCCATGTCAGCCTAGCAGCCCTAGGTACTCCCTCCAGGCTTCTAACGGAGTGGGGAGTAGAGAAATGTATGACCAGTCGTCAGGATTCGAAACCCGCGTTGGAATTACCGAAGCCGAACATGCCCAACTACTCAACATATTTGAGGAGAAAATGAAGAACTTGGAGGAGCAATTGAGACGTACTATGGAAGAGCTATCCACAGCGCAAGTCGAACGCGAAGTTTGGAATTACCAGTATTTAAAACTGAAAAAAGAACACCTGAGTTTGCAGAAAGAGAACCATGAGCTGAAAGATCGATGTTGGAAGCTAGGGAAGACTCTGCCATAAAAATTATGTGATATCAGCATTCCTCGGTTAAGGGATGGTTTGGTTCACGCGCATTCGAATATTTATTCATTCAATTTTTAATAGCGTCGCTATATCCCATCCAGAACGGGAGTAGGAGCAGTGGGGAAATCCTGCTCTATTAATTTTTTCGTTAACCTACTGCTTCCTGAAAATCGGTCTTGCATCTCTGAGTCGTTTTACGAGAAATGAATATATTAATAGCCAAGAAACAAGTATAAGACCGCATTTATGAGTTTTCTGTTTATAAGCAGCGAATGTATCGGGATTTTGATTTGGGCTTTAAATCTGGAGGAGTGATAATTGCATTAATCGCAGGAGTTATAAAATTCAGAATAGTCTCCGACCTAGTTTGTTGTAAATCAAAATATGATGCGGAGCCCCTGCAAGAAAGTAAAGATATGCTTTCATTCCATTTCGGCTGGAGTTTGTGTGTGCAAATATCGACTTGTTGAGTCGTATCATTCTAAGCTGGATCCGATTACACGAATAAGTTTGTCTCGTTTACGTAAATTTACTGGTGTAGTGTGGTCAACAATGAACGAGACGAGAGGAAGGATCTAATTTATATTCTTTACTTTATTCTAACCCTTTTTTTGATGGGTTTATTTAGATTTATTTTGGAACCATCTCTCGGTCATTTCTAATTTATTTTTATTCCAGGATCTCACTGCAGCAGCCGGAGCTACACTTGCTCCTGGTTATATTAGTGCTCATTAGAATTTATACACAGCAAATCTATTACGGCAACCAGCAGCTAGCTCCAGAAACTAATAACCTCCATCTCTAAAATGGAGAGTACACAGAATCTTGGAGACTTTTTTATACCGGTTTTCGTATGTTTGTAAGTCTCAAAGGCTGGAAAAGGTGATTCCTCAATTGACAATGCAAGTCACATGTACCAGCAGTTCACCACACGACAACACATTCCGCGTTCCGATCCGTAGATGCCCCAAAACTGGACTCGCTTATCGACGATCGAGGTGCGCGATCCCGATCCGGCGACTCTTCGACGTCATGGCGAAAGAAATGAAGATACCGCCAGCTTCGATACCCGCAAATACGACATGTGAACATCATGATCTAATCCCTGGGTAAAAGAAGGCGACCCATCGTTGTAAATGCGGTTATAAAAGTACCCATCATCCTGCCATTATACGATGTTCTGAAAGCGCGTTACGAGAAACGTCTTGAGTTTTTCAGATCTCTACATAATTGGTATGCATGCAACCTTCCCGGTATATAAAATTAAACCCCACGTACAACTACGAAATTAACTAACTTCAAGCTTTCATCTGAAGCCTGATATATTTACATCACCTTCACCCACCTCCCAAAGATGCCAAAGAAGGTCCTCATAATAGGCGCCGGCGCCGCCGGCATGTCTTGCGCCCACCACCTCGCCACGGACCCCTCCAAATTCTCCGTTACCCTGATCGAATCCATCAACCGTTGCGGCGGACAAGCCTTCTCCATCCCCATCGACCCGGCACGCCACGATGCCTCGTTCCTCAACCAAGGTGTCCAAGGTGGTTCCTACATTTTCCGCCACACCTTCTCAATGTTTAAACAACAAGGGTTCGACGTGCACCCCGTCAACCTGCAAGTCTCGTTTGGAAAGGGGGATAAATTCTGGACCAACGTTTTCCCCACGGAACTTCACGAGAAGCACCGGGATGAGATCAAAAAGTTCCGTCGGGTGTTGAAGATTATCAGACGGTTCGAGTTGGTGTTTGTCATGGTACCGATAAGTCTCATGCTCAAGATTTTCAGGTTTTCTGAGGACTTTGGGAATTATATGATCATGCCCACGCTGGCGCTGTTCCTCGGTACGGGTAACGCGACGCCGGAGGTGAACAGCGTTATCCTAGAGCGATTGTTCACCAGTCCTACGTTCGGCATGTGGTACGACGAGGAGGTCGATGATAAGAGTAAAGGCAAGGAAGGGGTTCTGGCGGGGAACCACCCGCCCATGGTGGTGTTTCCCAACTTGTCCGAATTTTACGAAACTTGGGGGAACGATTTGGTCGGTAAAGGGGTGAATATCAGACTAAACACCCAGCTAGTGAGGGTGATCGAACGGGGGAAGAAGGGCGTAAAAGTTGCGATAAAGAAGGTTGGTGAGGGAGTCGGTAGCGAGGGAGAAGAAAGCATCGAAGATTACGATGAGATTGTGTTTGCGTGTCAGGCCGATACCGCGAAGAGGATGTTGGGTAAGCAAGCTACCTGGAGGGAAAGGTTCGTGCTTGGGAGGACCAAATGGTCGGATGACGTTACGGTCACACATTGGGATTCCGAGTACATGGAGAATCACTACACGAATCGATACGATACCGAGCAAGCTGTGGAACAAGCCGAAGGCAGAGATGATACAAGTCGACTCGCGCAAGGGAAGGAGTTTTCGCCAATGTATTACATCAACCCGTACGCCGCGGAACCGGATAAATTGGAAATGATAAGTCCCCTCCTCTCTCTTTCCTACGCTCGTTACCGCGAAATGCTGACATACTTGCTCCACGCCTTCGATTGCACCGCCTACCAATTCCAATTCCCTAAACGTGAAAACAAATCCAATCCGTCCCTCCAAGTCCCCGTCACCCCGTTCAACAACCACGTGTTCCAAACGATATTTTTGAACAAATCCCGCGATTCTCACCTCTGGCCCAAGAATGAGATTGATGAATCGAAAATTATCCGCGAGGACTGGTGGCATCAACTCTGCCACTCCTGGACGCATTATATATTCGTCGTACCGTTTGTATGGCTGTTAAACAGACAGGGGGATAAACACACTAGATACTGCGGTAGCTGGACTTTAGTTAACGCGCACGAGATTGCGGTTATCAGCGGGATCGCGGCAGCGTGGAGTCTGGGAGCGGAGTATCCCGAGGAGATTGAGAGAGAAGATCAAGGGGGGAGGTGGGGTGGGTTTGCGGTGTTATGTTTTAGGTTGTATACGTTCATTGCCTACGGGAAGTGGTACAAGGTTAGGAAGGGGGTGAAAGTGTTTCCTCTCTTTTGATTTTGTACAATTAAGAAGTTTGCTGGATGTAAAGGAAATTAATGGCGGTTGGTCTAAAACTACTAGCTCATCAATATATCGCTCCGGTATATAAAATAACACACGGGGTTTGTGTTGCAAGTGCATTATATTGGTACATAAATTCTTACGATCAAAAAGATGACAAGTTAGTTTCATATCGTAGATTATCATTATATACGGTGATCTATGTTCCCTATTATATACGGTGAAGGTTACTTTATCAATACAACATCCTCAAACCCATTCCCACTTCAAACCCCTCTAACCGTACCGCTTATCCTTCCTCGCCTCCACCCCACCCCTCACGAGGCCGATATATCCCACCTCCTTCCCAGGCTCCAAATCTCCAACCATCCCCGGCAATTTCTCCAAAGCCGCCGCGTTATCAAACTCCCCGGCCAACATTTCCGGCACCACATCCTCCGGCCTATCCACCCCGAACCTGAAAATAGTGTACCCGTCCACCGTCTCCGTCCACCTCCTCCTGAATTGATACCCGATAGCCAGGATGATGATGCTCAGCGCCCACACCGTCAGCATCACCAGCACCGCTTCTGGCGGCACCACACCCCGGGTGAGCGTCATGGCCTCGCTACCCACGGTCACGTTGCCCAGCTTCCACTGATAAGTAGGCTGGCTGAGGCCGTCGTACATGATGTGTACCGCCCACGTCTTGTGCGCCCTCAACAGGGCCGTTTTCAAATCCTCGCCCTGTATAACGGATGGTTGGGCGTCCAAAAAGTCCCCAAACGCATTTGTCGTGAGCGAGGATTTTTCGATGGACGAGTAGAGCGCGGATAACCACTGATCCCCGGTGTCGGACAGTTGAAACGACAGGGGTAGATACGGAGTCTGCAGGATCATATGGGGGATACCCGTTTCGAACCGTTTGATACCGCCGCCGTTTCTAGGGTTGGCGTCCAGCTGGGTGAAATTCGTATAGGTGCCCGTCACGCCGTTGATGTTTGCCGTACCGATAGCTGAGGAAGCCTGGCATCGGACGCCGACGGCCTTCTGGCCCGGATACAGCTGTTGGTTTCGGAGTTCGGGGATATCGTTTTCGACATCTTTGAAGTTGAAGTTTTCGCGGTTGACGGAGATGAAGCCGTAGGAGTCTATGGGTTTGATTGATTGCCACAGGGCGGCCTCGAGGGTTACGATGTGCGAGATACCAGGGTAGGGACCGAGGATCGAAGCGTAGCCTATGCCATCGGAGTCAGAGGGGTCGGTGATGTTGTAGATTCCAATGTCGGAGGCGAGTTCGAGGGAGGCGTTGACGTTGGAGATTATCCCGCCGTTGGATGTCTTGTTGCGAAGGAAGAGTACCGCGCCGTCGTTGCCGACGAGCTCGTAGCCGGATGTCGGGGTACCACGGGTCTGCCGCGGGAGGTTGAGGGTTTGGTTGCGGCGCGAGATGAGGGTGAATTCCGACAAGGAGTTTACGACGCTGCAATTGTAAGTGATGGCGAGTCCAAAAGCTTGACCGATCAGTGGACCGGTCGCTTGGGGCGCGAGAAAGATGGATTCGGAAGCGTCGTCCGGGAGGTCGTTCGCGGAGGAGATGTTTAGTTGGATGGAGGAGCCCGGGGTCACGTAGAATTGCTTTCGGAGGGGCATCTGAGGCGAGAAGCCGGAGGACCAAAAGTCGGTCGCGCGAATGGTGGTGAGGACGCCGTCGCGGCCGCTGTTATACGGTTATATTAGTTAGCTTGCTGCCCGTACGCATTTTTTTGGTCTTTATTCTATATCGGAATTGCAGGGGGAAGGGCATACTTGATACTCGTGAGATTTCTTCCAACCACGAGCGTGGTCCCCTCTTTCAGACGCCGGGATATCGTAAACCCGTCCGCCGTTTGCATCGTCAGACCGGTCAGAGGCCAAGCGGCGAACCCTATAATGCTAAAAAATGCCAGTATATCCCAGAGCGTCCCGTTGCGTCTGTAATTCTTCCTCCTCCTGGCAAACTTTACAATCGCGTTGGCCCAACCGGCGGGGTCCTGAAAGGTACTACCCGCGAGGATGATGAGTCTCCTCAGATTCTTCGGCGCCCATCTCTTTCTCATAACCATGGAGGCGACGGTCCCCGCCGTGGCGTAGGTGCCCAGGTTGAGAGCAAAAGTGGCAATGACGAACCAGCTGTAGTTTACAATGTTAACGTTATCCAGGTATCCCGTTCGACGCCATGTTTCCGAGCTGTTCTCGGGGAATCGTAACCAGCGCCAGTAGGTCAGGTAGTAGTAGAAGACGAGGACCAGGGGTATCACGATGGATATTACGCCACGAAAGATGAAGCGCGGGAGAGGGAGACCAAAGTCCGGCACGTTGGCAGTTCTGCGGTTGGAGTCCGTCTGCGAGTAGGAATATATTTGTCAGCATGATTTTCTTAGATTGAATCGTAGTAATAACTAGAGCATGAAAAGTACTAACCCTCTGATGTACCATCATTGGATACGGCGGCTCTAGCTGCCCGGCTATAGGCGCCGCATGTCCTAGCAGCGGGGTCTGCATGCTAGTAACACTAGCTCGATTCGACTATACAAAATATCAGCAAATCACCATCTTTATAACCTCACGAATTAAGGGAAATAAATTACCTGCTGGTGCAGCGCCGCCTTTTCATTCGCTAGATCGTATTCTTCATCCTGAATATCGTGCAGTTGCGTGCGCGCGGGCACCACGGTATCCAACGAGCTCGCGGACATTGTGCGGGAGGTGCGCATGGTGCTGGCTCTCGAGTAGGACAGCGAGGGTTGGCTGTATATGCTCGGACTGTAGTCCTCTGGCGGGTGCGGGGGGGTCGCCATTGTGAAGTTTTACGGGGCCGGCTTTTGCGCCGTACTATCCTCCTTTTCAAACTGTTTTCTTTACTGACTTTCCTGTATTTATATTGAATGAGTTTAAAATTGTATCAAGATATATTTGATAACTTCAACAAAGACTGTTGTTGTGCGAAGAATCCAACTCCAAGAACGGAAGAACCAAATGTGTGTGTGACAGTAAAAACCAAGTATCAAATCTCAAAATAAATCCGAGGAATCCTCCCCGGACCGCTTACTTATATATCGCATTTACTAGAAAATACACCTCAACTAGCGGTCTCATATTCTTCAAAAAGGTTTCCACTAATAACCAAGCTTTTCTCGCGGGGTCGCATTCCTAGCTAATGTCGGTACCTTTGAAGCTTCGCACATCGGGCTTTGACAAAGCAAAAAAATCAAAACCCCTCGTCAAGCGGGCGGCGGGAGAGCTAAAATCTCACGCACCTTTAACCATTTGGGTCCCTCCGCCACCTGATCCGACGAATCAGCCGCATACGTATCTGCAAAAATTTCCTGCAAACCCGAAAATATCTTTTTTGATTCGGGTAGGCTCTGCGGAATGATGTACTCGATCGACTACCCGAATACTTAGTATGTGTGGCTTGTTTCTAGGCATTTCCGTGACGTTTGCATTTTTCGTCCTTGTGGATGGCTCATACCGTCCAAAAGAAACTTGGCGGCAATCCGTATCGCGGTGCTTTTTTGTTCGCACAAGACGAGACCGGATTATGTACGTGTACCCCACTTTCGCAGCAGTCCGATCAGATCAAGCGTTTGGACCCCAGAAACGGGAGAGCGAAAAAGAAATGGCGTCTTCTTCCTGGTTCAGTAATCACAGCCTCATTAATTTCTATGTACGTATTTGAATTCTTTCTAAGAATAAATAAACAAAAAATGGCTCACGTTATGTTATACCATACTGTACTGGCGGATGGGTATGACCAATACTCTCCCCACCTGCGAATTACCAAGCTTAGACCGCGAATCCAAAAGCGATTTTTGAAGGTAATAATGGTTTCCGGGCTCGTTACTGTCTTGGATATTGTTTTCGTATTCGGTTCAGCTATCCGGCCGATTGCACCAATCGATATCGCGAGCACCTGACGTGGGGCCTGTCAGTAGGTGTTTCCGTTTATCGCCCGATATATCACGTTCCGTTGGTACAGGTGCAGGTATCCAGCTTTGAATTTGATTGGGTAAAAATATACGACATTAATCTTCAGTTCTTCAAAAAAAAAAGTTTCAGATAAGATTCTGTATCGAGAGACTACAAGTAGCTACCGTGATATGTACACATACGCGTATACATCAAATAAAATATACACATTCATCAAAGTGAGAAGGAGAAGGCTAAAATCAGCAAACAAAAACAAAACAGCGTTCTGCGGTCTAAAAAATGGCATCACTCAGAGGTCGCGAAAAAAAGACAACGTGAGAGGAGGGGGGGGGGGGTATCCGATTATGCAGTGCAGCTGGCTGTTTACAAAACCAACAGTCCGCCAACCATCATACCCAGCGTCGTCAATCCGGCCATGGCCAGAACGACGGCACCGTGCCCGCTGCCAATCTTGGTTCCGGGAGCGGCGTTCTTGCTCGTCTTGCTGCTGCTGGTGCCGGTGGTCTGCGACTCGCTTGGGACCTGATTCCAAGTGCTGACCCTCTGGATAGTTGGGTCCTGGATCTGGTTTCCGGCCACGTCGGTGATGGTCCACTTGTGCCCGCTGAGATCCAAATCGACGTCAATCAATTTTCCGGGGGTGACTTTGACGCCGCTCTTGATCAGCTTGCCAATGTCGTCAATCTGGGGGACGGCGAGGACGGGTTCGAAGGATTTGATCTTGGGGAAGACGTCGGAGCACTTTGGACGGGTGATCTTGCGGGCGGTTTCACCGGTTGGGAGGGAGACCTTGCTGTAGACGTCGCGAAGGGTGACATAGTCGGGGAGGATTTTGGCGTCGCCGGTTTTGGGGTTGACATCAACAAGACCAAAGTTCTAAACACCAAACTGTTAGCATCACGTTCAGAAAATTATAGCGAGAGGATGGGTTGACATACGTTGACCTCCTGGTTGAATTCGTAGACGATACCACCGGAGAAGACGTGGTTCATTTGGGCGGAATAGATGGCATTGGCATCACCGAAAGTTCTGGGAAGGACCTCGTTGCAACCGTATTCGGAGAAGAAGATGGGCATCTGAACCTCCTCCATCAAGTTGGTCAATTCCTTGTATCCGGAACTTTCAAAAGTTTTATCACCGCACCATTCGTACGAGTTGACACCGTACATATCACTGTGACCCCCGTCGGCGGCGGTGCAGCTGAGGTAGAATCCGAGTTCCTGTCGGAATTCGACAACGTCGGCGGTCGAGTAGCCGATGGGGACCTCGCGGAGCTTATGCGCCTGCTGATACTGACGCATGTCGCGCTGGATGGCGCGCATATATGGAGCTGTGGCGTTGGCGTTCTTGGCCTTGTTGGCCAGCTCGTTTCCGGAGAAAAAGCCGAGGACGTTGGGGTACGGGGAGAACTGCTCCATGACGGAGAAGACGTTGGCCATGTAGCCGGCGTGGTAGGAGGTCCACGGCTCATCGCGGTTGACAGAGTACCTCCAGCCGGGGGCGTTGACGTCGAGGACGACGTAGATGCCGGCGGCGGCGAAGAGGGACATGCAGGCATCGTGGTTGAGGGTGGTGTTGACGGCGTAGGTACGGATGGTGTTTATTCCGAGCTGCTGGAGGAGATAGACGTCACGCTGGCAGCCGGTGAGGTCGGAGAAGGGGTCGACGCCCTGGTTGAGTTCGACGGGTCCGCCGGGTTGGTAGCCGACGCCGACCATGAAGAACTGTGAGATAATACGTTAGTGCGATGTTTATGGGATCAATCACATGGAACTGGTTGCGTACCTGATCGTTGCCGCCATAGAAGCCGCCGTCTTTAATGGTGATTGGGGTCACTGCCTGAGTGAGTCGCGCCAAAGCGGTCGCAATAAGAAGAAACGAGGAGCGCATTTTGTAGATTGTTGCCGGATTGACTTTGATGTTAAGGAGTGAACGAATATTTGCCAGCGACAGCTGCGTATATTCAAAACCGCAAAACAGAAAAATGAAGGATAGACGGTATCTCGAAAGAGTGTGAGAGAGTGAGTGTGTCGATTGTCAAAGGAATGTTTAGAAAGAAGGGAAATTGAAGAGGACGAAGGGGAGATTAAGAAGTCTGGGCTGAAGCTTGTAATTAATTGGCTTTGCCCGTTTGTGCCATTCCTGCAAGGTACCAGCCAGTCACGTCGAAAATGTAACCTCTCCCTTCGACTCCGGCTTCCAATTGGGCGCACGGAAAAGGGGCAGCAGGGGGGCACCTTCTCACTCGCTGCGAGGAAGTGCAGATGGGAGAAAAGTCAGCGGTTGTTTCAGCGCTGCGGTTCCGTTTCACTTGACCGGCCAATAATTGCGACCGCACAGAGGCATCGCAGCGACATCGATCTCATGGGCAGAGGTTTCGTCTTGACTGTCTGCGGTTATACTGCGAACCGGATGGCCGGACGCGATTGTGGAAGTTGAGATGGCATTTTGGGGGAATCCGGTCAAGACAGTTGGCGGACTGAGGGGCACAGCCATGTTTCCGATACCACCTGCTTGTTCTTTCTTCTGGACAATGTCGGTAGAGACATTCGGAGGGGCGCTATTCTAGAAGCAGACATGGGTAGCTGGCCGGCGCCATCTATCGACGGAAGATACTTTCTGGGTCTTCTCGTATTCAATTTTCTTTAAATTTTCGGACCGGGTGTTTAGCGTGTTTGTTGTTGACAGAAGCGCACCTTTGAATGCTACCTGACTTGGTTCCGGCCATCTTAATCTCAATTTATATTGATAATTAATTAGGTTGATAGTGAACGGCTGGCCTTCGTAGTTGGTGGTTGCTCTGTTTGGAAGAAAACGATCCGATTGTATTCGCGATGCTGCCAGTCTTTGGCATCACGTGGAGGGAAGCATCAACATTCTCACCGCTTAGTCAGACCATCATGCATTCAAACACCACCATGGAAAATCACCACATTCAGAACAATTCACGGCAATTATACCGGTAGCGTGGAATAATAAGACCTTCACTACTAAGAATAATGAATAAAAAAAACTGGTAAAATTTCAGGACCGGACCAAGCCATCGAACATATACTGACCTGCCCACTTTCCCAGTTGGCGTTCGAATCCGGGACGCTGGGCCTGGTCATTCCGACGTCATGCCCACCTCAACACCAAAAATAACACGCCTGTCGACAATATTCCAAGCATCCAGCAGACGCATCTCGACAATGTCCCCGCATTCGCCAGCTGCTGGCAACAACAGGCTAGTCTGACAGGTCTACGCCGTTCGGTTTCTACCCGGATCGACAGCTAGGAAGCCAATCGTCCCCGTCCGGGTCGCATGTGGCCCCCAAACCTGCACACCTGCACACCCATTACGTTGCTTCCTCTCCGGTACTGCGTCCACCCGCTCGAATTCATATATCAACGGACGCCCAACCCGACTCCCGATAGACTTCATCCTTATCTTGTAAATGTACTCTCGCTATGAGAAAAGGTTTCATGTAAACATCTCTAGACTCATCTAGAAGGCCGGTTCCTATTTATACACACACCTCTTTCCGCAATATGGACCTCCCGAACCGTCCACCCTCCCCCCACCGCTTCGGCCAGCCCTACACCACCCATCACCCCGTCCCCAATATTCACAACTACAAGGAGCAGGTTCACGATCGAGACAAGAATAGCTCCGTCCCTGGGACTCCCCTTCCAATTGACACTTCGACCACAGCCTCCAATTCCACCACTAGTGCCCAGCACACTCCGCCGGAGACTCCCACTGACTATGCATCATCAGATAACGGGGATGGTCCCCGTGTCGACACCTCTGTCGCGGACAATTCTCAGAATGATAACCCGCAGAGCTCTTCCAGAGGAAGAAGCCGTGGCGACAGTTCCGCCCGGGAACCCATGTCTGCCTCCGAACTCGCCAGTAAAACATCGCGGCAGGATACAACGTCGAAAGACCAAGATGCGTCTAGATCCGCACAGCCACATTCCTCCAAGAAGGAGGGCCTAAAGGTCCGCGAGGTGACCGACCCGGTCACGCACCTGCCGGTGAACATTCACGATTTCACAACATCCGAGCTGAATCAAGTCCAGCACGAGGAGCAATCCGCGGGACGGGATGAGAAGCTCGACAAGGGCGAGGAAAAGAAATGGAGTCAGAAACGTCACGATTCGCTCGGCGCGCTGGTGCAGGAGGAACTTCGACTCGATAGGCAGGATACCGGATCGTTGTCATCGTTGAAGCCCGTGTTGTTTATCGTGGTGGGTATCTGCATCAGCGCTATTGTCGAGCACCTCCACTCCCGTTACACCAATACCACCTCCGACCAGACAACATCCAGCCTGCTCATCAAGATCGTCTCCACGCTATCCCTCGGTCTGGTGGCAAACTTGATCATCAACCGCTTCACCGCCCAGCAACCCACCACCCACGCACGGGAAGCGGAAGAGAAGGACATTTCACAAAAACAACAGCCGGAAACCGCAGCATGGCTGAACAACACCCTCGGCAGCGTCTGGCCGCTCGTGAACCCGGATCTATTTGTGAGTCTCTCCGATATGCTCGAAGACGTCATGCAAGCTTCCCTCCCAAGGTTCGTAAAAATGGTACGCGTTGCCGACATGGGACAAGGGAACGAACCGCTCCGTATACTGGGTGTTCGCTGGCTGCGTGAGGGTCTCGCCGATCAGGATACCAAAGATGGTATGAAGGGTGAAGAAGGGGGGTTTGTCAACCTAGAAGTGGCGGTAGCGTATAAATCTCAGCCCTCAGATAAGACTGTGAGCAGCAAAGTGAAGAATGCGCATTTGCTGTTGGAGTTTTACCTCGCTGGAGCGATTCCATTACGTTTGTATTCCCCTATAAAATTACAAATATTTATCAAATGATGATAGCTGATACTTTGGTCAATAGCAATCTGGGTCGAACTCAAAGGCATGATAGGCACCTTCCGCGTCCGCCTCCAAACCACCCCGGATCCTCCCTTCTTTGGCGTCATGACATTCACCTTTCTCGGACAACCCAAAGTGACACTCTCTTGCGTGCCTCTCATGAAGAAAATGCCAAATATAATGGACGTCCCCCTCATCTCATCCTTTGTGCAATCCTCCGTCGACGCCGCCATGAGCGAATACGTCGCCCCCAAGAGCTTAACCCTAGACCTGAAGAAAACCCTGATGGGTGACGATTTCAAGGACGACGTCAACGGCAGAGGTGTCCTCGTCATATCCGTCATCAGCGCGGAAGGCTTCAAAAATGGCGACGGAACAAAAGATAGCACCGAAGCGCTTACCAAATTGGTCGGCATGAGCGGCAGAACCGGTTCGGACGCCTACGTCGCTTTCAGCTGGAGCAAATACGGTAAATCCCTCTGGCTCACACGCATCATCACCAAATGCCAGACCCCAGTGTGGAGGGAAACGGCCATGATGATTGTTGGACCGGAGGAAGTGAACGCGGACGAGAAGCTGCAGCTCACGCTGTGGGATTCGGATCGCATGTCCGCGGACGACCATTTAGGAACCGTGCAGGTCGATCTGAAGGAGCTCATGCAGCAGGAGAGCGAGGACGGGTCGACTCTATCCCCTAGAGAGGACCGGTTTACCAACCGTAATGGCGATAGTCCCATGCCCGGCACGATCAAATGGCAGGTGAGTTGGTTCCCCAAAACCACGCTCACAGCGTCGCAAATCCGTGCGTCCTCCACCACGACGGAGGAACAGAAATCGGACCCTTCGAGAGTCGTCGATGACGTCAAATCTTCCACCCTCCGCAAAACCCGGGAAGCGAGTTCGTCGAAAGATAAATCCTCGGAGACCAACCAACAGTTGCAAGAAGACCTGGCTTCCCTATCGAACGACATCATAAATTCCTCTCCACCCCTGGAAGATTACCCATCCGGTATCCTCAGCATCCAGGTCCACCAAATCTCAAACCTCACACTGGAAAAGCTATCCGTGGACAGAAAACATCACAACGAAGACACCGAGCAGAACGAAGAAGGTTCCGATCTCCCGTCCTCCTACTGCGTCATCACCATCAACCACAAAAAAGTGTACAAGACTAGAGTCAAGCCCAAGTCCTCGATCCCCTTTTTCAACGCCGCGACGGAGAGATTCGTCCGGGACTGGAGGAGCGCGGAAGTCATCGTGTCCGCGCACGATAACCGCCTGCACGAGAACAACCCGATCCTCGGATGCGTGGTTCTGCCCCTCCACAACGTTTTCAAAAACAAGAGTCAGATATGCGATAGTTTCCCCCTGGTAGGCGGACTCGGGTACGGCAGGGTCAGGATATCCATGGTCTGGAGGAGCGTGAGCTGCACTTTACCCAGACGGATGCTCGGGTGGGAAGTTGGAACCGTGGTCGTGGAACCGGAGATCCAAGGGTCCGATTTACCGGAAGAGATCCAAGGGTCCGCGAGGATCACTGTTAAGACGGCCGGAGGCAAGAAGGCCAAATTCCCTGCTGAAGGGGAGAAGGGTGCGTGGAAGAGGGATAATCAGGCGCATATACCTGTCAAGCAGAGATATGGGTCGAATATCTTTTTCCGGTTCAGGAAGAACAGGGTGGGAACGGATGCCACCTCCGCTTTCGCTGTGCTGTGGTTGAAGGATATCCCGGACGACGAAGATCGCGAGGTCGAACTTTCGGTGTGGGAGAATGATGGGGATAATATCGTTCGAGCCGAGGCGAATATCGAGGAGGAATACGGGAAGCGGTTGGGGAGCATCAAGGTGAAATTGAAGTTCTGGAGCGGACTTTCGGGATATCACACGGGGATGGCGAAGAAGGACGACCAGATGAAGGGTGTTATGGAGATTTTGGAGTGCGCGAGCGAGGGGAAGGAGTTGAGGGACGAGGTTTACAGTGACGACAGTTCTGATAGCGATGGCAGCAGCGATAGCAGTTCGGATGAAGAATTGGCGGAGAGTGGGGATAGAGGGGTCGTCAAGGATTTGAAGGAGTACAAGAAGAATAGGGGAGATTTGCATAGGCACCATAGGGGGTTGATGCAGTGGAAGGTGAGCTCATCTTGAATTTTATATATAAGTTTGCGGAATGCTAATGAATTTTATAGGCTATTCGAGGGATAGGATGGGCAAAGGATCAGGTCAAGGATACTACAAGGGGAGTTGTGAAAAAGGTCAAGTCGAGGGATACCCACGAGCAAGAGAAGAGTCGAATCGAAACTGAGGTTTGATTCGTGAGGTTTTAAGACGGGGACAATTCTAGAAGAATTGGTCTAATGAGAATTATATTCCATGCCAAATTGTATATTAGGATTACCAAAGTACCTAAAGTATCCAAGGGTATCACGATCATATGATGGTATCTTACAATTAATCGAGAACGTAGAGCACTTTATCTCAAATCATACAAAAGCAAAATTTGCGCCCCCAGAACTACAAGAACTCCTAAAAAAAACCCAGCCAAATAATGCTTAAAAACTCCAAAAATATGAAAAACAAACCTCCTACATGATAGCACATCTCGATCCGTCCTCAGATCTTCTCCCTCGACGTCTAGTAAAAGTTCCAACGGATCTCCTACTAGACCGCTGGATGTAATCCCCCTCATAATGCATCACAGAGGTGGCCTTCCCACTTGTCTCACTGCTCGTCTCATCCATCCGTCCAACCCCAGCCCGTCCCGCCGCCTGCACCACACCGGGAACGGCTTCCTCGACATCATACACAATCTCCCAATCCTCCATCACTTTTTTGGGAAGCTGATAACTCCCAAAAAACTCGTACGCGCCGTGATCCAAAGCCTCCATGAGCACCTTGTTCACCACGCTCCCTTGCTGCCTCTTATCACCAAAAGCGGACTTTTTGAACCCGTCATCCTCATCCCCCCTCCAGCACCTCATGGCGTAATTTTGAAACCCAAAAATAGCGTAGGATTCCTCGCCGGCCTTGTCGTTGACCTTGACGGCGAGCGGGGATCCGCTGTACCCGTGCTCCTGGATTACGAGATGTTGCTCTAGACGGATTCTACGCACGGGAGCCCCGTTCCACACCCGGTACGCCCGTTCCCGGAGACCCTGGACCTGGCCGACCTGCCACTGTTTCGAGGTGAAATTTTGTCTCCACAGCACGCTGCGGCTGTACATCGCCTTGTTGTTGTTCGAGATGTTCTGGTAGGCTTCACCGATGACCAGCCCCTCGGCGACGACCCGGCCGTCCTTGGGGTTCTTGGAATCCGCCCCCGTCCACGAGTTTAGGAGGTACATTTTACCCTTCTTGGCCGTGAGCATGTCCTTGGAAGTGCACCACTCCATCCGTTTGAACTCGTTCTTCTTCTTATGCTGGAAGGAGATCACGGGGAGTTCCTGCGGCGAGTTTGCCACGGATTTTATCAGGCACAGGTCGTGGTCGAATTTCGAGGCTTCGATATTTCCGCGCAGACGGTTGAGGTCGTCAAAGGTACTGTAGAATTGTCCGAATACCCCCTTTTTGGTGCGGTCAAAGACTTTCATGCGGGCGAAATCGTCGCTCGTCACCTCGGACGCCAGACTGGTGTCGGAACCGCGGGACGGGTAACTCAGGCTTTCCGTTCGCTTGGAGATCTCCGGCCCGGGTAGGCGGAGGGCGGTGAGGAAGGCATGGGTGGTCATGGTGATGGCGTCGTTGGGTTCGAGGGGATCCGCGGAGGGATTCCTTCTGCGCAGGCGGACGCCGAGGCAGCTGGTCCAGCCGCTCTCGCAGTCCGGACGGATTACGTCCACGCGTTTGCCCGTGAGCAGGCGTTCGCTGTGGAAGGGGTTCGGGGTGGCGGTGAAGGCTTGGTTGTTTCTCATAAAGCTGACCCGGTAGCCACCAAAGGTCTCCGGTTTGGTCATGTGCTCGATACCGTGATCAAAATCGTGGTCGTAGACGATGCTCAAGCGTTGGTTTATAAAGACGCACGCCGTGGAGGCTTTGGGGAAGGTCTTGAACAGAATGTTGAGGACCTCGTCGGAGAGGTTTGGTAGAGTTCCGACGGGCAAGGGTCGGTCACGGAGGGGATCCGGTGGGCGCTGGCCGCTAATCTGAGGCATCGGTTTTGCGTAGGAAAGGACGACCGGGGCATTGGCGATATAGAGCGGGATGCTGGGGATGTCCATGGTGTTGAACGATTCCAGCTCCAAGGTCCAGACACCTCTGCAGAACATGATGTATCTGAATCGAGGATCAAGCTCCCTGACGACTTTGGTCCAGTTCCTGTCGTTGACTTTGGAGTTCGGCAGCAGATGACTCGGTGTCTCGCGCCGTTTGTTAATCTCCTTGTCAACCTCCTGGTCCGCTGGAAATTCGTGCAATGCCTTGTCTGGCGTGGAAAGCTCGATACGACTCGAGGTGAGGCTGGCGGCATCTATCGAAAGACGGCTGGAAGCCCCATCATCCGTCGAGACGCTGCTGATGCTCTCTTCGTCCATATCCCTTCTCGAAGCAGCAAGCTCGAGAATCTCCTCTCGATTCAGAGGAAGCGTAATCCCAACCTTTTCCAACCTTTTAGCCAGTTTCTTATCCTCATCTAACAGTTCAGTCAACAACTTTACTTCCCGCTTTGTGAACAGCGGGAAAAACTGTATCGCTTCCTTGGGCTTCACGAGAGGTAGCAATAACGACAGCATGCGCTTGCTCCTGGCACGTTTTTCTTCTTCCGTCGCCGCCAGAGATTTTCTGAATTCTTCTCGGGTGGTCGTGGTCATCTGGAGGTCCTGGAGCTTTTTCCTCGGAAACGACGGCCTTATGAGTGTGACGACCGGGCTGGGCCACGAATCCCGCTTGCGAACGTGTCGCGATTTCCTTGGTTTCCTGGGTGGTACCGTCGTTGACGTTACCGGCATGGTATTCGATCGTCTGGGCGGTCCTAGATCCGGGTCCGCGGTATTCGGTTCCTGGGATATTGTATGCGGCGAATCTAGTTCCACGGAGCTGTCCATGCCAGGTTGCAGGCTCTCCATCCAAGAATCCAGCCGTTCGACGGGGTCTACGCTCTCCAAATCTTGGTAGCCAGATGTGAGGATGTGCGGTTCCAGGTTATCCAGGGTGGCGCTGGTTGGCGTCGACACGGTCAGACTGGGCAAACTCGAAGAGTCCGTCAGCGACGGGATATCGGACACCTCTGACGAGAGCTGTCCGACCTGCCTCAGATCGTCGGCCTGTCTCCTTCCTATTGACTGCGATTTCTTCCAGGGGTCTCTGGCACGTCTTCTGAGCCCGGATGGTGCAGCCGTCCAGACATCTTTATGGTATCTCTCGAACGTCTTGTCGGCTGTCGGTGAGTCAGGTTCCATGCTTTTGACCGACCTAGGGGCCTTTCTTTTCTTCCTGGGATAGACTTCCGTTTCGTCGATGACATTGTTGGGGAAGTCGTACGTGGTCCTGGTGTCCCATATGGCTTTCGAGTCTCCTCCTGGGATATGTTGTATGCTCGGGTTCTCAAAGACGGCCGATATTTGGTCGATATAAGTGGCTGTTTACGGTAATTCGATGATACCAGTTAGTCCGTGATCTCTTTACAGAACGATCTTTGAATACACTGACCCATATCTAAATTCGAGCGTAGCGGAGTCCATGGATCGGCCGTTCGACTGTCCATGTATGGTAACAGCGACACGAGCGCCATATCTTTTCTGTTGAAGCCGGCCAACACAAATGAAATTGCCAAAATATTCCGAAGTGCTAGCTGGCGTCGACGGTGATGAAACGATGCTGCAGGTCTGCTGCAGGTTACTTTTGCTAGTGAAATCTAGTACGGTAATACAATAATTAATGCGAGCCGCGAAAGGATTGAACAAAAGATTGACTGCAAGAAGACCAAAGGGAGTCAGCCAGCTTGCGTCCGCCTATATGTACAGGCGGGGTGTAATCCCAGGCGATGAACTACCCAAGCAAGAAACGGTCCGGACGCCTTTTGGCCTCCTTTCTTGGCTGTGCTAAATGTGGATGTCTGATCATGCAAGGCTGAGTCGACTGCGACCGACCGCGTCTGCGATACTGCCGATAACTTACTTAGCTATTAGCTCTCTTTTCTCTTTCTGATACTTGGATGTGCCAGGTGTGTGTCGGATCATGTGTTCTGATAGGATCCTTCCTTCAGTCGCCGTCAAATCGGATGGCCGGTGGGATCCCGCCTGATCACATCCTCAACCACACCGCTACAACCTAACCAGAACCAGGCGCTAGTTGGAAGCTAAGACCGTAGAAGAATGGCTAAGGCTAACAGTTAAGCATCGTCCGTCGGATAGGTTGCTCTCTCACCTGGAGGTGCGATTTGAGAGTCATTCGGCTGCATCCGCTTGCCAACCAGAGAAATAGTCAACCAGGCCCGCAGCAGGGAAGGCAGCCAAGTTTCCCAGGTTTGGGATCTGATGGGCCTATCCATTAGTAAAGCCTTCTATTGCAAAAAACAATGCGGCTCGATCACTGGCCGGTGCTGGCGGGATTCGACTTTTTCGAGCTCCCTGCAGCAAGTCATGAAACATCTGTGCTCTTCTACGGAGACTTCGATTCGATAGTTGAGCGTTAGACCACGTCAATCAGTATTGATATTGGAAAGAGCTGGTGAGGCTAGCAGAATAGAGTCCGGGGTTGGACTATTCTATAAGACTGCATTCACAGCCCACCAGGCCGGCCCTTCGAGAACCATTCCAGCATCTAACTATCCGACTCATTCGCATCTTCTTACCTTTTGATCCTGCCATTTTACCTGTTTTTGGTGTTCCATATTGGACTTTTGCGACAATGCATAGATCACAGTCCCATTCCAGCTCCCAATCGAGCTCCAGCTCTCAACATCATCACCACCATCATCGCCATTTCCGCACATCATCGTCATCATCGGCGCGTGGTCGCGAAGAATACAGTATTTCAAACGGTCTTAGCGGACAATGTACGCCTTCTTCAATCGAGCATCAAATCGCCGAGTTGCCTGCTGACTCCTCGTTTAGACCGTGAAATTAGAACCTATGTGGTTGACGTCCATCCCGATGACTACCCCAGGATGGTCCCGGATCCAATGTTGACCTCGGCCTCGCTTGGTATCCGGGTCGACCCAATATATCCGGACACTCCGGACGAACTCGAAAGGGTATGTTGGATACACCGCCTCGCCGAAATAAGATCATGGGCAACCAGAATGCTAACGACTGTTCATAATAACAGGAGGTCACGCCTCACTTCCATTTCAGGGAGGAAGTCATCTATGACAATGACATCTTTGAAATCGTGAGCAAACCAAAGCTCACCAGAGACGGTCGGAGGGAGACATGGCGATACGAAATACGACACAAGTACGAACACGGCCGCCCAATCGAGGTGCTGGAGGAACATCTCATCAGGGTTCCTCCCCGACGATTCGAAACCGGTGCCATAGTCAGACTCGACAGGGACGGCAGGAGGTACGAGATTCTGGGAGCGGCTTTCCTACCCCAAGAAGGTGTTTGGGACTATAAAATCAAGAGATACAGTTCCAGCGAAGGAGGTGATATCAAGAGAAATGCCTTCGAGGTCAAATTGACCCGAGTCGATTCGACTGACTCTCACTTGACACCACCACAGTCACGGCATTCACCAAACCGGGGAGGATCATCACCAAGGGGGAGCTTTAGCAATTTGATGGATTCGCTATTCAACAAGCATTGATACTAGTATACTTTCAGCTTTTGTGTTTAATTACCATTGATATTTGCTGTTTTTGCGAGCACGACGACGACATATACGACGATAACGATACTTTCATACTTCCATTAATCAGCAGCACATTAATACCTATTTTCGATATATGTATATAGATTTCGAATATTTCATGCTTAGCCTCATAGTGCAGAATTACATAATCGTATTCAACATGACAATGGGATGGGATTGACTCTGGGGAATTGAGACATGCGAAGAGATGACCTTCTAGAAGGCTACCAAATTTTTTTCGGAGTTTTGGTAGCCTAGGTACCTGGCACGCCTGGCACCTGGATTCCGGGGCAGCGCCAAGGGCAAGGCGGATTTCGCACAAAGCTTCGAGTCGAGTCACACTTTCGCATGACCCTGGTCACCGCCGCAGGGTTCGCGTTTTCGCGGAGGCTCTCAAGGCGTCAATACCCGAGTCCTGATCGCAGGACCAACTACACCAACCTCTCCCCTTCGTTATATCCCTCCTCGAAATTCGACGGCAGTCGAAACATGTTTAATTATCTACCACCGACACTCGAGATATACCCTTGATTGCAATTTAGAACGGCGACAACTCAGACCATTGCCCGGATGGCGAGCGAAGGCGTCGAACTGCAGCAGACGAACAGCGCAACAAATCAGGAGCCTCCACGAGCAGAGGGCTACAGCTCACCTGTTCATGAGAATGGCGGCCTGAGCAATAATAGAAGTAGGTCGCCTCCCCTTTGTGATCCTTCCGTCTTGTTTCTCACGGACTAGCAAAAAAGCTAACAGCCTCATGGGAACCTTTACGGTCAGCACTCGATCGAGCCTGAGTTCGCGGTCGGGAAGACTGCGAAGTCGCGATCTCGAAGCCGGAAGAATCTCCGATTCGGGCGACAGACCGCGAGGGCGAAATGGCGGCACAGTTCCTAGAGCGTCCCGGCTCGGCGGGAGGGTTGATACCGTAGATCAGCGCCAGAGGCGACCAATACCAGGTGAGAGATGCGACGCTGCCAGATTCTTCCAAAGTTGCAGGGCTAATCCGAAGCGGTCTGAAACAGTAAAGGACGTCCCGGCAGGATACTCGAAACTCGCGGCATTTCTTGATCTTGACGAAGACCTCGCTATATTCCGCCGGTTCAGCCGACTCCACGTGCAGCTGCTACTTTACCGCCAAGCGGACATTGAAGAAATCGAGGAGGAGCTTCTGGAACTCGACAAGATTGAGGCGGAGGAGGCTCGAATCGAAGGAACGCCAGCCAATACGCTAAACCGGTCATGGAGGAGAGAGAAGGATCTGGAGGAATACCGCGTGCAATTGGTCAAGAAGCTCCGCAAGCACATGAAGATGTACGGTAAGTGAAGGATTTTTGCACGCACCCAATGGGCACGCTGGCCAGGCACGTTCAAGGCTTCGGGACTGACATTCCTTCTTCTTTTTCCATTTGCCAGATGATGAGCTTTTCCGCTACAAGCAAAAACTCGCGCTCAAAGATGCTGCCGAATGGCCGATCCAAAACGTGAAGACATGGATGAGCAACCAGCGACCGCACCCGTTGGTCCCCACCGAAGCCAAGTTTCTCGAAGACAAGGGTGACCTCTGCGCCCTCAAGGCTGGAAGCGAGGACTCTGCCGTCCTCACCGATGCCTTGCGCACTTGGGCCCGGGATTCCTGCGGCTGTCTCGCATGGATGTTCCGGAAGAAGGGCAACTCGAAAAGCTACGGTGATCCGTCAATCACGTATTACAACACCGAGTGGAAAGATGCGTTCTCGAGGCTCGCGTATGCGGCTCTCGTGTCCGTGGTGCTAATAGCGGGCGTCGTTGTCTTATATTTTATTGAGGACGGGGGTGGCAGACTGGCGTGCCTGTGCGTGTCCACGTTCCTTTGTGGAGTGGTGATGGCGCTATTTACCACAGCTAAGAAGGGAGAGATCATGGGTGCTACAGCTGCGTAAGTTTTTACCTATTTAAGAGATTAACTTTTCCTTCGAGATTCTATGTGCTGACCGAATGCTTCTATTCTAGGTATTGTGCCGTTATGGTGGTTTTCGTAGGATCAACATTAAACGATAATGGAAACGGTCCAATGGGGAAAAACCAGTAGCGACGATTACTTTGTTTTATTTTCTGTTACAAATACCAAAATACGGCGTCAAAGGAGTTTTATGGGAGAGTATGCATGATTTATGGACATAGGCTGGAGTGGGAAACGGTTTCCTGATTTGGTTTTTCCTACTTAGAAATTTGAGGACTTGTTTAAATGCTGAATATTCAGATAGCTCAATTACAAAAGAATACTTATGGTCATCAAAAATTACCAAAGAAAACCGAAACATGAAAAATTAAGAAGAGCCAGCTTCTCCCGTGATTTACTTTTGAGCCCCATCAGGCTTCCCACCGAAAGGTGAGAGCCCACCGACAAAGCCACCTGCACCTTTGGCCCCATCTGCCACCATCCCAGCGCCAGCCTGGGCACCAGAAGCAACCGTGTTACCACCCGTCTTCGCACCGTCGACGAAAGGATCCGTAACGCCACCCAAGGGTCCGCCGTACGATCCATTGTTATCCTTCCCGCCTCGTTCGACCCTGTTCACACCTTCCTTTGACATGATATTGCCAACGGGCTCGAGCAAGCCGTCCTTTCCGACTTGGCCCGCAACGAGATTGTTCACATCATCTTGGATCTTGTCGACTTGCCTCACGCCTGTGACTTTGCTCTTATCCAGTTGCTCTGTGGTAGATGCGTAGTGTTAGCAGAGTCATTATTTTTTGTACGACGTTTGTATGCATTGTGAATGCACGATATCGCTAGAACAACGACATGCATATGCAAGAGATAAAAGACTTACGTTTTGTAGCATATGACGCTTTATTATCTTTTCCAAAGTAGTAGAGGTATTGATCCTCCATCCACGGCACCCATTTTTCGTATTGCTTGTTGTAATATTGCTTTGCGCCGTCCATTATGAATGTGTTTTGCCGTTTAGGTCTTTGCGTAACGTTACGGTAGTTATGAGTTGGATTTTGTTTTTTGAAAATACAAATGTTTCGTAGACTGACAGTTGATCGACTGACAAATATTTCTGAGATGAGTAAAATATTATGTTCGAAATGATGTGGCGTCGGATTCCTGAGATTTATAACTTTCTCTCCAACCGATGAATTTTATCCTGTCATGGTCGGAAAAACGGTCCTGGTGGAGACCTGCGCGACCGTTTTGAATTATGATATCATGATGCACACACATATGACGTGTGGCGTTTGGCTGGTGAGCCAGGACTTGCAACACGTCAGCCACCCCTCCCTCTGGTATCAACATTTGGATATTCCCTGATTTTGGATATTGCACAAGTCCTAGGTACTTGATGTTTTGACAGTTTTACACAGTATCTGGTAATTTTCCGTCGAAACGGTTATTGTCATTGGTGAATACATACCTGTCGGAAGTCGAGACTGATAGATATATTGTAAAGTAACATTTCGGGGTTCAAATACCAAGACCACATGACAAGTTTGATGGTTATTCGGACACCTAAACAGCAAGTGAAAGCTTTGTCATAACTAGAGAATAGTGAGGTAAATAGTGGTCAGAGTCTGGTTTGACCGAGACCAGGTAAACAGGCTAGATATATGCCCGAGTAGAAACCGACGTCGCGACAGGCGAGAACATAATTTACCACCTCTGAATTTGTGTTGAAAATTATGATCAACAATATGCCTGAATTTTGAGATTTCGATTGAAGGCGTAGAAAAGTTCGAGATATGTAAATAATTGCTAGCTAAAGATGGTAAATACGATCTGACAATGGAAATCGTCAATTAGTCTTATGCATCAGACCAGAAAGTCACAACAAGCTTAAGGGGTTTCTTCGGGACTAGAAGAGGAAGTATTGAGGTTGCTAGGGAAAACATGGCGATCATGCTACACGTGCTTCGCCTTCATCGGGTAATAAATGGATATTCTCTAATAGCCAAATCTTAGAACAATATCTAGAAGATCAACCTCGCTTGGAGTTATTCTCTAAATTCTGTCTGTTTGTGCATATTCTCCCTTTTTTGAACATAGCCCCTTGGACCAGTATATTTCTGTGATCGAGGTAGCTAAATATTCAAGCTTGGCAATCCCCTCTAGAATGAATTGACTCGAAACCGGCGCTATGACAATAGTTCGGGACTCTGAGATTCGCATCAGCGATTTCGAGGACCGAGATGTGCTTCCCGGGGGGGTCGGTAATATCATCGGTCGCCTGAGCAGCTGCTTAAAAACCCAAGGGATTCAAAGCACTCCAGAATTGGTATCATTCGTCGTTTCTCTCTGTGATGACGATGGTGCCAGACTCAAAGGTATGATGAGTCGTTTAGGAATTACCTCACAAACTGGGGAAAGCGAGGTTTCTAGGATCCTTGCAAATGCATCGGTATTGGCTCGTGCAGCACTTGAGCAGTGTAGGTATCCTCTATCTTTATTATTGGATTTGGTTCTCGAAAGTTCGCGTCCGATTACACAACTACCTCCTAATTCTGTATACAGGGAGTCAGAGACGATCTATGAAGCCCGAAGGGTATACTGCTACTGCAATTCAGGACAGGATATTAGTTCCCAGTATGACTGGGCTCACGTCAGGAAGCAGAAAAGCAGCAATTGATGCGGCAGCTCGTGATGGCAAAACTTGTGTTATCACCAAAGTCAGAAATAGAATCGAAATTTGCCATATAGTGGCATATTCCCTCGCTAAAACGAAGACTGCAGGAGCACAGGTCTGTTGGCTGAAATTAATGTTCACCGGTTAACTTCGCAGAAAAAACTAATAACCGTTATTATTATCCAAAATAGAAAGAGTTCTGGAAGTTTTTGCGCTTCTACCTCCCTGGAACCGATTACCAGCTTCTTTCAAAGTACTTGTTATCGTCTACTGAGGAGAAACCGGATAGCACGAATATTAATCGTCTCGAAAATCTTATTACTCTTGATTCGGGCTTGCATTACCGCTTCGGTATCGGACAGGTCACCCTAATACCATTGGACGATACAATCAGACCGAATAGCTACAAGGTCAGATTGAATTTTCTACCAAGTAGGGTCCCGGTCAAGAATCTGGACAGATCAACGCAATCTTCTATGTTCCCATGGCTCATTGGGTCACTTAGAAATTTAGACGAAGACCCTGATTTTTCTGGTGTATTCTTTTGGAACACGGAGTCAGAATCGAGAATCAAAAATGGTGATGAATTTGAACTCACGACAACTGATCCAGTGCAGTTTCCATTACCGAGTCCAGAACTTTTGAAATTGCATGCTGCAATATCGAGGATCCTGAGGATGTCTGGGTACGCTATTGATCGAGACGAGCTGTTGGATTTTTATGGCTACGATAGTGACGATGTAGTGGACGAGGATAATTATAAAATCAATAAACAGCAACCGCCTTGCTGAAGATCCTTTTCGAGAAAAAGTCTATAGATCTACGGCACTGATTACTAATTAATACATTGACTAGCCTCTATCCTTAGAAAGCATTTCGAATAATTATGATCGATCAAATTTAAAACTTGATATCCTTTTTTTTAGTTTGTGCCAGAGCTAGGGATTAGGTACTCGGATGGTTTGGAGCTAGCATTTGGTAATAGAACTGGATCGAGCTATTTTTTAATTTTTTTTAAGAAAAGATGGAATAAAGAAAATGGGAAAGAAAGAAAAGAAACTGATGCCTCATAGATCAATATACAGGATTGATTCAATTTAAATGATTTTGAAACAAATTTTCGAGCTCTCCTCTATTTCTCCACTAGCTAGTTAATGAGGAATAGATGCTATAATGATCTTCTGTAGGTTCCGGAACCCCTAAAGTCTGTTCAGACCAAGAACAATATTACAACTTCCTTCAGTGCAGTGAGGACACTCTGGTAGGGTGTCCAGGACACAAATTTAGATACCTTTATCTTCGGTACTGGTACCTTGATCCCTCGCCTTATTCCTCTCCGTAGGACTCCAAAGTTTCTCCCATGGGGTATATGTGGCAGGGGTAAAATCCTCAGGGTCGGCAAGTAACTTCCCCTGCCTTCGAAGAATAGTCACTTTTAGTGACCCAATTGCTGTCTGCTCGTCTGCTATGGCGGTCCCATCAACCTTTTGGTTCCGTTAGCTTTTGAAGTCCTTTAAATATTTGGTTGATAACGACTAGAATTGTGCATACTAAAGTAATTTTGATCGAAAAATATTCATCTAAGAAGTCTTCTATTCCACCCCTCGAGATCAAAGTTTGAACTTTGGTTTCCGTTTCCTCGTCTTGCAAGCTTTGTAATATAGCTTGTGTTAGTGAAACTGTACCGGTGACCTGGGCCTTGCTTTCCAACTGAGCCACACAATTTTCACAATGTCCTTCACCACGTTCAGGTACAGAGACGAAATTAAAGATGGATCCCAAGCGAGCTTTCGCAGTTGCCCATGACTTGGGGTCATTCTCGTCGTATTTTCCTATGAAGAAGTGAACAACAAATGGTGTCCCCCCAAGAGCAAATCTTTGTGGACGTTCTTCGTTAGCCTTCAACTTAGGGTATTGTCACAAACTGATGGCCGCATACCTTTCGAAAGACGCGACCGCGCAGTAATCGTCGAATAAAATTGTCTTCTCATCAACTGTTCCATGTTGTGAAACCACCTGGCCATTTGAGTCCTTTGTGATCTTCCCCGATAGGAAAGTCCGCCTGATATGTGGATGCTTGAGGTCTTCGGCGAGTCCGTTATAAAGCTCTCCAACTTTGTTTCGTAGCGACTTGTCATCATAAGAAAGCTCTTGGTAAGTATAACCGAGCTCACCCTTATCCATGATGTTCCTCATATCATTTGGCGTCCAGGCTTCATCATCTGTTTTGTAAAATGGATACAACTTCGAGTCAGGGAGACCCAGATCCACGTTTTGGGGATTAATGGAATCTTCAATTGTCCACCATTCGTCTGGGTTTAACTTTTCCCAGATGGCGATCCATCGATCGATATTACTACATTTTTAAAGCATTAGTAGGTAATCCTTGCTGTAGCTATTCAAGACAGCCAGGTTATAGAATCTCACTCACCAATGATGGAGCCAGAAAATCCTACATATGAGAGTAAAATATTAGCAATCAACGGTTAGGGCTAGTTCAGTTTTATAGCAACGCGGCTCAATGAAAGCAATAATTGCTTTTAATATAGACTTTGGCGTCGAGAAAGATCGAGGGTTATCAACTTACGGATCAAACGCAGCCACCGGAACATCACCCATATGCCCGGAACCGCCACTATAAAGGTGAGTAGTGTTGTGGACACTTTCCAAGGAACTTGAGCTTTCTTCCGTCCTAGAGGTATTGGGCAAGTCATCGGAGGTGCAAGCCATTCTAGGGTAGTATTTGGTGTCAATAAGTGAGTCGTAAACAGCCTTTCGATAAGATGTATCTTCGCGAAATATTTCCACAATGTGATAATTATTTTGGTTGGCATTTGCTTTCCACTCGTTCAGGTAGATCTGTACTTTTTGCCATTCTTCCGGGTCAGTAGCACCAACACCAGTATTTAGTCCATAAGGACTTGTAGCATACGGTTGTCGTGTGGTTGTCTTGAGTTTTGTGTACTGTTGAAAGGGTTAGGCCTCTTGTTGAGTCAGTATAGCAATAATTGAGGGGCACACACATCCTTCCACCCCGTCAGCAACACTTCCTTTCCGTCCTTATCTTTGCCTTCATATAAGTAAGGGTATTTCATCTCGCTGATTCTCGCGGGGTTCTTCTCATCAGCGGCCTTTTGGTGATAGGTGTAAGAATATAAAGGGTTTGGGATACTCCTGGTCACGCCGTCAGGGTGCTCGACATATCGAGATGGCCAAGTGATCAAAGATGGGATGTCGACGCCGTTATACACATGATGCAAATGTTGGTGAACTCGTGCAGGATCCCAGTAGGGCAGTCGCCATTCTCTGGCGGCTTTCTTATATTTATCCTGGATCCCCCCTTCTTTATACTGCGACGCAAGATCTTGCATGATATCCCAGAGCGTTCTCTGGAATAATTTTAGCGTTTATCTGAGATACTTTAGACTTCTGCTAGGTTTACCTCAAATAAGGACACATAAGCCCTGTGCCAGGTTGGAAATAGGATAGTACCGTGCGTACAAAAGGAGCCGGTCCTGTAGATTGTCTCCTTGAAAGTGGTATAGCTTGGCAGCCCATGAATCCCTTATAATCATCATCAGCACTGACTTTGACGATAATACGGTATAACCTACCAGCTAGCATGAAATACGAGCTAGGGTCATATTCATCCCGTTTTTGTAACGTGCTGAGGGCGAGGATGAATAAATCGATCTGGGCTTTATCCTGTTCACTGTCGGAGCGGAACAGATCCTCAAGGTCTCGGCGAGGATAGGGTTTCTCGCCTGGATCGACAGGAATTCCTGTAACTTTCCATTTGAAGATGGGGAAAGTTTTTTTGAGGTCATCGTCGTAAATTGTGTCAAAATTTTCATTCGACATGATGGATAGATTGATGAGAAAATTTATGGGCAAAGGTATGAGGACTTGCTAGTTTTAGCAATACTTGAACAAGCCTTCTAGTGTGACTGTTTACTGATACAGTTTCTTGGTTCTCTGAAAATTTTAACAGTCGGATAGTCGGGCTATTTATGTTGCATAGATCTATAGACGGCTTCATCTAGTCAAAATATATATTTCACCGTAACATACAATCAGGCTAACTCTCAAGCTCCCTTGAATGGTTCAATATCGCGCAAGAAACAAAAACTGACGATCTTTTCCGAATGCTTCGTGCTCCTGTATGCGAAATATATTGAACGGCAGGCCGTATGTCACCAATTGTGAGGCACTGTGTTATGAATATGGAGTCTCGACTATAGGGTGTCTTCAAAGAAAGACCTCTTTTCGAGAATCTATGCCAAACTCGTCAATAACTTGCATTCAGCCATTCCTGAGCGCGAAGGCTCGCTTGTTGGTACGAGAAACAGAAAACGTGACAACCATGCCGCCGTACGAAGACCGCTTCAGTTTTGAAGCAAATTTTCAAAAAGACGGCAGGAATCTAATAGAAAACTGTCGAAAGAGGGGCAAGACCCCGCAAAAGCGGAGACCTTGATTATTAACGTGCTATATCAATGAGGGTGCATATTCCTGTGCGCGATAGCTCGCAGAAGAACCGACCAGCCGCCGACTGCGACCAACGAATCAGATCAATAAAGGGCGGGAGAGACTTCAACTTCAACAAGTAGCACCAAAAACGGGTATCGGACCGACCCATCGAGGAAGGGAAGTACGTTCCATGATTGCCCTGATAGTTTTAACTTACACACCGTGCACCAGGACCATTGGTTGAATTTCCTCTATCACGTATATATATGCGATCTCGACTGCCCTCATAATTATTAAATCATGGCTAAAATTTATAATTGTGTAACGTAAGCCTGGTCGTCACGAAATAGCGGCTTCATATTATACAGCTCAAATATAATTTCAAATTTTGATACTGTGGTAAATTAACTAGCACTTTAGATATCAATCAGATTTGTAGATGGCTGGACTTGCTCAATGTAGAAGAATTTATGTGGCTGTTAGTGGTAACCCCACCGACCCAATATCTAGATTACTGCCGTTAATATCTCCTCGAGAAGTAGGATTGCTACTGCTACTTGTTGAAATAACTTCTGTGAGCTAGCTCAACGGGCGCTTTCATTGCCGAGAATGCGATAGTTTCTGCATGTTTGTGATCAACACATTTTCAATGACACCCCATGAACTCGAGCATAATCCGATGGCACGATTCACTCGCATGGACATGGCATGAATCACAAGTTCCTTAACCCGTCAAGTTAATGTCTTCTCTACGGCGCTGTATCAGCTCGAAATGCCATCACAATAGGCAGAGGTGGGTTGCTGTTAAACCCATGTCATCATTGCTGTCATCGTGCAGCAGTCAACCGAAAAGCACCCCATAACCTTGTTTGCCCATTTAGGCAGCTTCCCAACCTGTCGTCCAAAGCCAGGGATTGGAAGACCTTTTGGCGAATATCTCGAGACTTGTATAGAGCACTCGAGTCGATCCAGTCAGCACTGCCAATATCCTCTGGTAGCGAAGGCCACTGAGTCGGCTGCCGGTGTCGCATGAACTTTCTTTGAAGATGGTGCTTGCACGTTTGCATAATAGTTAATTGTCTAGTGTATAGTATTAATTTCCCGATGCCATGAACAGCAAGAGCCGGAAGAGGATAGTCCTTCTTGAAACGTTGCCAAGCATCAATTTGACCGAAAAATTCGTCCAATCTACAGTTTTACAAAAAAGAAATTAAGATGCATTGCACATTGAACGTTTCACAGGAACAGGCTTCGCGATGAACTGTCCAAAAAAAAATCATCTTGCGAGGGCAATGGCGTTATTCACGCTGGCGATAGCGAATGCCTTATGCAGGCTCCAAATAGGCCTCCGTTCCAACATTTTCTCGTTTCTTTCGCCTTGGGAGGTCGTAGGCGCGAAGGAACTCGGAGCAGCGGGAGGCGGATATCGTTAAACATCTTTTTTGTCGCAACGACAGCGAGATTACAGGTGTCAGCCTTTCGGGCAGCTACGATAGATTGACAAGATTGACAAGCTAAACAATTACTTACCCGGTTTCCGTGTGTTAGACAGAAGCCTTCAAAACCTTCCGCAGACATTCTTTATTCGGTACGCTATTTCTGTTATTTCCCCAAACTTTGTACCTACCATCCAACGCCGTGCTAATGTTACCACATCGCGACATCGGTCGCCCAGGAAGTTCTATAGAAATACAGCATGTGCTACCACGAATAAGTAATTATCCAGCGAGGACCTATGAAAGTATAGTGATTGACATGAATCGATCTACGAGTGAAAGCATCCCCCTGCTATGCAGCTATGCCATGTGTCGCGGTGGACAGACGCTTTTGGAAGCTGGCTTCACCCTTTATGCGACGGAACAAGGAAGCGGGCCAAAGAACCTGGAATGTCACTCCTTCGTTGTTGTTTTAGAAGGATATGGATTTTGAGAGATATGGAGCCTCAATCAGTAGAATGTGCGATTTATATAACAGACCCCGTACCCTCCACGACATGATCCACCTGGTTCAACGTTGTATTTTGGTAGACCAGTTCAGGTGTTCTTCGGCCACCGTCCTTTCATTCCTTTGCTATATTTTGACTACCGGGGACCCTCTAGAGAGTCTTTTATCACGCCAGATTTCTTAGAGCGTCTACGACTCCATTAATTATAATATTTGCTTATATCAACTCGAGGTCCGCCGCGCAACACATTCGCTACCATGAAGTCGCTTTCGCCCGTAGCGCTTCTGCTCGCATCCCTAACCACTGTTCACTCGCTACCAGCTCTACAAGGCAACTCTCACATCCAAGATGCCAATGGCGGTGTGGCTTCTGAAACCGACGTTTGCAGTAGAATTGGTATCGATCTTATGAAACAGGGTGGCAATGCCGCCGACGCTATGGTGGGCACCGCGATATGTGTTGGAACCGTGGGCATGTACCACACGGGCATTGGGGGTGGCGGGTTCATGCTCATCAGAAGCCCGAAAGGCGAATACGAATATGTGGATTTCAGGGAGATGGCGCCAGCTGCGTCGTATGAGGAGATGTTTGTGAACAAGACGGAGTTGAGCATTTACGGCGGGATGGCTAGGTGAGTTATAATTATCTAAATCCGATGTTGCACATATTTGCAATATCGATGCGTAAATACAATACGATCTGATGCTAACGGTTCATTTTAGCGGAATTCCTGGCGAGTTGAGGGGTCTCGAGTACCTTCACAAGAAGTATGGCAAGCTGCCATGGAAGCAAACCATCCTTCCATCGGTCAGACTGGCCAGACGCGGCTTCCGTGTCAATAAGGATCACGTCAAATACTTCAACTTGGTGCACGCTTCCGCACCAACAAAGTTCTTGATCGAAGATCCCACATGGGCTTTGGACTTCGCGCCTAATGGCACACTCGTCGGTGTTGGCGATATCATGTATCGAAAGAGGTTCGCAGACACTCTCGAGATAATTGCCAAAAAGGGTGCAGGTGCTTTCTACGAGGGCGCCATGGCTGATCTCACGATTCGAGCTCTCAACAAGACTGGTGGTATCATGACCCTCGAAGATCTTCAATCATACAAGGTCGCCATCCGTAAGCCGGCACACACCACATATCGTGGTTACAAGCTATGGAGCACCTCGGCCCCTTCCAGCGGCGCGGTAACCCAGTCCGTGCTCAAAATCCTCGAAGGTTACGACTGCATGGGTGATCTCTCCAAGCGCAACGAGTCCACCCACGTTCTCATCGAAGCTATGCGTTTCGGGTACGCCATGCGCGCGGAACTCGGAGACCCGCATTACGTCAAGGACCTGGACGCCTACCAGGACTCCATGTACACCGCCGACACCGCTGCCGAAGTTCGCTCCAAAATTGACTTTCAGCGTACCTTGAACATCTCCGAGTACAACCCCAAAGGTTTGGAGTCTCTCGACACCCCGGGAACCGCGCAAATGTCTACGGCCGACAAGTCCGGTCTCGCCATCTCCCTCACATCAACCGTGAATCTCCTCTTCGGTTCCACCGTCATGGTTCCGGAAACAGGTATCATCATGAACAACCAGATGAACGATTTCAGCATCCCCGGATCCTCGAACGCGTTTGGATATATCCCCTCCCCTGCGAACTTTATCAAGCCGTTCAAGCGTCCGCTCAGCTCCACCACTCCAACGATCGTTGAAGACGCCAACGGAAAGCTTTATCTGATCGTTGGCGCGGCAGGTGGCAGCAGGATCATCTCCTCGACCATTCAAAACATACTCAACATTATCGATCTGGGTGATAATGCGGCACAGGCCCTCGCTAGACCTAGACTGCACGATCAGTTGACGCCCAACGTCTGCAATCTGGAGTATTCGTTCGATAACGGTACCGCAGAGTATTTGAGGGGCTTGGGCCACATTATCGGATACGTCGCACCGGGACAATCGGCCGCGCAGGCGGTCAGGATTTTAGCGAACGGAACATTCGAGGCGGCTGGCGAGCCGAGGCAGTATAATAGTGGTGGTTACGCATTTTGATTTTTTTTTTTTTTGAAAATTTGAGGGAGTCTATTGTTGGAAACATGTTGGAATTTGGGATTAGCATACATGTTTTGTTGCAGCGGTACGGTATCAAGCGGCGCTAGCAATTTGGAAGAGAAGGGATTGGGAGGAATTGTGCAATAAACCACGATCTTGGATACGACTAGTATACGCCTATGACTGCCATCTTAATGTATATAATTTAATATAATAAAAATCCAAAAATAATCATTTCGAAGGTTTCTTGGTAGACTAAAAACCTGACAACTTTTGGCTACTAGTACAAAAAGGCACAGATAACAAGGCGGGAGTCATCGGAAAAACTCACGGAAAAACCACTGGACCGTCATACTGACCTCACATGTGATATAACGAAAGTACCTGTCCACCGTTTATTCTATACACGCTACCACAAAGAACGAGAGGACCAAAAAAACGATAGTAAAGTACACCAAAGAGGGGTATCACATGCCAAAAAAAAAGAGGCCAACTTTCCAAGCTCTAGCTCATTCTCCTCGAATTAGCTCCGCTGCCACTTCCACGCGATCCGAAATAGCTTATCTGCTTCCAATCGCATCCGTAGCTCATCCCGTCTACGTCAGCATTATTGCCTTTCCCCTGCAGGAAACGTTGTCCTTCCGGCCAGCTCAGCTCACAGATCTGCCACCCGCCTCAACCAATTCTCATCTCCGATAGCTCTAGCTCTCGCTGCCCCTGCAGTGATAAAGCTGGCATAGCTCCACGTCAGATCTTTCGCCCCAACACCTCGTCCGTCCTCCCTATCGAACTCTTCGGGAAACCTTCCGTCCGCAGGTGCCCAGTATTTCACGGTGCGCATCCACATATCGCCCCAGCCTTCCAGCGCTCGTACCATTTCCTTGAAAGTGTGAGATCTGCTCGTGTACGTGTGATTCAGAGTCGGTTCCGCGGGAGGAGCAAAGTATTTCCAGAATTTTTCGGTGGCGGGAGTCACGGTGATCGTGTCAGCGGCGGCGAAAGCTGCGGCTGCGTTGTAGAAAAGTTCGGCCATTGCGGCGGTGGTAAGGTACCAGGGGTTACCGCGGCTGGTGCCGACGCCGTCGTAGACATCTTCAGGGTATCGTCTACAGACGGTTTAATAATACATGGTTAGCGTAAATTCAAAAATCGCAGGACAGTCACATAGATGTAAGAAGGTGAGCTTACCCAATGGGCATCCCCAACGGATTTCCGCTCTTATCCTTCCTGGTTTTCGCGATGGGATAGATGTCCAAAAAGCTAGTAGCAATTTGATATGCCGATGCCAGGATCTGGTCGTTCGTGTAGCTGTAGACTCCATCGTGGTTGTATCCGTGCAAAACAGCAAGTATCACGCTGATATCTTTGAACGAGTTTTTGCCTCTGAGAACGGGTCCGTACTGGTAAAGAACCAAGTTTCTCTGCACGTCCCAGAAACCTTGCGAGCTAGCGTACACTTGCTGAGCGACGGCAGAGTATCTAGCCGCGTCATCATTGAACCCGAGTTTTCTGGCGAATGCCGCGCCGAGGAGCAAGGCTCTGCGGTGTATCATTCTGTTATAGAAGTGCTGGGAGCTGACTTCTTCCCAAAGATCGAAGGATTGGCTGCCCCAGTTGGCTGCCACGTAGGCAAGGTCGCGAGAGATGGCTTTCCAGAGCTTCTGGAGAACAACATCCTGGGAGCCACCATTCTTGAGATAAGAGACCGCGAAACGAATCAAGGTTACGGCACGTGCGCCAGGCCCGTCGTTTTGTGGACGTCCCCATGGCTTTTTGAGATAGTTTCGTCAGCGTAATTTCTTCCAAATGCTTCTATCACGACCTGAATGCAAGAAACTTACCCCGGTAAATCCAGTATTAGTATCTAAATAGAACTTTGGCTCTGCGATTCCCGTGATAGCAGAAGGATCGTTTTGCTCGTTAATACTAGCCTCGGCGTACCAGAATAATCTCTCCTCGTAGAAGGCTTTCTTTGAAGGGCTTGCAGCCTCGTAGAGTATGACGACAACATCCATGGTGAGAGCAGCATCTCTAACCCAGTGGTACCAATAGTCAGGATCAGCTTTGGACTGGGCTGCTGTTACGAGTCCTCTGACGGCACCTTCTGGTGAAATGTTGTCAAACATGCGTTTCCTGCTGATACCTGGCTGGGTCGACGGAGCGACATTCAGATAGTCGGAAATGTCAGAAGAAAATCCCTGAGGCCTAGCATACGGCACCGGCTCTGGCGGTGGAGCTGGTGGCGGCGGCCCGGAAGGCTCAACTTCAATGTTCAGAGGCTGAACAAACTGCTGTTTGATGTCAAGAGCATCATAGGTGATATTGACCAATTTGGTCACACCATCAAGAAAAACTAGATTTTATAGTTTTAGCTTCAAATTCAATGCATTAAATCTCATTTTTATGCATATATTATCTTACCAGGAGTCTGAGCAGCCCAATATTCCCATCCGTTGTTGGTATTGTCGGCCATACCAATCCATCCAAGGGAGATGACGGTTAACGGCGTCACACGACCCAAGGCATTCGCATAGTACAACTGAACGACCTTGTTATAATTCACATTCTGAACCCACACGGAAACGTTCAGATAACCACCGCAGTAGGAGTACTCTTGCAGAGCCACCGGGTAGCCAGGGATATTTCCCTGAGCCTGAACAATCTCGCATCCTGCGGTGCTGGAGAGCGAGGGCGGAGTGTTCAGAAGAGTTAGGAGACCGAGAAAACGCAGCTGAGTAGTGAACTTCATAGCGAAAGAGGCACAGTGACCGGCTATCGAATCCCAGTAGGAAGACAGCTGCAGTTTCTCAGGATAATCGACGGGGACATGTTGGAAGCCCAGTGGATATTGACCTGTTAAATAGGACAACGCCTGGCTTAAAGGCGCCATAATTGATTATACTACTCGCCCGAGTTGGCGGATTCACGATAGTTGGACGTCGAAAGAGAGGACCGGGTAAGTTCAAGGATGGAGATGGAAAGGAGACGGGATTGGAAGGAGGTTATTTTATTTTCACGTCCAGACCCGGCCGGCCGTGGAGGGATATCGGTGCACGTCACATCGATGGGAAAGCTGGGGGGTTAGTAGGGCTAGCCAGCCAGCTTCTGAGCTGTGCTGCTGTCCAGCAGCTGCCTCGGTACTTTCTATACGCTGCGAGACGAGTACTTGGTCGCACGAATATGCTGGCTGCTCAGATGCTCATTTCGCATGACGAAGATGACCTGACCTGGCCTCTTCCAACCTGCAGAAATTTCATAGGTTCTTTTTCTGTGAATCGGCGTCGTCCAAGGAATCTGCTGCTCTTCAAGTTCGATGATTCGCTCGTGGCCAACGCAAATTTGGAACGGAGTCAGCTGGCCAGTTTTTAGTGCCTGGAAAGTTGGACTGTTTCGGACAGTCCATGCATACCAGGCCCTGACCTGCTCCTCTGCAGAGCGCCGTCATCAAACAGTTACCTCTGCCCGCGCGCTCACAAGTACTCCCGCAAATGTACCCCGGTTAATTACCCCAGCCAGCCGATCCCGAATGCGCATGTGGATCTGGAGAAGATTTCTTCCGGTCTGGGGGACAGTTTTCGCTAGGGGACAAAATTGCTGTGCGGAGAAAACCACCCAGAATTGGCGAGAGCTTTGCTCCCCTCAGAAGGCAGAAGCGCACAGATCTTTTGGTAAATACCAGGCCGGATTACAGGCGGCTTGACGGATACCTTCTCAGGTCTAGTATAACCGCTCAAGGATCATTTAAACCCTGCGTCTCTGCTCATATCAGGTCGTCGACGATGTTTATCACAAGCTAGTGGCAGGGAACGAAACCTTGGGACAAGAAACCCTAAGAAACTTGGGACGAGAGCACCAACAAGCGTTACCATCCTGTCAGGCAGGTACCACGTACCTCCCACCCTCCGGCATTACGGGGGGGATCTTGTCACTGGGCGGCATCGGACCAAGTGGGGAACAGATTTGAGGGTTTGAATGCGGGGAAAAAAGAAGGTTTCAGCTTCTGAGGAACTCTTCTTTGACGCGAAACAAACGGCTGTACCGTGCTGGCTTGTGATCCGCAGATCCACTTGCCTTGATCGATACGAAATGTCAACGGAGCCCGGTACAGCTATGATAACTGGGAGATTACAATCGTTGGTAGTACGGATTATATGCTTGTTGACATGTTGCGGACCTTCCCGTCGAGAATCTGGTCATGTTTGCAGGATTCAGGGTTGTGCTGCTGCATAATAATTATTCAATACCCTCGAGGGCAGGAACGACCTTGGAATGCTCTTAATAGTTTCATGTGAAGTGGCCAAGAAGATGGATTCATTATCATTTAAATTTTAAATTTTGGATATCGTGTCTTGGAAATCGAATAAAACATGAAAAATAGCTCAGCTCAAGAACGCCAACCAAAACGCCTCTACACATGGTATATACAACCTCGAACGAACATCCGCAAGCTCAACTCGTTCTTTTCATAAATGCCATAAAAATGGAAGGAATAAACTCATTGCAAAATCCAGGCGACTCAAGGACTCTTTCTAGTAAGCACGTCTCCCATTGGCAGCCCCGAGAGAATTCTTCGCGCCGTACCAAACCCAAATTGCAAAATCGATAGTGCTATCACCTGTCAACATCGGCAAGTCCCCATACCCGCTATTAGTACCTGCGGTTCCCGTTGTCCCGATCGAAATCGGAACACCGTTCGAATCACCAGTGACCACCGTCGCGTTCTTCAAACTTCCCCAAGCACAGGAATCATCGTTACCCCACGCGAGGTCGTCAACTTGAGCCCAAAGATTGTGCGAGTACACTAGCGTGTCTCTGGTGTAGAAAAGTCTACAGTCCGCGGCTTCGAGATAGAACTGCAAGGGTGTCTGAGTTGGATCGGTGCGACGAATGTTGTCCTTCCAGTTGACGGCCGCTTCCGCGATATTGATCTTGAACGCACGAGGAAAGATCTGATCCCACCTCTGCTGTTCCGCCGTATCGGCAGGTCTGAAGTTATTCTCGACGATTTGGACAAAGTTTAGCATGTGCGCGGTGTGCTGGATGACTTGGGTACCGCGGGTACCACCGACGGCCGCCGAAGGCTCGTTATTCGGTCTACCGCCGACGACAACTGTTCTGATACGCTGCTGGTTGCGGAGGAATTCAGCAAAGATACCGCAAGTGGATGCGCAAACACCGTCCGTGACGAGAATAATGTCTTCAGGCGCGAAAGGCGGCTGGTTGTTGCGGAAACTGGCACGGTCGCCGTAGCCGGTGATATCGTAACTCAGGTCGCCAACAGCGAGAAGATTGTTTAGATTGTACGTGAGGATACTGGTGAACTGGTCGCCGTAGATATCGACTGGTCCGATAAAGTCCTGGAAAGAAGTAAAAGCTTTGCTGTCTTCATCTAGAGATAGAAACTGGTCGAGGTTGGACAGAGAAGCATAGGATGCCAGCTGGTAGCTGCTGATTTGAGAGGTGCTAAGATTCTCGCCCATGCCGCCACCAATAGCTCTAATGAGACCGTTGATTACATCCTCGTTCACGAGTTGAGTAAAGGCTTCTCCGATTTTTTGAGACGCCGGGTGATAGCGAAGACGGGTTCCGGAATATGGCTCAGAGTTGGGGAAGAGCTGTTTGTACAAATCGTAACCCATATTGACATAACCTCCACCGTTTCCACGGACGTCAATAATCAATTTCTGCATGTTACGTCTCTTAGCCTCAGCGAGAAACATCTCAACAGCGGCTTGCACTGCATGAGGGGCAAATTGTGCGGTCGGATCGTCTGGAGCAAAGCCGGTGATATCAATAATAGCAGTCCGGCTCCCGTCATTAGCATAGTCATCCATAAAGTATCCACCAAAGACTTTGTTGACATCCTGGATATATGGCGAAACACCAGGGGTGTCCGGGAAACTCTCGTTGAACCTAACCAGCTGCGCTGGCGTTGGGGGCCTATTGTTGCCGGATTGGCGCTTCTCCAAGCGGCTCATCATATCGTCAAGGGGGCCGTTCTGGGCTCGCGTCTTTTTGCTAGCCTCCAGAGCCCGGGCTTTTAGTTTCTTCGCCATCTTGCTGGGGTTGGCGCTCGGATCGACATTGATAAGCCTGTCCCAGATATCCTGACCGGTTTGAAGGTTTGTCCAAACATTTTGCCCTGGAACATTCAAAGCAAAAGCCCTATAATCGTACCGAGTGGTCGTTCCGTTCTCAAAGGTCAAGGTGAAGGTATTGGCGCCAGGGTATCTAGTCCGTGCAAAAAAGGATCCCTGCTTTGGCGGATTTTGAGATTGAAACGCTGCATTCCATCTGGTATCTGGTGATTGAGAAGATTCATAGTAAGTCAATCTCTCGATAGCTGTCAGGACGGCCTCCCCATCGATTTGAGTGATCGCGGAAGCAGCTTGATTGCCACCTCGGGTGGTGGAAAAATCGATGGAAGCATAGACTTTCGATAGTTGTTTCCCATCAGCACTCAAGTCCACGAGACTGAAAGGTGCCCGAAAACTGATAAGAGATGGGAGCACCCATGCGACGTATAAATGGCCCTCGTGGCATCCGCCAAGCAGACGATCCACCCGTGTCTCAAGTTCGTTCCATTGCGTCAAAGAACCGGCTTCGACACTGTTATAGAGGTCTGTCAGGCCACCCAAAATGTCCATAGCATCCTGGCCCGAATTTGCGGGCGGCCTCGCGAGATACGAAACCGTACTCTGGAATTGATCGAATTTCGAGAGCTCAAATAAAAACTCGAGCGCCGGTTCCTTTTCCAACGGGATGGATTGTAAGCAGTCATATGCGATCTTGGGGTCGACCGGGAACGAGTTTGCGCCTGTGCCAGGGAAGGATTATAACGTTAGCAACCGCAGTTGTACATATCGTGCAAGGAACACTGATGATTCGGTGGCCTAGACAAAGACATGCATGAGATAACATACCTTGCGCAGCAGAGGACCGCACAAAAGCCGCTGCGGCACGAGCGACGTTAGCGCATCCTGTCGAGATGTCCTGCGCCGTAGGGACGTAGCTGCCAGGAGCCGATGTTCCCCTAGCCTGAGCTGAACTCGTCGGCGTTCCAGAGTTCTGCGGCACAGCTACCGCGTTCACCAAAGTACCAAGGCTCAACAGAGCCACGGAAACCTTCTTGATCATGTTTTCGAAAATATTTGTATCGATATATCAAGCACCTCGAAATCGACAAGACCCCGCTTACTCCAACTAAAACACGCGCGTGGTAAAAGCTGAACTCGAAAACAGAGAATTCTGCTTGTTATACAAAGGAAAAGGGGGGTATTGTGAAGGAGAAAGAGTACTTTCGAAAATGTAAGACGGAAGAGAACAATGAAAATAACCTTGCCATCCTGTTTATATATCAGCCTGTCGATTTGGAAACAAAAACATAAGAATCTTACTCTTGTGCATAAGATGCTCTAGCTGCCGGGCCAGCTAAGCGGCTGCTGCACCAAATACCAAGCTCCACGCTGCATGCTAAAACCCGTTTTCCACGCTACTGAGGCTGAGTTGAGGGACAAGCAAACCAGATCTGGAATAGCACACCACCAAGGGACCACGCAGACATTCCAAAAATCCAAATCAATCCCTGTTTCGTACATGGCGTGGGGCGCCAGATGCGGAATCTATTCGCTAAACGGCCAATTGCGTTGGCAGGCACCGCTCGACTTTTGCTGCATGTGGAGTTTGAGTCCAGGATTGATGAAATTTCTTGGCTTCGGCCAGACCAATTGATCGTCTGAGGGGCGGCTGAATGGTGTTCGCAGAGGACGGGGAACGGGATGATCTTACTGCGCCTGGACAACAAGGATACTCTTCCTGGAATCGCCAGGTGAAGGTTGACAGATGGGAATGTTATTTTAAGCACCATAATGTCTCCTTTGGCGGAATCCACGTCCTTATCGGACTTTGGCCTCCAGAGCTTGTAAGGGAGAATAATTGCCGAAACGTTTGAATATATTCGGCTCGTTCAATGTTTGACGGAATGACATGGATTAGTGGTCAGCACTGTATATCAGTCGAAAATTTTGCCCGAATGTCCGGGATATCTTTTAGTCAGTCTGGAAAAACTTTGAATGTTCACTCAAGGCCAGTTATTCAGTATTCAGTATGGAGGAATCGGCGACAAGTTCAGCTGAAGGCTTTACTATCGATATCGGAATATCGGGAAAGGTCGCATGCATGCAAGTTCATGCAGAGCCTCAAGGTGGTCTGCCGACAAAATGGCAAACTGAGGGCACCAGGTCTGCGTTGAATGCCACTCTCGAAATGGTGGCTGCCAGGGCAAAGAAAGTTGACGAAAATTTGTGCGTCTCCGGGGTTTCTATACTTTTTTGGGTCAGGCGGGGACGGGCTTCCTCGCCGAACAAGTTTTGGGCTACGTAAAGTGAAGCTGTGCTTGTCCAAAAAAATTTTATTACATCTCCTCAAGATTTGAGGTCTTCTTACTCTTTAGTCTCTCGTCTCGATCGTGTTGAGGAATGTCCGGTTTAGGTCGAGCACTTACGATGCAACACCTCTTCTACGGATACAACGCGCACAAGTTCAATTTCTAAAGTTGTCTCGTTGATCAAAAGTCTGCTTCACACCTCCGCTCCAGTCTATGTTCCTGTGGGCTATGTAGATACCTCCCATTAACATTAAATAAAAACTAGTCGTGCACGATCGTGTGTATATACAAAACAAATAGCAAATCATCAGCAATCATGAACCAGAACTAGAAGAACCAAATTCCTGGTTCAAGTTATCCTTCGCTCTTATAATACACGCCTGTTCCTTGATTGTACTGGTAACCCTGTGTTTGTTGTGGGATATATGCTGGCTCAGAATGTTGCGGAGTATACGCTGGCTGACCTTGCTGTGGAACATACGTTGGTTCGCCTTGCTGCGGGATATACGTTGGTTGAGATGAATACAGCGTCGTTTCCTTCATCAACACCCCTGTTTGGGTCACCGGAATATCCCACTTGCCAGAGAACCACGATCCGACTCCGGACCGCTGCATAGCCACCGCATATATATTCAACATTTCGTCGCGTTTCCAAGCGTTGTGCTTGTCCGCTAACTTTCCTGACGAACTTTTTGCCAGAAGACCGAAAATCGGCTCGAGGATAAGACTCAAAATAATGACAACGACCGAGCCAACAGCTATCGTTAGGATTCCGAACAATGAATACGAAATGAAAGGATCCGTAGTCCGAAATTTGATCAGATGGCCTGAACAGATGGGGTTTGAATCCCTCGAATACTTCCAGCCTTCATCGGGGCTAGCGTATTGACTTCCGAACGACCGATATTGCTTTCCTGTACCATATTGGACGATGCTTGCTTTCAAGCCTGTGATGGCGATCTTCAGCCAGTTCACCACTTCGAGCTTCCACTGTTCTCGTTCGAGGTTTGTCACACGGCTTGCCCGGCGAAGTCGTTCAGCGAGGAGAACCGATCCACCTTTGAGTCGCACTATTGTCGATAGCGGAAGGAATGGAATCGATAGGAACAGAAAGGTTCTGATCGCCCAGCGCGTGGGTTCGTCAAATTCTGTTATCGAATTGTCGCCGTACGGGCTACTCGATAGGGCGCTGGTCGGCTTACTGCATCGTCCTGTTGATGGGTTGCAGTATTGCATTCGTTCACGACATGCGAGAACTGACACGGACCGCTCAGACCCGTAAAGTCCCTCTGAAACAGGATTAGGGTCTGTGGTGAAAACTGGATCGTATGAGGGGGCGGTGTAGCGGAGAGATCCCGCAGTCAGGAAGTATATACTGACGTCCCAGCCCGAATTCCTGAGTGGTGGGATAGGAATCCAGTCGGCTGTCCTGTTTTTGTAGATTCCATCGGTGCCAAAAACCGGACTCCAGTTTAGTACACTACAACAGACCAATAATTGGTGGAGACCGTTAGCGTTCTGTTACGAAATTAATGAGCAATAACACGGCGATTTGACTTACTCAATATCAAAAAACTGTTGGAAGGCACCTTGATACAGCAGATTGAGCCATATAGTAGGATTGACTCCGTCTGGATCTGGCCGAGGAGTATTATAGACTCCTGGTCCATAATACATGAATATCTCTTGCCATGAACCCTGGCCGATCCGGTCGATATCAAAATCAACATCCCATACTTTTGCATACTTGTCACTATCGGACCTTATTGGACTGCACTCCAATTCGAATTTAATAGTAAACGGATTCTGCAGGTTGAAACCTAGTTCCACGCTCGATATATTACCAGTGTCAACGCGCAAACTAGCTGTCGGACCTTCGCTGCAAAGATTATCTCCAAACGGGCAAGTCGCATTGTGCGTCAACGTGATGTTGAGTGACGAGCTGACCAAATCTCCACAGTTTGAGGCTAATGTCGAGTCGATACAAGAATTAACAAGCGTTTGCGTAGTTTCAAGTCTATCCAAGCCCCAGGCGTCGACTTGGGCGTCGGACTCGGGCCCAGTGTAGACGTAGCCACAGTACGGGCTGGAAGCGAGAACATCGGAGCCGAGGACGACCAGGGATCCAGCGAGACCGGCTGCTGTCCAACCAAGAATGTTTATACCCGCTAAAAAGATAACAAAGTAGCCGAAAAGGACGTCCTTCCTAGGGCCAACAGCCTTCCAAGATGAATTGGCTTTGAATGCATGCGTCAGTACATTGATGTTTGGCTGATTACGAAGAATAATCTCGTGCATCCGACGTAAACCAGTCCGGTCTTTGCTGTGGTTGCCCCATTGATGCAGGAGGAACGAAAGGATAGACCAGAAGCGACTCCCAGCAAAAGTGAGTAAGAGAAGAAGCGCATTGTTCAGAAAACCTCCTGCTAACGTCGAGACCGTAAGTACTTTGCGATTGACAATAGAAGTGCTGTTCCAGTCCGTCCAGACTCCTACGTATACAGTCGAATTACCCCCCATTTTTGGCCTTAAATGTTTAAATTCCTGGAGCGGGACTAATTATTTCTATGTCATGAACGGATGGAGACTGGCTTTAAAACGAATATTTCAGCCGCAATTTCAATGCTATCAGTAGAACGGAGTTCATTTCACAACTCCGACAAAATAAGGCTTGGCCTGAGATGTTGCATGTTCAGGCGTGCCGCTCTTAATCATTGTGTCTTCCTATTGGGTGCGTAGAGGAAGGTTGATTGATACCAAGAGCCAAGACTGCTAATCTTCCAAGAGCAGGAACGCCACAAGGGGCCAAAATTCTTGCGATTAGGAGAAAAATCAATCCGGAGAATTGTTTCGGTGGGTTTACTGTTGCCTTTTTGTTCAAGATACAATACCTGTAATATTTTGCTCGTAAAGGCAGACGAGTACATGAGTTGTGCACAGCATTTCTATGTAAATTTACGGATACGAAGCTCGACGCATATATATATCGAATCCTTAGAATGGAACCCCGTAGATAGTAAGGCTTTGCATTGTTTTTGGTGCGTGTTTTCGTAATTAAGAATAGGTTTTGTGCCTTGGAGCTTCATACGAAAGAAAGGTTTCGACCTGAAAACTTCGAGATGTCAGACTATAGCAGTCGCCCATCAATATATGCGCGCGTAAGCACATGTAACTGGAATTAGTCACCTTTAGCTTGTGTTGCGACTGTCTACTAGCCCATTGGTAAGTCAGCATTTGGTTTACAAGACAATTGGTAGCCGGACACCACCTTGGTTTGGAGTTACACACACAGAAAGTTGTCAATGTGACTTATTATCCAATCCAAGTAAGAGTGAAGAAATTGATGATTTCGAGAATACTAGTATACTTGTCACTTAGTTCAAGCCTACCCTGAATTAGGTCTTTTAGCTCCATTCTCCAAAAGCCTTTCTTCGGAGAACTAGTTTTCTATTTTCTACACTCTCGTGGTGGAATCCCGCTGAGCGATTATGGTGCTTGCCTAACAGACAATACCACCACCATCCGAATGGCACAAGGGCCGAATCGAAAGGTATCCCAGTTATTCAAAAAAAAAAGCTGGCTACGACAATCATCTTCATCTCATTGGAAGGCTTTCACGGTTTCCTGCTCACACATTGAGAAAACACCACTATTTCGTTCTAGCATGGTTGACACGGTTGTGCCGCTATGAGATTAATAGTTATTACCAATCTGATGGTTCAGTGATAATAGTAGAGTTATGGATTGATGAATGTCGACAAGAGCTGATTGGAGGATCAATACATGAAATATTGGGATAACGGGAATTATTGCCACTAGGATACCAAAATTAAAAAATCGCGAAGACATTTCGCGGGCTATAACGTTATCATCGTGATCGTATTCTGCTAATGTAATGCTGTAATGTAGCTACCGCGAGCCGCGCGAGCATAAACTGTTAACTCCACCTTTCCGCTTCGACTACTCCCACCAACATCCTGGCTTTACGATAAATTCCGGATTCTAAGTCCGTTTCCAAGATCTTGCGTGCATTTGCATCCGCCAACCTGCCGAATACAACGTTACAGGATTTAAGGCCTTGTTCAGAGCAGCCGCCGGGAGACATTCCGGGTTTTTATATAGGTACCCGAAGTGCGCCGCCGGGTTAGTAATCCCGTCTGAGTAATTCCACGGCCGAAATTTCACCGTACGAACCGAAAGCTAGTTATGTCATCACGCCTTGTTTGTTTGAGTTTTCGTGTCGATGCCCCATCTTGGATGCCCGCTTGGGAATGCGTCGATTGCGATATTTGGAAGTGGGATAGCGTCTGCATACCCCGCTATGCATTCTCGAAGATATTGATGTGAGATCCACGATTTTCCGGTCGGCATTGGCCGTTTCGAGCATGTTCGGACGAGTATATAACTCCAATTGAAGGACCTGAAGCTTCAATTCTCATCATCATTCAGAACGCATCCAAATCTTCAGCGAACAACCGAACCGAACAATAACCAATCGAATCTTCTGGTTTCAATATCTTCCCCAACACAGCAATCAAACAGCAAACAACTCCCAAACATCAGTCTCGCAACCAAACTATACATCAACCAACGAAAAATGACGACTCCACCCAAAGGCAGCTTGATTCTCGTGACTGGTGTCACTGGTATGTTCCGCCCTCGCATTTACCAGCTAGACAATTGTATTTGTGACTAACCTCGAGCTTTAAATATAGGATATGTAAGTAGTATCAAACTCATAACATGGGGTTAGGCTCGAGCCCTCTCTATCCAGATAATCTAACATACTTTTTTTGTCGCAAAGATTGCATCATGGACCGCCCTCCAACTCCTTGAACAAGGCTACAAAGTCCGAGGAACCGCACGCACTCTTAGCAAGGCCGAATTTCTTAAAAATGGACCGTACGCCAAGTATGCCGATAACTTTGAGATTGCCGAGGTATCAGACCTGGAAGCCGAAGGAGCATTCAATGAGGCCGTCAAGGGCGTGGATGGTATCGCGCATATCGCCAGTCCTTTCCACTACAATGTGACAGACCCTTACCGCGACTTGATCAGCCCTGCGGTCAATGGTACCGTGAGTCTGTTATCGGCCGCTAAAAAGGTAAGCAATCAGTCTAAAGCGGGCGTGGGCTCAATCGACGCTAACAGATCATATAGTACGCCGGACCGCAACTAAAACGCGTCGTCATAACCTCCTCTTTTGCTTCCATCATGAACCCTCAGGGGGCTGGCCACGCATACGACGAGACCGAATGGAACCAGCGTTCCCTTGATATTTTCGAAGCTTACAAGCAGGATCCTGAAAATAACAAGATTGCACCAAACGAAGCATACCGTGTGTCTAAAACCCTCGCCGAAAAAGCTCTCTGGGATTTCGTCAAGACGGAGTCTCCATCATTTGAGGTTGCGGCTGTCAATCCCGTATTCGTCTTCGGACCCGTTATCCACTCGGTCAACAGCGCGGAGAGTATCAATACTTCGGTATTCCTCCTCTTCAAATACTTTGCGGGCATCAACAAGACGATTGAAGAAGGTCCCGGCGTAAAGGGATATGTTGACGTTAGAGACGTAGCAGACGCACACGTCAAGGCGCTGCAAGTGGAAGAAGCGAAAGGTCAGAGATTTTTGAGCGCTGGTGGGGTGTTCACATGGGCAGATGTTGTTGGCATTTTGGCAGATACTTACAAGGACAAGACTTTCCCCACGCCAACCGGAGGTGAAGAGAAGCCAAACGCCTCCTTCAACAATTCGAAGAGCAAGAAGGTTTTGGGCCTTAATTATATTTCTTTGAAGGATAGTGTTCTCGCGACAGTCGAAAGTGTCAAGAAGTTCGCATAGATTTTCAACCTGTTTGAGCTTGGTCACTGTTACCACGAGTATTTGTAGATAGATATCAAATTAATTAAAGCCGAATACCCTAGTTATAACTGATTAGATACATCAGGGTTTGCTAAAAATAAGAGATTAATGCATGATAAGACGTCAACTCGGGATATAAGCCTTTAAACAATCTAAGGGAAAGGGTATATAAACTAGCGGCTATGGGATTTGCAGTTCACACATCAAATTTTATGCAAAATATATATCAGCTGCAAAATTTCAATGAATTCGAGAGATAACGAAAATAATGGGTTTTACCAGATCGTGTTTAGCTGAGATCCTCCTTGGTCTCTCTATCAACGCGTGCCTTTTGGCTCCCGCGGATCAAGGAGTTACGGTGTCGGCGGAGTTGATCTGCAGTCCCCATGTCAGCAAGCTGTTTAAGCTAGTTTGTTCGTCCACCAGTCTGTTGGGATGTGACTTACTAGGAGCACCTGCAGGCTCAACGAGCTTGTATCCTTCCTTGATCAATTTGGCGTGGTTCTTGACCGCCTCCATGGGGTCAACGTTCTTGTTGGCTGGCTTAGTGACTCCAGTCGGCAGTGTGATCTTTGGAACGGAAATAGTTGGAAGAGTGATCTTTGGTATACTGATCGTTGGAATAGTAATGCTTGGGGCGGTCAATTTGGGGACGCTGATAGTTGAGATGCTAACCGTCGGGATGGTCACACTCGACACGGTAACTTTGGGGATGCTGACCAACGGAACACTTATGCTGGGGATGTTAATGGTCGGGGTGCTGATAGTGGGTAGTGTAATGCTTGGGATACTGATAGTCGGGACGCTGACTGATGGCACACTCGCGGAGGGAGTTGAGAACAAGCCATTGACAAGCCCGCTCACGAGACTTTCAACCAAGCTCGTGACCGGGCTGACGACGGCACTCGACAAGGGGCTAATAATGGGGTCAAGCAGCCCCGAAGCGGGAAGAGTGTTGGAACTAGGGAGCGTAATACTCGGGATAGAAGTCGGTAGAGTTGGAAAAGACGCGATCTCAATAAGAGAAGTGACTGGGGCATCAAACGTTGTCGGGATCCCGGTGTGCGTCACAACAGTCTGGAGGGTAGTGACCAACCTCTGGACACTGGTGAAGAGAGAGATAGCTGGGATATGGGTGGGAATACCAACGACTGTGGTTACAGCATCCGAAAGTGTGATCAGCTCGGTGGTTGTCCACGTGCTTGTGCTCAGAATTTTAATCAGGGCGCTGGGATCGAAGTTGAAAGGAGACACCGCTGGAAGTGGGGAAATGCTCGTAAAGATGCTGGTGGGAAGACCGGAAAGGATCGAGTTTACCAGGTCAGTGTTGATTCCAGATAAAGCCGACGAGAGGATATTTGTTGGAAGGAAACTAGTCGGTGCGGTGAGAGATAGATCGGAAAGGATAGACGGGATAATATTCGTAAGACTTGGGCTTGGAAGATCAGACAGGGCCGAAGTCGAAATGCTCGTTGGTAATGAAGTCAGAAGGTTGGTCAAGATAGAGCTCAAAGAATTCGTAGGGAGGGAGATATTTGGTGTAACCGAAGGAGTGCTGGAAGGTAAGAGACTGATCTGGGAGGTTAAGCTTGTGGAAACAAGATTGACCTGCGTATTTGGTACTGATAGCAAGTCGTTGCTAAAAGATTCGCCGGAGATAGAGCTCAATGGAATCGGAGTGGGAATGTACTGGATTGGAGACGACGTATCGAATTCAATCTCCTCTAGGGGGTGACTCCAGCTTGAATGAATACCATAGTCATTCGAGTGATGATGAATGTGAAGGGTGCTGATTTTTGGAGTTCCGTTTTCAACAAAAGTAGTGGTGAGATATGTTGGGAATACCTCTTCGGTCGTAGTTAAAGTTGTTGTAACGGTGCGAGTGATTGGGTGAGTCGTGATATATCCAGTTATTTCGCCAACTGCAATCGCTGTGATGGGGCGTGATGTAGTATAGCGGGTCAAATCCCACGATCTATAAGTGGTGGAGATTGTTTCGGTCAAAGTAACAACGGTTGTATATGTAGTCTCGATTGTAACTGGTGACAGTGTCGTAGTTGTAGACTTAATGACGGAAGACTTGGGGAATTGGCTCGTATAGGTTCGGGTAATGGTGGTGTGTCCATGCTTCTCGATGACATAGGCTCTGACAGTCGTGAATTGAGCTCTGATAGTACTGATAATTATCTTGGCCACGCCATCGGAAGGAGCGTGGGTAATGGTGGTGGTTGCAGCAGGGATAATCTCAGTAATCTGAGTGATGATTACAGAGCTACTGGTAGGGGACCTTGAGTTTAAAGGAGATGTTGTGGGTGTGGTCGTAACAGGAGAAATGGCCGGACTACTACCAGCGGGTGAAGAAATGATAACATTGGGGCTAGAAGCAGCACTGCTTGATGTCTCAATAGTAATATCGGTGCTGCTCTTCGTAGTTGTGGTCACATCGGAGCTAGTGAATGCAGTATCGGCGCTGGACGTCTCATTTGTAGTGACAAAACTACTAGTAGACGAAGAGCTAGCAGGCCCCGTAAAGGTGGCTGAATCAGTGCTGCTAGAGGTGTCATCATCATCATCCGTGACGGTGGACGTGGTCAAATCGGCGTCGGTCGATGTCGATGTACCGTAGTCCGTGGAGGTGCTAGTTGTGGTGATAATGTCGGTTGAAGTCTCAGTTGAAGTTGTGGTATCGTCCTGACGCTTGTTGAATCCAAAAAACGACCGATCCTTAGCAATAGTGACAGCAGATTGGGCATCAAATTTGTCTTTATTCCATGGCAAAGCAATGGCAGAGGTCCAGGAGACAGCCAGGGCTGGAACGAAAAGCGCAGAAAGTTTCATCTTGAATAATAGAAGTGTTAAAAAACACTGTTTTGTGAACTGTAAATTTTCGTACCGGGTGGTAAACCTTCTGAAGAAGGTCGAAAACCCAAGATTCCGGAGTGAAAAGTAGGATGTCAAAAGCCAGATGTCGGATTTTAAGAGATGAGTTAAAGTGAGGGGGGACTCTGTGAGTCCCGACGACTCTTCTAGCTTAAATATATAGTACTTGGCGACCCGGGCAATAGCAAATTTAGTAAGGAGCCGTAGATGCCGTAAGTCTCTTTGCAAGCTTTGATCGACGACTCTGATCTTAGTGCTCAACATCCTATTCATGTGTTGTGGAGTGTTGTATTTCCTATTTCAGCTTATGTGATACGCCAAACAGGAAGAGAGGCAGCATGATATTCCAAGGGCGTCTTTCTGATCACGTTTCGTTTCCTCCATAGAGAGCAACGACTGTAAGGATGCGTGGGTGAGGCCCCTGAGATCTCGGGGCCTCCCATAGCAACGTAACACCGTCTCACAAAGATCACGTCGGTTAATCCTATATATCTAATGATTTTATGAATACTTTTCAAAATTAATTCGCTGCGATAGCTTCGATAGTAATTTTGCCTTTTGATTTCGGACTGTAGAGCTGTGATCAAAGCCATCTATATATATATATACCGCTTAATCCCCAGAATTACCAAAGCTTCGTGGCTTTAAGATTGAAGATCCATGGTTCAAAGTACTGAATGTTCATCAAACATCGATCGAGCAACCCGCAGATGAAAAGATTGTATGTCAACTGCATGTTCAAAAGAGTACAGTAGGTGTGCTTGGAGGTCACGCAACTATAAACTATTCTCCTTCATGACTTTAATAAAAATCCACAGTATGGAGACATTGACGTCTATTCATTCTGGCTTGTTCAAAGTCTTCAGATTCAGCTGTTCAGTCTCTTTTTATAGAGTACCCATAAATTAAAGTAAAGACATGGTCTTTGGTAGACTTTAAGATTTAGTTCAACTTGCCCTCTTCGGAATAGAGTTTTCTGCTCTGCAAGCTTATATGTTTCAAATATTACCTTTGTTGAGACCATCGCAAAGGGCGGTCTTTCAATTGAAATCATGTAACCTCCGTGAACTCTATCGAGCATCTTTAAGCCATAGAGCCATGCTGCAGGTTAAAACTCAAGTCTTTAGCATTGTTTTGGCGTAAACAGCTCTCCACATCAAAGAGTCGTATAAAGCCCAGCCACGACCACCATGTTGATCCGGTTGTGCTCTCCTCCGTCCAACCGCAGATCATTAGATCTACCCTTGCAAAAGCCATGACAATAGCCGACTTGATAGATCGCCATACTACAACAGCCCCAACGCATATATCCCCGCTAGTCCCTTACGCAGGTCTGATTGTCACAGTGGCTCTCTGCACTCTCTTTCTAGTTAAGAATTATGTACTAGAACCATTACTCCCAAGAATATATGGCTCCTGCCAAAGCTGCCTGCCTCCCATCACACAGCGATCCTTCTTAAACCAGCACGTAGCCATTGGCACACGTCTCGTCATTCTGGCGTTAGGTTTATATCCTTTTTTCGCTATCGTATTCGGGCCATCAGATCTATCTGATCCTGTTAGTCCCAACAGCGCTGTGACAATGGGAGATTGTCTGGTCATCTGCTCGCAGCTGCTAGTCGCGATGTACATCTTTGAACTCATATATCGGGTGAAGATTTCAGTGATTGGCTGCTTGCACCATTTGGGCACGATTCTCGTCGCGGAGGCAGCCATAACTATCGGAGTCTATGGCCATCGGGATGCGCGGCTGGAGTTTATTTTATGTTGCGTTTGGGGTAAGTTCGATCCGGTTCGATGTCGTGGCGTAGGTTTTTATCGCACATGTTGTTCAAATTTTCCTAGTATACCTCGAGACCATCCGGAGGATCGAAGCTAATGATACAGATAGGTGCCTTTGATGTTTTCGTCGAGATTTTCCCATCACTTGCGATCATACGGTATCGGATGGTACCCACCAACCATTACCACCTGTATCTGTTGTTCAAGTTTACCATGATTTGGACGTTTGTTGGGACCATATTGGAAAGTATTGTAGCGATCTATCTCTTTGGCATACTTTGGGACCAGTGGGATTTGAGTTTTAAAGTTGCGACACCGTTGTTGCAGGTTGCTTTTTCAGCGGCACAATTGCACGGGAGTAACATATTCAGAAAGATGGCGAAAAGAGAAAAGGAACGGATGAAAGAGGAAAAAGAACACCTGGGAGGTCTCATAGAAAAGAAAACTCATAGTGAGGGGGGTAACAGCATGGATGGTGGCTCTGTTGTCTGACTAGCTACGAGCCTAACCCGTGTCAGCTGGTTTGGTTTTCGAGACTGATGGTAATGATTGCAAATTACAATACGCATAACCTTGATTTCATACTATTAAAGCTATCTTAATATAGAGTACCTACGCCTTTTATGACTTCTTGATAGTATGCATTAAGTATACCAGCTTGTCGTTTACAATGTTTAGGTTTTGAACATAGTTTAGTCTGCAGATGATGCGATTAAAATCCAATAGGCAGGCTGTAGTGACTGGCATTTTGCTCCAAGACATCTTAGGATGCACAACTGATCTATTAGGTATTAGTGCTCAATACTACTAGTGACTGAATACATCAAGGAGCTGGTGCTCCAAATTTATTACAGTAAAATGTCAAATTAAGTCGACAGAGTAGCTATTTACATATATTCTAACAATCTTAAACTTCCTCGTTTTTTTTGTTCCCACATATAGATGTGATTCTTGCAACCTCCAAATATAAAAGAAAATTGCACCCTAGTTTTAAAATATCATACGGAAAAAGCTGTCGCTGCTCAAGAGAGAAAATAATTCATCATTTTTAACAAAGGTTTACCAACTCGATTCGTTTATAAACCGGAAAGTGGAATTGGTGACTTCAAAGTCAATGTCACGGGAAGCCCCTTCATCGAGATCCAAACCGTTGGAGGATCTCCGCCAACTTGTTCGGTTCTGATTCCAGGACCAACCTCCTTGATCCCGTTTCGTACGGTGACCGGCACCTCAACGGGGCAAGAATTATTATCGGTAGTCACAGTAATACTCACCACCTTGCCCTTACTGATCGTTTGGTGGACTGTAGTATTGCACTGATCCCGCAAGTATCGGTTTTTGAAAGCCGTTGCGACATCGTCGTGTTTAAGAGTGAGCAACGGCCAGTTGACCAGACGCTGAAACTCGGCAACTTGTGTCTCGACCCACATCTGCAGAAGAGAGTACTTGGAGGTGAGTGAGGTACCGAAAATGTGGACCGTATCATTCACACTTGTGCGCATGTTGGCTTGGTGAAACATGTAAGGATCTGTACGGGAGCATAAGTATCTATAAACATCAGATTGCGAAAGGAGTATAAGAATTGTCCTTACCATGCATAAGACTGATGAGGTTGTTTGAAGTGCTCTCCTTTTCCGCTTTTAGGAGGTCATCGATAGTGCCGCTGAGTCCGGGAGATGTGGCCAACCATTCGGCGATGTTGCACGCTATAGTATCACTATCGACCACGTTAGTTTTCTGATTTAGTTGGTATAAAAAGAGCCTAGAGTTTCTTACCAATTGAAATACATTCTGGTAGCAAACCTAGGAGTAATCTGAAATCCAGCGTAACCGTTATTCGGAACAGTGGTATAAAGCGGCCAATACGGACTGTTCGTGTTTCGCAAAACCGGGCGGGTGTTATCACCGACGGCATTCCAAACACCATTAATCATCATTGCAGAGAGAGCATCTCCGTTGTGCATACCGGTAATCGCTGGTGGAATGATTCCCCCAAGACTTGTCATGGCACTTGAAGAAAGTCCCGTAAAATTGAAATACTGCAAATTCCAATTGATCTCCTTGTAGGTGTCGGCGTACGTAGCATTATTCAAACTTAGGTGGGAAAATGTATGACTGACGTAAGAGAACGCGGTTGAGGATTTGGATTGCGACCAGAGGTAAACAGACAACGGGTCCAGTTTGAAGCATTTCAAAGAGTAGACGGAGAAGTCGGTGGTATTTGCGGGCCAACTATCCGTTCCAGTACCCAAATCTTTCATGAATTCCAGAGGCGTCGTGTCAGGATCCTTTGCGTACCAGATTGGATCGCGTCCGCAAGTCTTCTCGGACGGTTCCACTTCATTGGCCTGAAGTAGGTTACCATTGCCGTTCAATCCAAGCTCGACGAAATAATTGGAACCTGGGTTTGTAACTTTAAGCCTCTTGTTCAGATCGGCGACCCAGGTAGCATGGTTGGTTATGTCTTGGACGGTTGTGCGATATGAACTATCTGCCGGATAATACATATCTGTAGGTAAAAGAACATCATCAATCTGACTGCTGAGTAGAGACCGTCTATAACCGTCATAAAGACCATGCGATGCCCAGTGAATCCATACGTGGTTCAAGTAGGCGCTTGTCGGGCTCCAGGTCCCAAAGCTGAGAAAGAATACCATTTGTGATCTCCCGTCGGGATAAGTGTTGATGACACCACCGCTGGTAGTATCGGCGTATGCAGAGTTGGGGCTGAACTGGAGAAACTCGGTAGTTTGTGTCGTATTGGTGTCCGTGATTTTAGACGGAACATGATACAAACCGCTTAAAGTCAGAGGCACGGCCTTGAGGCCTGCTGTTGGAAATCGAGCTGCTGCGACGCTGGAGACCAGGGTGACATTTTGATCGTCGCCTGGATCACAACATCCTCCAATAGCATCGGCTCCAAAAGAATAAGAGGACGGCCAGACATTCAGATGAACCATACGAACATTGCACGTGGTTTGGTACACGTTAATCTGGTTCCATTGGGCCGTAGTCAGGGCACTTCTCCAACCCAAATCGGCGCCATAATCGTACGAAAGCTGTGAATGGACGACAATGATGTTATAATTGCAAGTAATGGATCCATCACTAGCAGTGGTATTCAGAGTTGGAAGATCAATTCCAGTTTGTGGAACGATAACCGTTTCCCACGCCATACCATAGCCGTCCAGAGGTGTTTCAGTCAAGTCCGCCGTCGCAAGATCCGGCGCCAGGATGAGTACATTGTTAAGCAATGTAAAGGCCGACGGTGTTGGGAGCGCGGAAGAAGTGGACGCCACAGATGAAGTATCGACGGACGGAGCAGATGGAGGGGGGCCAATAGAGGAAGAGTTTGGCAATTGGATCGAAACATCAGGGATGTTGTCAGTTGCTACTGGAGAGATGGAGGCAGCATCAGTAGAAATGGATGAAATCGCTCGATCTGTATTTGGGGTCGATGATGTTGAAACTATAATGGAAGAGGACGATGACGACAATGTCGAAGTAGAAATCGTTCTAGAAGTTGTGATACTCGACGGTGGCTTTGTAGTACTGGTGGTAACTCGTACACTAGAAGCGGGAACAGTTGAGCTGATACTCGTAACAGACGCTTTCGCAGTTGCTGAAGTGCTAGTAATCTTTGCAGAGGTGGTCGTGAGCTTAACACTTGTTGTCGTCGGCAGCTTGCTACTAGAAGTCGCAGTTGTCGCAGCCCTCGCCTGAACTTGACTTAGAAGAGGGATTATTTGACTGTATACAACAGAATACAGCATACTATAGAGAGAATCCATCTTGACAACTAAGTGCAGGAGTTACTCCTCTAAAGCCTAAGCGTTGGTACGTTATCCTGAGTAACCCTCCAGCGCCTAGGTCAGGAGCCTGTAAGCTAAAATATTCTAGGGAAGGCTTCTTTCTTGATCTTGAATTCGAAGAGATAATTTGGGTGGTATCAGTCGATTCAATGTAAATGGGAGTTGAAGCAAGGCTGGTGACCTCGAGAATGTTAGAGTGAGGAAGAGGGAAACTTTTATAATATCGCTATCCTGGCGAAAGTATCATTAAAGGACTGGGCGAGCTCGAAAGAGAGGAACATCCTTTATTTGACTATTCATTGCTCTGGACTCTGCCCGCGCATGCTCAAAGCTGATCAGGAAAAAGGCAATATCGATCTCGACCTCAAAACGAAATTGTGTTGTATGCTCGTAGCGGTCAGGCTGGTCCGCATCTGACAGCGATTTGCTGCGAAGTGGCTAGCCGATTCTTTACCCAAACGGTTAAGTTTCGCCGCATATGGTAATTTTGATACACCTCATGGCGATAGTTAAGCCGGATGTGGAAGTGGTGTGGTTTTAAGTTGAGCGCCCGGAGGCGAGGCCTCGACATATATTTGTTTGCAAGAATAATAGCCATCAATCTAGAAGCTATTTTGAAACATTTTGTGGCTTTGTACCTGAATTTCCCTCGATTGGCCAGGAACTTGTTTCAACAAAATCACCAGAGCAGATCGGCCGAATCATAGGCTCAAGGTAGAAGAAAGGGAGACAGGGCTTGTCTAATTGCGAAATCAATGATGCTGATGGACTGACTCGAGATAGTGCCTGGGCGCGGTTTTACAGCGTGCTTTCGGTTAAATGAGCAAGGTGATGGTCCAAGGTAATAGCAATGCCTAGGCGGCTGAACGATCGTTCCTAAATGCTCCGAGAAGTGTGAGCAATCGATGCGTATATGCAGGTACAGTGAAAGTAATTCCACGTGGGGCTCAGGCACTGATATCTAGTGGCGAATCGTGATCTGGCCCCGGCGAAGTAAGAGCACTTAAGTGATTGTCTACAGTTAGGATGATTTTAGGGAGGTTCGGTTCAGCTTTCCTTTGGTTAGATATCGATATATTCGTATACGAGGTTCAACTTGTTGAACATCTCAACTGGCTAGCGATAGTTAAAATTTATAAAACGATATGACTGGCACTCCAAACTTCGTTTCAATTTTAGCTTGGAAGTGGAATATTAAATACGTGTGTACAGCACACTCTCTTGTTGATGGTATTCACGGAAGAGGTATCTGCACAATGAGTGTCGTAAGAAAACAGATATATGGCCACACCGGACAGCTTCCGGAAACGCCAAGTTCGAGATCTGAAAGCGTTTTCTGACCATACTGTTATCCTAGTTCCGTTCCTCAGGGCTTCCTGGGCTGCTTGTCAACACATTCCCCGAGCTGTTGGAGTTCCGTTCCCGGTAAGTGCCGTCGCACAGGCTTCGGCCGAATTGCAACCACGATGACGAAACGATGGCATTCAGCCGGGTTTGTGGGTCTCATTTCGTTGGCTCAGGACCAGTCAAGCTTCGAGCCAAGTTGTCGCCTTGACAGGAGTGGCAGGCGACGGGCATCTAAAATAGAAGCGTTCGCTCAATGTCACCCATACACATGCATGCTGATGTCGTTATCGATAAAAGCAGGCCGACAGATTCCTACGAGCGAAGGCTAAATGGCAGGAGCATTGAATGCTACCTCGCACCTATAGCAACCCCCCGCTAACCGGACCAAACATCCCCGCCAAGGCAGGCACACTTTTGGTTGTCGTGCATACGCAAGCTGCAGCTGGAGCAGAGGGGAATCCTGTGGGCTCAAATTCATGGAGCCTTCCCGGCTGGATCGGCAGGTGCAGCCCGCCCCTCAGGAGCAGTGCTCGATCGCTGGTTAGTCAACCAGACAGGCCGGATTGACAGCGTATTTATGTACGATATTTATAGTCTGCTCACCCGTCGCGTCGTCCGGCGGGCCCGCTTTAAAAGACGGAGGAGAAGGCGCGGTATTTTATGGAAGGTTTACCAACATCCCCTCCCGTCCCTCTCCCCTCACCTTCCACCGACCGTCCTCGACGTGAAGACGACTGTTTGAAAAATATATCGACAGGATCGATTGAATTGCAGCTTATCGGCAGTGTTCGATAACCAACGAAAGCCGTCTTCCTTTCAATTAGGAGTTCGTCGTCAATTGTTATCGCCATGGTCAGCTTCGGGCGTAATCTAGGCGGATTTCTTCGGCCGGCCCTCGCGGCTCTGCTCGTTGTCTGGGCTTCAAGCGTGGAGAAAGCCGATGCTGCCGTAGCTCCTCTGACCATCAAGGGCAACAAGTTCTTCAACTCTCAAACGGGAGCTCAGTTCTACATCAAAGGTTTGCTTACATTGATCACACTGAGATGTTTGTGAGATTGGGGAGTAAACTCGACCGCATGAGACTGACCACATTCCATCTTATCTTGGCGATAGGTGTTGCTTATCAGCTCCGCGCCCGAGTCGTGAGTTACATTCCACAGCGACGTAGCTGCTAGACCCGAGAGACCACAAGGCGCATGTGGCTGACCTTATGATAGGACCCTCTGGTCGACAAGGATCAATGCGCCCTCGATGCTGCGCTGATGAAGACGCTTGGTGTCAACACAATCCGCGTGTACCAGACTGATGCTTCTGCGAACCACGACGACTGCATGCAGATCTTCGGCGACGCTGGCATTTATCTCTTTGTCGATCTTGCTAACTACGAGACCGGCATCAATGAAGATAATCCGTACTGGAGCCAAGGGCAACTTTCTTCATTTGCTGCTACGCTGGACGCATTCGCCGGGTATGAGAACACTGTCGGTTTTTGGATCGGAAACGAGGTAGTAACTAAGGGTAAGTAGCCATGCTAGCGAACCTCTAAAACAATCTAGCAATCCCTAAGTTCATTTTCTCTGTCTAGCTGCCGGGGAGAGAGCCGTGTACGTCGTTGCCGCTGCTGTTGCCGATATCAAGACCCATGTCAAGAACAAGGGCTACGATCACCCAATTTATATTGGCTATGCGTCCACTGACAACGCCGATACCCGGTAAGATTCCCTAAAAACATATTTCATCTGAGTTTTCCTCTGACTTGGTTTAGTCCATTCGTCCAAAATTATTTGGCATGCGAGCATGAGGGGTTCACCAACAGGTCCTCCTCAATTGACTTCTACGGCGTCAATGCCTACGAATGGTGCCTTCCCACCGACACTTTCGAGAACAGCGGTTATTCCAGATTGACTGGTTATCTCTCTGCGGCTCAGTACGATATCCCAGCGTTCTTCAGCGAGGATGGTTGCAATACTAGCCCGCCAAGACTCTTCGAAGATATGTATTCCATCTACGGTTCTAACATGACTGACGTGAGTTCAATGCCCCTCAATGGTTATTATGAATAAAAACTAATGGAGCCTTTAGTGGTGGTCTGGTTCTATTGTCTACGAATGGATCAATGAGGACAATAAATTCGGATTGGTCACGTACGGAAACGTCACAGACCCATCTACTGCGGTTGGTGGTGATGTCTATGAAAGGTATGTATGTGCTTTTGAGTGACAGATGCCTTCAAAACCTAATTAAATAAATCTTAGATCTGGGACCCCAACTCCAGTCTTGCCAGACTTCGAAAACCTTAGGACGGTTTGGGCTAGCGTTTCTCCTACTAGTCTAACCCTCAGCGCGTACGTCTTTGCGACCCCCCAAATGATTTTTTGACTCAAACTGATGCTTGTTCAACATAGTTACACCCCTACTAATACCCAAGTTAATTGTCCATTCTCTGCCGGTGCCTGGACTGTTAACCCAAGCGGTGATATCCCAACCCTCGGAGATATTGCAACAAGCCTCCCTGCCGCCACTGATACTGGTTCGTCCCCTTCGCGTTCTTCATCTTCTGCGAGAGTTACGAGTATAACAACGAGTCCAACGAGTTCTAATTCGGAAATTCCAGCAACAAAAACATCAACATCGGGATCAACGTCATCATCGAAGCCAAATTCCGCGAGTTCGATCAAGGCTAATGCATGGCCTTTGGCTATTGCTATGATTATCACGACGCTTATGAGCATGTACTAATATGTTTACGATTTGCGGGAGTTTCTGTTGTAGGATTATTTGCATTTTCGCGTCATTGAAAGAGAAGAGGACTTGATTCACCGAGATATTCTCGAAGTTCCTTTGTTTCTAATCACATCAGTGGTTAGCTCACCGGCAATCTGTCGATGTTCTACGTTGAGTGAGTGAGTGATTGGTTTTTGCACTATGGCGAATAATGCATGTGCGTTCGTGTTTCTGTTTCTATGAGTTTATGCGTACTTTTCCTCTGTATGGTAAACGCTCTTAGAACAATGATGCAAGGCGCACGATAGGTTTTTACTAGTTAGTTATAATAGTGCAGAATATATCCCTGGTTTCTCACTTGCTAAATGCTATTATGAATTGTCCTATTGCGTGAAGACGCGGATGTTAATTCTTGCAAGCAACACCTACTATCCGAAAGTGCAACTGCTCGGACTTCACTTTTGACCGACCCATGCATGTGCCAGTGGTACTTAAACTCACCCCTTTCCCAAAGGACTGATAAGGCATTGAACCCTAAAACTTTCCACGTTACATCCAACGTCTCTTGTGAACTGATTATCCTTCTTCCATTAGAAGGAATCAATTGGGTCGCCCATAGTACACGTTATTAACCTTGCTTTGCAGACAAACTCAGCCAAGTGGCGCCATCCAAAATAATGGTCGTCAGTATAACCTCACTTCCACCCGAGATCTTGCACGAAATCTTCAGCCAACCGGAACTTTCGCAAAAAGACCTTTGCACCGCGAGCCGCACATGCAAGGTATTCTATCAGGCTGCAAAGCGATACATTTCGGCCGGGGATGGAGAAATAGTCTTGTGGAGCAACTCACCCGGCCAATTAAGTAGCTTCCTTCGCAAATTGCTTGTCGAAGGCAACGCTTTTGCCAAAGACTTCAAGTCTGTAACCATTCACTGGGGATCTAATCGGAAAATCCGGGCGTCGAAGGCCTTAAAGACAAAAACTGAGGGCGGTGATGGCGGAAACCCCGAAGAGGCGGAGGAAGAGAAAGCTATATGGACACCGGAAGAACTCGAGTCTCTCTCCGTTTTATATACCAAATATTCATTCATCCCGAGGTGGATCACGTCAATCGAGAAGCTCATCGATCCCGCATCGCTGCTCTTACCTATAATGTGCCTTCTCACGAAACTGGAAGTGTTACACATGGGGACCCCGACCTGGGACTACAGCGTGAAAGAGATATACAACCAAGCGATGGAAAGCCACCTTCGGGAATTTATGCAGAATTTGGTGACGGGCGAAGGGAAGAAGGATGTGGATGAGCCCGAGCAGTTAATCGAAGGATACCCTGAATTTTTAAAGGGCTTGAAAGTCTATTCTCAGGGTCACCACAACGATGACGATGGATTTAACGTGGATGACGCTGTCCCGATATGGTTGGTACCTAGCATCGAGAGTGTAACTCTGACAACGTGCGCTGGGGATTTCGATTGGGTGGATAGATTCAATAATTCGGAATGGTTATGTCAAGTGAAGGACGTCGAGTTGATGACAGTGGAATGTATTTCCGATGATGTGGCCAAGTTCTTTAGGTCCTGCGAAGGTTTGGAGATTGTGAAGGTTAATTTGTATCCCTTAAATTATGGGATAGTCGAGGATGAAGAGGAGTTGGAAGAGAAGTTTGATTTGCATCCGATGAGGGAGGCGTTGATGCAGTATCATAAGGATACCTTGAAATATGTGATGTTGGAGGCCGAGAGGAACTATTGGTGGTTTAAAAAGATTGGGAAGAAGACCAGAGCAGGATGGAAGCCTAGTTGGTGGGGGAATGAAGATTGGGATGACTAGTAGGTTGCTGGTCTTGCGATTCTGTCAGAACTTGCTTATTATGCGGTTTCTCAACATAACCAAACCACAAAGAAAGTAGTGTACTTATTCGAGTATGATAGAAAATAAGCTTTTTCTCATGGCAACAGAAGCCAGACACGAAGGATAGGTTAGTTGCAAGACTGAGAATACAAGCTGAATGCGGATTTTACAAATATTGAAGCCACGTTGATGCGAATACAAAAGCCGAAGACCCCAATAATATAATATACTAATTGTACCAAAAAAAAAGTCCGCTTAAAACATGTTCATTTATTATGAGTTATCCCACGATGTTCTATTAAGAGATCCAAGTCTAGATCTACTGATATTATAATATCACCTCCTTATAAACAGAAACTTGCGGAGGTTTAACTAGAGACTCGAGGAAGGAAGTGTTCGGTTCACGAAACCATAGAGGACCCTATAGGATGAATCACAACCTATCCAGGCCGCAGCCATTGCTGCGACGGCCGCCATTGACATGATACCTTTCCAAATTAAGTTAAAGCAAACATATGCATAAGGTCATGATTCTGGGGAAGTGTCCTATACCAGGGTAGATACCGAGGGCGTTATCATACGAAATTTTTGGAAGGGTATGGTGCCCTATAGAATGTTCAAAAGTTCCAAAAAAGTGATAGAATGAAGACCTAGCCGTAAAAATGCGGGTACCTCTACTATTTTAGAAGTCAATTGTATTCAAACTTGTGTAGAAAATGCCATGGAATGGAGCGCCCCCAAGGCTATGGAAAGAATGCGAACTATATTTCCGTTTCTAGTTACACAAGTAAAGGTACTTTCCATGACTAGCAAGGAGAAACGAGATACTATATGGTGCCTGAAGTTGACAACACGCTTCAAGGTAGTTGGTGTCGTGTTCCGACGCGCCACGAGTATACTAGCTAACCTCGAAATTTTACCTCTTCCGATTCTATTCTTTGGAGTAACTTCACAGAGTATATTTAAATGGCAAGGAAGAAGAAGAAAGGGGGCCAAAAGATATACTCTGTTCAACCTTCACATACTCTACAATCTTCAAATATTTTACAATCTTCACATATCATACAGGCTTCACAAACATTCGCAAGAGTACAGGCAGAGGCACAAGCAGAAAAAAATAAAGAAAGGAATATGAATAAACGCGGCCTTCAAGGGTAAGTGCAATCGTTATTGATTAGACTCCATCCATCAAAAGTTCGAGGCTAAGACTCTCCGCAATATTGGTTGAATACTGTTTCGTAGATGCCCACGCTACTGTTCAGGCTGCAAGAGAGATTGCACCTGTGAGTATTGTGGATACTGCCATACTTGCAACTACCTACAGGCACATCAGAGCGGATCTGGCCATACTTGGGCTCACCAATGCACCGGCAACACACCCGAGGACGGAGTTGTAACAGAGTCCGGGGTTATTAAGTATCTGAGCGAGAAATCCGATGCTTTTATGCGGTAAGAAATCACTGGACACGCCACTAGCCAGATTATTTGAGTTGGGACCGGGTGTCAACCGCGGACTTATAATGATAATGAATTTAAATCCCAATAGATTCTGCGAGAGCGATATATTTACCATCGAAATCGGAGAGAAGAATTACTTCGTGCACAAAGATGCCATCAGCTCCTCATCCGCAGTTTTGAAGAAAGAAGTTAATGCTAAGATGAAAGAAGAAACCACCAGAACGATCAAACTGGGCGACGTAGCAGATGACTGGCTTTCGTTTGGTCTGTTTCTCCAATTCAGTTATTTTGGTGCTTACGGTTACGATGAAAACAGCAAGGAGGATGCTTTGGCAGTTCATGCTTCGGTATACGTACTCTCTGAGAAGATCGAAGCCCTCGAGCTGAAAGCTCTGGCTTTGAAAAAGGCTACCAGGTTATGCGTATCCGCTAAGGAGGGCACGAACGGGGGGAATGGTTTGGTAAAGGTACTCCAGTTTGTTCTTCCAGAAACTGTCAACATAATCTACACAAGCACATACGATGCGAATACTGGAAAGGCACCTTACACGTTGGCTGAGAAGAATGATTCTGGAGATACAAGCGGGCAAATCCAAGCGGTCACCAGAGATGGTTTTCGCATGTTGTTGGCAAAATTCGCTGCGGTTTATATCAGTGATCTCCGGAAGAACGAGTCTTTCATGACAGTTTTGCAAAATGCTCCCGCATTTAGCGCTGACGTTTTACTGTTTACTGGTGTTGGAACCGAGATCCTGACTGACAGCATGGGGAATCTCAAGGTCTGATCTTGCGAATAGTTCTAATGGGGTCGATGGCTTCAACCATACATGTATTATTCCAACTGTCCTTCGCATTATCTCGTTCTTTCAGAAATTGCCATAATATTGCACGAAATAGAAAAATGTCTACTCTACTCATATTGTAAACTGCGCCACTGAGGGCCAGACCTCATTTTGTGGTCAAACTTGCAGAATAGTTAGTCTTCCTCAATCGAGTCCATCCCGAAATCTCGTTTGCTCCTAGTTGCCTTCTCAGCGGCATGCAACACTGATTAAACTCCTTCAATACCCCATCTTTATGGGAAGCTGATATTCGGTTTCAGGATTGTTAGTATCGGCTGACATTATAGTTTGTTGCGGAGAACAAAGAAACCGCGTAACTCGAAAACCGAGGTTGATTCTGAAGGTCTGTATATGTATCAGTCTGGAAGCTGCCACCCAAACTTTCCAGTTCCGAGACTGGTTCGGAAGGTTGACACTTGTTGAGAGTGCGTCTCTTGGACGAGACAACGCGTCACGGACTATATGGCTAGTCGAGTAACGTTTATTGATCCTGTGATTTGATTGATTTGACGGTTGAAAATAATTGGTCTCGCAAGGCCACCCTCGAAAACAACGAGAGTGGTTATTAATCAGTAAGTTTCGGGTAGAGTTAGTCTCGTTGTTGACCGCTCCACACTAAATGGGTAGAGTGCGAAGCCTAGGAAGTTTTAGAGATGTGTTGTAGTGAGGGGCGAGGTGGTCGAAGTCGAGTCGCGAAAAGCGCTAAAGCAGCCAAGCCTGGACACCGGATGGCACGTCTTAAGATCTTTAAGCCTTTCTTCGCCATGTCGGTCGAATCGCATCCAGATATAATCCTGATCCCGTCACAAGGATGAACGCTGGCTCCTTAAATCGCTTGCATCCTCTTAGACGAGCCCCGACCCCCTCTATTGGTTCGCAGCGAGCTACCATGCCGATAGAATTGACGGAAACGGCCGGGGTACCTCGACTCACGGAGAACGTGCTCACCATCACAAACCACAGGCGGGTCTGGCTTCATGCAGTGTGCTATCGACAGAGATAGGAAGCGGGGTTGCTCCTGATGCCAATTCAAGCCTCAAAGCACGCGACTGTGCTTGGAAAGTGCAGCAACCAGTCATTGAGTCTTGGAGAACTGCAGAGGCAGAGATATCGTCCACATGATATGGTATTCGGCCAACACCGAGGCCTCGGGATTCGAATATTTGGGTGGTCCGCGTTCGGTAACTGCGATTTTCGCTTCTCTTAAACTCAAAACCTGGGATTGACTGACTGACTGACTTTTCGCCTTAGTGATCAACTTATTTGGGGGTAGACAGGAGTTCCGACAGCCTGCCACCGCTCAATTCTTTTCGCGTAATTCCACCTTTCCTGCGAAGGCCCATGCAACAGAGATTTTGAGATCTCAGACCATCTCGACAGAATTTTCACCGTTTTACCACCCATTCCAGTGCTTGGTGCGATTTTAGTCGCATATGGCGTCATGAAGCAGCGCTCTGTTTGGGCGTTCCTATCGTGACAGGGATCTCGGCACCATAGCTTCCCCACGCTAAACCAACATTCTGTCTCCGACGGGGACCAAATCTCGGCACACTAACGTCGACCGTCCACATGGGAAGAGGACCCACATTAATGCATTTGCCAACCGAAATATGCAATGCAAACCCTTGGCTGTCGAAAATCACAACAGAAAACTGATAAGGGAAGGAGATAAGTTCTTGTGAAGGGAGGAAAGAAAGGTATAAAACTGGCAGGAAGGGTCTTTGCATGCCATGGTTCAATCGGAATCTTCCCTTACCTGGCTCTCTCATAACCCTCGATCCCTGAGGTCGGTCTTCTAGAGTTACACAAATTTACATTCCGACGTCGCGATGGGTTCCTCAGAAGAAGGAGATCATAAGCGTGGCCCTACTGCCACAGCAGCAGCCGATTCGCATGTCGCTGCCGATGCGGACGCCATTGATCCAGAATCTGGGGTCAAGCGCGGCCTCAAGACTCGCCATCTTTCCATGATGGCCCTTGCTGGCATCATTGGACCAGGTCTCCTTGTTGGATCGGGAGGTGCTTTGGCATCTGGTGGACCAGCTGCTCTAATCATCGGCTTCGGCGTTATCGGCATCATCGCCTTTAGCATCATGCAATCCCTTGGCGAACTCACGACTTTATATCCATCCGGTGGCGCATTCACCAAGCTCGCCGACAGATTCGTCGATCAAGCTTTTGGTGCAGCTGTAGGCTGGAATTACTTCATCATCTGGGTCGCTGTTCTTGCAAACGAATACAATGCGATATCCTCAATTATGGTCTTCTGGTCTGATAAACTGCCACTCTGGGGATATTTTCTCATCTTCTGGTTTGTCTTTCTTGGGTTTCAACTGCTCGGTGTCGAAGCATTTGGTGAAGCTGAGTTCTGGCTCGCCTTGCTCAAACTTGGTGGCTTGGTTGCATTCTTCTTCTTTTCCATAATCTACGCATCAGGTGGACTTATTGGGCAAGATGAACCACTCGGCTTCCGATACTGGAATGATCCTGGGGCCTTTGCCAATGGCTTCAAAGGAGTTGCCACGGTCTTCGTCTTCTGCTCTACCTTTTACGCCGGTGTCGAGTCTGTCGCCGTCGCAGCAACCGAGACCAAGAACCCCTCAAAGGCCGTCCCACTTGCCATCCGCCAGGTCTTCTGGCGTATCGTCTTCATCTACATGGGTTCCGCTTTCTTCTTTGGCCTAGTCTGCCCCTCGAATGCCGATGGGTTGGCTAACGGTGCCTCCCGAGCCCTCAAATCCCCAATGACAATCGCTATCCAGAACGCCGGATGGCATGGCGGCGTCCACCTCATCAACACCTTCATCTTCCTCACTTGCATATCAGCTGTCAACGCCTCGATATACATCGCTTCCCGTACCATCCTATTTATGGCACAAGACGGCAAAGCCCCCAAATTCCTCGGGTGGACCGATAAACGCGGTGTCCCTATCGCCGCAATCGTCTTTTCCAACCTTTTCGGAGCGTTGTCAATGATGAACACCTCAACCGGTGCAGGAAAAGCGTACGGATACATTGTGAATCTTTCCGGTGTTTCTACATTCCTGGTCTGGGGTGCCATCAGTTTCATTCACATCCGATTCCGCAATGCTTGGACAACCCAAGGTCGATCTCCAGATCAGCTCCCCTTTAAATCGTGGGGGTATCCGTGGAACGCATATTTTGGTGTGTTTTCCAACTTGTTCTTGGCAATAGTACAAGGTTGGAGCACCCTTGCACCATTCAACGCAGGGAATTTTGTCGATGCCTACATCCTCCTCCCACTGTTCCCAATCATTTACTTCGCGTTCAAGTGGTGGAACAAAACTGTCTACTGGAAACTGGAGGATATAAACCTAGACGATGGTAGGAGATTGGACCTTGACAGTGCCAAGAAGACACTCGAAGATGGAGCGGTATATGGAGACGAGTATAACAGACAAGGATTGAATCCTAACGATAGCTTTTTGAAGAAATTCTGGCGAAACTTTTAAACTGTGGCAGTTGGCGTTATAGTAGACGTAATGTAATGTCTTTTGATTTTTATCAAACTTATATCTAACAAAGTGTGGGATCTTAAGCATCCCTATAGCACACAAAGCAATGTTAATGAAAACAAATCTATGATAATTGGCGAAGCAAACCATCTTTAGTATAACCCATGGATTGTGCAGCACATTCAATTGCGAAATTGGGATTAGATCTAGAAAATGACACTGCATGGAGGAAACTAAAATCTAGAAGGGAAACATATAAGACACAAAAACAACACGAAAATGACTACTTCAAGCCGGCCACATTGCAATCCCAGTAAACATGCTCGCGAGCAGTTACAATTCGTCTTTAGCAGCGCACACGATGCACACGTACTAAACTAAACTCCGTCAGCCTTCCAAGCACTCTCATAAAACCCATAGGGATCGACCACCCCAGCAAAACCTGGCCTCCTAAACCCTCTAGTCTCGGGGCATTTTTCCTCCAAAGTAATCGATATCACTAGATTTGGATTGCCCGAAGGAAACTCCTGCGCATATATCTCCCAGGTTCTCCCCTTGCTCGTGTCCGGCAGCAGAGGCGGTGCCTGGAAGTATCCCTGAGGCGGTTCACCCTTTGGAATATCCTTCGCATCAAGGTTGATCGGAAGAACAATGCTGGCAGTACGATTGGTAATCGCTGTCGCAAGAAAAGTTGCATCTCTGCCGAGTTCGATGCACATGGTTTTCCAATTGTAGCTTTTCTGATTGTTTGCAACCCGGATACCGAAACGGCTCTTGTTGTTACAATAAAGCAGAATGGATTCGGTCGAATTTTTTGGTACCGAGCACCAGACAATCGTGGCATTATGTTCGTCCTGGTGTTTTTCAAAGAGAGCCTTGCCATCGATAATACTGTTCAAAATTTCCTCTCCTTGCTCTTTAAGATCCTTGTTGTCTTGAACAGGCAGGAAGTTGTGATGGTTGACGTATATCTTGCGCGATTCTTTTTCGCCAACAACATGCCACGGTTTGGTTCGACTGAACGCTTGTTTATCACTAGCTACAGTGGTAGGAGAAGCAGATTTGGTGGAGGTGATAGCCGCGGCAGGGGTTTCTGTCATTGTGGTGGCCGGGTTGGATGAAATACTGAGCAATGTTGTGATACCGGCTTTAGGAGCTTCTTCTGTGGTTTTGGTTGTGATAGTCGACTCTGAATTATGGTTTAATCCGCTCTCCTTTGAAGACAAAGTTGTAGTACTCGTAGAAGCCACAGTATCTGTTGGAGCCTTCGAGGTCATTGGCATCTTAGAGGACGTTGTACCCCTAGAGTTCTTTGAGGTCCCGGTAGTAGTAGCCATGAAATCCACTTCAGAGATTCTAGCGGTTTTGTGAGACGACATCGTGTTCGACATGGTGGAGGAGTTAGCCCATTTTGGCGGTGACATTCCTCCAGTTCCCAGAGCGGTGCCAGCGGTCCTGGCCGTTCCTGTCCCGAACTTTATTTCGGGGGCATCTCGCCGGTAAAGAATGGTTGAAACGACTGCATTACCTTTCGTAATTTTCACCTTCACCAGAGGATCAGCGTCTTCGAGATTGGATCCTGCGTTTCTGAGATCGGGGGCGTGATGGGGTGCTGCGAGAGTTGAGACGGAATAGATGAGCACCCCGAGGAGAACCTTATTCAAATGCATCTCTTCAGGTTTAATCCAAGAGATGGAAAATATTTGAGGGAATTACAGGTAGAGGAAATAAATGCCAAATAAAATAAAACCGACGATAGACTTGATGTAATTTTAAACAGGAGTTCGGGTTTATCAAGGAAGGAAGATACAGAGCTGCGGAGGACTGCTGATGATGGGTAAGAATTGGATCTCGAAATCGTGCTTGTATGGCAAGTATATATAAGTACCCTCTTGAAGTTTTGTCTCCTATAACTACAGTCAGAATACAGCCCCATTAACCATTTGGTTACTTGGACCAGTAGAATGACTGAGGCAAAGGTTGCAAAATGGGCTGTAGAGGTTCTATTTTTTGAAGCGAGAAGAATAGTTGGTCAGTCGAACCATATGCACAGCTGCAGCAAAGCTAAGATAGACGACAGAACTGTGTTTATATTTCGCTCTTGGGGTTTGACTTGCAATCAAAACCAATACATTCGCTAGAAGACGAGGAAATAGAACCGTGCGGCGGCAACTATCCAACAAAGCTTTGGTCCGTAGGATTTGCTTGGGTGCATGTAAGGAAACAATCTCGAAGCAACGCATAACCTCGTTGTAGTTTTTACAAATCTAAGGGGATGCAATTTCCCATGCCACATATAACACAGTAAGATGCCACAAATGTTAGTCTTGGGAGTTGGGAGTGGCGCAACCGCATATATGGTTATGCATCTTGTATCACACGCATAATGTGCTGTGCGTTGAACCAAGCCAGACATTATGCACTCATTCACAAGGAAATCTTAGACAAAATTTAAAGATATAGATAGAGAGGGAGTCCATCTGATAGCTTATAGCTAAACACTTCGCCTCGAGCTTCCTCATCTTGATTTTTTCTATGGGCTGATTAATTGAAGGCTCTCCGAATTTTACATTTTGATAAAACATATGTTTCGAGTCGCGTTTCAACGCCACAGTAACGTTTCCTGTTGTATGTCGGTTGTAGGTGCACAGCCGCAATTTTAGACCACAATTAAGAAACGTCAAACCTTCATTAATACCAGCATGTTGGCTGTCCGGCCGTGGATCCCGTATCCCGAACTATCTTATAACTTTTGATGAGAAAACGGCTGCTTTTACGACCTTAATGATGTTGGTGGATTCCATGTAATGCGTTTCACCATCAGCATAAGGATATGGAAACCTGTGAGACCACGGTGTAGACAGCGGCCGCTCTACTATATCTGTAGTTGATTTCCATGCATGTTGGCTCAAAGGCCGTGCAGCAGCTTATGTTACATACATATATGTGTTACAATTTTAATCTGAATACACTATTGATCGAATCAAATATAAAGCCCTGGCCGAATGAGGTTCGTGTGATATATATATGCGCGTGAGGGAGCATACTAGATATACATGTGCTACACCACTGCAGAAGCCTCGTTATTGGCAACCATAACTTCGTTGCGGAGTCTTATAATGAGGCTATTGCCGTGTCATCTGGTTCGGCGTAACTTGGGCTTAATTAAAATGGTCGAAGAACTAGAGCGAGAGGACTTTATGTGAGTTCAGAAAAATCTCCAAATATATACTCATATGATCATGTTATATCAACAACGCTGGTAAGCCCCAATAGCCCTGCTGTCATGGATCCGAAGAGGATCTAGATTGTGAACATGCTTTGAGATTTAAGAACGCAATTTATAGAAACCCTGGAGTGAAGCAACTGTAAAGTTTTATTTGGCACAATAGTAGCCATTAATGCATCCCCTATACACGAAGCTAAATAGTCTCGGCAGACCCTTCTACAACACAAGAAGGGTCTGCCGAGACTAGTTATAAACGCCTTCTTGGCAGCAATAAATGTATGCAACACATGCGTGATCAGCGGTCGAAACCCTGAGAAGAAGCCAACAGCATTCACATGAAGCCATTTACCAAACAGAACGCTCGCCCTTAAAATAAAAAAAGCCTTCATATAATGGGCTTGAAAGGCTCTTTCGTCAGCACCATCAGTTACAATTACACAATTAAGATAGCTCTTTGCTAGTGATACATCTGCAGGGACGCCCATAAAATCCGGGCAACGGACTTGATAAAAGGTCAAATCTGTAAATAAGAAAACCTCGGAGTTTAAGCCTTTCCAATCAATTCATCATTGTATCCCCTTCAACTTCCGTTGGGTTTTTCGATTCCTTATTTTGTGATTCCTCTTCCTTGAGATTGGAGGGAGTTTCCGGTCGAGAAGTTTCGGGTTCATGTTGAAACGTTTGATCTGAGGTTGTATTATCTGTTGGATTCGTTAGACGTGTTTCGGGTGGAATCGCCACTCCACCGTCAGTTTGGTCTTGGGTGGCGGGTTCAGCTCTCATGTTGGAGGTTCTAGATATCTCCAAATTTGGGACTCTTGGGTATACTGGAATGCTGAAAGGACTGCTAGTGAAAGCCCCTGTCGCTAATGGTGGCGTAGTAACAGATTCGCAGAGTAACCAGCCTGACGATATGGGACCGGCTTCAAAATCCGCATGCTTTTCTGGACTAGGTGGTGGTGGATTTGGAATGCGCTCTTCCTCATCTTCCTCGAGGATAATCTCTGTTTTATTTTGGGTTCGGTCGGGTTCCTCGGGAACATATGCGAGAGTAACTCGTCCCGCCTCCTCATCTCCGGTACTATATTCCGACGAGACATCCGATACTTCGGAGGTGGACGAGGTATCTGGCGAAGACAACAATTGAAACGTTGCATTGCCCGCATCATCAATCTCTTCATCTCCATTTTCTTCGGGAATATCTGCCAACAGCCCGCCGCTTACTCTTCTCAACTCGTATCCGATTTCACCCGCTTGGGTTCTGACTCTTTCAAGAGCTTCCATCTCTTTATCTTCCCAAACAATCTTCTGTATTTGGTTCTCGTCTACCGCTTCCATAGTTTCGTCGTCATCAGTTGCTTCCACGTAATTTGGATCTTGGACCATAACTTGTTTTTCTGTCAACTTCCAACCGTCGAGCATTCCACCACGAATCAGAGACTTCCATCTGAGCCGTTTCTGAAAATCCAGCCTATCATTCTCACAGCTCCTATGGCGAGCCCTGTCCGCTGCGACAACATTAGTATGCGTGGTCTCGGACCAATCGATTGTGGCATCGAGGTGGAATTGTAGCACTTCTGACCAGAGGAACTGTTCCGTAACTGGGTTGAAGTACTCCTCGCATGCCGGACACCGGGTGGAGAGCGGGGCGCCACGGCGAATGAGCCAGCAGCCGCGTGGGTGGCGGGGACGGAGACATGGTCTAGAAGTGTTTGGGATGGCAATATTATGTTTGCAGGAGCATTGAACGGAGATCCAGCACATGACGATGATAATTTTTCCTGAAGGCATGTGGTCAGTATCAAAGTCACAAGAATGTCCACGGCTTTCCATAATACTCTTTGAGGATGGCGAGGGTAGGTTAATCCCTGAGTGAAATGTACCAGAATTTTGGTTCTCTGATAACCGGTGTATCCAGGATAATAGGCGAGAATTAATCACTCTGATTACTTAAAAAAAGTTGAAGACGCGTGGATTAGCTAGATACGGATATCAGGCTGGCCGAAGAAGATTCTGACTATATAAATAAAGCGACTCGTCAATAGCTGATTATACTCGGTGGTGGTGCTTCCCATCAGTAAGGAGTAGAATGACGAAATGGAAAGGCCGTGAGGCCGTCGTGAAGCAGAAGGATGGGTTTATATCCAGTCGAAGGCTGGAAGATGGTGTCGGAGAGGAGGGTCCTTACCGGCAATTTGGGATAGGAACGAGGTTGGGGGCGCTGTAGCTAGGTATCGGTATGGCGATGAAGATGTCGATGACGGTTTGAGAGTTATGAGTGGGCAGTTATAAGACATCATAAATATAAGAGGAGTCGTGGCAGAGCCCTAAGCTGGGCGATAGACGTCTGTCAGACGTGAGCCCTCAGCTCGCACTTTCCACGCTTCCAAACAGGCCCCGTTCATTTTTAGGCTCTAAAAATACAATGCACATGACCACTCGAGATGGAAACAGAATAAAAAGTGAGGGCAACCAATGATATCGTGCCCTTTGACTTTACGAATATTTACTGCGAGAGCGTTCGAGATGTTGTATTTTGTCAGTGAAATTGTTATTGTGTTGCCGTGGGGTCGAATCTCCGCTGTCAGTTCTGATGACGAGGCTGCAAATTCGTACAAGTGGATTGTCTCGTCAAGCGGACCATATTCCTTACAAATAGAGGCATGGTTCATGAATTGCAATTAATTCAATCATATAGCACTATAGTAAGGCCAATAATGATTCAGGTAGGAGGCTGCTAATACCATTGTGCTGCCCAAGCTCTCCTCATGTTGATATCTATTTTCCCATTGATATGATTCGTGTAATAGGGAAAGAGGGTGTCTCGCTCTGCCTTCCTGACAGCTGATAAAATCTCCACGAAGCCTTCGCCCATCAGTTTTGAAAATTCAGTTGGCGTTTCCCCGTCCTTTTCGAAAAGAGAATCCAGCCCTTCCTCCATGGACTCAAGCATCGGTGTAGTAATGCCTCTCGCATTTCTCTCCTCTTCAGATAGAGTGCTAGCGTCGACTATATTGATGTCTCAGTAATCAGTATATATTCCTTGCCACTCCACAAAAACAGTATGAAAGCACTTACCATCTGCCTCTGCATATATTTCTCTGTTCCCATCTACTCCCCTGGTTCCTGCAGTTATCACCCCTGCCACTGCCAAATATGCATTCGCCATGCCATCCATACACTTAACCTCCCAATGCGCCTTCTCCTCCTCTACTAACCTGAGCGGTGCCTCTCTATTCTGCCTGCCCCAACAGCCCCACAGCCCACCAGCCCAGAACCCAGCGATCACCCTCTCAAAGCTCATCTCCCCTCCCAGAGTCAACGTGTTAACCGCCCTAATCTCATCCAGCACTCCTGCAAAAAAGCCCCACTGCTTCTCCACCGGCTTGAAAGACATGTGCATATGAGCTGCGGATCCGCATTCGCCATCAAATGGTTTTGGGATGACGCTGGCCCTATAACCGTATTGTGCGCACACGTACTGTATCACCTCTCGCGTGTGTAACAAACTATCGACAGCCAGCATTGGTGGTAACGGCGAAACGATGAGCTCGTACTGTCCCCTCGCGGCTTCACTGTGGAACTGTTCGATCTCTATCCCCGCATCTAACAGCTTCTTGTCGATATCCTCGAGAATCGATAGAGCTTTTGTATGGAAAGCTCGAGAGGTAGACCACGTGTGATTTGGTGATATAGGGACGAGGTTCCCTTTATCCAAGTCTTCTTGTTTGAACATACAGAATTCGATTTCAAACCCGATTTTAAAATCCGAGAGACCGGCTGATGAAGCTCGAGACAGTGCTCTGGAGAGAATACCACGAGGGCAGACTGAGATGGGACATTTACTTTCATCTTGGATGTAACTCATAACGGAAGCGTGGTTTGAAAATGTTTCGCCATCTCGCTTGTGAGGATGTAGACGGATCGAAGTGAAATCGGGTACAAGACGATGTTCCCCGACGGGAGTACTACCAGAGGCCGGATAGCAGTTTATCAGAAGATAAAGCGTGGCTTTCGTTAAACCGATGACCGATCCATCCTCATTCTGCTCCAGTTGCTTGATAACCTGTTTGAGTTTTATTATGCGAGTTCGAAGGATAGCAGAGTAGTCTAGCCAGTTCAGGCGGATATACTCGATGCCCTTGTTGTTAAGCAGGAATTCTTTGAGAAGTTTAAGGGATGCCAAGCCTTGATGAGTGTTAATATCGCTAGAAACTGATATCTGCTTCTTGGATCCTAATCCCTCGCTCTGCTGGGGTGCCGGAATGTAGAGTTCCAATTCAAGACCGTAGAGTCGGTTCGCGGTACTGAATAATACGTCTGTAACGACGGTCGACAGATTCTGGATGCCGACGGTATCCTTGGCATGAATCTCTTCAAAAACGCGCTTCAACACCTCTCTCATTTGCTGGATGCTGAGGTAATATCTTTCGACGAACGAAGCACCGTCCGTTGACCACATTGCTTTAGTACTCGGTGTAAGTTCCAGAACTTGTTTGATGACGGACTCCTGGCCTTCCTGCGATACCAACGGGAATATCAAACCGAAATCGAGGTACACGTTGTTGTACACCGACGCCAGATATCCAGCTAGAATGGAGTTAATGTCAGTCGGATAGAAGAAAGTTCAGAGTATTTACACCAAATACCTTCTTGAGTGTAAGGATATCCAGCATGCAAGATGACAATTGGCAGTGAAGGATAAGCCTCGATAAAGGTCTGAAGCAACACAGGATTTGCATCCTTCAGCTTCAAATCAGTATCGCCAAACCCAGTATGAAGTTGCAATGGTTTCGCACGAAAGCCCTTTGACACAGACCACGCCATTTCCCTTGCAAATAAGTTCAGAATGAAAGTATTGAGCGCTAAGAGGTTAATCTTGAATTTAGCACCGGTTTCTGCCACTTTCGTCCTTGCCTCCTCATACTGCAGCTTTGCTTGATCTATTAGAACGTGTTCGTCGGAGTCGATAACAGAAACCTCTAAGCCTGATCGGTAACCGATAACAGATTTGAACCCTACGACCAGAGGATCCTGAATGGCGGATATGATTTCTTCTCTTAGTGCCACAGTCCAGGAGCCGAAAGGAAGATTCTTCAGCTGCAATATATCCTCAGCTACTGTCTCCAGTCTTAAAATTCTTCTTGCCGGCGATTTAAGAAACTGGTCGTGCCAATTGACATCATGCGCCTCTATCGACCCGGGATATCTCAACCCATCATCGATAAGGATAGTCTGCAATCCGGCTAGACATTCCTTCGCAAACTCTTTCTCATCCGCTTCGTCCTTAAACTTCTTCCAACCGTCCCAATCGTTAATACCCCCAGGGTTTCGATCCCCAAAGGTCTTTTGAAGTGTTCGAAAACCACGGTGGAAAGCAAGAGTGTTGGGAACATATTTTAGAGCACCGGGATCTGCTTCGGAGAAGGTCTGGAGAAAATTCACACCTGAAGACTCGAAATTTTCGGATGAGAGCTTTTTCAGAACTGGGTGGGCGTGGTTATCGATAATGGGACAGTTATCGACGATATGCTCAAGCTCCGACAAGCTGGAAGCTGTGTTAAAGGAACGGTTCGTGTTGTTGTTGGAGTCAGCGGATTCGGGAGGCTGATGAGACGCGGATTGTCCGAAACCGAGAGATTCGATCGTAGACTGGAGTGTCTCCATCTTTGGGCGGTTCGAATTAGCCCTACGAAGTCGTGGCGTCGTGATATCGAGCTTCGGGGCTCGCACGTGGAGATAAGTCCGGGCTGAAGGCCGATAAGCAGGATGTGTTGTTCTGATGTTACAGCCTGGGAAACTGCGCTTCTCAAAAGAGTTTCAAATGGCGAGACTTCAAGAAGGCCACAGTCGCAAGTATCCCCCAAAGGCTGAATCAACGCTGCCTATATAACGACGACCTGATGCCAGTGCGGGTGATGATGAAAAGGTCGTGATACCGGAGTTTCTAGCGATTGCATCATCATATCCTAAAAGTGCGGTCGATATCCCGCTTCTAGGTTTTTTTCCAGTTCCCATATCGAGGCCCTTGCATCAGATTCAGCCATTCGGATCTCGGAGACCCGAATCCGGGACCATACAAATATCCTAGAGAAGAGCAACAGACGCCGCGGTGTACTGACGCACAAAAGTTTGTTGGTCTATTACATCCCACCTTGTTAGGATCATGGCTGCTGTCAAGGACACAATCCAATTACCGGACACCTCTGTCGCACCATCCGAATGCCTGTTTTGCACGGGAGATTTTATCGTGACAGCCGTTGTCTACCGCGTAAGAATTCAGTTTTTCTAATATTTGGTATTAGGGCGCTTTATCTCCGAGGCTGACAAAATTCTTGAATAGGATGATGATATGCTTGTTATCGATGACGTCCGGCCAGTGCGTATACAGAACTAAATACATAACCTCCAATCCGTAGAATTATATCCCCGCTAACAGCCAACAGGCAGGCCGAACCCACTGGCTAATCATGCCCCTCCGCCATATCCGATCAGTGGAAGTGCTCACCGCAGCCGATTTACCCCTGTGTAACCCTCACCCAATCTCTTACCACACATTTCAACACATCTTTGCAAAAATGTTTGCTAACCTCTTTAACCTCTAATACGATAGACCGGAAGATGCTCGCGGTAAGGGAGCAACTTTTGCAATCGCATTACCCGGACATCACCCCGTCCACTAGATCTCATCGCGTACGCTCAGGGTTTCATAGAGGGGGAAGAGATGTTCATCTTCTGGGGCCGTTGAAGATTGCGATGCCCGATATTATCTCCGTGAAACATTTGCATCTGCATGTTATCGTCGATCTGGACTCGTCAGTGAGGCATCTGAAATATCCACTGTGGAATGAATTTATTTTTGTCAAATCTGAGGCGGTTCTAAAGAGGCTCGAAGAAGAGGAAAAGAAGTTTGCAAGTTCTGGGGATAAGACTGGAGGCTTGGATGGCATTAGCAGTGGGCACGCGGAATTATAAACTGATAGATACAGGAAGAAGATACCCTAGAGAGATAACATTGCTACCATGGTACCACTTATAAATAAAATTTAGATCAATCAATTTTCATATCATCGTCTCATCATCCTACGTAGATTGCCACATATGTTATCCCTTCCGATATCGTTGAAGTGGTAATAGTATCAAACCGCTGTATCATACTTGGGAGGCCCTTCCGTAGCAATAAAAATCGTTGTTACAATAGATCAGCTCCGGCTAACGGCTTTTTGATCTCCCGTCTATCATATTCTTGTAGGTTGCCATCAGAAGTAATCACAACCGCAGAGAAATCTTTGCATTGATGTTCACAAAATCGTCCATGGTTCGGCAAAATCATAGGACAAATTTCTGTGAAATGGTCCTCGTATTTCTCTGGCCAAGCTCTACCTGCCAGTTTTTCAGATTCGGAGTTGTCCCAGATGACACTAGAAAAGGTTCGCGACATATTCATTTGGATTTCCTCTCCTGGAGAGTTCAAATTTGGGCTTTTCTGTTGTCTAAGTGTGCACATATGCGTGACTAGACTAGACGAAACCCCATATTAAATTTTATGATGTCGCAATCAGACGGGACTACTTAAAGGCGAAGCACCCGTTACTTAATGACGTCAAAATACAAGACTCCGATAGACGAAAGGCTTATCCGGCAAGCACCCATGCGTGCGATGTTGCAGTTTGCCTGCCAAAAGTTTGACTCAGAAACTGAAAAAAAAAAATGATGAAAGAAAGTGTCCGCGCTCGCCATCCACCAGTTGCTCAACAAATTTTTGCAAATCCAGCCGACGGCAATCGCGATCGTTGAAATAGTGCGTTATCTGTCAGCGGTTGATTCGATTTTTGCGGCTAGAGCCAAGTGGCAAGTGGGTCTTCAATCAAAGCTTGATGTTTACTCAAGAGCGCCAATGTGGATAATATACCCTCGGCTGTGAATATCCAATTGTTCTAGCAGTTGCCTTGAGAGTGCTTACATCGGACGGATTCCGTCGTCTCCCACGCGTTCTTGGATCTTTCTAGCCTATCTAACGTCCAATTAATTAATTTTTGATCCTAAAACCGTTATCACCGTAAAATCATACCCATGCCGTTTCAACCGAGCCTTTCGTTTTTACCAAATGGAGAGTTCTTGGGCAACAAAAACTCGGATAATACGGCAACTTACTTAGTAGCTAACTAATCAACGTGCACATACAACCGTGACAGAGACTTTAGGTTTTCTACAGAACTAGACAAAAAAATTCTGCCTGAGACGAGCTGGTTTTCTTGAGCTATCTCAATAAATATGCCTGCATCACCCTGAAGTCTTTGAAATGCTTCCATGGATAGTCTATACTGCCCTTCCTTTGAATTGTGATACCCATGACTTCAACTGGATACATTCATTCCTCGCAATATATACATAATTGAGGATATTTCTCGCGCCCATACTATAATATTTTCCAGAGCCTGTTTCTCAGACTAGTTATATGATATTACCACCGCTTGACCAATGGCATCAGATGAGCAGCGACCGTCAACAAGACAAGGCCGTTTGCGACCAGGCACAGCTACAGAGGATGGAGAAGCTTCAAGATTAGATCTCGAACTTCAAAGAACCTTTTCAGCCCAGTTTATCGACGATCATTCAGTTTATCACCAACAACAGTCGCAAACTAACTATGACAGCAACTCGGACGATGAGCAATATGAGAATCAAGAAGATTCACCCGCGGCCGAAAAGACCGCGGCTGAATCAGGCAAGTTGTCGCCTGCCGACCTTGATTTGGAGAAACAGCAGTTAGAAGACGACTCGCCCGGTGATAAATTGAGCGAGGTCGAGAATGGTGCTACAGATTCGTCTGACGATGATCAGAAGCTGAAGCTCTCAAAGACGAAGAGTGGACGGAGTACAAAAAGGGATCCCAACGTGGTGAGTCAACGGCTAACAACACACAACACATTATCACTGAGACTGACGTTGCAACTATTGTAGGTGACATGGGATGGTGATAATGACCCAGCGAATCCTATGAATTGGAGTATAAAGCAAAAATGGGCAGCGACAGTTGTTGTATCTTCGTTTACATTCATCTCTCCGGTTTCGTCTTCGATGGTTGCTCCTGCTATAGCTTCAATATCAAAGGATTTGAATATCACAGGAACCGTTGATCAGCAACTGACACTTTCGGTGTTCGTGCTTGCGTATGCTATAGCGCCCCTATTCGTTGGGCCTTTAAGTGAAATATATGGCCGTGTCCCAGTAATACAGCTTTCCAACCTCTTTTACTTGATTTTTAATACAGCATGTGGGGCCAGTCAGACCAAAACACAGATGATTGTGTTTCGGTTTCTTGCTGGTGCTGGTGGAGCGGCACCGTTAGCCCTTGGTGGGGGTGTTCTCAGCGACGTCTGGGTAAGTGATTTGAATGTGTTCCTTCCAGAGTTGTCATTTCATGGTTAATAATATATCTGCTATATTCTAGCCACCGGAACAACGTGGGAAAGGTATCTCAATGTACTCTCTCGCTCCTCTTCTTGGCCCAGCTATTGGGCCGATAGCTGGTGGCTGGATTGTTCAAGCCGGTCTCGGCTGGCGTTGGATATTCTATATCGTTTCAATCGCCGACGCTATTATCCAAATCATTGGTATCTTTTTTCTGAAGGAAACATATGCCCCCAAGCTCCTCGGAGTTAAAGCTCGTCGTCTACGAAAAGAAACCGGAAACACCCATCTCCATACCCCTTATGAAGCTGATGAGAAAAGGAAACTCAGCAAGATCCTAAAGACAGCTCTTGTTCGTCCTTTCATCTTACTTGGAACACAGCCTATCGTTCAATTTCTGGCAGCCTATATGGCGTTTTTGTACGGCATGCTTTACCTTGTTCTTTCCACATTCCCGCCACTCTGGGAGGTCAGATATGGTGAATCAGTTGGTATTGGTGGCCTAAACTACATATCCTTAGGCCTTGGCTTTTTCCTTGGAACACAGATATGCGCCCCAATTAACGACAAAGTAAGAGTTCTGCCTCAACGTGCTTTCCGAACCGGCGAAGAAACATTTCTCTGTTTGCTAATCCGTCACTAGATCTATGTAAGGCTTACCAAACGGAACAATAACATCGGATTGCCAGAGTTCCGCGTTCCACTTATGCCGATCGGCGCATTACTCGTGCCCGTGGGCTTACTCATCTACGGTTGGACGGCGCAGGCGAAAACACACTGGATCTGGCCGAATATAGGTGCCTGTATCTTCGCCGGCGGCTCAATAATCGGGTTTCAGAGTATCTCAACATATGTTATCGATACGTACACAAGATACGCTGCTAGCGCCATGGCCTCGATTACCGTTATGAGAAGTTTGGCCGGGTTTGCGTTTCCCTTATTTGCTCCGCAAATGTATGCTAAGCTTGAATACGGATGGGGGAACACCGTACTGGCACTTATCGGCATTTTGATCGGGTGGCCCGGGCCATTTATCTTGTGGAAATGGGGGCCAAAGCTTAGAGCGAAGAGTCAGTTCGCAGCAGGCCAGTAAAAGAGTCCTTTAGAAGTACGGTGTAGAGTATTCTCGGATTTCCTGCCATCAAAGAGCGCATATGCACGATATTGTTTGCTTGGCCGGAGGTATTCGCTCACGAATAGCAGGGCTATACATTTTGCATTTTCTTTGAACTTGAGTTGATAGCAGCACAGCTAATACATGATTCATGTATTCTAATATAACTATGATGATAATAAATAATACACAGACATTGCAACAGTGAGCCAAAGTATAACACTGGATGACAGGTGCTATTTGACAACAATTTCCTCGTGCAATCAGAATAATATTAATTATATATGTCTATTTTCCTGCCGGGGTAACCGTTGCTCCCGATGTTTCTGCTGTTGGTTATCTGCTGATTGTTATGTTGGTGATGCAAGCATGTGAGTTGACGACTAGACATCTTTTACGAATATTGTTGCCTAGACGTTGATATCATAAAACAATATACAATAACAAATGTAAGGAAGAAGTATTGACTTATAAGACGTTGGCCGGTGATATCAAAATTGACTATATACAATTACTCAACATGAAAGCGCGTGGAATTCTGAGAATTTCAAAACTTAGATGGGTTCCAAGTCTATAGATCTATGATACTGGCTCATTATAATCACTTGTTGATTGCCGAATACCAATTGACGAAAGAGCGACATCTATGGATGTGTTGTATTTACTTAATGTTTCGAAGAAGTCCAGAAGAAACAGCCAAGATGTACAAGCGCTAGCAGATCCCTCTCATATCTTGAGCAATCGAGACGATCATGGGAATTGTGCTCACCCAGCCACAACCGACACAAAATATGCATCTGGCGCAGGTAGCAAGCTCGAGAGGTGAGTGACGCAGGTCTCTGCTAATTAAATCCAACATTGCAACACTCATTCGTACAAAACTGCGGAAGATGAAAGGAGGATAAAGAACTCCAACCCGTGAATATTCAGCGACCAGGTCATGCGGTGTCTATGGGCTCTATGGGCTTTGCTAGGACCTCTTACAAGTCTAGCTTGTTCCGTCGTTCACGCTTATATTCCTGACAACCAAGGGTAATTCTTCCTACCCCGATAGATTTAGGCCGAGACATTGAAATTGACATGAATCACCGACCCTAGACCCAATCAGGACCCCTGCCATCTCGCGGCTGTCAACCCGACCGGAGATGTTATCAATTGCACTTCGCATCCTTTGGTCGAGGGCATATGTCCCTTGAGACTCCCGGTAACATACGATTGTGCATCCTATTGTGAAATCCGTCGAAGGTATATCTGGGGCAAAGAAGTGCGCCTGAAAGCAGTAGAAATCAACTTCAGGAAGGGCAAAAAGAAGATCGCAATCAAAAAGGGCACGTTTACCTGGGATAATCCTCGTTTGAGCCTTAATCCTGTGCTAGAGAATCCTTACCAGGTTCTCAGCGGCTATCTGGACACAGAGATCAAACATGAGTCAAAAGTTGACTACTCCCTCGAAACTGACAAACCCACCGTACGGCCCGATGACATTAAGCCGTGGTGTGGCTACTTTGCCTTCATTCCAGCAATGGTGGAGTCATGTGGCACAATAACCCGTTGGCTTCCCATCGAGAAGGTCACCAGCGATAACACGAGCTCCATACCAGGCTGTGACCTCGACAATGCAAAGCTCACATGGCACAATCAATGTGTTCTATACCCCTCCCTGAAGAAAAATGGAAATCCTGCAGGTCGAACTATTGTTGGTAAGTAGAACGTTTTTCCGAAACAGACCCCTGGAATTGAAGACAGAAAGTCCAACAATCCAACCTTGAGATCTAAATTAAGTAAAGGCATATATTCTAATCCGAATGGCTTGATAGTGAAAGTGTATTGCAGCAATATGACCGTACTTGCTCCAATCGAAGAACAAGATCCGATCTATGCGGTCCCTGGTGTTCAAGATCTTGAGAAAACGAGCTTTCATTCGCCAGAGCCATTCGAGAGCAGCTTACCCTCGTTTTAAATTGCTTCTTTCATATTATCATGATGCGACTCATGAGCACCCTTCCTCAGCGGCTTACATTCCAACTTGGCCACGCGAACCTTCATTGACAGGCGGGTCGCAATTCGGATTTTTCAGAGAACGTCTAGAATTTAGTATTTCTGATGAACAAGACAACTGACTGGCTTTTGTATTTATGAACATATATCATTAATTTCGAAAGATTATCTCACCAAGATACTGCGAGCTAATGAAAGCATTGTGGTGAATGTGATATCTGACAGTACCTAGAGCTTCTCTTTGAAGAACTTGTCAATTTGGTGACCGGTACGTTTTCAATTGGTTAGACGCCCGTTCAAGTTCTTTTATGTCATACGCTCTCGTGCCGTGGTATCATCAACCAGGCCTTCAGAGATACGTAAATGTAATAGCCAGTAATGGATCTCAAAGAATAACCGGCCACCTTCATCCGGTCACGAGATTTCACTCCAAGTATATGTCTATTAATATATTTCCGCAGGAGTTCAGCAGTCAGCGTTATCAAAGCGACCTGATACCAACATATCCAACATTTGAAACAGCTTTCGAGATTCAACCGCCTTCAATAGACGTATTAAATGCAGGTACGGTAGCGCCCTGGTAATACTACAAAGCAAACGGAGACACTTTGAGCTCCTAAATCGGCGTTCGCCGTATATTCATATTTCTCCTACTTCTTCCGAGATGTTGATTGCACCATCCAGCCCGCCTTAAGGACCTTGTTTCGAACGTTTTCCAACGCAGGAAATAGGGATCCTTTAGACTATATGGTACTGCAACAATGTCGTGGGGGTACTGGTGGGCTACTCAGCGCGCAAGGTTGGATATCTTGTCGATTTGAAGATTGACAACCATTACAGATTATATCCACCAATCGCGTATTTTTTAATGTGGGCGTGCTGACATGTAGGCAAGTATACCCGTACCTTAGTTCAAATGGATGTTGCGACTTGAAGATAAGGCAGGCAGCAGCGATCATCTCCCAATCAGTCAAGGCCCTGAGAAGACAGCTCAATTCGTCAACTCCAAATGGAGATTCACCATCGCCTGGTGACCGGCATTATCTGGATGTCTTAGCACCGGTCAATTAGATTCGCCAACCTCCTAAATGTCGGTCAGCTGCAGTTGGTCATATCACTATAAGTATGGCACCTTTCGCCGTACGGTTTCGTTTCATATCGCATGCTATCGACAGACATTTTCCATAGCACTACCTCTCACTTGCTCGAACAAGAGCTGAAGATTCCTTTATATCGAAATTCATAACCCTTTTCGAGTTTATACCTCCTCCAGCATCTACATCAAATGATGAAAACCTTTAAATTCAAGGCTCCAAACGGGCCTATCAACCTACTGCTAGCTATCCTTATGTTGCTTAAACTGGCTACCGCAGCGCCAGCTCCAATCCCACTCCCCCAATTCGATGACCCCGCAACAGATGATGTAGGAAATCCTGGCTGGAGTGCCCATTCTTGGTGTCACGACAACTCAGATAAAGCGATCGCAGCGCGCGAGCGGGCATTGACGTCCCAAATGCCCATGGACACTTACACCATGAATACTCCTGTGGAAACCCGGATTCTTGCAACCAATACAATGATGCCCATAATGGCAACGGCAAACCCTCCAATGAACATGAATCCGCGGTCAATACATAACACCAATGGAACTGACACAAACATAATCGAGATGGTAAAACGGCTCCTGAAGCGACAAACCATGCAACCGAGTAATCCTTGCCGCCATCCGAACCCAGTATTTCCTGATGAAGGCGGCCCTTCCGCGGTTGGTGGCTGCAATGCCGATCCGCTTGCTGAAGATGGGACGTGTCCCCACAAAGATTCAAACCCCGAATGTGCTTATTACTGCGAGGTACGACGAGAATATTTCTATGGCAAAGAGCAGCGGTGGCTTCCATCTCAAGAGATTTTCCCGTATCCGGATGCCCCCAGAATATCGGTTACTAAGGGTGAAATGATCAGCATCGGGATCGGGATGGATTTTGGTATCGGGTTCCCTCTAAAGATATTCGATCTCGGAGCCCACATGATGTTTAGTAGGAGTTGGTCGTGGACGAGTACCAGGTCATTCTTGGCACCGACATGGGATATAATGTATCCATACTGCGGGTTCTTCACTTTTCTTCCAAAGATGGTTAGGAGCTGTGGTAGTGTGACTCAGTGGCCACGAACTCAATATGTGGGGCCCATGGGAGTTACAAACGAAATTTGCGACTGGGACTCTAGTCCGTTGGCGACTGTGGGAAACGTATGTGTAGAGTATCCGTGGCGCAATGAAAAGAGTGAAACGGAAGGGGTTTTGATCATCGGTAAGTTCTCAAAATCTACAGATACGGGATTGATAATTCTATAAGTTCGTCAGCTGAGAGTGCTAACGTCTAAATTTTCTCTCTTGAACAGTTAAGGTTGAATGTGGCAACGAACAAGTTTTGGCTCCTCCTTGCGAGCAAGATAAAAAATACCTCCTACCTGGGGTTATGGACCCGACTCTTGTGGGCTGGAATATGTCCAATCCTGAGACCCAACGATGGTTGGAATTCCAGATGCCGAAAAGAAAGTAGAGTTTTTATTACTCCAATAATTGTATATATATAGGTTTCCGTGTTTCATTAACGATGCAAAGGTTGTTTTTATCTTGTGTGGGCATGGTGTCGGTGTTGCAGTTCGGAGTAGCAGTATCTAAGATGTCGTTTGTTTAGTTCTTATTTATGTATGTACCGTATATATACCCAATATTGCATGCTGCCTCATGGCTAAAATTTCTTCTTGAATGCGCAGCGCCTAATTGTGCGTTTCCCTATCGCTGGTGATTCTGATGTTCGTAAAAAAAAATACATGTTCTCTACTTGAGCATGTCATATCATAGGTGCGCATAGTGAATCATTCGAACATTCAATATCACATAGTAGATCTAGATCTTCCGTCGTTGCGTTGCAACTGCAGGCATTCTTCAAGGTTTGGCAACCCAATAGGATGCGACGCTTTATGAGCCGGACTACCGCCATGTTTGTTCCCGTAACATGGAGTCAGCTTGTAATGCTTTAGGCATAGTTTGGCGGGCCAAATCCTAGATCCTGCTCAAGGGCTCCTGCGAAAAAGCGGAGCCTCTCGATGTCATCGAAACTCTTCGATCTTCATCAACGACATCTACAACCTTCTTTCGAGTTTGTCTCAAGACAATTCGGTTCCATTCCTCCCTTAGATAACAAATCGCTGACGGCCAGTGGCACGAGTCCAACGCATATTCGGAATCCTAGTAATAATGTCTGCTTTCAATCCATTTGTCGAACTCCCCTATGAGCTTGTCAGAGAGATAAGTCTCCACCTCGATAAATCCTCCATCAAAGCCTTCCGACTCGCATACCCGAGCCCCAAGATCCGCGATGCTACCAGTAAATTTATATTTGGAACGGCCGTACTTCGCATGGGATCTTTGGAATGGACACATCGTGGCGCCAAGACACGACTGTCATACCTCGATAGTCTCGGTGAAGATGTCTCTTCGATGTTGTTCTCAAAATGCAGGAAACTTGTCGTAGATACAAGATACCCATTTGTCGTCGATAGAATAGATTGCATCGAACTGCAAAGGCGTATTGACCAAGACGGGGATTTGCCCTTGGACGACGGTTTAATGGATGATTTTAAAGAGCCAATTTCGGAACCCGAAGAAGCGGCTTTTCTTGAGCTGTTGCGCCGCTTCATATCGAACGCCAGCGGACTCCGTGTGATTGAGTGAGTCCAAACCCCATGGCCAGTTTCTCACTCAGCAACACGCCTGCACTCCAACATGAAATTCTATAAAGTGGAATTGGAACATTGGTTAACTTCTGGTCGTACAGATGGCGAAGCTCGGATGATCTATCTCCTGAGCTCCACACGAGCATCTGTCGGCTTCTTTGTACTCCCGCTGATACGCGAAAGTACACTCTGGATGTGTCCCTGTCGATATGCCCTTTCCTAGAGGAATCCGAATACCTCAACCCGCTCGCTCACGTGCAGTTCCTAGGAATCAAGATATCTGCGACTAGACGCTCCGCCCACGATGGATTCGTAGAAATGCGCGAAACAGGGGGGGTTATTACACGCTGTCCCGGCCTTAGGGGGTTTGAATTTTACTCTCAAGCAGCTGTGTTTCGATACGACACTTCGGATGATTTGAGAGACGCGCTGAACAAAACGGACGATTTGGAAGTTTTCAGAGTTGATTCCAACCTTGGCTTCACTCATTCGCTGGATTGGCACAAGCTGAAGAACGTTAGGGACCTTTGGGTTTCAGTAGAAGGTTCTGTCACCTTCAAAGAGGATCTGGAGGAGATTTATACTGGCTTCAACCAAGCAGGAACTCAGCTGCAGAGTATCTCCATTGAGAGATATATACAACCCACTCACGATTATCTTTTACATTGCAGCGGGTTTTTGAGTGAGCTTGAGTTTTGGGGTTCTTGGATTGATGTGGACCTGGGGAAAGCCTTTTGGGACGAAGTCATACCCAGACATGCTCCTACTCTCAAACGATTAGTCATAGACAACAAATCTGACCCGCAACCCTGGCTACGTTCCAAAGCCAACCAGGCCGTCTGGAGTTGGTACAACTATACCACCAACAAGGCGAAAGCGGCTCTACCAAAGTGTAAGGGTTTAGAAGAACTTACTATATCGTTTTGCGAAGATAGGACGAGTTGGATAACAGAAATGGTTGAGGACTTGGTTGTTTCGTGTCCTAATCTGCACACGATCAATATGACCTATTTTCTAGACCCTCCCGCTGCACCTTCTGCACGGAGCCTTGCGACCACTCTACCGGCCCTAGAAAATTGGAAGTCATCGGATAAGGCTTTCAACGGACGGTCGCTAACGATTCAGTATGAAGACCCAAGCAAAGGGGCTTGCTGTTTTCCGAAAAAAACCGCGGAGGGTTTTCTCCCGCCTGTGTGGTATGATCGCTTCGTGCAGAGTTGGAAACTTTCCAGCGATGAAAATGATGAAAGTCTTGATCTGGATGATACCATTTATCGATTCTCACGGTTGGATGATTTATATCTTAGCGACGCTAAGTTTACCCGACCGAAGATAGTATTTTAAAATAATCACACTGTATATCCTGTACTGTTACCTACTTTTTTTAACGCTTTGCCAAATTTTGCTTCCCCTTTGCGCAGCCATGCTATGTACGGAATATAACTCCGATTACGAGCCAAGCATGCGGCTCGATTAATCCGCGTAGTATCCCACGCGCGCCAAGAACCGAGAATATATGATGATTCGTATTCGAGTATTACCTTCCCAGACCTAGCCCCTTGTCGGGTATCTAATAATAAGCAACAAGTTGGGGAGGTGACGGTAAACGTTTTGGACTTTTACTCGCCTACCATAATCTCCCTTCTTTATGCGTACGACTACTGATAAAGTAGCCGCAGTTTAGAAAGATGAGTCAAGCAGAACCGCGCAAGGTATGTTTGCTCATAATTCGGAGAAAACCTGAACGCCTGGAAGCCTCAAGATTTTCGCGACCTGCCGAATTTGGTTTACCGAAGAGACCACCCCTACTCCGCTTCGCTGCACAGGCGCCAGCAAGATATCCTGCGAATAGCAAGAGCCCGGATTATTGTCATATCAAGATATTAGAGTAAATTATGACCTGATCTTTACAGGTTCGGAGGGTGAAGAACCTGATGCAATCGATGAAATGGGAGTCAGATATCCTTTGTGTGGTGCCGGTGGTGTACTATTGAACCTAGTGACCTCGTATTTTGATTAACAGACCTGCTCTAGAAGGGATCTATGCAAATCTCGTAACTGAGCTCCTCGTATATATAAGTTTGCCTCGGTCACTTGGCCCCTATCTGCATTTTTGATTTTCACTTTCGAATTCATCACAGTACCCTCATTCGCTTCATTCCTTCTTTAAATTTACTTATATTTAAATCTACAGTTTTTCATAACCCTCATTTGATATATATACCGTAGAAGACTCAATTTTATATCACGCAACCAGACCTATATAGATACTTCAGTCGAAAGCACTTGCGTAATTCAGCTCGCATCTTCTCTTCTCAACCTTTCAAATTATCACCGGCATTTCGTCGCATTATTCTGAATATCCTCTGGCATGGTAAGTCCAACCCCTTCTACCACTGGGAATTTCTTTGGTGACCAACAACTCTAACATGAGCCCTGATGATCAGATGTCTACCTCCACGCCAACTCCAGCTCCAGTATACTCAGAGCCTCTTACAAACCTGACTCGATCTTTCGATAATCGATTCGGCAAGCAAAATGACTGCTTTGCCCATCGTTCGGATTTCAAAAGCCAATGCTATATAACAGTTCCACCACAAGCCATTCAAGCCGGTGCGACACAGTGGTTGCAGTATTGCTGCACCAACCCGACAGACGGCAATTCAGGAAACGTCTTTGTGCAAGACGACAAGTGCGGATGGCAATGTCTCACCAACAAAGTAGTTGAGGTCGGATCATGGTGGAACGACTGCATTTACGACAGCCGGTCGCCGTTTGGTACCGGCTATAACCACAACAAGACTGGGTACGAAAACCCGACATGCGTTAAGAACGCTACTTTTGGCGCCAAACCAAGTTCTGCGGATAAAGTAGCGGGGCAGATTACAAGCAAGGGCCTGATAGTCCTGGCACTAGCTATACCCGTATTGTTCTTGTAGATGACTTTGGTGCACATCTTCGAGCCTTAATTATTACTTTCTAATGTATAATACCATAATATGACACGATCTGATACCTTTTACGGATATTCTCCCTACCTACCAAATTTCCAGTCTCGTAACTAGCTCATCTAAAGTTCCAAACTCTCATCTTGGTTTCGTGGTAATATTTGTGTTGTCGACGTGTTAGTCAGCACGTAATCTCGTCACAGCGCGACCCCTCATCTGTGCGTGGAGGGGTATTACAACAAGATGACACCCAATCAAGGCCGCGTTATCACCGTGGCACAGTCAGCTTTGCATAAACCCACTAGCCAATAGCAATGGCTGGGATGCGGCCCGCTATCTCTCGAAGGGATAGTATTGTCGAGTCCAAGGCCTGTTTAGGGCTGAAAATCGCCGGCAGGATGGCGTCTACCCGGTTAGAATGACCCCTCCCTCACAGTTGAATATCGGCGCGGGGTAAATGGATCACGAACACCATAAGCTTCAGCCGCAATTCAACGAATACCCTAGACCACCTACGAAGCTTCGCAGGTTTTCGGATCTAAATCTCCGGAGTCAGATTTCCGCAGTCAGGTTCCGCTATCAGACGAACTGGCGTGTTCCCGGTTTTCCCTCATCGACTCGACTCTCTATAAAGTCGATTTCTCCCACAGGCGGATCTTGCGGGGTTTACAAGATTGATCTTTTTCTAGTATATTGGCTCAGACGCTATCAAGAAAATAAACGGCATTTCACCGAGCGTGAGAGCTATTGCTTTCTATATTGAAAAATAAGGTATATCAGGAATCGCAACTTGCCCAACTGCCAAGTTTAATCTTTTACCTCACTACCAACCCATTCTCTCCTTGCGTACTGACTTTTAACAGATTTCGAAAGTAGATTCCAAGAAACCGAAATGTCAGGTACATACGCCATCACCGGTGTCCAGACGGGAAAAGGCCAGGGAGGTGCCCTTCCTCTTCGCCAAGAGATCGATGCATGGTCATCCGACCCAGCAAACGTCGACCAGGTCAACCTATACCTCCAGGCACTTGCGTCCTTCCAACAGATTCCACATACTCAGAAGCTATCTTACTTCCAACTTGCCGGTATGTCTGATAAGGTCTTTTATTTTGTTCAAAAGTAATCGCTAACTCCAAATGATCTTCTAGGTATTCACGGTATGCAACAATATCTATTCCCTATCAAATTAGCATTTTTATAGAGATCCGATTCTAACGAATTTTCTTGTAGGGGAACCATTTCAACCATGGGATGAACTTACGAATCCAAATCCTCGAACTAGATGGCGAGGTATGCTTGTTGAGCAGATACCTGGATAACGTGATCTTCAATCTAACCAATAGCATAGGATATTGCACTCATGCCTCTGTTCTCTTTCCGTAAGTATACTTCTTGCCCTTCCATTGAGATTTCTGAAGTTAGACAATCTAACAGTGCCAAAATAGAACATGGCATCGACCCTATATTGCAGTGTTTGAGGTAACTCGGAATTCATTCCTATATTCAAAGACACTCTGTTTAACGCAACTGTGTAGCAACTGCTCCATCAAATTATGACCCAAATTGTTGTAGCATACCCAGATGAAGTCCGTAGCCGATACCAAACAGCCTCCGAGACGTTCCGTATTCCATACTGGGATAGCGCTCAACTCAAAACTCGTGGAGGAAGGACCTCGCTGAATATCCCATATCTTTGCACCCTGCCAACCGTCGAAGTCTTCACCCCAACCGGAATGTTGACCATTGATAACCCACTGTACAGCTACAAATTCCTGACTCCTCCAGCCGGGGTCACAAGCTTTCAGGACCAAGATGGAAACTTTTATCCAGTGAGAATACCCTCCTTGATCAATATCGAACTTTTCTAGTTCAGCGCTGATGCTCGCAGTTTTCTACTTCGCTCGGAACTTCCCGTTACCCGCCCCAATATAATTCCCGCGATCCCTCCGTTACGCAGCAATGGACTTCGGGCTTCGTTGATAACGACGCGATTACGGAAGCATTGCGAAACTTGAGCTCCCTCGGCGAGGATGTTTACAGATCGTTCACTACTAGCAATTATGTCTGGTACTCGAGCACTCAACAATCGAATCCCCCAGCCCCCAACAGGTACAGAACTCGACACATAGATCAAAAAGAACACAAGAGCTGACCAAGTTGCCTTGTAGTTATCAATCCCTGGAAGCCATCCATAACGAAATCCACGGTATTACTGGCGGCGGTGGACATATGAGCTGGAACACGTAAGTCAACAATTTTCGAAACAATTGATTAGAATTATTGCTAACATCTTCACGTGTAGAGTATCGTCCTTTGGTGCGTATTGAAGGATCCCCTCAATTTCATGACGATACAAAATGCTAATATATATCGGCCAGATCCTATCTTCTGGCTCCACCATACCAATGTTGACCGTCTTTTCGCCATCTGGCAAGCCATCTACGCCGACTCAACCAGATTCCCGAATTCTTGGTTCGACCAACCGGCTTCACAACTCCGAGACGACCGTGGCACCTGGTCAATTCCTGCAGGTACCCGCGAACATCCAGGCACCCCACTAACTCCTTTCCACAAGGACGAAAGCGGCAACGTATTCAGCTCCGACGAAGTCCGAGATTGGACTCGGTTTGGTTCGTCCTACCCAGAGCTACAGCCATGGCTCCCTCAATACCGAGATGCTAGCGGAAACTTCAACCCAACGGCCTATCGCAATGATATCGTTCAGCAAGTGACAAACCTCTACTCTCGAGTCCGAGGCCGTGTCCAACGAAGCCAAGTCTCACGTAACCGTCTATTCGCTTCCGCTCAGACCGGACCGACGAGTTTGACCGGAGGGCCCGGCCCAGCGAGCCTCACATCGTTTGCTGCCATACCTACAACGCAAACCCCTCAATTCGCCCCTCCCCCTCAACAACAACATTTCTCACCCCCTCCAACTAACCAGGGACAGCAATTTGCACCGCCTCCAACTCAGGGACAGCAATTTACTTCGCCAGCTCCTCAAGAACAGCAGTTTGCGCCTCCACCTACTGCTCAAGGACAGCAGTTTACCTCTCCAACTCCTCAAGGGCAGCAGTTTACTTCCCCAACTCCCCAAGGACAGCAGTTTGCTCCTCCGCCCACAGCTCAAGGCCAACAGTTTGCTCCTCCACAACAAGCCCCAGCTGGGCCAGCCGGCCAAACACCGCACGGTGCCCCGGCACCCAAGCAATCCGGCTTTCGTGGGTTCGTATCCTCAGCCCAAAAACACTTTGGTGAAGCGGTAACAGCAGGTCGCGAAGCTGCGCAAGGCCACCAGCCAGTGCAGCAGCAACAGCAGCATCAACAGCAGCATCAACAGCAACAGCAACAGCAACCACTCCAGCCTGCTGGAAAACCTTCCAGTGGTAGTGCGCTTGCAACCAAATTTGGCGGGATTGTTGGAGGCGGTTTTCATATGGCTCAAGAGCGTCTTGGATCTAAGAATAAGCAGCAACCAGGTGCTCCTGGTGGGTCTCGTGGTATCGACGATGAACCGGGTAAAGAGGGAGAATTGAGTCGCGGATTCGGAGACATGAACTTGGGACAAGGCGCTGGACATCAGGGCGCTGGACATGAAGGTGAATGGGGCCAACATGGACAGCAAGTTCCCTTGGGACAAAGTGGTGAATCTGCTGGGCTAGTGAAGTATCATGAATATGACTGCAATATTCGCTTTGAACGGTATGACAAGCAATGATTACCCATGATCAAGACTTGTAGACTAACACAACCCCACCAGATTCGATCTTGGCGGTCGTCCATTCACCGTCCACATTTTCGTTGGCGATTTCAATCCAGATCCTAAATATTGGATGTGGGACAAGAACCGCGTCGGTGGAGTTTACAACTTCACATCTGGTGTTCAACGCAGTGATGACAACACCTGCTCCAACTGTGAACAACAGCAAGAGGATCACACTGTTGTCACCGGTCAGGTCTCTCTTACCACTGCTCTCCTCGACGATGTCGAAGATCCAGCAAATGGCTTGAGCAGTCTAATTCCGGAGGAGGTTGTCCCATACTTGCAAAGACATCTCCATTGGCGTATTACCGATGTAAGTTCAGCTCATATTTCCTACTGTTTCAAGCCCTGATTTTCGTACTAAACAAATTTCAACAGCCAAATGGGCGAGATATCCCACGTGAGCAGATCCGCTCACTGAAGATCTCAGTTGTGGAATGCTCAGCGACTATCCCGACCAGCCCGGGCGAGTTCATCCAATATGGCGATCACAGGGTCTTGGATATCGTTACTGAGGGACGTCCCGCGGGCAAGGCCGCCTCGGATGGATATTAGGTTATTCCCAGGGTACCTTTTTCCAATGGTGTGGACTCTCGAGCCATCTTAATATGATAACTGGGTTCTCCCATAGTAGCAAGTCGGAATTGTCTTTAATAAAATCTGGAAATAGGGAATTGCGATTTTGGAAGAGCAATTATGAATTTCAAAATATTCATCTGTTCTAATAACCTCTCGAGGTCGATTTTTTCTTCTTGGTTCTGTCGAGCTGTTATACACGTACGTAGTATCCACACAAAGATCCACGAGGTAGCCTATCAGTTGCAATGTTAAATCATAAAAACCCTGTGCGCAAAAATAAGATACAAATGCCGTGTTCAGCCCAACAAACCGCCTATGCAAGTATTACCGTAAAATTCGTAGGGCCGACGAAATGCTGCCGCATTCATTAACAATCTTCACGACGCCCAGAAGTCAAATAGCCCCTCAGATCCATTCTCCTAAACCAAGCGTCTCAGCTCGCGTGCTCGAATTTCTATCTCTTTACGACACGGCTGAGATGCCTGGTCTCTTAGACAATATCAACTCCAAGACAGACGAGGATGGAGATACATTTCTTTTCGATGCAGTTCCCAGGCTTCTCCAGAGCACTAGCCAAAAAGCCGTCGCGACAACTGACACTTTGAATATAAAGGATACAACACCCCCGCCCACAGAAGCATCATCTCAGTGCAATTTCAGAGTAATGCTGCCTCGACTCAGATGCGAAGAACCGTTCTCACCAAAAACAACATGCACAAAAAGCGATGCTTTGGGTCCACCTACTCCAGAGTCCGATAGTCCAAAGTACCAAGGTTTGAGATCAATCCCACGGCCTAATATTGTTGCATCAAGTACAGAATTTGATCCAGTAGCGGAGCAATTCAGATTTCACAGCGATAAATTGGCTTCTGAAGACAAGCAGCGAGTTATTCGAAAGGATATCGCCAGGGTGTACAAATTATGGGGGTTGGCGCTGGCGACAAGTCGAAATCCTTGGTCTTATGATCTATAATGCAATGATGTTGTGTTCGGGTTTATTAGGATTATCATGTATAAGTAGTAAGATTGGCGCGATTTGTGCTCATGGGATCAAAGATATTGCAGATCGAGAGCGGCTTGCAAGTTTTGGTTATCAAATTTACCTGCTAGGCAAGATTTTAAGACTAAACAGCTCAAAATTTGGAGGTTGCCTGTACAACTGTACTAGGTACTGATCTACGAATGATAAAAGTGCTGTGAGCTATCGATCAACTCTGCTTAAATAGATTTATAAATGAGGGGATATATGTGCTATGGAGACAGCATTATTAGACTACCAGTACTATGTACCGAGCGCACGAGATTAGAGGTCTGGCATGTAAACTATAAAGCACCTGACGGAGATGATTACAAAAAGTATTTAATATTCCAAATTGCACTTCAATATCAGGCAGCCGCTTGGAGTTCCAGTGTAGGTTTGCATTCGATCATTCAAAAAATCGATCCTCGCTGCTACTATCAACAAAACTAAAATTAAACACCCACCTAAATTACTAGTCATGATATCGATATATCACAAACGGTTCACTTCTGTAGAACAAACGCCTAAGTATGTATAATACAGATTCGAAACTAGAACAATCCCAAGACTTTATTTCATAAACACTAGTTAAAAGCCAAATTTTAGAGAAACTCCCACGATGTTTGTCGAGTAAACCAAACGCTGACTCGAATTGATATCGTTGACATGCCCCACAACACAATCAAATCGGGTTAGTTAGTGGTGTTCTAACATCCCTGCATCTCTCCTGGTCTCGTTGTGTGACGGGTTGACACACAGGGGTCCCCATAGCGAGACCACTTCACACTACCTAAACGTCGCCGTTGAACAATAGTACGTGTAGTATCCCAGTCTTCAGGTACCGCAAAATAAAACGACTTGTTTTGAACTGACCGAATAGTATTACTGTGTTCGTACCGTCGGCTATGAAACATGTGCCAGCGTATATTCGGCTGCAATGCCGACCGGTCGACTGCAGAACGGGCTTCAACACAAATGATTTCTGGGGCATTCGAGTTGGAAACGCTCCACGAGAACAGCGTTCTAGTGTTCGAGCTTTACTCCGTGAATAATTTGGACTAGTGTGGCTCACAATTATTTGTTTATCGGACTGAAGACCCAGATATAAAGGGCCTTGGCTGCCCTAAGACGCAGTCTTCTGGTCTTTGTAATCGAAATTCTTGATGAATTGACAGTCCTGATCGATTCATTTCTCTGGACAAAATCAAAGCGCTGGGCGCCAAATGCTCTTCTTATTCTTTCACATATATCTTCCCTTTCTTTCTAACATATAATTACTAACGCTGGCACGTTGCTCTTTCGGGAAGGATGATGAAAGTATTCGCCGTCGCTGTTTGTTGTATACTCGCTGGTGCTGATGCGTTGATGCCACCTGCGTTTAATCCGGATCTCGTAAGAAGACAGAATTTGATGAGAAGAGAAAGGCTTTTCGAAGGTGTAAGTATTGATTTAGTCTTTTGCGGATGAGAAAGCGTAATATATCAACTACAAGCTAATTTCCATCCCATAGCTTAAAGAAGATACCAATCTCAAATGGGGGCCATGCAGCACAGAGAAACTAGAGATTGAATACCAGTGCGCAAGATTAAGTGTATGCAACCAACATTACCACCGAATATACACAGTATATCTACTCCATAGCTAACCAAAGCCGTGATTATTTTCCCATCGAAAGGTCCCTCTCGACTACAATAAACCCGATAACGGCCTCCGCGCGATTGTCCCAATCATTAAATATCCAGCCGCCAAGGGCTTCCCCTACAAAGGCAGCGTCTTCACCAACCCGGGCGGCCCCGGCGCTTTAGGAACAGAATTCCTCTACAATGTCAAAAGAGCCAAAAAGATCAAATCCAAAGTCGTCGGTGAAGGCTGGGATATTATCAGCTTTGATCCTCGAGGCCTCGGCTACTCGATCCCATATGCGTCCTGTGGGCTCGGAGAAGGTGAACTCGAACCCGGTCGTTCAAATGCCACAAATACAAAAAGGGTTACAAGAAGACGGCAAAGACGTAGCCGAATAGATAAGCGCTTTGATCGTCCTACTCAGTTCAAACTTAGCAACTCTTCCAGTATTAGCAGCGAGGCCTTCGATCTTTCATTTGGCATGAAAGTAGCCAGAGATCCCGAAGACTGGAAAGACTTTTCTGTACCCTCTGTCGCAGAGACGGATGCACAGTGTCTTAATTATACCGGTCAATACAACCAAGCTGGTCAGCATATGAACACAGTTGTCGTGGCCACCGATATGCTTTCAATAGCTAAAGCCATCGCACGAGAAAAAGGCGAACCGGAAGATAAAGTCTTAGTAAACTACTACGGTATCAGCTACGGCACAGTTCTTGGTCAATGGTTCGCCACTCTATACCCCAAAAATGTCGGCAAAACATTGCTAGATGGCGTAGTCGACGGGGAAACCTGGATCGCAAAGCAGGAGGAAAACACGATCACCATTCACGTCGACGAAGGGTGGTCAAAGTTTTTCAGTTTATGTCACGAAGCCGGTCCGCAAAACTGCAGCTTTGCAACAGATGGGAGTGTAGAGGAAACCCGTGAGAGGTTTAACAAAATTATGGTTAAGCTGGATGCCACGAAATATGAACAGGAGAAGAATCCAGCGGCACAGATCGTCGGACAGGCTTTGCTAATGCTGAAAGGTCATATCCTTCTTTCCCTCTTCCACCCCACGGATGCATGGCCGCCATTAGCAGACTACCTCGTGGCACTGGAGCCAATGATTGAAGGTGACCCTTCGACTTGGGACGCTGAACGCATTTTGAAATCAAAACCCAGGCCCAAAAACCCTTCTACGACGGACGAATCAGTTATTCCTAGTTTACCTCAGCCACTAGGTGTACTCGACGAGTCCTTTACTCAAGTTTCATGCACCGACGCTCGTGATATCCGTGGAAGGGAAGTCACACCGGAAGTCGAGAAAGCATGGCGTGCTTCAAGCAAAATTGCCGCAGTTTCCCAAATAGAGTCTGTTATCCATTGTACGAAATGGCCGATCCGCCCAGCGTGGGAGTGGTACGGACCTATCGGTAGTGCTCCAGCAACCCCGATCCTCTTCGCAGGGAATCTATTTGATCCGGTTACGCCTTATGACAAGTAGGTACCTTCGATTTTGTCCCTGTATTGTTTTTTTTCTTTCTTTTGCTAACTGGATGCTACAGTGCAAAGAAGGCAGCTTCGCTTTTCAAGGGTGCTCAGATGATTTATGTCGATGAGGTTGGTGTAAGTTCTACTAGCTTGATACTCGCTACCGAAGTTTCTCCACCATCATATAACTAATTCCAATTTATAGCATTCAATCATGAGTACCAGGAACAGCTGTGCATTCAACCACGCTCTCCAATACTTTCAAGATGGGAAGATGCCCAGTGGCGATATTAGATGCAAACCCGAGAAACAACCATTCTTCTAATGTAGCAGAAACCTTATTCATAAATATATATATTATTTCCCATAGATAATGACACTGATTTTGAGTAACAGAAAGCTTGCTTACGAGACAATGATGCCTAATATAATGATAATTTGACGAAAGTCTATTTACAGGCCGGATGGCTCGTAAACTTAACCAAGTTTTATAACTCCGCAATGTAAATTTAACTACTTCTCATGCTCAGCTGAACGAATCCATGATGACGTGTGCATGTCAAACAAAATGCACTGATTTTTCAGCTTGTCCTACCACATTATTCATGATATAAAGCGGACATCGTATAAAAATATAAAAGCAACAATGATCTAGCTAACCGCCTCTAGAACCCAGCCCATGTAGCAAACTCTTATTAAGTCTTTGTATAGTTTTTCTTCCGAGGGAAGACAGAAATTTTGAAGATCTCCTTATCTTCGTCGTATTCAACTTTATGACTATGGAGACCAATCTCCTTCAACCAAGCTGTGTATCGGTCTTTGACAATATTTTTGACCGCTATCAAAAGGTCGGGAACACGTCCGGTAGCCAAAAGTAATGGCTTATCGTCGAAAAGTGCCCACGAAGGGACTTCAAGGAGATTTTTCTCCTCGACGGCTTTCGAAAGCTCTTGGACCTTCTGGTTCATGGCTGCCTCCACTTCCTTCTGCTGGTTTTTAACCCAGCCTCCGCACACTTTGTCAATGTCGCTTGCGGCGACGAGGTCGTCAACCCCTCGCAGGGCGACACAAAACGTCTCCATCAAGCTCCCGCCCGGAGCGGCTCGGGCATCCGTCTTGCCCCCTCCATTGCCGTTCCGCCCTTCCAGATCGGCTCCGCGTCGCCAAAATGGATGGCCTTGATGGCTTCCGAATAACACCCCGTCCTCTTCAGGATCGGGGAGCCAGTGGCATTGGCCGAAGCCGAATGCGCACCCGACCTATTCGGGCTCCCAACACTGGTTGGGGTGGCGAGCCCCGTACTGCCGTTGGTGGTCCCTGGGGGAGCCACCAGAGCCTGAGCGTAACTTCGCACACTCGGCTGGATATTCTTGGGAGCGGCCTTAGCCTGCTCAACCTTCTTTTCCGTCGCTGCAGTCTTGCTGTTCGTCTCAGGGACACTTGTCGGTCCCTTCCCAGTGTCAGGGGCTCGGCCACCTGATGCTTCTCCCGAACGTCTTCCTCCCCGCCCTCGAGGAGACGAGCGAGCATTCGCTCCACTCGTTCCACCACCTGGTTGTTGAGCGTTCCCTGTTGGCCCTAGGGCAGCTCTACCAGTATTCGCTAAATGGTGACTTACGCCACCGCGTCCATTACCGCCGTTTCCTCCATTGCCGCTGCGACAATTATGAGGCTTGGTCTTCTTCTCGGGTCTGGGCTTTCGAATAGCCAATTCGAATCCGTCATTGTCAATGATTGGCGCCTGCTTGACGGGAGCAGATTTGGCATTTGCCAGCTTAGCTGGCTTAGCTGGTGGCGTGGCCATTCTAACGCCATGACATCTTGTTAGCATAGCTTCAATCCCCATTATTTAATCCAAACATGAACGTATCAAGTATAGCTTGCAGAGTATAGGGAAGACTTCTTATTACTTACTTCGTTGTCTTAGCAGTTTGTACCATACTGCCCAGTTGAAAAAATTGCAAAGTGTTAGTCTGAATCATTGAGTAGCAACTTGTAGGACGTTGAGAAGAGAATCAAGAGTCAGACGGAGGGATTGATGGCCGTTAATACCAAATGTAAGTTTTGATGAAGTGAGGCAGATGCCTTAGGAAGTTGCTTGTTCTTTGTTGCGTCAAAGACGAAGGGAAAACTGTGATCGATCTTGTGGTTGAGGAAGGGAGGAAGAAAAAGAACGAAGGAAGAGAATAGTGAACGCCTATTTATGTGCTTTGTTTCCTGACATTGAGGGTTCGTGTGGACAGTAAGTGTCGAGGGAACTTGTTTCCCTGTAGACGGGTTTATGTGTGTGCCACTTACTACCAACCAAACCCCAATACTTACCAAGCCTTATTAACTTCATTCGTATATTGAGTTAACCGCCACTACCCACTTGTGGTCTCAATTTCTATCTCTTAAAGGGTGCATATGGGCATTCTATCTATCTCCTCATTGATGCACTGTGCTACTCAAGATTATTGATAGTATCAAGAAACGATCGTGTTGCATTTTGTGTGTTGGCAGTTGCTTCCTGCCACCAGTTTTCTCTTATAATTGTGCTACTACCCTGTCGCCCGATAAAAGCGTCTCCGAAGTACATCAACAAGTGCATCAAGGTCTGCATATTATACCTTCGAGTCAAGTATTCAGCCTTTATCATGTTCTCTTAGCCAGGTTCGTTTTAAGGATAATATTCCCCATGAGTCGACCTATGCCTATCTCTTTGAAGGAGTTTCTAAAAAATAACACTTCTCCCAGGTCTCAACTACCAAGCGTTTCCTATTAATTGAGTGATCTTAGGATTGATCTTGCAAGATCATTTATACAAAATATGCGTTTAATACAATTAGCTCGTGCTTGAACTTAAAGAAAAATCGGAGTGCTGTGCTCATATGTGCGGGAAACGCTAATACAACGAGACTAATAAACTCAAAACGAAGTCAAATGAAAAGAAAATTTCCGTTCGTCGATATCTCCAAATGATACCTTACCTCCTCAGCTTCTCTTTCATCTACTAAATCTCGCATTTTCTCCTAATATTTATCCCATAATCATCCTCTTGACATGTTCCACGGCCGCCTCCGTAGCAGCTTCAACCAAAGCCGACGTCGTGCCTGACCCGTGCCCTCCTTCTCCAGATGAGCTCGCAGCTTCTCCCTCTGCTGTAGAATCAACTTTTTCTCCGTGATTTTCCGGATTTGGGTAGTAAAACGCGGCGACGGCGACAACAAAGTATACCATCAACAAGAACACACCTTCCAACCAGTTAGTCTTTCTATCTCTTACAAAATTGCCTACGACAAGAACTGCGAGAAGTAGGGAGAAAGCCATGAAGTATTCAAAGTTCAAGTCCATGTTGAGATTAGCAGCCCAGCCGACAATAACGACGATGGGGGTAACCAAAAGGGCGGTCTGTATGGTGGCGCCAAGGCAATGCGAGAGGGCAAGGTCCATTTGTCCTATATTCCATAATGTTAGCATACGTCGACTCCTATATTTCAGCAACATCTATATTGATAGACTTACGATCCCAAGCTTCATCCAATGCAGTCAAATGTTCCGCCGCCTTTTCAACCAAAGGAACAAGGATAAGGCCCATAAACGGATCAGAAATACCACGGTGCTCGACAATGTATGGGATCTCTCTAACCATAAAGTAGGCAGAGAAAGAGACGAGTGTTAGGCCGACGAGGGTAAGGACGGATGCCTCCAGTAGAGACAGCTTTCGGCGATATTGCTCCTTGTGACCGTCTGCGTCCGCATCTTCTGCTTTTTCGAGGACATGGTGGAAGCTTGTATTATGTGTTTTGAGTTGAAAGAAGAGGAAACTGCCACACCATCATTAACTATTGTCATCTTATAAGTAGGATATTTGAAATTGACTAACCAAGCATAAGCAACCAAAAGCCCAATGCTCACAATCCGGCTGACGTGAACAACCCTGATCGATGCATCGTGCTCTCCAACGTCCGGCCTAGGATACACAGCTTGATAGAACTGGCTGGGAAGTATCACACCAACTGCGCTAACGAGTAGTGCAGCACCAGATACCTCTGTCACATATTCCGCAATATCCTGCTCACGGTAGGCGATACCACCCGCGAGAAAGCAACCACCCGTGACTAAAAGCAAGTTCGCAAGCATAGATCCCAGAAGGGCGGCACGGACAACATCGAATTGATTATCGAATAGGAGAATTAGGCAAACGATGAGCTCGACGATTGCGCCAGTAAAGATTTCGAGACTGGCACCGAGGGTCTAGCAGTGCATAATTAGCATTACTAACGTAAACGCCCACAACTGAAACTTGTGGCTCACCTTTGGCAACTTGGCTTGCAACTCTGAACTCGCAAAGGCCAACAAATTTCCGGCCGGTATCATCGCAACGAAGTTCAAGACGAATACCGCAAGTGGATATTTATCCCTGCTGGTATACCACATGGCGATACCGGCAGGAATAGCCGGGAAAAGTATGTTACTCCATGAGCTCAGCTTTGATGTGCTTTTGGCAGTTATCGTTGTGGCTTTGATGGGATTAAATCGATGTGGTTTTGGAGGAACACCGCGAGCGAGCTTTCTCTCATGCTTATCAGCCGCTTCTTCGGGTGACAGACCATCAAAGGTTTCATCATGGCCCTTTCGACGGAAGATAGGGTTCTTCCAGGCGTTTTTGTCGGTGGTGCTCGTATGTGTCTGAGAAGGTCGCGAAGGCGAAGGGTCCGAGGCGCCGCCACCGGTTTCAAGATCGACGGCAGTCGACATGATTAAAATATTTCGCCGCGTGAAGTAAACTGTATCGAATAATCTACGATAGTCGAAGGGAATCTGGTCGGAGTCGGATGAGGTTCTTCAGCGTCGTCAGATAGAATTTGGTGCTGCAAGGGATATGATGTCAGTTTGGCGTTATTCATACGCGGTGTTGCACCCAAAATAGGAATTGTGAGGGCGCGTTCTGCGACAATGTTGATATCCTTCGTCTCCTTACAACCTCACGAAAGATATAGTTACAGGCTGGAAGAATTTTACTTTGGCCACTTCTTGACCGAAACGTGGACGACTCAGAGCTTTTAAAAGCCGGACTTTGGAATTCAGCTCCTCTCAAGCCACCTCCTCCACAAGCATGGAATGAAATTGACCGGGTGCCAACAGAAACGCCCAATTGGCTAGGAGAGATTTTAACTCAAGCGTTGACGAGGTCCAGATTCCCGCGCCGTCCTGCACGACACCAAGTGGGGAAACGATCGAACTCAAGAAAGGGGCCTGAACTATCACCCCAGTTTATGATGAAAAGGTCCTCTTCGATAGAAGTTGAGTCTCAAATCCAGCTGCACATAAGAGAGAAGGGGGGAAAAGGCTTGGATTTAACAAGTGAAGGGAGTTTATGAATCGCCAATTCATTGCGATCCAATTTCAGTTGGCACTTGCGAACCAAGCATCCCAAGCAAAAGCTTGCCCTGCTTGGGTCCCCTTGGGCAAAATGAAACCATCCTCGCCGCTACGGAATTAAGGGATATTGGAGGCCATCAGCTGTCACTAGCGCGATGATTGGGCGGTCTGTGCTGGTTGAACGAACATCGCATAAGCCAAGAGCTGATGACGGCACCTGCATTTTTCTTCGCCTTGATTTCGTCGAACAGCGTGGGGTGCACTGTGGCGCAGGCCCGGGAGAATAATCGCTCGACGTAATTGTCCCTGTTTTCAAAACATGAGTTCGATCTCATCAAGATACGGGTTTATCCTATCGATAGTATCGAAACAGAGTCTTTAATCAGGATTCTTCGGCCCCTTTCCTCTGTCGAACTACCGTTTGTTGATCTTGTTCCACCAAATTAGCGCAATAAGTCATTTCTCATTATAATGCGCTAGCCGAATCCGGGCAGTTGCATTTTGATGGTCAACTCATGAGCGTCTTCTAGCTTCTAAAAATTATATTTACCGGCGACACCACCAAGTACATGTCCCCTGCTCGTCTTAGCTTGGCTGGTGATGCAGAAAGCTCTCTGAGACCGACTGCGAGTATTTTCTCCATATTACATTTAGAAATTTGAGAAGCCTTTAGCTATGGACGGTGGAGATACGCACACCAGCACGCCATATATACCCGTTGGATCGACGAGTAGAACGTGGCCACCACGTTTTTGCAAGCCGGGAGATTTGCATGTAAACGAAATGTGCCGATTAGAAGTGAACCCTAATTCGCACATCTTTGTAAATTCAATTTGAGTATAGACACTTTGAAACATTCTTTCGGGTATGAAACTTGGTTCTTCTTCTCATCTCACACCACGAGATGCATCAACTAGACTCGGACTCAAACGCAGTCTCTCCAATCAAGGCTAGAGGCTAAAAACATGGCACTGCTGTTGCTGCTTCCGTCAACCTCCATATTCTTTTTACTATTTTTATTGATGCCGACAGTCCAGCAAACGATCGTTTCGGAATACACTACGACGATTATATATCAGACCGTCTATCCCATCGAAACAGTGTATATCAGTCACCATGGTTGTTCAATTATTCCATGGTGTTACCAGTTAACACCGAACAGTCTTTCTGGATCACCTTCTTCAGCGATTTCAGGGTTTTCAACTGTCAATAATCTTGACATTGGTAAACCATCAGACAATCAAAGTACTAATTCCGTTAACATGGGGTTATATGAGCCTACAGTAGCTGTCAATCTGAATACAAATCTGAACGCAGGCAGTGTCGGAGATGTATCTTCAAGCTCAGTTGCCACATCATCTCACACTTCAGACTCAACTCTCTCAAACTTTGGAAACATCACATTAACATCAATTTTCATCACACATTCCGAGTCGACAGCCATCTCAACTTCAGCAACTAGTCTTGATCCCACCATGGAAGATCCAACCCCTAGTCCCACTTCGCACCCTAATAATGTCCTCAATTCAAAGGCTCGCTCTCCATTTCTGCTACACCGAGATGGATCTACAGACTTCGTGCAATACGGCCCCGAAGGCTCTGTAATCTTAGGCCCAGTTGTACCACTTGCTCTAAGACCGCGTTCGCTTCCTGCCGCTTTTATTCTCCACAGGCACGGATACCTTACCTGTGGGGATGATATTAATCACATTGTGTTCCTACGTCAAGCCAGGTTCACAGATGCCGACAGCTACTCCGAAAGCTTGAACATGTCATATTATAACGTTTTTCACGGACCCAAAAACGAAAATTTTGCATATGATCTATCTTCAAAATTTGGGTTTGAAAATGGAATGCTTTTGTTCACCCGAGGGGGTTTCAATGAGACTGTTTTTAGATGGTACGTGGATAATGCAACCACTTCGATATCTCAACTTTATATGGCACCCACAGAGGCACCGATCCCCAATACCTTTAGCCAAATACAGCTTTTAAGAAAGGATTTCCACCAGTTCTCAGTCGATGACGAGAATACCCCTGATATTACGGATACTATAGCAGGCACGGCAACGGACAACGAGATGCTGATATCTACCAAAGCAGCCTCTGAGGACACCAATATCATTGTGATGCCGACTGGTGCTTGTGATATCACCCCGGACCTTACACAAATCGCAAATATTCTCAATTTGATCTCCGAGTACGAGCTTTCTGGATATTGCTACGCTCTTCTCGGTTACGATATTTCGGTTGCTGCAAAGGAAGAACCTAACATGGAGAATATCACAACAACTACTATCACAATCAGCATCATGGAATTCGAAACTGAGACTACATTTACGGAAACAATGACGGTCGCTGTGTCCACTATTTACGAGGCAAGTCTTCGAGATAGCAGACCAAGAATATTGAAGAGGAAGGATAGAAAAAACGATAACAGCATCACATCCGACGCCATAATTTATGCCGCCACAGCGGTCGAAGGCAGTGATGCCATTGGTGAAACCAATATCGACGATGAGAATGCGACCGATGGTGACTCCAGTATAACCGATGAAAGCGCCACGACCGAGGATAATGTTGATGGCGATGCTAACAGTGAAGAGGTCACTCCTAATGCGGACACCGACACCATCGATCCCACTTCTGAAATAGCCTCCTATTGTTCCTTAGATGTCAGTGCCGCTTGCTCTGACGCCATCAAATTCTCTGAACCTGTCTCCACCGCCCAAAAAGAAATATCGGAAGATTCCACAATCACAATCTTCACCACCTTCCAAAATACCACCACAAAGACCCTCTCGACTATCACCACAACTACCCTCGCAAACGCCACCAAAATAACCTACGATGGTACCGGCATCCTAGCCCCAGACTCCGGCACATACCGGCTCTGGTTTCTTTACTGGGCTACCTCTTTCTCAGACCCATCTCTTTACCTCCGCCTCACATCTAGTACTGCCGCAATCTTTGTCGCCGAATACCGCCCAGTAATGGATGTCTACCGTCTCTATACCACATCCACGGAAGGTGTAAACTACTATATGTCCATAATCGTCCCTGTCGGCGTCACTTCGATTAATGACTACAGTATCGGTCTCCGAACCCTAAATGACATCAACAGCGACGAGAACTCCATACTCTTGTATGTGAATTTCGATTGGAGTAGTGGGTATATCAGCGTCAATACGGATTTGACGGGGACGAATAGGGGCACTATGTATGGGTGTCCTGTGCTTGTAGGCGGTCAGATGCGGTCACAAGCTAGACTTTATGCTTTGGGGGGTGACATGGTGCCGAGAGATTGCCAAGCTTGGAGTAATTTGATGTTTATATCATAGCAGTCTATATACTTGGGGAAATGGTTTCGGTGTTCTAATAGCATGGTTGCGATATATAAAAATACCTAAAATAGAAATTTCGGGAGAAACAATTCTCTATGAAAGAACAATTTTCTATGAAAGACCGATTTTTAGGTTTCCATCTAGACAGATAAGTCAATTACTCTGGGCATCCCCCATTGGTCTTCATCCAAAGACGTCTGGAAGACTGCGGAGCCCGCTGCAAACATGATACTACGGTAGACAGGATTATCTTCTGACACACCCTTACCTTCGTAAAAGCGCACCAGCCGTTCGAGAATAGGCTCAGTATAACGAACAAGTCCTCTGGCTGTCATGACCTCGATAGCAAAATCCACTATCGGTCCGGCCAAACCAAATTGAGAGAATAGCGTAGGAGCTCGGTTCATCGCTCGCCCTATCTCGCGCAATGATCCATGGTAATCCTTTGCGTGATAGTAGGTAAAAGATTTTGAATAATCGAACTCGCACCACGCCTCCGCAATTGTAGGATTGGTAATTCCAGCACCTGGACAAACTTGGTCAAACCGCTCACTGAGAATCTTCGCAATTTGTAACGCCTTTTCCTCTTGACCTGCTAGCATATGGCCAGTAATAATTACTGCTGAACCAAATAAATCCTTATCAAAATAGCGGTCTGTAATATCTGCAGGTCCAAGTTTCTTGACGTGATGACAAGAATAAGCTGCTAGCATCCGAATTGCGTCATCTTGAGATAAACAGCTCAAGAGATCCATCGTATCTGCTGCTGCTTTGAGAGCATCCATACTTCCCTCTCCATATAATAGCCTAGTAACGTGGAATTGGCGTTTAGAAATCTCTAGGGCTTCAAATAACCAGTTTTGGGCCCGGCACTGTTGTTCGTATTGCCCTAGCCCGTAATAAAGTTGATGGGACGGTCTGAAAAGTGACCAAATTTTTACTGTAAACTTTAGGTTATGCAGCATGGCGGTCGAGTAATGACCATATGAATAGCAGGCGGAGCTAAAGTCGATCAAAGTTCTGACCGTCATAAAGTGTGTTATTCCATGATTAGCCAAAAGATACGGTAAGTGAACGATGTTTGTCCAAAATCTCTGTCCAACACCTGGCCCTAGCATACTGCTACCACCCGTAGCGGTGACGAACGTTTGACTACCTGATCCTATTGTTGCCCATAACTGAGGGAACACGCTATAAAATTCTGCGAGTACTATCTCGTGAAAATCGGACACAACCTCAATTTTGTTTTCTTCAAAAAACCCAGTCAACCCATCCGCTTGAAACCATAAAGCCATCGCGTAGTCTGATGGAACCCAATGCGAGCCAATTGTATTTCCATACAAATCTTTGGTGCGTCTTGCAGCAAAATCTTCGCATTGGATGCGGGAAAAGTCAGAATCATTTGACAGAGCATCTACTTCGTGCTGAAAAGTTGCCGCCGCATCTTTAATATCAAAGATCCAGCCTTCTAAATCCTTGCGTAAAGGCCGGGATAGTTCGTCGCACAAGGATCCCACTGATAGCCTATCAAGATCTTTATCCAGTGTACTTTTTGACGACGCTGTGAAGAGCTGCTCTAAAGAAAATACAATCCCGTCAGATATAGCTTCCAGAATGGAAACGATATTTTCATCAGCCTCAGGTTCTTCGATATAGTCCGAAGCCTCCCAAGTAGCCTCCCGGTTGAAGTCCTGGACTGATCTGTTACTCGGTATTGCCCTGGAATTGTAGTTTGAATAACCCTCGGAAGTTCCATCAGAAACACTGTCACCTGAATTTGTGTGACCGAAAGTCTGTATATCCACATTTTCTTGTCTCGAGAACTCTAAGGAGGATTTAACGTCCATGAGGGGAGATTCTAGGTGCGTTTCGGGAGGCGAGCCACCACCGCTTTCCATGAAAACGTCCTGATCCTCTTGAGGGGTGTTTCCATATCCGTCAGCGGTAGCGGCGGGGGTGTCGAGCAAAATTCCATCTGGGGAGACTACCAATGGGCCGGGTGTTGCTTCGATATCTATAATATAACGCTACTTAGCCATTTGTAATTTTTACTTACGGAAAGGGCTCAACTGTGTTGGCCTCGAATCCGGACGCTGTAGACAAAGACATTTTTCCTCCAGGTCTCGAATATGCGCATGGTAAATTCTAGAAGCTTACCTTCAAATTCTTTACCATCGCTCTGCCTGATTTTATCCAGCTGGGTCTGTTTGACTCGTTGCATCTGGTCGGTATCACCGAATTTCCACCCACTGATGGTTTTGCCTTTCGCATTAAGCCTTTTTTCGGTTTCAAAAATGTATTTTCGGTTTCGCTGTGGGATATTTCGATCACTTAAGCCCCATTGCTTTAGCTGCCGCTTTAGTTGATGAAGTCTAGTGTTATTGTAGCGTTATTATTGTATTTCTTCTTAAATATCATTGACAAAACCTATGTTTGTTGAACTCACTCAATTGAAACGCCTTGACTGCCAAGCTGGGCCAATATCGACATCTGCGGTGTCCCTTTTTGGATCTCTCTAGTGACAAAGACTTGAATATTATCCCAAGTGGATTTTGGGGTCCATCGACGCTTTGTGGTATTGTTTCCAGTGCATCTCTTGATTACGAACGTTCTCTTCGCATTTGACGCCGACATTTGTAACACAGTAAATGCAGCTAAAGTTAACTTAAGTTAGCGACCTGCAGCTTCGAACCAGTGTAGCCCGGTAGATCAGAACTGCAAAAAATATATAACAGATGACTAAAAACAAAGAGCGATGATTGTCTCCGGTATTTTCGATAGATCTAAGAAGGATACCGTTGTAAGGATGTTCCATACGATCCAATATTTGACATGTCAACCGATTTAAGCTACGTATTAGAGGACTGGACAGGTTATTATATACTGCGATAGATGAAACTCCATCCTGGCGGACGCTATTCGCTAACCAATCATTGAAAGGAATGGAAGAAAATTATGAATGCGACCAATAGGCAAACAGAAAAAGTCGAAAACCAACGATGCATGTGCCCACTCAAGGATTCTAAAAGTAGAAAACCCCAGCCAGTTGCACCCTGCATGGTTTGGCAGCTGCAGTATTCCGCTATCGCCATTTCAAATGTGCGCATATGCGTAGCAACCTATGGGCGATCTGAAAAGTCAGCCTTGAACAGCACTCTATCTGAGCTCATGAGTTGCAGCCACTTTGAAATTGATTAAATTGTCCAATTCAGACCGAGAATTGAAATGTTAAAAATTGGATCTAATATACAATCCACTATTCTTACACAGCTATCTACCTTTAAACTCTTCAAAAGTAATAAGTAGCAAAATCGCTCTCCTTCCTCAAAGCCTTCACATACTCCTTCGCCACAGCCGTCGACGTCCTCACCGATGGATGCAACTCATCCCACCACAGATACGCATCAGGATTCGGCTCAACCGTGTTCGACCAAGATTGGCATGCAGGCCAAGTATCGCAATGGCTCGCGTATCCCGTGGTGTTGTACGGAGCATCGAGGTATTTTTGCGGATTGGCGTAGATATCCTGGAAGATGGAGTACGCATCGAGTAACGCGACCTTGGCACCGCGCAGCTCGTCAGCGACAGCTGGGATCTGATATTTGAAGATTTGATTCGCGGATTTGACATGAGTGCCAATTCTTTGGGAGATGGCAGTGGTGTTTCCGTTAAGGAATGTATCGCGTTCAGGGAAATAGTGCTATATCGAATATTATCAGCCTTCTGTTCACCTTCGAATTTCTTTTTTGTGTGTTGTAGGAGAGTTCTTACGTTGGGACCATTCTGAGTGTATTGGGGCGCTCTTTGCAGTGGTGCAACGTTCAGAATTATGAATTTCCTTGCGCCGTAATCATACAATGTCTTGATCTGCTCTGCCACGCAGTCGGTATAATCCGGCAAGGTGACACCAGGAAGGTGCTCATCGGTGAGCAGAGCACCGTTTCCGAGATCGTTCGTTCCAATCCAAATAGCAAAGACAGTCTTGTCAGGGTTCAAGTTTCCAGCACCAAGATATCTTGTTATCTTGTGCTCTTTCTTGAACTGCGGTACTTCGTATTCTTTAACGGCGGGGAAGTTGCCGTGAATGCCATCTCTACTCGGTATGTTAGATAACGCTTTGGATGAGATTCGGCATTTATCATGCATTCTTACAGCCATCTGGGGGTTAAGTCATTGGAGCAGACAGCACCGGATACCGCATAGTTATACAGCGGATATCCCGTCAAATCGGCAGCGATTCTGGCCCACGCTCGCCCACCGGTAGCGGTGCTATTCTTGGTACTCTTTCACCAAGCTCTAGTCAGCTACTTGTCCGAAACTCATACCGCAAATTTTTCGTAGCCAATTGACATACCTCGGACGGTGTGAAATTATCAGGCGGCAAAGCACCTCCGTTACCCTGCATATAGCCCAATCGGCCCTCATCCGTATACGAATCGCCAAATACGACCAAAGTATCTACATCTCCGAAACCCTTGTGAATATCCCTTCTCACCGAGCTGGCGAATGAAGCCGTCGTTGACAGGGTAAGAGTCAAGAGCGATTTGTACAACATTTCGTCTATCGGGTTGGGGTATCTCGGTGCAGTGTCGTCAATTGGACTTTCTGAAGCGAGAGAAAAGACCGTTGGAAATTGAATTTGGAGACTTTTCGTGGTTCCTGGGAGTCCATCTGCTTTCCCCCGGAAGAACAGGATGGGGGTTATATAGTATCAAAACCATTTGGATATTCGATATTGAGAAAGGCAGGTGTTTCGATTCAGCCGAGGCCTTGCAAGCTTGTTCCTTACGGATGATGTTCATCCCGGTTATTATAATATTTAGGCATGATCTGCGATACTTAGGTTAGTCTGTTAAAGTTTGTTCATGGGCAGGCAACTGGTGTATGAGGTCCGATTGCGTATTTTCATCATGGACCAGGCTAAAGTGAAAGAAAAAAAGGTCAAGCTTTTAGCTAATTGATCTGGGAAAAGCGCCGGAAAAGCGTTAATGCACGGCGAATCGTCAAAATTGACAAGCAATGGGTGCATGGTCTGGGGTGGTGGCAGAGGTGCATCCGAGCTTCCTGGATTCCTCCAGGTCTAGGGTTGTATCTCGTAAAAATGCGGGGATGCTTTTAAGATCTCGCCATGTTATAGTCTTGGGTGTTGCATGTTGACTTTTGCCGATAATCATTTAGCCAGGCGGGTGGAATCTTCGGACTGGCGGAACTTCGCCTGCTTTGAAAGCTGGCGGGTCGCGGGTTGCGGCTTGGCAGATCGGTTTATGACTTTTCTAGAAGAAACATCCTGAGCTAGCGTCCAAAAATTCATGCACATTTGCAGCGCTCCGGATCTAGAAGCTCGAAGTTCCAGGTATATCGGTATACCAGCATGCGAAAATCGTAGACATAAGAAACGTTGGAACCAACTGGTTGGAATTCCACCTTGAGTTAGTCAATTCCAAAGAGGATACCCCATGTTCTCTTGCCTTCAAGAAACTGGAACTCGGGATAGTGATAAGCATAATGTAGGATTATATTAAATTGACAATGTGGGAGGCAGGTTCGTGTTATATCTAACATATCATGTGTATATGAGGATAAATTTGAGTGAGATGAGATGTCTGAATCTAAATCCTAAAATGGAGCGGAGAACCCCTTGACAAAGAAAAACGTATATATATACAGCCCACGACATTAATAATCGATATATGCCAGAAAACTCCTTGCATGCTGCTAAAATTCAGGAAAACGAAAAATTTCGTAATGTATTTTCAACCCAATTACACTTCTCCTGCCTTCTTCTCCTCCACTTGCCGAGATGGGCTCGGCTTCTGTGCTCCCAAACTGTTAAACATAGCTTCGGGATCAAGATTTTTGATAATACCCAGGGTATAATAGGTCGTCAAACAGGTGAAGATTAAACCCAGCCCAGCAAAGCCAGCTGACATGTTGAACTGCAAGTCATACGATCTGGCGTACACGCTTTTTACAGCAAGTAACACTTCGGGCTTCAAACTTGCAAGAATCTGAGGCGATTTTAAAAGAGACTGTAGTTGCTCCGGCGTCAAGACACCAGGCAGGTCCTTTTCAATCTTTTGGTGAAGGATGGCTGTACCGACAGATAGCCCCACGAGACCACCAAGAGTACGGGTCATGTTCTGCGCTCCCAATGCAACGGCCTCATCTTTCGGATCGATGAGAAATTTGACGAGGATGACACCGATGGGCATTACCAAACCCATACCCGCACCCAGCAGGACTAGAAATACATAAGTCTTTGGCGCGATTGTAGTCCCATCCCCCAAGGAACCAAGACCGGCAGCACCCACTACGGCAAAGACGCCACCGACGGCGAACCCGTAGGGAACGTATTGCCAGTGGTTTTTGAGAGCGAGACCCGGGATGAGCGACATGACGGGTGATGTAACAAGCATTGGTAGTAAGAGTACACCAGCTCGGATTGGAGATACACCGTTAACTATCTGGTATCTTTGAGGGAGGGTGATGATTGTAACGTAAATCGGAACGCCGATGCATAATGTGGCCCTGTGAGAAATGAACCCGTTAATACGCATTGAAAGGGGTTCGGTCTACGTTGCGGTTTTCACTTACAGCACCAAGAAAGTGAAGGCTGGCGACTTTAAGAGCCTCAAAGGGAAGATTGGTTCGATAACACTGGACTTTTTGGCAATGTACCATTCGTACCCAGCAAAGATTAACAAACCGAGGATACCGCTAATCAGGGTTCCGAGAATCACTGAGTGACTCCAGGGGTACTCCACGCCGCCTTCTTCGAGGGCGAACACGACTAGAATTGACCAAGCGACCGACAAGAAACCGCCGCCGACATCAATTCGGCTGAGTGTTTCCCGGTCGAGTTTGACATCCCCAACCTTAGGGATAGCAAAGAAAAGAATAGTGAAAGCGAGAGCGACACCCGGTCCACTAAATCAACGTTAGAATTCGACTTTTGAGGAGTAATAATCTCGAATGACATACTTGAGGTAGAAGATCCATCGCCAGTTTGATCTTTCGGTGATAACACCACCCAATAATGGACCGCAGATGCTTGCGATGGCGAAAACACTGGAGATGCCACCAGAAAATGTTCCCAGTTTCTCTTTCGTAATAATGGACATCATGAGGATAAACGCGATGCAGTAGATACCACCGCCACCGATGCCTTGGAAGGCTCGGAATATGATTCTGGTTACAGTTAGTTCAAATGAAGCGATAAGAAGAAGAAAGGGGAGAGGAAGGCGAGCAAACTCACAGTTGTGTCATGTTCTTAGATGCTCCACAGGCGATCGAGAAAACCCCGAAGATGAAGTTTGCCGCCAAGAACATCGTCTTGATGCCCAGGATGTCGCATAGTTTTGACGATACGAGAAGAAAGCCATTGTATGTTAAAAGATAAGAGACTACTATCCAGCTGGCTCTGTTGAAGTCTTGAAAATCGCTAGTAATACTGACTAGACTTGTTGCTACCACTGTGGTCTCGAAGGCTGCGAGGAAGAGCGATAACCAGATTCTGTTGTTGGGATTAGGAGGTTTCAGTCAACTGTGGCCTTTTGATATAGTTTGTTTTGTAGGAAATCATGAAAAAACATACCCAAGACCGATGATATAGAGTCTCGTGTTGCTCAGTACTATGACTGTGCTTTCGACTTCTGTCGTCCGTGATTCATTATTCATATCAACTGTCTGCGGTGTCGTTGTCCCCGCCTCCAATTGTTTCGATGTTATATCTGCGTTGCTCAACGCCTCCAAAGAGGTATTTGTTGACCGCTGCATGACCAAAAAATTCTCGGTCGGCTTAAACTACAACCGGAAAATCCTATTCTGGAGGAGTGCCAAACTGGCAAGTCGATTGAATCTAGGGCTCGTCTAGATAGACGGTAGAATAAATAGGTGAATAATATTTGCAGAAACGAATTCAAGATGCTTGAATAGCATAGAAGATATGTCATAATCATTTCAAAATCCGAGTCACAGCGCAGTCCGCCCTTGGCCTCACCTTATGTATGGTTTCGGCTACAGGGGACATTTTCCTATCGATAGAGCAAAATCCGCCAAAGTTGTCCCCATTTCGCCACCGGCGAAAAATATCCGCCGATTATGCGAGATTCGGCCGTTAAACCCTAACGTTTCGGTCGGCTTTGCGAAGTTGCATGTCCTCAATCTGGAAAAAGGATACCCTGCATAGAGGCACCAGACACGAATGACTTCTATTTTCGCTCGTATTTACGAGCTGGACTATTCGGGTTTACGAGACCACTCGGATTCGAGGTTTGGCGAGCGCAAAAAACTCGAGCTCGTAAACGAATACGATTTATAATTCCGCACTTTTTTTCCCTCCGCGCTCGTATACGATACCGGATGGAGTATTGAAATTATAGTTGAGGCTCGGTATATGCTCCGGAAAAGAGCTCAGGCAGGTTTGCGTACCACTTTTAATTACAGATGTCTTGAGAGCTCGAGAGTGGATGGAGGTTTTCGAGGCTCATGTGTGAGAGATGCTTTTCATAGCGTGACAGGCCCACCTGTTTTTTCGGAGAGTTAGGCGGACATTTCTGAGTCAGGACCTTCAAGTTTGCTGGTGGATCCGTGTTGGACCAGGAGGAAATGAGAGTTGTTTCCAATGGCGAGCCCGATCGCTTTCTATTCGTCCGAATTATCTTATCAGATGAATCGAATTTTGCACGCTATTTCAAAGATTGCTATGTTTGAGCCTATGAGCGATTGAGGCCAGCTAGGTTCCGATTGATAACAACATATAGAAGCACAATGCCCAAATGTCATATGAAGCGTATCAGACTTCAGTAACTTTAGTTGTAAACATGCATGCCAAACTCCCCAGCTCAGAGAGAGGTTGGTTACGAAATCTTGAAACATCGTAAATGTTCACCTGTGTCGACATGTCGATGCATACTCGTAATGTTAACTGCGCTTACGTGTGTCCATGTGAGAGAACAACTGCGAGTTGTTCGGGTTTCATCAAGGTTCGATGTGAATTAACCAGCTTCGGCACCGAAATTAATGCGATTGCAACCCGTTTTTTACGCTGCCCAACTTAACCATCAGAGGGCGATAGTAAAGCGAATATCTGTAGGTATTCCTGCGAGGTCTCGTATTAAAACATTCACTAATTTAAGCGTCTTGATACGCATATATAAGATGCGAAACTAAGTACATATGCATCATTGAAAGGATCTGCCAAGGTACGATAGGAACACCGAAGAATGCATATCGGTACGAAGCAGTCCATGTTCAAGTTCCATTTCGATTGCGATTACAAGAGAAGCTGGTCTCAAGACCCAAGGGTTACAGTGCAGAGCGTATACGTACGCGTATCTGCAATATTCGCAGATGCACTACCTGAAAGCGGAACGAACCGCCGACGAACAAGTTTCAATCAACGTGATCTGCAGAAATGTTACACAAGCGATCAAGCGATCCAATGGGACTAACTCCGAGCGGGCTCGATCGACTGATCCCTCCTCAGCAGGATCTGAAATGCAAATGCGGGGAATATTATGATATCATAAGGCTGGCCTGGAAGGTGAAGAATTGGCACTTCAATCGTACTTAAGTACCCTTGTACTTTCGGTCTGTGCCAATAGAGACCTGTAGGAAGAAATTGTTACTACAGACTCTGCTTTCGAAGCTTTCACAGGATCCAGCGATCCATCCAGTCTCGAAAACCAAAACCGGTGGTTGATCCTTCTGTACGGCTGAGAATTACATTCTTCAACACCTTGGCCCGCCATAGCTGTCACCTTTTTGTATTGTGACGCGTTTCCACAGCTAACTTTCAAAGATTTATACTCACTCACCTACCCTCAAGTCAATCCCCGGGTACACCAAAGAAAACATAACCCCGAGCAGAATCACAGGCTCAACATAAATCATTATTAGCTCTATATCAAGGGCCGTTTCCACATCTAATACTTTCTCAGCAGAACATTATCATCACCGCCGCTAAAATGCCTGTCACTCTTCGCCCTTCCACCGTCGAGCCGGCAGAATACATCTTCAAGAACACCAGAGCTGCAGACTCTCTCGGAATCCTCAAAACGCCCCTCCAGCGAGGTGTTCCGTATCAATGCAAAGAAATCTTCCAATCCACATTCAGTCAGGATGTCATGAACTCCCGCAAGATCCACCCGTCCAACAGCGGGTTCGTCTATGCCGCCATGAACGCCTATAACCACCATCACCACCTTGTCATCCGCCCGGATGATATCTGGATCACCATTCTGTCCCAGTTCTCCATATACGTTAACAACCATGCAGAGGAACTCCGATCGATGTTTGTAGCCCACGAAGGCAAGAAGGAGCTCGTGGTTACGGCTGTTGGGAGTCGTTATACTGTAGACTTTGGCAGCTTGGCAGTTCAGATGGGACGACTGATCGAAAGGGATGTAGTCGATCCGGAGCTTCGCACTTGGATGATGCCAAACTTCTCAACGACTGAGGAGAACGACAAGATTGTCTCGTCTGTGCTAATGATGGCCACTCTGCAGAATTACTACGCCTACGGGATGATGCTCTGCTGTGGGATTCCAGGCGTCACCTTGTTGGGAGAAAAGGCCGATTGGGAAGCTTTGCTTCAGAAAATCGATAAACTAGAGACATTCGGACCGGAGACAGCACAATTTGCCGGCTTGATGCGTCCGATCTTGAGACGATTCGTAATGTGCTTTGACAACCCAGAGTCGGAAGAACTCAAGGAATTCTGGCAGACGGTTGTCAACCGACAAGGTGGCGGGAGCGGACCTAGATATCTAGGCGGGTGGATTACCGCATTCTGCTTCTGGTCGGGACAAGGATCCGTGCAATACCGCACCGATGTTCGGATTTGGGGAGAGCTGGCTCAGACTCTTACCCTAGATAATCAAACATACGGGGTCATTGAGGACGGAGATGTGGTTGGAGGGTATGCATATGTTCCAGTAAAGCTCAACGATAACGGGACAGTGTTCGACACCATCATGGTCGCTGGAATGGTGGCTGTCGAATCGAGACCAAAGGTAGAGCGGGATGAAACGTGGGAAGAAGAGAATAGGAAGTTAAAGGCGGATGGAAAGCAGTACGAGGGTCCGATTTGCTCTGTGATTCAGCCCATGGCTGGTTGGTGGATTTTTGATGCGGAAAAAAAGGACGAATCTTCGTATGATTATTGAGGAGGCAAAATTGTACTTTGTGCTAGTTTCGTGTGTAATCTCCTCGTCAGAAACCTGTTGTTAGGAATCTCAGAAAATTGTAACCGTTTTAAATTTGGATATATTGCGACACCCAAAAGAATAAACTAAATTGAGAAACCAACGCGTTTCATGTAGTAAGCACAGCTTTCGTAATGAATACGTGACGCTGCAAATTGATTCCTAAGATCCCGAATGGTGCAATACCGAATTTCAGACTAATCGAGATTATTATGCCTTGGATGAGCGAGTTAGGGTGGCAGCCTTGTATGTACCTGCGGACACGTATACATAGAAGGTATGCATAGACGAAAGGGAGGCTAGCAGCTGCAGATCCAAACTATCGCGGGCACTAGCAAAAGAAGGTGCTCCAAATTATTCTAGCCATAAGGTTTAAGTAATTCCGTATTTAAGTGCTTGTGATAAGTCTAAAAGCTGTGGCGTGGTGCTAAATTTGAATACGGGCTGTAGAGTACGGAACGATGTTGAGATACTCTGCTCGTTACGACGGACAAGGGTCGTAGCGGAGGTGTCAGGCACGGAGCATTTAAGATGTCCTGTACCTGATACTCCACTTCCAGAAGCGGGTTTCCAGCCAAATCAGGAACCCGGAAACCCCGGCTTGTCCGTTTGAATGTTCTCTGGTTATTGCCTGTAGGACTCAATCTGTCAGGAAAGTTCATGGGAGATACAAATCACGTTTCCCCGATCCTCACTTGGCGTTTGGCAAGACGCAGGAAACCGCGACAGAAAATGTTGGTAATTGATCTCGTGTTCTCCGTGATATCTCAGTCCCTCGGCGACCCCCCCTTGGCACTTGTTGGAAACCAACGGCGTACACTCAGAGGTAACTACCGCGAGCTCGTAAGTTTTATTCCTTTCATTGTTGGACCGGATTTTCTCTGGAAATTGTTGGCGGCAGAAGCATGGTAAATGGTTCTGATCACTTGCAATTCTGCAGAACCTCATGCAGTGCTCCAGTTTCAACTCTTGACTTCATCCTCGGGAAACCCCAAATAACGTCATTTAAAGCTCTGGGGAACCAATGGTAAAATTTGAAACCGAAGGACAGAAGTGGTGGCTTTATCAAGCTATTACGTTATCGACCCGTCGCTGTACTTTACATGTCTGTGCTGCTTCTCCCACCAATCGATTTTTGATTCTTCCAGATGTGCCTATTCTCATCGGATAAACCTTGCGAGAGAGCCGATGATAGGAGCAGAGAGAGACCAGTGCTTCACAATTAACGGGCAGTGACAGCGGAAAACACAGACCCTGCCGCAGCTTGCTTTGAACGCTCTGACCCTTCTCACCCCGTACCCTGTGAGCAAAGAGCAATTTAAACGGCCAACGTTGCGAACCTGCCTTCCTGTTGCACCAACTTGCAGATTCACACCGACCACACCAAGAAACCCGAACACTTTTCCTCGTGATACGTTAGACAGGGCCAATTCTGAAAATATCCGAGCCGTCTTCTCTTGGTTGTCTCCTGCAGCATGAAAAATGTTGTCACTTTTTCTCACCGAGGCTCCGCATTACGTCGACCGGGTGAATTAAATTGCGGTGCAGACGAGAACAAAGGCGCAAGAAAAAATGGCTAGTTGGAGCAACCCTCTGGGCCAGGTGCCTGTGCCTGGGACCCCGAATTATTTTGCTAGAGCAGTTCCTGACTTTGCGAAGAGGCGTTTACCATATTTGCCTCCACCTCTGAATCTCCGCTTTTCTGGAGCTGTGAAAAAAAAAAGACATTTGCATTAGTGCGTGTATAGCGCGTTTGTAGTGGAATCTTTGGTGTCTGCAATGAAGACTAGACCGATCGATGCGAGGTGTCCGTACGTCGATTCACGGCCCGAAAGATGGGATATCAGAACAGGCAAAGCTCCCACTTTGAGAAGGCGATCGGAAGGTGCAGCAGCGCACAAGATCGAGAATCGGTGGGATCGAAAATCTCTGTTGGCTCAAGTCGCACAGGTACTAGAGCGCCTTTTGAGTGCATTTTCCAGAGAATCATCCGCGTCGTCAAGTGATAAGGAAAAAGCCATCGAGTGCCACATCGCGTTCTATCCATGCACGGTACCGTTCAGCGGCGGAGAGTTCAGTAGGACGTGATTCGTACCTGCCTACATGCCTAACTCGTCCCAAGTGGTCATCCGATAGAGATCCAGATCTCGCCGTCGAAGGGGCGCCAGGATGGCTTCTCTGAAACCCCTAGGCCTGCACTCACTGCTGCACGGTACGGTCTGCTTATCGGGCCTCTGGTAGGCAGGTCAGGTCCAGAAGTGCGCCATCCATGTCCTTCTTCCGCGAATTGAAGAAGTAAGTTTGGGGAACAGAATCAAGGTTCAGCAGTGTTCCGTGGGACCCAACTTTAAATTGCTTTTTGGGGCTGTCGTTCCACGAGGCATGTGCGAATTGGCTCGCACTTGGACCAAAGTTAGCTGGATCTCCTCTTCGGCTGGGTTCTTGAGATTCGACGGGTGGGGGCCTTCGACATTGCATAAGACACGGCCCATGTCAGCAGCGGTGATGACATTGGCTTCAGCATAGAACTCCTGCTTTTCTAAACTTCCTTTCGCAGTCTCTCATTCGACATATTTTGGAATCTCTCTCTCGAAGAGGTTTCGTCCGTTTCGCAGACGTCAGATTTTGATTTCTTTGATTATTTTCGGGTGTGTGTTGGCCGTCACCTCGAACAACGACGAAAGGAACATGCCGGTGGGAGAATAGACAGGCCAGTGCAGCCCCATTGACAACATCTGGTCGGTCCCCTGCGCCATCCATCCCACACCCACCTTCTTCTCCCCGGTCCATGCCAGTCCCATTCGCACCCCCCGGCACTATCATTTAGCTTCTTTAGTATATATTTGACGCCAGCCGTCCCTCTCTTTTAAGATGGCTTCTGTGGAGTTTACCACTGGGTCCGTAATGATGAGTTTCAGCTGGATCTTCTATCAACGTCCCGCCAAAGGTCTCAGGCGTCTGGAGAAACTCGACTACCAGAAATTCATCAAGAGCGGTGCCACGGGCACCTTTACCGCTGCTGGTATTCCTCCGAGTCTCTCTCTGGAAAAGATCCTAGCGAATAAAACAGCCTCTGTACGTTTTCTCAACTACCCTCGATCTCGAAATCGGAGTGGACTCGCTGACAGTTGATGACATCTTAGCCATGCTCGATTGTCGATTTTCTCAACTACCTACGCTATATCGAGCACTCCCCAGAGCATCTTGAGTTTTTCCTCTGGTACGAAGATTATGCCAAAAGATTCGAGGCTTTGAGCGAGGAAGAGAAGGCACGCTCTCCCGTTTGGATTGCAACTAAGAGTGCAAGTCCTACCCGAGAACATGGCTCTACGGTCTCTACCATTAGATCCATGAGCATTGTTTCCAGAGGCAGCTCTATTGACTACAAGGACGGTCTTTCTTCCCACACTTCCCACAGACCTTCGACTATCAGTGATGAATGTAAGTACTACCACTCATACGATGCAGTACATCCATCACCTTGTTTTTGATAAAATTAAATGAAATATCAATGACTTACAATATCTAATCATACTTGTGTAACCGTCAATAGCCCTCTCTCAGCCCTTCCGATCCGAAATATCCCAGATCATCTCGCGCTACATCGCCCCTGGCGGTGCTCGAGAGCTCAATATTTCCTCCCGTGACAGAGATGCCGCACTCCAGGCCTTGTCATACACCACCCACCCTTCCGCTGTTCTCAACCTCAAAGTCGACTGCGACAACTACATCCGACACCAATCTCATCCGAATTTCATCCGTTGGGTCATCGCTAACTGCACGGAGCCTCGTATGAACTTTGCCTATACCGTCGGAACTATCCTTTTGCTCGCCGGTATCTTTACCAACGTGTTTCTGACCCTCAGTTCCGCTCCTCGTGCATGGCGACTCCTCGGTGCGCTTCTATGGGGTCTCGGTGCTGTGACGCTCGTCTGTGCTTGGAAGGGTATATGTCTCGTTCTCATGGCTATGGGTCACCGCCGTCTTCTCGAACCTTGGGAGATTCGTTTCACCGATATCGAAGACGATAAAGGTAGTGTCGCCAATTGTAGCTTTGACGAAATCATCCCGGAGAGCTGGGAGGAAGCACCTTGGATGATTCGCGATAAGCAAAAGCCATGGTTTTACAGAGTTTTTTCTGACGTATGTTCTTCTTCCCTTCCGGTATTATCATAGTAATAGATTACTGACATTATTTTTAGACTATCCCTGTCGAAGACGGACAGGTCCGAAGACTCCAAGATGTAATCCTGCTTCAAGGTGCCGGCATTGCCCTGCTCGTCACCCTTCCTTTCATCGCCATCTTCATGGCCATTCCTCCAGCTCACCTTATTTGATGCTCGAGGCCTTCTCTAGATTGTAATTTCTTTTTATCACGGCGCACAATTTCCTTTCTCTTATATATATTTTGCATGAACCTTTACTTTCTCCCTTGTGTTCCTTTCCTGCACAACCAAAAGATTTCTTGATACCCACCAACCGCTTTCATTTTTTCCATTACTGTTGATTTTTTCCTTATTGTCGCGCATTATGACCCGCATTATAAATACTGTTACGTTTGTAGATAGGAAACTCCTTTTTCGCAGCCTACAAATTGGTTTTATAGGAGCACAAAAGGAGTTTAGGGATTCATGGGAATTAAAATTTGAACATTTTTTCACTAATACTATATTCATTCACCCAACTTGTTGTCATCAAGAACGCTTCTCCCCTTCGCTGAATGACCACACTTTCTCTACTTTTCCACATGCTAAGCTGCATAATACTATTATCTTGATAAGCTCCAAATGAGACACCTGCTCAAACTTTCAATGATATTCCGAAGCGCAATGTACTCCAGCTTAGCTTTACAAACTCATGAACCTTCAGAACCTTCAGAACCTTCATCAAAACCCGGCGACTAGTGATATCATATTTGTCTCGTTTTTCTATTTACATTCCATAAGGCATTGAACGCTCGTAGCCCTGTCCACGCTAGCCGTCCCAGAGTCTTAGTAACGCATGCTCGAACCGAAAAGTGATAACATCCAGCTTTTCGTAGCTATGGTATCCAACGGGTTATACGGCCCTAGTATATTCTAGAATACGTTACGTGCTTAAACGATTCTTACTGTGATCAACAGGTGCCCCATATTTGTAGAGTTAGCTAATCAATCACAAGGAGCTTTTACCATTTCGTTTTTGCCCTTCAGAGTATATTCAAGTCAATTGATGCATTGCATCGGTTCTCTTTCCATTTTTCGCACCAGAAATACCTCGGCGAAAGCCTAAACTCATAAATTCATTTTATTCTGTGATTTTCAGCTTGGACGAAAATTTGCCTTTGCAGTTGGGCCGAGGGGAATGCGATTCAGGTACCTTAAAGTATATTCCGGGTCCGGAAACCTTCAGCGATCACCGAGCCTAAACAAACTTTCGGCAAGACCGTCGTAATTGTACGTGTATACAGTTTGGTTAATTTTGATGCAGGTAGATTTGTTTCAAACTCAGTTCCAGTTTGGAGGTGTTTGCAATATTAATTAATATACAACTGACGTCAAGCTGGTTATTAAAATTCGGTCCATATTTGGAGCGAAAGTTATGAAGCGCTGAAAGACCGTGACAATTGGAAACTATAATGGTTCGCAAAGTACATGATGTATATCCGTCTACGATAGAGTATGTGATGCCCGGTTCTTACACTTAGTAATCAAGGTGGGATTTCGCATTCGGGGATTTCGCCCTCCGGATTCACCATTCGTATGTAGCAGAGCGAAGGCTGAGCATGCCCTTAGCCCCACATGCAGACCCATCTGCAGATTTATCCCTGGCTGAGATCGGACGAAAGACACAGGTTTTTCGAACTTGGACTCCTGCCAATGGTGAGATAAGGTCCGAAGTGCGAATTCTCCTTGGTATCCTCCTTTTTTGGAGATGGCTTCACGATTCCATCCTCGCGAAGAATCCGGGCCTCTGTTGACCGCCTTCGGCCGATACGAACACATGTGCCCTCACAATCTATGCCAGCTGCTACACGTGCGCAAAGTCGGTGGAGAGAGCTAACGGCTTACCAAACGGTCCGATGTGGCCTTTTCTCTTACTCATCGTCCAGCTTGGCTGATTCAACCTCTGCAGCTCTGAGAGACAGGATCGTGTGCAGGTTGTGATGTCACCTTTTCGGTAAATGACGCCCAGAGAATTAGCTAAGCTCGAGGACACTAAAGCTGGATGGGGTAAGAAATGCACTTTAACTCCGAGTGCCGATGCACAGCAACATCCACTTTTGAAGCTTGGAGGATGTGCAAAGGCTCGATCCGTCGCGAAAAGAAGACGTCACGGGCCAGTTGATATCGATCTCGGGCACTCAACGTCAAGTTGCGAGGTTCGTGGCCGTACTTACGTATCAATATACGACGAACAAATAACCGCCGACGGCTCGAAGATGCTGGGCGGGAAGGAATATTGCTGCGAGGGGTATGAAAGGAATGGAGCTCGGACCGTCCGCCAAAGGATACGGCCAGGCAGAGAGGCGGGCATCCGAACGTTCCGGCGCCGACTGCGAAGAGAACAGAACCAAGCTGTCTTTTGCGGAGAGGACATGATTTCATTTGCTCAAACTGCAATTGCATTCCAAATGCATGCTATGAATCCATCCGATCAGGAATCGAGGCGAATCTGAGTCGGCTCAAGTCCCCACCGTGAGACGAACCGGCCCCTTGCTAGTCGTCGACTTGGCTGTCGAGGAAGCCCTGCTTACAGCGGCATGAGAGCATCATCTTCCATTCCGTTCCACCGCATGTGCTCTCTGGTGTGCTACTCCCGTCTTATCATCTTATAAGCTCCCTTGCAAGCTGGCCTCGGGTCTTTTCTTGTAATCATTCTCTCAACCTGCTCGAAATCCCACTCCCCGTTCCAAATCCACTGTTAGTTATCAGACAAAAAAAAGCGAGTAGAATTAATTTCCAAAGCGGAGAGGTCGGCTTGCTTCAACATGGCAAACACCACGCCCGCCCACCAGGAAAACGGCACGTCCCACCCGCCGCTCACAAAGACGGTCTCCGCCGCCAGCAATGCCTCCCACAAGCGGGCAAAGTCCTTTCGCCAGGAGACCGCGAAGGAGTTCCAGGCTCGCGAGAAGGACCCTCTCGCCGGCCATTTCGGCCATCTCACGACCGACCAGCAGAACGCCTCTGTTGAGTTCCACAGAGCGCTGTCCGAGCAGGGTATTTACACCCCGGCGACCGAGAAGGTCGCTGCTAGTCATGACGAAACTACGCTGCTGTACGTGCTCATCTATACCGGTTCCTGACCATTGTGGGAGGAAATTTTGTGGTGGTGGTGGTGACGTACTCTACGGGAAGAATGCACAAAGCTAACACGGGATTTCCGACTCGCACAGGAGATTTCTACGGGCGCGAAAGTTTGACGTCCCATCCGCGATCACTCAGTTTGCCGAGACGGAAGCGTGGAGGAAAGAGTCTAACATTGAGACTCTCTACGACACAATTGATGTGGACGAGTACGAGCAGGCGAGGTTGGTGGTGAGTGGCCTTCTCATCTTTACGCTCCCCTCCCAAGTTGAATTCTACCCAAAAAAACCATTGAATCGCTGACCGCGAGTCGCTTTGATAGTACCCACAATGGACCGGCCGTCGCGACCGACGTGGTATCCCACTCTTCCTATACAAGGTCGGCCACCTGAACGACAAGACCATGAGCGCCTACGCCAAATCCACCTCTGGCAAAAACTCAACCGCCCACGTCAGCAACAATTCCAAGACTTCGGACCGGCTCCTCCGTCTCTTCGCTCTTTACGAATCCATGACGCATTTCACGCTACCCTTGTGCTCCGTTTTACCTCGAGAACACCCGGAAACACCAGTGTCTTGCACCAACAACATTGTGGATATCACCGGAGTTGGGTTGAAGACTTTCTGGAATTTGAAGAACCACATGCAGGACGCTAGTACGCTTGCTACGGCGCATTACCCAGAGACGTTGGATAGGATATTTGTAAGTCTCATTGGCATTACCACCAAGTGCTTGCGAGAACTGACGGGCATGCCTCATTTAGATTGTCGGAGCTCCCGCCTTCTTCCCAACCGTAAGTCTCAAACCATAAGCCACGCGACAAACCGCGATCGCTAACGTTCCACAGGTCTGGGGCTGGATCAAACGCTGGTTCGACCCGGTAACCGTCTCCAAAATATTCATCCTCTCCCCGGCAGAAGTCTACCCGACCCTCGAAAAATACATCGAAAAGAGAAACATCCCCAAGCAGTACGGCGGAGAGCTCGAGTACAACTTTGGCGAGCTTCCCAATCTGGACGACGAAACCAAGGAACTCTTGTCGGATCTCAAGCACACCACGGCGACGGGGTGGACGAAGGGTCCTATCCGATGGGTCGGAGGCGATACTCCTGGAGCTCGAGTCGTGGCTATGGGCTCGGTTGACGGGAAACCCAGGAGGACCGTCCTGGCGATACCGGACAGACTACCGGTCTCCGGTGTTATCAACGGGGAGATTGGGCTTCCGCCGTTAAACATGGGAGATACGCCAGGGACCCGAGAAGCCGACTCGAGCGCGGTCAAGAAGGGACGAAGCGTGACCAGCGAGGCTGTGACGAGCAACGGGGGAAAGAGCAATGGGGCTCTGCCGGATACCACAGTACACGGGCAGATGGAAACTTTGGCGATCAGTTAGAAACAACCAGAGGAATACGGATCGATTCAGCAGTGCCAGACTCCTAAAGAAGAGGAGGTGGAAGTGGAAGGTTGTATGAGACGACGAGGCGTTTTTGGGGTGTTTGCGGTGCTTGTTTTCTGTATCCTTCTCTTCGGGTTCGCCATGATGCTTCTTTCCTAAGAAAGAGTGAACGCAGCTCTCTGTGTTTTCTCTTGTAGAACTTTCGTTTATTCTTCTTGGTTTGACCTAAAGTACATTACTAAAGTGCGAATACAAGTCGTTTGGATGATAGAGATGGTGGGTTTACTATAGCAGGTCCTCTTTTCCAGCTTCTTTTTCTTTTTTAAACTTCATTCCTTCCTGGTATTTCTCGCCGGCAAACACCGAATCACATTTTTCTGTACAGTACCCAATCTCATATTGCTATATCCAACTGTTTGATATCACCATCTTAGCTGAGGTTTCCCCCTCTGGTTCGCGTGTACGGGTAAATATGAGCTTGATTAATCCCGCGTGGCTGCATGACAGCAACATTGTGAAACGTCAAAGCAAACAACCACTTCGGATTCAAGATTGGGAACCAGGGGCCCGAAACCTGAAACTTCGCTATATATAGCGACTTGAGAAGAGATGTCTGATTTCAGCTACGATACCCGGTAACTTTTTGTCCTTTGATAAGTTCGGAACTTGGTGCCCTGACATGCTGTTTTAGCTTAGTAGACTGGCTATTGCTCGAGCAAGTACAGAGTAGCACGAAAAAATACAACACCGTAAAGCGCGAATGTATGTAGGATCAAGACCAGGGAACGCCTAGCTGAAAAAAAGCCTTGTCTGAGTTCTGAGCCAGTCAGCCCGAAAGAAACCCCCAGCGGAATAGCAGAATCAATATGGGAGCTGTTTGCTGGATCCATGGACCGTATTCTCAGACGCCGGTTATTAAATCTTTCGCTAAAATTGTAGACGGGGTACGATCTAGATCCTAATGCGTCCCTAAGTGAAAATATATGTACCGGTCGTCTAGCTTTTTTATCACTCGGAACCGGTTCCATGTTAATCCAAGTTGCCAGGTACGAGGGTAGAGAATAGCCGCATGAAATTTATCGACCAGGTAAGAGCCGAATGTGGAATTCCATGTCATGTAAGATCGGATATCAAAACTTCCTTTGGTAGCGCGGCACCGCACAGGCCTTTGCGAATGTGATAGAGTAGCGGTTTGAAAGCTTAAGCAGCGATGCATTGGGTTTAAACCCGCGCTGTAAATTCTGACCCGCTATCGAAAAGATGTTCTCGAAATAGACTCCTGGCGTGGTACCTGAACGGGTCCCCTCCCTTCCCCCAGTTGACGTCCGTCCGTCCCGTGCCATCACTAAATGATTCAAAACGAAACAAGCAAGTGGACCTCCGTATGGCCACGGATCTATATACATGCTTACACAAGATTTGAATCATTGGAATCTCTTCCCGTGACTACCAGCAAGTCTTACATGTAAATTCCTCATTAATGAAAAAGATAGGGAAATATACGAGCGGGCCAATTGGATAAATTGCAACTCTCCACGAAGACATGAAAATCCCAAAAATAAACCGTCCAACCTTGAGATATCATATGGGTTTTCTCAATTGCAATTTGTGGGTCTCTATGTCGACTCATGGACCTTGGTGGCATGTCTCGATCAATTGATCAATCGATCAAGGGTGGGGTCTATTCGGGCCCGATAGCAGAAAGCTATACGAAGGGACTTGTACCTTGCAAGTTTGGCCCATCGGACCGCACGCAAAGATAACAGATGAGAGGGCTTCACGATGGTGGAGCGGAGGCAAGGTGCCTCTATAGAAGATACTTTTTGTAGTATAGAAAAAAGTCCATAAATACTACGATCGTGTCGCTCTCATCTCTCTCGGTCGACTCGACACCCTCGACAATCCTTCAGATATCTCGATAGATCTATAGAGTCCACTTCATTTCAACTTCCACTTTTTTCTTCTTCTTCTTCTTATGAAGCTATTTATTTAAACCCAATACAAAGACAAAAAAAATACTCTTTTTTGCTTCTCAAGAAACTTAACGAACCATCATCATGTTCGACAGCGTTGCCCTTGGGATTCTCATCGGGGTGTGCTCGATTGCCGCCATCGCCTTCGTCTACATGTTCTACAGATTTGGCTGGTGCTCTTGCCTCACCCAGGCCAAACGTGGGATTCCGATTCCCGTCAACAGGACCACTCACGAATTCTTCCCAGAGTTGGGTAATGCGAAGGTGAAGGAAATGAGCCCTGTGTAAGCAGGCTGGTACGCTGAGCACGGGTCCTTGAATTCGAAAGTTCACTACATCTTTTGCTGACGATGATTTTTCCAAATGTAGATTCGAATCTTTGAAAGCTAGTAACCTCCACGAACCGTTCCGCCCCTCGCAAACGACAAACTCGATATATATAAGCTACGATACATATACTTCGAATCGATGAGAATGCTTTGGCTTCAATCTCCGGCTAGAATACAAGACGATATGGATCATATGGACACAAGGGCGCACTCATTTATAATCATCTTTTTTTAAAAACCATCATATATTTTTCTTCTCTCAAGAGTCAAGCAAGGTCATGTTTCCGCATTATGCTCTCTTGAATAACGTATTTCACGTGTTTATGTGAGCGATGGGAGGAATATACATTGTAAGACTTTTGCAAGTCTTTATTTTTTTGTTTTCTCAGACTAGATAGGAGCGGAAACATCGAGATGGAGTACGCCTTCTAGTTGAGGTTCGATACTCTCATTAATGATATTATACTTTTACCTTTACATAAAAAAGTCCGAATCTCGCTTTCATAAAGTGTCTGAGCTGCTCATTCTAAGATTTTGAATTAACAGATAGTACTGAGGGCCCGTCTATACTCGGTCGGTCCGGAGATTGTAAGCACACTAGTACTGTGGGAGTTTGTGGCACATCTACACTGGTAACACAATCAAGAGCTACTAGACAAAAAATATCATTGCTATGCAGAGCTAACGTTCCTAATACTGTACAGGATCATGGCTTCATAAAATACACCATCACAGGCGTTCCCGTCCACCGTAAATCCCCTTCTTCTCCACAATAAGAAGGTTCTTCGAGACTACCTCTCCGTACTTACAAAACCCTCCTCCTCAACTCAACAACCGGTCCCTTCTTCGTCCCTACAAAATGGTCATCCATCTCCCAGCCACCCTCAACATCCTCTCCAACCTTCCTCAACCTCTCTTCAGCCGGTGTCTTGACCTCAAACTCCCAGAGCAATCTCGCAAGCGTGATCTTCATCTCCATAAGCGCGAGACCCTTACCGATACACCCACGAGGCCCGATGCTAAATGGACAGAACGCCCTCCTCGCCCTCTCCACATCCTGCTTGGTGATGGTACCGATACTCGGCACGACCTCGCCTTCAACCCACCTCTCCGGAATAAAGTTATCCGGTCGGGGATAGATATCCGGAATCCTGTGAACAGAGTAGATTGGTGTGCCCACGTCGATACCGGCGGGGATGAACTTGCCGTCGACGGTGAACCCGCCGCTGAGCACCTCTCGGGGCAACCCGCCGGGGACGGCGGGAGACAATCTCATCGCCTCGTCGATGACCGCTTTGAGATAGTTACACTCGTTCAACCTGGCACCGCTGACGATTTCTTCGACATCTGAGAATGCGGATCTGATCTCCTGTTCGAGTCTCTTCAGAGCCCTGGGGTTTCTCACGAGCCAGAACACGGCGGCGGAAAGACTGGTGGATGTGGTATCGCTTCCGGCGACCATGAGAACGTTGCTCTCGCTCCACAGTTCCGGCATGGTGAGCTTCTCACCGGTCTCCGGATCGCTAGCGTTGAGGAGGTAGTAGAAAAAGTCCTTTCGGGCTTCGTGGCCGAGATCGGTACGTTCTTTGGCACGAATGGTGGCCTGCTGGCGGGATTTCATTATGAAATTCCAGCGGTCGCGGGTGATTCTAGGGAGGATGATTTGATCGAGGTGGTGGGTGTCCAGTGGGAGCCAGAGACCGCACTTTAATATTCATGTTAGCATCGGGTGACCTTTTGTACGGGCAAGATAGATCAACTCACGAGGTAATGTCTTTGCGCAGCTCTGTCGACCAACTCTGGCAGATGCCTGTTGCCGGTACCCTCGAGCAATTCAAACGACTTTCCAAAGCAGAGGAAACCGAGCACGTCAAAAGTCAAATAATTGAACCAATTGGCCATATTTCTGGTCTTGACAACATCCTTCTCGCTACTGGCGGCACTGTCAATGTCCTTGGGAGCGTCAATGAGCTGCTTCTGGAAGAACCTGATTCTGTCGAGAATCAGATGCTCCATACCCTTCAATGCGGACTCGCTGAAGGCTTGAGATAAGATACGCCTCTTTCTTCCATGAGCGACCTTGTCAATCCCGCTATGGGTGTTTGGGTTCGATTTGATAGCAGGGAAGGCATAATAGAACCGCGATTTACGGATTTGCTTGGAATAGCCATAGATTTCATGGAGAGCAGTTGAGGAGTTGATGGAGACGTATGAGGGAGTGACGCGGACGTGGGTGCCGTATTGCTCGTGGAGAGAGTGCACCCAGAGGTGGCGCTTGCCGGTCATGCCATGGTAGAGGGAGACCAGCGGGGTGATCCGGCACAGGATAGGACCCGGGATGTGGCGGGCCGGATGTAAGAAGAGATTGTAGAAAGCGAGGGCGAATAACTACGTAAACACCGTACCGTACTTGTTAGAAAAAGATTTTCATTGGAAGTTATAAGGCTCGGAGTATTTTCTGGGGTTTGTTTCCGTACGTAGAAGAGACAGCTTGCCAGCACTGTCGCTACGATGTTTAGCGGGCTGGACAGTATTTCCGCGAGCATGATGGTTGGAATCTACAATGGGGTTCTCCTGCTTTCAACGGATGATAGGGAGAATTATGGGAGAGGGAGAAAGGGGGTGGAGGTGTCGAGGTGGGTGGTCTATATATATGCTTCCCGCCATACCTCCCCTCTCCGCAAACTCTGTTACGTTACCAAGATTCAAAAATCAAAAAATTACCGTTCGATCGACCTTTTCCCTTTCGTTTGAGCTGTTACATTGGACGGTAACGGCCGACGAAATGTGGAGCTCGCGGAACTAGCTTGGGAACCAACAGTGATACTGCTTTACATTCCGGCATTGGAAAAGTGTGAAAGTGTGTTTTGTATGCGATGTCTCGGTAAGCTGCAGCGTGATGTGATGAGATGCTCGCTTTGCTTCGGCTTTCGCAGGAAGAAGGTTCAAACTGGCCGTCCACGTGAGCTCCCGCAAGCCTGGACATTAGCGAGGTTAGCCTGGTCCGGATCCGTCCTGGCCCCAGTCCAATCAGAGATCTTGGTTTTCAAAGCTGGTGCAGAGTCTAGAGGACAGGACCTCAACGGCTTTCCGGGGAAGTCTCGAACTTTTTAGAGGTGAACTCTGTTGTAATTCGCCAGCAACACAAACTAGACTACATCTCAGACAACAATGAGAACGCTGGCATGACAAAGCAGACAATGCAGGGAAACTATTTGTACAGTATGCTTGGGAAATGAAACGCTAGAAAGAGCATCAAAAATCAAAACAAAAAATCAAAATTTAGAGTCGCTTATAACAATGCAATTAATCGTACACTCAATAATACATTAAAGGAAAAAGGATCTGTCGTTAGACGTATATGTACTGATACCACTGTCGTTTACCTGTTTTAGGCGGATTTGATCTATGGAGCATGGGTATTATCCCTACTAATCTATCCCCTCTTCATAGCGAAGAGAGTGAAATGGCAGTTGCCGCCGATTTGTCCGGCCTTGTGCCATTCGTACTCTGCTTGAAGTTCCTCGAAGCTTCCGATGTGGATAACCTCTTCGCTGCCCGTCTTACTGCATTCATGAGAAAGATAATACGCACCAAAGTCAATCCAAGACAGCCAAGGGAGCTCTTGTTCAAACCATAGAGTATTGTATTGCTCGTCAAGGATGAAAACCTTGCGAACGTCCGCCAAGTGGGTAGAGGATGGCGAGATTGGAGTAGTGTTGTCAGAACTAAAGCTGCCAAAGCTTTCGTTGCTGATATGTGGAGTCTCGATCGTGAGCTCGAGTCCGTGAGGGTGAAATGAAGAACCGGGTGGGGGATACCGGTACTGGCGAGCAGAAAACGCCGGTGTGCTGTTGCTGCTACTGCCGGAGGAAGACGGCGGGGTCGTTACGAACAACCTTTCAGTCCCTCGTGGAATTTTTTCAAAGGATGGTATGTGGAGACTCTGGCGATTTCGTCTCCCTGGCGGCGCCGACGAAGTAGGAGAGGTGCCGCGATCGCGAGAGATGTTATAAATACGGTTAGTGACCGCTTCCCTGCTAACCGGGTTTTCAAACGCGTCCAGAAAACGGGTTACGTCGTCACCCTCCGCGGATACCGATTCGAGGATTCCCATAATCATCTCGTTGATAACATAGTCTATGAGAAAGCTCTACTGATTAGAATAGCCATCTCACAAGAGCTGGAAGTGACTGCGGTGGTTTCATTCCCTCACATTTGTTGTTCGGCGGAGGGACCTGAGGGAACAATGTAGCCCACACCTCATCCCAGCTCATGTTCTTATCAAACTCGGAAGGAACTTCTCCGTTTCTAAAGTGGTGCTTCAAGTGCGCATACCTAACCCCGGGGATTAGCAAGTTGAGCTAGGAGGAACACATATCTATATATACATACTTGAGATCGGAAGAACGTCCGTGTACGTGGATACAATCCGCGTACTTCACAGGATCCAGTTTAAAGAACCAACAAGCAAAGTCAGAACTGTGAGAGGCCTTGGTCTTATTTCGGCTGTGAGAAGAAGGAATGTAGGTGGGATTGTTTTCGTTTCTATCCTCGTCGTCTCTCTCTTGACCGCGATCTAACCTCCTCCCTCCAGACTTGGAGGTTTTGGAATGCCTAGAGCTAGACTTATCCATGCTACTCTTGGAGAACCCGCGGCTAGATGACCCCGTACTATAACCTCGGCCCTCGCCAGAAGGGACTGAGGTGATACCCGAAATTGCAGCGTTCAGGTTAAAGGGCATCTCTGGTGGAGTGGGTAGCCCGTAGCTAAAGTTGGACTCGGGGCCGTTCTTCTGTGCTCCAGCAAGGCTACCCTGGGAAAGAAAGGACAGAGATATAGAATCCGAGTCTTCCAGCTCCTGCAGAACGTGGTTTACCCAGGATACTCCTGCTTGCACCTCCATATCAAAGTATGGGTTATAATTGTTCTGGTGGTTCATTGCTAACAGGATCTTATCTGACCAAGGAAGGCTAGCGGATTGATTCAGGTATCTCTGAAGAGCCCAGGGGAAAGCGCTTCGGGTATCACCTTCGCAGGCGATGCTAACGGCTGCGGCACAGGTGCGACTGTCTGTGGTTTCTAATTGTGGCTTGCACCCGCGAAGGGAGGCAACGTCCGCGTATTGATTCGAGTCTATCAGGATATCTCGTACGGTGGCGCCTCTGTTTTAACAAGCATTAGCCAAGCACGTTGATGAATAATTTAGAGAGGATGTAAGGAAATACAAGCTAAAAGATCTGTGCCGAATCAATCGGTACCGAGTATACAAAATTCGACCGTTAAAGAGAGAGTAGCGAGAAGTTTGCTACGAAAATATCAAGGTGGCTATGAACTGTACCCAAAAGAGTTCACAAGCTCCGACAAGCTCATTATCTTGTGAGGTGGTTGTAAATTTTGAATGAATTGGAATAAAAAGAACCTTTAGTTAGGTTGAAGTTTGGGAGTATACAAATGGTAGGAAAAACAAGATGCCTGGCTGTGTTGTGTGCATGTGCCGACTTGGTAACACAAAGGTAGTATTAAATATTAGCATGTAGAGAATGATGATGGAAATGTTTCTGATAAGTGTTCAACGAAAGATTGGAATGGGATAATATGCTTTTTCCGAACAAGAGATTTCAAATGGGAGTTGAAAATGAGAGTATATATAGGGAATGGCTCAGAGTATTGCGGCAGTATCGATAAGTCATAATCGTGAGGACAAATCTCAGGGCAAGGCTGATAGGATCTCTATCAATTTTTGTGGTATTTTTTGTACTTTGCAAAGAAAGCATAGAGCAAGAAACATCTGCTAGAGTAATAACGCCGTACGCCGCTGCGAGGGTGGAGACTGATGTTCTGGTGTCTGATTGGAGGTCGCCCCACAGAAGAAAGAGGGAAAATTGATGGGGGCCTAGGCCGAAAGTCCCAAGAATGAGATTCCCCCCTCCAGCATGTACAGGGCAGGGTAGGGCGTCTGCGGTACGCCGTTTGAAATCGATACCACCAAAGGCTTTCTCTATGACAGCTCCCGTGCTTTGCGTCGACGGATTCTCAGGTTTTTGAGAATTCGAAAGGGCATGCTTCCCGAAGCGGTCGGACGCTGCATATTTTGCCAATGGGAGGGCTTTGTCGTGTGGTGGGTCAACAGAAAAAACCGACTCGGTGGCTTGCATGTACAGCGTGCATGAGACTGCTGCAGGAGGCAATCTCCCTCCAAACACCCCTTGTGCTTAGAAGGCAACCTATGACATCATGTTGCCCTGCGGATAAGCTTAATTTCCAGAGATTCTGCGCGCTCCAATGTTGAATCGTGGATAGTAGAAGGATCTAGGTCTAAGGGATCCGGAATAGTGGCATACGTGCACATCGCATCTTGATTTCGGAGTGTGAAGTGCCAACTTGCGGAAGGAAAAGAGCTCCACAGGGCTCGTAGTGTGGTCTTCGGAGTCGAAAGTTGCCCAGATATTCACAAATTCGAAAAGCTTCGCGCCGATCTTCCACTGGCTCGGAGCACTCTGCGTATCATGTGGAGACAAGAGAATTTCGAACTGTCCCGGGTGCTCCCGACACGGGATTCGATTGATCATTCGCATCCCTCGAGATTTCATGCAGGTTCTATATACACGCATGTTTTTTTTTTTTGGAATTGTGTTGCGACGTTTTGTAAGGCCTGGCATCCTTTCCGTCAACACCATTGTTAACTTGTCCCGTCTAACCAGAATGCCATCCTTTACCAGACGACGTGTCGACACACACACGCACCAATCCAGCTAAATTTAGCTAATCTTATGGCTTTCTTAACGAATCATGATGAAATGAATTATACATAGTATTGACAGTGTCTCAATATCTTCGATACTGATACGATCATACGTGATATGGGTTGGTCTAGAACGTGTAACCTCATAGAACCGTAACAGTTCGAGCCAGGCCTCTTTGAAATTTCGACGTCATATATTGCGGGCTCGTAGTAACCTGTTTGCGTAGCTGTCAGTAATAGCGCCGCTCCCACCGGAAAGCAGAACGACCAACAAACAATGAACAGGAGATGAACGCCGTAAAAGACGACAATTCAAATCAGTGGGAAAGTATGGGCACGTGTGCTAAGACACCGAATGCCTCATGCACAAGATCGGAGAGATCTGGCAAGATAGTAGAGAAATCCAGATGTCAATTCTGCCAGGTTGTCAGGGTCCAGACTTTTCTCAACCAAGGGCAGAAAACTTGTATTTTACCCACTGTTGGTAAGGCTCTGCTGTGAGGCGCTCAGGGTTCAATTCAACCGGCACCGGGCCTCAGCCTTAACAGTGTGGAGAAAGATTTGGCGAACCATTACAAATAATTGTGCGGCGTTATTGAGTCAAGCCACTCCGAAGCCAAATATAAACCCAGGCTTTACAAGTATACCCGAGGCCGCATCATTCCGACAGAGCGATTCGTCATCCCCCTACCACACAAACCGGCGCTTTGACAGAATGGGGACCGAAGCCGATGTGTTGACGGACTCTGTTACTTGTTAGGTCTTGTCCGCGTCGGCCATCTCAGGGTGCGAGAGGAGCCTTGGAAGTCGAATCATCGATTCCCTTGCTCTGCAAGCAAGCAAGCTACTGCATATATGTATGCATAGTTGAGGAGCAATACTCGATTCCCCGAGAGTAAGGTGAATCACGCCACGAAAGTGCCAAAAAATGGTGTTGGAGCATGTGCCAACAACTGGAGGTGCTTACGTGCAGATCTCAACTCTGTTCCTCAGAGGACCCCCGCATGCTAGAGGATCGAATCCAGAAAGCCCAGGGAACGCATCCGCTAGGGAAGCCTAACAAAAAAACCTTGGGAGATGAGTAAGTAGGCACGAAGGTCAGCTAAGCAGGGGACCGCGTTTTTTGGTCGCCGGATCGTATGATTCCTCCCCCGGTTGGTTTCGAAAACGTTTTGCCACAATAGAAACGTCTTCGAACACAACTATGCGTGCATCATCGTCATCGATGCTTCACTAATTCCGGTTCTAGCGAAGGTCAGATGAGATGGTTGAAGGGCAACATTCAGAACCTCCCCCACTTTCACGATGCTCGAGATGGTGGAGTTACAAGAGGTAGTTCCGTACAGCGAATTTGTTTCAGCCTCCTTGAGCAATTGATAAACCTACATCATTGAGATCCGAGCCAGTCACAAAAATCTCTAGCGAGGCATAGGAGATACCGCCGACGGCCTCTTCTTCCCGGGTTTACCCATTTTAGGGAGTGAGTTTCGTGGTCCCGTGGCTTGATTTTACTTTTTGGTGTCTCCATCTATCCGATAGGAACTTCCCTTTGGAAGGATAATTCACCAGCAATGGACACGCTTAGAAGGATTCTCGGAATTGTGATATCCCTCAATTGGACGGCATTATTCAATCATAATTGGGGAAGATGGTTCAATTTGATTAGACTATAAACATATGCACAAATACATCATTTTGCCTTTGTTTGGAAAACTAGCGAATAAGCAAACGAATTAATTCGGAGGATAAACGAGACAGTTTGATTGGGGAGGGCTCAGAGTAGGTGAGCCGCTGTATAGCAAGCGATAAAGGTGCGAAAATGCACACCACATCGGAGCAATAGAGACATGAAAATGGTGAGGAGAGCAGGTATGGTGAGGATTTCCCGCCTTGGGTTCCCTGTACAAACATTTTCGGTCCCGAGTTGCCGCACCAAGAAATGATTCTTGAAGCCCAGAAGAGGAAGAAAGTGTGCATGAAACTTAGGTGTAGATATTCGTTGCAGCCAGTCGGCCTTGTAAACAGCCGGGTACTTCCTAGGGTGGTGACTAAGTCCAAAACCAGGAAACTCTACTTGAATGCGAAGAGTAGACAAGAAGACTGTATTATTTGTCTGAGAAAGTCTCGTTCGGTCTAGAGCTGTCATAAGCGAGTGAGAAATGGATGAACCCGGAGAAAATTTTGCAGTATGTCGAATTGCAGGAGCCTAGATCATGCTGCGTGCTTCTTCGACAGCCTAGGTTCAAGAAACCATACTGCCAAGGTGTTTCGTGGCTTGTGTTGTGAAGAACGTCGGGATGTTACACGAGCGTGTGGTCTGTGAGGTTCGCCAAACGAGACGGCACGCACGCGAGGATTGTGTCGCCCCTTCACATGTTCGCGAACCACGCGACCTCCCGAAATGCATTGAACCGCTCGCCGAAGGGGTGCAAACGACAACTTGGCGAGATCTGTGCTACGATCTCAAACTCCTCAGGCCTGGGTGATTCAGGATGTATCGACAAGAGATGGAGAGGTAACCGGTTGGAGATAATCCGAGGTATCTGCGTCTCTGTTAGTCTGGATGTTGAGTAGCACGGGCGATGAGTTGGCACTCACATTGAATGTATGCTCACCGGCCTTTATACGTTTCTTATAACAACATTGGTAGAGGAATTCCCAAAGTCCCAATGAAGAAAGTGAAAGTTATAAAAGACGAATGAAGACATCAGCTTGGATGCAGATGATGTGCCCTCTGCAGGACCAGATAACCATCGCTAGTAGCCCTCGGCTTCATGTTATACCAGTATTCTTTCTGCAGCTGCTCCATCGATGTCATCTTAATCAACCCGTCGGCACCTGTGGACCGAACGCTTGTGTGCGTCAGATAGCACCGGGCAAAGTCAAACGCGGTTTCCGGATGGCGTTCTTCCCAAAAGTACTCTTCGCCAGTAAACCAGTCTTCAACCTTGATTCTAGGGTTTGTGGGCATGAAGGGAGCTGAAGCCCGTTGCAAGCTGTCGATCTCCATACTTTCGCTAGAAGACATTTGGGTACTGGTGTCGGATTCGATCTCCATCTCGACATGGTTGACGACACCCTCTTTGTCGGGAAGCAGTCCGCACTGCTCATTGAGGCGTTGGCTCATGCTTTGTGGCGACAGAAAGTAGTTACGATTGTTGCCGCCATGCCCGACATTGAAAGGGCTAGGATTGGAAGAGGACTCCCAGGTGGACCGGCCAGTGGATGTGAGGGATGGAGGAAATTGTCCTGGTGAATGAAAATCCTGGGAAAATCGTTTTTGCTTGAAATGCGGTTGATGGCCGTGATGCGCGGAGAATGTAATGGGTGGCGACATACGGTGGCTGCTTTCTGGGGCATCGGACCGATATCGAAGGGATTCTGGACTCATAAGCCCAAAGTCTTGGTGCGCGACTGGGGAGCTAGCGTTCGGTTGAGTGTTGGAGGCATCTTGGTACGTCTGTGCCATAGCAAGTAATTGGTCAATCTGATCTTTGAAACGTGGCAGTCCATGGTCTGGAAAGAGATATTGCCATACGGCTTCCCAGTTCATTCGATGTCTCAACTGCGGAGGCAAGCCGTCTGGGAAATGAAGAGGCAGATGCATATGCTTGAGATGATGTGCTTCCTTTCTGATGTCGGCACAAACGTGGTACTTGACAGGATCACGTAACCAAAACCAGCATGCGTATTTCCTGCCATCGTTAGGCGGTGGGGGGATTGGCTGAGGTAACGAAGGAGGGAATCCGTTATTGCCGCCTCCTGCGCCGCCTCCACCTCCTCTGGATTGCGATTGGAAGTTTTGGTATCCTTGCTGATTCTGGCCTGACCCCGCCGATTTGTTGCTTTGACGGGATATGCCAGAGGAGGTTCCAGAGCCGCAACCACCTTTCGGAGCTGTTTTGTAGAATGCAACGGCTTCCCAGTCCGAAATTGTCGGCCGGTCGGCCGCATCTGATGTCCCCGACCGGGCTAAGAGGGAAGACCCACGGTCGGCATTACCTCCAGAGAGGTTTTCATCTTTGATGGCTTGAGTAGGCGCAGGCTGGCGGCTGGCCCCGTTATCCAAGGCCAAATTTTCGAGCAGGTCCACGAGAACAACTTCGTTCTGCCATTCTTGAGATTCCGGACGAGAAACAGTGTCCGAATGCCTACGGAGAGTTCTAGGCGTAGGGGAAAGACCTCCAGAAGGTCCGGATTTTTTGAAAGAGGAGAGGAAAGAGAAAGGGAGAGAAAGAGGAAACCCGGAACTCATGGGAATTGACAAACGGGCAGCTGGGCCAGATGCCTTATATGAATGCACCCTGCGGCTGAGAACAACACCGTCCGACTCCGAAACTTGGAGTTGAAGCCTGCCGGGGCAGCCTTCAGTCTGGAGGAAATCGGCGGTGGAAATAATGAATGCCATTTTTTTGGAGGGGAAAGAAGATCTGATGATCTGAGGATGGTTTCCCTAAAGACAGCAAGGGCGGATTTATATAATATCGATGTTTTGTTTGAAATACGTAGATTCACCGGTCGACCGAGATCCTTAACGATAGCCTTGACTGAACAAACGCAGGCTATAAAAAGAAGGTAACTGTCAGAACGGACCAACCATACAGCGTTTTGACTGACCCGGAATTAGGATGCTTACTTACCTTTCGTTGCACAGACTGGCTACTGTTTCCAAAAGCTTTGATGTCGAATATAGCTTTATTTCAGACATGAAGGAACCGAACTATGATATAAATACTTCCTTCCAGATCGAAACACCGTGACGGGATACACTATTCCCTCTGCCCGCTGCCCGCTTGGGATAGAGAACCTAGGTTTAAGTAGCTATGATTGCTATTCCTACCAAGAGGTACAGCTCCACTGGTTGCTACAGCTCTTTATTTGGCTCCTCATTTTTATGATGTTCCGATCTCCTGGGACCATGACAAGCAGGGGGCAGCCAGGAATGGGGAGTTTTCCTGGGCGGATCATGCAGGTCGGGGTATCACCACGGTCAGGGAGAATTACCGCCCAGCGTGTCGACATTCGTTGGCTCTTCCGGCCCAAATGAGGAATGGTAGATAGCTTTGGCTCAAACAGACAAGCCGGGGCGTCATTCACAATGATCCGACGCTACCATTTAATTTTAAATCTGCAGCGGATGCTGGGTGCATATGCATGTTGCTCTCGTTCTGGAGCAGCTGCTATAATGCTCCATTACGTGCATTCATAGACCAAGTCGACGGCGATGCCTCTTCAGATGACCGACCGGAGCCCCTCGGTTGTTGTTTTTTTCCCCCATTTTTTTCCTTCCCCCTTCAGACAACGGGTCAAGGCAGCCAGCGCCAGCGCCGGGTCGATGCTGTTTGTCCTCAATCAGCCAGACCTGCCTATTCGCTGGCGGTGATTTCACCTTGCGGCCCTACCTGCATCGCTAAAGCCCACCTACCCTTGTGGATGCTCCCAGATGTCTTGTGGTTGGGAGAGCACCAACAGCGAGCGCTCTTTAGTGAGAACAGAGGCTAAAAGCCGCCACCAGACATAAACCGATATACAAACCGTTGGCGAGAACGTGGGCATCTTTAAGCTCGAAAACAGTGACGAAACTGGTGAGCCTGCTATACGTGTCCCTCCAGCTTTTTGCTCTGATCGGGGTTTTGATCGGATCAGCGAGGTCATTAAAACGCATAACGTCTATGTAGACTCAACGTATGGCTCGCCAACTCGCTCAAGCAACTTCCTTCTCGCTGTCGATGGTTATTTGAGAGTCTAAGACAATTGACAACGTATATGCCGTGGCCTTGAACGCAACCTCTACGAACTTCCGTTCGGTTAACCCGCCAGACAATCTTCTTGATTTGTCTGATGGCGGGTACCGTCTGGCCAGTCAGCTGTTTGCCGGATCTATTCATCGCGCAATTCTTTGCCCTTTGCATTTCCGGTTACTTTCTTCCTTTTCCAGCTGCCGTCGATTGGTACAGATGCCAGACGTTTGTTTTTTCTTAATTTCGAGGAACCTTTTGCTTTTTGAACTGTCCTGAAGTTAACCCTAGCGCAACTTCCGCGACAGAATTCGTGACATCCAGTCGCCACCTCCGCTCAATGGTGCATGGAGATGAAACCTTCACTCACGAAACCAGTTAAAAGCCTCACCACGTGAGGATTCTTTGAATCCTGATTAACGATTTCTAGTGAGGGAGATAGCCTCCGTTTTTCGTGACAAAGCGCTTGATAGCAAAAGGAAACAGCGGTCAGCCAGGCTGTGCAGCTCACACAGCACAAAGACATCGATAATCTCGAAACAGAAAGCTTGAAGCGAGGGATTCAGAACTTCAGCAATACCAGGATGAGCGCCGCTTGTTTCTTTCCTTTTTGATGTTTTTTCGAGCCGTCGTAATCTTCCTTTCAAGCCTAACTTTAGGCGAGCGACTTGGAGGATCAGGGAAACTGACAAAGCATCCAACTGCGCTTTTGCTCCCGTCATCAGCGGGAATTCCCATATTTGACCCCAGAGCACAAGGGAGATAAGTAATCACTCGAAGGAAGAAGTAAACACATCAGCCTCAACTCTGGTAGGTGCTGGAATCTTCGAGAGGTTGCAAAACCAGATTTTGGAAGCGAAACAAGTACCCGGGGGCCTTACATAGGGCAACATGATGCAACCAAGAATAAAGAAGCAACCAGCCCCAGGCTTGCGACCTTGTCAAGACCATCAGATGGAAACTTTGGTCGCACACCATCATTTGCGCCAACCTTGTCCCGCAACAACGCCGTTTCGTTGTCTCATGTCTTAGAGGTCCGACGATGGGGCAGCCCACAAGGATTCGGTGCCAGCGAGCCCGTGGGCGGATTTTCCAATTGCTCTCGAGGCAGGTCCTTCCAAATTGTTCCTTCCGCACCACCCACCTCCAACAGACACCACACCATCATGAAAATAAGTCGATGCGGATATGCAGCCCAGTGTTCCAGTTGCAGTCACCTGGTTGGTGCGTTGGCAGGTCAGATGCTGATAGGATGGGGCGCTCGATGCTTCCAATTTTGTTGTATTTCTTCTTTTCCCCTTGGCCGTGTGTGACCCGATCCGCGATGTCCGATAACTATTCTTGTTGAACAAGAGCAAAGGAGCCGCCAGGCGGTGGTGCTGGCCAATGGCCACGTCAAGCGACAGTCTTATATCACCCTTATTTATAGACCCCAATTGCCTACTTTGGCAATTGATAAAAATAAGAGCACTAATTCCTACTTTTCAATCTCAGCTGCTCCAGTGCGTCGGCTTGATAAAAGCAGAGGTTGACCCTGCCAGGTTCATGAGCCTTGCAGGCCAGGTATCAATGGTCTAAGTTTTCGACGTACACATTATATGCAAGTGGATCTTCTAGTTCTCGGATTGTAGGGATTGATTCGTATAATTCAACTTAAAGTTCAGCATGCGGGCATTTACATATATTGATTTTGATTGATTGATTGATTGAAAGATACTCAATGGACCTTTAGGAATCAATGTCAATGGACATGTGCCAATGCCGGTCTGACCGGGTGCATACTCGAGGCAATTCAGGTACCAAACAAAAAAGGCTCGGGCAGGGTAAATATGGGTTGGCGAAATCACCTGAAAACCTACATGGGCTTGAATCTATTCTTTCCCTGTTCTGGCACCTGATATCATACAACAGCAATCAGACCAGTTCCGCAGCAATGAAGGAAAGATGCAAAGTCGCCAGCTTGGCTTCCTAGCACCTGAGAGAATCCACAAGCTTTTGTCCAATGGGTTTCTAGTCTCTTGAGCCCGTGAAATGTAATTTTTCTGAGTCATGGGCTTAATTTTACTTTCGAGCGCATTGTTTGCAATGTTTGAAACATTCCAATGCGACAGCCATCGATGACTCCGTAACCTGCTGCACCTGTAACCTCCAGCCCCAGTCGCAGCCAACAGCCAACAGCCAACAGCCGTGCTTAGCCATCGCAAAATCTTGTGGAGGGGGGCAGTCGGCGCATCGCCCAGTCAGAGATGCATAACGTTACACCATTTTCAACATCGAGTACATAAGCCAGTCCCCCGGCGAATCACAGCTACCAAAGGTCGTAGAAGGGTTGGGCTAGAAGCTCTTTTTTAGTTTCTTCTGGTCCCACAAGCTCGATCTCGCATATGCGCCGGCTGCATGTCACAGCCAGGAGACTCGTAAGCAGCAGCCCAGAATTTTACAACACAACACGGCATTGCGGCAACAGTATGGCAACGACGCAGGCTCCAGTCGCAGTCCCGTATCACCAGATCCGGGCACTGTATGATGATGCAAGTACTTCCAAATAATTAAGCACTGATGGATGTCTTGATAAGCTTTGATAAGCTTTGATGAGCCACCACGATGACGTTAAGCTAATGCCTGATAACGATTTGGTCAACGTTTTAAAGGATTCGATAACGGTATATCAAGCATACAATGCAAACATCGCGAAAGAAGCTGTCAAGCAGCAGACTTTGGCGGTTCCGGGATGGAGTTCTGAAAGGATGACATGGATTAAGCCCAGTTGGTCGTGGATGATGTGAGTTCGCCACGTTTCCCATTCGGTTTAGTCGGAAATATCAATTCCGCAAAAAGTGTAAAACTGCAGTATACACTCCCGTCGACGCTCATGCTTACAGATGCTAAATATTAGGTACCGTGCTGGCTTCTCCTACAAAGACAATAACCAATCTCACATCCTCGCAATCCGCATCTCTCACGCTAGCTTTGAATCCATCCTTCTCAAATCTTCGCTGGCCAACTCCTCCAAGGAAAAACAGCCAGTAAGAGTTCAATGGGACCCCGAACGTACACCTTCCACGAAGAACAAGCTTCCTTACCGGAGTATCCAGATCGGAATTGGAAGAAGTGTGGCCGAGGTCTATGCGAAGGAGATGATTTTGAGTATCGAAGATGTAACCGAGAAGGCACAGCGAATGTTCGCCGATGTGGAGGCGGGAATGGCGGAGGATGAGTTACAGGAGAAGTATATCGAAGAGACGGTGTACGAAGTTGAGAATGAAGAGTTGAGGAATATTATCAGGTTGGATGTTATGGAGGATCACATATGAAAAACAGGAGCCGACAGGATAGCATGCATACCTACCTCACTCCCTTGCATTTAGGGGTGATCGATTTTGATTAGCAGCCGTTACCCACGTGTGACTTGCAGATAAAAGAAAACTTTAACGTTATGAAACCCATGGTAACAACTGAGCCCGAGAACCGCGGCCTCGGAAACAGGCTCTCGTCCATATTGGGCTCTAGATGTTTGTATCCCACCAATAGTATTAGCCGTATCGACGGATTCGGTAGAGTTTTCTCCAGACAACGTGCCAAAGACAACACGGCTGAAACACTTGCCGAATTCTAAAAGATTAAATACGATGTGACTTATATCTATAGATTGAAAAATCAAAATAATTGAATTCAAGGCTTATTGCGAGTATATACCATGGCCGCTTTTAATTGTCGTTCAGTGTTGTCTCGGAGATGCACGCCTTCGCAGATATTAATTGAACCCCCCATCAATCTCAACCATCACTACCATCAAACCTCTCTCATCGACACACCTCCCATACCTAGCATAGAATCACGATCGAGGCCCTTCATATAATTTTAACCAGCCTCAAAGCCATCATATAGCTCTCTCCACAGCATCAGCATATCTTGTGCAAAGATGTCCACGATGTCTGATCCCCAGTCCCCAAGAGACAGGTCTTCCTCTTCCTCTGAATCTGCATCCCAGCCCCAGCTTCCACCCCCAAAGCGACCCGATACGCCCCTGGAAGATTATGCCCCTCAAGTAGACAGTATTCCTCGAGTCCCAGCAGGTCAGGAGCAGAACATCATTGACTCTGTGGACACGGCCTTGAAAGCCGTCGACTTGATGACGAGTAAGTTCCTCCTCCCATATACTGAGCCTAAATATATCTATTTATCCATCTATCTATCCATCTATCTAGCTATGCCCACTAACAGTCTGCGATCTACCTAGCCGGCCAAGCCGTAGACTTCCTAGGCGCTCTCGGTATCTCCAAAAAACAGATCGTCGAACTCGCCAGAAATGGTCCTCACCCTTCCATGGAAGACACCCGTAACCTCGACGGCGTCCCGGACGAGTTCAACTCAGAAGACGGTGATATCGAGGATTTCATCAAGCTATTCGCTAACTGTCCCGACTGGAAAAGAGACCTCGAAGGCTTGCAAAAATTCAAGGAGCGATTCGAAGCCAAACCAGCTCACATGTCCCACCTCGCACCGATGACTACGGCTATATCTTTCAACGATCTGGACTCCAACGTTCACAGATACGCGCCCAAAATGCGCCCAAAGATCCAGATCCCGCAGTATAAACCGTTCAAGCAAAATCCTACCACCTTGGAAGTCGAGCACAATCCCGCAAACCCGGGTTTCAAAAATCGAGACCCATCAATCGTCATAATATACGTCGTTGGTCCTCCCGGGAGCGGCAAAACCACTCTCGCCAAGGCGATTTGTGACAAGTACCACCTGAAATACATTGGTGTCGGGGAGCTTCTCCGACAGGAACGGGAGAATCCGGCCAGTCCGTACAAAACTGTTTTGGATGATATGCTCTCCAAAGGTCTGTTGGGACCGTACAAGATGGTTCCATCAATATTGACTTCTGAGATCTTGAAGGAGATGGAGAAGGGGTTCAAACAGATCTTTTTGATTGATGAGTTTCCGAGAGGGTTGGACAGGGCTATTTACTTCGAGGAGACGATGCAACCATGCGATACGGTCTTTCATCTCAAGTGCTCGGAGAAAACCGCTGTTGAAAGAATGGTCACGGATTTGATGGCTTTGGAAGGATTTGACTTTGACGAAGCAAGGAAAAAGGCTACGGAGCGAGTGGAGGCTTACGAGAAGGAGGCTGCTTTGGTTATCGACTATTATACCAGACAGGGAAAAATTACCAATATTGACGCGGAGTTGTCATGGGAGAAGGTCAAATCACAGATTGAACTGAAACTGAAAGACGCAGCGATACAGGGGTTGCTGGGGCATAGAAAGGAAGTGGTTGATGAGACGAATATCAAGGTATGGGAAGCGACCAGGCAAGAGATTGAGAGACTGTATCTGAAGAGTAGACCCATGGGATACGATAGTGATTCCTCTGATGATTCGAGCTACCTTGGTGAAGACGATGAAGACGATGAAGACGAGGATATGGAGGAATGTGGCGTTTCTTTGGGCACTGATGACTATAATTCATATTCCTATGAGACGGCGTGGTATCCTCGGGATATCAGTGTCTTACCACATCAGCCACAGCCTGTGGTCTCAGGAAACGGACATGCTATTCAGGCCATGGAAGCTAAAGGAATCAACGGACTCAACGGATCGCACGGTCGCACTAGTACTGGCGAACGAAGGGACAGTGGTATTGGCAACGACAGCATGCTCACAAAGAATGCGGGTAAGACCCCAGGCCCGAGACCATCGCACCCGCCCCCGTATACCAAACAACCAATTTTAAATGGGACGGAATTTGAGCCACGAAAGAACATCTTCAAGCGAGTGCTGGGAAAGAAAGACTCTACTGCTGAGTCCTTGGGATCTTCGGCGAGCGGGGAGAGCAGCAAGTCGAAGAGATCGGACAATTCGAAAAAATCGGATAAGCGTGAGAGGAAAGTTGAGAGGAAGCCTTCACTCTCCGAACGTTTCAAGCTGGCGCAGGAGAGTGAGTGCCACAAGGGTCAACAATGATTTTGCTCTGCTGTGTAGCTATTGTTTATTTTTTCTCTCTCCCTTTCGCATTGGGTCTAGCTGTTAAGGCTAGGCTATGTTGACGTATTTCACATTTTATGACTTGATCCTGTGATCCAAGGGAAGCTTCTGTGTGACTTCTTTTGGGTAAAATTTTCGACGCGGATGAGAGCTCTTGTTTTACTTTGCGACTGGTTTTCTTTTATATTTCATTGGATGCGACTAACACGTTTCATGAAACACAGGCGCTTATATTCCCCTAGCGCACGAAGACTACTTTGGAAATCGAAGCTTTTACGGTGTTGATACATTGCTGAGGAATCACGAGAGAAGTTACCTGCTAGGAAGCTGGCTTTAGAATGGGCCTTTGGAGGTTGAAGGATAATTTTTCGATTCAAACTTTTAGAGGGTTCTTTTCTATAGTTCTATAAGCGTGAGGGAATCGATAATACTATCAACTGTCATTAACGAGAGTTAAGAAAGTAATGGTAGTAAAAATGTGCTTATGAATAAAAGAGGTTTGAAAGAAAAGAACGGAGCAACAGTGTACAGATGATGCCCGATATAAGATTCCCAGATTAAGAGACAAAGGAGACGTGTTAAAAAACAAAAGATATAGTACAAGAGCGCCGGCGAAGAACAATTATGCAGACACACACACTACGTACAGCAAAAACCCATCGATGCAATGATTTTTTCAATTAAGCAATATCCTTTCCTCTTCCCAAAAATGAAAAATGTCAGTCATTATTTAGTCGGATGCCGTTGACTTTTTTATGGACTACTGTTTTTCAAAGTACCTTCTCAGCGCTAAGGAGGAAAAGTGAAAAACCAGTAGCGGTTTGATTATGAAAATTACAAAAGCATAGCGGCAACACCGGCGACACCGATGAGCAGGCTGCCGGCAACCTTGAGGGACGAGGCGGCACCGGTCTGCGAAGGAACTGGTGGGAGGGTGTTGCTGATGGATGGCTTGGAGGTTCCGGATGGAGCGTACGAGGTGAGGGTGTAGTTTCCAGTGGGCTGGACATAAGTTGTCGGGACGACGTACGAGGAGACGGATGTGGTGATCTCAGCGGCGGAGGAAGAGGAGGTGAGGGTGACAAAGGAGGTGATGTAGGACTTTGTGGTCAGGGAAACGGTCTCGTAGCTGGTGGTGGTCTCTTCGGTGGAAGTGGTGGCAGCGCGAGTGGAGGTGGCAGCAGCGGATGTGGTGGCAGCAGAGCTGGAAGACACAACGGGGTTGGGGTTGGAGATTCCGAACTGGGTGGAGTACTGGAATTGGCCGTTGGAGTCGACGATGACCTGGATACCGTAGTGGGTGGTGTCGGCCTCAAGGTCGGTCTTTGGGGTCCACGAGTAGGAACCGGTGTTGGCGAGCTTCTCGACAATGGGGTAGAGGGGGAGGATGTTGGTGGCTGGGCCGCGGAGCAGGATGATGCTGACGGTGCCGGACTCGGTTGGACCCCAGGTGATCTTGAAGGGCTTGCCGACGGGGATGATATCACCAGTATTGGGGGTGAAGATGGGGTTGGAGGTGACGTTGAAGGTCGTCGGGGTGGTGTAAGCCAGGGCCGAAGCCGACAGGGCGAGGAGGGCGGTGAGAGTCTTGGTGAACATTTTGTGTTGCGGGTGTTGGATTATGACTAAGGTCGAGAGTTGTTGTTTGGTATAGGAGGTGATTGAAGTGTTGACTGGCGATATTAATTCAAAGGGCTGCAAAAGAGCGGACGACGACTACACTGTAGAGTCTGGGTGAGCAAATGAGCGACGGTAACAAAAGTATCTTTGACGATATGATCTTGAGGTGGGAGAGAGGGAAAAGGAGAGTAAGAAAGTGGGACGCTCTGGGGCAGGCGCCGGTTTTGTAACCGGTGGAGGCTGGCTGTACGGCGCGCTGGGTTTCCTTCCCCTTAATCTGCGAGCGACCAGGAATCCCGTTTGAGGCAGCGGGTATGTGGCTCTGCGGTGAGGCATGGCATGGCATGGCACGAGTTATTGGGCGACGGGCTTGGTGGGCTGCTCTGGTCTGCTCTGTTCTGTGTGGGCAGGTTTCACCTGCCAGGCACACCCACACCGAACTCTGTTCTCGCTCCAAACCTGCTCGTCTTCCAAACAGGGACAAGGAAGCGACTGAAAAAAGCATGCCGGGTGGGACCCGCTTGAGAAAAAGAGGGGAAGAAGAAAAAATACAAACACGAACATGGGCAAAAGCGCAAAGAGGCAATTGCCGGCGCTCCAAATTGGCATGTCGCGAGTGCAATCGCCGCGATTGTGACTGGATAGGGGGCAAATACGGAGGGCCTCTGATACATCTATTAAAACCCCAAAAGGAATGAATACTTACGATGCGAAATGGAGTCTAAACGGCAAGAATCGGCTGCAAATGCCTTGTAAACGGTCGTATTAAGATTAAAGCGTGCCTATTTGCGTGGGCTGCGGGTGCGTGTTGTGCTTTTTTGGTGTTCGTATTGGTTCTAATTTGCCAGCAAACGATCCCAGCAAGAGCTCTCAGAGAGGAAACGACTGTTGTGGATCGCGGAGCACTGATTGGAGGAGAGTCGAAGGTGCAGGGGACAAGGCGAAGACGGAACGACGGAAGAGGAGAATCGATATTGGTCGCTGTTGGGAGATTAATTATGATGCGATTGAGATGATGATGATGATATGATGATGATGGTGATGGTGATACAGGGCAGAAAATAGAAACACCAGAAAATACGAAACCCTTCAACGGCGATGTCGCAGCCCTTTTATCAACGACGGCTTCACCTTTATCAGGAATAATAAACCATTCACCATGACACCGCTGCGCAATCAATGCGCTTTCGGTCCCGTATCGATTGCAACACATGATTGAAATCTTCAGCTTCAAGGCTCTCCCCTGCGACAACCGTTGCAACCGCCAACTTCTGACTCTCCGACCAAATGCGTAGGTACACACACGCACGCACACTCACACCTTCATCGCACCCTCCGTCTCTAGCTAGCGAAAAAATATGTTGCAATCGCTGGCAATCGATGGCGGGACCACGGCCTCGTAGAAGCGACAGGGATTGATCAAACCCCGTTGACAGCACTGCACAGCCAGCGCCAGTATGTACTTCAACTGCGCTTTGGAACGAAAATCGACTTTGGGTACACCCTTTCAGCCTTGTACCACCGTTTAATCTAATTTCTCCTCGGAAGGGCATACCCAACCTTTTTCGTCTGAAATCCGTTCATTACATAACGAAAAGATGCAGGAGAGATCTCACACACACCAAATGTCAACTTGCATGGCGCATATTCATGGGTGTTTTTTTTTGATGTTCAGGCACCAAGATCCACGCGACAACAAACGACCACCAGCCCACTAGCTCAGAAACGGCGACTGCAAGAGATTATTAGCCGTCCCAATATGCATGTCCATTTTTGTCTCGTCGTCTGCTGCGCAACGAACGATCGGCCTAGTAGGGCGGCTGAATCAGCAAAGCAAGTCCGACGAACTGTCTCCATGTTTTTGTTTGGGAGGCATCTGTCGTCGACCTTTCGAATTCTCAGCCCTTAAACGCCACGCCCCTTGGCGAGAATCCAAGTGATGAAAGACCAGCAAGGCATTCCGACATCCTTCCATTATTCTCGAAAAGACTGCGATTTTGGATCGGCTTTTTCGCTCGGGATTCGTTTACCTTCCTCGGTTCGTGGTGGCTATGCTTCCAATGTGGAGCAAGTCCCGTGGTCTTGGATTCTTGAATTCTTTCGATTGGTGACATAAACGCTGGAGTCTTAACGGCTGTAATTAGAATCATAACATGCAAAGCTATCACAGGGCTGAGGTGCTCGCGGCGACCTATTTTCTGTCATCGAAGAGGCGTGATCTCGGAAGTTAGGATCGGATGAGTGATTTCACAATAAATGCCTGATAGGTTATTGATCCGATACCCTACGGTCTTGCGTCCAGACAACGATCGCGATCACGAACCGTCTATCCGGAGAATTTCCAGATGCGAGAATATTTATTGTTGCGCAAAATGTTGTTTTGTGCAACTTGCAATTTGCGACGGGTGACGGGTGATGCTCCTAGCTCCGAAAGTCTCGAGCGTCTGCAATCGAGGGTGCGAGTAATGCTCCTGCAGTGCAGATGACACCCAACAGGCTAAATTCCTGAATCGTCTACTGGCGAAATCCGCAGCTCACGGGTACCATACCTAGTGCGTCGGACCATGTCTTTGCTATCACCAACCGAATTTCAGATAGCATAGGGCTGAAGGTGTAACTAGAAAACCGCAATGAATAATCTCTATATCGTGCTTACCGAATTCTAGCGCCTTGGATCGCAATTTAGATCAGAGTGATCGGAGATGCATGTTTCTGCAGAAGCCTGGTATGTATGTTGACAGTTCAGCCCTGATCGATTAGGCAGTAATTTTTATCTCGGACGCCAATCGTGCTCGAACTTGAAAGACACCGACTGCATTAACTTTCTCGACAAATTTACAGGGACAGACCATGATGTCGATATGCAATATATGTTTGAAAATGCCAACAATACAGCCCATATGTATATCCAATCCACTTCAAAATCCACCATCGTAATATTATTCATAGCCAAGTAGCTGAGGTCTCAAACTTTAATTCCCCTCTCCATCAAACAAAGCAGACCGGGAACGCCGAAAATTGTAAAGAAAATAACACATGCTGCAGTAGCTAACAACAAAAAATGCCTCTCAAACGAGAATAAAAAAAGAGAGAGAAAAAAGTCCCTGCAACATTAAAAACTTCTGGGTATCGATATATTTTGGGTATCCTATTCTTCCCAACCGTCAAACATCATGCATCAGCGCCCCCTTTCCAGATCCATGTCAGCTGTGTCCCTCGGCGTCTTACGCCCAGGACTTTCTCGAACGTGAATCTCCTCGGGAATCTCAATATTCAAACCAAACTCTCCATCGCTCGCCCTCTTGAACAGTCCCAGCCCCTCAGGCTCCGGTGTCAACGAGACCGCCATGGTCGTAGCCGTCCCCACCCTCCTGCACTCCCCAGCGTCACTCCCCTCCGCCATTATCGCCCTCTCGTCACTTTCCAGCACGGTGCCCAATTGCTCGCTCCCCGTCTTTCGCGCATTGCTCTCCCTTCTAGCGTACTGATGCGCTTCAATTGGCGATACCCTCCAGGACGGTAACGTTGTCGATTTCCGTCGCGATCCTACGTGGGATCTGGCGAGTGACACCAGGTAAGGGGATAGCACCGGAAAACAGGCGCCGATAACGTACATCAACACCTCTCCATTGTTGATCAAGATGAACGCCGCTTCCGCGTGGGTAAAGTCGTCACCGAGTTGGCCGTAGGCGTCCTTGTAGATGGCGCCCTCGAACGTTATCACACCGTAGATATTGGCGATGCTGTATCGATTCGATGAAGCCCGTTAGTCTGGCGGCTTTTTCTTCTTCTTGGAAATAAGAGGTATGGCCACTGGTGTACTTACCAAGTCAGAGTCCCCAGCAGATTAGCCGCAAATACCAATTTCAGAACCCGTCTCTCCGCTTTTGGTAGCCCGCTCTGCCGGAGTATCCGCCATGGGATCCATAGTAACGCCGAATCCACAATCGTACTGAAGATTATCCAGCTCCACCTGGCTTTGTCCACCGGCGGACACGATAGTTCTTCGGTATTGTATATGAAATTGGCCTGCACGGGGGAGCAGTTGAAAACCCATATTCCGGCTTCGACGAGGCCCAGAACCATTATTGCGGACGAAAGGACATAGACGAAATGCTGCAAACGGACACGGTGGTCGGGTATTATGCGAAGATAATACATGCAGGTTGCGACTTTGATCATGGAGGCGATGATAAAGTAGAAGGCCCAGCCGGACATTGACTATGATATTTCAGTTTAGTGGAACTGGCTAATATGGCGTAATCTAGTATATAGAGCGAGGCTTACCAGCCATAGAGCTTGTCTATCTGATAACAGAAGTTAGCATCTTAATCATCTCGAGGATGGCAACTATCGGATCGAATTGATAACATACTCTCAAAAGGTATATTTTCAACAAAAAGTCCGCTCCCCATCCTGTTTGAAACTAGCAAGGCAGGGAAATATACGCAAAGGAGTATAAGCTAAAATATCGCAAGTAGATATCGTCAGTTCAAAATTCTTCACGGAGATAAATCGGGATCATCTTTGAGACTTACACCAGCGGCGATGAGCCACCAATCGTCCTTCCCAAACTTTTTTACTTTCCTCCATCGAAAGTATGTCCGTAAGGCGATTGCTATTACTGTTTCCCCATCGAGATGCTTTGTCAGCCGCGACATATTCGTATATCAAGCATTCAAGAAAATCCCCCGCAAGTCGGGGACCCCACGTACTTGCTAAGCTATTCGATAAACAGATAACAGCCAATCCAACCCTATTATACCATATCGGTGCGTACGCTTCCGGATCGTAAGGTGTGCACGCGAATGCCATGCTGGATGTTCGACCGGTACCGACCCAGCTCCAGTCTGTGCCGTTCCAGGGCATCTTGTCTTCATCGCTGCAAAAGGGCGCCGCCATCTTTTGATAACCAGAAAGAGAAAAAAAAATCGCGCCTTGTCAATCCAGTCGTCAGGTTTCCGTTATTGTTGAATTTCGTAAATTTCAAGGGTCCGTTTGTGTTGCGAGATTCCTATATCGATCTCGAATATCCAGGTCGTCGAGAGAAATTCGTCATCGATCGCAGTCCTATCGATAGCTAGGTCTAGGTCGTAGACGGTTTTGCGCACTATCCAGGACCCCCAATCGATTTCGCAAAGGAAGGACCCTGAAAGCTACAGGATGAAGAAGATTCAAAAAGAAAAAGGGTTCCAGAGTCAATTGAAGTATTCAGGGTTAGTTCCTGCTTTCCCTTTCTTCATCTCGTTTTTTTCTTTCTTGCTTGTTACCTAGGTACGTACCTAGGTCATGGTTGCAGGCGAAAATACAGATCCATGCCCGGTCGATTCGGCATCCCATACACCGCTGGAACGAGACATCCGGTTTATGCATCGTTTCTTCCGAGTTATCGGAAGAAACATGCACATCAGCGGGCTGTACTTCTGACTTGGGACTCAGCTTAGTATTGCGTTATCATGACAGGATCGAAAAACTGGAGGGAGGACCCCCTGCACATGTGAAAAAAGAGTCCAGCGGCTTAATGATGGGAGATCTCTTTCTAGAAGGTACCCACGTTTTTTAGACTTTTTGAAGTCTGGGCTCATCTCCACATTTTGTTACGAATCGTGGCTGAATAGTAATAGGAATCCCATACATATCCATTGTAATTCGCCTTGATTTTTTTTTGATCTTTTACAAATTTGTTTCCTCTGAAAAAAGTATTACTATCGTCCAAAACATAATAGAGGGGTCAGCCTCGGAATTCCGATTTGTTTCCCTGAAGCGCAATTTACCAAAAATATTTGCCCGTTAGGCAAGCCCAACCGAACCAGACGTTCAGCGCACTCGTCGAACGAGTACCGCAACATTTTGTGCGGCAAACCCGAACCCGGGCCCCTGGTTGCCTTCCGCTTACATGCATCGATCTATGAAATCTTACAGCTTCCTAAAGCGGACACCTGCCGAGGTTTTTTATACACCGTCCGAAAGGAGCTTAAAACCAAAAAAAAAAGGCCTGTGAATTTTTTTTTTAAAAAGGGTTCTCCTCAGCAGCAAGATTCCACACGTTAATAATCCAAGCTGATGGATTACTTTCTTTGGAATTTAGTAAACCGGGGACATTTTGCATCACGATTACGACTGCGGGTATAGGAGATGATCTTTTTAATTGTGCGTTGCAGGTTTTCATGCGGAAACCAATAAATCGAAACGAAACGGGTTTGTAATATCGCAGCGCTTGGACAGCTATACATTTCACATGTCAACGGTTTTTTTTGCCGTGGCCGTGTATACGCATATCCGTATCAAATTTGGCACTCGTACCAAGGAATCTGCACTTTTGAGTACTTTGCAGCTCTGCAAATCCTTTTTTTCTTTCTTGACATGGGGCATCAATTCAATACGGGGCACGTTACGTTTTGATAATTCCTACAGAGAACACGCAGCTTCCAACACCGGCCCATGCCTGCCGCAGGCAGCTATCTAAAAGCCCCCATCCTCGCTATTTCTTTCCCAACCGAACGTATAAGAAACAATACGCTCCCGTCTCCGTCAATGAGTCTTTACCTGCATTAACAGATGACGCAGGAACACGAGAAATACCCTGGGATTATCGATGCCTGCTAACTCTTAAAAGGAAGCCGACGGGCTTTGCTGTGGTCACCTTGGCTTTGGGTAGACACGCTGCAAGCGAGATAGCGTGCCAGGAGGGTGTAATCGTCGGAAGAGGGTGGCGATAAAGCGCAGCAGATTTTGCATAAAGACCGATTTGCCGGTTATCAAGCCGTAGCTCGTATTTGCGATTACTGAGAGGAAAATCAGAAAGTATCGCGCGAGATTCTTGGTTCTTTCCTGCTTTGAAGCACCGATTCAAGCAAAGCTCCTACTGTTAGCAAACGGTCATCGCGGCCCCAATTTCCAAGCAGTTCGAGTCCTATAGGAACCCCCTCAGGTGCATCGTCAGTCGCATCGGTAAACCCGGCTGTAGCATGTAAAAAATAAGCCGAGCGTCTTTTTGAAAAGAGGGGTAACATTTTTGAAATTGGTATCAACCTGAGACCTACCGGGGATGCAGAGCGAAGGGTGTCCCGTCAGGGATGCGAGTAAGCCATTCCGATTCGGTTGCGTGCTGTTCCCTGTTTTGACTACTAGCTGTGTCTGGTGCGGATAGGCGAGTATGTCGACGTTTAAGTCTCGGAATCTCGAGACGAGATGGGATTTTAGGTCTTTGATCCCTTGTATTCGCCTCTGGTACTCGTCACTTGAGGCTGAATCGCTGACGTAGGATGTCGCAAGATGGATCATGGAGGTTCCAGGCGGGAGAGCCGTGTGGTTATATTCATCATTGTTGAGAATTTGATTCAGTATCGGCTCTTCTTTGGGAGATCTGAATCCGATCTCAGACAGATTCCCGGGATTCAGATTGAAGAAATCGTCAAAGTTTTGTCTGAACTCGAACTGTTGGACGTCGAGATCTTTCGATAGTTTTGGGATACGCCAGCTCTGTTCTTGAAATGGCACTAATGTGACACCTTGGTTGACCAGTTTTTGCAAGGCTTTGGTAATGATGCTGTGAACCTGTTGAGTTTCTTCAGTATCCTCAGGGCTGCTATGGAAATAGTTCTCTAAAACACCAATACGAAGTTTTTGTAATAGAGTCTCAGATTCGGAATTTAAGCTACTCGAACCGACTGTCGTCGATACAGCCCCGTTTCCACTATTCGACTCCTCTCGCATGACGGAGAATAACCTTTGTACATCTGTGACTGTTCTCCCCATAGGTCCAATAGCGTCCTGGGTCCAGCTCACAGGAACGATCCCCGCGGTCGAGATCTTCCCGAGGGTCGGTCGAAACCCTACAATACTGCACGCGGACGCAGGCGAACGAATCGAATTCATTGTATCCCCACCGCACCCGACCATGCCAAGGTTCGCGGTCAGCGCCGCTGCGGTTCCGCCTGATGAACCCCCAGGCGTCCTGGTCAGATCGTAAGGGTTCAAGGTTTGTCCTCCGAGTGAAGAGAGGGTAACACCCTGACAAGAGAGTTCGTGAAGGTTTGCTTTTGCAAGTATTATGCCACCAGCAGCTTTGATTCTGGATATGATGGGAGCATCTTTGACATCCGGAATGTTTGTATGTACATTAGAATTTGGGCAAATATAGATGAAAGCGTGTATGAATTTTGGATAAGATACCGTTTAGTGTCCGGAAACCTGCTAAAGACTTGCACCCAGCTGTAGTGGGCATATCGTTTGTGGCATAAGTATCTTTGACGATAACTGGGACCCCGAACAACGCGGGAAGCTGTGACTTTGAGGCGAGGATGTGTTGGAGTTTTCCGTCGTGGGTCTTGGCAATGGCTTCGGCATTTGGGTTGATGCAAATAAGGGATTTGAGGGTCGGATCTATAGCTTCGGATCTTCGCAAGTAAGACTGAATGGTCCCGAGAACGGTAACAGACCCACTTTGAAGGACTGAATGGTAAGCTTCAATGGTGATTTCTCTGACTGTGTTCATTTCCGGGGTTCAGTAGTGGTATCAATGATCAATCGGTGACCAGCCGGTACAGTAACAATTATTCGGGTCAGGTGAACCATTTGATCAAGTTGGTGAATTCGAAATGCTAAACTCCGAGGATGAGCCGGGGAAGCGCCGGCGAGATTCGTTCGTTAAGCGATATCCTCGTAAGCCACCTTGCCCCATCCCCACATGCTTGATATTGTCATGCTCAACTCGATAGCTCCAAAATATTTGCCTTGACTCCCCCTTACTTTCGAATATCTGACGGCTCAGACTCCGGCGCGACCGCTATCGATCGACCGAGTGCAAGGTATCACGATGTCGTCCTCGAGGTCCATGCTGCCCTTCTTGGCAGAGCTCTTCGCTGTTACCGTCGCTTCCTACGTGGTATCACAAGCTCTCAAGTCCTATATCAATGAAGTACGTGTGTCTGGAAGATACTCTATAGCTCTATTGCTCCTCCGAAATATACTAATAACAAGCTAGAAACCATTCTTGGAGACCTTTGATGTCCCCGCATTCACCGATTTTTTACTATTCAACGGGTTCAAAGTTCCAGTCTCAACCTTATGGAACAGTTTCCTCGATGATGTCTTTGACGAGAAAAAGGCAGTTCGGAGGGTTAAAGAGAAAGATGAGAAAGAGGAGGCGGTTATAGTACAAAAGCCAAAGATCAACTGGAAGGTTGTACTGTATAAGCTGGTTCTCAACCAGACATTTTATAGCATGTTTATCAATGCTAGCATTATTGGGTTCATGTCGTTCAGACGGCGGACGAGAGAGGGTACGGCGAGTTTGGAGACGGTCTATGGCGATGTAGAACGCGGGTTCTGGCCACTTTACAAGGATGCTCTGAAGTTGTGGCCGACTGTTAACCTTATCGCGTTTGCGCTCTTCGATACGCTGCCGAGGATGAGATTTTTGACGGCAGTCAACTTCGTTTGGAGCGTTTATCTTATTCTGATGGTTACTTGAGCAAACATGATTCTGCGAACTATCGTAATTAGATCGGATAGGGTTCGATATAGTAACATAGACTTGCATAGTAGATTTACAGAAAACAATAATCTATGCTTCTATTTAATCTCGTGCAGATCATTCTTGTTGTGTTGGGATGGTATTTGGGAATTTAAAGCCTGGTCTCGACCTTAAAAAGTCGGAAACTCGGCAGCGGACGAGCGAGACTCTAGCAGACCCAAATTTAGCAACCAGCTTGATAATTCTTCGCATGGGGCCGGAATCACGTCACAAATTGAACCTTTGGCTAAACAACGACTCATGTCGGATGCAACGCTCCCTGCATGCTGCAGGTTTGGATTACTGATTCAATTCGTCCGATTTAGCGAATCATTTTTCATTGTTCATTTGCATGTTCCGTACCGTACTGGCTTGGAAAGCTTAACCTACGTTTCGATACGTCAGACATGGATATGTAGGCGGACTGCGGAACGACAGCAACGAGCCTATACCCGGGTGGAGATCGGGAGAATATTACCTTTAAAGCAATTTGAATCAGCATCTTCAACTCTAGAACTCTTGGCATCGATTATAGCTTGACATAGGGAATTCCTATCGGTTCAATGGTGTTTGTAGCACCAACACGCGTACACCATAGTCCCCGTTCGGAGACCCTTCCTCACTATACAGTCGGAAAAACACGCACAAAACTCATGATAATGTAATATAATATCAGCATATTGCTATCGAGCAATCAATGTCTGAGAGGTCAGCTGGTGCTTCCATTTTTTCCCTTTGATGCACATAGTTCTATCATGCACAGACCGACGTTCAAGTTGCCGGATTCGTGCAAGGGCTTCGCTGCATATGTGCATCCAGGATCACCAATGTTACCCACTGCCAGGATTAATATATTGCTGGCGGCACCCCCGGATAATTCTGATAACTCCAGAGACACAAAGATTGCCATCAGCCATCGCAATTCCCATGGCTTGTCAGATGACGATAGAAAACCGGGTGAACTGAATATGCTGGTGGTGAGAGAACCATGGAGATGTAACAGCTCATGAGGAAGCTTTACCGACGTAAACGGAAATGATTGGTCATTTCCCATAGAATGGCTTGCAAATCTTCTATTTAAGCCGCTGGGAGTCTCTTCGTTCTTTCCAATATCCAGCATATCTTCCATCCTCATTATTCGGTCTTCTTACCAGTCGCTCGCTACATTTTACGATATCTACCTGGAGATTTATCTCGCAACACATACATTCCAGAACTCAATATGCGTTTCGCGTTTCTCACTACTGCCGTGCTAGCTCTTGCGACTGCTTCCGTGGAGGCACTCCATGACCTTCAAAAGTTCAAGGTCCAAACCAAAGTGATTGAAGGCAATAAGAAATTTGATGGACTTTGGGGTATGTTAAGCCTGCGTCATTGTTTTTCTATAAAATATTCCCCCATGGCCACCCTAAGCCCACTCGATATACAAAGCTTTACTAACATGTCTCAGCATCCCTCTACCATACTGGGGCCGCCACGGCGGATGTCTACTTTCATAAAAACCGAACGGCAGCATTCTCTGCCTACTTGAACCATACCCAGTTCCAATGGGTATACAGCGGAGTCGAATATATTCCATATTCATTGAACCTTGAGTACCAAACATATGCTGCATGGGGTCCAGTGGAAGTCAGCCCAGGATACGGGTCCGACTACTATGGCAAGGGATATAAGTTTGGAAAGGGAAACCAAATCGTTGACAAATTTGAGGAGTGGACCGGCTGGTTGGGTAAGTTTCTCACCGGTGATGTCTGATTTGATATTGTGCTAAATTCAATTCAATAGTTTGCGACTGGTGGCATCAAGTTCCACAGTTGTTCTGGATCCAGATTGGACTCGACTTGAAAGTTATCCCCACCTGTGCCAAGGTCCAACTGATTGCTAGAACATAAAGCTTATAGGCTATTGATACGCTATCAATGCTTGGCTTGGGGGGAATCTCTAGGCCTATGATCTCAGAATAATATAGCCAACTGGCATGTTCTTACCATTGAGATTTTATACAACCCAATTTTGTACCTAACCCTAAAGAATATAAAAGAATAGACAGATATTTCAAATCTCCGATAAGTCCGATGTCATGTAGAGCAGAAGCTTGCAATTTGCGGCGATTTCTATCAGGCCACCACGTTCCTCGATTGAACCCATTCTGGTGAGATGCGCTCAAGTATATACGCTCGAGTGCATGGACCTTCCCGCTACCGCGAGACCCAAAAACTCCGAGTATACAATGCGCCGCACATCCGGATTATCTCGATGGCGACAAAATGATCCGTTATGTGGGGAGAACATTTATCGATAGTAAGGGTTTCTCTTGCATAGATGCCGGTACCCGGTGTTTATGGCGGAAATTTACGTAAATTTACTTTTGCTAGCGCCAGTGATAAAACCTTAACTGAGAAATTGTCAAAATCTGTTGTTTCCCTATGAAAGATATATTGAGAATCCATGAGTCTAGGGCCGCTTAGTAGAATTGGCCGCTCCTTAGCTACGTACCATACACACATAGATGTAGGCATCTCTATGTGTATCACTAAGTTGTGAGGTCTGCGTATGTCTACGTAAATATCCGCGTTGTGTATTTGGGATTGTGGCAATAACACCGTCGCTTCACGGCGGTATCAATCTATGGTGGTATTGTTCTAGTTCAAGCACAATCAGGACCTCTCCAGTATAATGCCATTTTATGATCAAAAATAAATAGCGTGTTACGCCTTTCGATTCATCAAGACTTTAAGCTCTAATTGGCAAAGCTCTGCAAATCTGGAAGCCTCGTGCTTGTCGAGCCGTTACGCCATTCGGCCAAGAACTAAACCCGGAACATTAGCAACTTGACTTTGGAAGCAGTCATGCAAAGTACTCCGGGTACCGAAATGCAATCTCCATGCACGGCCGCAGGCTCCGGATTACCCCTTTAGGCCATAGATCGTTCTCTCTGTAGCTGCATGAGATCTCGAACAAAGTGACATGGCAAAAGCTGGAACCTCGATTTGAAATGTTATGGTCAATGCCTGACAGCGCGCTTGGATCTTGCGAAAATAACTACTCCTGATTGCCTTTCAGTCGGATAGCAAACTCAGAGAGGCTCAACTAAAAGGCCACCATCAACTTGGATCGACGATACTCGGAGAGTATTTGGGAGGAAAAAACTTAGAAATCAACAGACGCGCAATTCGTCAGCTAGGGCTTCCCCACAATCATTCATAGCGTCGACGGGGTCTCTACCTAAGCTCCTTAGGCTCCGATCACGACTGGAGATGGCACGGTATCAGAGCTCGAATGGTGAGTACTCTCGCGACCGACACTTGAAAGCTCCACATTTTCCGATGGCATTCTATTTTCCAACTCCCAAAGTTAATTGATAGTGAATCGACAGGGGAAGGCTGTTGTTGCGACCAATTTCTTTTCTTAGGCCATAGTCTCCGGTTCTAGGAGGATTGTGATGCCATCCCAATACCTTGACACCCCAACATGCAGAAGCCATTGTCTCGGCATCGTAAACCGCGGTCAATTATTTATTGTAATTTTATTTAAATATCAACAGTATTCCGACTGCGCCAGTCAGTGGTTGGCCTGCTAGTGGCAGGAGAATTCTCTAATATATAAAATATCTCATCAGAATGCGCGGGGCAGAGGCTTTGCTTTTGGCCTTCGTGGCCCTCTTCACCCTCGTCCTCTCTATAGCTCCGGAGGAAATATTTGAGGAGCGTAGCTACTGTAAGTACGATCTTCGGTACCGCAGTTGGACATGACTATAGCTAACAACATGCAGACGGTGGGGTCAAAGTTCAGACAGTATACAGGACAAAAACAGCAACCAAGACTGCTATCAAATGGAAAACCTCGACGAAAAGCAAGACGCTTTGGCGCACAAAGACTGTCAAGTCCGTCTCTGTCTCCACAAAGTGTGAAACCAAGACCAAGACTGTGTATCGCACGTCTACCACCACTTGCAGCAAGTATAGCAAAACGAAGACTACTACTTTGTCGAAATGTACCAAGACCAGCACAGTATCGAAGTGTACTAAGACGGCTACAAAATCGATTATTAAACCAGCAGTAACTAAGACTGCCACAAAAATTGTGACAAAGGGATTTACCGCTACTAAATTTTCGACTGTGACCACCACAAAGCCTGTAACCGTTTCCAAGACTACTACTATCAAGATTGCAGGTTCTACTACTGTCAAAACTTCGACTGTTCTATCTACTCGAGTGTCTACTAGTGTGTCAACCTTGTATGATACGACTACTAGCACGACAACATCGGTATCTACCGTTTTTAGCGCTGGAACCCTTACACTCCACGATACGGTCATATCAACGGTTTTTGGAGATCCCTCAACAACGGCTACAGTCACTGTGTCGGCAGATCCGACTACAATCACTATTAACGAGGCTCAGATCACGGTCACAGACACTTCCACTCTCACTACGACATCCGTCTCCACAGTATTCAGTGATGGTACCCTTCTTGCTACTGTCACTCAAACCACAATCAGTACTTTGACGGCTACTTCGGTGTCAACAGTTTTCGGGGATGGCACTCTCTTTGCTACTATTACGCAAACTGCAACTAGTACGCAATTTGATACGACCACAATCGCTGCGAGTACTATTAGTGTGACTATTTCCGGACCCGAGATCACCACGACGCAAACATTGACCATTCCAGGGACGACGATTACTCTTGAGCGTACGAGTATAACTTTGACCATCCCAACTACTATCCTGGTGACCACCCCAACTACTATATTTTTGACTACCCCAGGAAGCTGCGCTTTAACAACCATAACATCTGAGCGCACAATCACAATCTCTCCAGACTGTACAACGGAAGATCCCTCATCCACTACCACTGAATCATCCTCAACCTCTAGCACAGCTGAGCCTTCAATTACTACAACGACGACGGAGGATCCCTCTATGCCAACACTCGTTTTAGGTACATCTGAATGGAGAGTTATCGGGTGCTACGAGGAGCCACTACCCAGCAGAGTCTTACCTGCAGCTCAAAATGTTGATGACGACGATCAAACCGTTGAAAAATGCTGGACGTATTGTCGCAGCTTGAGTTATACTTATGCGGGCGTCGAATCAGCAAGGTGAGACTCCACAGGCCGCTTTCTATAGTTTCCGAATAAAACTGAACTCAATTTAGTGAATGTTGGTGTGATAATGTGCTGGGCGCGAATGGCGGTACTCAAACAACTGCTGATAGATGCAGAGAGGCTTCCTGTACCGGAGATTACAGCGAAGCTTGTGGTGGTGACGCTCTCATCTATGTCTACCAGTTCATCGGTTCCACGCCACAGGGTAACTCGACGACGACGATGACAACAATAACTTCAACTTTGATCACAAACTCAACCGTAACAGGTGGTGCACCAACTTCGGCCGCGACCGGCGCAAGTATCAATCAGGGCAGTGAGCAATATGCTTATAATTCTTGTAATTCGGAACCATCCGGCGGTGGGTACGCCCTAGGTGCCATGACCAGCGATGTCTCGATGACTCCAGAAATTTGTTTCAATATCTGTTCGTCCTCTGATACATACGATGGCTCTACCGGCACCTATGGTCCGTTCAATTATTGTGCCTTAGAGTAAGCCCCCCTATAAATCTATTATATTTGACAGTTTGCTAACTTGCTTCTAGAAACGGATCGGAATGTTGGTATGGAAATGAGCTGAATGACAACACCGAGGCACCTGCGGGCAGCTGTAACATGCCTTGTCTAGGAGACGGAGGATACCTCTGTGGAGGCGAGAGTGCTTACCTACTATACCAGTCTACCGGCTATGACCGGAAGCTTAGATGGATGAGATTTATCTAGTTGATAATGTTCAGATATTGTAATATGTATCAACTTGCGTTCTCAGTTGACTTCGAGACAACTTGCTGCGACGACGAGTTGTTGATTTATCGGTCTATATGCAGTGTAACCATGCATTCGAACGGATTCTTTATAGTTTAATTCACTCAAATGTACAGTTTTCTCCTAGCGTTGCTCTTTTCTCAAGCATTTCGCATCCCTTTACGTATACATTTTTAATATCATCAAGCGTTAGTCGGATGTTCATATTTTGTATAGCGTCTAGACACTCTAAAAATTAAGAATTATCTATTCTAGATTGTCTTGCACTTTTTTGTCTGCTGTTTCATCGCTCATCGTACCGCCATATAACCGATTCCGCACATCGTACCACGTTAAGAACCTTCCTAGCCGTCCATTCAGATCCCGCGTATCTTTCTTACCACCCTTACTTCCCCTCGGCGATGTGACTTCAGTATTCAAAGAAAGCATTCCTCCTCTCCCCTCCCAGTCAGCAGTAGTTGGGACGATGTTTCCAAGAAACTCTCTCGGGCCCATTCCCGCAAATCTCATAGAGTAAGCTTCGGGATCAGCTTCTCTAGTGTTCTTTGCCCTTTGCTCCTCATCTGGCATAATTTTATAGCCCAGATTGGTCAACTGCTGGTCGGTGTATCGATGTCGGATACCCAGAGGAACTGGCATGTAGCCTCCTTTGTTCCTTATTACAGCTTGAACATTGCCAACATCCTCTATGTACGTTGCGTATGCATCGACATCCAATGAGTTTAGAAACATATCCTCTTTGAGTTGCATTTGCCCCAGCAAAGATAACTCGCCAGGTTCCACCTCTCCCGTATCCCTAGATGAGCTGACCCGCTTTGAATTCTCCTTGAGCTTTGTTTTAAGCTTTGCTTCGAGCTTTGTTTCAAGGGTTGCGGCATCCGGATCAGTCGTCATTTTCAGAAGATCGAAAGTACCGCCGATCCAAGAGTTACCAGCTGGGGTGGCTCTACTCCTGTAGTCCTCCCGATTGGGTTCTTCTTTTCTGTGGGTAGGAAATTGAGCCGGATTACCCTGACTAGATCTCTGAACTTCAAAAATCCGATTTTGGGTCGGGCGGTCGACACGCTCGTTCCCAATGCTTAGAGATATTTCAGCTTTATCTACCTCCCATTCATTTCCGACACGGGACATCAAATCGCCTGGATAAGCTCCTTCGCTCGCAATCAAGCCCCATTCATCACCATTACCGGGGACCTCTCTCCAGTGTGTAACTATCGACCAACCAGTATCAAAGGTCTGCTCGGTGCCTGGTTTCAAGACTGAGCCCGGATACAAGACAGCAAGTATCTGCAGGTTCTGGTCGGAGCAGGCTACGCCGTGTGCCGTATCAACGGCATAATAAAGGGCGATCGCCTGACTATTCGGCGATGTCAGATCTCGAACAGAAACTTCCCGCAGCTCCTGCAATGATCCGATGATTTTTTTCGCTGGGACTCTGTGACAACCATCATCAGAATATTGCTTGAATTCTAGCTCTGCTCCCGGTGCATCTGAAAAGGCGATTTCGAGAGAGATGGCCAGCGTAGGGATGGTACCCAATAGTGCGTAGAAACTTAGCCGACTGTACATCTTTGGCACTTTCGGGGCCAATGCAATGTCAGATTCTATGTTCAAGCTCAAGCACAGTATCGAAGGTTAGCAAGACGTTATTGTGACGAGTGAATTTATAAAGTAGATCCGCATGCTGCCCACATGCTCACAGTTTTTTCAGAATTGAAGTAGCCGCGACGCTACTCTTTGAGATTGAGATCAAAAACAACCACCTCGATCTCTCGCACAAGGAAACTCCAACGTCCTCCAACAAAAATTGGCGACAGATACCAAATGCGCTATTTGGCGAGATATAGAAGCTGCAACATATAACTTGCAACCATGGTACCATGTCAGCAAGCTATTATAGTTAGAACCAGATCCTATTCGTTTGTTCGTCGCTGCCCAATATTTTTATTGATATACACAGATTTGTCAGTGGTTTTGTCTGCTACTTTATCCTATTTCATTTCAGCCCCACCGTCTGACGGGTATGTCCATAATTCACCCCTTACTTCCAAAAGAAAAAAGGAAACTATACTAGTACTCACGCAAAATTGACGGATGTTATTCGCACTAACTTGTAAATACCTGTGAAACCCTACACGTTCGAATCAAGTCACCAATGATGGTGAAGGTTTCCAGGATACCATATCTATCTTATCTCACTACATGCACTTGGCAGAACCATTGTGACCCGAACGCAGCTCTGCAGGTTTGAATTGGTGGCTTATCTCAAGCTGTCTCCCTGCAGGAGCATTATCTACAATACTACATTAAATTCCTGTTTAGAATCGAGCGTGTGCGGAGCTAGGCAGTATATATGCATGACAAGCGAATTTCAGATACCGCTGTTTATGATCAATACCCGTGCAATATCGGTAAGGACATATAGAGTCGTAACTCTGATTCGAAGATGGCATGCCTTCCATAATATGTGTCGACGTGTGCTGAACTGGATCCATGGAGGTGCATGGTGGCTTGCACTTGTAGAACATTGTTTTTTGGTAAGACATACCCTGCAGCTCTTTGAGTCGCAGAATGCGGCATTGGACTTTAATACGCAGCGCATTGGGGATAGCGGGTAGTTCTAGATCTCTTTTACAGTATATATCAATTTCCGATTCTCCAACAGAACTTCAGCCCACAATCCAACAGAATGTCAGCTCACAATCCGTTTTTGATGTGATATTCAGGAGTAGCAACATCTGAAGCCTTGCTACCCAGGCGAGCCAGTTCCAGTCAGCTGGGGCTCTCGAGTTATTCAACCTTTTGAGCGTCAATGCTCAGGACGCCCTCATTGTTTGTTGGTGGCTTAAACCTCCACTGGTGTACATTCGGCCCGTCGATCGGACGGGCATATATATCTCGAGACCACTAGATCGAACGGGCATATCGACAGCCACACGGATAATTGGATCCAAAGATAAGTAGCTGATGATGTAACAAGAAGGCTCCAAATGTCCCAAAGACCTATCAGATTATGTGCATTTCCAACACTCGCGCCTCCGCGGAAAAACGAAGGGCTGAAGGACAGCCTCAAAAACTCGGTTAGCAGCAAAATATCACACCACAACTCATTCCTTTCCGGCTTTTGGCTACATTTGACCTTATCGGGCGAGCGAACGCCTGTTGCACTGCCGCTTACTCAATTTTACATCCCGCGCATAGCGTTTTTGGCCCGGGTCATTCTCGTAAATCGAATAGAACCCTAGTATCCATTAGCAAAATGTGTTCACTGATCATATCAAAGTTGCATCATTTGTGCAAGTTGTACTTCAAAATACGTATGCATACTTCCGCATCTCCTCGGATTATGCAGAATCCGACTGTGCGCAGCTATTTCCAGCATGACATGACCTAAATGCTGGACAATAGAAGAATATATAAAGAACCCCTTAATGACCTCGAGGAATTTCTCATGCCTCTATCAAAGATATATACCACCATACAAACAACATCCTATTTTAGCCACACTAAACGCTTATACGCATCCGAACATCCCCGATTAGTAATACACGATGACCGTTACACCCGAAGTTCCTCCTCCAACTCCGGAACAAATCGCAATTGTGAAGTCCACTGCACCTGTCTTGGAAGTCCACGGTGTGACAATCACCACGGTCTTCTACGACAACCTGCACAGGGACATCCCGGCTCTCCATGAACTCTTCAACCAAGCGAATCAGAAAAACGGGCACCAAGCCAGGGCACTGGCGACAGCTGTTCTCGCATATGCCAAGTACATTGACAATCTCTCCGTCCTAGGGTACGTATCCCTGTCTTATCATGTAGTGCCAAAGATATTGTGTTAATAGTTTGTTGAATAGGGAGGCTGTCGAGTTGATATGCCAAAAGCACGTCTCGTTACTGATCCAACCCGCCCACTATACTATTGTCGGGGAGTATCTTCTCGCAGCTATCAAACAGGTGCTCGGAGATGCTGCTACCGATGAAATCATATCGGCATGGGCTGCCTGTTATTGGCAACTCGCCTATATATTTATCAATCGCGAGGAACAACTCTACTCTGAAAAGCCAATTCGTGATTGGAGAGAATTCGTCGTCGAGAAGAAGATCAAGGAAAGTGACGAAGTAACAAGCTTTTACGTTAAACCTAAAGACGCAATCCCGCTGGAACCGTACAAGCCAGGTCAATATATCAGTGTTCGGGTTCCAGTCCCTCATCAAGAGTGGAAGCAGAGTCGTCAATACAGCCTTTCCACGAATCCCGACCCCTCGTATTACAGAATCAGCGTTAAGAAAGTCGATGGTATCGATCCTCAAGACCTCAGCGCGCAAGCACACCCCGGATGGGTTTCTAATGTGCTGCACGATTCCGTCCAAGAAGGTGATACCGTTGATTTAACTTTCCCGTGCGGATCCTTCTATCTCGACCCCAAGAAGAATCCAGAAGCGCCGGTTGTCCTGATATCCGGAGGCGTCGGACTCACACCTCTGATGGCCATGTTGAACACTCTTGTCGACGAAGGCACCGAAAGATCGGTAACTTGGATCCATACTACGAGGTCGCAGAGCGCGTACGCTTTTGGGGATCATATCAAAGCCATCATGAAGACGAAACCGAACTGGCATGCGATTGTTTATAATAGAGACCTTTCTTTGAACGGGGACGATACCAACTACAAAGTAGTCAACGGCAGGATAAATTTACCGCTCTTAGACAGGGCTACCGATCTCTACTTGGATAACCCAAATACCCAATATTTCATTTGTGGACCGGATTCGTTCATGATGGAACTCAAGGATATTCTTGTGAGTCTGGGGGCAGTGGAAGGCAATGTCAAATACGAGAGATTTGGTACGGGGGACGTTATCAAAGAGCCAAAGGTGACTCCGGCTGCCGGCGTATGTCCAGTGGCGCATGCACATAATGGTACCGGTTTGACGTGTCCCGTAACGGGGCTGCATGATTGATTGACGAAGGTCTGATTCTAGCATTTTCAGTTGTAGTTGTATTCAACTTGAAATTTCCTCTAATTATACCACACCGACTATAATATAAAGCCTGTAAATAAACCTACTTTCTCTTTCTATACATACTCTGAAATATCATAATAAAAGTGTCACGACTACTATTGAATATCATGCACAATATATATTCTTCCAATCAAAGTAACAGATTAAATTCAAGGATGCTATTAAAGATTTATCATTCAATGCTAAACTGTCATGACAAAGAAATATAAGGTAAAAGTATGGTATGATGTTATATGATGATAACGATCGAGGAAATTAATAATGAAAAGAAAATAAGGAAAGGAAGACAAAACGCTGCAATGCGCTTCCCTCAAGCTTATAGCCGCAAGCCTTGTGTCAGCTGTTGAAAGCTCCCCAATGTCTAATATATACACAGAGAATCCAAAGGAACAATTATGTAAGAAATGAAGAAAAAATAGCTTGAAAAACGCCGCTGAGCCGCATCACTGGAAACGTTTTCATATCGCTGAACAAAACGACCCAAACATAACTCAAACCAATCAGCCGTAACCAAAAAAAACATATAAACCTCACCCTGTGGCGATATTAAAAAGCCGTGCGAAGGAACTAGTGTTCGTTCACTGGTGTCACTTCTTTGATCGGATGCAGCAGCACACCGTTGAGACACATATTTCCGTGCTCCTTGTCCGCCTCCCTTCCACCGCCATTATCTTCATATCCCAACCACCGCCTGTACAGCATCCTAGCCCATCTCGAATTGAAGAACCACGAGGTTCCCGAGAAGTTGTGCTCCATGATACCGTACACGCTCTCCTTAACAACAGCCCCTTTGGTGCCACCGTTGAACACGCTCTCGACGTATGTCATGTTTCTCCAGTCTCGCTCGAACCAGATTGGATGCGGTGCGTAGACAGCCTTGAGTCCATGGTGCAGGGCAGTCGTTGCAGGCCACATTTCGGATGCACAGGCGTGTTTCCTCTTTGCGTTTTCTTCGTGCATACGCCACAGGAGACCCTTCGAAAGTCGGCTAGCGGTTACAATGGCGGCTCGGCGAGGGAGGGTTTCTGGTGGCTCGTGGTAATCGCGACAGTCCTTTCCGAGCGACCAAGTTCCATTGATAGGATCAAACATTGGCAGAAGAGTAATCAAATCGGCATCTTCGCCGACACCCCATTCGTAGTTATCGTCCCTGGGGATATCGGTGGGTGGTTTGGGTGCTTCGATTGCCTCGACATCCTTTGGAAGAACGGGGCCCCAGATAGTTGAGTTTGCGTCAGGATACAAGCTTGAAACCCATTTGCTGTATTCTTCCCAGGTACCGTGGACGGAAGGGACATAGTGGCGAGTGCTTCTCTCCCAGAGCTCTCTTCTTGGCTGTTTCTTTGACCATTGCGCCAAGTTTTCGAGGAAATGATAATAGTTTCCAATCAACCTCATATCCATCTCCCATTGCCAGATGAAATCATATTCTGGGTGCTTCCGGGAGAATATTTGCAAAGGCATGAAAAGAGACATGTAAGAATCGTGCCAACTGGCTCCCCAATAAAGAGCAGCCATCATCGGCTCGTTAGTGAGCTCGACTATCCCTCTGAATTCTTCCGGGACTACCTTCGCGATGGTTTCTTGGTAAGTCTTGTCATCGGTCCAGATGGGGACATCAAAGTTCTTAACGTCGACGAGAACATAAACTTGGTATTCTCCGCCAGTGTACAAAGTCAGTTCGGTGATCATGCGGCGAAGGTTGATAATATCATCCGGATAGAATTTGAAGTTATCCCAGCTCCGAAGCACAACAGCGGTTCGAGACTTGTATTGAGGCCCTCGCTCGGTCGAGTTGCCGCGCTTCACCTTGGGAGCCTCTGGAGGTGGAGTCCAGATTGGGACATATCCAGAAGCTGATGTTGGCGATGGGTTGAACCGGCCTCTGTTTTTGAAGACACATTCGTCTTGTAAGGAACCCCAGTTGACCTTGGAGAAATCAATGGTCGTAGCATTTTTCCAGTCGTCTTTCAGTTCCGCTGTGCTATTGTCGCCGAATCCATAGGGTGCCAACAAAGCGTTTCTTTCGAAGCATACGGAATTATCAAGGCCAAGTGCTTCAGAGGATCCGATGACCTCATCAGACATCTGCCACGGGATACCAGGGTAAACACCTCCCAGGGGATTCGATGGGTCCAAAAGATTACCATCGTAACCGTGACATGGCCGATATTCACCAGAGTTCTGGCGCCGATATTCGTTCGAGGTGTAAGTGGGGTATGGTCTGAATTTAGTAGTTGTTGGAGTGGCAAAGGTCGTCGTGTAAGACCTGGAAGTCGGAGTGCCAGTGTTCGTGCTATACGGGAATTCAGGGACATTTTCGGATTTAGGTACGAGCTCGTTGATGCCTCCGTAAACGAATTTGAGACTATTCGGGCAACTTGTTAGCCAACATTCCTTCGAGACAACCAACAGGAAAATAAAGCTAAGCGCCTCGATCGATCGATCGATCGACTGTCAAGCTGTTGTTTCGCCAACGCTGCGCCAGTCGTATAACGTTGCTCAGCCGTGCAAGAGCCGTTATCTGACACTGTCCTTTTTACAGGATTACGTGTACACGGACAGCCACCGCGCAACTGCCAGCGACACAGACGTATAAAGAAAGGAGGGAAGTCTTACTGTTGAAAGGTGTGTTCCCACATCGGCCAGCCATTCTCGTCCATACCAGGCATTCCCCAGCCCCAGCCTCTTCCCGAATCCACCTCCTTTCTCGCTTTTCTATGCTGAATTACTCCGACGGGTATAAATATCGCCAGCAAAATAACCATGGCGACGAACACCAGGCACTGCCGCCTCGTACATCTTCGTTTCCGCTGATTATACTGGCTGGAGATCTTCTGTCCCAATTTCGAGGATCGAGGAAATATCCTAGGATATGCGACACCGAAAAGCGTCCTGTTGCGAATCTTCAACTTCAGCCATACTAGGTCGCTGACATCGGAGAAATCGTTGGATCCCGTTCTGGACACAGGAGATGGGAGGAAGGGCGGATAGTCGTCATAAGAGGAGCGAGGAGAAGGCGACCGACTGAAGACGGAGTCGGACTTGAGTTCTTGATAGTCGTTATCGGTGGGTGAGGATATGGTTATGCGAATCGGTGGCCGTAACGCGCCCACATAGCGTTGGAGCCGACCAATCGTCGACATTGTTTTTCGCCTCCTGAGAGAACTGACCTATTGAGTGTCGTTTTTCTGGAATTCGGCCAGGGGAAACCCTTGTGGACGTGTGTTGAGTCCAAAATTATTTTATACAGAACTTATATAGAAAAGGGATGAGGAGACCGTCGGTGGGCTGAGGGGTCCTTAAGCCTCAGGAGAGTATGCGACGGACGGCTATCAATGTTCGAATTTCGCCCGCCCGCTCGTTATCGCGATAGCTATCGGCCTTTCTCGTTTACTAACAATTTTCTTCCAAAGCGTCGACAAAAACAAACGGCGGTGTTGAAGGGAGGCTGACTGAAACAAACTCAACCAAAATCGGCTGGGCCTTTCGATAAACTCGTACAAAAATAAGCTTAAAGTTGTCGTCAAGACCCTGAAAAAAAAAAGGGAGGGAGAGATGGGATGGGAAGAAGATAAAATGGCGAATCTGGAGAACGGGGAGAAATTGAAATTCTTGTATGAACTTCTTCTCCTGTTCTCGAGTTTTCGTCCAAACCATCCGTCTTGTCCTTCCCCCTTGAAAAGTCAACCTAATCTGGTGGGTTTGATATTGGATGGGGGGCAGTGTATCAGGGGCCAGCCCGCAGACCAGCCAGCTGCCCGTGCTGTGGTCCGTCCAATTCTCGTAACCCAAAGCAGTGTCGCATTCGATTGTTTTAGTTACTCTGGGCCACTTGCCCTTTAGCCTCGGTCATGCCTACGGAAAGAGGAACATTTTGAACCATGTACCGCATGCTGGTGGCCAAAGATGGCGATTTTCTAAAAAAGGTCCCGTATTTGAGGCGCCCATATTTGAAAAACACGCAAATACACATCCACAGGTATTCCCAGCAACATGAATTCTCGGCTGAGCAAACGTTGCCTGCTATTCAAGCAGGTTGATTGCATGGTCAACGTGCTTCTGGACTCTCACGATGTTGACTGCCTATCATGAATGGGAACCAAAAAAAAAAAAAAAAAAAAACGGGCGTTCAGGGCCTGTGTTACCAAGTAGAGCGATGCACGTGGGGGATCCCCGAACCTTCTCTGAGGAGAAAGGAAATTGTTGCCTACGGCCACTCGTATGCATGGCGAACAGAGGGAACCCGCTAAACTGACGCCGGGAATCAAATCCAGTTTTTCCATCAATCTTCTATTTTAAACGTGAGAGACGTCGAAAGCACGCAATCGCAGGCGGTTTGCCTTGTCGGCATCACACAGCGACGCCTCAAGTTTTCGCAGAACACCGACATTACATAACATTGTTTGAAAGATTAACACTCCGACACTATCTCTTGCAAAAGATACCGACGATCCAGGTGCACGAGACTGAGTTCTCAAGGAGAAATCTCGAATCCTGTCAAACTTTTTAAGCTTCTTAAACAAGTGGATCTGACTGTTGACCGTTAAGGGGGACCCTGAACCCTGGAACACCTAAGATTGGGAGAGCCGATACCATCTCATTTTAACCTCGGATGTCAAGTTGATAAACGAGCCAAGGGGGCTCCACCCTGAGTCCTTACCTTGGAATTTTGGGAAGGAAGCCCTCTGATTGCTTCCTTCGCGGCCACTCGGCCAATTGGGTAGGACGTCTGTCATTCTCAATTTTGCCAATGAGCAAGGATGAGTTTCGGATTACAGTTGGAAGTTTTGCACAGCCCCCCCAAATTCTTAATCTTATTTTAGCGTCTACCAACATCGCGGTTCGCATCTGTCGACAACAAGATATTCCAGAACCAATGAAGATATCACATTTTTTAATCACCTACGATAGCTACGAGCATCGACGGAGTCTAGTATTCATTGTTGCGAGTTCTTTCGGATGAAAAAAACAACTGCAACAACGTCAACACAAATCCCTCAGTCTCTCTGGGGTGCCGCACCTTGTGGTTTGGTGACGAGACTAGCCGCGCCTCAGCCAGCCACCTAGGATCAAGGCTAATTCTGCCCGTGCCCATGCCCATGCATTGTGAATAATATATGTAAAATCAACGCCAACCGCGAAGGCAACTAATTACAGTTCCTTATAATTCCATCTCCCAAAGTCTTCGGCTTCAGCGACTATTTACGAGTGAGCCTCTCTCCCGTGGCAATATCACATTCTCCGGATATATATCGGTATACTTCCAGATACGAAAATACAGCAACGTGTGCATGATTAATCACGAACATGCTTGAATTGATCCAATGCCAAATCTTATTTACGTCCACGGTAAATTGGCGTCAGTGTTGCCTGTAATCTTCTCACAGTTTACATTGCTTCCATAATTTTGCTGAACGGCCCTCATGAAGCAACTTTCTTTTGCGGGCGGGATCCTGATGTAAAGTCCCCATTCAAAACGACCTCCATCTTCAACCAAAGATGCCGTATGCCAGACCTCCACAGTAAACTCACAATACCTATTGACGTCCCCTCTCATATCGCTCAAACCAGCGTCACCAGCCCACCCAGCCCCTCGCATAAATATTTCTACCTCACCGTTCGATATTCTTTTGAAGCACTGAGCCTGCACACTTTTCAAGATGCCTTTTCGAAGGCCGGCTGGTTTGATCATATAATGCACTCGACGGTAATACGACCCGTCCGGATTGGCAACGTAAACCGTTCCACCGCCTTTCCAGTTTAATGGATTTTCTTGCTTGTCTACGTCGCATCCGTCCAGTAGTAAGGATTTGAAATAGTACACACACGTACTGGTGTTTGGTCGAGACTCGGGTATGAAATGAGGCCAGAAAATGCCGAAAAGAAAGGCGTTTCGGTCTTTTTCATGACCAACCGCGGTCCACTGTACTCCACTTGCAGTGTAATTGTTCGCCACAGACGATATCTTACGGCAGTAGTTTTCGATGTGGCGTGAGGCGTACCTGTAGTCAAAATAATAGTAAACTCTAAGCATTTCGTGTTTAGATTCTGTTATCTGATATCTGTAGAGTCCGTTACATTGGAGGTAGTTACTGGGCCTTGGTGATGGTTGATGCTTCGATGTCGGCCTTAACCTTGATTTAGCGGATGTTGCTGAGTCGGTCCTTGAAACCTTGCTACTAAACTGCCTGGATAAGCTAAACGACAGGCTAAATAGTCCTAATCGTTTGGAGCTAGATGTTTCAACGAGATTTGGTAGCACATGATTTCGAGTTGGAAGAACCGTAGTCGCAGAAGTCAGTGTCACTACGACAATGGCTGTTGTACGGGTTTCAAAAACGGTCTCGACCACAGTACGTTTGTATCCAGCGCTCCGTGGCGGTAGACGCTTTGATTTCCTCGTTTTCGTGTAAAGGGGCCGAATCTTATGGTGGCGCACCACCGGGATATCTGCCATTGATATCGTAGTTTGCTTCGGTACGAAGTTCGCAGCAATCCGATCCCCATTCTTGGATGTAGATATGGTCCTGCTACTCGCTATTGAACGCCTTGGTGAAGGATTACGGTTTGTTGCCAGACCGACGGGCTGTTTGTGGGTAGATGCTTGTGCCTTGCTTGGTCTGTGGGTTGCAGTCCAGGGTATCGCACAGTTTGTGATAGTTGGGATTATGCATGGCGCTACCGCGTCAGCAAAAGATTGTTGTGTTCTAAAACTGGTCCGGTATGCTGACTTCACTGTTGTTTGCGAGGTGGAAACGCCGGCAATGATGTCTCTCCTTATACTCGGGGCAGCATATTTATCGGTGGGAGGGTGACCTGTACTTAATACGAGATTCAAACTCTTTAGAAGAACTATGGATAGACTGAGTCGAAGCCTCATAGCTATACTTCGTGGGTTTATGTTTGCTTCCTAATTCAACAAACCTGTTTGAGTGTGATCATACCGATATCGTGGATAAGCAATCTGTTCTGGGCAGCGAGAACCCACAGTGTTGTAGAATATTTGTTTCCTCGAGGCTGAGCACAAGTCAAGTAACCTCCGATGGCCCTTCTGGTTCAATGTGGCTTCCGAAGTAACATACATGAGGTTATGAAACCATTCATTGAAAAAAGACTATGAAACGATTATTCTTAGCCTTAAGCCGACTGGCACCAATGTTTTCATTGTGTTGTTGTCGAAAAGTACAACATCGGACTTCGCCGCCACGAAATCTTCGGAATCCTAGTGTGAGCTCTTTTCTTATTGGGCCGAAGATTAGGATTATTCGCATCGCATATCGTGTTTGTAAGATATATCTGCTCATGCAGTGCAATCACCGGCATCGGATCTTACCTAATATGGGTGCCCGTGACGAGGTTTCTGGGCACTCTCCGAACCGAAGCGCGGGGAGCATGGAGGGGCAACCCCTCCTAAATTTATAAACTCTTTAAATTGGCAAACACAACGTGCTCTTTGTTCACTTCCTAACTTTTCGATATCACGAAACTCTCGAATTCCCGTCTTCACCCCGGTTCCCAAGACATCGTTACCTTCCTTGGATTGCTCGTATGTTTAGACACGCGCCGTTGTGCTCATTAATTCATGCGATCCTAACCAGTCAACCACAGACTACAGTTCGTTTACCGTCAACATGTCCACCGTCGGCAAGGTACCTGATAATTCCCGGCAGCGCTCCCGGAGCGGTCTCCAGACATCCCGAACCCACACTAACAACCTCAATTGGTTTCACTACAGCCCATTACCTGCCGGGCAGCTGTTGCATACGCAGCCGGCAAACCACTCACAATCGAAGATATCGTAGTCGCCGCTCCAAAAGCACACGAAGTTAGAATCAAGATCGAATACACTGGAGGTCAGTCGTGGCAGGCGAAGCGTAATTCCAATGTCTTTCACAACCACTCTCTAACTACAAGATTCATCTAGTATGCCACACCGATCAGTATGTCTTTGTGACATTATCTCGTGCTCACCCTGCAATCCGAAATGCAAACTTCCCGAAATGAGCCGGTATACTAATATTATGACCGCATAGGTACACCCTGAGTGGAAAGGATCCCGAAGGTATTTACTCTCTTGTAGTTATTCCAGGGAGTCTACGACTTTGCTGACGACAATATAGGGGAATTCCCTGTCATCCTCGGGCACGAAGGGTGTGTGCTTAGCCGCTTATCGTCCTGTTATCGGGCAGTTTTTAACTATCTTTATGGAATAGTGCTGGAATTGTCGAATCTGTCGGCGAAGGTGTTACTTCTGTGAAGCCCGGTGATCACGTAAGAATTAAGAATCGGTCATCGTTCTCGCATTCTTTCTTGAAATGCTAACAAGTGGGCAATCGACAGGTAATCGCGGTACGTTAGCGAACCACCTAAAAACATTGGATAAAATACTCATAGCCGATCTGTACAGCTGTATACTCCTGAATGCCGGTATGGGCCCTCTCAATGCCTCATGCTCCAGAAAGGATTGCTAACCCAAGTAGCGAATGCAAATTCTGCAAAAGTGGAAAGACAAATCTTTGTGGAAAGATCAGAGGTAAGCTTAGATTTCTCCATGCGCAACCCAATACCTTACCATTCCTGTAATTTACTAACACTGTGGTGCCTGAATTCACAGCGACCCAAGGTATTTGAGATATCGCTAAAGACGATGGCTATCCAAAACTAACCTTTTTAAAGGCAAGGGCCTCATGCCTGATGGCAGCACAAGGTAGATGCTCCACACTAGCTCCCATCAAGCAAAATAGCTAACCAAATTTAAGATTCAATTCGAGCGGAAAAGACTTGTGAGTCTGTTCTCTTCAGCACACAGGGATGATACAGCTAACAAAAACTCAAGAATCCACTACATGGGTGTATGTTGTTTCCCCCATCATTTGATTTAAACAACAGCTAAGATTATTCCCTAGACTTCAACTTTCAGCCAATACACCGTTGTTGCCGATATCTCCGTAGTTGCGATACAACCGGAAGCCGGTCTTGATAAGGCATGCTTGCTTGGATGTGGTATTAGTATGTACCCATTGACCACTTATTCTCTAAGAGTACACTGACATCTCGGGCACAGCTACCGGCTATGGCGCTGCGGTGAGTATTTAGATGAACAAAAGTTGATTCCTAGTTTGATATAACTAACCCAGTTACGCCCAGATCAATACTGCGAAAGTGCAGGAAGGTGACAATGTCGCGATTTTTGGATGTGGCGCTGTCGGTCTATCAGGTATGCTTCGACATGCATCCCATTCGCGGCTTGTACTGAGTTTTGCTTCTCTTCTCTAGTCATCCAGGGCTGTGTGAGCCGAGGAGTTGGAAAGATTATTGTAAGTGCCTGTTGCATATTCCTATAGGTCGGGTCCAACCGTTGTTGTACTAAACGTAAAAACCCAGGCCATCGATGTCAACCCAACGAAAGAGGACTGGGCTCGAAAGTTTGGTGCCACCGACTTCTTGAATCCCTCGAAGCTCCCCAGTGAGGGTAAGACCCTCGTTGAAACAATCATCGAGATGACGGATGGGGGCGTCGACCACAGCTTCGATTGCACGGGTGTTGTTTCCGTCATGAGAGCCGCATTGGAGTGCTGCCATAAGGGCTGGGGCCAATCGGTCATCATTGGAGTTGCTGCTGCGGGTCAAGAGATCTCGACGAGACCGTTCCAGCTGGTAACGGGTAGGAAGTGGCTTGGGTGTGCTTTCGGTGGTGTCCGCGGCCGAACTGAGCTACCCAACCTCGTTCAGGATTATCTTGATGGAAAGCTCAAGGTTGATGAATTTATTACCCATGAGCGTGATCTGGACCACATCAACGAGGCGTTCGATCTCATGCATTCTGGTGAATGCATCAGGTAAATACTTTCCCCCTTCCATCTAAAATGTCTCGAAGCTGATACATTGGCGATATTGGCAGATGTGTTGTCAAAATGTTTCCGTGAACCAATTGGAATTTGAAGATGTGTGCGACAAAGTTTCTCGAAGACTGATATTTTAAATGTCCAACTGGGTTCAAAACTGTAATACCTAAAAAAAGCATCGCTCTGCATTCTATCAAAACTCAAGATGTGAACAATTGAACCCGCAAATGATTAATAAGCTTTAACTTTGGAGATTGTCCACTTCATGTATACGAAATAGTCTCGGTTATACAATACGATGCCGCAGCTAGCTGGGAAACTTGGGAAGGTTTGTCCCCTGCGAACCTTGTTACCATACCTTGTTCAGGATGCCAAAAAGCAAATTAAAAGAAGCTTCCCCAGACGGTTAGTCGCAAACTCTCACTATCGTTCCTGTCATTTCCTCACTAAAAGCGGCGGTTACGAACGGTGAGGTTGGCAGCCTTTCGCAGCCTTTCTGCTTAACACCGTCGATTGGTTGCTAAAGAGATCAGGTCTTTGACAAATAAAATTGGATCAGAACCGCTAGGTCACCGCGCGCGATTCGAGATTTTTTGATATGGAGAGAGAGCCACGGGCACGATCTGATGGATTTTGTAATATTTGCCATCAGCCTGCAGTTTGTAGTCGTCATATGGGCGAAAGTTCCCTGATTTTAGCCTCCTTGCAGAATCGTACGAAGGGGCGGAAGGGCAGGAAAGGTGGAAGGTTCAGCTGCGCGCTGCGCCATCGATCCACCCGTGGCCAAAAGTTAAACCCGGAACCCCACGATCGTAGACATATGTCAGAACAAGATTTGTCGACAAGCAGGATCCAGACCTCTCCGCTGGCCATGATACAGAGCCGAGACATGTAGTGAATCGAGTTTTTTCTTTGAACGCAGCCCCAGACTCGTGTTTGTCCGCGTAATCGAGTTCCGGATAACCCGGCGGCCAGGCGATGTAGCCCCGCCGGTATATGTACTCCGTGAGGTCCGCTTTCTCGTGTCCACCCTTGCTTGCTTTTCGACTCGCTGCTGTTTCATCAGGTCATTTGCGGCGCACTTCTCCAGATCTCCTGTAAGATTGGCTGAACCGCTCGGACTATTTTCTTTTTGATAGGGGGAAACAACCACACATGGGATTTCGAAGGATTAATTGTGATAAACGCTTCTGAGCCTCAACAATCACCTGTCTCTTTCTCAAATTAATTACGTCGTTCATCCCTTCGTTTTTATTTTAATTCCGTCTTTTCCCTTTCCAATTTTTTTCCTCTCCGGGGTTTATTCATAATTGTTAATATCGCTACGATTAGACAAAGGGAAACGAGTACGGCTGAGGAAGTACTAAGTGACAGTGTCCGAATACAGCAGCTTGCAACTGGATTCCTTCCCGCATTCTTCAGACTCCCTGCCACTTGCATTCCAACGTTCGGGTATATATCGATAGCAAGACCGGTCGTTTTATTACGAATTCCTTATTTTGCATTGCATTAGATAACAGAGATACGGAATACGAAAGAGGCTCAGATTCGACTTGCATAGACGGAGGACGACGGGACAGGCGCCTATAAGCAGCTTCACGGCACAGACAACACAAAAAAATCATGTCGCCTCCCTTACGGACATCAGCCCTAGCGACTGCGGTCCTGTTATTATCGTCAGCATGCATCATCACCACACAGGCTTCCGCACCAAAGGTGGTGTCGATGCCCTTCGCCCGTCGAGAGGACGCCCGGACGCTCGAGAAAGTCAAAAGAGACTCGATCTCGGTCACACTGGGTAATGCCCAGAGAGGATCCAGATCCATCGGCATCTATTACGTCAACACGACCATCGGCACACCGGGACAAACAATACAGCTGCAGTTAGACACGGGTAGCAGTGATTTGTGGATGTTCAGCGATGAAGCTTGCCAGAGTGACGATGTGATGTGCTTGGGCGGAATTTGTAAGTGCAATTCTTCTGTGTGCTTTTGTTTTGTGTGCTTTCCCCTGGTTCACGTGTGGATTATGTGAATTCTGGGGAAACTTCAATGAAGAAGGGCTTTTGGCTAACTTTGGGCTCTTTGGATGGGATTCGCAGACGACCCGGAAAAATCATCGACATATCAACTTCTGTACAGCGGAGAGTTCAATATCAGCTACGTTACGCCTGGATCCGGTGTTCATGGCGACTACATCAGCGACGATGTCCGCGTCGGAAGTGGAGAGATAAAGGGCTTGACAATGGGTCTGGCGAAGAGGGCGAAGGAGGTCCCGACGGGTATCATGGGGATTGGTATGTCAATCTTGGCATGGTGAAGGCGTGGCGGGCAGCAAAGGGCTAATCGGAATTGCAGGTTATCGAGAAAACGAGGCAATCTTCGCCCAAACAGGTGGCAGAAGCTCGTACCCAAATATTGTGGATTTGATGGTCAACCAATCCCTCATCAACACTCGAGCGTATTCCCTATACCTTGACGACAAGGAGGCGGCGACCGGTAACATCCTCTTCGGAGGCTACGACACGGACAAGTTCTTCGGCGACCTGTCGCTTCTCGACATCCAGCCCGACGAGAATGGTCAAATCACCGCTTTTATCGTCGCCTGGACCGGATTCTCGATAACCACGGAGAACGACGGAGAGGTTCCGCTGACAACCGGCGACTTTGCCGAACCGGCATTCTTGGATTCCGGTACTACTCTTACCGTTCTCCCAAATCAGATTGCCCAGCAACTCATTCAAGCCGCCGGAGCCGTTTACGAGAGGTCCTCCGATATCTACCTGGTTACATGCGACACTGCCAACGCTAACGCGACGCTCAACTATCAATTCGGTGGCGCCAACGGCCCCACAATCAAAGTGCCATTCAGCGAACTCATCCTTCCTATCCGTGACACGAATGGCGACTTCGTATCTGTTGATGGAGTACAGTATTGTCTCTTCGGTATCAAGCCAGGCGATGTTGGCGATATCCTCCTGTTCGGAGACACTTTCCTAAGATCTGCCTACGTTGTTTACGATCTCGACGGGCAGACTATCGGCATCGCGCAGGCCAACACTGAGGCTACTGGCTCCAACGTAGTCGAAATAACCGGTCCAATCGTCTCCGGTGCCTCGACTGTCGCAGGCCAGCCGACTGCTGCAGCTACCGCAACATCCAGAAACGCAGGCATTGGAGGATTCGAAACCGGAGTTGTTACCAGCGGTCTATCGTCCCCCACCCGGACAAATGAACCCGGGTTCACATTCGGAGCCGGAGGGAGCGGTACAACGAGCACAGCTGCAACTACCTCTTCAAACGCTGGTAACATTGTCGTACCAGCATTCGACTGGGCATCATTCGCCGTCATCTTTGGCAGCATGGCCATGGCATTGTTCGGCGGTGGGCTCTTTGCCTTTATGTAAAAATAAAACTAAACGGCGACTGTCGAGCTTATTTCCAGTCCGCCCCTGCTATCCTAATGTTTATATACACTCCTTTTACGTTTTTATATTTAAAACTCTGGGCGAAACCACAAAGACGAAGACTCGGCCCTCTTCCCTTCCTTTTTCGCTTCGTATAATGTGTTATTATTACCAACATATATATCTTTCATTTTCGGTTCCCCAATGGCATTTCGGATGGCGGGTTTGTGTATGCGACACCACCCTCTTCTTTTCTTGAATGTAACATTTCACTATTGGCATCGTCGGATTTCTATTCCCCCCGTCAAATTGGGGACCAAAAAGAAGCATGGCGTGAGATGTGCATTGTACTAGCGCTCGTCTGTGTTTTAGTATTCTATTTTTTTGGATTCTATATTTTTCTTATAGACGAGATTTTCATGCATTTTTTCCATGGCGGATTTCAGAGAGATTATCTCATGCGTTCATCTCCAAAATTGCATATTCCGGAGGTATTCATATATCCTTAGCTTGTACTTTTTTTCCAAGCATCTATACTTACCAGCATTGCGGAATCTTTGAAGGTCTATCCAGTCCGCTTTTGAATGAGACGATTGTATGATAGCTACCTACAAACCCTATAATAGCGGCAAGCGAAAAAACGAAAAGAATGACATATATTCAAATATCAGAAGCTGTAAACTATTTTTCACCTCCCATAAGCCGAACCGTGGCTCCAGTCCTCTCAGCTAGCCCCCAGGAAACGCATTTAGGTACCACTCGCAAATTTGGTAATCGCTACCTTCCTGAAGCAACTACAACTGCATTTACAGCATAAGAGAAGGCACCAAGAAACAAATGGTCCTTCACGTTAAACCCCTCGTTTCAACGTGTTTCTGCCAAGTATATATGGCTATCGTAATATGCAAATACAAGCTTTGAGGCTGAGCAGGTGGTAGGCTTCGTAGCAAGTTTCTATTCGCCAGTTTGAGTGGGAATATAATAGGCAGCGAAACATATCCAAGCTGGAAACATAGCGGGCCGCAGATATAACACCCGAACCACATCATCACCGTTCGGTAAAACCCAGAAACGAACAATATATATTTAAAGATCCCTGCTCGCGGTAGTCGATATATATTAACACCACCCCGCTAGGCAATCATGTCACGGTCTCCACCCTCATCCCATCGGATTCTATTCCTCAAGACGTCCGACGACTCCATCGCCTCGATATCTCCCAGCAATGACCTCCTCCTCTCCACCCTCCGCGACCGAGGTCTCACCGTCCACGAACGTTCCTGGTACCACGCGGACCCCGCCCTCGGACCTCTCACCCTCGAAACATTAAAAACCTACCACGCGATATCCTTCATCGCCTGTTACGATTACAACCGGTACATATCCGCCTTTGAAATTTTCCTCGTGGAGTCGATCCTCCCCGCCCGAGATTCCGGCGTGAAGGTGATAAACCCTCCCGAACTGCTTCTCTGGAACTCCAACAAGGTGTACCTGGAGGAACTGCGAACCGCTCTGGGTATCGTGATCCCTGATACAGTTTTCGTAGATACCGAGGAAGAGGACGTGCCTTTGTATCAAAATGTCGCATCTGCACACCCGGTCACTTTGAACGGTGTGGTGATAAAGCCCTCGATATCGGCGTCAGCGAAGGAAACGTGTCGGATACCGGCACCGACCGGCGCATCCTATGATGTAGCGGATGCGCAGGGTAAATGGGAGCGGACGTACGAGTACACCCGCTCTCTTTCTCGCACCGCAAAAGTTATGATTCAATCCTTTGAGCCCGCGATACGGCGTGGCGAGTTCTCAATCATATTCCTGGGCGGGGAGTACAGTCACACGATGTTGAAGAAACCTGGCGAAGGGGAGTTTGTGGCTATAGAGGAGTACGGGGCTACGGTTGGCGTGTTGGATGAAGACAAGGTACCGGAGGAAGGGAAGGATACCGGGAGGAAGTTGGTGGAGTATGTGACGGCGAAGTTTGGGGATAGGGACGGGTGGAAGTTGGGGTATCTGAGGCTTGACGGAGTGGTGAGGGATGATGGGAAGTTTGTGGTAATTGAAGCGGAGATGTTTGAGCCTTACGTGTATTTCAATGTTGAAGGGGCGGAGGAAGGGTTGAAGAGGTTTTGCGAGGTGCTTGCGGGGTATTGATATCGGTGATATCGATATCTGGATTTTATAGACCGCATCATGGTCCTAAGAGTGGACTAGGCCTGGGAAAGTTGGTGTGGGGGTACCGGATTGTGTTGCAGCTGTTGGGAAAATTGATAAGGTTCAACAGCGGGACGTCATACGCAATGGTATGGCGGGGTCTCGAGATGTCCAATCCAACCGATTGATAACATTCCTATCTAAATACCCACTACGAGGTTGGCAAGAGTAATAATTGGGTAATATATTACGGTACACTCGGAATCCCAATGGTCTATTGCAGGTGGCTTATCAATTGGAACGGACGCTGTCCCGTCCCCCGATTGCAGTTGCATTCCAGAATGCATGCGGGTCAAGACTAAAAGACTCTACCCTGCGCGCTAGAAATCCGACCTTGAATATCTTGTCTCCTGCCGCTCATCTTGGTACCACATTCCAAATGTAGGGGTACGAGGCGGGGTACGTCTGGCTCCCCGTCCTTATCTCGCATACGACCGGCATTTGGACGTGCGGAATGTTCGTGGTAAAAAGTGCGGAGACGCTGAGAGCCTCGAGGGCATTTGAGTATTTAAGTATCCGGGGCACCGCATTCATACAACCGTCAATTGTAAACGTGTGTTTAGTTGGATTTCGCTCGGGCTTAACCTTAACATACGGTTTCAAATACTCTTTTTGCAATAAATATAAACCGAAGATACTCTTCTCAATTGATCAACATGGGAGCGAAAGAACTGAGAACCGCTGTCAAGGTTGACTTGAACAAAGATCCTGCGACTCTGCCGTATTTGCATGTAAGCTTGCACAACCGATACTTTTATAACTACATATAACGTGAGTTTTAACAAGCTGTCTGCTTAGAACCGTTGGCATCCAGATAGTAGGCCGCCGTAATATCCATCACGAACCATGCATAGCGAATACATCGTAATCCTGTCTATTTAATCTCTAGTCCCCAGCTACGCTACCATCAAACCCGGCGAGGCAGTAAAGATCGAATGCGTGGACTGGACCGGCGGCCAAATTTCCAATAATGACAGTGCCGACGACGTTAAAAATGTCGACTTGACAAAAGTCCACTACCTCACTGGTCCCTTCGAGATTGAAACCGCGGAACCGGGCGACATTCTCCTGGTCGAAATCCAAGACGTGCAACCTTTGCAAGATCAGCCGTGGGGTTTCACCGGTATCTTTGCCAAAGAAAACGGTGGCGGCTTTTTGGATGAACTATATCCCGAGGCGTGAGTTTGAAAAATCACTTACATGCCCTCTACAGATCTCTTCAGCCAAGTTGACCCATAAATGTTATAAACTCACAGAGCAAAAGCAATCTGGGATTTCGAAGGCATCTTCTGCTCCTCCCGTCACATACCCGGCGTACGTTTCCCGGGCCTCATCCACCCGGGCATCCTCGGCTGCGCCCCTTCCCCGGAAATCCTCTCCATCTGGAACAAGCGCGAAGCCGAACTCATAACCTCCTGCGCCCATCTCAACCGCGTCGTGGCTCTCGCCCCGCAACCTAAAAATGTTCACGCGGGTACCGCGCCTCCGGACCTGGCGTCCAGAATCGGCACCGAGGGAGCTCGCACGATCCCGGGCCGTCCCGAACACGGCGGTAACTGCGATATCAAAAACTTGTCCCGCGGTTCCAAAGTTTACTTGCCGGTTCACGTTCCCGGGGCAAAATTCTCCGTTGGGGATTTGCATTTCTCGCAGGGTGATGGGGAGATTTCCTTCTGCGGGGCTATAGAGATGGCGGGGTGTATCACCCTGAAATTCACGGTTATGAAGGGTGGGATGGCGGAGCTGGCGATGAAGAGTCCTATTTACATGCCGGGACCGGTAGAGCCGAGTTTCGGACCAGGAAGGTATATCTATTTCGAAGGGTTTTCGGTTGACGAGGAGGGGAAGCAACACTATCTGGATGCGACGGTGGCGTACAGGCAGACTTCGTTGAGGTGTATCGAGTATCTGAGGAGATATGGTGAGTCTATACTCCATAGTTGAGATTCGAGGCTGTTTCTAATATAGGGGGAATATTTAGGGTACTCTGATTATCAGATATATTTACTTTTGTCGTGCGCTCCAGTGCAGGGACATCTGGCAGGTATCGTCGATGTAAGTCTTCACGAAGTTTGACTTAGTTGCTTACGATATGATGTTGGAAAGTCGCTGACAGGTGGTAAAACCGCTCACTAGATCCCGAATGCCTGTACAACCATGGGCCTGCCAATTGATATTTTTGATTTCGATATTACACCGGGAGCGCCAGTCAAGAAGATTGATATGGGGAGCTGCGCATTCGCATCAAAGTAGGGCGTAATATTTGTCATTGATGCTTGAGTTTATCGAGTTTTAATATTAAAGGCTCGTTCATACTGTCTCAAATACTTATGCATAGCTATTTCGTGATTAACGCGATGTGGTATCAATTTTTTTTGATTGAGCAGCTTGAATTGGTGAAGTCTGCCGTCTGATGTAGAGTATGAGTCAAATGTGCGTTGCATGCTGTTGTAAAGCTCCGCCGTCGCAAACCGACCCCCATCTTGCAATTGACAGCTGCATTGTTCAATAGCAACCTGGTATGAGTCTTCAACAGAGATGATAAATATTCGTATCTCTCCCCGGAAACGACATCTTTTCATGTAAGCTGGAGATCGTCGGAAGCTTAACAAGGGGCATCCCACAAGCCCCTAGTACACGACACCCAGCTCGTGTAATTATCAGGAATCGAGAGACTGGACCACTCGGGCCGCAACGGACAAATTCCAAAGATTGGTCAATTGCCACGAAACCTACAAAAGCTTCGATTTTGAGAACAAATTGAGATATCTCCATCTCGAGAACGCTCAGGATATCCCCATTTTTAAACAATCCTGCAAAAATGGCAGAAACACTCCGGTAAGCAGAGATTCTAGTTAATTTTACCCTGATATCTCGTCGAAAGCTTCCCACTTGTAATCCAACATATTCACAACATCTTCAAAACTTCACCCTATATCCTTACCCTTACCCTCTCTACAATATTTAAATGCATAATAATATATATTAAACTAAAAATGAGAATTTAGCACAAAACCCTATTTCGCCTACGGCTCCAACCTCTGGCTCGCCCAAATGTCCCTCCGCTGCCCGTCCTCAATCTACACCTCCGTCGCCACCCTCCCGGACCACCGCTGGATAATCTCCGCCCGCGGATACGCCAACGTGGTCCGCTCCCCCGGCGACGTCGTCTACGGCATGCTGTTCAACCTGCCGCCCGCTGACGAAGCCTCGCTGGATGTCTACGAGGGGGTACCCACCGCTTACATTAAAGAAATGATGACCGTGGATCTGGCGGCAGCGGGGGACGACGGGACGAACAAGTTGGAGGCGTTGGTTTATATCGATTACACTCATGTTGAGGATGGGGTTGTGAGGGATGAGTACATCAAGAGGATGAAGTGTGCGATCGAGGATGGGACGAAAAAGGGGATTCCGTGGGATTATGTGGATAAGTATTTGCTGGGGCCGTTAAAGTTGGAAGGGGTGGAGTTTGAGGGGAGAGGGGTGTGAATTGATTATGGTGGTTGAGGAGCACATGCATTCGATAGAAGTTGGAATTGTTTCCCTTTGAGTATTGATGCAAGCGCGCACACGATGGCTGGTAGATAATTAAGAGTTTCTCGAATCTAGAAGATTGTTACAAAATTCGACAGAGCTAATTGCTAGTTTAACATCCGGTGGGCCTTTTTTTCCAGGAGTGAAAGTAAGGGTTTTGATGTATATCAAGCTCGTGATATCATCAGGATAAAAGTAACATCACCATTATATCAATCAATCCCGCTTCTTCATTCTTCACAGTCAACCCGTTACTTCATCTCGATAGGCTTTGTAGACGTAGAATGGAGTACAAAGATGTGGGTCTCCGACGTGCCTACCTCAGTTTTCAGGCCAATCCGTTTCAGGCCGTAGATGGGGGTCCATCTGGAGCTAACTTGCCGACGCCAGAATATGGCTGTCCGTTTGTGGGCAAATCAATGAGAATTGTGTTGCAATGTGCATATAGGAGGCGATATATATGAAGTTTAGGCGCCTCTATCTCAAGCCATTTCGTCCTTGTGCATTGGCTTCGATTATAGATAACTATACCTTGAGAGAACTAGACAATTGCAACCGCCTATAGTTAGTCCAATGTAGAAACATGCATGTAATACAACAACTTGACGGATCATGTACAGCGTTAAGATAAATCATCACATCAATCGCTAATAGCTCTCTTATATAACACAAAAGTATTTAAAAACTCGATAAATTTTATTAATAAACTTAAAGAGATTAATATATATAAAAAATATTAATAAACCGATCACTCCATACATCCTACCCCACGAAAATCCGATGTCATTAGAATTTTAAAAAAGAAGGAAATTCGCATCCTCTCACAACCCCAGTCCCACCGCCGCGACCGCGAACGCCAGAGCACCCCCAAACACCGGCATGGCCGTCACCATGGCGCCGTTGGGCGAGTTCGTCGTCGAAGTCCTCCTCGTGCTCGTGCTCGTGCTGCTGAAAAAATCTGTGGAAGTCGCCGTCTCGGTCAGCGAAGTCGTCGGATCCGGCGTCGGCAGAGCGCACCCGACGTCCCAGGTACCGTCATTGGCGCCCGTCACGTTGAGGGAAATGGCCAGGTTGTCGGCCTCGTAGAGGGTCTTGTTTTGGAAAAGATCCCAACCCGCCTGCTGATCGTTCGAGCAGTACTCGACGGTCCACTCGAGCAGCGAGGCCTCGCCGTTACAGGTGGCTGTGAATTTGAAGTCCTGAATATAACCGTCGATGGCGAGGGAGACGTATTCCTTGGTGACCGGGGGGTTTGTGAGGTTCCACCTGAGGTTGAAGAATTGGACGGGTTCGGTGTCGTTGATGTAGATTAGCTGCTCCCTAAACTCGTAGCCTTCCCAGACGACCGTGCGGGTGGCGTTCGGGGGGGTGAGACCGGACGAGTTGGCAGGGGTAGGAGGGTGCGTGACTCCTTTGTAGTCGAACGAGTAGAGTGTGGACCACTTGGTGTTGAAAAAGTCGCCGACGACGGGGTAGATGCTGATAGGGGGTACCGGGTAGGTTTTCCTGCAGGACGTCGTCAAAAAGTCAGCAATTTTTGTCACTGGAAGTTTTTTTTTTCGACGACACGATCGATCGAAAGGAGGATATGAGACTCACCGGACGGCTGTGGTATTGGAGATTCCGCCGCGGGGACAATCGAGAGCGACGGTGTGCGACAGAAGGGTGCTGACGATGGCGCCAAGGGCCAGGAAACGAGAGTTGAGCGACATTGTCAACATGATGGCGCGTGAAATTGACTGATCAATTGACCGAAACGAAGGACGTGAAATTCGAAAAGGACGAACGAATGTTGAGATCTCGAGATCGATCTTGGCGGGAAGAAGGAAAAGAATCTCAGGTCGGAAACCGGGTAGGGCGACAGCTTCCCTTAATAAGGACCCGCTATCATGACAATCCGTATTAAGAGAGAGTGTGCGAGCTAGCAGAATTTCGTGCTTGCATTTTATCCCACGTCTTCTTCTTTCTGCTCGCTCGCGGGGGGACCCTTGTGCAATGCAATGCCGCCAGTTGTTATTATTATTTACTGTTATCTCGCTGGGTTCAAAAAAGCATTTTGTAAGAAGAGGCTTTAAAGGGGATTGGTTCTTCGAAGGGTGCGCGCTCCCCTGCAATCTGCAATCTCTGCAGCTTCTCTCTTCGAAAGCCATGTAACCTGCCAGCGAGCAAGGGAGAAAAAGGTTGGGAAGCCTTCAGTTCGGACAAAAATACATACCCACACACGTACGTACTCATGCCTAGGATGGGTTTTTGGTCTCTGATCACGGAACTCGGAAGGGGGATTTGGATCGAGAGTTCGAATCGAAAGAGCGGTTCCGATGGCCTCCTCTCTGGCGCCACAGTGCACAGCGCACAGAGCCCATCACGCAAACTAAAACCACATACATGCGAAATGAGACCCCTGAAGATATATATCCAGTTCGATCGATTGAAAAGCACACACCTCCGCCGCCCACTCAGCGCTGCATAAACTGGCGGCAGCGGCAGCACTCGATTGGAAGCCATTGGGAGCCATCGCGTGGGCCAGACCCCCCATTGATCGTGCCATCTCTGCATTGAATAGCTCGGTGAGGCTGAACCGAACGAAACTCTATCTCGAGAGTCAAATTTCCACATGCCACTGCACAGCTTTCCGATAAGATAGCGATATCAGCATTGGCATTGGCATCCGTTGCAGGACAGGGCTTTTCGTACGTAACCGTCGGGCACCAAGTCGCATTCTTAAACCCGATGCCCGGCTTCTTTTCTTCTCCCGTGGTACGACTGAGTGTTACCTATTTGTTTCTATAGTACATACCAAGTACTTAAGTACTTGATATATGGACTTGTGTGAATGCTGCTGCGTGTAACCCGACTTGGCTGACATGTCCCCAATAGCTGTTCCAGGAAGGTCTCCGACTGGCGGAACATCCCATCTGGCCAATCCCATAAACTACTACTAATACTAGTATGTATACTGCGACTCCCACACTGTGCTAACTGCTCGCTCGCAGAAACATTCCGCTGAAACCTCGAATCGTTAAAATTGGCCTCTGCTTATCCTCTTGCCCGGAACCGCGCTCTCTCGACAGCCAGAAGCATATTTGGCGGTCAGCTTGACAGAGCTGTCTGCCCCATTCGGACCCTTCATTATGTAAACCCGGACCAGGCACTTTCCCATGCGGACCTCCCATGTCCGTCGGAACGTCATATCCCGGTCACATGGAATCGAATCTTCAATTCGATCAGGGAAACCGGCTTCACGTACGACATGGCAGCTGCCCTCTCGTGCTAGCCGAACGAATCAACCGAACCGAGACAGAAGCTCCTCTTTCCAGCAAGTGCTCCTGCGATTCCTCAAGGGTCCTCCTCTTCCTCCTCAGGTTCCACCGTCTCAATCGCATCTGAGAATGGAAAAGCTTATATATCCCCGGGGCTTCCCCCCTCACGAAAACTCAATTCTCCAAGCGGAAATCATTTCTGGATTGAATACATTCCTGCCGCCTGCGCAAACAACGCGGTCTATAAAATCTCTTCGGACTTCCTTTTCGAACAAAAATGGCGGCGATTGCGGGCGACGACGTTGTCGCGGAGAAGCAGCTCGACAGCCATGGCCATGAGCACCTCGTCTTCAACGCCAAATCCGCCTCCGACAAGGAGGGAAAGATGACCCTGTGGCAGGGCGTCAAGCTCTACCCGAAAGCGATCGCCTGGAGCGTCCTCATCTCCACCTGCATCGCCATGGAAGGCTACGACCTCTGCCTGCTGGGCAACTTTTACGCCTTCCCTCAGTTCAACCGCGAGTTTGGAAACGACGACGGTAGCGGCAACTTTCAGGTCTCCGCGGCCTGGCAGGCCGGTCTCTCCAACGGCGCCAACGTCGGCGAGTTTATCGGTCTGTTGGTCAACGGCGTCGTCTCCGAGCGCTTCGGGTACAAGAAGACCGTGCTGGCCTGTCTGGCCGTCATGGCCGGCCTTATCGCCATCCCTGTCACGGCCAAATCGGTGGAGGCTCTGCTCGTCTACTATATCCTGGCAGGGATCCCGTGGGGCATCTGGCAGACGCTCACGATATCCTACGCGGCAGAGGTGTGCCCCGTCGCCCTGCGGGGCTACCTGACCACCTACGTCAACTTTTGCTGGGGGCTCGGACAGGTCATCGGAGTCGGCGTGATCAAATCGCAACTGGGCAGGGAGAGCGTCTGGGCCTACAAGCTCCCGTGGGCCCTCCAATGGATGTGGATCCCGCCTCTCTTCATCGGTATCTGCTTCGCGCCGGAGTCGCCGTGGCTGCTCGTCCGGAAAGGCAAGCTGGACGAAGCCAAGCGGAGCTTGCTGCGACTGACCAGCTCCAACAAGGAAACCGACTTTGACCCGGACGAGACGGTATCCATGATGGCCCACACGACACAGCTCGAACGGCAGACCACCTCGGGAGCCACCTATCTCGACTGCTTCAGGGGCATCAACCTGCGACGAACCGAAGTCACCTGTATGATTTGGGCGATCCAGAACCTCTCCGGGAACTCCTTCACCGGGTATTCGACCTATTTCTTCCAACAAGCCGGCATCAAAACCGAAGACGCCTTTTCCTTCACCATCGGCCAGTACGGTATCAACATGCTCGGTGTCTTTGGAGCCTGGGCGCTCATGTCGTGGGGTATCGGTCGTCGGTCCCTCTACCTCTACGGCCTGTGCGGCCTCTTCCTCATGCTCCTCATAATCGGATGTCTGAACTTTGTCCCCGATTCCGCGGCGGAGCAGGCCGCCTACGCCACCGGCGGGCTGATGCTCGGTTGGGCCACCATATACCAGCTCACCGTGGGCACCATCTGCTACTCCCTCGTCGGAGAGATCCCCAGCAGGAGGCTTCTCATCAAAACTGTCGCTCTCGGCCGTTGCGCGTACATTATCGTCAACATTATCTGCAGCGTGCTTACGCCGTACATGATCAACCCGACGGCGTGGGATTGGGAAAAGCTGACGGCCTTCTTCTGGGCCGGCATCTGTTTCTTTTCCATCATTTACACCTACTTTAGGGTCCCCGAGCCGTCCGGTAGGACGTTCGCAGAACTCGATCTGCTGTTCGAGAAGAAGGTCAGCGCGAGGAAATTCGCGTCTACGAAATGCGACGTTTACGGGAGCGAGGAGTCGGAACGGGCCGCTTTGGCTATCGACAAGGAGTCACCGTTGCACCTGGAGAAAGTTTGAACTGCGGGCGTATCGGCCCGGATCACGGTAATGGTAATGCGTTAATGGGGATATATAGCGTGTCCTTCTTTCTTCTCTTAGCATAAGCATAAAAAGTTTCATCATCATCTCAAAATACCTGCATGGTGGGTTTTCATCTCATTTGAACCTGCTGTCACCACTTGACTAATATTCATGTACAATAAATTTACTAAAAGGCATCCATTAATCATATTTCATAATCAATACAGTCTTCCGAACCATTAAAAGCTCATATACATGTTATAAAATGTGTATATATACCCACCATCTTACCGAGATCCCGCTAGTAAAACGATACCAAAAAAAATAGTCTATACACAGAACTGAAAGTGGAATATCACTCTGAAGATAATCTGAACTCCGTCCCAAGAAATTCTCAGAACCTACCGTTCCGCCTCCGTTCGATCTGGCTCTCGATCGCCTGGCTCATCGTGTCCATAAACACGTCCTCCTCCACCAGGACGTTATCCGCCTGCCAGTCCTTGACGTCGCCTCTGCTCTTATCCCCGTGGAGGGCAAAATACTCTAGATGCCTGACCCTCGCCAGGTTTCCGAATCCGAAGTACCAAAACGGCTCCGGGTGCATCAGCTCCACCACCGCGGCGCCTTCCCTCAGAAACATCGTGTGCGTCATCCCGGCCCCGATGACCCCGACCAGAACATCCGTCTGCCTGGCCCACACCAGCTGCTGCGTGATGTTCATCTTTTCCAGCTGGGCGATATCGATATCCACATCCGGAAACTTTTCTTTGAGTTTTGTAATGTACTCCTGCATCTTGAGAATCTTCCGGTTGGAGTTCCTCGAGATGAACCGGACCGTCACTTTTTCCGGATAGTCGATATCCCTATCGTCAACCTCGTGCGCGGCCAGAATCTTCTCCACAAAGGCGTCCATCAGCCAGCTCCTCTCGCACGTCCGGGCCTTCCAGTGATCCTTCCAGAACGGATTGGCCCCGCCGGCCAACGGCAGGATGACGGACTTGTAACACCCCTTTTTCAATTCCTTGATGTGTTTGGGGGGTTTGCCCGTGACCAGCGTCCACATGTCGAACCACGGCGAGAGCTTCTTCTCGTTCTCCATGTTTCTCTCGATATAAATCTGCACGTTCTCCTCCTCCCAGATGACATCGCCGTCCTCTTCTTCGGCGAACAGGCGCTTTCTGGCCCTCTCCGCCTGCCTCAGCGCGTCCAGGGTTAGGAAGGCACTCCAGACTTCCATCAGCGTGTGCCAAATGTTGCCGTTGCCTTCGAGTCCGACAATCATGATGGAACCCTGACAGTCCTCCTCGTTCGAGGGCTTCTCGGCCTCGACGCTCAGGTCCCACTCCCTCTTCAGCTGGATTCCCACGCCCGTGTCGGAAAAGTACCGTCGGAACCTCGACGGGGCTTGCACGCCTCTGTCCCAATCCGTGATGGGCGAACACGACAGCTGCCACTGCTTCTTCAACTCCTGCCTCCTCTCCAACCCGCCGCTTCCTTCAACCCGTCTCTCCCTATGGCCCCGTCCCCTTCCACTTTTTCCAGTTTTCCCACTACCACTTCCAGCCGCCGTAACCGCCTTCTCCGAACTCACCACCTTTTTCGAATCCGCCGCCGCCGTCTTTTGCACCGGCGGCGGGGGCACGTACACCGCGTTCCTCGCCACGCAGAAATTATCCGGTTCCCCCTCAATCTGAACCTGAAAACACAGCAACGACGAACTGTTCCCTTCCAACCCTTCGGTGGTAACGGCGGGTCGTTTCGGATTGGTATAGTCCGGATGAGCGACAGGTGCGCCGCACGATATAGCCCACGTGGAGGACAGGTCGTCGAGCCATTTGCGTCCGCCCACCCGGGAGCACCAGTCCAGACCGCGATCGCCGTGGTCCAGTGGTACGTCCGATAAGGGGGAAATCGGAGGGATTCGTGAGATCGAGGAGGTTCTGGAAGAAGAAGATGATGAGACGAATTCTGAGAGGGCGGAGTTGAAGAAGATGTAGTTTAGGCTGAGGATTACGACGAGGGCGGCGACGAAGGAGGCGTAGAGGCGGCGGTTGAGATTTAGGAGGAGCATTTTATATATATATATACTGGGACTTTTTTTTATATTTCTACAGTATATATATGTATATATGAGTATATATAGAGCAGTCCTGTAGCTCTCTATATGTTATAATTAAATTGCTGTGGGAAAAAATCGCTGAAGGTTCCGAGGTGCGATCCAAGACGCCCACCACCCCCTGAAGAACGGGGGTATCAAAAATGGTGTTTCTGGAGGTCCTTTTTCAGCGCGCTAATTTTTTGGTACCTGGAAGCGAGAGAAAGAAGAAGAACGCGAAAGAGAATCGAAAGTGGAAAAGAGAAAGCGTGGAAAGGAAAGGAGAGACGAGAAGATTATAAAATATAGAAAAGAGAAATACGTGGTTTCCCGTCGGCCCGGGGTTTTCTTGTCGCCAGAGTATATAACTTTTAAAATGAAAATGAAAGGGAGGGGTGGTAGGGGGGATGATCAAAAAAAAAGGGAAAAAATGTTATATATAACAAGTTTCTCAAATGTAGCCGTCAAATCGAGGGTAACGCAAAACTAAAAAGCTTTAAGCCTTTTTTCTTCTTCCCCTGGCCTAGCCTCTAGCCGCGACAGGGAACGGAGAATAATTTTAAGCGCGTGCGTATTGGAGGGAGGGAGAGATAAGGCAAGTAAGCACTGGGGAAGAACAAAGGAATGGAACAAAAAAGTTGAATAACCTTTACGATTGTTGGAGAGAGAAAAAACGGGGTTCGGAAATATTCAAGCAAGCTTTGTCGGTTAGAACGGGACGGACCCCTTTAAATTGCAGTGCGTTCAACGTGGAGATGGAGTTTAACAAGCGGAAGAAGAGGGATGCGGCCGCGTTGAGGCTTAGCCGGCAAGGGGGGGAGAAAAAGGGTAGAGAGGGATGTGCTTGTTGGAAACCTCGAACGAGAAAGCAGGCTACAGGCATATTCTATCTTTTACCCAGATCGAGGGTGCCGCATCCGAAGGCGAGGAGGGGAGGGACAGCGGCCTGCATTTGTTGGTATAACCTTTTGCAATCGATGACGGAAAGGAGTCTAGACTGCAGCACGGCTGACTTGCATGCTTTATGCTATTAGTTAGAGCTTGTTATAATTATAAACGCCTCGAATCGAATCCGGCAAAAACATCTGCAGATCGGGATTGGGAAGACCAGTCCATCCTTTGACTGAAATCTCTAACCACGATAGTATGCCATTTTCCTACTTTTTAACAGTTATTTATATGCAAACCAATTTCGGAATCATTACACGTAGAAAAGAAAAAGTGAAGGCAGAACTCAAACGCTATAAACTCGATAGAGACCGTTCGGAAAGATGGTCGGCATCTTGCTATAAGAAAAATTATATAAAAAAAAGAATGGATCGCGTGACGACGCCATACTTCTACAATTTCTCCCATCTCTTTCCCCTCCCCCTGCTTTCCCATCAAATCGAAAAAGGACCCTCATGCTCAGGCTGATAAGGAAAATAAAATAAAAGTAGGAAAAGGAAAAAGAGGTTCTATGCTACTTATCCCAAAGAATGGCGCAACTCCTAGCAAAATGTGGACGAAGAGATTGGGGTTCCACATTTTTTATCTCTCCTCCCTATCTCATCATAGAGCGCATATACACTGCGTGCCGGTCGGATCGAGCTTGGTATACGGGCCGTTCCACGGATGTGCCACAAAAAAGTCCCTGTGAAACGATCATAAAATTAGAAACCTTTGACCCAACAAACACCGTCCCAGCGAGACGGTAGAGAAGAAAAGGAAAGAATACATACTTTGGCTTTGCCAGTGTCACACTGGCGTCCAACCCTTCCCTCATTGCCTTCATCTCTTTCTCGTTCAGCTTTACCACAATCCTCTCACCTCCAAACTCCTCGCCCTCGTTGTAACTCTCCTCACCCACAATGTTGCTCTTGTAATTCTTGTGAACTTCCAAAAACGAGCTGAGGTCGTTGACGTCCTGGAACGGCTGCACCGTCTTGTCTGACATGGTGTAGGTGTTGACGTGCGCGGATCGCTCGTGGCAGCCGATATAACTCAACCCGACGTCCCTCATCTCGTTGAGCTTTTTGCGTCGCACGTCGATATTGTCCAGATAAGCCTCGAGGTTCTTGTACTCCTCTTCCGTAAACGTGACGTAGAGCTTTTTGAGACTCAGGCCGAAATCCGTCTGCGCCTGCGCCTTGAGCACGTCGTGGAGGGACAGGAGGCTGACATTGTCAATCTCGGTCTCGAGCCTGTGGATCTTGGGCAGCCGGCAAATCTTCTCCCAGAAGAACCTGACGTCCTCGTACTGGTTGAGCGGTTCCTCGATCCACAGGCTGCGGAGGTTGCGAAGAAGAATGTCCCCGTCCTTGTGGTTGCCCATGAAGCCTAGGATGAAGGCTGGCAGGCCGCTGGGACGGTATGTGTTTACGACAAACGTCTCTAGAACGCGCATGTCGACGGCATTCATGATGGATTCCACCTTTTTGGGGAGGTCGATGAAAAAGGTAATGTCCATGGTTTGGAGCTTGAGCTTCTTGTCCTCGTCGCCCTCGCCGGGCCAGTTGTCAAAGACGTCAAAGGGGGAGAGACCTTGTTTGGCGGCGATGACGAGCTCCCTGAGGGTTCCCTTGACGCACCAGAGGAGGTTGCGAAGCTTTTCGGTTTCGAGACGGGTTAACCAGAGAAAGTGCAAAGTGCGAATGTTGGAGAGGACGGGTCCGAGGGGTTCGGAGGGAAGACCGTTGGTCAGCGGCGGGAGCTTGGCATAGAGGCAGTCGACGCTGGAGACGTCCTCGAAGATGAGCTCCTGCATGGGTACGGTCTTCTGGACGGGGTCGTTGAGCTTGGTGAGCATGGACTCGAGCAGGCTATTGTCGTCGGAGCAGCACATGGCGTACCGGAAGCTGGTGAGCTTCTTCATGGACGCCAGCTGGATGACGGGCTCGATGGTGAGGGTGGTGCAGTCCGAGTGCCGGCACTCGTTGGTGATGACCACGGTCCTGGTGTGCCGCACGAAGGGCTTGAGCTTGTTCCTCGGGTCCTCGTCCGGTTCCTCGTCCGGGGCGTCGTCAAAGTAGCCGGATACGATATCGACGTCCGTCGCCACGGAAGCCATGTAGCGGTAATTACACCAGTACGGTTTCGGGACGGGGAAGATGCCGACGGCGTGACGGGGCGGGAGACCCTTGGCGTGGTACTTGTTCAGGGACCGCTTTTTGGCGCGTCTCTTGCGGGCCTCGAGATCGGCCACGTCGATATCACCGTCGACATCGTCCTCCTTGGCGGCGTCGATTTCATTTCCGGTGGTGGGAGGCAGCGGCTGCAGCTGAAGGCAGTGGGTCTGGAGGCCGACGGAGGAGTAGAGGATCGGGATGGCCCATTTTCGAAACCTCTTGCAGGTGCGGGCGAGGACGGTGAGGCCGTGGATGTCGCGGAGGTCGTGCATGGCCTGGAAGATGTCCATCCATATTTCTGCCGGGACGACGTCGAGATAGCTAATGTAGACCTCGACCTGCTTACTCTTGCCCTTATCCACAAAGGAAGACATGATGCTGTCTGCGTGTGTAGCAGCTCGCTCGGGCGAGCCTGCGATAGCTACGTGAGGAGCGGACCTGCGAGAGAAAATGCGTGAGCTTCAATGTGAATGCGGGGTGCTGTGGGTTTTTGGGTGCACCTTGACTCCCCCCTCTCTCTATCTCTCGCGAGCTTGAATCTTTCGCCTGAGACGTGCCGGCGGGGTGACGTTTGATGGAGCTGGAGGAGCTTCTCGAGCTACCGTAGCTTCTTCTGCTACTTTTGAATCTTTCTCCTGCTTCCTCCTTTTACCGATTGGCGAGGGAGAGAAGGTTCAGAGGGGATCGCCGGCCCCAAAGGCTTCGGCGTTTTTTGGTAAACGACGGCGTGGGCCCTGCCAACTTTCTGGCGAGCGAGCTGTTCGAATATCGCGACCTCGAAAAACCGACGACGGCGACGGCAACGGCGGCTGATTGACAGAAGGGAAGGTGGCACCGGTGATGCAGCAGCAGCTTTGGGGCAAAGAAACTGACGCAGCGAGCGGGAAGAGGAAGCGGGAGATGATCCAGATGTATAATAAATAAAGTACTTTACTCATCAAAATGCTCTTTTGGCGCTAAATTCCAACGGCGGTGAACAATGCAGCGTGCAACCTCAAATACAAATATTAGTATCGAGCAGGAGGAGAAGGAGGTCTGCTATGCTGCGTATCGGACGGGAGCCATTGCATCAATCAATCAATCAATTAATTAATTGCCAGCAGGTGTGGAGGGGGGGAAAGGATCCATCCAACAGCCCTGATCCCTTGCCACTGCAACTGCTCCCTTCCAAGCAGCTAGTGCAGGTCAACCTTCAGCTCATGGACCTCTTTTCCAAATAGCAACCTTTTTTTTCTTATTCATGCCCGTTCTGCTGGCGCGAATGCATTCGTGCCGGTCCCGTTTCTGGCCGCAAGACGTTATTTTCAGGCCTTTCGCGACATGTCCAACACGCAACGCGGATGGGAATATCCGCCGACGGGTTCACATCTCGATATCTGTCGGTGACCCGAAAAATAAAAAATACGGTTACAAGGGTCGTAGGTGCACGGCTGCACATTTATACATGTGCGGTGTAACGATATCGACCGGTGGAGTATATCACCTTAGTCGCACACCGTGTATATATATTATATGCATACGACCCGCCGTCTTGGATCAGGCAGCGTCCACTTGTCGCTGAACCGCCAAACGGGCACATCAACCCATCTCACAAGCTGTATTCCGTAATAAAAATTAGTTCACGTTTAAAAAGTACTATCAGTTATCCTCCGGACGCTTTGAAAATGCATTGATGATTGATTACTCTAAATGAAATTGGTATAGATGAAGAATGCAAATGCATGGGCGCCCGAATGATTTTTTTAATGGTGAAATCCCGAAACAAAAGAGAAAAGAATACCTAAAAAAGGGACATGAGAGGCAGAAAATAATATAAACATATGAACCAATGAGATATAAAGGGTGAGCTTGGTCTAGCTAAAGTATCAATAAAAGAAATGATATCCAAATCATCAACAAACAAAGAAAATCTCCTTCACTTGTTCATCTACGGCTTTCCATAAGTATCGAGTCTGTTTCCAGCACCGCACTTTTGCGCCCCGTTACCCTTGCAGGCAAAGCTACATTCACTCTGTGGAACCACGCCACCGCCAGGAGCAGTGTTCAGGCTGTTACCACACCAACATCTATTAAGAAAAAAAAAGTCAGTCTACGCTCTGATATCATATCTATTGAAGGGATATAAACTCACTCTCGTCCATATTCGAGACCGAAGTACTTGTACGCTGCGCAAGCGGTGGCGCACTTTTCAACGGTCATCGTGTCGTCCGCGTACAGAGCGTTAGGAATCGCACGAACTCCCGTTGGCTCCTTGTAGCAGCCAATCGTGGTAAAGGTACCTACGGTCCTCGGGTTACCCGTCGAGACGGGTGGAGGAGTCGTAGTGGTGGGAGGAGGTGTGGTCGTTGTGGTCTTGGTCGTGGTCGTGCTAATAGGAGTTGTGGTACGGGACGTTGTGGTCGTGGTGGTAGTTGTCGGTGAGCTCGTGGTGGTGGTTGTTGTCGACGGACTTGTGGTGGTGGTTGTCGTCGATGGACTTGTGGTGGTGGTTGTCGTCGACGGATTTGTGGTGGTGGTCAGAGAAGTCGTGGTCGTGCTGGGGGTCGTGGATGAAGTCGTGGACGGTGTGGTTGAGGGCGTCGACGACGTGGTCGACGATGTTGTTGACAACGTGGTGGTTAGCGTAGGTGTCGTCGTAGTCGTCGTCTGAGAAGGAGTCGTCGTCGTCGTTTGGGAAGGAGTCGTCGTCGTTTGAGAAGTGGTGGTGGTGGTTGTCGTCGTGCTGCTGGTGCTGCTCTCAAAGGCGTAGTAATTAAACTTGTCACCGGCACCGCACTTCTCGGATGGTTTACCCGGGCAGGCAAAGCTGCACTGCTCGATAGGCAGCTGCGCGGACTCCGGTCTGATGGTTGTACCGGCCCAGCACTCCGAGCCGTATTCGACACCGGCGTACTTGAATCCCTGAGCAATGGCAGCATCGATACACAACTCAATGTACATGGAGTTATTGGCTGCGACGAGAGTCGAGAGGGCGCGAGCGCCACCGGGTTGACCATAACAGCCCTTGTTCACAAAGCCCTTGTAGACAGCAGGATTGCCCGACGGACTCGGGGTTGCCGACGTTGTGGTCGTGGTGGTCGTGGTTGAGGGCGATGTGGTCGTGGTCGTGACTCCGGTAGTGGTGGTGACACCGGTCGTCGTCGAGGAGGTGGTGGTCGTGCTGGTGGTGGTGGTAGTAGTGGAGGACGTCGCGGTCACAAGCTTGTAAAAGTTAAACTTGTCTCCGGCACCGCACTTTTCAGCATTGTTGCCCGGGCACACAAAGTTGCACTGCTCGAGAGGAAGCTGTGTGGATTCCGGTCTGATGCCCGATCCACCCCAGCACTCTTGGCCGTACTCGACACCGCAGAAGGTATAACCCATGGCGATAGCACCGTCGATACATTTCTCGATGGTCATATCGGCGCCGGCAACGATCAGATTTGACAGAGCGCGCGCACCGCCTGGCTGGCCCCAACATCCCTGGTTGGCAAAGCTCTTGTAGAGCGCCGGGTTTCCGGACGGGGTCGGGGTGGATGAAGTGGTAGTGGTCGTGGTCGTAGTGACACCGGTTGTCGTGGTGGAAACGCCAGTAGTTGTGGAGCCGGTGGTAGTCGAGACCGAAGTCGTGGTCGTGGTTGTGCTTGTAGCGCCGAGGGTGTAGAGGTTAAACTTGCTACCGGCACCGCAGAACTCTTGCGGGTTTCCAGGGCACGGGAAGCTGCACTGGTCGTCTGTCAATTGCGTCGCTTCGGGTCGGATCGTGGCTCCTCCCCAGCACTCTTGACCGTACTCGACACCGGCGTACTTGTATCCGGCGGCGATGGCACCGTCGACGCACTTTTCAATGGTCATGTCCGCACCGGCGACGACAAGGTTGGGCAGAGCGCGACCGCCGGTGGCAGGCTGGCCCCAACAGCCCTTGTTGACGTAATTCTTATAGACGGCAGGGTTAGAACTCTGAGTCGGTCCCGGGCCGCTCGTGGTCGTGGTCGTGCCGGTGGGCTGCTGGCCGGGTGTGTACTTGTCAGACCTGGCGAAGAGCGAGATGAAGGCGCCCCCGGCAAAGTAACCGTTACCACCGCAAGTCTCGGAATCGGTGAGAGAGCACCCAAAGTTGCAGTCCCGCTCGAGGGAGAAGGCTTTCGGGACGGTGTTACCGCACCAACACTCGGAATGATACTGGGTACCGGCGAAAGTCCAGCCGGCGGCATAACACGCCTCGACACAGGCCTTGTTGTCATTGTTGGCCCTGCTGTAGAGCTGAGTCTGAAGTTGGCGGCCCGGATTGTTCTCGATGGCGCAACCGACGTATCTGTAAAGGCCGGTGGTGGCGTTGGTCAGAGGACCGATCTGTTGCGAAATGGCGTTGCAAGTAAACTTGAAGGTCTGCTTGCCAAACGTCGGATCGTTGATGTTCATCGTCCAGACGGCGTTACCGACGTAAGGATCGGTGTTGACTTGCGTCCGAGGAACGGAGCAGTAGAGGCTAGCGGTCTCGGACTGTCCCGTCGGGATGAGGACACCCTCACCGAGATCCACACCGTTCACAGCGCCGACAATGCTCTCAGCGCCGACGGGAGGCTTGGAGACGGTGATGGAGAGTGAAGCAGCATTGGGTCCACCGTTGTTGGTAACGCGCAGTTGAAGGTTGAGAGTCGTTTGTTGGAGGACATTGCCAAAGGTGAAGGGAGTGGTTGGATCGTAAGGGACCCAGCCGCTACCGTCGGGCTTTTGGAACTCGATGACAGCCTTTGGCGGATCGGCCGCGGTGGCGAGAATGGTGGCGGTCTTGGAACCGGCGCTGGTGTTAATCTTGACGTACACCTTGTAGGTGGCCGACGTTGTGGTATAAAAGTTGACCTGAACGTCTTCGCCATCGTTGGCAGCTACGGCCGTCGGGAGGCCGGTGAACGTGAAGGCTCCGACCTTGCGCGTGTTACCGCTGACGACCGGGTCGACCCAAGGGCCGGTGGCGGACGTGGTGGAGAACTGGTAACTAGTGACTGTGAGACCGACGTCACCGTCATTGGCGATGATGAAGGTCTGGTCGACACCGGTGCTGGAGGAACCGGTAATGTAACCCGAAAAGGTGATGGTCTCCGGTCTGATGGCGAGGAGAGCGGTCTCCGAGCGACCGGTACCGCTCAAGGAAACGGTCATCTGGGTCGAGTATCCAACGACATTGTTCGTGGTGTTGACGTAGACATCCGCCGTCAGGGTACCAACGCTCTGAGGGGTGAACTGCGCCGTAAAGGTGAAATTCTGACCCGCGGCAATGGTGGCTGGCACGTTGGGGGCGGTCCCGAACTTGAAGTTGGTGTTGGAGGAGAGACCGACGCCGGTGACGGTGAGGGCAATCTTGGCCTGGCAGGAGATGGTTTTGGCGGTGCCAGTGGTGCCAATGTTCCCATTACCGAAATCGTAAGGGTCGGAGCAGACAAGCGGGACGTTGACGGGAGAGCCAAAGGCGTAGAGATAGCCTTGGTTGGTTCCCACGTAGGCGATACCGTTTCCAAATACGGGCTTCTGGAACTTGACGACACCGGGGACGGTGAAAGTTCTCAGGGTCTGTATGATTCCGTTCTCTGGAATAGCCTTATAGATGCGCAATCCGAATCCCTGGACGTCGGAAACCCAGACGAGACCGCTGTTGGCCTTTCCGGGGAAGGACGTTGTCGTACCGTGACCGACACCGAGAACGTAGGAGGTCTTTTCGGTGCTCTGAGCGACGGGGACGAACTGAGGGTTTCCGTTGGCGTCGCAGCTGAACTGGAAGACACGGGTCGGGAACTGGATGACGTTGATGTAAATGTACCCGCTGGAGCTGGAGATCGGATAGTAACCAGCACCCGCGTAGACGGAGTTTTCGTTCTGGTAGACACCAAGGATGGCATCCTGCTTGGTCGCGCTCATACAGTATCCACCCAGATTATCGAGATTGAGGAAATAGGTCTTGCCGTTCTTGCCCGTGATCACACCTATACGCGGTGCGTTCCGACAGCTGAACGGTGATATCGTGAGCGGTGACGTCCCCAAATCTTGATCGGCACCGTCGAGCGCCTCCTTCTCGTAGGGCATGAAAAAGTCCACCACGCGGATGGAACCGTCTTCCTGGATCGTGGCGTGAACGGCGGCTTCTTCGAGTGCGGTTGGGGGCTGTCTTCCAGGGACCGGAGTGCCATGAAGCTGGGAAGTATAACCGTTACCGGTGGAGAACCACATGGAACCAGCACCGTCGGAGGCTATACCACCACCGGACATCCAGATACCACCGCCCTTGACGTCGATACTTTCCGGCCCGGCTTCGGTGGCAAAGCTCTCGACGATGGAGCCGGACGTCTTTTCCCATCCCATCAACCAACCGGAAAAGTTGTACTGCACGCAATGGGAGGCGAAACCGGCGTAGATGAAATTGCCGTGCTGCAACAGAGCGGGACGCTGGTGCTGATTTCCACCCTTGAACCATCTCCTGGGGTTATTCCTGGCGGGCAGGTTCTCGAGCGGCACGGGAAAGTTGGGCCTGTCGGCAAGAGTCGTGGTGTCGATAGCGTAGATGTAATATCTACCGTTCAAGCGACCCTTCTCGACGTCGCCCTGGTCTCGGTACGTCTTGATGGTGAGATACCACGTTTCCGTATCGGGGTCGATGACACCGGTGGCCTACATATCACTCGGTCAGATCATGCTCGCAATCATATGCTAATATATACCGGAGGCTTGTACGTACGGTATTTCCAACGAGAGGGTTGATATCCAAACATCCGTCGAGGTCAGCGGTCAAGAAGGGGATAGCGAGTATACGCTCGGCAACGATGACACCCGTCTTCGCATCGATCTTGTAAACCTTGTTCTGCGTGGTCGACAGGTACACGTACTGCGTCGTCCCGTCTTTCGGGGTGAAGACGAGGGGTTGAGCGAAGAGCTGCTCCTTGTTCCCACGATACGCACCCGTGAGTTCTGCTCTCCACAACTGACCGAAAGCACTGGATGAGACCACGGACGGGTCCATGTTGTGATTGCTAGCTTGCCGTTAGCCGGGTCTTTTCAAAAAAAGAATTAGAGGCAGCCTGCCACTCACGTCTCATAAGCTGATCGACCGATATCACCGCCGCTGGTGATAGTGTCCGAAACGCCGAGTGAAGAAGCGAGAGGGGCCCAATTAAAAACAGCAAGGGCCACGACGAGCAAGCTGCTCGACGCGGAACGAAAGTACTTCATGATTATAGAAAGGAAATATAAAAAGTACGAAAAACGTGGTTGTCGGGTTTATTGAATATTATGGCATCAGGTCCTCCGAATTATCACCAAACCAAGGCCTTGCGTTGTAGCTGTTGTATTTTTGTGGCCGCGTTGAAACGCAAATTCAAACACGTTTTCAGCGAGCGTCGACAGCGTCTCCACAACGTTCGAATGAATATAAAATTAAATTACGATTAAGTGAAATGCCCCCAAACCACCTCTGTCAATCCAGTCGAATTGGCGACAAAGACGCTTGTTATGAACGAGTGAAACTACGCAAAATGCGTATATGGGGCAATGGGCGAAAAAGGGCGAGAAGGTAGAGAAAGGACCCCATGGGAGGGAAAGGAGGGGGGTCCTTTCTCATATACCCAGCAATATCTGCACGCAAGGGTCCCGGAGGACTGTTTCGCTGCCACGCTGCTGCTTTTTTCCTGATCCCATCGTCCAGGGACACATCCACTTTCAGCTCATACTTGGCGTCCCTGGCGGAGGAGGGCTCGGTAGCCCAAATTGCCACGGATCGGACAGGTGCACCTCCTGTTCCTTGCTTCCGTATTGCCTCGAAATTTAGTCCTGGCGCCATGGGCTTCTCGGCAAATGGTCGTGGCACCACCGCCAGTCACCTCGCGCATGGGGTGGGCTTTTTAGCCAGGCACTCCAGAGCAACGATTTCCGCCCTACGAACGTCCTCCCCACACCATCCACCATCCTCTCGGGGTTTAGCAGGACACGCTCATTCCTTTCGCGATTCCAGATCAACACTCGTGCTATAATTCCGTAATTGAATATCAGGCCACCAACGGGATTGCTCGTTGAGCCTCAGAGGGAGAAAAAAAGGTCCGTGATCGCAGGAAGGAGATCAACGTCTGCGGCGGCGCACACTTTGCCAAACATTTCTTTTCTCGCAGTCGACCGACATACGCTTTTGCGCTGAACCCCCTATAACCCTTGCTCGGAAGCATATATCCCACTGGCGGGCGCACATTGTTCAGCAGAACCGCAAGACTTTCGACGGTTCGAATTCATGCGAAAGCCCGAACTCCCTCCTCCGGCTCCTCGACCCATTGACCCAATGCACAGATCTCGGGTACAGCCTGCCTAGAACGGCGAACGAGTCAAGACATCCACGCCCAGCCCTTGAGGATCTCCCCTGGTGATTTCCTATTTTTACTTGGCCTTGTAAAATTGAGTTGGGCGCATGGCTAGTGCCTTTTCTACTATTTTGCTCGGTTAGGCCTAAACAAAACCTCCCTATCAATCGAAAGGGGCAAACCCAACGACTATCGCCCGTCGATACAGTGGAATCGATAGAAAAGCGACCGCAGCCTGTTTCCGAGAGAAAAAACAAGGCTCTGTTGGTATCTGTTGCATGTTGGATTCAGTCCATATCCGTCCGTTAGGCTAGACCGGAAAGTTTATCCGCGTTATTGTTCACATGGATTCAATTCCATGGGCGTAAATAATTTAGCAGTCTCGACACGATATCAAAGCTGAACATCGTATTTCATCTGCAACATTAGCATGTTTTTATTGATTGGAGATTGCCACATGTCCGGCTTAATTGGAACAAAGGGATTCATCCTGCAAGAGCCCTGCAGGTGCGACTACACCGACAAGACATCGGCATGCATGAACTGATCCTGAGGTGATGTGTGCCAGATACTTCCTGTGCCAATGTTGATGGCGTTAATTTCGCACGAGGAACTCTTTTACAAATATCAATTGATATCGGAGCCACAAACCTCATATGGCTGAGAGTTGCTTGTTCACACATATATTGAGCGGCGCAGAAAACCAATCGAGCGCGAGGGAAAAGCCCTCCCGGCTCCATAACCCATCTCCACCGTTTTTTGTTGGAAAGGGGGTTGCCGCCAAAAAAAATCTCAAACATGCTCAGAAAGCCGCAACTTGTGACGGCTACACCGCGTACGTCATTTCGCCAAAGCGCGAAATTAGGGAAGGTGTATTTTTATACAGATACACAAGCAAGGGACCCTTTTCCACTTTTTCTCTTCCGTTGTTGCAGTGCACCTCTGGTTGTGCATGAACACGCATTCGCATTTGGCCAACCGCGCTCCCGGATTGGCCCCAATTTGCATTTTGGAACCTCAACACCATGGACCATCCCGTGTCTCTCAGTTGTTGTGGGTGCTATCGCGCGCTCAGGAATAGACATAGTTCCTTGGCCTCGGGGCTGAATGTTGGGATTCGGTCCCAATGCTCCTTTGGAAAGCAAAAGATTGTCCCGTCGCGTTCCGTGTTATCCGGTGGAGGCAATCCTGGGCCGCGATATCGGGTGCCCAGGATTCGCTGTTCGAATTTGTCGAACTATCGATACCACCGATCAGCACTCGTCGAGGTCCCTAGAACAACTAGTCCCCTTTCCATCACCATCGATCGTGCGATCCTACTATACATCGAGGCATGATCCCTACAATTGCGATTGCGACTCGAAGTTTAAAAAATAAAAAAAATGCTTTTCGATGATGGTGGCCAGAGGCGTCGCTAATGCAATGCATCTGCATGGGACAAATCCGACCCCTGATGATGAATCACGGTCACCCAATTGCCTTCAGCCCAACTCATGAAAATAACGTGGTAAGGAAAATATCGACGGCTGAAAGTTTTTGGTGTTTCAAATTGCCCTGAGATTTCTCCGAGAATTGGAAAAGTCGGCTAGGCTTTCGATTTTGCTCAAGGACTGTCTCATCTCATAAAGAGTGCGAGTTAAAGTTTTTGTTTTCCGAACGGGAGCTCAACTAAATGTGTTCCGGCCCAATACGCCCAGACCGATTGAAATCTTAGATCTAGAGATCGGCCGTGGTCATGTCTTTGAGAGTGTGTCTACCATTTTGGAATAACGCTAAAACAAGCAAGTTTGAAGAGTTAGGTAACAGCATTTTTCTACTCATACGAGACTGGAGGATATGATCAAGCGAGCTGCCTGTGCAGATCGTATTCCGGTGATATTAGGACTTTATATGCGTGGGGGGAGTACGACAACACGTTCCACAGGGTTGTCGGGTTTTCGGATGCACAAGTGAAAGGCATATGCACATCAGCCTCTCACAGTCTCACGAGAAAGGATCTGGCGGGATTTTGGCCAGCAGGGGGTATTCAGAAGCGCTGATCAGACCTCCAACCGAGCTCGAGAGACGGTTTTTATTTATTGATTCTTGCATGTTGTGGATTGCATACTTCATATGTATACATGCGTATGGAGGCCCACATGCAGACAGCAAGATATATATACGCCGGGGACTTTCGTCGAATGTTTAGTTATTATAAATGTGGACCTAGTCACAAAAGATACGTACTTCTGTTATCCTGGCCAGGCCTAGGGTGCAAATTACCATCTTGCGAGCAGAATGTGAACCCCTACAGGTTCCCACATACGACCGATTCAGGTCCGTCTCTTGAGCTCTCTCGATCTGTCCTACATTGAAGTTGAACTCCGTCCCGCATGTGTTGGAAATATGATGCGTCGACAAAAGTTGAAGAAGCAGTCAAAGCAGGCTAGTGGTGGATCGGTTCTGGTTAGGTTAGCACCAATACAAACCCTTTTTGTGAATACCAACCTGCATCATGTATCAGCCGCAGCGTCAGTGATTCCACAACAAAAAAGAATGTTCCCATTCCTTGCAGCTTAGGCCCGTTTTCTGTTACGAGTGGCTTGCTAGAAGCACACAACCCATTTCCGGATCCACTCAGCCCGGTGCTGAAATTTTCTATCGGAATCCTATTAAAATTATATTTTGTTTTGATGGTCTTATAATGCGCTCATGGTTGTATTTGGCGGTTATTTAGGATGTTTGTATATTTATGCCGCACGATATTGGGTATATTTTTCAGACTTTAGAATTTAAGGTTACACGACTGCTCGTTCGTAATTAAGTGGTTACGTGCTTGATTATTTCGGGACAGTATTGATTGTCCCACCTTTCGAGCCGTATAATTTGTGGCTCGCCGATCGTATGTCAACATGCCCAAGACCAACAGCCTCAACTAGGTTCTTATCAAGTGGATAACCCGAACCTTTAGGATTTATGCAGGAACATTCCACCTGCCTTAAACTCTATAAGCGATCCCATCTGTTTTGGGCTCCTGCTGCCCAAGAACCACATTTTGTCAATCTTCAGCCTCGGAGCTGGTCTCAGCAAACCTATAACCTTTTTGATATCAACCGTCCCACACTATTGGCCCACGTTCGGATGTACCACCGAATCTCAGCCCATTTCCAAGCATATGCTAACTCCACTATGATATGCCAAACCTGAGCCAGGGCGAGAAACCTATGTACAGGTAAATTTGTTGCGCTTGCGATTGAGAGTTATATAACGTTATATGGGGTTGTTTGTATTCCATGAACCCCGTAATTATCACCAGTCTATTGCCATGAACTACACGACCAGACTTTATTTGCGAACCTGCTAGAGCCATCCTACCCATAGGATCCTAGTTGAACAGAAAGTTTATTACATAGAGTGATGGAAAATATGCTCTGCAGGCATTTATGTGATGCGCCGTAATAAGGATTGCGTGGAACCAGGGATGGTTTCCACGCCTGATCGCTGTGCCCTGTTTAGGAATTATCAAATCTCGTTAAAGGTTTAGAGTGAGAATGTATATATGAGGACTTTTGCACCCCTTCTTCGTTCAAATGAACAGGATGATACACGAAATGATTAATTGTTTATACTTCATATACAAATATTTGAATTTAAAATAAAAAAAAGAGGTACTATTTCTTGACACAAACCTTCTGGCCAATGTCCAAGTTGTCGCAAAACGCATCGATTCCACCGCTCGCGATTCCATTCCACTGCTGAAATTGCGCCTGGGTGATACCACGGTCATTCCAGATCTTCCAACAATAATCACCACTGGCTACCGTGTAAACTTGAAGACAGCCCCCTGTACCCCTGGCACAGTAGGAGACTCCAAGGAGCAAGTTATCGCAAGCAACCGTGACGGACGGATTCCATACCCTAAAGTCGTAGAATGTGGTTCCGTATGTTGTTGATATGAGTTCACAAGTGTCACCAAACTTGACCAGATGCCATTGGTAGCAGTTCGGGGTGGAGCCGGTTGCAGAGCTGGCGGGAAGCGGTGCGAAAGTTGAGCTGCTTGATGAGGTTGTCGTGCGAGTGGCTGAGGTTGTTGTAGAAGAGCTCCGGGTAGTAGTCGACGAAGAGGAGGAAGGTCGGCTGGTCGTGGTTGTTGTTCTTGTCGTCGTCGTCGTCGTCGTCGTCGTGCTGCTGCTTCTACTGGATGTAGTCGTTGGAATAACTACGCTGGTCGTAGTAGCTCGGCTACTTGTCGTGGTAATTTGACTGCTGCTCGTGGTCGTTCTACTACTGCTCGTGGTCGTTTTACTGCTACTCGAAGAAGTACTAGATGAGGACGAGCGGGACGAGGAAGAACCCGAGGGACCCTTGACGCAAAGGGCCTGACCGATATCAAGATTTGTGCATCCGGAATCAACGACCGGGTTCCACAACCGTAGCTGAGCAAGCGTGATGCCGAAATTGGTTGTGATGAGATCACAATAATCACCAGATTTCACAGTATACCATCGGTAACATTCTGTGGTTGTTCCCGTTGGGACCGAGGTCGGTGGAGGAACAGTTGTTGCTCCGGTTGGGCCGGTAGCAGTGGTTGTGCCTGTAGTTGTCTGGTTCCAGCCCCAGGTGGGTTGCACGCAATAAAATAGCCCTGGAAGGAGATTCTCACAGCCCTCATCAACGTTCGGGTTGATCAGTTGGAAGAGATCAAGGCTGACGCTCTGCGCAAGGGATATCGCATAGCAAATATCACCCTCGACAGCCTTGTACCATTTGCCGCAGTTGCGGGTTGTCTGCGGGGCGGTAAAGCCTATTGATATAGTTGTTAGCTATCAATTTTACAAAAATATGAATTCGAGAAGCGCAGCTATCTAGATAGATCTAGATGCATTTGGAGAACAATCTTTCTTTGGATATTCGTACTGCTATTTCTGAAGCATTTTCTAAATCTGACACGCACAAATGGATTGAACTCACCTGGTGGATCTATCTTCTCCCTAGCGTAAATCTCAGTCTTTGGAGGAACCAAGCCCTCAATGACTGTTTCGTTATATTTCCCAAGCGGTGAGGATAGGCAAATATGCTCTCCCACGATTAGGTTGGTACAATCTGGGTTGATTGTCGGGTTATAGAGCACAACCTGTTGATTGAGTCCTACAAGTCCATTCGAGACCGCGATATCAAAGCAGGTCTGGTTTGCCGTGACCGTATACAGTGTACAGGTTTTTGGCAGGCAGATCGATGCGCCTACCGGGGGTAAGTTAGAACAGTTTGGTAATATATCGTTTATCACACGGATAGATGCTGTTGCAACGCTCTTGGCCTTCGATATCGAGGGGCAGGTATCCCCCTGCTGAATTGTATAGTATGTACCTGATAGGCATGTAGTTTCATTCAACCCACTGACCTCCTCAGTAATATTGAGGGGATTTGGGAGTACTGCTGTTGGGTATGATACCGAGCATCCTGTTTTGCCATGTTAATGACCGGTTTCTAAAGATAGCTGTTGTTGTATAGGATGAAAACCATACTTTGTTGGATTGCTTTCCACTCGTTCGCCGTGGTTTCGTCGTAATTTGAGTATGGAGATGACTGCAAGTTTCTGTAAAGCCCAAGAAAGCAACTGGAGCAAATCACATTGCTAGAAAGGTCGGACCATTTCATATCATCCGTATTTCCTGTAAAGGTCGAAGCTGCAGTCTCGTATGCAGAAAGGATGTAGCCTAAGACACAAGTTAGCGCAAATGAGACTACGATTTGGCCAAGTGAAAATCAAAGCAATCATGTTTCCGACTTACTCGTGCAGTATTTCCCAGATGCTGAATCCTTGGTGCAAGTCGTGTTATAGTACGACCAAAGGCGTTCTATCGAGTAAAGGGCGGGCTCTCCAGGCGAAGGCTCCTGACGTGTAGGGGAGTTGCACGCATTATTGATGTTTTGGCGTACTGATTTGATAGCCGCCCCACATGATGCGTCGCAATATTTGTCTTGGATAGATACAGAGAGCTGCAGGTATGAATTATAGACAGCCGATCTTGCCAAACCCTCGTGGCATGATATCGTACTGTTAAGTGCTTGCTTACAAGCCGATGTTAATGTACCCCAATTTCGAGGCGGAGTGACCGAGTAGAATGAAAATTGTGCTGCAGATAGAGCTATGAAAAGGTGCAGCAAGAAGAATACACGGCCGTAGATGCTCATCGTGTAAGCTATTTCTTTGAACAGAGAGACACAAGGTGTCTATCTCTGAACTTCAAAAACAACGTGCTTGAAATCTTCGGCACAGAAATCAGGATGGGGTTGAAACTACACCGAGATTTAAAGAGAAGTGGAATCTGTACGAAGGGTAGGTGATTGCGAATTGAAACCTCGGAAAAAGAGAGGCCAGGCATATACCAACATCTTCCAAATGCAAAGGATGCCTTTGCTAGCTATATCATGCGGATAATTTAGAGCGCCGATCTCCCAGCGAGCTCAGCTACCTTGTCTTCCAGAAACTCAATCGGATACCTATCCTGGGATTCGACTTCAACCGGGGCCTGATTACTGAGTACTAGTGAGTGATTTCACGGTAGACCTTTGATCCTAGCATGTTTGTATAGGCCAAAGGATCTGCTATCGTGGGAAGTCGGGATTCTTCTCGATACGTACGTAACCCGTGGGCAAACTACGATCACATGCTTCGGTGTATTCTACGAATAAGCTATACTCGGTGGTTTACGATGGTCATGGCCAAGATTTTATATTGGAGATACGAGCGAGCGCGAACATATTAGCGACAGTGAAAAAAAGATTATACTAGCTTCTGAGATATAAATTCGTGTCTCAGAACAGGGAAATGCCTGCTGCCGTAAAGACAAGAAAATATTTTCTTCATCAAGCTGAAAAAATTGGCGAATAGTTGTAACAAAATCTCCCTTGTGATTTTAACCTTAGATACATCAATGGAGGTTGAGAACAGCAGGACTCTCTGATACCAGGCAGACGTTGAAATTAAATTATATATTAGTAGGAATATCACACCGTTATTAAATCGATTACTCAACATAGCATCCTTCAATGGACCGGGGAGCTTGAGCCGAGCCTCAGTTTCTAAAGGCATAGCCTCCAAGATTAATCGCTGTTTGTGTCAAAAGATGCTGGAATCATGTATCGAAAAGGGGAGATCCAGCACGGTGTCACAGCCTTCCCGTCGGTTAAAAGATGTGACTTGCCTCTTGCATGCATGATTATCTCGGCAAGTGCTGTGTATCGCCCTGTAATAGTCAACATTTCCAGGGATGGTGAAGGAAGCGCCAGCCTATCAGTTCTGGGAGGCACAGCATCGCTATATTCGTTCGCGGTTAGCGAAGTCTCAGATCAGAGTAGCCGCATACGTCTTCCCGTTGATACAGAAAGTTAAATCACATTTCGCTCTTCGGTTAAGCAGTTATAAAAGCCGGCTTGGAACTGTTGATTCTAGAACTAGGGAGTATAAAGTATAACACGTGGAAACAGGGATACCTAGACAGTCGGAAAGTGATAGCCTGTAGTTTCCTGAGTTGGCCAAGGCATTTTATATTCAATACTTTTATACACACCAAGCCATTTTGACGCCTGGGCAGTTTCACTTTACGAAAGTCTCACCCCGCCAAGCTGGATAGATGGCGGTCTTTTGTCGAAGCTGCGGTCCTCGCGATCCGCGGACATGTATATGTCGGCAGAAGTAAAATATCAGGTAAAGGACCTCTTCGCCACCGAGTTCATCAAGTTTTTGCTCAAATCCTGGTTCGCGGTCCCTTAATTCAACTCAATCGCCCTATCCCCCATGATACCTGGGGGTAAGCGACCCATGCACAGCCTGTGATCCTTTGAAGTTTACTAATCGCTTGTCGCAGTATACTAGCAACAGATTGCGACCTGCCTATATCGTAGATTTTCGCCATTCGCGCGACTAGACTCGGAACCTCTTGCAGAAATATTTGCTTCCTGTACCAGGTCTATACGATGTATCGTAAACTGACAGGGTATATCCTTTGGCTTGGGGCGGACCACGCTCTTACCAGTAATCCGGTCTGGTATCAATGCCATGTCGGAGCCTTGTCCATTGTCTGTCAGGAAAGGGACCCCGGGAAAGACAATCTTGTCTGGATATTACCGGAAGCTTCACAGAGTACCAGAAACACATAGGCCAACAACATCGAGGCACTTAGGGAGCGAAATATCAAATATATCCGATTCTCAAGTACGGTACTATTATATTGTCACATGCACTGTAATGGATAGAAATATGTCTTTCTATTGAAAAGACGAACGCTTTCTGCATTTTTTCATTGGCCGTTTAGTCAAAAGCTCTCACATTCATTACTCCCCAACAGACGGTTTAGTCATGGGTCACCTAACTTCCATCAAGTGGCAGTTTCTGCTCCTTCTTACCTTGCTATCATCATCTTTCATACTCGCACAAGATTTCACTTGCAGCTCTACTAGGCCGTGTGCCGAAGGTTGCTGTAGTAAAGACGGATTCTGCGGCTATGGTCCGGACGCCTGCGCGCCAGCAAACTGCGCTGCCAACTGCGATCGAAAATCAGAATGCGACCCCGGCTGGGGCCTACAATGGTCCAAATCCAGCAACTGTCCGCTGAATGTCTGCTGCTCCAAGTTTGGATTCTGCGGTATGTATTCGCTCTGGAAAACTTGCGATTCCCAAGGACTCAATATTGATATATCTCGGATTACACAGGTGCCACACCAGAGTTCTGCGGAGGCAAGGACCTCGCAGCCTCTCCTTCGTGCAGCCTGGAACGCAAAACCGCCGGTAAAAGAATCATCGGATACTATGAAGTGTGGAACAGCGCCCGACCCTGTGATCAGATGGCGTTTCTCGATATACCGGCGCAGTTTTACACACACGTCAATCTCGCATTCGCGTTCATTCACCCGACCACTTTTGCCATAGCGCCCATGGGAGACAATGATTTTGATATATACCGCCAGATACCGCTGCTGAAGCAGCGTTTCCCGCATCTTCAGGTGTGGATATCAATCGGTGGGTGGACACACAACGATCCGGATCAGCCTACGAGATATACATTCTCGCAGCTTGCCGCGAGTTCTGCAAACCAGAACCGTTTCTTTCAGTCGTTGCTCTCGTTTATGGGGACCTATGGGTTCGACGGTGTCGACATTGATTGGTAGGAACTCTTTCCCGTACATTACCGTTCATAATTTTGAAATTTACTACGAGCAAATGGTTTAGTTCTAACATCAAGTCTATGTATCTAGGGAATACCCCGTAGCAGTAGAACGCAGTGGCACTCCTGCAGATAAAGACAACTTCGTCACCCTCTTACGAAATCTAAAACAAGCCATCAAATCAAGCGGTAGAGATTATGGTGTTACCATCACCCTCCCGGCCTCGCTTTGGTATCTTCAGCATTTTGATATCGTCGCTATGCAGCAACACGTCGATTGGTACAACATCATGTCGTATGACTTGCGAGGAACCTGGGACGCCGAAGTAAGTAGATCTCAATTTTTATTTATTTTCTGAATCTTTCGACTGACTATCTTCCAGAACGCTTGGATGGGACCGTACGTCGGAGCGCACACGAATCTCACAGAGATAGAAAGTGCCCTAAAGCTACTATGGCGTAACAACATCGACCCGGGCAAAGTAGTCCTAGGAGTCGGCTTCTACGGCCGCGCCTTCAAACTCGAAAGCGCATCGTGTACCGCCCCTGGTTGTCGCTTCACCGGTCCCGCGGACTTTGGCGAGTGCACCCAATCCGAAGGGTTTTTGAGCTACACTGAAATCACAAGGATCGTAGCGGCCGGAGCTCCCGTCACCTATGACCGAACGGCTGGAATCAAATATGTCACTTACGGGGACAGGAATTGGGTAAGCTGGGACGACGTGGAAACTCTCAAACGGAAAGTGGACTACGCGAATAGTAGGTGCTTGGGGGGGTTGATGACTTGGGCTTTGAGTTTGGATGACCCCCAGGGGACGGCTGCGAGTATACTGTCGGGAAACACCGATCCTCAGTCGATTCAGAGCCTCACTCTGGGTAAGAAGTTTCAAGAGTTTCACGCTTGCGCGTGGACGAACTGCAACGGAATGTGAGTATTACATCTTTGTGATATTTGGAGTATTTCTGTATTTATCTTGGTCTGGTGGGATGAAATATGCCTTTATACTGATTTCGGTGAAAACTCTCAGGTGCCCTCCGGGTTTGAAAGTTGCAGCTTTATCCAACGGCAATGCGGCCGCTGCGAAGCGCTTGTGCAACGCCGGAGAGGTCAGAAAGTTTTGTTGTCCCATCGATATGCAGCCGGTGTGCCAATGGGTAAACCACGGGTTCGGACGGATGTGCGGTGGCAGCTACGGTAGCTGTCCTGGTGATAGCGTCAGAGTCGGTGTATCGTCCGAAGGTAAGCAAACCCCGGATGATATACGTCCTTATAAGAGTTCTTACAGACTGACGGGAAACTAGATTGCGCTGTTGGGGTTAGGAGTTTGTGCTGCTCCCGCAATGAGGCGACGGCACAGTACTCAAAGTGTAACTGGGTCGGTGAAGCTCCCGACTGTGGGTTTTGGGAGGATAGTAACCATGGATGTCCGAGTGGTACGAGTTTTGCCGCGGTCACCTGGGACGACGAGTCCGGTAGGGCGGTTTGTTCAACAGGGCAACGACGTTGGTGCTGTGAAAATCCCAACCCGTGGAAAAATTGCAAGTGGTACTGGGACCTCGACAGCCCCGTCGGATCGAGAACCGAATGTCCTTCGGATAAGGCCTTTGTCGCTCAAAGAACAAATTATGGGTATGGAAATACCCAGGAATCGTGGTGCTGCGATATCCCACAGGCCTTTGTCGATGCGGGAACGATAAAGACGTTTGAGTATCGTGTCGATTCCTGGCTTGGTAACCCAACCTGCCCGTCTCGTCCTCCGGTACTGGCCAAGAGGTCATTCATGGATTTTAGTCTGGATCAAAACGAGACGTTCGCTTTGGATGCGGATCATCAGAACGCGATACACAAGAGACAATTCAACTTGGATAGCATCCTGCCTTACATTGTCGACGAGCTGACTGGGATAATAAAGTTTCCTAATCTGCAAGCTAGTCAGGTAAAGTCCCAAGCCTGGGATGCCAAAATGAGGTCTGCTTTGATGACCGGGCTCCTGATATCTGCTTTGAATACGGCGATCTCAAGAACTCCAGATTTGACGCCTGCCGAAGTGATTCGAATACAACTCTGTCTTGGGAGAGATGCCACAGATAGCTATGCTAACGGCGACAGAGTGTCGCAGGAGCTGTGCACTTTGGACGGTCCCGGAAGCCTCAACCCGGTTACGACCACGAATTCTCCAGCTCGGAAGGAAAAGCGAGTGTTCGGACCGAGTTTGACCACAGCTGGGAACGCCCAAACGCAGACAATCGCCGACTTTTTGAGGATGGCCAACACCGGGGATCTTGGTTTCTTGTACTATCGCTGGATTCCGTACAGAGGTACGGGTAACGCAGCAACTCAGAATGATTGGGCCCACTCGCATTTGATTCTGGAAGGTAAGCCATCCGCGTAGTTCGAATTCTTGAGCCTGCGAGTACAAACTCAGAGGGTGAAAGCGTACATCTTGCAATATATCAATATATCTTCCGCTAACTTTTTGGAAACTTGTCACGTATGAAAGCTGCCTTTTTGAACGGATACTACGATAGAAGAACCGGTGATTGGGTGTGGTCCGAGTATTACCAGAACCAACGCAGGCAGGAAATCGAAGGAGACGGGTTCATCGTCATCCACTTTCATGTCAACTTCGCCCGACAGGGTACCACAAGGCTTGGAAATCCGCTCGGGGTCCACAACGCACAGATCTATCACGGACAGAGAACGGTGATGGATGAGTATGGCCGGAACTTGATCGTTCAGACGAGATGGGAGGGTGGTCGAATCGTCGGCGAGAATCAAAGGACGCAATTGTTCAACTGTGATAGGACTGATTCACCTTTGAGAACTGCCATATGGCCGGCTTATAACCCACCGCCCAGCTTGAGCGGAGTTGCGAGGCAGATATGGAACTTGGCGGGAGCCGTTAACAATCTGGGGCCGATTGAACCTTTCAATCCTACCTACCCTACGCGCACGCGTCTAGTCCAGGGATTGTTTTACGAGAATGGTACGGTCTGGAGGGACCCGGTCTTTACAGATCAACCTAGGTTACCAAGCGCTGGCAGAACAGGATGGATCGCCGAATCTAACTGGGATGCCAATGCGAATAACAGAGAGAGTATGGGTTATGCGGCCCTGCGATGGGATGGGATCTCCAACCAGCGACTACGCCCTAACAACAATTAGCGTAACGAGAGAGTTCACCAACTGTGAGATTAGTAGATGGGAATATTCTCTTGCATTGAGACTTGCTCTCGATTATAATCGTACAGTGTGGTAAGGGGGAACATTGAGACCAGCAAATGCTCTGGAATATTGTCTGAAGACCAGAAGTCAGACACAGAGCTGGAATCTGATGCAAGAAATGCAACAAACTTCTGCGTTGCGGGTTGGTAACGAGACGAACCCAAGTTAGATATTTTCAGTAACTTCTGAAAGTGTATTTTTCGCTTGATTTTTATGATTAGCCGCAAGAATAAAAGTATCATGTCTTTTGCCCGGGTTGGGTAGACAGTAATAGAACTGTAGCAATGTAGCTTAAAGTATCATTTGCTTCTTCTCTTTTGAAGCTCTGTTCCATATAGGATGAATTTATGTCAAGGTCAGGTCACCCAACTTTGACGGGGAGAAATTATATTCAAGATAGTCACAGGAGCCGACTGTCAAAGGATAAATGCACTTGATCTACCCACTGCCATGATTGATCTGCGAGAATTTTGGCAAAAATACAAAGATGGATTGGCAGATAAAGTGGAGAAATTGCTCAAATTTTACCGTTCGGAGGAGAGCGATTATAATTTCTAAAACAAGCACAGCTCGCTTGACACGAGGTCGCATGGAGCAGCGGCCGGAGAGACATTATTCTATCTAGCTGAAAGGACATCGCAATATGGGCTAGCTCTGGTGAATGCGATATTTGAATGTTGCATGTTGTGCGTGTTGGTGCTGTTGCATTCCGGGACCCCACATTTGACCGGTTTGAGCCGAGTGGATTTTTGATTGCACCTTGAGGCCGCGATCTGGATTCAGGGTCTTGTCGTTGCTTTTTGGGAAATCTGGAGTCTGTAGATGCCGTACTGGGGAGAGACTTGGGTATGGACGTAGCTGTTCGAACGTGCCTGAATGAACACCGAAATGCATTCGGATGACGGGATCCAGGAATAATAGTGAGAAGATATCAAGATCACATGACCGTCAACCAAAACCGCGTATCAATTACAGTAGAAGGGATGTGATTGAAAAGGGAAAAAGTCCTCGGGGTTCTGAGCAGTGATTGTCAAAAAACAGTAACCCGGGCCCGGTCAGCGAGACCAGAGGCATCATCGATCGCGGGGTCGGATGGGGCCAAGGAGCAACGGTTGGTCGGGTGTTATTCGAAACCGAGGATTCGGACAGGAAGCAAGCGAGAAAATGAGCATTTTCAGAATCTATCACACTCCCCCTTCTGCTCGACCACGCTAATCCGTTCGGAAGGACTCGACAGCTGCCTGCCTGCCACTGACACTGCATTCTGGAAGGCGGAGGAACCCTGCTGTCTTTCTTCTCCTGCTCTCGCTCGTCGAGTTACACGCGCGTCGCCCGGCCCACCGCCCGGGGAGACTCTTCGTCTTGATTCTTGGAAGCCAGTCCGCGTCCGCTGCCATTTTGCCCCTTTCTGCAGTCCCCTCGATAGTCACTGCCGTTGGACTGGACTGTAACCACTGGCAGCAAGCAATTTAGATCCGGCCATCGTCGCTGCTCACACACTCGGTAAGACTTTCTCTCCGTCGTATTCAGTCTCATTCATTCCTTCCTTCCTTCCTTCCTTTCTTCCATCCGATCCTTCCATCGCATTTTAAACTTTGGGGGGCCCGGCCGTGTGCCATGCTTTCTTGTTGGTCGGAAACGGCACCTTTTGAGGTGATTCCCAGGAGGGCCGGCGGGTCTCGTAATGCTGCCCTCCCACGGCGGCGGCAGTACTGGTCGTGTCATGCCATGCATGGTGAATATAGCAGCCAGCTATCAATCATGAGATGAGGCTCTGTTCTCAGACTAGGAGATGCCCATCCGGCGGCCGGGGGAGATTGCTGCTGCTGCTGCTGCTGCTGCTGCTGCCAGCCACCTGCTTGCTTGCTTGTCTTCTTCGTCCGTCCTGCCTGGGGAGTAGCGCTCGCCGTTGACTGGCCCACCGCGAGAATTAACCAGCCCAGGAAAGCTGGCTGCTGGCTGCTGGCTGGCCGTGAATCCGTACCTGACATGCTATCGCGTCATCCTGGAGCCCTTGTCTGCCTCTGCTCTGTTATCGACGACGTCGCTGTATTTCAGACATCTCGTCCGCTGCCGTAAAGCCCGTCTGTGCCTGCCTGCTTGCTGTCGCTGTCTGTCTGTCTCTCTGTCGCTGCCGGTGGCCTGTCCGAGCAGTGTTTTTGTTTCGCTCCCTGCAATCTTCCTTCTTCTTTCTCTTCTCTTCTTTCCTCGCTCGCTCTCTAACTCCACCCCCCTCAATACCTCCCAGCGACCGGCCAACCCGCCAGCTGCTCCCGCTCCAGTTCCAAGTCTCCATTTATCAAATCACGGCATCGGCACGAGGCAGCCAGACCCGGTCTTCTCAAACATCGCCAATCGGATCTTATTTCGTGGGGTGCCGCCCCCCTTCGTACGTCCTGCCAGCCTGCCAGCCGATCCATCGCGCCCTTTTTTATTATTTTATTTTTTGCCAGCGTTTTCGCGACAACGCTACCCGACGACCAGCATATATCACAGCCTTTGACCGGCTCTCACACCTGGCTATTTTAGGCTGCACCTTCCAGTGACCGAAACGGAACCTCTCTTCGCAGCGGATATCCCCTCGGGTCGCCGTTCGACCGTCGCGCTGTCTGTCGTCGTCTTCGTGTCGCCGCCGTTGCCGTTGCCGCTCTCCGAGTCGTACGCGACTGGCTCCCTGCGCACGGGGTTCAATCGATAGTCTATTCCGGTATCCCATCACCACGTCAGCATTGCTTGTTTACCGCCGTCCTTTATCGTCCATCGAAAACTGACCGCTGATATCGTCACAGAAGAAAAGAATGCTAGCAATTGGGCCCTCCATGCAGCAGCATAGTCCCACGCCGCCGGGCGCCCAGCAGCACCCGACCCAGCCTCCTTCTACCAATCCCTCTCCTCACCCTCAACCCTATCCCTTCGCTCCTCCTCCGTCCCATCCGCACTCCCTCCCGCCTTCCTCTGCCTCGTCGGCGTCGCTGATACCTGGTTCCGCGGGTGGTTCGGCACACGGCACTCCATACCTGCATCACCAGCAGCTCCCTCCTACACATTCCTCCTCATCATCGCCAAACCTCAGCAACTCTTCGATACCGCATCCGACCATCCCTCATCCTTCCTACAACTCGTTAGGCGGCGGCGGCAATGTGTCTCCTTTACCTCCGACAAATGGCTTTGCCAACCCTCCGTCGGCATCGTCCACACCGGTGCCCGATGCCTCGCTCGCCTCTCCCATCAAGGGCCACACACCCAACCCACCGACCGCAACCTCGTCACCAAAGCTGTCAGTAGAAGAGCTGAAAGCTAGAGCGAAATCGAAGGGTAAACAACCGGCGGGTTCGACCAGAAACTCTCCGATACTTAAAGAAGAAGACGGAGATGGCGAAGCAGTCAACAAGTCTCCCGCCGGATCCGCATCGAGTTCCCCCACATCATCTCCGAAAAAGTCGCCAAAGAAACGACCAACTCAGAAGGAACTCCTGTTGGACCAATACGTCAACCGAGATCTGCTCCACGCTGCAGCCCTGTCCTCACAATCACACGCCCATCTCGACCTCATCCGCTCGAAACGACGTGAAATCGAGTCCTACAAGGTTCTACGGGAAGAGAGGAGGATCAATCCTGCCTCGGTGTTCGGATACGGCTACCAGGGCTACGGAAACGCGTTCACAGACGGCAAGACTCGAATACTATATCCGGTTGAGCGGAAACGGCCTGGCGGCAGGAGAGCGAGGGAGTTACAGATCACGCGAGCTGTTATAAAGCAACAGGCCGAGACTGCGGAGGATCTGTTACCCATCAGACTGGACGTGCACTACGACAAGATTCGGCTCAGGGATACATTTTTGTGGAACTTGCACGAGCGATGTATATCCATCGAACTCTTTGCGGAGCACCTGCTGGAAGACTTTCACTTGCCGATATCACACGGTCTCGTCAATGCTATTTCGAAACAGATTGTAGACCAGGTTACAGACTACCACCCGCACATATTTCTCGAGGACCAGGCCTTGGATCCGCAGCTACCCTACTCGGCTTATAAGAATGACGACATGCGAATATTGATCAAAATAAACGTTACGATTGGGGAACATACGCTACAAGACCAATTCGAGTGGGATGTCAACTGTCCCGAAAACTCGCCGGAAGAGTTCGCACAATGTTTGACGCGGGAGATGTCGTTGTCCGGCGAGTTTGCAACCGCGATTGCGCACCAGATCAGGGAGCAGTCACAGTTGTATACGAAATATCTGTATTTCGTCGGTTATCCGTTCGACGGACGGCCGATTGAAGACGAAGATCTCAGGACTTCGGTGCTGGCTTCGCCGTTAGGATCGGTGTTACGACCGGCTCAACAGGTCAAGGAGTTTACACCGCAGCTGTGGATCATTCCCGAGGCGGAGTTAGAACAACAGGAGAGGAAGCACTCGCGCGAGGCCAGGAAGAACAAGAGGCGGTTGAACAGGCGTGGTGGGCCGGCGTTGCCTGATCTGAAGGATGTGCCAAAGACGAGGAGGACGCAGATCGTATCGTCTATTCTGCCGGGTGCGGTAGAGAAGGCGATCGATATGAAGATTTACAAGGATAAGGTGCCTGGCGAATCTGATTCTGAATCGGAAGAATCAGAACCTCCATCTCCACAGCAGACGCCGCATCTTCTCTCGACGATGACCAGACGACAGCGTACTGCTGCTGTCGCCGCTGCATCGGCGTTGAGAAATTCGGCGGCTAGGAGCGCAACACCTGAAGTCAGTATCGACTATCACACCCCGACAAGACACGTACGAAGTAGCGTACCTCAATGGGAAAGGCGGCCACACTGCCCGCCGAGTGCGGATTCCTTAGTCGTCAAGCTCAAGATTGACAGAAGCAAGCTGGCAGAAATCGAGAATACGATGAACATGTTGGTCATGCAGCACCAGATGCAGGCGAGAGCACCCCGCGGACCTCAGATGGGTGGTCCACCTATCACACCGCAGACGGCCGGGCCCATGGGGATGATATACAATACACCTGGAGGCCCACCGCCGCCTGGGCCAGATTTCGGAATGATGCTTGGGCCCTTAGGGCAGAATAATGTAAGTTTTGAGAAAGCCACGTTCGGTACGAGTTTGTCCAATAAGATGCTAATATTTCTTGTGTAGGTCCCACCATGGCTCGAAAACGGCCTCTCGGCTCTACGCCAATCCTACCCGACCGACCAGTTCGAAGGTATAATGCGTCAAGTCGTCATCGACACACTCACAGGCAACTCGGTGCCGCAAACGACCCCTCTGATTCCTGGAAGGCACATTACGGATTACACTCCACGAATACGGTGTGTGGACTGCCCTGGCAAGCTGTACACACCTGGACCGGGCGAGACGGTGGAGAATTTTGAGATCCATCTGAGGAATCGGTTGCACAGAGAAAGGGTGGAGGCGAGATTAAGGGGGATGCCGTATCCTTCGTGAGGATGCTGTGGCGATGATGTAAGGGTTTGAAAGGTGATCTTTGTTTGGCCCATTTGATTTTATGATTGAATTATTTCGACACTGAATCACACAGGCTTTGGGGGATCTCTGAGGTGGTATCTTTATATTTGCGATAGCTTTCGTATTTTGCCTATCTGACCATGTTTTGGGCAAACTTTAAGCTGTCTCTGCTGGAATATTTACTTTACTTTACTTTTTTCTTTGTATACTCTGTATTGGTATCCTGCGGAACACAAAACCTCCTTACTTGTGACATATACATCTTTCCCCTCTATCAGTATGGCCTGGGTAGCTTTTTCGTCTTTTACCTTTTTGGTTATTCTTTTGGCAAGTCGAGCCTTTGCTAGGTTTTTGTTCGATTTTTGTGCCTTTTTGAAGATTCTGGGGCTTTTGTTATTTTGAAGTTGTTTTATTTTTTCACTAAAAAGGAAATGTAATAAAAGGATCCGGAATTGAATTCATGAAGTCTACTCTTTAGTTTTACTCTTTGAGTAAACAATAGGTATAAGTGTATATATTGAGTATGCTCTAAATATATTCTCGAATCACGATACTCGAGATTGATATTAACGATTGTGGAGATGGTTCCAATTCGCAGAAGTCTAAAATACAACGCTCAACGCAAACAAGCTAAATAGTATTATGCAGAAAAAGCAGGAAACTCGCTAGATAACAGATGTATTATGTATTCTCAAGCACAAAGTAAGAATGAAAGTGATGATAACCATTAAACCTGAATAGACGAAAGGCGTAAAGAGATAATAACCGCCCTCGATAGTCGTACAATCATAACATTCCCATCAGAAAAAGAAGGGAAAAAGAGACAAATCAGTTCCCATCCGTAGCGCTCTGACTAGCCACCGGCCCAGCTGGACCCGGCGCCTGTCCCTTCTTCTTATTCTTCCCGAACAACCCGCTAAACCACCTCCCGGCACCGCCAAACCAAGAAAAGAAAAAGATGTGAAAGAAAGCCTGCGCGATCCGTCTGTTCTTCGACTGACTCGTCATGATTGTCGGCGCCCTGGAGGTGGTGGGCCTCGCGGCCGCCTCCTCACCCTGCGCTGCCGTCAACCCTTCCGACCTGGTGCCGACGAGCGCCAGTTCATCCCCTCTAGAAGACACTACTAATCATGGAAAGAGCAGCACTAAGCACTACAATTACAATGGTGGCTTGGAGGACTAGAGGGTACTTACCTTCTTCGGATCCTTCGTTCGGTGCGGCTTTGTTGGCGGCGGCTGCCTCGTTCTCGGCGTTGGTGATGATGGTGGACGGTCCGCCGGGGATATCGGCAGCGGAGAGGAGCGGGAGGCTCTTGCGCTTGTCGAGTTCGAGGTACGGGGTGGCCTCTGGTTGCGGGGATGAGGTGCCGGCCTCCCGGGTCACCGAGGCGGCGTTGCTGAGGTTGGAAAAGTAGTTTGGACGAGCGCCTTCTTCGCCCGTGGGGGAGCTGGGACGGGAGCTGAGGCGGTGGAGGAGTTCCTTGACGTGATCCTGGCGGGACGGGCTTCCCGGCGGGGAGCGCGGAGGTTCGATGGATTGACGCGGGGTTTCTATAATGTTAGCGTGCTGCACGGTGATGGGTGCTGCCACTGGGGCTTCCTCTTTATGTTCGAGTACAGGTTCTTGCTGCTGCGCGGTTGCTATTACAGGTTCTTCCTTCTTGCTCTCGACATGATGATTCTGCGCCTCCGCGGTGGGTTCTTCCTTCTTTCCGTTCAAACTAGCATAAGCCAAAGCACCTGCTCCTCCCAATACACCGGCTCCGATAGCCGCTCCTTTGAAGGTATCGCCACTGCTACTTTCTCCTTCGTTCTTTTGTTCTTCTTTGATTTCTTTATTTTCTTCTAAACTAATATTTTCTTCTTTATTTTCTTGCGGTACTTGTTCTTCTTGTTGCACTTCTGGGGTGCTTTCGACGTGGGCGGCCGGTTCTTCGACGTTGACGATATCGGCTAGAGTCTTTGGTGGAACGATCGCTGGGATTTCGGACGGTGTCGAGGTTTCTTCGTATGCTTCTCCGTTGAGCAATCTTTCGGTTGCTTCCAACTCTCTTGCCAGTTCATCGGAGAAGACTAGGCCTTCACCACTGCCTGCGGGGGGAAGTTCGACGAGTTGGGAGGATCCTACGTGACCGGGTTGAGTCGACAGGACGGTGGCGTTTTCAGGAGGGGAGAAAACGGTCGGGGCTTCGATGTGCTCGGGTTCGATTGGTGCGCTTTCGAGAGCCTCGGGTTCAGCGGCGGATAACTCCTCGACCGGTTGGGATTCGATCGGTGCGCTTGAGGCCTCTGGGACGGACCTGGCAGAAATTATGGGGCTCTGGCTCTCGGTGTATGGAGTTTTAGAAGCCTCATCTGGGAGAGGGGTGCCGTTTTCGGTGGTCTCGATGGCGCCTGAGAGAGGTGAGTCGGTCGGGAGGATGAATGGCTTCTCGATCGGTTCTTCGATCTGCTCGGAAACTGGGGCGTGAATCGGTTCCGAGGTCTCTTGCTTCTGAGATTCTTCGTGGTGCGAGCCTTCGTGAAGTGCAAAGGCGCCCGCACCGGCTGCTGCGACTGCTGTGCCTGCCGCGATTGCGGGGAAGAAGTTGGACTCGTCCTCTTTCTGTTCCTCGGATTGTGGGTCTTGAGATTCTACACCTTCTGGTTCTGGAATGGATCGTTCAAGGGATGGCTCCTCCTCAAGCTTGACGGGCTCTTCAGAAACTTGCTCCGGTTCTGGAAGCGCCTCGGGCTCGGTTTCGACTGCGGTAGGTTCGATTGCTTGGGTTTCAAGAATAGGCTCCTCGATGGGCTCCTCGGTGGGCTCCTCGGGCTTAGTTTCGACGATGGCTTCTTCGGGTTGAGTTTCGATTGTGGCCGGTTCTTCAGGCTGGCTCTCGATAGCGGCTGGCTCTTCAGGTTGACTCTCAGTAGCTATCTCCTCAGCCTGAGGTTCAACGACGCTCTCCTCAGGTTGAATTTCGGAGACATGAACCTCGGGTTCGCCCAAAACAACTGGCTCCTCAATGTGGCTCTCCACGACTGGGTCTTCAGTCTCAACAGCTGGTTCTTCGGTCTGAATCTCAGCAACTGGCTCTTCAGGTTGAGTCTCCACGATTGGTTCCTCCGGTTGAGTTTCGGCGATGGGCTCTTCGGGCTGGGTTTCGGCGATGGGCTCCTCGGGATGGCCCTCGATAACGAGCTCCTCAGGTTTGATTTCGGCAACATGTTCCTCAGGCTGATTCTCAGCGATGGGTTCCTCAGACTGGCTCTCAACGATAGGTTCATCGACTTGAGACTCATCTGCTTCATGTGCTTGTAGAATATCAGAAACCTTTGGGATCTCTTCCTTTGGCTGTTGAAGCTCGTCCTGATCAATCTCAACGTTTCCAATCAAAGTAGGAACGCTTGTTGCGGTTGAAACGTCAAATTCGGGTTCCGTCTCATCGCTAGGAGCTGGGGTCTCGTCCTCTTCGGTGGTAGGGGCGGTTGCGTTCGCAGTGGTAACACCGGCGAGGTGAAGATCGATACCCTCGAGGCTTCTGGCGGATGGCGCTTCGTCGACTGGTTCTGGAGCGGATTCGACATGTTCGGGAACGGCCTCGACGGGCTCTTCCTCGACTTCCGTTGGTTCTGGAACATCAGAGGTAGCGACCTCAGGGATGGGGGCCTCGGATTTTTCTTCTACGCATATGTGAGTTCCATTCTCTAGAATTATAGCGTCAGTTCATGACACTGGGTCCACGTACCTGTCTCCAATGCCACTGGAGCTTCGGTTTCAGCCTCTTCAATTGATGTAGGAACCTCCTCCTCCTTGATCTCCTCTTCCTCCGTCTCGTCTTTACCTAGAATATTGGCAGCGATGGTACCAGCACCAATTACTGCGGCACCACCAATGATAGCCTCCGTAACTCCAGATTCTTCTTTCTCCTCATCTTCTTTCTTATCATCCTCAACTGGGCTTTCCGAGATTGGTGCTTCTTCCTTTAGCTCTTCAGCAGGTTCAGGTACCTCGGTTGGAGCAGTGATGGGATCCACAGAGTCGTCTTCGACTTCGGGAGAATGCTCTTGAACAGCACTTTCCACGGTTGGTGCAGTAATCTCAGGGAGCTCTGGTGCATCCTTCTCCAAATCTTCGGTCGCAGTAGGTTCTGCCTCATTTTCGGTCTCAAGAGACCCTGCTAACGGTTCTGAGACATCCTCCTCAGTCACTTCGATGCTTGGAACCGGTTCAACCTCTGTTGGTAGCGATGGGTCTGTTGGTTCTTCAGCTGCGGCAAGCTCTGGCTCAGAAACTTTGGAAGATTCTTCAATGCTAGTCAACTCTGGCTCTTCGGATGGTTCTTCAACAGTAACGGCTGGTTCGGTTTCCTCGGGAACAGTGCTAGCCAATTCTGTTTCTAGGGTTGGTTCTTCAATAGGGGGTTCTATTAGAATATATAGTTAGATAATGGCCTAGAATACGGAAGGTTGATATGCTCACCTTCTACCAACTCCTTTGGTGCATCCCCAACACTAGCCAGTTCATCCTTTGTAGTCTCTTCGATTAAAGTCTCTTCAGGAATAGACTTGTCGAGTTTTTCTTCTTCTTCAACATCAAGAGTAGACGATGGTAAGGTCTCGGCCTCGGTACTTGGGGCAGCGAATTCCTCAACATCTTGGGCAACCGGAGTGCTTTCTGGCTCGATTGCCTCGGATGTAGGAGTAACTTCTTCTTTGGTCTCAATCTCATCGATTGCAGCTGGCTCAGTAGCGATAGACTCCTCTGGTTCGGCTTCCTTGACAGAGAACGGCTCAATTGGAGCAGCAAGCTCAGGTTCGGCGCTCAAGTCATCAGGTGTGTTTTCAACAATCTCGGGTTCTGGACCTGACTCGACAATTGCATCTGGTTCAACGTCCAGTTCTTCCGGTTTGTTGTCAAGAACCTCTGGTTCTGATGCTGATTCAACGACTGGATGGGGTTCGGTGCTTGATTCTTCTGGTTTACCTTCAACAAGCTCTGATTCTGGAGCCGAATCGACGACGGTGGGTAATTCGGATGTGACGTCATCCTTGCTTTCTTCAAGAACTGGGTCCTGGCTTGTGGTCTCGACTGCACCAACCTCGTCTTCCTTTGGCCCATCAAGAGGAGCTGCCTCCTCAGTGACCTCGGAGATAGGCTCTTCAGGTTGAGTGATCTCTTCAACATGTGCAGGTTCGGGTTCTTCGATTTCTGTCTTTGAAGGTACCTCGTCAACCTCGAAAGCTGGTGTTTCGTCAATTGTAGGCTGGGTTTCAACGTGTGTAGGCTAATGGTCAAGAATAGATGTAGTTAGCAATGAGTACTTTAGTACCTAATCAAGTAGATTTAGACTTTTACATACCTCTTCAGCTTTCTGCTCTGGCTCCTCGCTCGTAATTGGTTCTTTGGCCTCCTCTTCTAATTCTGGTTTGGAAATTGCTGCCGCGGCGACGATGGCTTCCGGAACATGGATATCATCTTCAGAATCTTTTACTGGTTCTTCCAGTTCAGTTTCCTTGTCAACAGGAGCAGTCGATGGCTCATCTAAGGTCTCGACCGTCTGGATCTCGGATGGTCTTTCCTCGACCAAATCAGTTTGGGAAACCGGCTCGTCATCCTTGCTCTCAACGGTTGGAGTCTCTTCAGTTATTTCTCTGGGCGTTTCGAGGACAGTATCTTCGGCCGGAGTCTCCTCGATTTCGTGCTGCTCAGGTTCGACATCTTTAGAATGGACTTCCTCAACTGCAGCAACCTCAGATAAATCTTCCGTTGGTTTTGAGGATTCTTGCTCGAAAGCGACAGGCTGGGAGTTTAATTTCTCTGCAGGCTCGCTGCTTACAACCTCGGTTGGCTCAAAAACTGGAGCACTTTCGACGATTTCTTTATCTTCATGAACAGAGACCAATTCATCGTGCACAGGTTCTTGGATGTCCAAATTCTCCACCTCTGGTTCTTCAACGCCAGCACTTTCAACATTTTCTTTTTCTTCATGAACAGAGACTTTGTCGTCGTGCACAGACTCGATGACAGAGGCGGGTTGATCTTCCTTCGGTTCCGATTCTTCAGCGGTAGGCTCTTCTTCTAAAGTACTAGAAGCAAGGTCTTCAGAAACTGGAACAACAGGGGCTTCAGTGCTTGGATCTTCGACCAAGGCATTTGGGACTTCCTTATCTTCGGAATGAATCAACTCCTCTTTCTCATCGGTTGGCTCAGAAGGCTTAGAAGCTTCAAGACCAGCGGCCTCCTCCAGTATTGGTTCATTTTCGTTGGTATCCAATACTGAAGAAACGACAGCTGGCTCGACATTAGCGGTAGCAAGAGAACTAGGGTCTGCATCTTGCTCGATAGGCTTGCTCTCTGGTTCCAAAGTCTCACCACCATCAATTCCAATAATGGACTTGTCTTCAGTCGATGGCGTCTCAGCCTGGAAGAAATGAGGATCATGAGCGATAGCTTCCGTAGTTCCGTGCGAGTGCACAGGCTCCGAGACTTCATTTTCCGTGACTGGCTCGGTCTTCTCGGTCTCGAAAAAGTTTGGGTTCTCGACGGTTGGTTCTGTAGCATCCGTAGTAGCCGCAGGTGTTTCGGTCTGTTCAATCGGTAACGACTCGGCGCTCTCGTTGAAAACAGCCTCAGATGTCTCTGGGGCGTCTGTAACGATTGGGCTTTCGATCTTGGCAGTTTCCTCGCTGACGATTGGCTCAGAGGTTTCTGCGTCTGTCGACTTCAAATTGAGTGATTCTGAAGTCTCAATGGGTTCCGAAACCTCTTCGTGGACAGGCTCCACAACTCCGGGTTCGTCAACAACGGCCCGAGCTGAAACGGTCTCATCTGTTGCAGGTTTCGTTGTGTTTTCCAAGACAACATCATCAACTGGAGTTGGTTCAATGGACTTTTCAAGGTTTTCTGGTGTATTGTCTTCCTTCTCTTCATCAGCAGGTGTTATTGAGGCAGTCTCAACTGGCTCGGTCAAGCTCTCGTCGACTTGTTTGGAAGGGGTGTCTTCAACGACGGCAGCTGCACTTGGAGTATCATCTAAAGTGATGTTTTGTTCTGGCTCATCATCAGCTAGACTACTAGAGATTTCTTCTGCCGGAGCTGCTATTGGTTCCAAAACTGGGCTTGTAATCTTCTCTGGTGTTTGTGCTTCATCCACAACGATGGCGGGTGGGGCTTCTGTTATCGAAGATTCAACGATATCATCTGTTTGATCCTTCTCCTCTTGCGGAGTAGGAGCATCTAATGTAACAACTGGAGCCTCAGGAAGTTCTTCTTTATCTTCGGCAACTGGTGCAGGAGATACAGCAAGAGTGGCCTCTTGAGCTGGCGAGGATGGGACATCCTCCGTCAATTCGGGCAAACTCGTCGCGGCGGCTAACGGCTCCTCGTTTTGCGGGAGTTCTAGCGTTTCAGTCTTCTCCGGGGCCGAACCATCTTCTCCATCGACACCGGCAAGAGAGGGGACAACATCGGCGGCGCTTTCAACTGGCGGAGGCAAGTCATCCTCCTCCTTGGACTCTGGCAGACTTGTGGCAGCGGACAAGGGCTCATCGTTCTCTGGGAGCTCCAGAGTCTCAGCTTTCTGCAAAGTTGGCTTTTCTAGCTCTTCAATTTCTCGGTCTTCTGTTTCGACTGACTTGGATTCATCCGCCGTAGGTGCTACTGATATCGATGGGATTTCGTCGTCGCTTGGTTTTGTGGGAGCTAGGGTTTCCGATTCTTGAGCGAGAGCAACTGGAGTTGACTCCACAGGTACTTCCTGATCGATTTTATTCTCTACTGTCTCTGGTATGATAGCTGCGCTGGTCGTCACCGGGCTCGGTATCTCAGCGGCAGCCGCAGATGATGACTCGCCGTTTGTTTGAGCAGTAGCTTCTGCTTCCGCCCTCTTTCGTGCCTTCCTCTCCTTCTCCTTCAGTTTCTTTTTCTGGGCTTTTGTCAATGGTGCACCGGTTGTCGGTGATGAAGGCGACTCGACAATTGGAGATTCTGCTACCGGTGTAGCCGCCAACTCTACTGGGGTCTCATTAACCTGCTTAACAACCAAATCCTGCTCTGCAGGCTCCACTGGTGAAATTTCGGCCCTTGGTACACCACTAGCATCTGGTATCGAGATACCGAGAGGGTCGGCAGAAGACGCACCCAAAGAGAAAGTATTCTCTTCAAGCCCTGCTGTCTGCGGTGGTGTATCAACTAGGGACTTTGATGATAGAGCTGGTGATGCCGCCGCCGCCAGATTTAACGGCGCCGGCGAAGAAGGTCTCAGCAAGCTCGGGGTTGAAATGGTGTTATCTTCTGCGGATAGCAGGTTCACATTCGTGACAGTATCAGGGATATCATCTGCGGGCTCGCTAGGTGGGGTAGCAGGACCAGGTGTAAGCGCGCGCTGGATCTCGGACTTGGGATCTGTGGGTGTAGGATGGAAGAGAGGGATAGAGGTATGCTCTTCTATGGGTTTTCCAGAGAAGGTATTTTCGATAGTGGGGATATCGGAGGGGTCGGTTATGGTGGCGGTGGGTTCTATGTGCGACGCTTGTTAGCCGAATAATCTCTATATTGGGGGTTTGAACATGCCAACACCGCGCTGTTGATCATATTGTATAGCGCAGAAGAGCACGGGTCATACCTTGGGTAGTAGCCATATTGCGGTATCTTTTTTGTGAATTTGCTGGGGCTTTTTTGAATTGTAAAAAGACAAGAGAGTGGAGGGTATACGGTGGACGTGTATATGTCAAAATTGAGATCAGAAACTTCGCGAAAAGCTCTGCTATGTATTTCGTCTAGAACAATCGATATTTGAATCTGATTCTTTCCAGGTATTTAAGTAATTCCTGCAAGTTCCCGTTTCTTTCTGTTAGCAAGCGGTTTTGTGTGGATGGATACGTTGCGATATCTCGGTAATGCGTTCGCCCGAGTTCGTTAGAGTGCAACCTACTCGCTTCAGTGATAGAAGAGAATATCAAATTCAGAGATTCGCAGTTTCCTGTCTAAATCTCCTTCTCGTAGTTTCTCTTGAGGTTTGAAATAGAGATATTGAGGGCAAGAAAGCTCTCAAAATTGGTGTATGTGGAGTGGTGATTGTTTTTTGAGTGTCGGATATAGCAACTTCTTCAACACTAGAAAGCTTAGGACTTTCCTCTATCAAAATTGATCAGATTTTTGCCCAAATATTCAAAAACAGAATTTTTGAGAGAAAGTGAAAAAAAAAAGTTCAATGGAAGAAGAGGGGAAGAGATGAGGAGGCAAAGGCAATCAATACAACTGAGGGGTAAGTCAAAGTACCTAGGCAGAAAATATTTTCTTCTAATCGCTCCCATGCAAATGCAGACTAATGCACAAGTGATGAGGTGTGTCGCGAATTGTGGATGTGACAACGAATCAATTGAACCGGGCTTCCTAGAAAAATAGCTATTCTCGAGCTCTCTCTCTTCAGCAAACACCAGAAACACGGTATTAAAAAGCTCTTCAGGATTAAAACTTCGGAAGACAGATAAGAAAAGGAGATGTTTCTTTATTGTTAGAATACAAAAAAAGAACGCAAAGATACACTTAGCTCTGAAATTCTGTCGGTCCTGATATTCAAGGTCAAACGTTTTGACGTTTTTCGCAGTCCGTTCCCGTACGGCGTTACAGTCCAACGTTTTTGGCGTGATCCAGTTAAGACGTCTTTGCCTTCAATATTGCAAGATATCCAGGATGTGGTCGTCTTAGAGGAACGTTTGCCAACAAAGCAAATGCAAGGTCGAAGGGTCCCCAGAAGCTTCGTCTCAATCAGAGAAAAAAAAAGAGGTGCGTATCTCGGTTCAATGGTGTCGTAAAAAGAAAAAAGTTTGTCTGATTCGTTGGCAGCAGATCCGAGTTCCCTCTTCTCCACTGGCGATACTGCTTCTCAGACGATTCTGATCTCGGAGAAGTTTTACTGGTAGGAAGAGGGTTTCAAAAAGAAGGGAAGAAGGAGGGGCAATAGACAGCTCATCGGGTCCTACTTCTGGGGTTATATCGCAAAAAAAATCCTTCTTCACTAAGCCATGGTCCCCCTCCTCTCCTTCAGGCTTTTGTGAAGCATTCAGCCCGTTCGCGCGAATCACCTCCTACCAATACGCGACAAAGTCGAAGTTCACAAGGTTTACTTTTTCCTCCGCAGAAAAGACGTAATTCGGCACGGAAAAAAAGAAAAAGGTGGGATCACGAGAGGGTTTACATGTTAGGTAGCTCACAAGTCCTCAAAGCTAGCGAGCACGGTTGAACCACAGCCATCCCAAATTGTGGGGTCGGGCCTAAAGGCGATATGCTCCCCCTGGTCTGTCACGATTGGTTAAGGAAGCAGATCGGGAGGAAGCTGAAGTATCCCCGCGTCAACTGGAATTTGGACAACTTTTCTGTGGAGTGTATTTTCGTCCGAACCCTTTGGTATCTTTCTACTACGTTCATGCGCGAAAATATACCTATCGGACGTGTCATCCAAATGTCGAGCATGAAAAACCCCAAGGCTAAACCCCACTGATAGCTAGCGTAGAAACATTTTTGAATGCGTTCATTTATCACCTCCAACTCAAAAAGCAAACGGAGAGCAAAAAAAAGTGACATGGGCAAGGGGAGCTCGGGACCCACCCCGTCAAGCTATCTCCTGCATTCCAATTCGACAATCCAGGGACGCTCTCGTCGGTCTTTGCGGCAAGACGCGACAGGATGTGGGTCCCATCTTTGAGATTTTATGCAAGTCACAAAATGTTGTTCTACTCGTGAACTCTCCTCGCATGTAATCGCCATTCCCTTCAGAAATCTCGAGGCCTTGGCGAATTGGAAAACCTTGATATTGAGAGATGATGTTCAGCCATCTGCATTTCTCTTTGCATGATGTACTCTCAAATTCAAAGTTTCCCATTCGCTCGTGTGCACGTCTTGCTTATCAGGATTTATTTTCCCCTCAAAGATGATTCGAGTATCGGATTGGTTGTAACCGAGCATCCATCGCATACTTTCTTTTTCACAACCGCATTTATCAATCCATCTGGATCTAAGGACATCGAGATAGGAAAAGTGGGGTAACATAACATGTTAGCATAGCACTGCATTTTCCCAGTTTTCTTGTTTTGATATATTCAATCTCACGTGAGAGATACGAGGAGAAGTTCTGCGCCTCGGAATTTGCGATTGCTAGGCGGACATAAATATTTCTGTCAGAGCTGTAGATAATTTCTAGCAAGTTCCCTAGCAGCTAAAAGTTTTTCAGCCGAAAGTCGCCAAAGTTACTCGGAAAGCTGGGCCTAATCGTAAACGAGCCAAAATCTCCTGGTGAGCTCTCGCGACATGACAGCTCCCGAGAGCGAGTTCTTTTGCATTGCGGCCTGCTTATTGTGGCATCCTGTCTCGTGAACAACTGCCCTGATAACTCGAGAAGAATATCGGCGGCTAGCCGCATTGGATGGTAATCTTCCAAATTTAAAAAAAAGGGAGCGCGCGCAAACCTGCAACCGATATCGCGATTGAAATTGTTTCGATGCCATGCCTCGAAATGACAGGTCTACCCCGATCCAACTGTTCTCCCCAAAGATCTGCCTGTCATTGCAGGGATCCCTTTCGCAATTTTTTCCTCGCTCGCCAGCTTGAAGTTTTTGGTAAAATTCGGCATGCTCTTGGCGCTTTTTGTGCGACGCCCAGCAAAAATCTAGCAACACCATGCACCACGCGCGATACATACATCTCAACAATATACTCATTGATTGTTTAGGAAATTAAAACATGTGGAGATCTCACTCTGGATGTATCTAGGCTATACCAATGGATGCTGTAACCAGTCTGCAAATTTTCCGATGGCTATGTTTTTTTATATATATAGGTAAATACTTAGTTATCACTTACCGGATTTCTGTCAGATTAGCTGACCAAAGTGGAGATATTTGGAATTTTGGCAAACCTGATTAGTGTGGTTTGTAAGACAAGATATATTAGATGTTTTCTGTAGCGATTATACGACCGTATATGCATATTTGGTCTACTTACTATGCCAGTCTATGGGCTGATATCCATATACCAGCTGGATTTCGAAGGGCGGTTACTATCTTCCTAGATAAGGGGTTTCGGAGGAATATAAAGTGACGATATCGCGATAATACATCAAAGGATAAAAGGGAATATCGGACTTTAAAGAAAAACTAATCAGACTAGGAGTCCATACTTTATCATAGGATTTTCTTGAGATAACCGAAATATAACCTTATTATAATTTTGCATGAAATGCCAATAAAGGTTTGTTCCTAGCCAACAAGAATTAAGATCAGTTAAGTTATAAAGTAGAATCCCATCTCCATTTTTTAGACTCAAGTGTCACAACCGGAATGTCTTGAAATCGATTCATGTGTGTGGATAGTTTGTGCGGCTAGTTGGCTCTATCTAAGGGCTTACTTGTTGCAATAAGCCTCTCAAGTGGGTTAAGCTCGCCTTCTGATTAGTATCTGCATATTATTCTCCTCGACTGGTCTCGTAAACTAAATTCTTCTTTACTTGTTCCTCAATCAACGTCTTCGTGACGATGCTGTCCATTGAGGACTGCCGTTATACGTTAGTTATTTAACCTCCAAACAAGTGTTTTATATAATATTTGATAAAGGGGGCTTAACACACCACCACCACGACGATAAATTTTGGAATCGCTACTAGATTCGAGTATTTAAAGCCTTACCCGGGCCTCCTGTCTCAAATTTGGACGGTTTATATTTACCATTTGGAACATTGAAATTCCCGGATGTCTTGTTGTTAAAAGCTCTTCTAGTTGACTACTTACCTGTGGCTGTATCCCTTAAAAATTTGCGATAAATTTGTTTCGTATCCAGATCTTCCAGCCTGGTTCATGAATTCAGCGGACCTTTTCAATAGAACTAAGATTCGTAATTCGCCCCAGTCATCATAACTCGACTACCTTTAGCGATGTATTCTAAGAGTTTCTTTTTCGTGTTCTTCAACTCTTTAGTAATGTTGAGGGCATTGAATATCATAATTTTTAGAGGTATCTCCTATTGCATCAAGGTGGAATAGTCTTCCAAATCGATGCAAGATCTAGCTTGATATCCTCCCTGTGGCCTCGAAAGTAGTACTAACTACTGGAGCCGTAGAATTAGATGCATTCTTCGGCCTTGAGCCATATTATGGCGTCAATTGTAATTGTGGCTGACGAAAGCGCCAACCAGCGAGAGCCAGGACTTCACCGAGGTTACGTACGTAATTAACTCCGCTTTTGGACACTATGCAGCCAGCGCTTGTCTTAATGGATAAATGATATGTCTAGATGGCCTATTGGTTACGCCCATATTCGTCTATGGTATGTAGTATCTAGTTAAATTTATTTGTAACCCCGAACACAAGGACCAAACATTGGGATTGGTATTATAACTTTATTATGAGAGCTGGTTACTATCCGTATCTTCAAATACCAGGTAAGCAGTTATAACACGGGCAAGGGAGAGCTTGCTTTGCGGGTTTATATCTTGCTAGATTTTCTGGGTTATCTGTAGACGATAATCGATTATATCCCACCCCATAGATCTTAGTATTCCAAGTGCAAAGCAGTATGAAAACTAGTTTCTTAGGAGAACGTGCACACAGGTGGAATACTGCTTAAGCAAATGCTTTGAGAGGGCTGGATATAGGATAAATCAGCCTTTCTATGGCTAAGGATGTAGTTTACCCTTAAAATATACCAACGTTTATAACGTTGGGCCACTTTTAGGAGATTTTATATTGGCAGCGTTTGCCATTTTTTAACGTTGCACAGACTATTTCCGCCACACACAAAAATACAACAGCCACAACAGCCTGCAACACAAAACCTCAGCGTGTCTACAAAACCCCCCCTCCTCTTCGGCTTCTTGACTGATTTCCTTCCCTTCTTCTCTTTTTGTTCCAAACTACTATTAGAAACCTTACTTCTAAAGAGATCACCGCATCGCAAGCTTTATCACGATTACTGCTTCTCATAATCCACAAAGCATTCCCTCAAAGAATTGATAAGTACAAAGACTGCCTTTCCCTCCTCGGTTGTCCAGCTCCTCGGATACCGTTGCTCTTTTTCTGTGCTCGTTGCAGAATATCTTCCACCTTTTCCCCGTCTCTCAATCATCAATTCTTCTCGAAATTCTTCGTGTTCCTCAAGATGGCCTCTCCAGCTGTTCTGTGCGAGCCTCAGAACTTCCGCAGTCTCGTGTTTTCCTCAACCCACACCTACATGAATTCCCCTACAAACAAGATCACTTTGGTCAATGGCACTGGAGACGACGATGTTGATCACCTTGATCTCAACTTCCCTGAAAGTGCTGGCAAAAGTGGCAACTACTACCGTCGTGTCATGAAACTCCGCGTTCCTCTGGATAAAACCATCGTTTATTGGAATGGACGGGAAAGTCAAAAATACGAGCTGGTGGTAAAGGTTGACCCAAATGAGGTCCAGGTATGTACTCCCCCCCCTTCTCAATAGGTCTTTGAAGCCATTCTTCCATAGATTCTATTTTATTTTAACTACCGTTGCTAATGGAAATATAGTATCTCGTCCGCAACGAGTATGGAGAGTTCGTTGATGTTACGCATCCTGATTTTCCAGATGCCGAACCCTCTTTTATTGCCAAATCCTATCTCAAAGACCCTACCTTCACGGACACTGGTATCTTCGTTCTCGGCGAATGTACCACTCCTGGTCTCGTTAAAGATATCGTCAAAGAAATGACAAACCGCGGAAGCAAAACTGTGGCTGTCGGAGGAGATCGCGAGGATAATGTCCACGCTCTCAACGCAGCTACTAGCATTGGGCTTGATCCAAGAAAGGTATGTACTCCCTGAATCTTTTCCTTTGTGTTAATACCATCTCTGTTTTTATTGGCAAACTTGATGTTGACAAGATTCTTCTTCATCTATCTAGTTATACGAATACTGGGATCAGATCGATAAGGATCGTGTGGCCCGTGAGCAGCGTACTCGTGTTTTCTACGAGGGAATGCAAGCAGGAAATTATCTCGAGTTTGATGTTGATCCTCGAGTGCCCACCTTACCACCACTTCCAACCGAAAAAATGTCTCCCGCTGAACCCTTCAAGAAGACCAAGGTCGACCAGGGTAAATCTACGGTCGAGAACATCAACAAGAAGAACAAGGTCAAGAAAACGACCCAAGAACAAAAGGAGAGTAAACCCTTTCAATCCACCAGAGCAGAAAAGAGGGCTTGGCTAGAGAGAATTTCCGCTGGTATTGTCTCTTCCAATGGTTTACCGAGCGTCACCGGTCCTGTTTCAGTAACAGAGACTGTCGTTGAGGATCGTGAATCAGACGAAGCTGATGAGCCGGTTGCCTTCACTCCCGCTTCTCCCACGAAAAAAGCATCTTCCGTATCTTTCTCCAGCAGCGATATAACGAGCCTCACTGGTCCTGTTTTAGTAGCAGAGACTGTTTTTGAGGATCGTGAACCAGAGGAAGAGGATGAGCCGGCTGACTTCACTCCCGCTTCTCCCAAGAAGAAAGCATCTTCCGTATCTTTCTCCAGCAACGAGGACAAAGAGAACAATCAAGGCACCATCAACATCTCCCCATCCTGCCCAGTGTATGAAGCGGAAATCCAGGATGAGAATAAGAAGGAGAAGGAGACTCCACCAAAGAAAGCCGTCAGGACCGGTCCTTTGAAGTCTTGTTTGAAGACTCCGAGCCCCAAAGCCTCTGAGGCCGAGGGTGAATCGGTAGAGAAGGGTTCTACTGGCAAGAAAACAGTTCAGTGGCTAGAGAGAGCCATGACCTGGACAGAACATCTGAGGGTCGAAGGAGGTGAATCCATTTCAGAATGGATCGAGGGGGAACAGGTTATCACCTGTAGGCCAACTCCCACGGCTGGCTGGCTGCGCTCTTGGAGGCGCCAGTTGTACGAGGATTACAGCATCGAGGTGCCCGAAACTAACGAAGAGTTTTGGGACCGGATAGAGAGGAGGCAGTGGTCCAAAAGGTTGGACATGAAGTGGGCGGGCTGGCAGCCCAACTATGACGACGAGAACGATGAGGAAGAGTTCGAGGCCTGGTATGACCAGGCTGTAGAGGACGGGTTGAGTCCTCTACATCGTTACCCAGAATGTCTGGGTAACGAGAACGAGCCAGAAGTGGTGGGGTCCTGGGCGGACCAGGTTGACGAGGAAGAGGAGGAGGAGGAGAAGGAGGCGGTCCCCCTTCTTCCGTCTGTCGCCGCCCCGGTTGTTGGGGCCGGTGACGACGGGAAGAAGGGGAAGAAGAAGAAGAAGAACAGGAAGAGGAAGAAGGGGAAGAAGGGCCGGGGGGCCACCCACTCGTCTCCCCTCGGAGGGTCTAAGGACGCCTCCGAACCCAGTGTTGCCGGGGAGCCATCTGGTTCCCTAGTAGCACAGGGGGGGGAGGCGAGTGTGGAGGAGGAGGAGTTGGCGGTGGTGGAGGAGGAGGGGGAGGCGGGCGAGGGGACGAGGTCGCCATCCCCACGGCTCGTGGGTAGTTTTAACTACCCCGAGCACAATGACGGCCCAGAGGACCTGTCAACGGCGGGCGGGCGTCTCGCCTTCGGAGTTCGTATGATATACGAACTCGTCGCTTCTATGAAGCGGCAGTAGGCGAGGCGCCTGCGGGGGGGGGTAGGAGGATGTTTTCCTTTTGTTTGCGTTTTTCTTTTGTTTTTCCTTTATTTCCTTTGTTAGTTATCGTGCTTTTTGTTTTGTTTTTTCGTTTTTCATGTATGCGGTTTGTAGTATCGGGGAGGGCCCCGGAGAGGTGTCATGTTTGATTTTTTTGTTTTTATGTTCATGCTTATGTTTTTAAGTTTATGGGGGAGGGCCCCGGAGGCGTTTTCTGTTTTTCCTTTGTTTTCTGTTTGTATTTGCGTGTTCATGTTTTAGCTTGTGGGGGAGGGCCCCCGGAGAGGCGTTTCTTTATGTCCCTTTTTTTTTTGTTTATATATATATGTCGATATCATGTAATTATTAATATATTGGGGAGGGCCCCGGGAGTTGTTTCTGATATGTGTCTTGAAGGTGCAATGTGACCTTGTGAGAGGTTTAGGTTTATAAGAGTTACTACGCTCCTTGTGAATGTCATTCGAAGGTTGATAGAATCAAAATCCAACACATGAAAACGAGTCTGCTCTTGATCTTGCTGATCAATTTATAGTTGTCTCGTCGACGAGATAAATTTATAGCCTGGCGGATAAAACCCACAATCGCGAGTCTATATTATGCAACATATCAATATAATTATGAGGGCTAAGAGATGGTAGTTCTGGTTTAATAATAGAAATATCTTTAAAAAGGATGGCCATATGGATAATATTAATTTTAATCCGTTATAACGTTAGCCAATTGAGCCATGGGACCTGTTTGTATATATGTGTGATGAAGTATCTTGATGATTAATATAAATTGAGTACGCATAACCTCGATAAGTCTTATTCATAGTGTATACATGTAGTTGGTCCTAATCAATCAGGAGATGGAATTTTGTCTATAATAATTGATGGTTATCATAATCTTTATAACTAGTAGAATTATATCGAGCTATCCAGTACACCTCTCTGTCGGTTCCTTCCACTCCAATGCTAATACTTTGAACAGTTTTCTCTCCTCAATCTCCCAACCAACCCACTCACCATCCTTCTTCCTGCCCCTCTTATCCACTGCGTCATCCACCTTCACTCCATCCCTCTCCTCCTCTTCGCTCAACCCAATAAACTCTCCCTTTTCTTCTCCAATGGGCACTCTCTTCCCTGTTCCCCGGTTTGTAATTCCCTCACTACTAAACTTCCAGAACCTCTCCGCCTTCACATACCTCCTCAAATCCCTCTCAAAGGTCGTAGCCCCACTCCATGACGTCAAGGTTGACCCCGCACATCTAGGCGGCGGGAACAAGATATCCACCCTCCGATGCAATTTCCGATTCTTCCTCTTCCCACCCGGCCGAACATTCTCGTCCATCCCCGCCATCTGTGAGTCCCCTTCCTCATCTTCTTCATCATCGGGTTCCTGCCAAACACACAAAACCTTTGGAATCCCATCAAAATTATGGTGACTGCGTTTGGGCCACATATCACCCTCAGGATTCGCAACAAACCTCGACGGTTGATGGATGGTTAATACGTGGGTGATTAACCCAATTTTTTCCAAAAGATCAACCAATGGAACGAGTAGCTCTTCTACATCTCTACTCTTCGAAACCCGTGGGTGGGTGATGAGTATATCCACATCATTACTCAGCTCTTTCCCTCTCCTAAACCCACCCACTATAACCGTCTCCGCTCCTGGAAGTAGTTTCCTGGCGTAGTGTTGCACTCTATCCCTTATAGAAACAACCTCTCCTCTCGGAATTTTGTTTTCAAACTCGTGATAGAATTTTACTCCAATTTGCTGCACTCTGGTTAAATGTTTCCAGTGATGTTCTACCAAATCGTCCAAATCGCGGAACCCGAGTCTGTAGAAATTCCGGGCAGAATGTGCGCCGGCACCCCAGATGTTGTAGAAAAGCTCGAGGGTTCTGTAGTAATTTGAGTTTGAGATTTCGTGGAGGACTTCTAGTTGCCCTGGAGGGTCTGAATGCGTAAATTCGTACCATAATGCGGCAATCTTGTCGTCGCAGCCGGGAAGGGCGCGGATTTGTGAAATATGAGTTATCGGGTAAGGGAGTGCGGCGATGGCGGCGATGGAGGTAGAGTAGGCGCGTACGCCGATTTCGTCGGAGATTATAAGACGATTCAGACGAATTTTGAAGAGAGCTTCGATAAAGTCTTTGTTATAATCTGTCGATGGTGTGGAGCGAGTGCAGGAGAACTTTTGTTTGGATAGAACCCAGGCTGGGAAAGGGGGAAGATGTGTGAGAACATCTTCGGCTTCATCGTGGGAGTCGGTGGATTCTTGAGAGAGGAGTTTTGGACGTTTGAATTGGGAAGAAGAAGACTCTTGGGAGTAGTGGTGGTGAGTACGTAGATGGCGGGTGCCCGGAGCAGTGGGCTGGGTGACGGTCATTGCTCGTCGCATGATTGATTCGCGGCGGGCAAGATCAGTAGCCTGCTGCTCTGCAGGAGATATTGGACTTGAAGCTCGCTTTTGAGGGGTTATGGGTGTAGAAGGAGGCGGCTTTGTGGAATTCGAAGGTTTGAATATGCCACGATAGACGACAAAATCGTCAATACTGACATCCACACCTTCAAAAATCGCCTTTTTGTGCCATGCTAATTTGACGACTTTCAATATCCTCCCATTAGGGGGTATATCTCTAGTGGTAGCGGCGTCGGTAGTACTCAGACCGAGGATCCGCAACTCGAGAGCGGCGCGTTTGGCACCCAAGATATCGCCGACAAAGATAGTGGCATCTTGGGGAGATGTAGCAATCCGATATTGTTTGGAGTTAAGGCTTGAAACTATAGCTAAGCGCTGCGACTCGTCAAGGCGGGTAGGGAGGAGATATATACTGGGAGATTCGGAGGGGTCTGGCATTGTGATTTCGAGGTGGAGGAAAATTGAGGGCGGTCATGACGGAGAGCTGAGCTGGAAGGTCTACAAAGAGGGAAGAAAGTGATATTCCCACTTCTCGCAGAATGGCCGCTGTTCACTCAAGGCTGCGTATACGTATGTGGGGTTGAGGGAGGTCTGTAGGGAATATATGGGAAGAGCGAGAGGAGGGGGAACGGAGAGGGATCGGGCGCGGGATAACAGCTCCCCGCCTCGCAGCGAAATGTGTTGGAATGACGTCTGAGAATTGCCTAATGCGGAAGTTATAACGTTAAACAGAATGCGCTAGCGGGTAACGGGTAATTTTATATTAATCTGATTGAAATCCAACAGCCAATCTTGATGACAGTCAATAATGTCTGGCAAATATGAAATGAATGCGAGATGGCGATATCCGAAGGAGAGTGTCATACACGTTAAAACTATCCGGGTGTCTGCTTCAATTGCACCGAGTAGTCGACTAAGACTGGACAAAGCACGCTTGAGAGTATTGTAACTACAAGCCGTGCCGACAATCTTCTCAGTCAGTATTCCCGCAAGTTATTATATTCTCATTGGCTACGCTGTTTCAAACCCAGAAAGGCATTCCGAGAAAAGTTTGATGGCTACCTGCAGTCTGGTTGTCTGGACGGGGAGCTGACAATGCAATGGCTGCTGGCTTTGAAGTGGGTTTGTGTTGGGTCTTGCGAACGAACGCGACACAAACGATATCACCAACCTCCAATCCATCCACCCATCACATCTCATCTCCACACCCTCCTACATCACCTCCCCACTGACATTGTCTGGTATCTTCTCTCTTTATCCTTCCTCGGTAGCAACCTCATGAGCATGTGCGATTCAGACTAGCGATTCGTTACCTCCATTCCTTTTCACAGACGCTCCTTCATTCCGCCGCTTCCAACCCATCGTCCAAACACCAAGTAACGCGAATCCCCGCGTAACACCACACCTCCCACTCTACATCCCTCGACAGAAACTCCCCGGTATCCCGATACCACATATCCTACCCTCGCAATGGCGCGGGGAGCCGCATCCCAGCCCTCCAGCGCCTCGCTCAAATTCAAAGAACCCATCTCCTGGAAGGCGGGCAAGCCGATTCCCGTACCTCAATTGGTTAAGCGCCTCAAGTCTCTGCACTCGGAGCTACGATCGCTGGTCGATGAGCCAGAGGTGGACCTTCCGTCTATCGACTCTGTAGCCAAAGATCTCGCCGCGACAGCTCTGCTGCACCACAAGGATGAGTCCATCAGGGCTTTCTTAGCTTGCTGCCTTGCCGACATTCTCTACCTGTATGCGCCAGATGCGCCATACACCGCGAATCAGTTGAGGGTACGGCCTTTTTCTCACTCAATTGACACGAAAGACTCCGGTATTTCGGCAGCTAAGACTTGATATCACGTGAAATAGGAAATATTCGACCTCTTTGTCAAAACCCTCAAGGGACTCGAAGACTCCGACAGTGTTTTCTACCAAGAACACCTATACCTCCTCGACCGACTTCACGAGACCCAATCCATCGTCCTTATAACCGACCTTCCCGGCTCCGATGCTCTCATCACTAACCTCTTCACCACCTTTTTCGATCTCTCGGCAAACGAAGGCGAGAAGAATGTGGAATACAAGATGACGGACCTGCTGGAGCAGGTGGTCGAGGAAGTCAACACCCTGCCCACAGAGGTTATCGACGTTCTACTGGCGCAAATGATGAGAGCTTCGCCGGCTGAAGCAAGCAAAAGGAAGGGACTAGGCGACAAGAAGGGAAAGGACCAGACAACCCTGCTTGGCGCACGACAGTACCCTCCTGCCTACAACATGGCTAAGACGATATGTGCCAATTGCGTTGACAAGATGTCGAGGCACATCTGTCAATATTTCACCGATGTCATCATGGACGCCTCCCCGTCCTCCCGACGAGACCAGTCACCCGATGGGGACCCGGCGGAGACTTTGAATGATGATCTTAAAGAAATCGAAAAAGCGCACAATCTCATGTTGGAGCTGTACCTTGCGGTGCCCGAAGTGCTTTCAAACGTGCTTCCGCTACTTGAAACGGAGATGGCGTCGGAAACGGTTGATCTTCGGGTTCAGGCGACGGGCACCGTCGGTATGATGGCCACAACAGGCTCCCTCCCTCAGTCTTACCCGCAGACCTGGAAGACCTGGTTGGGAAGAGCAAATGACAAGTCTGTGGCTGTTCGTGTCCGATGGGTGGAGGCCGCAGTTGAGATTTTGCAGGCTCGAACTGATGTAACGGCAGTACTGCGGAAGGAAATTAAAACCAAGCTCTTCGATAGTGACGAACGAGTACGCATTGCCGCTGTGAAGAAGGTTGGAGAGATGGGTTGGGAGTCCGCCACAAACAAGCTTGTCAGCAAAGACTTCGATGACAATGTTCTGGAGGCGGTAGCACAACGTATCAAGGACAAGAAACTAGCAGTCAGAGAGGCCGCGATTAGCGTGTTAAGTCAACTATGGGCAGATGCATACCCACAGATCGCACTCAACAACAAGGTCGTCATCCGAGATCTTGAATTTATTCCGGCAAGCTTGTTTGATGTCATCTACGTCAACGATAGGGAAACAAATGTCATCCTCGACAGTGCGTTGTACGAATCACTCCTACCAATCGGGGACTATACTGGCAAGAAGGACAGTAAGTCGAAGAAGGCCAAGGGCAAGGAAACTCAAGCCGTCACACAGGCGGCGTCTCAATCAGCATCTCAAGCTGCATCCCAAGCTGAGGCACCGGAAGATGAAATGTCAGAAGATGAAATAAGAACCCGCCGTATGATGATTTTGCTCAGATGTATGACGGACTCGACGGAGAAGCTCGATGGATACAACGATTTTGATACACAAGAAGAAGCCGACCTCGAAGGGAAGACTGCGCAAGAAATTGCCCTTGATCGAAGCCGAAAGACCTCACAGGACTCTGAAAGGAAAGATGCACGGAAGAAATTGAACGCTCGCGCCCGAAAAGCTTTCTTTACGATCCCTAAGAATCAGCAAGCTTATTCAAAGGCAATGGATACCTTTTTGGAATCATGCGAAGCGTTTAATGGGGGCATCATTGAATCTGACGAAGCAGGCATCCGTCGCAAGTTAGAAAACACCATCGCTTACCTCTCAAAGCTCCTACCAGACTCATCCCGATCCTCCACCGATCTTCATAATTTTGCCAAAATTCACGACCGACGTTGCTATGAACAGATCCGACGCTGCTACTCTCCAGATAGTGACTACGAGACCGTCGCAAATTCGATATTCGAAGCGAAAAAACGCATCTCAAATAACACCAAGCTCAGTACTTTGGCTACATCCACGCTCCTTGAAACAATAACACCTCTCCTCTACCGCACCTCGCTCCTTATTTACAACAAATCCCATATTGCCCACATGATTCGCTTTTCCACAGATGAGGATCCATCGTTCGGAATATCTCTCAATCTTGTCGCCCACGAAGTCCTCCGCGAAATGTCGCAAAGCAACCCTGGTGTCTTTGGTGCTCACATCAAAACACTGTGCGATCTCATCGTGGACAAAGCACCCGTAGCACCCCGCAACAAAACCGGTAAGGGTCGTGCTGCCGCCCGCGATGGCGAAGAGATGGATTTAGAAGGTTTAAACATGGAAGACACGATCAAAGCTTGTTCTGGCTTTGCCAAACAATACCCCAAACAATTACCGCACGATAAAAAACTGATGGAGGCCTTGGTCAATTTCTCCCTCTATGGCACGTCTCCAGTCGCTGCGAAGCACGCCGTTGCCATCATTATGCGCACCTCTTCGCGAAAAGACATGTACGCCGGAGACCTAATCAAGAAGATCTTGAAGGAATGGGAGTACGGAAGTGAGTTTTATCTTGTAAGATTGGCAACTCTATCACAGGTTGTGCTATTTGCTTGTAGCGAGGCCGAGTCGGATACCGATAATATCAATCGGATTCGAGATATTGCGATCAAGGAGGTTCTGTTACGCCCACCTGATGGGGATATAGTTGTAGATGAGGACGATGAGGAAGAAGAGGAAGAAGGAGATCAACCGCCGGTGCCGAGTGAGGTATGCAGGGCAAAATTATTGGCGTTGAAGATTTTGATCAATCACTTGCGTGCGCATGGATCCGATACAGATTCCGAAGCGGATGCTACGCGCAAGGTTCTCGCAGAACCAGTTTACAAGCTTTTGAATGCGCTTCTAGCAAATAATGGCGAGCTATCTAAAAAGGGAGATACGCCGAAAGACGATAGGAAGGCGTTATATTGGGCTGCTGCCAATGGGTTCTTGAAAGTCGCAAGGATCCGGGGATATGAGGTTTTGATCTCTCCCAGTGTGTTCAATCGCATCGCGTTGGTATCGCAGTACGGTGTGACAAGTGTTCGGAAACGCTTTGTCGACAAAGTCAAGAAACATCTCGCCGCGTCCACCTTGCCAGCAAGATACTATACCCCTCTTTTCCTCCTCGCCGAGGAAAAGCAACGAGACATCAAGGAAGAAGCGTCGAGTTGGTTGAAAGCGAGAGCTAAGCAGCACCGCGAGTTAAAAAATACAATCATGGAGACGACTTTTGCGAGGTTGTTGAGTTTGTTGGCACATCATCCGGATTTTGAGCGAGAAGACGAGGATGCATTGAAGGGTTTTGCGGTCTACGTACTGTTTTATCTAGAGTGTGTCGTTGTCGAGGAGAATTTGAGTCTGGTGTACTATGTGGCGCAGAGGATGAAGAGTGTGGTGGACGGGATAGTACCCGATCGCAGTGAGGTAAGATATCAAACACCCTTTTCTACTTAATTGAATAATTCGGGTTCTAATCCGGTTATCTCTGCATTGACAGAATCTTTACACACTCTCGGACCTTGCACAAATCGTGGTGAGAAAGTACGAGGACATAAAGGGGTGGGCGCTGCAGACTTGGCCGGGCACGCTGAGACTCCCGGCTGGTTTGTTCAAAGGCTTCAAAGACAATGCTACGAGTTTGGAAGTGGCGAGAAAACACTACCTACCTGAGGGTTTTGAGGATCTGGTGGATATTTTATTTAAGAAGCCGAGCAGCAGAAAGGTGGGTCTCATTGCTTCTTTTTTATCACCAAGGTTTCATAGACTCATGGATAGAGACTAATATGGGTATTTTGGGCATCCAGAGAAAATCCGATGCCTTCGGTGCAGCTACTCCTGCAAAGAAGCGATCTAGGACATCTGTTGCGACTCCGGGGACAGGAACGGCGACGAAGAAGGCAAGAAGTCACAAGCCTAGTACTGGTAAAAAGAAGAAGAAGGGGAGAGGTGAGGATGAAGATGATTTCGGGACGCCAGGTGGTAGCACCGAACGCAGGAAAAGTGGGAGAGTTACGAATTTTGTGGCTGGGAAGTATGCGGAAAGTGAAGGCGAGGAAGGTGCTGAGAATGAGGACGAGGACGAGGACGAGGATGAGGACGAAGATGATAGTGGTGACGAGAAAATGGAGTGGGAGAAGTCGGCCGATGGGGTTGTTGAGGAGGAGGAAGAGGAGAGTGAGCCGGAGCCACCGAAGAAGTCGAATGGGGTTGGGAAGTCGAAGGTTCAGGCTACGCCAAAGTCTGCTATCAAGGCGAAGCCTAAGGACGACTTTGATATGGGTGAAGGTGATGGCGAGGAAGAAAGTGAAGCCGGCGAAGAGAAGAGCGAAGAAGAGGATGAAGAGGAAGAAGAAGAAGAAGAGCAGACGCCTCCACCTCCGAAACGAGGAGGGAGAAAGGCAGCTCCTACGCCAGCGCAGGGAAAGAAAGCACCGGCGAAGAAGGAAAATCTGGCAACCAAGAAGACTGCCTCACCGGCCCCGACGAGAGGAACTAGAGCGTCTGCTCGTACGCGTGGCAAATCCAACGGCAAAGCGGTCATTAGCCAAAGAGACGTGGAGGACGATTCTGATGAGTAGGTTTTTTTTTGTACGATTTGGACGATGGATTTCTAGGATTCTATGGACTTGACACGCTGTGAACCCAGTTTCTTTTTCTTGTATATCGGATATTAAATGCTTGGGCCATACTTACTTTTTCCTTTTTTCCCCCGGCCTTTGCATTGAGATGCGCTTCTACAATACCTACACTTTCATCTTCTTATTCCTCCTTTTCTTTCTTTATTTCGAGCCTCCTTGTACCTTTTATTCTTATGCATGTCGGCATGATTTCACGTTGACCTTGTGTGTGGCATTCTAGCACGCCTTTATGACTCGTTCCCTTTGAATCCGCTTAAAATGTGTACTTTAATCACAAACTAGCATAGCGCATGGCAATAATACAAATTCCTCTTACGATAATACCATTCATCGCTCCTCTATATTCACCATCTAGCCTTCTTTGCAATCAGGAAACCGAGCTTTCGTAGGCAGGGACTATATAAATGTCAAATATGTATTAGGAATTCTTGTGCAGCAACTCTGGATATGATTGAGCTCACTCACCTCTGGCATGGCACCGATCGTGTCCTCCATATCATCGCAAACTAAATCATGCTCCGGACCGTATGTGTAAGAGTTCGAAAGACCATAATTCAACAACTCGTCATCCAACATCTCTTCGATAGTCGTCACCCCGGGGTATCTAATCATATAATCCACAGGATACGGCGGGATCGCCTTGTAAGATTCACGTAGTAGCCTCACACCATTCTCCCAACCTCCAAACCAGTCACTCAACCGTTTCAAATGCGGCCTGAAATCGAAATTAAAGTTAAAAGTCGTCGATTTCTCCGCCAGTAGCTTGTTCATCGCAAACGCGGCCAGGACGGCGTCGATCTTACCCTTGACGTCTCCCAACGATCTCTCTATTTCGAGAAGGAAGCGGTCCCAGAGTTCACGCTGGAAGGTATCGTATTCCACCAGCTTTGGGTTTTTGCGGTTGGTGCGGGCGTGGATGGCGGACATGGCTACCGATACGAGATTCTTGGACCACCTGTCGAGGTCGTAGTCTATCAAATCTTCTTCGATCCAGCGGTGCAGACTGCCCACCCGGTACTTTTGCTCGTGGATAAGGCCGTATAGCTCTTCTAACTTGGGAAGCCATCGTGTCGCTTGCTCTTCATTCGTTAACCCAAAGGTCTGGAAATCGTTCTGTCCCGCCCCGCCGTCCGGTAAACGGTCTCCTGTTTTTTGTTTTATCAGGCTATTAACGCGGGAGATGCGGTTCTTGAGCCCGCGGTCGAGATATTCATAGGTGATATCGACGATTCGAACGCCATTTACGATTTCGTCGGGTTTGATGTCGAGTTTGGGTGGTTTGAAAGGGTATATTTTGGCGGAGAGGCGGAGAACGTATTCCACAGAGTGAACGAAATCCTCGAGCCCCTTTCGGCCTTCGTGGAGGGCAAAGTACTCGAGATCGATGGCGGGGATTATTACTTGTTCTGCGGTGGCTCTATTTTTTTTAATTGCATAGGGTGTAAAATTAGCAAACAGAGATGATCTGGAAGGAACATTGAGCTTTCCAGGCGATTGGAGGGGTTTCGTACATTTGATATTCAAGCAGGACAGCAGTGCCTAGAAGTATGCATTTCGATACTTTAGCCGGTAGCATTGCGTTCCACATCCACTAGCTCGGCAAATATATATATATACGTCTACCTGCAACCCGTGTGTCACGTTCCTAGCGACCTGCATTTATCACTGGTTGAGGTCAAGGGTTTCATGCGAAAATCTCTGGCCCAAGTGACCCAAGTCCGTAGTACCGAAACATAATATACTTTTCTTCATGCTAAAACTAGCGCGTAAATCGCGCAAATTATTACTGTTTTCCTAGTAGAGATAGCCCAGATTTTGATCCCCAAGCTTGGTACAGAGTAATAGCGTGATTAGCAGCTAGCTGCATCTAGGAAAAATCTGATTTACAAGATCAGGAAAAATTATACTGCGATTTAAGCCCACGTATGTAGATGGATCAATTAAAATATATTACAGCCATTCTTCCCTTTCTTCATTTTTTCCGGGTCAGTCTGCTGCTGCTCAACTGGACAGGGAGTCACGAAATCAGCATCAATCAAATCCAGATCCGTGTCGATATAGGCAGGTAGTGACTTTAGCAGTGGAGACAGAGGATCATTTTCACTGTCTTCTGGAATATTCAATGATGCAATGATACTTCCGGGAGCGAAAGAGTTCACCAAACTCTGGGTCCCCATTGGGATCGAAGCTATGCCAACCTGATCATATGCATCTTCCTCGAGATTTCCATCATCCGATCCCGGAAGCGGGGGTATGGCAGCATATGCGTTTCTAACATCCTTCACACCTTCCCTCCAACCCCCAACAATCTTTATCACATCCTCAAATATGAATTTGACATCAGCCCCGTATTCCAATTTTGGCCCCATCCTAAATGTTTTCGACCTCAAACTTTCCATTTCCACCAGAATGTAGTCAAATACCAATAGGAACCTATTCAACTGTTCCCTGTCCTCCTTTCTCTTACCCAGGTCGAACAAAAACCTTCGTCTGTTCTTCGTAAAAGTGCCGCCGAACAGCTTCGGTGCCACGTGCTCGTAATTCGACTCTGGGACTCTCTTAAACCAATGTAACATCCCAATATTCCCATCAGCCCACGTTAGAAATGACCAAAACGTCTGCCTTGCGTATGAAGATTCCTCGACCATCTTTAATAGAGTGTACAGCACTCTGTTCGTCGGTGAATCATCTAGCTTGAGATCGTTATCCTTTGGCACAGGTACATCCGCAAAACCAAAACTGCTGAATACAGCCTTGGCGTTCGCGGGATCCTCGTACCCGATGCTGACGAGGGTGCGTATATTGGCCCGAAGACTGTTTCGTAGAGTGTCGAGTGTCAGTGGGACGTTATTACCGCCGGCACGATTTTCATCCCAGAGGAAGAATACATCTCGCACGGCCTGTTGGAACCGGTTTATGCTCGGCGCATTCTTGTAGACAAAGTCATCCAATTCGCGGGTTCCGATCTCGCCATCCTTGGCGGTTGCGAACCTATATATACGATCGTTTTGGGTGTTAGTGGCATTTTATATAAAAATACTATACGGCGTGGTGGTATTTTCCCAGGAATTATCTAAGCTGCATGGAGATGGGGCTGAATCTAACAGTAACGTATCAGTATGCAGAAGCACGGTTGCTCCGATCAACATACACCTTGGCCAAGTTGATAGCTTCATGCCGTAAGCTGACGTAAGTGATAACGGCTATGCAATAGGATGGAAACAAACGATAACGGCATATACCATCATGATAGCAAAGGGGCTTATGATCCCGAGCCCTAACACAATGTAACCCATGATTTCATTCTGGATACCATTATCCGCTCTATTGTAGCACGTGCATCGTTATTTGAGGCTTTTCGAACAATAGTCCCGAGCAATACGTACGCCCAGAGGATGTGTTGTATGTGGTAATCCGTTTCGGGGAATTTAACCCATGGTTGTGCGACCAGTCAGCTTCCAAACGCCCGGCGACTCCAACGCCCAGCGCAGACAGGGCACCTGACGACTGCCACCAACCACCATTTCGAATGCATGAGCGCGAATGCAAGTGCAAGTGTTACACAATCAAGCCACTGAGGGGTTTTTTTCTTCTCGAAAGGATTCTGAGTCATCGCGCAGTTTCTAAAAGTACAAAGTACCTTGCTGGCTACCTACGGTCCGGTTTTTGGTGCAGGAAACGTCGACCTTGAAAAGATGCATTGCGCCGCACAGTTAGTGCCGACTTTTCTATCTAAAAGTAGAAAGAGCCCCGCGAGCATGAAATATCGTCATGGTGTGCCATACCGATGGTGCAATTGGTTACCTGACGGCAGGTGGTAACGTACCCAACCCAATCCAAGGTTCTCAAATTTTTGAGATATCAAGAGCGGGATATCGATACCGTTCGAGAACTGCTTTTTTCTAACGAAAGGGTCCTTGCAACCCTGCAGCCGAGACCCATTTTGCATGGGCCACTAGCTCAGCCCTGCCGGTCCAAGAGTCGGTACAAGTATCTCCACATAGTCTAGACCGTACCGCAACGACATCTCATCAGCGATATTTTGCATAGCGGCGTTATTTCAGCGCCACCACTTGTCCAACTTGAGCGAATAGGATCTTCCGAAAATATAAGCCGGAAAAATCGATGGTGTGGAATAATGATTGGCTCCGCGCTTCGAGCAGAAATGTGACCCGATGCCTAGGCATGCCTACGTAGAACATACTATACCACCCAGCATCTTATAACCATCAGCTTACAGCTGAATTTCTTAAGCCTTGGTTACTTGTTCGAAAGTGCAATGCATCGCTGTTACGATACTGTAGGATGTGGGGGGTAGAGACCGTCTATAAAAACTTGGGGTTCTCGTCCAATCCATTCATGTTGATCGGGTTTGATAGAGACACCAATCGATTTTGATTTGCCATATATCAGTAAAAACCACTCTGATTTATACCTATTTCACAATACAAATATATTTTGTCATCTTTGATAAACCATGGCAGACCTTGAGCCCACCACAGGCATTCCACAGGTTGTCTTCCCAGCCAACTATCAAATCAACGAGGTAGATTTTGGTGAAGGTTCGACCTCTGGTCCCCAATCTGTCATCCCTGCAGAGGGTGAGCCCGCACCTGCTCCTCCACCGCTCGGGGTACTCTCTCACTTCAAAGACGTATTCGCCGGGCCCGGATTCAACTTGATATTCCGTCCCAACGGTAACACCGTATCCGCCACCACGTTCCCAAACCCACCGCAGTTGCCCCCAAATGTCCCGTTCAGCAATAATGTTCTAGAACTCAATCTCACAAGGGAGACATTGAGGTTCTGGCCGGCACTGGGCTCTACACCCAACCGTGGGCTTGCCGATCAAGGAGATATCTTCCTCAACGGCGTACCATACACCCAGACGGTAGACAATGTCACCAACCAGGAGACTGGCAAAGCCGACAATAAGCCTCAGGGTATCCACTTTGAGCCAGGTCTGTGGATGGCAGTGCCCGAGACCACAAATCCCAAGCTTCCCGCTACCCTATCGAGGATGGCTTCCATCCCACACGGCACCACCATCAACGCCCAAGGTTTCGCCCCCACGAAGACCTTCCAGGGCCCCCCGAGGATCAACCCCGTTGATATTACCCCCTTCCGTATCGGAGACGTCGACCCAACCGCTCGTATCAGATTCGCCAGTCAGACGGCGTCGAACGCCAATACCGCCCGTCTCCCTCAAGATCTCAGCAAGTTCATCGAGGAGGGAAGCATCACCCAGGATATTCTGGATAATCCAAACAAGATTCTCGTTGACGCGATCAAAGACCAAAAGATCACTGAAACCATCGTGTTCACGGTTTCGACCCAGCTGACCCAAATCCTAGCCGGCAACGCCCCCGGCTCAGGTCCCCCACTCGGCGGCGGAAGCAGCAATATCGCCTTCCTCGTCGGCGCTGGTGGTCAAAATCCGAACGCCGACGCGGCCCTCATGGTTGCCACGTTCTGGATTGAAACCGTCGAGGTCGAACTCGAACTGCCGTACATTGATGCGGGCGATTGCGCGGATATCCCGGCCCCGGGAGCTACCTACATATTCGAAGGCCGCATTGTGCCGTCGTTCAAGGTCTCGGCGCCCTACGACGTGACCGCGGGCCAGACGATCAAGGTCAGTTTTACGCAGATCCAGTACACTCAGAATGTGAACTTGAACTTTGCGAATCTGACGTGGCCGCACGTGTCGGTTGCAACGTTGGTTCCGACGGATCCGATTGATGTACCGGCGTCCGCCTGGGAGTAAGCTCTGGGTGCTTGATTTGGTACTGTTGATGTCCTATCTGACTGCAGGAACTTTTTTCTGGATCATGTAACGGTGCCAATCCATTTCGTGTAACGATTAGAACCATCAGAATTAGGTCTCGGAAGGGACACCTGACTAGTGTGTGAAGCTACTCGTGAAACAATCTCATATATGTGAAATCGTTCGCGCTTATTGAATAATAAAGGTGCAATTGTTTTATAAGTTGAGTTGTCTCGTAGACCCGTAAGACGCAGCGTTCTAGTTCCCGATGGAACATTTTCAGTTCAGCAAGAGCGAACGTCGTTACATCGGACTCCCACCGACTTGGAAACTCGGTCGTTGGAAAGATCTACGACCGTGAACCCGGGGTTTGTTACAAATCTCTTCCCCCGAAGCTCAGAGCAGGAATTAACCGTCGAGGGTTCAGAATTGCCATTTTTTCTGTTTCGCCGACTTTAGCATGGGGTCTGAGGCGAGAGCTCCTTTGCGACTAAGGAACAGGAAAGAAGCGGCAAGGAAAAACACCAAGCATAAGATTTTCTGCCTGTCTGTTCCAAAGCTCGAGCTTAATATAATAGCATTGGTTTTCTGTTTTAAGGTTAGTAAATCTAAACATCCGGCCCCACACCTGCAGTTAGTTATGGATGGGGGTCAGGGTCCACATAAGCTTTTCATGCTTCTCGAGCACTCCTCCGAATGACGTCGGTAGCTACCCGCCAAACAAGCTTTGGCAAAATTGGCACACACCGCGAGACCGCAAAGTGAAAAATAGGACTCTTGCTCGAATCGTATGTGAAGATATTTCGTAAAATGTAAACACCCGACCAATCCAAAGCGCGCCATCATACCCTTTTAATCGAAGATCTTCCGTTCGGTCTTCCTGTTACGCTTTCGGGATTTTTGTCGGCATCTTGATGTCTTGACAAACTCTCGATTGATGCGACAGGCCGTATAAATTCTGCAACTCCCCGCTGGAACTACGGAGAACTGCCGGTGATTGCCATCTCCACCTTTTAATCGCAGTCTCTTCCTCGATCTGTTTCGCCGAATGGTACATCTGCAGGATTGCTAGCTATTACCTTGTCACACAGAAAACCCGAAGATTCGAAGCCAATTGAACCTCATTCCTCAACACCATACAACTTCCCAACTCAAACCCAACACCTGTTACACAGTCTATAAATCCCACGATTCCCTTAACAGGAAGAGATCTACGCGTCTAACACCGAATATTTCCAATATTAAGTTTTTATTTTGCATCTACGTAAACTTGCCCGAAACAGAAGAAATTTGCGAAGATAAATATCGGGGCGGCCACACACGATGTTGCGAGCCCAGAACGCCGCCGCGGTTCCCATTGATGAGGAGCCAAAACTCCTCATTACCGACGCCTCCGACCTCGAATACTTTACCGAAGGCGCTGCCAATGTCCTGTACCGGTACGTCGGAAAGGAAGCACAATTTGTAAGTGTTACAATTTTCTTTCCCTAAAAACTACTTTTGAAAATTTGGAATTTGTATAAGCCTTGTAATATTCCTAAATAATGACAAATTGCTCACACCATTCGATGATATATAGCAAACGCACCTCGTCCGTCTTCGAAAATACCTTCCAAACTTCCCCACGACTCTCCAACTATACACTCATCTCCAAAAAGTCTTCGTCCCTCTGCTCCCGTCTTCGATTCTCGATACAAAACTCGTCCAAATCTCACCCGCAGTTCTGAAACAACTTAACGTCCGCCTACAACACGATGACCGCGGTTCCGCTCTCCAGGAAGGATTACCGCCCAATGTTAATGGTAAAAGAAAGGGTGGGCTTGACGAATCGGATTCCTGGGGTTTGATCGTGGAGGATATGACGCCCGGTGTGTACCAGAAATACAATACTGCGAATGCGAACCTGGAGCAAAGCAAGAGGAACAAGAGCAGGGACGCATTCTCACTCTCTCTGCTAAGAGAGAGTCTAAAGCAAGGACAGCAGGATCCGAAAGCCGGAGCGACGACATGCGAAAACACAATGGATGCAAAGGCGTTAGCACAGGATGGGTGGAGGGATCTGTTAACGGTTGAGTTTAAGCCAAAGTATTTGGTACAATCACCGGACGCGCCGAAGGATTGGAAGCTATGTAGGACATGCGCTTTGAGGAGTATGAGATCGAGGAGCATGTCCAGTAGATCCACGGCGAGTGTGAACTCAGAGATAGAGGAAGGACACCATTTCGTGGCGCCCGATTACTGCCCATTGGATTTGGTCTCGACAGCCCAGGACCGGGTGAGGAGGGCGGTGGAGGCGATTGTGAACCGAGAAGACGGGGTTCTAGTGGTCAACGTGGATGAAGTACTGGTCACAGATACGGCATTGGGAGAAGACGGGATCTCGCCGTGGTTGGATATTCTGGATACATCAATCGTGGATCTCCTAACGAGTTACTTTTCGGATCCGGCGTGCGTCACCCACATGTTAGCGAATCTGCAATCGCACTTTGGTGGTAAAATCGGCGTGCTGGCACCACCCACTCCGTCGCTTGAAGTTTCAGCCGACGAGTTGTCCAGAATTCTGGCGGGACACCCGACAACGGCGAAGATTGGGGAAGACATTTGCACGGCTATGAGCTTGAGAGACTGCACGGTTTACGTCAGAATATGGGTCAAGGCGAAAACTAGTGGCAACAAAGGGATTGATGTTCATGTCGAATGCAAGGTTGGGGACCTTGATATGAAGACTGGGGTGTGTATTCCCTTTCTTTGAAACTCTGTGATTATTTTAAATAGGGGATTAGCTAACAAACGATCGCTGATACAGGAGGGTGGCAAAGGCCTCTATTGGCGAGAAGCAGAAAAACGGCTCATTCGAGGCGATTGGTACACTGGACGCGGTGTGATCGATGGGTCGGGATGTCGAGATGAACCGGAGGAAGAAGAAAAATTCACAGATTACGTTCTTACCCTTGAAGCCTCGGAGCCAAAGGAGCTGCTGCGAAATGGCAGCAGTGATAGCTTCCAGTTATCAAGCGACTTTCTAAAAATACCGAAGAGCGCCTCAAAACCCAGTCTTTTGTCAACTAGCACTGCTGCGGTATGATGCTAGTTCTGAAAGGTCGGCTAAGATATCGATACGAACAAAGGTTACTTTATGCTTATTTACATTTGCTTTTTGCGTTCATGCGAGCGTTGGATACAAGGAGTCTTGAGAAAAATGGAGGTATATATGTTTAGTTTTTCAACTAGCGGTTCTTATTATTCCCATCTATGTTTCTGTATCTGTTTCAAAGCGTTTAAAGCGAATTGTGATTGTTCTCAGTAAATGCGGAATAACGCGATTGCAAATAGTATCGGTATCAAAATAATCCGAAATTCCTAATATGCACCGGGTTTATCTTCCGGTCACGGAATTAAACTAACAAATTCCCATATTGTGATTGGGGTCTCAAGGTTTCCACCGATACCGATTGAAACGACCAATCGAACTTGGCACATAGTATTCTATATGTTGGATATCAAACCGATTGATTGTCATAGAATTCGCCAGATCAAACCCTGTTCTATAAAGAACAAACAGAGCAAGTTTGCTATTGACACATTCCAGGAATGGTCGAATTCGCTTGAATCCCAAAGTCCTCTTGCAACTGGATTCTAGAAGATGACAAACCCACGTGCCTAGATCAAAGAAAACTATACCAACATAAAACCCCTGAATCCCAGAATCCCCTGCGCCCCTGTTGTTTGGTTCAAGTTTCCCGAGACAAAGAGTGTTCTAGAAACATGGTCCGATAGCGTTGCCGCGGCACAACAAAGAATATCCAACAGAGCAGGCTGCGAACTAGAGCATATTTTAGCTTGAGCTCCAGATATTTTGTTTTGCCGCGCTTAGATAAAAGGTAATAGCAAAAAGGGCGCGTTCTGCTAGGAGTGTCTACGGACGTGTCTACCAACGACGAAAAATTGTAAATATGAGTAGAAAGCTAAAAGGGAGAGGGCTGAACTCTGTGATTTGATCTCCTTGCTTTGCTAGGTCCTTCCTACGATCAAAGCCTCTACTCGAGCGTTCTCCATGACAGCTCTGTATCACTCTCTACTTCGTTCCAGGACCCTCTCAATCCGGTACTTTAGTCGTGTATGTTTGTTACTCTCGAATTGCTCAAAACTTTTAGCATCGAAAAACATCTCCAATTTCAAATATCCCAGCTATCAAAAGTTTCACGCATATCAGAGCTATCGAATCACGCTACAGTAGATATAAAATCCTTCGAAGATACTTTTCACATCTGTAAACACCTGGGTCAGCTATATGCCAAGGTCTGAATCCAGCCCTGTCAAGATACCCTTCGGAGCAGTGTGCGGCTACAAATCTCTCGACGAATTTCCTGGGTTTCATTGCAAGTTGCGTGAATACAACGCTAAACACTTAGGAACATCTTCAGAATCTCTGAAAGCGACTTCAAGAAATAAATATTAAAAAGATGCAGTTCTCTCCACCACCAGGCCGGCGGTTTTCTCTGCCAGCCTTTGACATGTATGGCCAGCCAATCTTCGAACCGTATCTCTACTACAGCCAATTCCACCATTATCCACCACCACCGCACGCTCCACATCCACCTCACGACAGCTTCCACCATCTCCCAGCAAATTACTTTAACGTTCCAGAAACCCTCCCCGAAGAACAGCCCTACTCTACCCCCAGCTCTCCAGACACGAACCCTTATCCCAATTCGCCAATCTCTCAATACCCTATTTCTAGGGAAATCGACCCAGACGCCTTCATCACAAACAATTCTTCTTGCACAGACGCTTCTTATACTAGCTCCTCAGTCACGGATTTCAGATCCTCCCCGTCATCTCAAAACATATCCTCCTCGTCCTGGACCACCGACTCTTCCTACAACAGCACTCCGAATATCAATTCCTCCTCACCCGCATCATTCTATATCGGCACCTCCCTCTCAAGCGATTCTTCATTTGCAGAATCCATCCCGTCGTTCGACGTCTCGAGGACAGAAACACCGGGCGATTGCATATACGGAACGGAAGAAGCCGATGAGATGGTTGTTAGAACCATCCCTCATGTCGATCTGATCCAGGAACATTTCGACGGACCGTCATTCGGTTCGAAGACTCAGCAGTCGGTTCCTGCCAACAAGATTGGAAGCCAGAAGAACAAGCAAAACCACGTCACTACTGCAGGTAGGGCCTTGGTCGTCAACGGGAGCATCAATCAGCCTATCCCATCAAAGGGACCAAATGTACCTAAAGCTCCAAAGGGACAGAATACCGCAACGGCCCGTAAAAACAATACCCAGAAGCAATCTGGGAAGCAACACGAGAGCCAGCCGAAGAGATCTGTCGAGGTGGAGCCAGCATCACCACCGCCACAAGGTCTTCTAGCAACCACTCAACCAGCACCGATTGGGTCTACCACCACCACGCCAGCAGTTGAGCAACAGGCTCCTGCAACGGCTACAATCGATGCAGAGACTACTGTCAAGCTAGCCTCGCCATCCAACCCAGACGACGAAGCCGAGAGTGCCACCGTCCACATCTCTTTACACTCTCTTCCTAACAGCAACGAGCTCAAGCTCGCCCACCTTCGTGCTCACCACATCGTGGGAGTCAACAAGGAAAAGGTTATTGCTGACGCAAAAGCAATCGTCCTCACAGCCCTCCAATCATGCGAGGCGACTAAGGACGCCCAACTGGGGTCCTGGTTCTCCTGGTCCGAGGTTGGCGTCAACCTCAACTTCAAAACCAACAACGACCGTTGGACCGCCACGGAGCACCAGGAGTGGCTCGCCAACATTGGCGAAAACCTCAGGATTGGCGAAAAATGGGGTGGCATCGTCATCCGAGAAATCTGGAACTCGTACATTATCGAGAACACCACCCTCGACGACGCTCTCAAGCGTACGTTGGAAAACCTGAACCCGATGGACATTGCCATCAACGACACCGAATCGGTCCGTGAACCCTACCGGATCAGAAGGATCAAGTGGTTCGGACCGACAACCCTGGCGGTCTGGTTCCACGACACCCGGACCGCCGAATACTTTGTCCACAAGGGGATGTGGCTCATGGAGGGGTACTCGGGCCACCCCAGGCACAACAGGATCGAGGTATGCAGGCTACCAGCCGTGTACCCCCTTCTCCAGCACCCGAGGAGCCGTTTCGGGATTCAGGTGAAGAAGAACGGGCCGCAGGTGCCAAATCCCGTTCACAAGATGAGTAGGAGCTATCCCGACCACGGGAAGCTCGGGCAGGCGGGAGGGCCTGCACACGGGCATGGGAAGGGGCACCGTGGCGAAGTTCGCCAAAAACATTAGGAGCCGGTTTACGATGAAGGGAGGAGGGGACGGGGAAAGATAGGATAGAATATTTGTGTTTAAGCTAAAGCCATAAAATAGAAGAAAAACGTTTCGCAGATTCTGCCTTGGCAATGCGTCTGAACTATTTGCTTGTATTCGCCTATTTAAATTTCCGGTTTCAATAATTTGATATCTAATATTTTATGTGATTTTATTTTATTTTCCGTCCTTCCGTGCGTCGCATATTGCAGTTGTTTCGGAGTGGCCTTTCTGCTTTGACGTTGATAGCTTTGCATTGACCAAAAGATTTGGTGTTGTCGTGAGGTTCAATCCCACATACATTCGATCCGAGATCGATTGCAATGCGTTTTCCCATGTCAGACAGACGCAGGTTGACTTTTAAGAGCTCGAGAGCCCTATCATGCAGGTATGCGCTGCATTTCATGGGAAAATCCTGTAACAATCCGGTAATTGGAATCTTGAATCATGTCTGTCACAATTGCGCGAGTCGGAACCCTGCCAAGCGAGACACTTTTTAAAGGGTGGAAGAAAACCGGAAATGTAAGCTGATTTTAATGTATCTTCCCGTGCTGGTACCTCCCTCCAGCAGGAACCACCCCCAAGGTCGGTATCCGGGACTGGAAAATACTACACCCTGGAACTCTAGAACTTGTCCCTTCAAAAAAGTGAAATCTGCGGCAATGCACCAGAAAGGATCTGATTACTTTGCCAAAGATGAACAATGCCTCACCGTCGTATCGGCAGCTTTTCCTGCGAGATAACTCTGAGTCGACATTTTCTGAGCAACGTGTCCGAAATATTCACGGTTGCCATTAATCCGTGCGAGAGGAAAAGCAGGAAGGAAAGCTTACTTCACCTCTCTACGTGATCGTCGATAGATGATGCATGATGAGTAAGATATCCCAAAGAATGGCCTTTTTTTTTTCGGCTGTCCCAGAGATCGCGAAGGTGTCTTTCTAATACGCTTCTTTTGCTTTCTCCACGTGTCCACGGAAAAGTTACCGTATTGTTCCATTTATCATTCGCTTTGGTCAGCAGTTTGTATTTATGGAGAGAAATGGGGTTCACGCGAGTCACGTAAATGTGACGACACGATGCGGCCCTTCGTATCGTTCTCCTTTCCGGAGCGTGTCTTTGCGAGAAGGGTGAGCGAGTGAGTCTGTCTGCCTTTCCAGCCTGCACCGCATTTCCTCGATTTGAAATAATTGCGACCAATCAGAAGACGCCGTTTTTCTGAGGCTCCGAGGGGGACGGTTGTGTTGCGCATAGGTGATAAAAGAGAGAGAAAGAGAGCCTTGGTGGTTGGAGGGGTGGTCCGGGTGGAGGCGCAGTCCCGGTCCAACCTGACCGCCAGTATGAAACGGACTTGTAAAAATAGAGTGAAACAGCCAATGGCGACCTGAGGTAACGTTCCCAAGCTGGCCCCCGGGACGCTCGAGTGGGACCCCTGGGTCGATCACCGGAAGCTCCTTTATCTTCTTCTTTTTTTCTCCCCGCTGAATTTCGACTGGGTAACCAAGTAGCTCTGCCTGTCAAGTAATAGCTCTTCGCGATGAGCCTCACTTACCATACACGAACCGTCAACCTGGAGAGATCGCCGACTTTCAGACGCGAAAGAGCCATTGCCCTATTCCGCAATCCCCTGCGCCAGCTGAGATTTGACATCCTCTCGATCCGTCGACGGTATCCTTACCCGCATCATCCGGAGCCTCGGGTCTCTGAGAGGATCGAAGAAAACTACCGGGGTTGCAAGAAATGATTGACAGGTGATATGAGTTGATTGATGACGGGTAGGACAGAGATCACCGTGTGCTGCCGCCGTCTGTAGATTGTTTGACAGGAAAGGGCTTGCTGCAAGGTACCGTTACCAGAACGCCCTGATTCGGCGAAAGATCAGCCATATTCGCTTTGAAGCCGGCCTTAAGGTCGATAGCCTAAAGCTAAAGCTCAACTGAAATCGCGGCTTGGGCCTTTTTTGAAAGCCTGTAACCCGCAAGGAAGCTATAACGGCACCCGATTAATTCTCCAGATAACGTGACGGAGCACAACCTATTTCGAAACTCGGTCGCAGTTAAATTGGTTCCGGACCCTATTTCTGTAATCGCGGGCGTTTTATGCAGTTGCGTATGTCCGAAGTACACGGCGCGGTTTTTTTTACGTCAAAGTACACGACGACGCCTTGGAAGCAGCATGCTTGACTGCCTAAATCCTGAGCTTTTGGTTTGGAAATCCTCTCTTATCGCCTCTGAGCTTTCTTCTCTCTGCCCCAGAGTTCGTCTTGTGAAAATAGAACCAAAAGTGACGCAGGCGTTTCATGGCTATGGGATATCTATTCCGCGTCCGGGTGTACACGAACAAGTCCACTAAGCAAAAAAATATGGGGAATATCAGACTGCCCAAAACAAAGTGTCTACAAGGTCCATCTGCTGCTCCCGCCAATGACTTTTCGTCTGATTCACGGCATTGCCGGCAGCTATTAGTCGTCATCGGATGAGGGTCTTCGCAAGCTTCGTAATGGTCGATAGACGCAACACAAACGGGTTAGCCTTGATCCTTGCGCAAAAAAAAAAAAAAAGGATATGTATGTCAGTATTCGGAGAATTCGTAGTCATACCTGCATGCGAAAATTAAAAAAGCCACGAAACAAAGACGGAGAATATGCGAAGCGATTATCAAAGACTGTGAGGCTTGTACTTTTTCTTTTCTTTTCACAATTTCACAAAGATCGTATATGTATCTCGCCTCAGAGTTGCGATCTTTAAAATCCGTGAAGGAATGTTTCCAGGCGGCGGGTATGGGGCAATGGGGATAGGAAACTCGGGCATTGAGGCGAAGATTGATTGGATATCCCGTGGGATCAATTATCGAACTTCTTTCGCCTGGTTTCTGGTGCGTCGCGAACCTGGCAAAAGCTATGTAGCTCAGGATATTGAGCTTTTCCCCGCCGACTGCTTTTGCTGCTGCCTGGCCTGGTCCGCTTTAATGACTTATACCCGTTAAAATCTGCATCCGTGACTGGTGACGAACCTTTTCTAGTAGTTGCGATAGAGGATTCAAAGCAAGGATCCTATTCTTCCCTTTTTTCTTTTCTTTTCTTAGTTCCTTAGCGGTAGTTCATCATGCTCTACGATGACAGTCATCCCGAAGCTTTCCAGGTGGTACTACAGGTTAGCATGGCTTGGTCTTTTATTTTTATTTTATTTTTTTCTGGTGTGGAAAATCCGGTACGAACCTCATGACCTGACAGGTTTAGCTAAGCACCCGTTTTCATGCGTCACGGGCTGTCCAAGCTTCCTGCGGATAGAGCTATTGATGGCATTCTGAGTACGACACATGCTCTGGCAAAAAAAAGATGATGATGTAGAAAATTTATTCTTTGACTTGATTTGTATGGTTTTAATCGCTGTTGAAAAGTTGTATGATACAAAGGAGAGAAATTGATCTTTGTGGAACCAGCCCTTGTCCAAAAAGAAAAGCAACGCAATGCAAAGGAATCCGAAATGAATCCTGATGATGACAAGGAAGAAAAATGAACCAGAAATGAGCAATTGAAGAAAAAGACACTAAAAAAGCAGAAATAACAAAACGAATCCGTGTATGAGAAGATGTTGAAAGAAAAGAAACCCGAGTGAAGCTGTTGAAAAGTAGAGATTAAATGATGAAAAAGTCCAAATCGCATTCAATTGCGCCAGATAACTCCGAATGAACCCAGAGTGCCCAATCCTCCGAGGTCCATGTATGCATCGATGTATTATTGCCAAAAAGCAGAAGAAAGAAGAATAAACAATAAACTCCGAGCTATGCTGGTATAGGTCGCTCAAAAATATAGGAAGAATATATGCCAATGTCGAAGGAATAAAGGGAATGAAAGTCTGAAGTCGCTCGCTCGCTGAAAAGTGCCATCAAAAAATCGAAAGAAGAGTTTTTTGACATCCTTCGTGTACTGTTTCCTCAAAGTTCGTGAAATCGGATGGAGAAAGGGACTGAGAAAAAGTCGTTTCAATGCGGCCGTAAAAGTTTCTTGGTCGTTGGAGGGAATATTTATATGTACAGGTCGAAAGTCGAATCATCGATTAAAAGAGGAAGAGTCGTAAGAGGTCGTTGGATGAGGGTGGTTTTCTTTTGATATTTGACCGATTGACCGATTATTTCCAGCTCTCGCAGGTGGGACTGGGCAGAACACCGACGCGGCCGCCTGGAGCTGGCATATGCGAAGGGCAGGCGTATCCAACCAGGACGACCTTTTCTTCTATAATGTGGCCTCCCATGTGTTTCGATGCGCAGGCATCAACTCCGTGCTGTGGTTGTTGTTAGCCGACTGTTTTTTTCCCTTCTTGCTATTGGATCCTGCGAATGAAGAATTTATATCCGTACCTGATAGTAAACGCACTTGCAGACAGAGTATCTCTCGGTAACACGCTTGCACATTTTGAAATGTTTAATATGAAGATCCTTCTTTGACTCTTTGGTTGTAAATTGGGTTGGTTTGGTATAAATTGCGACAATCTAGGACTTGCAGAGATTGTTTTATATTGCTGAGTATTGAAGGTTGGCTGTCGTAGATTGAGAAGGTGGATTGAGTTGGCTCGAAAGAAGAGGCGGAGGAGAGGTCTTTATATTAAAATTATTGGAAAGGAAAAAATATATCCTGAAACGAATGGATACTGTTGAACAAAGATTGAATGCGAAAGGAAATAAGGATCTGTGTCTTTGACGTTGTGGGTGGTTGAATTCGTTGTTGTTGATGATGTGCCGGGAATGGGATATGAAACCGCGGGAGGTTGAATCATACTTATACAAAGAGATCGATGCGAAATCCTACCATCCCAAACTGTCGGTAACGTGTAGTTCCTATTACAGCAAAGAGAGAGTGTGTGTGGTTGAGCGGCCCTTCAATGAGACCTCTAGCTGCTTTCTGCTCTCGCGTGGATAGCAGACAAAATGCTAAGCCATTGCGAAAACAACCCAAAGTTGGACACAAGGTCCGTTGACGCCCCGATTCATTTTTTGACATTTTAGATGCAAGTTACTTTTTTTCCCAGGCTCTGCCAGGGTGGGTGTGGGCGGGCGCCCGTTTACAGTGTGGGAAGGGGGAAAAAGGAAAAAAGGGATGTCCTAGCATGAAAAAAGGAATTCAGGGTTGTTTCCGAGATATGATGGGGCACCGGTGCCAGGAACCGGACGCATGGTTACTCTACGCTAGAAGGCTGTAGATGTCATACAGGTGGGAAACTGTGGGTTTGCTAGAAAAAGGTACCTCTCCCAGCAAGGTACAAACATCAGCTTGCACGACTAATGCGGTAAAAGTGGGACGCCGAATATATCGAGCAAAATAATCCATAGGCCTGGCCGGGAGACCATGCCAAACGTGGGATGGAAAGGGTGCCATCCTATCTGACTGGCCGGTGTGCGATAGTGGGAAGGCTAATAGCGACTCTGTGTGGAGGCGGAGTGGGTGATTTCTGGTCGCAACAGTGTGGCCGTTAGGCGCATTTTCTCTGGGTATCACCAACATTTGTGAGGGCGAGAAGGCTGAAAAACAAAATAAAAGTCGCCCAACTGCTTTTGACTATCTCTTTGTCATGTGCTGGGATCCGGGTGAGCATGCACCACCACTCACTCGCGGCTGGTACTTCTTTCACCAGCCAATTTCTGGTACCTGGCACCAGGGCCTTTCCCCTGTAAGCTGTTGCGATCTGTTCGGTGAGCAACCAGCACACTTGCCCCAATAAGTCAAAGCGAAGAGTCTAGGAGTATTCTCAATGTTAACATTTAATTTAGATGAAGCCTATCAAGGACAGAATTGCCATACTCCAGAGCATGCAGCCGAGCGGGAGTACCCACTGTTCAGCTCGACTTGACCTCGAGAATAAGCTCCGGATCTCTCTAATAGGACCGGTACGAAGTAATCCCACAATAAGACGAAGCGGGTGAGTGAACCAACCAACGAGCTGACTTTGCGTGGGGCTGGGATGCGACTCCTTTTCTTTTCCGCCCTCGTTTCCAGAACTTTGGACTTCAAAGCAGGAGACAAAATCGGGCTGGTTAGCTAGCTAGCTCACGAACTGTCTGCCGATGCCGCGAAAGACAAAGTTCCCGATGTGTCTTGGTACCATAAGGACAACCCGATCTCATTTAGAAATTGCGAGACAACGTGATATCGCAGGCAGCTCTGATGCTAACAATGAAAAGGGACATAGCCACTATCTCGGTTCTCTGCGAAAGGCCTTGTTTCTTGAAATAGCAGCTTTCCCTCGGTTAGGAGCCAATTGGAAGCGTCCCTGAAGAGGCAGGCTTCTGGAAATTCCACCTGCTTGGCGGTCGTGTAGCTCGTTAGTCGAGGTGCTCGCTCAGCAGCGATGCCATTTCTGGTGTATGCGATCCTGTAGCACCCATTTTGGGATAAACGATCCCAATTAGCTCGGAGCATCAACGCCTCCTGCTCTTCTTTTAGTGGTTTTTGGTGAAAGCTTTGAAGCACTGCGCATTTTTACGATGCATGGAGGCAATACAAATCATCATCGATCACAGCGAGTCGGAACTACGTATGAGGCTTCTCCGGAGCGGCTTTGTTGATGGCTACCGGCCATGGAGCAAAAATGTACCGACGTTGCAAGTTGCAACCTAACCTTTTCAACGTCGGGTTAGATCCTTAGATTAATTGTACGTCGGCGTTCAAAAAACGCGCAGACGTTGTGCCTCAATTGCAGTGCGATTTTGATCGTGTTGGAACGGATCCATCAATGCCCCGTTTGGTGCGCGTGTTGTGCTCCCGAGAAGTCATGACGGGGTCCCCAAATAGAACCGTAGCTGTAGGACATTGCGATGCGATGATTCATAGTATTGTACGACAAAACAAATGATGTAAGGCACCAGATTCGGGTTGAATAAACCGTCGAGCAAGATACTATATCCCCAGTACAGACATGTCATTTTCCGGGCGAAAGCCCAGAGTCACGGTTACAGCGCCGCAGACCGCCTCGCAGCATACCATAGGGCTGCATATCGACTGCAGCACGCCAGTCTCCTCTATGCACCGATGCATAATGCATTATAGTGGACAGACACCTGCGTGGGAAAAAAAAAACCTTCTGGTAGTCCCTCGCCTATTTCACCTCTCAGAATCGATCTATGAACGGGAGCTCTGGATAATTGACAGGTGCAGATAGCAGCTTACATTATACATAAGCTTTTTTTCCTTCAGTCTCCTCGCTCAATCCGATAATGGTGCATTGATCTATGCGTTTGAGTACCCAAGTTGGCACTTTGACCTCGAATAAAATTTTATACCTCGTTTAGCTAGAACATCACACGTGCATGACAAGTCGGATAGCTCGGGACACTGTGACGTCGGCGGGCTTTGGTTCAAGCGAAAAAAAAAGTTGTCAGTTTCAGCTGAAAAGTGCTCGGAAACAGTGAGAAATCGCCTAGTTGACGATGTCGCTTTTGACTCGTTTTCTTACCGATTTATGGCATGTATTACTCGCATGCTAGCACGAGGGATATCGATGTTGGGGGTACGTAATTCCAAAAATTTAGTTTGGACTGTGATCGAGAAACAGGTAGCAGCCCATAGTCATCGTGATGACTGATTTTTGAGCGCTCATGCAGGGCCTGGACGTTTGAATTGTTGTGCAACTGTGATCGATTTGAACCAACTGTAAGAGAAACGTTCTCTACATGTGCAAAGGCTTTCAAGATTCGCTGAATAATCATGACGCATAGGTTTGTTAGGATCACATTATAGGAATTGAAGTCCGTGCTGGTATCACGACGCGTGAATATGCGAGTTCGAATGTGGTATTGTCAACCTAAAACCTCTGCTAACAGTGGTTCAGACCGTCGCCTGGCTGTTCCGCGGAGCTGGGTCGCCCGACCTGCTTCAGGATGAGATGTTTGATTCAAAGCAGTATAATTTCCCTACCCTCAACTCGGAACCAGGACAGGGACAGCCTGAGAATATACTAGAATGCGAATGTACTTGATTGCAAATACACGAGACATTAACATAGTGATCATATCGATATATCCCCATAGCCCCCCGAAACCAGGGTGTTGTTGTGGTGGTCCATGGTGTGTGGACCTGGATTAGGAACCTGTACCTGTTTGTCGAATGAAAGGAGATCATAATGCTAAAGCCCCGACAGCCTGGAAACGAAAGAGACCAGTTTCAGTGCGCTTCCCAGGTTACTTGTGAGATGACATGATACAAATGTCGAACATGCCGACCATGCCGCCAGGCACAGTCAAGCCAAGTTCGAAATTAATAGACATTTGCCACATTTGGTGGTTCCGGCGCCGCTGCTGGCTTGTTTTCTCTGGATATTACCGTTGCGCCATCATGCGGCAGTGGCTCTGCTCTGTACGGTAGCCCTGGGCCTGAAGATGCACCGATACTTCGGGAGCGGTTGAACACAGATTTGTGAGAGCGCTAAAATGCTAAAAGAACAAAATTAATATCGTTATTATTATTCCTCGTTATAACGTTATTGAGTATGCTCTCTATTAGGGTTGGATCCTGAACGCAAGCCAAAGCGTCTTCAGATTTCTGAGCCTGTCAGGCTGCGGCTGCTTAGCCGTTGTGCAATTGCGAGGTACAGTTCGAGCCAAGCCGGCCTCTATAGCTATAGGTGGGCCGACAGGCCATGCGAGGTGAATCGAAACAAGAATCGACAGCACTCGTGATGGTAATATTTGGTGGGAAACCTTCGCCCAGGCCAGGCCTCAACAAAATCATGTCGCCGATACTCGTATCAGAGTTTTGATGCCTTGAAGATTTCAAAAATTCGAAAATGTGCCTCGCGATTGCGAAATACCCCACTCACCTCCGACGCGCCGACGCTTTAACAGCCGCACGTATCGCTGGGACATCTCATACACCGTTTGGGGAATTTCCCTGTTTCTTACAAAGAGGTCACTCGAGGCTTAATAACAAAAATGCGACGGCGGCTTTTCTATCGCGCATACGGAACTCCCGAGAGGCTTTGGTTTGAGTCGGTCACCAAAAATGTGTGGGCTGAACGCTCCATGTCATGTTCAAACCCTAAATCACATCGTCATTTCGAGCACTCGCATTAGCGAACGGGTAACGACCTCAGAAGGGAATGGTTGCCCGTGTTCGGCTGCCAGCAAAAGAGCCAGCTTTCGGTCGAATTGTGTGGGCGCATCATGTAAAGGCGATTTTAATATGGAAAGGGGGCAGGATATGGAATTGTATGCTTCAGAGATGGCTTGCTCGTTTCTATTCTTTGCTTGGGGCCTTTGAAACGACGCGAGGCTGAGCTGCATACAGGTATATTTCCCTAGCAGGGATGGTTGCTGCCTTATGGATATCTGACGGCACTCCTGATTGGCTCGTTTTGTAGGGCTGAAGACTTGTCGATATCAAGCTTCAAGTTGCAACACAACAGCGTGTCGAGCGACATCATTGCGAGAGGGGAAAGACCGGGGAAATGCCCTCTAAAAAGCTAGATCCACCGGATCGCGAGAAAGTTGCATTCCGTTTAGTGATATTTGGCAACGTACATCGCGGTTGGTTATCCCACTGGGTGCTATCTTGTGATACCTCGTGCATGCGCAGCAAGTATCAATTAGCAACGCAATCCAATGGGTGCTTTTCATGTTGAAATCCGGATGGAAAGGACACAGTGCAACCGACCACTTGATCGGTAGCATATGCACCTCTCCTAATTAAGGATAGCCTACTCCTAAGAGGGGTATGTTCTAGCAAATAGGCTCTTCTCCAGACCCTGTTTCTCAATCTCGGCTCCACTTCCAAGGCTTTCTTCAGCTAACCGTCGACCACCTTCTCTCTAAATTCCTCAAGAACCTGACCTGAAGATCACAAGTTGTGGATCCTAACAGGATCTCTTCAATGCACCCCGCCGTCTATCGTCTTTCCTCCGACATTGCGATGGAGGGCACAATCCCGTCAACCACGATCTTGGGAATCGTCTGGTCTGACGGGCGACCAGGTTCCATACCGTTTTCACTGGTGATGCATCCAATTGCGGCCGTAGACTCATCAACCCTAAAGATGCAGCACATTCCCAGCCGCAGCGGAATTTACCCCTCACGATCATGATGCAGTCTTGTCTTGACGTGATGCAGCGATCCTACTCGTCAACGGTCGTTTGTCAACTATCATTATCACACAGCATGCTATGACATTGCTCATTCCGCCAAGTAGCCCGCCTCTCTAAATTGAATGTCTCAGTTTTCGGGATATGTTTCCCTCTCTCAATCCCAGGCCCATCCTAAATTCTGTAGAGACTGCGCCAACCCAGGAATAGGCCTTCAGGTACACCCGCTAAGTTCTCCAGTATTAACCCCCTACCCCCCAGTTGACAGCTCCTCGCCTTTATTCACACCGATATTCCGAACTTTACCCCTGAGGTCTCCGGGGAAGAAAAGCAATATGGTAAACAAGTACCCTCCTAGGGAGGTACTTGGTCTAAAATATCTGTCACGTTTGTCTTGGATGGCCTAGATTACACGCACAGTTTAATGAATGTGGTATTTTATTATAGCCAAGGCTAGGAAACGTGGGTTTCCTTGATTTTGCCTTGGGAAAACTTTTTCCTCCAGCCTTGGTTTGTGGGTCACCCCCCCATCAAACAAGTTTATGAGGATATTCTATATGCGGGTTCTTGACTAATGCGAATCTGGCCGTTATTACTGTAAAGTTGGAAGAGGCCAGAGCATGCGCGCTGAAAAACCTGGCATTACGCTCTTCATCTCAGGTCTACATGGTCTCCTGACTGTCTTTCGATCCATGGACCTCTCGATCGAGCCTCGTCGTCTAGATCCTGTTCTTCTCCCATGCCATGGGAGACTGAAAGAGACGGCGATACCCACTCCCCTTCCCAACAAATTTGTCATGCAAGTTTTTGAATCGAGACCTGTCTCGATCTCAAAGGCCTTTCTCGACATGCAGCTGGGAAGCGCATTTCAGGCAAATGAAAACCCTCCTCCACCCGTTCACCAATTACGGTCGTGTCTAGACGCTCTGAGGCATATACATGCTTCGTCGCTATAGATAACGGTAGTAAACGAGATTACAATCTCGCCACATATGCTTCTCGTCAACTTTAACATTTGCATTTTCCAGTTCCAAGACACCCCATCCTGATCCCCACCCATCCCCTGATACATGCAGTTACACTATCCATAAAGACTGTCTCACTATTCGTCAACGTCTTTCTCGGTTGCAGGAGGTGGGCATTCTCGACTAAAATGCTCGTTGTCCAACTCTGCTTTCCTCCAATCATCCTTCTCAGTTCTTTGGTTCTTTTCCTTCCGACAAACCCCCCTACCCCCGGCACACGTATGCACTCTTTTATCAAGACGCTTTTAATGATCGTCAACGACTATTTCCTCTTCAATTCATATTCCCTCAAGCCGTGCTTGATGCATATTGTTCATGTCGGTTTGTGCCGTCTCTGGCTGCCGCACACAATCTTTCCCTCCTTCCATACAGACACTGGAATCCGGAAAAACCAAGCTCTGGCTAACCCAAGTTCTTATTTCCCGCTCTGATTAACGGCTGTTTTTTCTTTTAATCTTATATACACTATCAGGAAGGCTAACCGAGAAGCTCCGAGGAAAAAGGAGCGGAAAATGTGGAGATGGTAATAATATGCTTCATCGAATATGAAGCCTGTCTCTTCAGAGACAAGGAAGAAAGGAAATCAATTTCCCGGAATCTTTGCCCTGCATAGAATGAGGAGTTGTATACATGAAGGAAAGAAGAATATGCAGCCACGACGCCTCTTCCGCGGTAGCATGTCTTTCATATTAGCCAATATGCAATAGACAAAAAACTTTGAGACGGTATACTAGACGCAACTCTCCCTGCAGCGCATCTTCCCCCCTCCTGGCTTCGAAGTCTCGCCTTTCTTCTTTTCTCCAAAGTGCCCATGATCGCCATCGTCGCTCGCAAAGCTAACCCCAAAACCCCGCTACTCTTTACCCGCAAAGTAAAACGAACCTAATACTCCCAATCATCATCCACACCCTTTCCTTTACCCCCAACGCTATCCTGCGCCCTATACATTTCCGCCACCTGTCTCGCCGTCGTCGCCGCATCCGCTTTCTTATCATCCCTCTCTCTGATATACCTCGGAAACCTCAAACTCACACCTTTGCCACTGGCGTCCACATTCTCCGCCGCGGCTTTATACCTCGGACTGAGCGTAAGATCGGCGCAGAGGACCTCCCAGACCACCTTCGGTTCGAACCACACGTCCGGTTGGTCCTTGGGTACCGTCGAGTGCGAGTAGAAGGGTTTCGGCTTTGAGATTATGAGCGGCGACAGCTGTTTGTGTAGCGCGGCAAGGACCTCGTCCGAGAATCCTGTGCCAATGTTGCAGATTGTCTCGTACTTTTCGCTGGATGGATTGTAGCAGGCGAGGAGAAAGGCGCCGTATACCGAGGTGCGTTTACCCCTCCCGTGGTACGCCCCGAGGACGACAAGGTCTAGAGAGTCACCGGTGCCGGCGAGGTAGTCCTTTTTGATCTGGTTCAGGGGGAAGAAGTTACAGTCAGTATTGTACCTCTACCTCTGAAAAAGTCACAAACTTAGGGGATAGTTGCTCACCTTGAGCCAATTGTGACTTCGCTTGCTGGGTGTGTAGAAACTCTCCTCGCCGTCGAGCATCTTTACCATGAGACCCTCGCACTGACCCTTCACACTTTCTTCCAAAAAGGCCTGGATCTCATCAACCTGGTCGATGTTGGCGTGCTTCGCATACGCGAATTCTCCCTCGACTACGTTGAACGCCGCCCTCATAGCCTCCCGGCGTTCGGTCAAAGACTTATGCACGAGCGCTTCGCCGTTTAAAAATAGCAAGTCGAATGCGTATACGCAAACTTTGATTTTAACGTCCTCGACCGCCACATCTTTCCTCTTCCTGGTCATCAAGGTCTGGAACGGTAGCAGCTTCGCGGTATCCTTATCCACGGCAGTCGTCTCGCAATCCAAAATGAAGCTGGTTGTGGTGTCACCGACCCACTGGTTCAGGACGGCTAGGATGTCTGGGTATTTTGTACTCAGATCTTCCGAATTTCTCGAGAAGATCATTGCCAGACCCTTCTTCGGGTCCTTCTCCGTGGACGCGTACCGTTCCGTTGCATTTGCGCTAACGTAATGGATCTGCGCCCTCTCGCCGTCGTACTTGTACTCGCAGGTAAACTTCTTATCTTCGAATCTATCCAGGACCTCCGTGATTGCTTTTGTCGGCTTGGCAAGCATGGGCTTTAGTGGAACACCGGGTTGCATTGTGCAATGTTCTCTGAGGTTCATGATACCGTGCTCAACCATGGCTGGAATGACAGCCTCGTAACTCGGCAACCCGCTAAACACCTCCTTTAGAATAACTTCTGCGGCAGCTAAGTCTTTCGGAGTGACGACCTTGCCCTCGTTCTGCTTTTCCCAGGTGATAACCGCTTGCGCTAGAGCTGGCAGGATCGTACCTTCAGCGAGCCCCAGTCGCAGCTTCCCTTCGAGACCCCTGACCAAAAACTTGGCTTCCTCGCCTTGACATGCTGCCAGCAGCTTCTTGATTTCCCCGACCTTGAGTGCCATTGTCCCGTCACCCTTGGTTGTGGCAACCTTGTACAACCCCTTGAAAATCTTATCGACCGTCAACGGTTGCGGCTTAAACATTGTAGGTTGTGCGTTCCTACTCTGATAAGCAATCATCCCTAAATCTCCAACCTCCGACTGCATCGATTTAAGCTTCTCCATGCTCCGTCCTGTAGATTCCGAGATTGCCTTCATGATGAGTGATTCTCCGATACCGAGTTCGATACCCATGTAGTCTGCTGCAAGCCTGTTGAGCATCAAATGGACAACGGTGACCAGTTCGTTGGGGTTCAGTCGCAGAACTTGTTGCAGGAACAAGCTCGTATGCGCTGTGATCTCGAGACGCTTTCTAGTTCCGTCGATGAGTTCGAAAGTTTTGCAGAGAGCAGCATAGGGGACCGGCGTGCCTGCTTTCCAGTCGTCATACGGGTGCTTCTTGGTTGAGACGAGTTTTTTGATCTGTTCTGCCTTTTTGACGAGGGCGGAGTGGTCCTCGTCGGAGGCTGATGCTAGATCTTCATCCGCCTCCAGTGTGAGTTTATCGACGGCTGTTGAGGGAGAGGGCGATTTTCGCTTCCGTTTGGGACTGCTGGATGACTTTCTGGCCTTTTTATTTGAACCTTCGCCTTCATCATCTGACTTGGCTTTCTTCCCCTTTCTCCCTTTTTTGCTGGTTGCTGCCTCGTCTGAGAGTTCCTTCTCTGCCTCTGGTTCAGGTGAAGACTCGACCCTCTTCGGCCTACCCCTCTTCCTTTTCACAACCGGTTCGTCTTCGTCGGCGTTCTCTTCGTCCACGGCCGACGACAGTTTTGCCTCCACCTCCCGTTCCGGCGACTTGCGCTTCCTCGATTTCTTCTGTTCCGGTTTCCCGTTGCTTTCCTTCTCTTGGGGGGTATCGTCTACGCCGTCCATATCGACGTCATCTTGTTTATCCTTCGAAACGGTAGTCGTGGCCGTAGAATCTGGTGTTTTGTCCTCATTGTCGCTTGTATCCTTCTTCGCTTTGCTCGAGAATGCGAGCTTGGCCTGCTCTTTGACAGGTGGTTTCGTACCCGGTGGTAGCTTAAAGAAGCTCCTACAAGTAGAAGTTGAGTAGCTGTTAGCTAACTGGTCATGGTTGAAAGTGTGCGATACCCCATCAGCCGTAGAGAAAATCCGGGTGGTTGCATGCAGGTGAAGCTGCGCACCCTAACGTCCTCTGTCCTGAGGTCACATACCCCAATGTAGACTGCTTTGGTGGCATCCTGAAGATCGTAGAGCGATAAGTGTCTAGCTGGTATCGGGAATAGAGTCGTGTGAATGTGTGGGCGCGAAGGAGAGCGCGAGCAGGAGTTGGTGTGGAGGATGTGGCACGGCCAAATGCGCCAGGGCCGGGACGTGCTGCAGGAGGGTACAGCCGGCGACAGCTGAGTGAGAGCAGTTGGGTTCTTATTAATGAAGACAGTTTGCTGGTATTTTTTTTGGCAAACTGCTATACTAGCGAAAAAGCAGTTGTAATAGTAATAATTTACAGGTAAAATAATAATAAGAATATCAAAAAGAGAAACTGAGAAGAGAATTTGAGTATTTAGCTTTCACAAGAAATATGCGTCGACGCGTGCTTGTAATTTTCTGCGGTTTTGGCGACGTCACGTTTGATTGGCCAATGTGACGCCGCGGAATCCAACGTGCAACGCATTTGACAGGAGCTAATTTTTTGTCGTACCACCTGGACTTACGCGTGCAGAAAACGTGTGCCGTCAATTTGAGAAGTTTTATACTCGATTCTTAGAACGAAAAGTGGAATAGGCCCCTGGAGGATTAAAGCCAAAGAAATCATGAGAGTCGTCTTGATCCAGAGCTAGACCTTCGATTTTTCATCCCGCCTACTATAAAGTCCCCCCCAATCGTCCTCGGAGCCTTCCCGCCTGTAGAGACTGTAATATAATGTTGTTCAGGGGTCAATATTTAATGGTTGAAATCGTCAGCGTAGTTCTAGCTACGTTGTTTACGGCAGTGTAAGGGCGACTCTATACTACCAGTACTACCAATCCTCGAACTAACAAGTCGTATTGAACAGCTGTGCCAAGACAGCCTGGTCCAGCATAGACGTCTTTGATGTCCTCTTAGAGAATAAAGCCGATTCAACACTCTGGGATACTCTTACGAAAGATATCAAGTTCCTCCGAGACTGGTATCGAGATTATGCACCAGTGGCAAGGGATCCGGACCATAAATACCCGGACTGGTTGAAAACCTGGGACGAGCTTGCCACAGAGGCTTTGCCCATAATCGAGAATATCAGAGTGATTTTCGAACCTGTGGACAGCGATACGGACGATTTCAAGGAGGCTTTGGAAAGGTTACCCGAATTTGACATGGGTTCGGAAACCGACGCTCTGGTAACCTTAGATACGATGGAAGGATACCTTTTGGATATCCCCAAATGGATTAATAGTGTGATAACTCTGGTCAAAAGCGTACAGCCTTATCGTGACAACCCGTTCTCTGTCATATTTTGGCTTTTCGGCGCAAGACTGGGCCGTCTGACGAGTGACGGGGAGATACTGATATTCTGGGATACCGAGAAACCAGCCGTCATCCGCAAGTTGTTGCTACAGCTGAAGCTCGAGTTCACCTGGGCGAGCATGGAATTCCAGTCCCGCCAAAGCTTTATCAGAGCCTTTGCCGAGGATTTTGGCCACCCACAACTTATACTTCTCGAAACGATTACGGGGTATTGCTCCTTTTATTCGGAGAAGATTAAAGATATTTTAGAGATTATAGATCGCATTCGCAAGTCGGCGGCGTTCAAGTCGTTGTATGATATCAGCGGATTCCCAATTCCGAAGGAACTGGAGAGTTTTTATAATAAATATCGAGGGCTGCCATTTCGGGAGAGAAGGACAACCACGATGAATAACCTGAATACCCTGTTGGAGACGGAGGAGAACCGGGCAAGGGTCGCAACGGTGACCAGCAGGTCAGAGTTGAAGGGCGTTAACCGCGACGTCCTGGTAGATTAGATTTGGATTAATCCAATTTTGATTCTTAATCTTATATAATAAGATCTATTCACTCGAGGATATATCGCTTGTAAATGGCTACTTCAATATTCGTAGATGCTAGATGCATCTCGAACGCGAACGGCGAGTGAATTCGTGAACATGTACATGTGTTGAGGCTGGTCTGGTGGTTTCCATGGCGATCCGAATTGGGAAGGGCGACAACATTTGTAGGGCCAGTCGAGCCAATCGAACGAGACGACCGCCGACCCCGGCACCCCTCCCAATACTACCCCTCGACATCAATCTCTGCATCATAGCCCCCCTCCTCGCGCATCACCGTCTACGCTAGTCTCTCTTTGTCCCGAATCCGGCGCCAACCAGAGTCATTTCTCAATCGGCGAGCTTGAATCACCTCTGTAGGTAACAATATCCCGATCGTCAAAAACAAACGAAATGGGCATCAGCAGCTAACATGCATATAGCCTATAGTCGCAAGTTACCTCTGAAAATACCGTCCATTCAGCGAGTAGCTATATAAGCTCTACCAAACCAGAGCTTAACATATAAACCAAACCGACATACAATGTCGGAACCCAGCATATACATCGACCTACCACCCAAATCCGACATTATGGAGGAGGCAGAAGAAGAGAATGAAGCCATGGAAGAAGATATCGTCGAAGAAGTTCTAGAAGAGCCAGCACCCACGCCACTGAGCTTTCTAGAGTACGTCGTATCCTTCTATCCTACCTTCACAATCATGGCATCGAGAGAGATCCATGGCATAAATTCGATTCCCAAAAATGACTAACAATCTCCTCTGTGATCTCAGCCACCTCCAATCATCAATAGTATCGTTATCGGTAGGCGAAAGTCCAGGAACTACAATCGCAGCTCATCAGTCCCTCCTCCAAAAATCTCCTTGGTTTGTTGCACACTTTGCATCTGCCACGACGCCTACCGTGGTCGCTCTTCCATCTGAGAACCTCGACGCCGTCGGCTGTTTCATTCAATACCTGTATACCGGCGACTATTTCCCACGAATAATAAAGCAAAAAGGCGAGGAGGTTCTTGAGAAGGACCCTTCGCAAACAGATCCTGATGATGGCGACCACCTGTTGAAGCACGCTAGGGTGTACACCCTCGCTGAGAAGTTTGGGATGAGAGAGCTCAAAATTATGGCCCACAAAAAAATTCATCGAATCAATAGCACCGCAAAGGGAGAAATTCAGTACGCGAGATACGTGTACGCTAATACTCCGAGAGAGGATAAGACCATCCGGGGTCCTGTGGCGGCATTTTGGGCTGCGAGAGGTAAGCATACTGGTTTAAAATTCCCAAATTGAGATATTTGGTAATCGATTACTGACTATATTACTCGATGGAACAGCATATATTCTACGCCACGAATCGGAAGAAGAATTCCGTAAACTCATCCTCGAGTTCCCACAATTTGGATACGATGTCATCACATTATTGCTCGACCAGAAAGAGAAGGAACCATCCGCACCTTCCACCGGTGGCAGGAAACGGCCACGATTCAGTTTGGCCTAGAAGGACGGCTCTGAAAGCGCAAGCAAGATGTCAAAGAGTGGTGGGAATGATGGCGATCTTGAGGTTGACGCTGGGAAGAATAGTCCCAAGAACGGGAAATGAAGTAGGTTGTTTTTTTTCTATGGGCTTCTTTTTTTCGGTTTAAGGGCAATAGTTTCGAAAATTTCATGTATTTTATGGTAATTCTGCTCAGGGGTTTTAAGGTGTTTCTTCAGGTTTGATTCGTTATTTCTCTGTATTCGAGTCCAGTCATTTCTACTATGGCCACTGCGGCTTGATCAAGATCACAAGGTTCTTCCATTTGCTTCCTGGAATTCTCCATGTAATTATTCAACCGAAAGTTCAATTCCTTATTGAAGGGAAATGGTAAAATAAACTGTCCGCCGTCACCAGATTCTAAATCGACTTTCCAAATCATCCCCTAGTCGAAAAAGCGGTGCTATATTCCGTTCATGATCATTGGCTCTTTCACTTAATCCAACAGAAATCCGGCCTTCCCCACAAAGGGATGACATGAAAAGCGGAGTCTCCGTTAAAAAAACATTTGGCAGACTTGACTGCGACTTAATTACCTTGAAGAAACCGAGCTAACAAACGTATCAAGAAACATATTGCGAATTTCTTCCGTTACCTGATGATCTATGACCTTTGATTCTTTCAATATTGATGTGGTATCTCAGATGACTTGCCACAGCGACTCTCTAACCCCATTCCTGACCTGTCGCTCCATCCTCATGCGTCGTTTTCTGCGTTGACTTGTTGGATTTCTAACAAGCAGCAAGACTCCTAGTAACTATCCACCTATATAGCTATACCCTTCTTTTTGTGGAACCACCTATAGTTGCACACATTTCCCATCTTGTACAATGCGAGCTAACCTAGTACCAAGGAGGGTGAAGCAAGCAGCGAGTAATTCTGGGTAAAATCAAAAGTGTATCTAGATACAGTGGTGTACATGTATACACATCACCTATTCAAGAAGTAGCAGTAGTGTAGTCACCATTACAGTAGTACTAGATGTGTGTGATCAACGGTAAGTGCCAACATTAATAGCCACAGTACTAGTGTGACAACAGGTCGCTGCAAGAAGGAAAGGAGAGCGCACATGAATAGGAGAGAAATATCGTAAAGCGGTATAATATGATTAGAATCTACTAGGATATTGATCTAAAGAGCTTGTAAAGCTTTACATGGTCAGTATGCTATGATATCGAGGGATATTTGCGAATCCGATCTGTTTTGGGGATAAAATAAACCTGGTAGTTGGTGAAAGTCGTCAAGAATGGCAAACGGTATAATATGTGTCAATTCACAGGGACATGGGTTGAATCTCTGAGGTATATGAGCTGGAAAATTGATGCATGTGCACCTCAGGGGAAGCCATAGGTAGATTTTGTTGGTGTAACCTCCGCTGACGTGTGATATTCTATATGGATGAATGTATCACAACGGGAACAACTTGTGTTTTGGTAGTATCTTTGGAAGGATTTTACCATTCACAAATCAAGAAACCTTCAACAATAATATAAAAGAATAGGAATATCTAGGGATGCAGTAAAGATCGTCGATCTCTGATACTTATGTGGTGGATATCAAAGTTGCGGATGGAAAGGTTTTGGTAAGCTGTGCCACATGATCCCACCGCTGTAACAAGTCCTGTGGTGTGAATTCGTGGGAATATACAATATGAGAAATCCAGGAAATTTCCTTTAGGCCAGTGGCCTTCCTGTACTTAGAAACGTATTGTCTACTAGACCGGCACTCATTTGATCACGGATTATGGGAGTATAGGAGCTCCGATTCAACAGCCCTCGAATACAACCCTTTATTTTATGCATGAGATTTGCCTTATCGTCGTCAGGGATATCGCGACGGCGATAACGGAAAACCCAACTCCAACTCGTGTCGAGTTAAATCCATGGTATCGGTGCTGCCGAATTCGTCAAGCTTATGGGCCGATTAGATAAACCTACAAGTACCAAGTATTTGATTATGTGCTTTCCGGAATTCCCAAGGTTCTGGGAAAGTGGGGCGACCCCGCGAACCGTTCGCCTGGGCGTTGATTTCATGTATTTACTCGACAGGAGAGCAGCTATTCAAACCATTGCGAGCAGGTATATAGCAGCAGATTGCATTGCTGAGTCCGGAATAAAAGTAGTCATGCGGGGGGTAGCCTCTTCGAACCGCTGTGTCGGGTCTAGAACGGTGTCGACGGCGCTCGCATGAATACCAAATTTCAAGCCCGCGGAAACAACATGTTCCAATTCCGTATCTCCAGGCTATGAACGGCACCAAAGAGTACCTTTTCAGTACTGCATGATAAAACGGGTTTCGGTTGCAGAAGTGTGGCACGGAAGGTACTTTATCAAAGTGGAGCATCGAACCCTGTATCCGCTGCCTTTGACGAGTGTCTCAGGTTTCGAGAACCGAAAACTTTATCAAATAAACGACAAAGAGATCAGAGTATATGCTGAGTGGTCGGCTATGGGTTGAAGGTCATAATCTTGTTGGTGTTCACATTATGAGATGTTGGATGTTGGAGTTCAGCTGCCGGATGGGTCACCAGATATCCATTGACTGCGAGTCATTTATCCCAGGAATCCCACATCTCGAACCTCGAAACCTTGCTGTGCAGATGCACTCGAGCGCTCTTTGAAAAGCAAATCAAAGAGCTCTGGATCCTTTGGTGGTCTCTCGATGTGCGCTTTGACCTAGGCGTTGCAGCGCAATTTTCATTCAACTCCCTCAACAAAAAAAAAGGCGTTTGTGGGTGCATTTGCCTTCAGTGAGGTCCAAACCCGGGGCCATGGCTGGCTAGCTGGCTGCTGAATGAGTTGTTCTAGCTCGAACGTTTCCTGGGGTTGCACAAACTGTTCGGTTATTCCTTTTAGCCGATTAGATATCAGTCAATGGAGCCGACCTTCAATGGTGCCACTTGGTCTCATCACCAAAAGATCTTTAAGAAGGAACAGCAGCGCAGTATTGAGAAGATATAAAGCAGCATAATGTAGTATCACCATTATATCAAATGCACTGCATTATAGCGACAAAAATATAGATACAACATGAGGGCTCCTGCGCTCTCGATCTCGGTTCGAAGGTTTGGCTAAAGATAATTTAAAGAGAGTGTCAACTTTCAATCCGTGATCCCGTCCCGCTGACAGCTGCTAGCTAGTTGACAGACGTTCGGGCTTCGTACCCGTGGCGATCCTTCAATCCAATCCTCCGGGATTTTTTAGTCGTACCCCTAGTTGAATACTCGCTGCAAATGCATTAAATGTACATGTAACGAGCTGAGGACATGCAAAGTGGAACCGCTAGTACGCCACTGATGCAGGCAATGTTGTGGTGCAGAAGCTTCGAAGCCGGAACATTCTTTTTTTGACCGAGATTCCACGAGGATATGAATTCGACCTCGAGCTCTGTGCGCTTCAGAGGGCTGTATCCACATACATGCTTGATCTGGCCCCGCCTCGATACCACGCAATCATGATTAGAACGGTAAACTTGAGTACCTCCACAGCGACGGGATGGCTTGTAATTAATCCTTAGGTTTTGAGAATTTGAATTACGTGGTGCCGGACTTATCCGTTCGGGGGATTATTCGTTACTATCAATGCGGTGATGCGCGATTCAGGCTCGTAAAATACAATCCACGGTTGTCAAGTGATATCGCGGCTCTCGACCTAATTAACTGTCCGGCCCCTCAAGCGAAACGGTTAAACCCGAGGAAATCCGGCTAAGATTGATCATAAATGTCGCAAAATTAAAAGTCTTTACTGCTAACTGCATGATGGACCCCCGCAGCACTCGGGCTGAAGCGCTGCAATGCAAACCCAGCTGTACTCAAAGTGGACCTAACGAGCAACTGAGATGATGCATGATGGCGAGATATCGACATCAAAACAGGAGGAAGGCAAAAACGATCCCTCGAATCGACAGGACTATTTTTGTTCATCGGTATGGGTCCCAAGCACGACGCACGAGCTAAGGCCGGCAGGGCTGCCATCAGTACCTCGTTTTTGCGAATGATCACCAGCAGGGTCTTTCGTCAATGAACCGGGACCCACTTTTTTCTGCTCGCTAAAGCAGCGGATTGCAACTGTGTTGCGAATCACTGGAATTTCTGGAAGGGGCCGACCTGGTGAGCATGACAGCATGATCGTCGGAGAAATCTATAATGTCGATATCATAACGGACTATCATCTCGGGCTATATTTCATGTTTTCAAAAGCTGGTTTTTTCGGGGTTTTCCTTCTCGATCTGCTCGAGAAATTAAATATTGCGATTCAGGCTCGCTTCTCGATCTCACTATAATTATTATGATGAAACCAGTGATGTGATAACACGACTGTGCCATTCTCGTTCTCAGATCCATTCAGATATGATGGTGGCTATATAATTTTCAAAAGTATCGTTCTGTACAACCTTCAAAGGTACCTCCTACGACTTCGTCTTCCATACGTGAAATTAACACGACATGTGGTGAACCAGGCCTCTTGCAATCTTGTGTTCCCAGGGTCTACAAACCCACCCTTGCTGCAGCTGCATGCTGCAATGCATTCAACGACCTACATATGTTGGGAGAAAAAATGAATGAAAAAGGAAACCTTCGGAACACAAAAAGCACATGAACACCATAACCGAGTCTAAACACTCATGAGGCCGTATCATCTTCCCTAAATCTGAACCCAAAATCTCCAAAAAGAGTAGATGACCAAAATGCTGTGTAATCATCAAAGTACTCGTGTGGATTCATGCCTTCATAGAATAAAAGCCAGAGGTATCGTATTTGGGTAATATAGTATCGCCTGGTAAGAGAATTTAAGCCTTCAACTTCAAATCGCCAAATTATCCCGGAAAACGGAAACCGAGGGGGGTCCGATACGATTCCGTGATATCATTGTCTGAAGCGGAACACGAACGGATGTACCATCGATCCTTTCAGAATTTGTTCTCCGGTATACTGTACGCTACTTTTTATTGTTAGTTTTGGGAAACTTGTACGATTGTGGCAAGTCGAGGATCAGCTATCCTGTCGACGAAGCTATCCAGCCGGATACTTTTGTGACTTCTTTCTAAAATTCTTTTTTCCAAAAACTGCTCTTCGAAAGCATATAAGGTGATCGATCATCCCACTTTTGATATTAGTTTATCATCATCAAAGACATCATCCTATATTTATGAAAGAACCCTCTAAAAACGAATCTACCGTTTTTTGAATACTCTTTCTTCTATCTTAAATATTCACGACCGTTTTATCGATATCGGCCAGGCCCTATCGTACCCGAACAGGGACAAGGATAGCTCTCCCCACGCAAGAATGGCGCAAACAACACAACTTTTGCCGGAGCCCACCAAACACACCAAACACACCAATCCCACCGTCTACAGAAAATACACCACTGGCGGCGACGTCAATCCCACAAATGACCCCTCAATCCCGCCCAAAAATCCCCTCTTCTCACCTTTTCTCACCACATTCCTAGTCGCGGGTCCCGTCGCCGCAGAAATAATATCCCTCCTCTCTACTTCCCAAAAGCAATCCCTCTTCGGAACCTGCCAGGCCCTTTCAACATACCGTGACTCGTGCTACGCATGGCGCTCCGTTTCCCTAACAAAACCGGGCTACGAACCCCGGACGTCTTTTGCTTCTATCGATTATCAAATTCAGGCGCGAATCAGCGCTCAGGGAAGATACATTTCCCTCCCCGATGAAGCAGCTCTCAAGGAGCGGGCGGAGAAGGAAAGATGGTATTCCGCGCTCGCGCGTCCTCCCGTAGAAAGTTATTTCTGCAGAAAGTTGGATTCCGGGAGAGTATGGGATATGTTTTCCGTCAGACCAGCGTTTGGGAATGTCCTCAAAGAATTGATACTGGATGGGACGAGCGTTGATATGGCGTTCGTGAAGAAGATTTTGGCCATATGCGCGGTGAGCGGGAGGGGGCTGAAGAGGTTGAGTCTGAGATATTGCGAGAAAGTGAGCTTGGGGGATTTGGTCGAGTTGATACCAAAGGAAGTACCGGCGGTTGTCGAGGAAGGGGAAGATTCCGGGTTTGAGAGTCAGGGCGAGGAGGAAGAGGATAATAGCCTTCTGAGGAGTTTGTCGGAACTGAGGGTAAGTTTTCTATATCGCAGATATTATAAATTTAATGCACCCCTCGCGTATGCGGGAAAAGCAATAGTACATGAGACTAACTTGGGCCCAGGTCTACGGAATCAAAGATCTTCATCTCGGCGGCCAGGATCATAGACCCTGGCTGTCCAAGCTAGACAAATTCTTCAATTATACCAATGGCAAAAAAATACAAACCGACATCGGTTGGTGCTCTCAGACACTGCAGGGTCCCAAGAAAAGGTTACGTCGGTCCCACTGTCACAGCGGGCGAGACTTGCCATTCATTCGGATCCTGCCCCTTGCGGATACAGGGTCTGCACGGGAAACACGGTGCATGGAATGCAAGAAGGGCCCTGGAGAGATCGGTTGGCATTGCGACGGGTGTTTGAAGGAAGTTTTGTGCGATGTTTGCGGAGAGTAAGTTCCCTTCCAACAGCATTGACAAGTCGAGATATGCTAGAAAGATAGCTAACAAGGAAAATGGTAACAGCTTCCTTTGCGACGACTGTGACTCCAAACGCACTCGCCTCGTAAAATGTGGCGACTGCCCGAGTCGCCGGTGCAACTCCTGCTTTGTCCAGAATGGTGGAACCTTTTGCAAAAACAAAACATGCCGCGGGAAGCCCACGTGTGGGGTTCATACATTCGAGATTGAATGCAATACTTGCTCCGAAGGGAAAGAGATCTCGTGCTCATCTTGCAATCCGGCGACAAAGTGCAAGAAATGCGATGTGTGGATATACTCCCACTGCGGGGATTCTGATAAACGGCCATCTTTTCAATGTGGATGTGATTTTGAACTGTGCCACGAGTGCTGTGAGAGTGAGTATTATTTTCCTCTTATATTTCCGAGAATTATTCCAAGGCTAACAATTCTTTTCACAGCTGCAAAATCAAACTTCATCGCCACAAACATCAAAGACGGTTCCCTGGAGGAATTGGTATACGCGATTGATTCCGCGGAATACCCCATTATCCCAAAATTCTACATTTCAGAAGCCCACGACCACGATAAAGATTACTTGCAAGATAACAAGAACTGGAGTTGCTTTTACTGCAAGATCATGCCAAAGCGCGGGGAAAGGTATGCCGGCAAGCGGAGGGGTCAGACCGTGCACAGGAGGAGACTGAGCAGGTAAAAAAAAAATAATGCACCGAGATGAGCACATGCACCTCGAAATATGTACACGAAGGCATGTATGCATATGCGAGCAGGGATAGCGATCAATGGATTCGGACGAGAGACCGATATCCTGGGTGTGGAAAAAAAAGTGTGGGAAGTGGGGTCTATCGAAGAATCCAGGTCTTGGAGTGTCGGCTAGTCCGCCATCAGGCAACAACGAGCAAGGGAAAAGAAAAAAGTCATTTTTGTTTGAAATACGGTCTCCGGGGGAGGGGTTCTGAAAATTTTCTTCGAGGTTGCGCTAGGGATGGGATTTTGTTTTAATTCGGCGTTACTACTTTTATTGGAGTTTACGTTCGTCATTTTTGGATGGATTATTCCAAATGCGTTTTGATATCACGATACTCTCTGTCTTTGAGAAGGGTATTCCCCGATTAATGAACAAATCTTTTTTATCATCTTTCCACCGCTACGTGGTATTTCCGTATACTGAGACTTCTGGTGTCTATTCTCCCGGCCTTCGAAAAATTTCCATTGGCTCTATGAAATGGTATGTGTGCATGTGGATTCCGAGGCGTTTTTCGCTAAACCTCCCACACGAGAAAACCCGGAGCCGAGTAGCGCGATCTGATAACTTAAAAAGCAAAATCATGCTGCGATCGAAATGCAGCTTCTGATAAAAACCATCACGAGAACATTGACCAAGAATCTTGTGTTTGTAGAATATGCGGCTGATATGCAAAGAAAAGGTAAAGCAAATTAAAGCGAGCGAGTTTCTCTTGGAATTCTTGTCCTTGTCCAAAGTATTCCGTAAAAAACTTATCTGATCCCGAGCTCTTCTCTTTTCTCGACTTCCCCCCCGCAGAAAATCCATGCGGACGCACGGTTTTCACCTTGGCGACACACCAAAGAAAAGCCATAATCTGATGCATCTAATCTGATTCTCGGCCCACGCTATTATTTCAGAGCTGGTCGAGAAGCGGAGTATAATGGCTTGTTATGTAATAAGAAAAACCTCTCTTTTACTCTTCTCGAAATCCCAGAGTCCTCCCAAATCCCGATGTCGGCGCGGATCTCTTGAATTTCAGGGTGCCCATCAGATTAGATTACGTCGTTGGTCTGTCATACCACGGAATGTCTTATGGGAAGAAAAAAAAGTGGGTTTAGTGGCTTTTTCGGCGGACAGGGATAAGGAGGATCTGATAATGCAATGCACTAAGCTAAACTCATGTCAAAAAAAACAGCGCGGGTTGGCTTCCGGTTTGACTGCCCAGGAACCTCCCAGCTTCCCCCGTCGCAAAAAAGTGTAAAAGAATTCGGCAAAACCGCAAGCTCACGATCGAGTTAGGGAGTGGGAGGATGAGTCGAAGGACGGGGTTCGTCGGTTTGCTTATAATCCACTTTTACACCGCTGTACGGGACGTAGCATGCTTGTTCTCTCATGACATACAATCCATGATATGCGACGCTCGTCGTTTGGCGGCCTGGCCTAGGCGTGGGGAATACCGATTACGATATGATATGATGTGGTCGCATCAAGAAATAGAAAGAAAGGGACGACCGTCCACGCTAATGTAAGAGCCGTATGCAGGATATCGATCGGTGGGTCCACCGGAGGTCTGGTAGCCGTTCAATTCTTTGGGACAACGATTCAATGGTACATGCTACCGTCACAGCTCAGAAGAGAGAAAAAAACCCTGATTTCATTTCTTTTTCGCTTCCTATCTCACGTTTTTTGTGTCTCGCCTGGGTCAGTAGCCTGCATTAGAATTTTTTTCTCTCCTAGCGCGACAAATATGCTTCTTTCCCGAGAACGCTATTCCATTGCCCCGAACCGCTGATAGAGGAAGGCGGTCACAATCTGATAATGTCACAAAAACCGGCGCAACTAATTTCCCTTTCCCAAGGCGATGGGTATATCTTCAGGGTATTTCCCACATGACGGAATCGGGCTCTGGAATTCATTTTATCTCTTTGATCTTATCATCTCCCCTTCCATCCTCCCTCTTCTACACCCTCCCCTCCAATCCTAAGGACAGGAGCAAAAAAACACCTTTGAAGAAATATCACAAGAGGATTGATTAGATCTACGCTTTCAAGAGCGTAGATTTGTACCAAAATAAAAATGGCGTCTCTGCTTTCCAAGCTCGGATTTGGCAAATCCGATGCCGTAGAATCCCGTGTCGACCCAGTCCAGACCCAGACCGATACAAAATCGGATCGCGCGTACGATACCTCCAGCATCGAGTCTGCTGAAAAACAGGCTGGTGTGCAAAAAGTTGAGGCGATTGCCTTGACTTGGTCGAGGACTTCGTTGTGGGTCGCTTATGCTGGGTACGTATATATTAGTTCCTCGTAACTTGGATGTATACTTGGATATATACTAATTTGAGATTATTGTGTTCAAGTATATTGTTGATGGCCACTTCGACATCTCTGGAGTCACAAACGACATATTTGTATTCCTCGTACGCGCTGTCCGGGTTTGGTGTGCATTCGCTGTTGTCCACGATTTACATCGTGACCGGTGTCATGTATGGTGAGTAGCACAAGCTTCACAATCCAAAGATTATACAAAGCTAGAACTATATATAACTAACCACCCATCACCCATGTTTAGCTGTTGTAAAGCCTCCAATGGCAAAAGTCGCCAACGTGTTTGGTCGTTTCGAAGCCTTCACCTTTTCCATCCTCCTCTTCATAATCGGATATATCATGTTGGCAAGCAGCAGTACGGTTGAAGTGTACGCCGGCGCTCAGGTCTTCTATGCTGCCGGTGCCACGGGACTACTGATCTTGCAGCAAATCTTTGTCGCCGATACCACCGATCTCCTCAACCGTGCTCTGTTCTCTTCTCTTCCCGATCTACCATTCCTCTGGACCGTCTGGGCGGGTCCTGAAGTCGGCGCCGCGGTTCTGAAGGGTTCCACGTGGAGATGGGGTTACGGCATGTGGGCCATCATCCTTCCCGTGTGCTCTCTCCCGCTCCTTGGATCGCTCTTCTTCAATATGCTCAAGGCGAAGAAGAAGGGTCTCCTCCCACCCAGCGAACTGAGACGCATCGGTCCGGCGAAATTCGCGGTCAAGACCTTTTGGGATTTGGACGTGATTGGAATTTTGCTTTTCACCGCAGCACTGTGTTTGGTTTTGATCCCGCTCACGCTGACTGCCAGTGCTACCGGTAAATGGAAGAACCCGAGCTTGATCGCCATGATGGTGGTGGGCGGCGTGTGCTTGATCATATTCCCATTCTTCGAGATGTCCAAGAAGTGGGCACCGAGTCCCCTGCTTCATCTGAGACTGCTCAAGAATAGGACGGTTATGGCGGGTTCGCTCATCGCCGTCTTTTACTTTAGTAAGTTCTCATATAACTCATATAATAATAGAATATGTAGGTGCTAACATGAAACCGCAGTGGCATTCTACCAATCCGTCTTTCCGTACTTCTACTCCTACCTCGTCGTAGCCAACGAGCAATCCATCGTCTCCGCCGGCCGCATCGTCCTCGTCTTCTCCTTCACATCGACCGTCTCCTCCATCATCATCTCCTTTATAATCAAATACACCGGCCACTACAAGTACTTTGTCATAGCCGGTGGTCTCATCTACCTTCTCGGTTTCGGCCTCATGCTCCGCTACCGCGTCGAAGGATCCACCCGCACCCAAATCGTGATAAACCAGGTCCTCGTCGGCCTGGGCGGAGGGTTCCTCAACGTTCCGGCCCAATTGGGCGTGCAATCCGTCGTTCCGCACGAAGACGTCGCTCTAGCCACAGCCCTTTTTCTCACCGCCATCTCGATCGGTCAAGCCATCGGAGCCGCCATCTCGGGCGCGATATGGACCAACACCCTCCCCGCGAAACTGAACGCTTACCTCCCGGAAGAGGTCAAGGTGAACGCCACGCTCATCTACTCTGATTTCACGCACGCGAACTCGTACCCGCCGGGCAGCGAGGCGAGATTAGCGATCAATAAGAGTTACCAGGAGACGATGAGGTTGATGCTCATCGGTGCGCTGATAAGTGCGATTCCAATCATCTTTTTGACCTTCTTGATGGAAAATGTGGATCTGAGGACAAAGGAGCAGAACATCAAGGGTAGAGTGTTTGGAAGCAGCGGTGCGGATGCGGACAGCAGGGTGGCAGAGGAGGAGAATGCGATTGTTGAGAACAATATCAGAAGACAGAGCGAGGCCGGTATCAAGGCTTGATCCGGATATGGGTTAATATTCGGTCTTTTGTTATTCCGTTGTTCTATTTTGAGGACTATTTTGAGGACTATTTTGAGGATTTATTAGTTTGATATCTGAATGTATCCGAGCATACTAGTGTCTACCGGTATTCACCTTGGGAGGGTGATACCGAGTCGAAATTTACACCGACGGAGTTTGTCGCGGCCAAACGTCGAGAAATATAGTAGTAATAACATGTAATGATTTAAAAGCGAGCGTAATTGATTATTCACATCCCTTATATGGCTAGACGGATATATCCGATTCCAGTGCGGCGTCGTAACCCGGTTTATCCTGTGCGATAATGTGCGTTGTAGGTTGAATGTGCAACATGAAAAACATCATATCGGAGCTCGAAGATTCGTCCTGTGAACGACATGATTCGACGAGAGCGACGCTCCTAAATATCTATAATTGGCCCCATTTATACAGACGCCACAGGTTTCGAGTCATATGTATATATATACAAGTCGGCCCGAGAGCAATAATATTCTAGGCTTCCAACTTTTGCCAATGGATAGCTGCGTTCCGAGCGGCCGCACCCGCCAAAAGCTCCAAAGCGGCAGGTGGGGCGTATAACAAAAAGAACCTCGAAAGAAATATTATCTCTGCGGTGCGACGCTCTTGCCGGTGTTCCTGCCACCTTCTCCACTCCGTCCAGGCCAGGAACTCTTTCGTACCGGTGTAACTGGACTGCAGGATTGTAGAACGGGTCCGCAGGGGAAAAGCCAATGCGGTTTATAAAATCCCTCGTCCCTCAGACTACACCGCAGCAGCTGCTCAGAAGATCGATAGCACCGTTACCGCGAGCCTCTAGCTGCTGTCTGTTGTATCGCGGGGTTCGCACTCACCACCTCGCCGTCAATACCCGTCCTTCTCTGCTGCCAGATCCGACACCTGCCCGATCCCGCAACCACCAACACTACGACCACCACCGCTTATTGTCCACCAGCCCGCGCTCCGAAATGGATATAAAAACCTCCTTTGGCGCTACTACCACTGCCGCCGCCGCTGTCCCCTCGCCGAACACCATCAGTGCCGACACGGAACGATTCTCCATACAAGCGGAACCCAAAATGCTGGTCAAATCCCCCGGGTCGCACGACCCGAACACTCAATCCAACTATCTGATCTTCTATCCGGTGCACAATACCGTTTCAATAGACATCGATTTTGAGAAGAAGCGGTTTTCCGGGGACATCACGACCGAGTTTGAGTGCAAGCAGCAGGGCACCTGCGACGAGATCCTGCTGGATACCAAAGATATCGAGGTTTCAGATGTCGATATCGTCAAGGGACCCGGTGTGAAGGGCTGGAGTCTGGGCGAAGAGGCAAAGAAGGGTGGCTACGGCAGACAGCTAAAAATCACTCTCTCGAAAGCCGTCGACTACCAAGACCGGGTCGTCGTCAGGATCAAATTCGCAACGACGGAGAAATCCGCCGCCCTCCAATGGCTCACCCCGGAGCAGACCACCAACGGCAAATTCCCCTACGTGTTCTCGCAATGCGAGCCTACCTACTGCCGCACCATATTTCCCTGCGCGGACACCCCGGCTGCCAAATCGACCTTTACGTTCTCTATCCGCTCCCCACTCCCCGTCCTCTGCTCCGGCTTGCCGACCACCATTGGCGACTATAACGCGAGCAGCAAATCTCTCCTCTACGGCTACGAGCAAAAAGTACCCATCCCGTCATATCTCTTCGCCCTCGCATCCGGCGATATCGCGGGTACCAGGATCGGACCCCGCAGCTGGGTGTGGGGTGCGGCGGAGGAACTCGTCACCTTGAAGGCCGAATTGGACGGCGAGGTTGAAAAGTTCATCTCCATCGCTGAGGAAATCACGGAGAGCGAGTACGCTTGGGGTACTTATAACGTTTTGATCCTACCGCCGAGTTTCCCGTTCGGTGGGATGGAGAACCCGGTGTACACTTACGCTACGCCGAGTATCATCAGCGGTGATAAAGAGAATATCGATGTTATCGCCCATGAATTGTCACACAGCTGGAGCGTACGTCTTTCCATTTTCTCATTTTCTATAATTATCCCGTTGAAAAGGGTTGCTGATATAGATGTCGATTGTGTAGGGAAACCTTGTTACCAACGCTACTTTCCAAGACTTTTGGCTCAACGAAGGTTGGACAACCTATCTCGAACGCAGGATCGGTACCGCCATCCACGGCGAGAAATTCTTCGATTTCTCTTCCATCATCGGCTGGAAAGCTCTCGAGGAGTCGGTGAGCCAGTACGGCGCCGACCACGAGTTCACCAAGCTTGTCCCCAACCTGGTGGACCAGGATCCGGATGATGCCTTCAGCTCCATCCCTTACGAGAAGGGCTTCACTTTCATCCGAAAGCTGGATAAACTCGTCGGCCGCGCCAAGTGGGATAAATTCATCCCCCACTATTTCAAAACCTTCAAGGGGAAGAGTCTCACGAGCAGGCAGTTCAAAGATACGCTGCTGGCCTTCTTTGAACACGATCCTGAAGCGCACGACGCGCTGACAAACAAGGTGGATTGGGACAAGGAGTTCTACTCACCCGGATTACCTGAGAAACCCGAGTTCGATACCAGCATGGTGGATGTGTGCTACGAACTCGCAAAGAAGTGGAAGAATAAGGATCTGCTAGGGTTCGAGCCTGCAGAGACCGATATGGACGGCTGGTCGGCGAACCAAAAAGTCGTCTTCCTGGATAAGATTACCAGTTACGATCCCTTCTCGACCAAGGATGTGGATCTGATGGGCAAGATTTATGGGTTCGATAGGAGTGGGAATATGGAGGTTGTGTTTAGGTTTTACGGCGTGGCGTTGAAGGCAAAGTATGAAAAGTTTTACGAGCCGGCGGCGAAATGGGTGCAGGGTATCGGAAGGATGAAGTACTGCAGGCCGACATATAGAAGTCTGGCGGTTTGCGATAGAGAGCTGGCGGTGAAGACTTTCAGGGAGAGGGAGGCGTGGTACCATCCGCTGTGCAGGGCGATGGTGAAGAAGGATTTGGGGTTGTCCGATTAGACTATACTGTATCAAGAATGCAAGAGTAGCAGCATTGTTAGTGTGCAATCGATAAGCACTCGTGAGAATCTCCACCGATCCATAAATTAATATGCATCTCCATCCAATCTCCCTCGTCTATTGCCCGTCCGTGAATGGCAAGTGCAAGTTGAGTTGTTGTTGTTGGACGTCATCGTTTTGGGAAATAAATTGTGTGCCGCAGAAAAGCAAAACAAAAGTCCGAACGCGTTCCAACCGCCTGCCCGCCCACCCTCCTTCCAGACCCCGTCCATCCATCGTCACTCCACTCTACCTCCCAATTATAGCACCCTCCCACCAATCCAGACGTACCGCCTACACTCCTTTCCTCGAATTCAACCTCTCTCGACCTCATATACATCTTTACACTTATTTGCAACCGATCAGAACACCATGCCCCGTCCACCTCGCCGCACGGCGGCGACGCGTTCAAAACCCGCCACCAGATCTCGTGTCGACTCTCCCGCACCCTCCGCCCTCGTCATCCCCTCCTCGCCACCCGTAACCCGTGGCTCTCAGCTGGCAAAGTCGACTTCAGCACTTAGCATATCGTCGGACATTGACACTATTCCCTCCACGCATCCTTCGAATGATAATAACAACAACAACACCGACAACGTGCCCGAATCCTCGGCCCCAGTCGTCTCCCACAATACCATCAAAAGAGCGAACCAAGCAGCGGCATCGGCTCGCAAAACCGGTCTAGCCAGCATAGAAGTCTCGAAAACGCCCTCTCCGGTACCGATCAGAGTTGGAGATGTAATCACCATGTCCACACCTTCCGCTCTGGAGACAAGAGGGAAGAAGCGAGACTCCAAAACCGCGTTCGAGGAGGATTTCGCAGCAAGTTTGCTGGCTGCTGAGGAAGATGAAGAGGACGAGGATGCTGTTTCGCCGGATACGCCGACAAAGAGCAGCGGGGGTCCGAGCAAGAAGAGACTGAGTCTCGAGAAGTTCTCCGGTGCTCGTCAGGTAATGAGTCTGACGGGTAAAGGTGCGAGTGAGAAGGGCAAGCAGGTCGTCAATCCCGATGATACTATCGACTTCAACTACTCTTCAAGTCCGGAGAGGTCGCCGGCACCCAAAAAGTTCGGATTTCTACAACCTTGGGAGGACTCGGAGCCGGAATCAGATGACGAAGAAGAAGAGGAACATGACGAAAACGCACAAGCGGATGAGGAACCAGAAGAATCGGCACCGTCCAGACCTCGTCGAAAGGGCATATCGGAAAAATCAAAACAGGCGGATCCGAAGCATCCTACCACAAAAACATTACAATCTCTATTACCAAAACGACGAACAAAACCAAAACCGAAAACAAAATTAAAATCAAAAATTACAAAGGAATCATCTAAAGGGAAAGCGCCCGCGAAGGCACGTGCCGCACTCGGCGATGTTACTAGAGATATTCTTGACGAAGATGAGCTGCAAGCTATCGATGCGCCTTCCAGACCCATGTTTGGAGCAGGGATGGATATTCTTTCGGATGACGAACTCGGCAGGGAGATATATGTGGACTCGTCGGCTCGCTCGTCGTCCGTAGGGGCACCGCCTACACCTCCATCGCCGCCGCGAAGAGCTGCACGTGGCGCGAAAGGCAAAGGAAGAGCCGCGTCGGCAGAACCGGAAAGACGGCCGCCCCCGGCGAGAAGAACTTATGGAAAACCACGGCGTCAAGACTCGGAGGTGTCGAATAAGGAAAACGATACACCGGCAACGGGACGGACGACTGGTGGAAACCTGTTATCCAGGGGAGGCGTCAAGTTGACGGATGCTATGGATGCGGCACTGAGCAGGAAAGAGAAGGAAGTGGTGGCTGATATCAAAAAGAAGTTTGAGGCGGTTGACGACTGGGATTTGTGCTTTGAGGATGTGGTTCCGAGTAGTAGTGATGGAATCGTGACTGGTGGGAGATGAGCGGGGTTTGTGGAAATGGACGATGAGGGGAAGATTTTATGATGTTGCCGTATGGACACTCTCTTGACGATAGATATTTCCTTTGTTTTCTTTTCAATAAGTAACGTTTGAGCATACTACTGATCTTGTTCCTTCTATCATTTTATTTGCGAATGGCGTGGCTGAAGGTTTCTTGCATTGTATTATTATAATAGCACACGCGCCTCGGAGTTTTTGATTGTACCATCTGTGGAATATGTATCATAGATCACGTTGAAATATTGATGACCGTAACTTTATAATTCTCTGATTTCTCCGAACGCGAGTTCGCTTGGTGTATAACAAGGTTTTATCAAGTTGCATATGAGATGTACGAACATCATGCATTAGAAAATGTACCCAGTCCCCCAAATTTGGGGGTTTCGCATAAACCTGAAGTCTTTGGCTACCTGCAGCTTCTGATTGGCTTCTACCGATTTTCTCTCGGTTATTCTTTCCTACATATGGGATCCAAACATCACCAAAATATTGAGGCTGTCCCGTGGGCTCCTGTACGCACATACATCATGCATCGGTCCATGCAAGTTTTCTTTTTTCTTTTCTTCCTATCGCTGGTGCGAAACACGAGTACCCTCAGGAATTTGTAGCATACGTATTTGTATGAGCCCAAGAATCGTCGTTATATAAACCCCCCCTTCGCACCCTTAACGTCTTCATGATCTAGTCTTCTAGTCAGACAGTGCACTAAGTTATACTCGTACTGTCACGCAACACAAAATTTACCCCAGTCAGCTAAAATCGCCAACGATCAACACAAAATTCCTCCTTCTCTTACCACACTTTCACAATTTTTAGACGTCAACAATGCCTCAGTCTGTTCTACAGGGCCGGGTTGTAAAAAAAGGTCGGTCTCGCACAAAGAAAATCTCGAGTCGGCTGGTCGAGATTGCGGCGCAAGATCGCCCTTTGAAAAGAGCGAAGCCTACTCCGGAACTCGCTAAATATGGAGAAGTAATAAAATACTTCTTTCTTTCACGCCGATACACCCTTGAGCAAGTCTACGAGACAATGGAGATGATCTTTGGGATTGGTGCATCGTAGGTTTTATTTTAAATTTTTCCGCCATAACAAATTTTCTTTTTACTATTGTGTGATTATGAAATAGATATGTTACCAGAGATACAGTACTGATAGACCGACCGAATCAGTCCCAAGCAGTACATAGGCTATCTCGATAGGTCTGAATATAAGAAGAATTTGACAGGGGAAGAGTGGCGGGAAATCTCTTCTTACTTTTACGCTTGCAAAGCCTTGGGTAAATCAGTGGCGGTCAAGATCAACGGATGCTATATAATCGAGCCCAGTAAAGTGCAGATAGGAGTTTCGCGGCACGGTTCGGCAACGCAGGAAGCACTTTCGATGCAGAGACAAGGTATTTTAGAACTTGCACCGAGTCGACTGGTCTTGGAGACCGTTCTTATTGTGGGTTATAGCAATAACAGTACTAATTTGTTCTGATAGTAAATACATCGATGTTTCTACAACCCGTTCAAAGCTATACCACCGGAAGAATCGAAGCGTATATTTCTACGATGGGCGCCGTTCGCCATAAAATCCCAGAATTGATTCTCCAACGTCTTCCAGTAATTGTATCTCAGAAACCCCTATACAGAGCGGTATGGGAAACAGAGACTCTCTCCTCAAAAGTTTCAGCCGGCGAACATATGAAAGTAGGTTGGGTCTCAGATAACAACTACTTCAAGTATTTGAGAATCCTCCTCTATCGCATCTCCAATCGGCTCCTCAATAATTATAATATAGACGAGCTGCTTGACAGAGTCATAAAAGCCGGTCACAGGTCCTCACTGAAAGCTCTGCTATCACTGAAAACCTTGTCAACTAAACTCACTGCGGAAAGACTTTTGCCCCTTCTCCTTCTCCGACGTGACCAAGATTTGATAGACCATATTCTTGATGTACACGGTCCCTTCGAAGTGCCGTGGTATCGTGGCTTTCTTGAGCTCTGCTCGGAGAGGGTAATTGGGTACTTCTTTACTGCCTTGGAAGACCCAAAAATGCTGTTGCGGAAATATCCAACCATGGAAGCGATGGAATTCTTTGCGAGGGGCATCGAGTCCAATCATTGCTTCGCCCGCACAGCAGCAGAAGTGGCAACTCTTGTGGCAATTGCCATCAAGTACAAGTTAATAGGCATAGATTCAATGCTTATTCTTCTACCTCCCTTCTTGAAATGGGAGGATATAGAAAAATATTATGAAGATGAATTTGGTATATGTGTCTTGGGATCTAAGTCTTTATTTAGTCTCGAGGAGCTTCTCGGCATGGGCTTTCGCAAAGACTTGCATAGACTCACATTGGAGGCTGTTTTACTTAACGACTTTGAAAGTGTTTCCGCTTTACTTCCATATACGGCCATCGAATCCTCGGAACAAATACTATTCCGCTGCATTGACGGTGCAACCACTTGGGAAGTTTTGGGAACGACCCTATTCAGCCAACTCGTTCACGCAACGGCATTGGAGATTAACAGCCAAGATACCGGCTGGTACGACCCTTTCCGTTTTGAGCGCCTTCTGATACTGGCATATCTCTTGGGAGACGTACCTCTGAGAGACTTTTTGCTATCTTTCCTCAAGTTGAAACTAAGTCCAGAAGAATTGAAGGACGTTTTAACTGCTGCAATGCGAGAGATGATTAGGCACAGACTCCTAGATTTTAAAACGGACTATATTAACCTTTTACACAGGGCTAGTTTCATCAAGTGCAACAATAAGTTTAACATAAACACCTTGGTTGAGTGGTGCCAGGTTTTGATTGACTCTGGGGTTGATATCAACGGGACCTCTTTGGCCAATCGCACCACATTCCTTCACATTGCTATGGATTACCATCGAGTCAAGTCATTAAGAGCTATGCTAAGGCTCGGGGCAAATCCCAATTCTCTAGATAAGCGGGGAATGTCGCCATTGAATCATCTAATGGAGACAATTTACAGCGATTTTGATCACTCTAGCAAACCAATGTATCTTCCCATGTTGAAGGAGTTCCTAAATGTCGTGGTAGAACTTTCCACCAAAGATGAACGGAATTTTCGGGTCGATTTCATTAATGCTTTACTTACCAGAGACTTTGACTTAGTGTCAGACCTCTGGGGTTGTCGACTTCTTTCGATGCCACCCTCTTCGATGCCACCCTCGTGCATCATTTGCACAAAATTAACTACTATTCTGAGTACCATTCCTTTTGCAGGCTACGACGAGAAAGTGGCAGAAGCTCCTAGGCGCCTTCAAAGAAATCATGATCACAACGCGGGTCATACCTGGTTGGCGTGGAGTTCTAAGAACTTCACTACCGTACACCTGCTTGTTATTTTTGGCGATCCCGAGCTACTACTGAGTTTTTGTTCGCAATATCCTGAGGATGCACGATATCAGATATTGTCACCGCTATCAAAGGACACACTGTCACTATTGCAGCTAGCAGCTTACTCTGACAATTCCGACTGCGTTCGTATACTTCTCGAGCACGGAGCCAACCCTCGCGAGGAGTTAGCTGGAAGGTTGGAGTATGAGCTAACATACACAGCCTTACATTTTGCCGTCAAAACTGGGAATCTCGAGACTGTAAGATATCTCCTCGAATATGGCGCGGATATGTTTCAACGACTGGATCTAGGTTATTTTACGTTGGACCCTCTGCCCTCTGTTGATGTTGCTGCAGAGGCTCTGAACTCTGTTGAGCTTGCTGCAAGGCTGGGTCGCTTGGACTCTGTAGCTCTCTTCCTTCACTTCGATATCAAATGTCGTGATATGGCTTTGGAAGCAGCTAGACGATCCTACCAGTCGGCTGCTTTGGCGGATTGGATCGAGAAAACTTGGTCAGAAAAGGGGGCTATTAATCCTAGTCCGGATTCACCTGTCCTCACCAGTCATCCAAACGAAATTCCGAGCAGGATCACCGGTATTAATTAACATTGGCGGCAGGCAGCTTGGTGGAAGGTTGACACTGGATGAAGTTTCCCAAGTGTCTCAAATGAGTAATCTTCTATCATTATATCGCATGAATTGACATTGATCAAGACATGTAAACATTCAATTTTCCACGTCACTCCTCCTTACAACACCAATCACTCTCTCAAAATATCCTCACAAAACGACCACATCGACTCCGCCATCCGCCCAGGTACCGGTGGCATCCCCGGAATCTGCGTATCATAAAAACATTCCGTATGGATCTCTCCCTCACAGACCACAACCTCAACACCACTCTCACCCCCCGCCGGAATCCCCTTCTCAACTCCTTCTCTAAATTTTTGCCCAAACTCCACAATCGAATCGCAAAGAGTCTCCTCCTCCCCGATCAAAATAATCGTCTTTTTTACCGGGAGTCCTGTCCACCACGATGCCGCCGCCTGGCCGGGTTGGTTATATTCATCCCACGTGTACTTTTCGTCAGTCGGTGGGAGTTCCTTATGCCTCGGCTCGTCGGGTCGGTCTACCAGCCAACGTGACCAGATATCGACGAATTGTGGGAATACGACGTCCTTGCTATTAGAGTCTTTCATGGACTTGTAGTCAGTGGCGAAGGATGTCCATGGCGAGATGGGTATGAGGCCTCCGAGTTTCGGTGAAGATTCCGGGAGGACGAGTGGTTCTATGGCCGGGTGTGGGTGAATGATGTGAGCAGCGGCAGAGAGGACGAGGCAGCCACCAGCAGAGTCGCCTAGGAGTATTATCTGTTTTTTTGATCGATTCTGTTAGTTATTTTGTATTCTTTTATGATTTCTTCTGAGAATAAAATTGAAATTCCACATACGTTTGCAGGGTCGTATCCACATGTGTGGATAAGATGCCTTAAGGCCTCCACAGACTGTTTAAGCTGGGTAGGATATCGGGCAACAGGAGTTAAACCTGTAACTAAACGTTAGAAACCCTACTATAGCGATATAGTCAATAAGCTCAAAGGATAACCTACTATACTCCAATAGCGCGACATCAACCGCAACCCCCCTCTTCTTCAGAACCTGCTTTGTCCTGTGTAGGTATGCGACATGATGCGGACCCATGGACAAATTATATCCACCGCCTAATGACCGAAGAATTAGTATCATAGACTTGGATCTCATCCTGCAAAGTCCTTACGCACCGTGGATATGTACCAAAACCTTCTGTCCCTTCTTCTCACCCCACCAATGGATCTTGGCCCCATGCGCCAACTCCTCCGTGGTGACTTGAACATTGAACTGCTTTGACGACAAGCGAATCCTAACAGGTGTGGGTGGAGTGATAAGACTAAATTATCACGTCGGTAATTGGTTTTATATCTTCTAAAATCGTAATATCGGAATAATAAATCCACGGAAGATGATATCAAACTCACTTTATCTGCCTGGGGTGCACCCTCGCCAGCGCAAAGTTCAATATCCGGCTTCGAAGCTGGTACAACCAAGATTTCCCCGATTTTGATTTTCCCTTCAGGAGCACCTGGATTATGAGGACTGGCATCGCGGCGACTATATTTCCGGGCACGCGTTTGGGTAATTGTTAGCAAATCCGCGGATCCAACAAGTTTTATCTACTTATAGAAGATTCGAAAAAAGCGACTGAAAATATATCTATACATACCCAGCTTTGCTGCGACGACCAGCACGGCGAGCTTCTCTCCCACCGAGAGATCATTTATCGTCGCTGGCGCGAACGAAAGCGGGAGGGCTGTGTTGGGCATCTTGTTACGTTACGGCTGTTTTACCCGAACCGAAAAATACTGATACCACTAATAATTTTGAAGCTTTTGAGTCTAATTTTCAGCAATGGAGAAGAAAAGCCAATCCAGAAAGATAGCGATGAAACGAATGCGAAAGAAGTTTAAGGAGGAGGATCTTGGGGGGAAATAGAAAAAAGAATAACCTATATACCCCGCACCGATACCTTGCGTCCTTCCTTCGCACTTTCCGCCGCTCGCACATTCCAGCCGGATTCATGTGTAACCGCCTCTGTCAAACCTTTCATTTTTTTGTTCCAAACACGATCATATGCTGCGATTTTTTTGCGCCCTCGGCTATTGTTTGGGCTGGGCGTCCCTTTCTGGCGTGCATATGGGGAAGGAAGCAGGGAGCCATCCCACCCTGACCCGTTGCAAACACCCCCGGTCAATACGAAGAAACCCGGATCATTACGAGCGTAGATAGGGATTCGCTCTTCTTTGCTAGTGAACCAGGAGATTCGAGGTCGGCTTGAGAAGCCGTGGCTCAAATTAGCGGATTTGCGGGTTAGGGTGGATCGATCGTCATGCAGACTCTAAAGTAGCGTTGATTGGCCTCGAAGTTGTCGTATGACTGCCTTCTTGTTGGTTTAGACCTCTCCGTGAACCTGATTCTAAGATGGGAATAAAATTGTTTGGTTACGAGACTGGTTAAGAACATGGATAGAATTAGTCGGCGGGACTAGTAAAAGAGAGAGCAGGATATCTCCAGTTCGAAGAGGAACAGCTTATATTAAACCATCCTTGCCCGTCTATCCGGGTGCCAATCAGCCCACCTGGCATTAAAACCACATATCTCCCTATGATGTATTGTACATGTCCCCCAGACAATAACCAGTTGAAAGTCTCACGGAATGGACATAAAAAAATACCATTTCCAGAAAGATAACAGAATGCAACAGATTGAATCGAAGAAAACAAAAACATGGAAGATGAAAACGCCTAAAACTCCCGACTTTTCATTGTTATATCCACAAACCGCACATTCTTTGCTCTCTCATTCAAATGTAAACCACGAACGGGCAGTAAGACGAATGTATGAAGAAAGCACATGCATATCCGTTAGCAAAAACACAGTTTTAAATATGCTCGCCCGCTTGTATGCGATGTAGAAAACGATAAAGAGAGACACAGACGTGTCTAAACACAGAGAAAAATCCCGTAGGATGATACATGCAGCTAATGAAACATAGAGTAAAACGCCTTTAAAATGCAAATGCAAAATATACGTTCTCAACAGAGCCCATGTAATGCAGAAGATGTTGGGTGAGAAGAAGCGCTGTTTAGGTGTGTGCAGGATAGTTCGAGAAATATGAATCGACAATTGTGTTCCGTATTTAGGAGTAAAATCGTAGACAGGAGGAGGAATTTCTAGGTATGATAGCTCCCAAACAAATCATGTGTCTGACGTGGGGTCGAACGCCGACGAGGACAACCGGAGAGATGGAGGTGTATTAGGACGCATAGAGTAGTCGAAGGCGGCTGGTGTTGCCAGAATAATTTATATGTGATCCGGTCGTAATTCGCAAGTTTAATGGACGGAGTAGAAGGAAGAGGGGCTGTCATAAAGATAAATAGCGGCAAAAACGAAAGCAGAAGACCGACAATGAAAATTTTAAGAGGGCAGAGACCATCCGAAAAGCGGTCGTAAAAGCGAAGCGGTTAAGTAGTGAGTATGACGAGACAAGAGGCGTCGAACATCGCCATATAATAGAGCTAGTTGGCGAGGCGGTTAAGATCGTCGATGTCCAAGAAGATTGCTGAGTTTTGCCTCCATACTCTTCTGGATCGCAGTTATAACTCGAATCTGTTCAGCAGCATCTTGTCCAATTTGTCCATTCAAGATCAGGTTTTCGACACCACCCATGCGATAGAGATCTGGCATATTACGCAAGATGAAATCGGCGAGAGGGTTGACGGAAGCGGAGGGGTTAGGTGGAGCGGGCGCAGCTGTTCCTACGAGAATAGGTGTTGCAAATTGGGCCTTCAGAGACCTAAGAGCTTCAATTGCTTGTATTTCCTGACCAGTAAAAGTTTGCTCGTTCAGCTCCTTTTCTTCTCGGGCCTTTTTCGCATTCGGGAGAAAGTTGAGGGTGAAGGTCTTCTCTGGGAGCAAGAGTTCCCTGCCGCTGAGTTTGACAGGGTGGAAATTTTCGACAGGCATGTCTGGAAGAGGAGCAGACGGCTTCTGAATACGGTGCTTCGGTGGCCACTCAAAATCGGCACCCTCGGCACCCTCGGCATTATCGCGGGGCTGTCGGATAGGCTATAGAGGCGTATAATATTAGCAAAATGAAGTACGATTTGATGAGGAACCATCGAAACTCACATAAGCCTCCTGG